>BSWB01000001.1:131581980-133015313 GCA_033239125.1 Fagopyrum homotropicum | reverse complement strand
GCAGTAGCAGGTTATGGTAGAGGACAGACTCAGGGGAGGTCCAGCTACCACTCTACAGTTCGGACTCCCAGTGGAGATCGACAGTGCTTTAACTGTGGTGGCCGTGATCAAATTAAGCCGGACTGCCCGAAACCACCGGTCACTTGCTTCACTTGTGGGAAGCCGGGACACAGGGCTACTTTCTGCCGTCAGGGCAAGGCTTCTTCTCAGCAGGGATCTTCTCCTGCAGGTGCTGAGAAGAGTGTACAGAGACCCCCTCAGTACCGAGCTCCGAGTCAGCAGCAGCAGCAGTACCGGGCTCCAGGACATCCTGCTTCATACAGTACTGCACAGGGATCAGGTCGTGGCAGAGGACGTGGTAGTACCACTGACACCAGAGGAGGACCATCGAGAGTGTTTGAGCTGAGGAACACTGAGCAGCCTGCAGCACCTGCGACCACAGGTACTATTTGGATCCATGACTTACCTGTGCGCATTTTATTTGATACGGGTGCCACGCACTCCTTTATATCAGATGCATGTGTAGATAGGTTGTCCTTAGCTACAGTAGAGGGTGTACCTTTTGTGGTTGGGTTACCAGATGGGGGTAAGGTTAGAGGATCTCGAGAGATTTATGACTGCCCTATTCACCTGGGAGGCCGGATTTGGTTAGTAAATTTTCTAGTCATGCCCTTAGCACATGAGGACGTGATATTAGGGATAGATTGGATGACTAGACATGGAGCCGTCTTGGATATTGGTAGGAGGACTGTGACTGTTGCCACGGAGGAGGGCCACCGAGTTATATTCCGAGGTTGGGACCTCGGAAAGTCCGGCTCAGTCATCAGTGCAGTGAGGGCAGCCAGATTGATAGCACGGGGTTGCGAGGCCTTCTGGTGTTATGCCATGAAGGAGCGCAAGAGCCTGACAGTAGAGGAGATACCAGTCGCATGCGAGTTTGCAGAGGTCTTCAGGGACGACTTACCAGGGCTACCTCCACAGAGGAGTGTGGACTTTAGCATCGAGTTAGAGCCGGGCACGAGACCGATCTCGAAGGCCCCGTACCGCATGGCCCTGATAGAGCTGCTTGAGCTGAAGAAGCAGTTAGAGGAGTTAGCAGAGAAGGGCTTCATACGCCCTAGTGTTTCTCCCTGGGGCGCACCAGTGTTATTTGTGAGGAAGAAAGATGGATCGATGAGACTGTGTATCGACTACAGGGAGTTGAACAAGGTCACCATCAAGAATAAGTATCCACTGCCTCGCATAGATGATCTGCTGGACCAGCTGCATGGAGCGTCAGTGTTCTCGAGGATAGATTTGAGATCGGGTTATCACCAGCTGAGGGTGAGAGATCAGGACATACCTAAGACGGCATTCCGGACTAGGTATGGTCATTATGAGTTTGTAGTGATGCCATTCGGGCTCACTAATGCGCCAGCAGTATTTATGGAGTTGATGAATGGGATTTTCATCGACTTCTTAGACCAGTTTGTAGTGGTCTTCATCGACGACATTCTAGTTTACTCTAGAAGTCGAGAGGAGCATGCCGGGCACTTGAGGACAGTACTGCAGATTCTACAGGATAGTCAGCTATATGCTAAACTATCCAAGTGTGAGTTCTGGATGTCAGAGGTGGCATTCCTAGGCCATGTAGTGACTGCTGAGGGGATTAAGGTCGACCCAGCAAAGATTGAGTCAGTGTCATCGTGGCAACCTCCGAAGAATGTTAAGGAGGTTCGCAGCTTCCTTGGATTGGCAGGTTATTACCGTCGGTTTGTGGAAGGGTTTTCCCTGATCGCCCGACCACTTACTTCCCTCCTAAGGAAGACTACTCGGTTCGTCTGGTCTGAGCCGTGTCAGCAGAGTTTTGAGGAGCTGAAGAGGAGATTGACGTCTGCTCCGATCTTAGCACAGCCTGAAGGTACAGAGGACTTTGTAGTGTACAGTGACGCATCCAAGCTGGGCTTGGGGTGTGTCTTGATGCAGAGGGGTAAGGTTATAGCATATGCGTCTCGACAGCTGAAGACGTATGAAGAGAACTACCCCACTCATGACCTGGAGTTAGCAGCAGTAGTGCACGCTCTTAAGATCTGGCGTCATTATCTCTATGGAGCGACCTGTCAGATCTTCACAGACCATAAGAGTTTGAAGTACATATTCACTCAGCGGGAGTTGAATAACCGCCAGAGGCGGTGGCTAGAGTTGATCAAGGATTTTGACCTTGAGATCCTTTACCACCCCGGAAAGGCGAATGTAGTTGCTGACGCTTTGAGTCGGAAGACGCCTCAGGAGAAGGCAATAGCTCGGTTGACAGTACAGCCACAGTTATAGAGAGACTTAGCTTGGTTGGAGGTAGAGATCCAGTTCCCCGATACAGCGCATCAGTTAGCCACCTTAGAGTTACTTCCTGACCTGTTGGGTGAGATCCGACAGACGCAGGAGACCTGTCCGACTTTGACCCGGATCCGAGATCGGATGTCACGAGATGAGGCACCTCAGTTCACTATCGGTGCCGATGGAGTGATGAGACGACAGGACCGTGTCTGTGTGCCATCAGACAGTGAGCTGAGACAGAGGATACTAGGTGAGGCTCATGCTACCCCTTACTCCGTACATCCAGGAGCGAGTAAGATGTATAAGGACGTGAGACGTTCCTTCTGGTGGGGTGGTTTGAAGCCTGATGTGGTCCGATATGTAGCCCAGTGTGCGACCTGTCAGCAGGTCAAGATTGAGCATCGTAGATCCGGAGGCGAGCTACACCTACTTCCAGTACCACATTGGAAGTGGGAAGACATTTCTATGGATTTCGTTACCGGATTGAGGCTCAGCAGAGGTTTTGATGCCATTTGGATAGTGGTAGACCGCCTGACGAAGACCGCACGTTTCATTCCGATTAAGGAAACGTGGCCGGTAAACCGTCTAGCAGAGGAGTTCACCAGACACATTGTGAGACTCCATGGAGTACCGAGGACTATCGTCTCCGACAGGGATGGACGTTTTACCTCGAGGTTCTGGCAGCAGGTACATACTGCTCTGGGTACGAGTCTTCACTTTACCACTGCCTACCACCCACAGACAGACGGTCAGTCAGAGAGGACCATCCAGACCTTAGAGGACATGTTGCGGGCATGTGTGCTAGATTGGGGACAGGTATGGCCAAATCACCTCCCACTAGTAGAGTTTTCATATAATAACAGCTGGCATGCGTCTATTGGGATGGCACCTTACGAGGCTTTGTACGGACGGAGATGTCGTACGCCGCTATGTTGGGATGAGCCCAGCAAGGCTGATGGAGTTGTACCAGATCAGATACAGGACGACATCGCCCGGATTGCCTTAGTCCGGGAAAGGATGTTAGCAGCTCAGAGTCGTCAGAAGTCCTACGCCGACAAAAGGCGTCGACCTTTGGAGTTTAGAGTAGGTACACAGGTGTGGTTGAGAGTGTCACCTACGAGAGGAGTTAGACGTTTCGGCATTAAGGGGAAGCTGAGTCCCCGGTATGTCGGTCCATTTGAGATCGTAGAGAGAGTCGGAGAGGTTGCCTACCGACTAGCTCTGCCACCGAGATTAGAGGGAGTACACCCAGTTTTTCATGTATCTCAGCTGCGAGAGTACATACCGGATCCTAGACACGTCATCAGTCACGAGGATCTGATAGTCGAGCCAGACCACACTTTTGTGGAGTATCCAGTAGCCGTCCTAGAGCGTAGCATTAGGCGCCTGCGTTCTAAGGAGATACAGATGCTGAGGATTCAGTGGTCTAGACGAGGAGTTGATGAGGCTACCTGGGAGACAGAGGAGAGCATTAGACGTAATTACCCTGAGTTCTTTGCGGAGTTAGCCGCTACCTCAGTACCGACGGGTTAGTACTAAGACGAGACCTTATATGACTTCTGTGATTATATGTTTACATAATTGTTTATGTTCACGTGCTTGATGATGTGAGTAGTTGCTTGCTAGAATATATTTCTCGAGGGGAAACGTATGGGGTAGGTATCTTATTCCAAGTTTCGGGACGAAACTTATTTTAAGGGGGTACTGATGTAAAATCCGGAATTTTTATTCCGTCTATTTACGTTATAAAATAGATCTCGATCAGTCGACCCATATCCGTCTACCTAGTTAGACATATTATTATAGGATTTATCATTTTATGTAGATTCCTTCACATAAAATGATAGAATCTTTTATATAGTTTATCATTTTATGTAGATTACTTCCGCATAAAATGATAGAGTTCTGAGCCGATCTTAAATTAAAATAAACTCCCTATCCGCCTAGTCCGTATATTTACATATCGGGATCTTACCCAGCCAGAAACTCGTTAAATTTAGGAGGCCAGCTGCAGCCTTTTTAGCCCATCTATTAATACATAATTCAGCCCACGGATCCAGCCTGCTAGCCCAGCTCCAGCGCTGCCAGCTCCAGCCCGTTGCCTGTCCGCTCCAGCCCAGAAGCAGCTGCTTCCTTGTCCGCTCCAGCCCGTTGCCTGTCCGCTCCAACCCAGGGACGTCTGCAATCTTCAGCAACCCAACAGCAACGTCACTCCAGCCCAGCGCTACTCCAGCCCACTGATGTGCCAGTCCGTGAGCAGCTCCAGCGTTGCCAGCCCAACGTCGCCCCAGCCTTATGCGCAGCCCAGCTTCCTGCAACCTCCAATTCAGCCCAGCAGCAGCACGCCTACTCCAGCCCAGGAAAGAGCAGCCTTCCTCTTCTGCATACCACGAACTGAACGGACGAGAAGTTGAGATGCAGTTGCCATAAAAGGCTCCTAAAATCACGCTGAAGAATCTCTCACCTTCCTCCCATTTCACGTCCACATTCAGAAGCCACAATTCCCTCTTTTGCTGATCGAAACCTCCAACGTTACAGCTGCCTCACGTCCCAGCCGGTGCACACAACATTTCTGCGTTTCCATCCTTCTACACCCACGCCCCAGCCTCCACTTCACTTCTGCGTTTCTTGCCTTCTGCACACGTCCAGTCCAGAAGCAACGTACTTCACGCAGTTTCTGTGTATTTCGGTAAGGATTAATCTCCCATTCATCTTCACCTCTTAATCTAGTCGTTCATGAATGCCTGCGATAACAACTCCGTCTCGACCATTCCGTGACAGTAGCAAGGCTGGAAGAGTTGGCCAATCCGTGTAGTAGTAGAAGACGCCTCAGCCAGTAGAGGTTGAAGAGGTGAGTCTTTCTGCAGTCCCAATCCTTGCCTCTAGAAGTTAGTGTATAATCTTATGTATGTATACTATTTCCGTAATGCTAGAATGATGAACTGCTGTAGTCGGACTTGAACATAGGTTAGGTTGACCTTGTGTAGCTGCTGAGTATATAGACATAAGGATAGGAATAAAGGGCTGCTGTAAAATTGATTTTTATTCCTTCAGCTTTTAGGTTATAAACAGCCTATCTTGTCGATCAATTATAAAACGTTTGGATAAAGATCCACCGTTGAATTTTGGATATGTTGTAGATGGATATATGTAGTTTAGCATATTAAAATTTGGGAAGGAATGAACGGTCGGATTGAAAGTTATGAGCTCTCGAAGTTAGCTAGTTGAGCAGTTTTGGTAACCTTAAAATTTTGGCTAAGTATAGGAAATTAGAGTGAAGGAACCGACTTTGTGAATTATTATAAAAATATCGGCTGAACAGTTTGGAGAAATTCTTTCTTCTAAGGTTAGATAGAACCTCATAGATGATCTAGAGATTTAATTCGGAAATTTTATAAGCTGTTAAGAATTTTATATTTAGAGCCGAAGTTAAACCTTTTTCGATTCTTCCGGAAAATAGAAACATAGGAAAAATGTCAGTTTAGAACCAAATAAAATTCTAGGAGTTAGGATATATTTTTAGAACTTCAAATAGGAGTTTAGACATGAATTTTAGGGTTTTCGAGGAAATCGGAACCAAGGGTAAAATGGTCATTTTACCCTAAAACTAGTACTGTAACTAGTACGTCTTAATACCTTATTTGATCTTAGAAGTTTTAGACTTCTATCTACGTAAAAGTGTGCTAATACACTTATCGCCTTTGACAGGCAACTGAGTGGTTACAGTTTACAGAGCAAGTGGTTTATAAAGAGTCGAGCGTTATAACAGGTAAGTCCTTTGGGCTTACTTAGCTGACTACTAAATATGAGTATAAATGATGATGGTGGTGTGTGATTGACATGTTAGAGAGCTAGGTTGTGATATATAATTACCGACCTATGTTTTGGCCTAAGAGTAACGGGCGGTGGCATTCCGCTCAGTAGCTCGCGGGGCGCTGGGGGTTTCTTTCGGGACTAGTCCACACATGGTTTGTAGTGATGCTACCAAAGGAAGTCAGCTAGACCTACACCAGTTGGATAAGGAACGGAGGCGAGAACTAATAATAGTTCTCGTGCCACAACTTAAATTGAATAATGTGAATCACTTAAATAATAGATAATAATTGGCTGAGTGCCAACATGATGTTTGTTTATTTTTATTTCTGCTTGTGTTGGTGCTGTTATCATTTTGCTTATATTTGGATAGTTAGCTAACTGTTGATATGTTGTTTAGATTTGACACAGGTTAGAGCAGATGCCGAGTGATCCAGATGGTAGTGGTCAGCCGGGGTGTCGTACTTTAGGACGTTTTGCAGTTTTTGCATTTGTGGGCTTTATAGTTGAACATTGTTTCCTTTCGTACTTTGTTATATTACTTTTCCGGCTGTAGTTGATCTGGTCACATTCATGCATTGTTAAAAACTATTTTATGATTTCTGGTTTTTCCTTATCTGTGCCTTGTTGTAAGATCATGTTAAGTTGTTGTCAAACTAAGGTCGGGACCCACTGTGCGGTCCTAACCAGTAACTCCCTAAGTTGTAAAATTTGGGGTGTTACAACATGGTATCAGAGCTCTAGGTTGGCAACAATGGCACTTGAATCTTCTAAAAAGGTCATATAAGTAAATAAACAGAACCCGAAAAGGGTCTGAGTTTTCCAAAGAAAATTTTTGGTTTTAAAATGCATACAGAGTCGGGTTGGGATAGAAAGTACGGACGACCACCACTACCTCTGCGGATCTCGGTAATATTAGAATAATTATGGACTTGTAATGTTATGATAGATTAGCTAGTTTATAACTGTAGTTATTACTATTCGTGCAGATGGCACGTACTAGGGCTGCACAAGTGACTGGCCGAGGTAGGGGTCGTCCCCCCCTTTCCCCACTCAGACAGGATCGAGCTGATAGCACCCCTACTGTTAGAGGGCGTGGTCGTGGGGGTAGACCTCCACTAGGGAGAGGTCGAGGACGAGTTCCTCGAGATGACCCACCTGCAGCAAGCGTACCAGAGGTGGCTGTAGAGGAAGTAGCTGAGAGGGTAGGCCCCGAGGTCAGGCCTGTGACCGCCGCTAGGTCTGGAGCGCTAGGAGCTCGTTCTACTGAGTCGGGACGTGTCTCTATTGGAGCATCGGAGTATAGGGAGTTCAGAGCCTATGTTGAGCGCAGGGAGGAAGCTGCCAGAGTGGAGAGGCTTACTCAGGTACCACCAGTGGTGCCGGCTAGGTCAGCTCAGGTGACACAAGGAGTGTCTCAGGTGCCGGCTGTATCTGAGAGGAGGGCTGATGTTGATAGAGCACCTACTGGGGTCAGAGCACCGAGACCGGATGAGTGGTTGAAGGCTTTCAACTCTCAGAAGGTCCCCTCATTCAGCGGAGAGATAGGGCTAGAGGTGGAGCACTGGATAGGGAAGATTGAGACTGCCTTGGAGGCAATACGTTGCCCCGTGGACCGACAGGTAGATTTGATACAGACCTGCTTCACAGATGATGCTCATTCATGGTGGCGTACCATTCGTGGCCGAGTCACCAGCTGGGAGCAGATGAAGAACCTTGTTAGAGACAGGTACTGCCCAGTTTCGCTGAGGAGGGAGAGATTCCAGGATTTCATTGAGGCGGGATTTGAGGATATCCCGATTGCTGCAGCCATAAAGAAGTTTCAGAAAGAGTTGACTTTGCTTGGACCATCTGCGCCTCCAGAAGAGCAGCATGTTTATCTCTTCTCCAGGAGGTTGAGAGAGAGTACCCGATCCTACCTGGCTGGATTCCGCTGTGAGACCTTGTCTGATTATCAGGATAGGGCCTCTGCTTATGAGAGAGATAGGCCAGCTTCTAGGAAAGCAGCACAGTCTAGTGGACCGGATAAGCGGCAGAGGACAGGACATGCTGGCAGTAGTGCAGCAGTAGCAGGTTATGGTAGAGGACAGACTCAGGGGAGGTCCAGCTACCACTCTACAGTTCGGACTCCCAGTGGAGATCGACAGTGCTTTAACTGTGGTGGCCGTGATCAAATTAAGCCGGACTGCCCGAAACCACCGGTCACTTGCTTCACTTGTGGGAAGCCGGGACACAGGGCTACTTTCTGCCGTCAGGGCAAGGCTTCTTCTCAGCAGGGATCTTCTCCTGCAGGTGCTGAGAAGAGTGTACAGAGACCCCCTCAGTACCGAGCTCCGAGTCAGCAGCAGCAGCAGTACCGGGCTCCAGGACATCCTGTTTCATACAGTACTGCACAGGGATCAGGTCGTGGCAGAGGACGTGGTAGTACCACTGACACCAGAGGAGGACCATCGAGAGTGTTTGAGCTGAGGAACACTGAGCAGCCTGCAGCACCTGCGACCACAGGTACTATTTGGATCCATGACTTACCTGTGCGCATTTTATTTGATACGGGTGCCACGCACTCCTTTATATCAGATGCATGTGTAGATAGGTTGTCCTTAGCTACAGTAGAGGGTGTACCTTTTGTGGTTGGGTTACCAGATGGGGGTAAGGTTAGAGGATCTCGAGAGATTTATGACTGCCCTATTCACCTGGGAGGCCGGATTTGGTTAGTAAATTTTCTAGTCATGCCCTTAGCACATGAGGACGTGATATTAGGGATAGATTGGATGACTAGACATGGAGCCGTCTTGGATATTGGTAGGAGGACTGTGACTGTTGCCACGGAGGAGGGCCACCGAGTTATATTCCGAGGTTGGGACCTCGGAAAGTCCGGCTCAGTCATCAGTGCAGTGAGGGCAGCCAGATTGATAGCACGGGGTTGCGAGGCCTTCTGGTGTTATGCCATGAAGGAGCGCAAGAGCCTGACAGTAGAGGAGATACCAGTCGCATGCGAGTTTGCAGAGGTCTTCAGGGACGACTTACCAGGGCTACCTCCACAGAGGAGTGTGGACTTTAGCATCGAGTTAGAGCCGGGCACGAGACCGATCTCGAAGGCCCCGTACCGCATGGCCCCGATAGAGCTGCTTGAGCTGAAGAAGCAGTTAGAGGAGTTAGCAGAGAAGGGCTTCATACGCCCTAGTGTTTCTCCCTGGGGCGCACCAGTGTTATTTGTGAGGAAGAAAGATGGATCGATGAGACTGTGTATCAACTACAGGGAGTTGAACAAGGTCACCATCAAGAATAAGTATCCACTGCCTCGCATAGATGATCTGCTGGACCAGCTGCATGGAGCGTCAGTGTTCTCGAGGATAGATTTGAGATCGGGTTATCACCAGCTGAGGGTGAGAGATCAGGACATACCTAAGACGGCATTCCGGACTAGGTATGGTCATTATGAGTTTGTAGTGATGCCATTCGGGCTCACTAATGCGCCAGCAGTATTTATGGAGTTGATGAATGGGATTTTCATCGACTTCTTAGACCAGTTTGTAGTGGTCTTCATCGACGACATTCTAGTTTACTCTAGAAGTCGAGAGGAGCATGCCGGGCACTTGAGGACAGTACTGCAGATTCTACAGGATAGTCAGCTATATGCTAAACTATCCAAGTGTGAGTTCTGGATGTCAGAGGTGGCATTCCTAGGCCATGTAGTGACTGCTGAGGGGATTAAGGTCGACCCAGCAAAGATTGAGTCAGTGTCATCGTGGCAACCTCCGAAGAATGTTAAGGAGGTTCGCAGCTTCCTTGGATTGGCAGGTTATTACCGTCGGTTTGTGGAAGGGTTTTCCCTGATCGCCCGACCACTTACTTCCCTCCTAAGGAAGACTACTCGGTTCGTCTGGTCTGAGCCGTGTCAGCAGAGTTTTGAGGAGCTGAAGAGGAGATTGACGTCTGCTCCGATCTTAGCACAGCCTGAAGGTACAGAGGACTTTGTAGTGTACAGTGACGCATCCAAGCTGGGCTTGGGGTGTGTCTTGATGCAGAGGGGTAAGGTTATAGCATATGCGTCTCGACAGCTGAAGACGTATGAAGAGAACTACCCCACTCATGACCTGGAGTTAGCAGCAGTAGTGCACGCTCTTAAGATCTGGCGTCATTATCTCTATGGAGCGACCTGTCAGATATTCACAGACCATAAGAGTTTGAAGTACATATTCACTCAGCGGGAGTTGAATAACCGCCAGAGGCGGTGGCTAGAGTTGATCAAGGATTTTGACCTTGAGATCCTTTACCACCCCGGAAAGGCGAATGTAGTTGCTGACGCTTTGAGTCGGAAGACGCCTCAGGAGAAGGCAATAGCTCGGTTGACAGTACAGCCACAGTTACAGAGAGACTTAGCTTGGTTGGAGGTAGAGATCTAGTTCCCCGATACAGCGCATCAGTTAGCCACCTTAGAGTTACTTCCTGACCTGTTGGGTGAGATCCGACAGAAGCAGGAGACCTGTCCGACTTTGACCCGGATCCGAGATCGGATGTCACGAGATGAGGCACCTCAGTTCACTATCGGTGCCGATGGAGTGATGAGACGACAGGACCGTGTCTGTGTGCCATCAGACAGTGAGCTGAGACAGAGGATACTAGGTGAGGCTCATGCTACCCCTTACTCCGTACATCCAGGAGCGAGTAAGATGTATAAGGACGTGAGACGTTCCTTCTGGTGGGCTGGTTTGAAGCCTGATGTGGCCCGATATGTAGCCCAGTGTGCGACCTGTCAGCAGGTCAAGATTGAGCATCGTAGATCCGGAGGAGAGCTACACCCACTTCCAGTACCACATTGGAAGTGGGAAGACATTTCTATGGATTTCGTTACCGGATTGAGGCTCAGCAGAGGTTTTGATGCCATTTGGATAGTGGTAGACCGCCTGACGAAGACCGTACGTTTCATTCCGATTAAGGAAACGTGGCCGGTAAACCGTCTAGCAGAGGAGTTCACTAGACACATTGTGAGACTCCATGGAGTACCGAGGACTATCGTCTCCGACAGGGATGGACGTTTTACCTCGAGGTTCTGGCAGCAGGTACATACTGCTCTGGGTACGAGTCTTCACTTTACCACTGCCTACCACCCACAGACAGACGGTCAGTCAGAGAGGACCATCCAGACCTTAGAGGACATGTTGCGGGCATGTGTGCTAGATTGGGGACAGGTATGGCCAGATCACCTCCCACTAGTAGAGTTTTCATATAATAACAGCTGGCATGCGTCTATTGGGATGGCACCTTACGAGGCTTTGTACGGACGGAGATGTCGTACGCCGCTATGTTGGGATGAGCCCAGCAAGGCTGATGGAGTTGTACCAGATCAGATACAGGACGACATCGCCCGGATTGCCTTAGTCCGGGAAAGGATGTTAGCAGCTCAGAGTCGTCAGAAGTCCTACGCCGACAAAAGGCGTCGACCTTTGGAGTTTAGAGTAGGTACACAGGTGTGGTTGAGAGTGTCATCTACGAGAGGAGTTAGACGTTTCGGCATTAAGGGGAAGCTGAGTCCCCGGTATGTCGGTCCATTTGAGATCGTAGAGAGAGTCGGAGAGGTTGCCTACCGACTAGCACTGCCACCGAGATTAGAGGGAGTACACCCAGTTTTTCATGTATCTCAGCTGCGAGAGTACATACCGGATCCTAGACACGTCATCAGTCATGAGGATTTGATAGTCGAGCCAGACCACACTTTTGTGGAGTATCCAGTAGCCGTCCTAGAGCGTAGCATTAGGCGCCTGCGTTCTAAGGAGATACAGATGCTGAGGATTCAGTGGTCTAGACGAGGAGTTGATGAGGCTACCTGGGAGACAGAGGAGAGCATTAGACGTAATTAAACTCCCTATCCGCCTAGTCCGTATATTTACATATCGGGATCTTACCCAGCCAGAAACTCGTTAAATTTAGGAGGCCAGCTGCAGCCTTTTTAGCCCATCTATTAATACATAATTCAGCCCACGGATCCAGCCTGCTAGCCTAGCTCCAGCGCTGCCAGCTCCAGCCCGTTGCCTGTCCGCTCCAGCCCAGAAGCAGCTGTTGCCTTGTCCGCTCCAGCTCGTTGCCTGTCCGCTCCAGCCCAGGGACGTCTGCAATCTTCAGCAACCCAACAGCAACGTCACTCCAGCCCAGCGCTACTCCAGCCCACTGTTGTGCCAGTCCGTGAGCAGCTCCAGCGTTGCCAGCCCAGCGTCGCCCCAGCCTTATGCGCAGCCCAGCTTCCTGCAACCTCCAATTCAGCCCAGCAGCAGCACGCCTACTCCAGCCCAGGAAAGAGCAGCCTTCTTCTTCTGCATACCACGAACTGAACGGACGAGAAGTTGAGATGCAGTTGCCATAAAAGGCTCCTAAAATCACGCTGAAGAATCTCTCACCTTCCTCCCATTTCACGTCCACATTCAGAAGCCACAATTCCCTCTTTTGCTGATCGAAACCTCCAACGTTACAGCTGCCTCACGTCCCAGCCGGTGCACACAACACTTCTGCGTTTCCATCCTTCTACACCCACGCCCCAGCCTCCACTTCACTTCTGCGTTTCCATCCTTCTACACCCACGACCCAGCCTCCACTTCACTTCTGCGTTTCTTGCCTTCTGCACACGTCCAGTCCAGAAGCAACGTACTTCACGCAGATTCTGTGTATTTCGGTAAGGATTAATCTCCCATTCATCTTCACCTCTTAATCTAGTCGTTCATGAATGCCTGCGATAACAACTCCGTCTCGACCATTCCGTGACAGTAGCAAGGCTGGAAGAGTTGGCCAATCCGTGTAGTAGTAGAAGACGCCTCAGCCAGTAGAGGTTGAAGAGGTGAGTCTTTCTGCAGTCCCAATCCTTGCCTCTAGAAGTTAGTGTATAATCTTATGTATGTATACTATTTCCGTAATGCTAGAATGATGAACTGCTGTAGTCGGACTTGAACATAGGTTAGGTTGACCTTGTGTAGCTGCTGAGTATATAGACATAAGGATAGGAATAAAGGGCTGCTGTAAAATTGATTTTTATTCCTTCAGCTTTTAGGTTATAAACAGCCTATCTTGTCGATCAATTATAAAACGTTTGGATAAAGATCCACCGTTGAATTTTGGATATGTTGTAGATGGATATATGTAGTTTAGCATATTAAAATTTGGGAAGGAATGAACGGTCGGATTGAAAGTTATGAGCTCTCGAAGTTAGGTAGTTGAGCAGTTTTGGTAACCTTAAAATTTTGGCTAAGTATAGGAAATTAGAGTGAAGGAACCGACTTTGTGAATTATTATAAAAATATCGGCTGAACAGTTTGGAGAAATTCTTTCTTCTAAGGTTAGATAGAACCTCATAGATGATCTAGAGATTTAATTCGGAAATTTTATAAGCTGTTAAGAATTTTATATTTAGAGCCGAAGTTAAACCTTTTTCGATTCTTCCGGAAAATAGAAACATAGGAAAAATGTCAGTTTAGAACCAAATAAAATTCTAGGAGTTAGGATATATTTTTAGAACTTCAAATAGGAGTTTAGACATGAATTTTAGGGTTTTCGAGGAAATCGGAACCAAGGGTAAAATGGTCATTTTACCCTAAAACTAGTACTGTAACTAGTACGTCTTAATACCTTATTTGATCTTAGAAGTTTTAGACTTCTATCTACGTAAAAGTGTGCTAATACACTTATCGCCTTTGACAGGCAACTGAGTGGTTACAGTTTACAGAGCGAGTGGTTTATAAAGAGTCGAGCGTTATAACAGGTAAGTCCTTTGGGCTTACTTAGCTGACTACTAAATATGAGTATAAATGATGATGGTGGTGTGTGATTGACATGTTAGAGAGCTAGGTTGTGATATATAATTACCGACCTATGTTTTGGCCTAAGAGTAACGGGCGGTGGCATTCCGCTCAGTAGCTCGCGGGGCGCTGGGGGTTTCTTTCGGGACTAGTCCACACATGGTTTGTAGTGATGCTACCAAAGGAAGTCAGCTAGACCTACACCAGTTGGATAAGGAACGGAGGCGAGAACTAATAATAGTTCTCGTGCCACAACTTAAATTGAATAATGTGAATCACTTAAATAATAGATAATAATTGGTTGAGTGCCAGCATGATGTTTGTTTATTTTTATTTCTGCTTGTGTTTGTGCTGTTATCATTTTGCTTATATTTGGATAGTTAGCTAATTGTTGATATGTTGTTTAGATTTGACACAGGTTAGAGCAGATGCCGAGTGATCCAGATGGTAGTGGTCAACCGGGGTGTCGTACTTTAGGACGTTTTGCAGTTTTTGCATTTGTGGGTTTTACAGTTGAACATTGTTTCCTTTCGTACTTTGTTATATTACTTTTCCGGCTGTAGTTGATCTGGTCACATTCATGCATTGTTAAAAACTATTTTATGATTTCTGGTTTTTCCTTATCTGTGCCTTGTTGTAAGATCATGTTAAGTTGTTGTCAAACAAAGGTCGGGACCCACTGTGCGGTCCTAACCAGTAACTCCCTAAGTTGTAAAATTTGGGGTGTTACAATCAGGGTCTTCATCAATCTCATATACCGAGGCAACATGCACTTCTTCGGTTGAGTTGACTCGGTCTAAAGCCGATGAAAGCAAATGACGCTCCCCAATTGTGATTTGAATCTCTCTTTCATAAGGTAGTGTTAGGGATGCCGCTAATTTGGCTAGAGCATCAGCCTTATCATTTCTGGATCTTGACACATACATTACCTCTATTTGTTGAAATTGTTGCATGAGGCATTTTGCTCTTTCAAGTAAAGGAACTAAATTTGGATGCTTTACTTCATATTGTTCATTTATTTGTCTAATGATCAATTGAGAATCACCAAACACTTTTAATGGATCAATATGCAACTCAAGAGCTATTTCAAGACCGATGATTAGTGCCTCATATTCCGCCACATTGTTTGTGCAAGTCTCTAAAAGAGAGAAAGAATATGGAACCAAGCCGCCATAAGGAGTGATAAACACAATACCAACTCCAGATGCTTGTTTTTTCGCCGCTCCGTCAAAATATAATTGCCATGATGTTTCCTCAACCATTAAAACTTCTTCATCTGGTAGATCATATACCAATTCTTCATTGTCAGGGGTTGGATGAGCAGCTAAAAAATCAGCTATGATTTGTCCTTTTACTGCCTTTTGTGACACAAACTTGATGTCAAAAGGAGCTAATAGCATTGCCCATGTAACGCCCCAAATTTTAGGCGTGTTTTCGATATTTATTTCTCTAAAATTGTTAATAGCTTAAATATTTTACGAGTATTTTGACATCGTAAATTAATTTTTTTTCGAGCTTATATATATAGATTTTTATCCACATATTTATTTTAGAAAGGTTCGGAAATATTTTCCGATCCGAAAAATTCATTCCGATTAATTTTGATCGAGTTTACTCTATTACTCATTTTCCTTTTATTCTATTCTATTTTATTTTATTTATTTTCTTTCTCCTTTTTTTTCTTCCCCTTACGTGTGTGACGTGTGTGACGTGTGTGACGCCTTCCAACCTACCCTCAACCTAGCTGCGCATGATTTTACCTTGCAGCTCCCACGCTATGAAACCTATCCCTCACAAGCAACCCCTCAACCCGACCCATGGTTACCCTTACCTCCCTTCTGCTCTTGACAGCAACTCAGTCTCCTCTCAACCTTCTTTGTACTACTCTCCTTCTTCAGTCTCTCCATCAACCTATCGATCTCATCCCTCTTCGAGCCTTGTGCGCGGCGTCCCGGAGCTCCACTCGGTCACAACACTCACCATTGTCTCTCCCCTCCGTTTCTTCTACTTGTCGTATAGCCATGCCGGAAGCAACAGAAAGCAACGCCCTTGCCGGAGACGGAGGCCGACTGCCGCCTCGCCTTGCCTCTGTAGCACCACCGCACCTCTGCTCTTCCTTCCCTTCGTCTTTTCTTCGCAGCCATCGGATTGGCCGACTGCCGGAGACGCAGGACGACTATCGCCGGAGCTCCAACGCAGCCGCCATTGGAAGACCCCTCTTTTGCTCCTTCTATTTGCCGCCGCCCTTGCCTTCTCACTTCTGCCGTGTGATCTGTTGCGAGGAAGAAGAAGAACCCTTTTGGGATATTTCAAAATCGGCCCCCTCTTTTGGTATAATTGCAAAATGTGCCCATATGTTTATTATTGCAGTTTTTTACCCAAGTTTTGGAAATTTGAAGATATATCCCTGCAGTATTATTTATGGAATATGACCCAAAGATTTAATTGCGGATTTTGACCCATAATTATAAAATTGTATGAATTGCTCCGGAAAATGTGTTAGCGGTTTTTAACCTTGGATTTTAATTGCGGGGATATTCTTATATTTATACTATATATTATGTCCTTGTTGGATTACGTTCGGTTTATGGCTCAAAGATTTAATTGCGGTAATATGACCAAATTTCTAGAATTTCATATTTTGACCGGAAGGGTTTTGCGGGTTTTAACGAGGGCATTTGAAATCGAGTTTTCCGTAGTTTTTATATATTATATATCTTCCGATCAAATTTAGCGTACGAGCTAAATTTATCTAATTTTTGTGTTAGGTTCGGCAGCGTCCCGATAAAAACCTACCGAGTCCAAGTCGACATCCATAGACCGTCTTCCGTCTTTGACGTCGCGTGAGTTACCTTTTTCCTCGACCTAGTTATGTTTAGTAGTAGTAGTATCATGCTAGGATGGATCTAGTATAACTTAGAGTTAATGTCAAGTAGTGACTTTGAACCTTAGGTGAGTTTTGAGGATTTGATATTGTTGATGGATTGATGTTGATTTTAAGCTTGAGGTGATATTGCGGTCTAGTGAGGTTGTTATAAGGATTCGAGTATATGGTTTGATCTTATGAGAATTATTAGGCTTGAGGTTTGGGATTACATGTTGTTGTGAGAGCATCGAGACTAGGAATGTGTTATCCTAACATGTGAGTGTGTGACCTTATAGAGGTCATTTGGGTTAGAAGTCTAAGGACTTCTAGCATGAGAGATAGATATTGATCGTGTGCGTTGTTTTGCCCAGGAGTTGAGTATCTTCCTACGGGAAGTTGAGAGATATTGTTGATCGGTTTAGCTTTGAGGACGAGGTAAGTCTCCGGACTTACCTCGTAATAGGACCACCGACTTTATTAGTTTCAATGCGTGTTTGGTGGTGTGTGTTTATTGTTTATGTGTGTGTTTATTGCTTATGTTATAACATCTAAACCGGTAATAGGACCACCGACTTTATATGTTTATATTTGGCCCAAGTGTATGATAACGGGCGGTGACCGCTTGTCCAGTCCAAAATGGGGATGACTGGGAGGTGCCTTGCGACCAGCCCATCGGGTGATGCTGATCCGCATCAAGTACAAACTCGTATGGTGAAAGGGGACAAGGGCGAGATCTTTAAGATTCTCGTGTCACAAAAGAAGTTGAATTAGAACGGGATATGACCTAATAATAAAAAGATAATATTCCGAATTGTGTGTTTTGGAAGATGTTGTGTGTTTATGATGCCTTATGTGTGTGTGTGTGTGCCAATACCATGATTCTAATGCCTTGAATGCTAGCTAACGGTTTTATACCGATATTGTTGTAGTTGCCTTGCAGGTTAGGGGCGCGGCCGAGAGATCCGGAAGAGTGGGCAGCCAGGGTCCGTACATTTTAGAATGAGTTTTGGGGGTTGTTTTTATGTATTGTTTAGGGTATTATGTATGTCGCGTGTATGGCGGTTGCCTTTAGCGTTGTATCTCGGCTGGAGTCTTTCGTTGTTTTCTTTTGGGGTTCATATCATTGCATTAAAATGAATTTCGGTTTTGCCTTTATTTGTGTCTTGTTGTAAGATCCAGTGAAATTGTTGTCAAGCTAAGGGTCGGGACCCATTGTGAGGTCCTAACCCGTAGCGCTCCGAATCCCGTGGATTCGGGGTGTTACAAAGTGGTATCAGAGCCCTAGGTTGACAACAATGGCACTCGCAATCTTCTAAAGGCCGAATAAGGAATAAACAGAACCCCACGGGTTCTGACTTTTCGTTTTCAAAATCATATGCATGAGTCGGGTTTGGGTTAGAATGTACGGACCACTACTCCTTCCGCGGATCTCGGTAGCTTAGATTATTGGATTTTTAGTGTATATATAGATATGTGTATATATGTAGATATGTATCGTATACCTAGGATGCTTTTGGACTATTATTATATGTTAATTATAGTTATGCATGATGGACTTGTTATGTTGTTATGGTGGCATGACCTTTATATTGATATGAGTTGTTCATGTGGCATGATGAATATTATATTAGTGCTTGAAACTCGTTTTATGAGAATTGTTGCCTTGGATGCGTTATGTTGATAGTAGATGGACATATAACTTATATAGTTATATACGTATATTAGGATATATAGTGGCATATGTATGCTAAACCTTATAATCGAAATGATAGAAAGCTATCATCGTCCCTTGGATGACGCCGTTTGGCTTAGGATAGTTTACATTTGAGGGTGAGTATGCTCAAGTACCGGGTTGTGTATCACGTTTTGGACAAACACCTTGGTGTTTCTCGGACTCCTTTAAGAGGATATCGAAGCGGAGGATTAGAGATGGCGCAAATGAAGGACAAACAAGTGGAAGCGAACCTCGAGTTAGTTGAAGCAAAATTGAAAAGGAATGCATACAAATAAGGAAGCGACAAGAAGAAACAAAATAAACATTTCAATCACAAGCAGAAACAAAATAAACAAACATCATGCTGGCACTCAACCGTTTATTATCTATTATTTAAGTGATTCACATTATTCAATTTAAGTTGTGGCACGAGAATTATTATTAGTTCTCGCCTCCGTTCCTCATCCAACTGGTGTAAGTCTAGCTGACTTCCACTGGTAGCATCACTACAAACCACGTATGGACTAGTCCCGAAAGAAACCCCCAGCGCCCGCAAGCTACTGAGCAGAATGCCACCGCCCGTTACTCTTAGGCCAAAAATATAGGTCGGTAATTATATATCACAACCTATCTCCATAAACATTTCAATCACACACCACCATCATCATTTATACTCATATTTAGAAGTCAGCTAAGTAAGCCCAAAGGACTTACCTGATATAAAGCTCGACTCTCTGTAAACCAACTCGCTCTGTAAACTGTAGCAACTCAATTGCCTGTCAAAGGAGATAAGTGCATTAGCACACTCCTACGTGGTTAGAAGTCTAAGACTTCTAAAATAGAATAATATATTAAGACATAACTAGTTGCAATATTAATTTAGGGTAAAATGACCATTTTACCCTTGGTCCCGAAATTCCCGAAAATTCTAAAATTCATGTCTAAACTCCTATTTGAGATTCTAAAATCATTTCTAACTCCCAACGCTTCGTTTGGTTCCAAGCTAACATTTTTCCTATGTTACTATTTTCCGGGAAATCGTAAAGCTCTAACTTCGATTCCAAATATAAAATTCGTAACCGCTTATAAAAATTCCGACTTAAATCCCTAGATTATCTATGATGTCCTATCTAACTTTAGGAGAAGGAATTTCTCCAAACTGTTCATTCAACAGTTTTATAAAAATTCCTAAAGTTGACTACTCCCTTTACAAATTCTATACTTAGCCAAAATCTGAGTACACTTTGAAAAATCATAACTCCTAAACCACTCACTGGATTTATCCCAAATTTTGATATGTTCTACTATAAAATCTTACCTATAATATATCCAAAATTCAGCCGGAAAGGATATCAAGAGCTTATTCAAAATCATCTCACAAAACAGCATCACTTGCTGTTTTCCCCCAACACTCAGCACATATATAAAATCGTCAACTTTGAAACACAATAACTCTCGAACCGTAACTCCGATTCTTCCCAAATTTTAATATGATCTACAACAAGATGTCAACTATATCATATCAAAAATTCAAGCCTAACAGAGATCAAAAGCCTATTCTAAACTATCTCACAAAACAGCATCCCATGCTGTTTTTCTCAACTCAGCACATTTACAAAACTGAACTTTGAAACCTCATATCTCTCAAACCATAACATGGATTCCTCTGAAATTTTAGTATGATCTACTATACTATATCATCTATAACTTGTCCGAAATTCAAGTCTAACAGAAGTCAATAACCCCTCCAAATTTATTCTACAAAACTGCATCTCAAACAAATTTCCTCAAACTCAGCACACTTAGAAAACTGCATGAGAAGCCAACTTGATAAACTCATATCTCCTAAAATATAACTCAAAATAGGCTCAAATTTCAGTATGTTCTACACTGCAATACCGACAACAACATATCCAAAAACCAGGAGCAAAGAAAGAGTCTAACTTAGCCAAATCTAGGCTCAAAGTCGGTTGTTCAACACTTCTTGAAACTCGGAAGAAATAGCATGAATCTGTACCAGCTCCTCTATGGCTGTTCTGGGTAGATTTAGGAGACATAAAAGGGCACTCATTAGGCATGAATTACATGGGCGGAAGTGCAAGAAAGAGAGATGAACAAGCCTTACTCGATTACACGACTCGAGGAGACTAATGAAGGGGTGCAAGGCTGCTGTTGTCGTGTGTGCGGCTGCTGAGAGGGATTGCTGCTGTCTTCGATCGGGTGTAGTTGAAAGGAGAGGCGGGTGCCGGCCTGCCTGAAGCAAATTCCAGACGTTGCACGTGAAGTAAGATGGCACGAGATGAACGCCGTAGATCGGGTGCCGGAATGAGAAGGATTGATTCTCTCGTTGTCGATTGTACACAAAAGTGAGCGAGACTGCAGAAGGAAAGACAAGGACGAGTGGTGCGTTGCTGCTAGACGGGAGATGGAGACGTGCAGAGGAGTGCTCAGTCCGGGTTTCGTCTAGGTTTGTCGCTGGTTGTAGGGGAGGCTTGTGTGTACGTTTGTATCGTTCCGGCTTGGGTAGAAGTTCCGAATGATTGACAGAAGGGAGATACGCAGCATAGAAGAGAGCGAGATCTGGGCTGCGATTCTGGACGTGTGAACGCTGCTGTATTAGGCAGTTAAGGCTACGGTTTCATTAAGGAAGGAAGATCAAGAGGGAAGCGTGATTTCAGGAGTCGTTTCATTCAACGTACCCCTAGTCCAGCTCAGCTCCACGTAGGCAAGAGGAAGCTCCCAAGGATGCTGCAGCGGGCTCTTCTTGTAGGGCTGGCGGAGGCATTAACGCTACTGGGCTGCAGCAGCTGGGCTGCAGAGGGCTGAAGCTGGCAAGCTGAAAGGAGATCACGGACTGGGCTGTACAAGGCAAGCACTGGCCGGCTGGGCTTGTCACAGACTCGTCACAGACTTGTCTGGCCTTGTCACAGACTCGTCACAGACTCGTCACAGACTTGTCTGGCCTTGTCACAACTTCGTCACAGACTTGTCCAGACCTTGTCACAGCTTCGTCACAGACTTGTCAACGACGAATCATATTCTAAATTAGGGTTTGGGGCTAAACTTATTATTTTATGTGAAGTCAAGGGATCGGAACTGGTAGGCTACGGAATAGACGGATACGGATCATGTTATAGTTTAGGATTGGTTATAATAATCCTATCATTTTATGTGAGGGTAAGCTACATAAAATGATAAAATTTTATAAAGATCCTATCATTTTATGTGAAGGGAAGCTACATAAAATGATAAATTTTATAATAATGTGTCTAACTAAGTAGACAGATATGGGTCAACTGATCGAGATCGGGTTTGTTACAGAAATAAACGGAATAAAAATTCCGGATATTACATCAGTACCCCCTTAAAATAAGTTTCGTCCCGAAACTTAAAAGAAGACTCGTAATGTCGGAGTCCATGCAAAAGAACTAGAGCGCCGGAAAGAGGTCACAACGGTCGAGTTCTGATTTGTTTCTGAAATAGCCGGAAGAAATATTCCCGGGTATTACATCAATCCTCCCTTAGAATAAGTTTCGCCCCGAAACTTAAAGTATGCCAGTCAGAAGGTCAACTCTCAAGGTACGAATCTAATGTATCAACTTGTTATCGCACAAGAGTCATCGTTTCTACATATAAGTATCCCGCATATCAAGGTCATCAATAACACACATCCTGACTAAGCACTCAAGCATGAATTAAACAAGCAGTCAAACAACATAACACAGATATAGGGTCAAGCCCTAGCTCGTCGTTCCCTAGATTACAACTATCTCCACAAAGGATTTGATAGTTGAGCCGACCATACATTTGTGGAGTACCCAGTAGCTGTCCTGGAGCGCAGTACTAGACGTCTACGGTCCAAGGAGATACCGATGTCGAGGATCCAGTGGTCTAGACGAGGAGCCGATGATGCCACTTGGGAGACAGAGGAGAGTCTTAGACGTATTTACCCCGAGTTCTCTACGGGGTTAGATGTTACTCCTATATTGACGAGTTAGTACTCGGATGTGTGTTGTTTGACTGTTCATGTTTTATATTGGATTGAGTGATTATATTTTATGTGATGTGTGTCTGAGTATGATGATTGAGTAGTTACATGTTAGAAAACGAGATTTAATGAAATCAAGTATACAAAGGGAAGTCGTTTAATTAGATACACTATTCTAAGTTTCGGGACGAAACTTATTTTAAGAGGGCACTGATGTAATAACCGGAAAATTTAATTTCCGTTTATTACCCGACCGAAACGGATTCCGATCCGCTAATTTTTTTTTTATTTTAAACGAGATAAAACAAAGTCAAATTGTATCATTTTATGTGACCTTAATTCACATAAAGTGATAAATATGTTAACTTAACTCATATAAAACGATAGATAAGTAAACTGAATAATAATTTCGTATGTTTGAAAACCGAAGAGTAATAATTCCGTACAATTTAATGACTCATTCAATCGCTAATTAGATGAGCAGGCCCACCGGTTTAAGCCCAATTTATACAAATTTTAACCTCAGCCCACCGGCCCAAATCTCTAACTTAAACCTAATCCTAATTTTAACCTAATCTTCTTCCTAACCTAATCTAACGCTAACCTAATTAATCGTACGCCATCTACGAGAGTGCTACACAACCGAACTATGCATCCTACTCGTCGACCTGCTGCTGCACGGCGAAGACAGGCTGCCGGAGACGGACCACCACCGAGAGAGAGACCCGACGCTGCCGACGCTGCCGACGCCCTTGCTGTAGGAGGAATTGTTGTTGCAGCCGCATTGAGCCCAGACGGAACAGCAACGATGTGTGCGGGATGATTTCAGCCATACCGTCGACCACCAGCAACACAGATCGACACTAGCAGTGCCCCTTCCTTCCTGCAGCGATCAACTACGGTTGATGACCTTGCTGTTGTACAGCTTCCGCGTCACTGGACCCATCGCCGGCACTCGACATTGCACAGCCGTCTGGACTCCAACCTGCTGCACGCCTCACCGAATTGCTGGACTCCAACCTGCTGCACGCCTCACCGAATTTCTGGACTCCCATCTGCAACCGATTTCAATCCGGGTAAGCAGCTTCCTGGTGCACCCCTCTCTCCTCATGTGTTAACCCTAACCAGTCCCTTCCTAAATCTGTTGCAGTTGCCCTTCACATCCGTCATATGCCGTTGGTTCCAAGCTGAGCCTTCTTTAAATTCGAGTCTCCACTGCTACGGGTAAGTAGCTACAACCTTCATCCTAGCATCATAGTGTCATATAGTGTGAGTAGATTGTTGAGTAATAAAAAGCTTGGTAGGCAAGAGAACTAGGAAGAGATTAAAGAAATCAGTAGAAGGAGAGAACCAACAAATGGGTCAATAAGGTTCTTACACTTTGGGTTCTGTAGGTGTCGAACATCTGACCTCTAGGTATAAGTAAAGGGAACAAGTGCTGCCCTGGAGAATCGAAATCAAGACCTCCTGCACACCTTATATTCCAGCCTTGATCTGCTGACTTTAGGACCTAGTTTCGATACCTTAGATCGAGAATCCACCGTTGAATTTTTAATATGTTTGAGATAGAAATATGAAGTTTACTTTATTAAAATTTGGGAAAAAGTTAACGGTCGGATTAGAAGTTATAAGGCCCCAAAGTAGTGCAGTATGGCTGTTTTTCCAGCATAGGAAAATATTGGCTAAGTATAGAAATTCTAGCTTTTATCCAACTTTAGAGATTTATGTAGGAGTTATGGTTGAATATGTTTGAGAGATCTTTGCTCCTATGGTTAGTATGCATATCATATAGGATCTAGAGTTTTACTACGGAATTTTTATCTTTTTATTCAAGCCTCGTATCTTAACCCAAAGTCGGACCTTAACGTTGTTTTTTGTGTGAAAATCTAGAATTTTGTGTAACTATATTAAACCTTACCAAACTTTTCTGTAAGAACTAGATTGTGGAATGGGTTCCAAAGGAGAGTTTGAAACTAAGATATAGACAAATCTGGGAGTTTCGGAACCGAGGGTAAAATAGTCATTGTACCTTAAGAGGGCATTTTAGTAATTTTTTCGCTTGATGAGTTTGTGCATCTTAGAAGTTATAGACTTCTAAGATTATGGGATGTATTTTGATCCACGTGCCTTGTATAACAGGCGTATGAGTTTCTACGGTTGCAGACCGAGTTGAGTTTTTGAGAGTGGTGGTTTGATTCAGGTAAGTCCTTGCGACTTACTTAGCTGGTTTCTGGATGTTGGTTGGATGACGATAGTGGTGTGTGTTGTGTGTTTATAATAACAACTTGTTAGGACGACCGTTGTTATTATGTGTTAAGGCCCAAGTGTATGTATAACGGGCCGTGACATCACTGCCCAGCTCTGCCAGGAGACTGGGAGGTTCTCTATACCCAGACCATCCAGGTACACGGTGAGATGCATCGGATCCATTCCTGATGGGTACACGGGGGCGGAGGCGAGGTTTGGGAATCCCTCGTGTCACAAAATAAGTATCATTAGAGTGAATGACTTAAATGAAGATAATAAATGGATTGTTTGAAAGCATGATGAGTGTTTATTATTTTATGTGTGTGTGTGTGCTATTATTATTCTCCTAATGTTTAGATAACTAGCTAATGGTTGTTTTGTTGCGTTTTTAGTTTTACTGCAGGTTAGAACAACAGCTGAGTGATCCGAGAGTAGTGGTCAGCCGGGTCTCCGTACTCTTTAGAGTGGGGGTTTGGGTTGTTGCTTTGTTGTCTTTGCCTTTTGTTAAGACAATTAGTCTTTTCTGTTGTTTAAGTACGATAGGCTGTTAGACTTTGTTGCATTCATCCTTTTACAAATAAATTTTATGAATTTCGGTTTTTCTTATTTGTGTCTTGTTGCAAGATCCTAGTAATATTGTTGTCAAACTGAGGTCGGGACCCATTGTGAGGTCCTAACCAGTAATATCCCGGGTTCCGAGAATCCGGGGTGTTACAAATCCTCCTCTATATCAACAGACACCATGTTCACCTCTTCTACTTCGGCATTCATGAAATCTTCATTTGGCTTTTGCACAAGCAACCTTGCTTTCTTCTTTTTCTTACTGATCCTCCATTTTTTGATTTGTTTTGATTTGTTTTTAGTCCTATCAACATATTCAAGCCTTTGAAACACAGAAGCTCTTGTTTCTCCACTCGTTGAACCGGTTTCAAGCCTATCAAATACTGTAATCCTAGATGTTGATGCTTTATCATCGAGAAACAAGCTTTGCTCCTCCGGAGTCAATGTCATAGGCTCTTCAAAACTCGCTGTCAATATACCCCCTTCGTGAGAAACCTTCAACTTTTCAATATCATCCTCATTGTAGGGGATATATGGAGCTTTGTTTTTTGATAACAAATTTGAATTTTTCACTTTAACTTTGAACTTCTTGTTCAGCTTCTTTGAAAGTGATTTGGAAGGAGGATTATTGGCTTTAACTCTTGACACTACCCTTCTGTTATCACTTGTTTTAACCCCAAAGGACCTTTTAATGACCAAAGTCGTTTTTGGAATAGACTGGTCAATTTTCCGTAGAGGAAAGGTGTAACTTGTCATGAGAGAGTTCATAACCTTCTCTACCGAGTTCAAGGGTTTTTGCCCGACTTTCCGTCTATCTTTTGGTGTGTACTTAAACAACACCTTAGAACATGGATCACCTTTCTCATTCTTCCCGTTCAGAGAAACTTTTGGTGCTTGGTGAACATTATTAGTATTATTACCATTGACAACCTCCATGGGCATGTTTGAGTTGAAACTAACCGCCTTATAAAACTTGGCATCGGCATAATTAACACTTTCTCCGTGAAAAGGGTTTGGGTCACCTCGAATAATCCTTTCATTTCCATTATCATCAGTGTATTTCAAACATTGATGAAGAGTAGAAACTATAGATTTACTAGCATGAAGCCATGGTCGACCAAGTAAGGCATTGTAAGAGGTGTCCGCATCTTTATAAAGATTGTCAAGAACAATATGTAATGCAATGGTACCCATGGCTTTTTGTCCTACTTGATTGAAACCTTGGATGGTTAGCAAAGTAGGAGATAAATGTGCGGTCGTCAACCCTATTGTCCTTAGTACCCTTAATGGAAGAAGATTTACTGCGGATCCACAATCCAAAAGGATTCGATTGACCTTTGTATCCCCAATGGTTCCTGTAACATATAATGGCCGATTATGATATTTATTCCCCAATTGAAGATCTTCATCCGAGAATGTTATACAAGCCATACATGAGGCACATTGAGTTGACAAGGATAATGAAATATCATTAACCTCCACCATTTCGACTTGATCTTTATAATCATCAGGATCCATAAGGGCTTGAATTAACGCCTTCCTCAATTCATTTGACATTTGTAAGGCATCATAAACACTCAAGCGTGCAGGAATGCGCTTCAAGTGACTAATAACGTCATATTTTACTTTCTCTTTATACGGAGCTTTATGAAGCGAAACCGGTACGCGAGAAGTGGATTCTTTTTGTAACACCTCAATTTCCTCCACATTTTTCTGAGGTAGTTGAGAAGTTTATTTATCAAGACGTTCATCAAAATTTGTCACTTTTAAATGTTCATTGGAAATCAATTCTTTCTCCTTTCTTTTTTCATTGGGTTTCGAAGATAGAAGTTGACGTCCTGAACGAAGAGAAACTGCATCAACTTCAGGTTCCTCCTCTTCTTCACATATGTCGGCCCATGTGGCCATGCAACATTGAGCAACTTCATTGCCCCAAAATGCCTCATCTTCTGAAGGTTCTTCATCACCATAAAACTTCTTTGGGACAAAATCTTTTAGGGTAACCGGTACCCTCTCAGGTTGAATGTATTCTTCTTCAGAGTCAGAATTTGGCTTCTTTTCCTTCTTGTTTTTCTTCTTTTTATTCTTCTTGTTTTTCTTTTTCTCGGGTTTTCTTTCAATCATTCTAAACCCTGGAGAACTCGATTTTTTAGTGGCTTCTGGCCGAGTCTTTTGAGTTACACAAGTTTTCCACTCAAAATCACTATCAATGTCAAGATCATCATCATCTGAAAATAGATCTTCGATATCTGAGCATGTCATAATTTCATATAGAGTTGGGACTCAGGGACCATCTCTTGGCATATCAGGATATGCCCAAACGATGCGGATATCTTTGCCACCGTCTACTGAAAATTGTACAGGTATCGCCATCAGAGGTAAGGAAACCGTGGGAATACCCTCATCTTCATTTGACCAAGATGGTTCTTCGAGTGTATTTGGAGTCACCAAATTATCCGCATCCACTAAGGATGTAGTATTTGATGAAGCCTTTGGAGCTACCGAGTCTTCACCTTCAATCTCGATCTCTCCTTTGTTAATCATCCTCTCAACTATATCTTTGAAGACATAGCAATCTTTGATAGGGTGACTAATAATTTGGTGATAAGGACAATACTTTAGATCATTTGTCCTTCCAACTTCATTTGGCCTTTTTGACTCTGGAAGTGTAAGAAGCTTAGACGACATCAACTCATCAAAAATCCCTTGGACATCATCATCGTCAAAAGGATATTTCTTTTGCTTCCTTTCCTCAAGAGTGAGTCTTTTATTGGCATCTTTACCTTTTCCTATATCTTGATTTTGGGAATTATTTCCTGTGAAGATTTTATTTCCGGGTTTAATAAAGGTTGCCATAGACTCTCCCATTTTAAAAGGTCTTTTCCATCATCTCTTTTAAGTTCATTTGCCTGAGGACGATAGGTTTTTGCATCACGCCGAGCCAATTGTCGTTCAACATTGCAAGCCTTTGAAACTAAGGCATCAAAAGAACGAGGCTCAGCACTATCAACATGCACTGCTAACTCAGGAATTAAGTTATTAGTACACATCTGGACACATGCCTCTTCACTTAGCTTTTTCTGGGCATTGAAGTCTCAAGCTTCGCCATCTGGCAATAAAATCATTTGCAAGCTCATTTGACCTTTGAAAGGTATTAGCAAGATCCATAATGGAGACCTTTGCCTTAGAGCTCACAAATTGAGCTAGGAATGCTCTTTGTAAATCATCCCATGTGTGGATTGATCCCGGTTGAAGTTGAGTGTACCAAGTAAATGCCGATCCCTTTAAAGATTGGACAAATTGTCGGATCAACAAAGCATCACTCAATGCGGTCTCACCACATGCTAAGTAAAAATGAGCCAAATACTTGTGTGGTGATCCATGCATTCCATCAAACTTATCAAAAGTTGGTCTTTGATAACCGGGAGGGAATGGTACTGAATCATATTGGATCGGATATGGCTTTCTATACCCGAGTACTGGAGGGTTTTGTGACACTTGGAATTCTCGGATTCCTTGGGCAATCATTTCCCTAATATCTTGTGGGGAAACGGATGAGCTACCACCAGGACTTTCATCGTTCGTCCTTACTGGCTCATGTCGACTAGCATTAGCTTGGTTCTCAATTTGAGCCATAAGTGTAGATATTTGAGCTTCTCTTGCGGCTAATGACCTTTGCAAGTCTTGAAGTTGTTCCTCAACACTTGTTGTTCCGGTCATGAACACTTGCATGTTCTCAGATTCATCTTGGATTACAACTCTCGTTGCTCCTTCCTTTGTAATAACATGTGGAAATTCCTCCTCTTGGAATAGAGAAGATAAATCTCCATACAAAGGAGAACTTGAGCTTTCTTCCGATTCTCGTTGTGGACTTGGTGGTTGTGAGGTTACTTGAGCATAAGTCGTTGACTTAGCTTTTGATCTTGTAACTGGACCATCACAAGACACAACTTGAACCTCTTGCGAGACTGAGCTTTTAGAAATACGAAGACTTCTTTCTCTCTTTTGAGTTTTAGAAGTTTCTTCAATCACTTCATTCTCATTTGAATTTTTCTTGGCCCGTGAGGGTTTGTTGACTTTAAGGTTTGGAGCTTTTGGTTGATTACCCTCCTCAGAATAAGAAGTCATGTAGACTTGCTCAAATTTGTCCAATGTGATAGGAATTGACCCTACAAGAATTTTCCTTACGGTAGTCATAGGATAATTATCCATTGTGTGTTTTGAGTTTAAAAGCTCTTTTGCAGCTTCACAAAGGATTGCATTGGCTTGCTTCAAAGCCGGTGAGGAAGCTAGTTTACGAAGAGGTCCAGTGTTACGGCGGGAACCATTCTTGCGTCCCCTCCTTTTTCGGGACTTGTTCACCTTCTTAAAAGTGTTTTCAGCAGGAATATCAACAGGCACACCATTCTTCTTGATGACACGAATGATTGGCCTTGAGACAACACTAGCGGAAGGCTTTGTGCCATTAAAGCTAGGAGAATTGTCATGTCTAACTTTGACGTAAGCAGGTTTCCCATTGTTGAACTTGTTATTGGGCTTTATGCCCCCATGTCCCGAAAGAGCCATGGACGAATTCGGAGTTGCATATTCCTCCAAACCTTGAAGACTCTTGAAAGAGTTCTTCAAAGGGATTTCAGCATAGATCGCATTAGGAGCAATGTCAAAGACAACTTCAAACGAATTGCGGCGGAGCCATCGTCCTCCTTGAATGACGAAGGTAGCCGGGAGTTCATTGAAATTCACAATTGCTCTTGACGCCATTTCCTTGCAATCAAATAAGATCAACCATTAGTATGTGTATAACTTAGAGATGAAAAGAAAGAAAAGGTCCCACTGGGCGTGCCAAAAATATGTTGAGTAAAAATGTACACAAATTTACAAAACGCCTTTTATGTTTTATTTGAATACAAATTTACAAAACACATTTTATTTATTTATTTTATTTGAGTTCGACCCTCTCTTTTTGACCTTTTGATTCTAAGTTATATAAATACCGATATTTGGTTAGGTTTTGGTGATTTGGGCTGCACCCGTTTTTGGACGGGTTGCCTACGTACCTCGTTAAAGAAGATCAAGCCTCACGTAGTTCCGTGCGATGTTTTCATGCATCATAGAATCAAAGTCCAAACCCACCTTCTATGAAGGGTTGCCGAGACGATGATCCAACTATCATTTGCATGACATTTATATCTCGACCATGCATCAAAGAATTAAATTAAACCCACCTTCTAGGAAGGGTTGCTTAATTTATCCCGCTATCACGCACATGATCAAGTAAAGTGTTAGGTTATTCATTTTATTATATTTTAAATTTTGTGACTGAATTCGGTTTTTACTTTACCAAATTTCCTACGTATCCTTTATTAGGAATCAAGTCGTACGTAGTTCTTAAAGGGATAAATTTAGAATTTAATTTTATGACTTTCATTTGATATAAAAGTCAAAATATATTTTGCGATTAAATTTAAAATGTATCCTTTTGTATTAAAAGAATATTTAAAATTTAACTTTATGACTTTCATTTCATATAAAAGTCAAAAATATATATTTTGCGATTGAATTTAATACATATTTATTTGTATCAAATTTCCTATGTATCCGTAAAAATAAACGAAATCAAATCATACGTAGTTCTTTTCTGACTTTTACATTTACATAAAAGTTAATTTAATTTTTGCGGTTGAACTCGACAATTTATTAGTCGAGTTTCCTACCTACTCTTATAAAAGAGATCAAACCACCCGTAGTTCTGTAATACCCGGAAAATTTAATTTTCGTTTAATACACGATCAAACCGGATTCCGATCCGCCAACCTTAATCTTGAAAAAAATAAAATAAAATAAATAAATAAATAACAGAAAATGATATTAAATTCTATCATTTTATGTGACCTTGATTCACATAAAATGATAACGTATATAATTCCGTAAATAGTTCCGTAAATAATCCCGTACCTTTTCAAAACCGAAGAGCGGTTCCGTGCGAGTAATGATTTATCCATTCAGCTCATCTTTTAATTAGATGAGCAGGCCCAGTGCTGGCTCATTAGACCCGGCCCAATAACCTTGCAGCCAGCCCATATTTTTAATCCTAAACCTAATTAATTTTAAACCTAATTTAACCCTAAAATAATCGACGTACGTACATCTCTCCTTCCTCTTAACTGCATATCCTTATCTTCGTAAAGATCTCCCCGTACTATCGGATCTCGCCTTTCCTATCTCACGTATATCCTGCTTCGAACCTTCCTTACGCGCACACCATATCGACTACAGACGCAACGCATGTGCTTCCCCTCCGCTCGCCGCAACTGCTTGACAAACCCCAACTTCGGGAGCCGGTAAAGTGCAGCCGAGGTGAGCCTCCTTCTACCTCCCCTTCCTGTTTTCATCTTGCAGCACCGATACCTACCTCACCTAGTGCCGACAGCAGGACGAGGAGGCCTCCATCACCGGCAAGGACGCTAAAACCGTGCAAGTGCAGCCCTATCCAGACCATCGTTCTCAGCACCGAGTCCTGCTCCACCTCGTCGATCGATCGAGCCTCAAATCCTCCTTCAGTCGTTACAGGTAGGGTCAAGATATTCTTCCTTACCTTCCCTCCTGGTTAGCTTATTACAGTGACTCATCACCCTTCTTTCTTGTGCCGGACGAACCTTCATCTCGATCCAATTGGATGTGGACAGTGAGACCGAGTAGAGCCAAGCCTAGTCCCGATTCCCTTAGTTTCGTGGTACTGAACGTCAACTGTAACATCGAAGCATCACCAGTGCAACAGTCCGGTATGTATCTTCACGCTCTCCTTGTTTCGTGTAACATAAAATGTTAAAGAGTGTATATGTGTGTTAGAGCCTTTGCAAGGAGTTTCGAACCTAAGACTTGTGGGATAGATTTAGACAGTTTTGGTGGACAGTAAGAGTCGAACTAGAGACCTTTGGATGAATGTAAGGGTGTTTTAAGTAGTCAGCAAGACTCGAAATGGAGACCTTCTGCACTCTGTTTCATTCAGCTTCGACCTGCTGATTTTAGGACCTTGTTTCTATAGCTCAATCGAGAATCCACCGTTGAATTTTTGATATATTGTAGATTGAAATATGTAGTTTACTGTGTTAAAATTTGGGAGAAAGTTAACGGTCGGATTAGAACTTATAAGGACTCAAAGTAGGACAATTGGGCTGTTTTTACAGCAGAGGAAAATTGGCTAAGTAAAAATTCAGCTTTTATTCCAACTTGTGAGATTTATGGGAGAGTGATAGTTGAGTTTCGTTTTGAGATCTTTACCCCTATGATTAGTATGTATATCATAGAGGAGCTAGGATTTTCTTTTGGAATTTTTATAACCTTATCCAAGCGGCGTTTATGAACCCAAAATCAGGCTTTAACGATTATGGTAAAAATTAAGAATGTTGGATAACTCTTATAAACCTTACTAAATCCTTATCAAACTTTTCAATGAGAACTAGATTATGGACATAGATTCCAAAAGAAAATATTAGAACTAAATGATAGACTTGAGAATTTTCGGCACTAAGGGTAAAATGGTCTTTTACCGTAAGAGAGCTTTTTCCGTAATTCCTTCGCAAGAGGTTGGACATCTAGAGGTGATTTTGATCCACATGCCTTATTTGACAGGCGTTTGAGTTATCACGGGTTCGGACCGGGTTGAGATTTGAGAAAGCGATTTTTGATCAAGGTAAGTCCTTGCGACTTACTTAGCCAGTTTCTGGATATTAGTTGAGTGATAGTGGTTGTGTGTGTGTACGATGTGCATGATTATAATAATAACAACTTGTTAGGACGACCATTATTATTATGTTTAAGGCCCAAGTGTATGTATAACGGGCCGTGACATCACTGCCCAGCTCTGCCAGGAGACTGGGAGGTTCTCTATACCCAGACCATCTAGGTACACGGTGAGATGCATCGGATCCACTCCTGATGGGTACACGGGGGCGGAGGCGAGGTTTGGGAATCCCTCGTGTCACAAAATAAGTATCATTAGTAAGAGTGAATGACTTAAATGAAGATAATAAATGGATTGTTTGAAAGCATGATGAGTGTTTAGTTATTTTATGTGTGTGTGTGCTATTATTATTCTCCTAATAATTAGATAACTAGCTAATGGTTATTTTGTTGAGTTTTTAGATTTACCGCAGGTTAGAACAGCAGCTGAGTGATCCGGAAGTAGTGGTCAGCCGGGTCTCCGTACTCCTTAGAGTGGGGGTTTGGGTTGTTGCTTTGGTGTTCTTTCCTTTTGTTATTACAGTTAGTTTGTTTCCGTTGTTTAAGTACTGTAGGCTGTTAGACCTTGTTGCATTCATCCTTTAAAAATACATTTTTTTTTATGAATTTCGGTTTTCCTATTTGTGTCTTGTTGCAAGATCCTAGTAATATTGTTGTCGAACTGAGGTCGGGACCCATTGTGAGGTCCTAACCAGTAATGCTCCGAGTTCTGAGAAATTGGGGTGTTACAACATGGTATCAGAGCCAGGTTGGCAACAATGGCACTTGAAATCTTCTGAATGACCGAATAATTACTTGAGCAGAACCCGAAAAGGGATCTGAGTTTTAAAAAAAAAGACTTTTGGTTTTTAAATGCATGCATAGTCTGGTTGGGGATAGAAAAGTACGACTGACCACCACTACTACCGCGGATCTCAGTATGCTTAGTTTAGACTTATAGTATTGTACAATTGTGTATGTTATATAAATATCTTTATATATGTAGCATGTTGTTACCCTAGAGGATATAGAATATCCTTTAGTTGAGTTATCATGATGCGATCATCGCCTCATGATAAAACGTTTGGAGATCCTAAAGGGTATCTGTAAGAAGATAGTGGAATCATATCCCAGATTGGAACATTACATTATGGCGGACGTCCGGTGAGTTCTACAATTGTCCGAAGAACGAGTGGTTAAGGAGTTGAGGATTACTAGAGGATGTTAACAACAAGAACAATCGGGCGAGAAAAGGATATCAAGCCATTCAAATAGAAGTAATAGAAAACTGTACAAGGATTTTAGCGGTATGACGACGAGAGGTGAAACTCAAGATGCATGTAAGGATTAATAAGAGCGCGGATTGAAGAGGACAACATCAAAACACCATTCAAACAAAGTATAGTACAACGACACTTGGCGGGTTAAAGGACACTACAACCAAGGTGGATGCTACCATAGACAAGTATGAGCATGAGAGTACAGAGAAAATAGAGTGTTGACCCAGATGTAAAAGATTAAAGGAGTACCAAGACAGAGAATTACGATCGAGTTTAAAAGACAAAAATTTATAAATTCATAACCATGGAGATGGGTTGACTCCTTTAGAGACACGAGAATGTTGAAGGGAAGCACGATACAAGTAGCGAAGATGGTAGAAGTTTGAAATTGAGACAATGGATTTCCATGAAGGTAATGTTACAAAACAACATCCACCGAGGAAGAAGCATGTGCGGGAATGATCATGATGGACTTGAGGGATCATAATAACTACTCAATCACCAAGAGACTTAAGTTAACCATACTAGTGGTTCACTACAAGGAGTTGCAGTTAGACGATAACTTAGGAAAAAGGAACCACGAAGATGAGTTGTAAGCTATCACGGAAGGTTTGATAAACTCATAGATGACAGGTGAATAATGCAACTAGACTCGGATAAAGTGATCTAAATGTGTATAAACGGATAACCTGTAAGGGATAAGTTTCACCTTGTATATCCGCATCGAAAGAGATAGAAGAAAAGTAAGTCTACGATCTGGTAGAAGACCAACTACAGACTAACCAGTAATAATGGAGAATTCACACGTCTGAGTTGACCAGTGATGACCGGTTGGTAGATAAGAAGAATAGCATCAGATTTACTAAAGAATGTTACTAACATATGGGGAATCTCTACAAAGGATCAACGACGACAAGTGTAAAGTTAAACCGATACAAGTACTAGTACCCTTAATAGTAACATGGAATGAGTTTGAGCCAATATCTCTAATTAAGAATTTAAGGAGAAGATTTTGACGGCCGGGAATAACCCCATAAGTCTTTAAAGAGATTAAGGAAACAGTTGTGAGCAGTTTCTTACCTTCTGGCTAAGAAAAAGTACAATTCCCAGTAGTACTAATGGATTGCATAAGGAGAGCTAGAGGAGTAAGAAGAAGCAGATGATTTTAATTATGTCCAACGTCAATCAAGACAGAAGGTGCTTAACATGCCACACATATGAGACTGATGGTGCTCTCCCGAGGTTTACAGAGGAAGCCCTTTTGACTAAGATGTCACACAGAATAACTACAGTTATAGAGACGCAGCAACATAGAGATTATGACCTTAGTGTCTTGGTAATATGTCTCATCGAGTTGTGAGGTGATTGAAGATGGAATCTGCATGTTGGCTAGAATAGACATGAGAAGGAGTAAAGTTGAATGACTGAAGGTTGTTCAATAGATCCGGTATTACCCCAATCAGATGTTTAGTGAAAAGTGGTTATATAAAAGCTTAATGAGAAATGGAGGTACTTCAATGAAAATTCAGGCTGGACCGATGACATAAGAGTTGATGAAAGTAATAAGATCAACTAACGTGGTCCGGAAAGCGTGTACGAGAAAACTCAAAGGGATTTAATTATCTTATGGGGTGTAAAGATTTAAAGAAGGTAAAGCGACATGATTATATGGAAGACATAATAAATGCGATGCGAGGAATTTGATTGGTGGGAAAATCATGTGCACCTAATGTGTTGTATACAAATGGTACCATTAGATGTTTAATAAAAATCATACTTACGGATTGATGACTCTATGATGGACTTAGTGTAAACCAAGTGTATAACTTAACCAGTAAGAAGGAAAGTCATGTATCAAAATTGCGGGTCTTGCTGAATTTAAATAAAGTCTTGAGATGAGGATGTCCTTAGGAAATCTATGCAAGAGTACAAAGTAACTTAAGTTCCAACACAGAATGGGTAGTAATGATTAACTGAAAGTTGAGACCGATTCAGGGGAGAAAATTTTTATAAGACGAGTCACCTAGTAGAAGAGTTCACAAGACAAACTAGAGAGACCAAAAGAGATAAAAGGTCGATCCGGAAATGAGGATCTAAGCTTCATGGAATGGATACCTACAATGGAGTGTAGAAGCAAGATGTAGACTATACAAGTGTGAAGAGGTTTTGACCTCCTCAAAGATATAGGAATTGGAAAGAAATCGCAATGCCGGTACCAAAGAGTTAAAACCTGTAGCGGAAACAACGGTGTTGCAGGAAGGCTATATTGCCGGTAACACCAGCGAATGAATGTATATATGAGAACGGCCTTGGTGGACTCGAAAGTCCAAGATGACCCCAATTATCACGGGACCTAAGTCATCAACACTGATGGTCCATGCAAGGAGACTGCCAGGGGGATGATAATTAAAGTCACTAGAACTACAAAGACACTTACCAGCCATCGATGAAGACTTGGAATGACTATTTATGTCAAGATGAATGACCCAGTTGGGCTCGAGAAGTAGAGTTAGCCTACGGAAACAGAAGTGTGGAAGATAAAACGAATTAGCGAAGCAGGAAAGGATTAATCGGGCAGATGATGCTCACCAAGAATTTAACGCCAGTATAGGTATGAGAAAAGTAAGTCCGGGATATTGAGATAAGTCAAATATAGACTGACCGACGTCAGCTGAGGACGTGTAAGTGTTGGTTTTGACGAGTAGCTACCGTCAGGAAGAGACATTGATAACTGCGGATTTAAGAAGTAACCTTATCGATGCCTTGGAGGATTCCCAAGTAGGCAACGATAACCTTCTGGGATGATCTAAGGATATGGAGAGAATCGGATTAGAAGTTGCTTTTTGGTTGGCTAAGAACAGACTACGGTTGAGTAAGAGAGTAAAGGTCTGTTTGAAGAGGATCTTGCTAGTATTAGAAGAGAAGTATAGACGGAAGTTGGGTAAATTATGTTGACCCTCAGAAAGACGCTATTGTAACTAATGGGTGTTACACTAGAAGCATGGTAGGCCCATAACCCACAGATGAAGAAGATTAATGTTTGTTAACTATGATTTCAAGTTAAGAAATTAGAGATCTATATGAAAGGGGCCACTTGGGGGTGTGATTTGTTTGGAGTTGTATAAATTTGAAAGCTTGAAAAGAAGTAGGTGAAAAATCCATTAATTAAGGAACGATCCGATTAGGTCACATTGAGGAAACCGGGCCAAGCGGTTTGTATTACAAAGCGCATTAGACACTTAGTAAGGTGCCGATAGAAGTTTAAGGTCATTAATTCAGAATCGATAGTCAAGAAGGGCCTAGAGTCATCAAAAGAACTGGAAGTAAGTTTAGAAAAACAAAACGTGAAGGGAGTACGTACCGGATCCTAGACACGTCATCAGTCATGAGGATCTGATAGTTGAGCCAGACTACACTTTTGTGGAGTACCCAGTAGCCGTCCTAGAACGCAGTATTAGACATCTACATTCTCAGTAGATACCGATGTTGAGGACCCAATAGTCTAGTCAAGTAGCCGATGAGGCTACCTGAGAGATAGAAGAGAGTATTAGACGTAGTTACCTTGAGTTCTTTGCGAGGATAGATATTACTTCTGTACCGACGAGTTAGCACTCGGATGCTGTGTTGTTTGACTTTCATGTTTTACCTTAGATTGAGAGTTTGTGTTTCCTTCATGTGCGCCTGATTATCATGATTGAGTAGTTGTATGGTAGCAAACGAAATTTTAATGATACCAAGATATACAAAGAAAGTCGTGTGAGTAGATACAGTATTCTAAGTTTCGGGACGAAACTTATTTTAAGAGGGCACTGATGTAATACCCGAAAAATTTAATTTTCGTTTAATACACGATCAAACCGGATTCCGATCCGCCAACCTTAATCTTGAAAAAAATAAAATAAAATAAATAAATAAATAACAGAAAATGATATTAAATCCTATCATTTTATGTGACCTTGATTCACATAAAATGATAACGTATATAATTCCGTAAATAGTTCCGTAAATAATCCCGTACCTTTTCAAAACCGAAGAGCGGTTCCGTGCGAGTAATGATTTATCCATTCAGCTCATCTTTTAATTAGATGAGCAGGCCCAGTGCTAGCCCATTAGACCCGGCCCAATAACCTTGCAGCCAGCCCATATTTTTAATCCTAAACCTAATTAATTTTAAACCTAATTTAACCCTAAAATAAGCGACGTACGTACATCTCTCCTTCCTCTTAACTGCATATCCTTATCTTCGTAAAGATCTCCCCGTACTATCGGATCTCGCTTTTCCTATCTCACGTATATCCTGCTTCGAACCTTCCTTACGCGCCCACCATATCGACTACAGACGCAACGCATGTGCTTCCCCTCCGCTCGCCGCAACTGCTTGACAAACCCCAACTTCGGGAGCCGGTAAAGTGCAGCCGAGGTGAGCCTCCTTCTACCTCCCCTTCCTGTTTTCATCCTCCAACACCGATACCTACCTCACCTAGTGCCGACAGCAGGACGAGGAGGCCTCCATCACCGGCAAGGACGCTGAAACCGTGCAAGTGCAGCCCTATCCAGACCATCGTTCTCAGCACCGAGTCCTGCTCCACCTCGTCGATCGATCGAGCCTCAAATCCTCCTTCAGTCGTTACAGGTAGGGTCAAGATATTCTTCCTTACCTTCCCTCCTGGTTAGCTTATTACAGTGACTCATCACCCTTCTTTCTTGTGCCGGACGAACCTTCATCTCGATCCAATTGGATGTGGACAGTGAGACCGAGTAGAGCCAAGCCTAGTCCCGATTCCCTTAGTTTCGTGGTACTGAACGTCAACTGTAACATCGAAGCATCACCAGTGCAACAGTCCGGTATGTATCTTCACGCTCTCCTTGTTTCGTGTAACATAAAATGTTAAAGAGTGTATATGTGTGTTAGAGCCTTTGCAAGGAGTTTCGAACCTAAGACTTGTGGGATAGATTTAGACAGTTTTGGTGGACAGTAAGAGTCGAACTAGAGACCTTTGGATGAATGTAAGGGTGTTTTAAGTAGTCAGCAAGACTCGAAATGGAGACCTTCTGCACTCTGTTTCATTCAGCTTCGACCTGCTGATTTTAGGACCCTGTTTCTATAGCTTAAATCGAGAATCCACCGTTGAATTTTTGTTATATTGTAGATTGAAATATGTAGTTTACTGTGTTAAAATTTGGGAGAAAGTTAACGGTCGGATTAGAACTTATAAGGACTCAAAGTAGGACAATTGGGCTGTTTTTACAGCAGAGGAAAATTGGCTAAGTAAAAATTCAGCTTTTATTCCAACTTGTGAGATTTATGGGAGAGTGATAGTTGAGTTTCGTTTTGAGATCTTTACCCCTATGATTAGTATGTATATCATAGAGGAGCTAGGATTTTCTTTTGGAATTTTTATAACCTTATCCAAGCGGCGTTTATGAACCCAAAATCAGGCTTTAACGATTATGGTAAAAATTAAGAATGTTGGATAAATCTTATAAAACCTTACTAAATCTTTATCAAACTTTTCAATGAGAACTAGATTATGGACATAGATTCTAAAAGAAAATATTAGAACTAAATGATAGACTTGAGAATTTTCGGCACTAAGGGTAAAATGGTCTTTTACCGTAAGAGAGCTTTTTCCGTAATTCCTTCGCAAGAGGTTGGACATCTAGAGGTGATTTTGATCCACATGCCTTATTTGACAGGCGTTTGAGTTATCACGGGTTCGGACCGGGTTGAGATTTGAGAAAGCGATTTTTGATCAAGGTAAGTCTGTAACACCCCGAATCCGCGGGATATCGGAATGCTACGGGCGAGACCTCACAATGGGTCCCAACCCTTAGCCTGACAACAATTTCACCGGACCTTTCCAACAAGGCACAAATAAAGGCGAAAACCGAAAACAAGTTTAATGAAATGACATGATTCCCGAATACAACAAGAAAGGAAAGACATCAATCGTCTATACAAAAACGCCAAGAATACACAATATAATATACAACGATAATGCATGGACTCAAAAACCCAAACTCGGCCTAAGATGTACGGAACCCCGGCTGCCCACTCCTCCGGATCACTCGGCCACACCTAACCTGCAAGTCAACTACAACAAGCGGTATAAAACCGTTAGCTCACATTCTAGGCATTATAAAGATAATATGGCACAAACACACACAGGAGAACACAAGGCACACAACATGAACATAAACATACACATCCGTTACTTATTATCTTTTTAGGTTATTCCATATCTAATCCATTCGTTCAAGTGTGACACGAGAGTCTTATAACTCTCGCCTCTGTCCCCGTGTAACCAACAGGAGTGTGGCGGCGCCCAACCCGTATACCCTGAGGGAGTGATGAAGAAGCCCGCCCGTATACCGTGTATGGCCTGGTCGCAGAGATCCCCCCAGTCTCCCTCGGGAAACTGAGCGGTGATGTCACCGCCCGGTAATAATAATAGTAGTAACGATGGGCCAATAAATAAGGTCAAGTAAATCCTAATCCATTTTCATGCTTAAAAGCGGTAAACACACACCACCATATATATCCAAATAAGGCCTAAAAGCGGCTAAGTAAGTCCGAGGACTTACCTTGTCTCAAAGCTACCCGAAACCGATAAATCTCTCCGAAGGAATATAACCACAGCCTGTTCAAGACAAGGCATGATAATTAACAACTACTCACGCAAGCTAGAAGTCCTTAGGCTTCTAGTACTATATACTCTTATTAGGTCATACACTCCCATAAACTAGGATACTCTCCTAGCTCTCATAAACTCACGAGATCTCAACTATATCCCCAAGTGTTAGGATACTCTCATTCTAAACTCTACAATCTCAACCAACATATGAATACAACCTCAGGTCTCACAAGATCAACCACAAGGCTCACAATTGTATAACAACTCAAGATCAACAAAACACATGTCATTGAACATCAATAACCTCAAACACTCACCTAAAGGTTCGAAGCCACTACTTGGCATTTGCCCTAAGTTATGCTAGATCCAACCTAGCATGATTCTACCACTAAACATAACTAGATCGAGGAATAGGTACTCACATGGGGTCAAAGGCGGAAAACGATCAACGGATGTCGAGTATGGATTCGTAGGGCCTTCTATGGGGCGCTCCCAAACCTAAAACAAAACTAATCAAATTTAGCTCATACGCTAAATTTGAACGAAATATTTAATATGTAGAAGACTAAGGAAAAATCGGTTTTCAAAAGCCAATGTTAAAACTCGTTAAACCTTTTTCCGAGGTGATTTATACCATTTTATAAACATGGGTAAAAATCCAAACTCGACTTTTTTGGGAAACTATATGAAACTCAAGAAGCTCGACCATTTTCCAAAATAACTCTTTGGGCCTAAAACCGTAATTTATTCACAAGGTCAAAACTTGCACATTTCCAAAACATAGGGCCGAAACTGCAATTGATATGCACAGGGAAATATTTGCAATAATCCAGAAACATGGGTCAAAATCTGTAATTAAGCATGCAGGGGCATAACATTAAATCATCAAAACTATGGGCCAGAAATGCAAAGTATAAACAATGGGTTCTCTTTTGTAATTATTCCAAAAGTTCATCTTCAACCTTCAATAGAACGCGGAAGGGAGAGTTGGGAGGCGGCGGCTAGGGCAACAGACAACAGAGAAAGGTGGGTCGCGCTGGCGGCGGCCAAGACTCGGCAAGGGCTCCAGACGGCAGGAAACGAGGCGGCAACCCAGGGTTGCTCCAACTCAGTGGCTACAGAGAAGGGGCGAAGGGAAGCAAAGCCGGCCATCGATGGCCTCCTGCAGGGCGAGGCGACAGTGGCCCCTTCTCCGGCGGCTAGGCGAGGATAGAGAGAAGGGGAAGACGGGAGAAACGGTTGTCGATCCGGTCTCAGGTGGTGTGGTTTCTCCGTCAACAGAGAGGGAAGAGGAAGAACAGCCCAAGGCCACTGCTCTGCTCGATCGATTGACACAGGGGATAGATCCGGTGGGCATAGATCCGGTGGGCTGGAGTGTCGAGAGGAGGCCGGCAGCGTGACACAGAGAAAGAGATTAAGGGGAAGGTTGGTGTTGTTGGATAGAGATGGATGAGATGCCGGGGATAGACACTCTTCTACTCGCGAAGATGAAGCAGAGAAGAGGGGTTACAGAGATTGAGAGCTGGTGAGGTTTAGAGCAGAGAGAGAGTTGAGCAGAGGGTGAGAGTGAAAGGTTGGAGTTGCATCAAAGGTGGCAGCAGGTGGTGGGTGGCGAGGAGTCGAGCCACAGTGTGAGCATCGAGAGGTCGACCTTGAGAAGCGGGTATAGGCAGCAGGAGGGGCAGTGCAAACTTGCACTCTTCATCACGCAAAGAAGGAAATAAAAAGAGAAAGAAGGAAATAAATGTAAATAAAATAAAAGGAAAAGGGGCAATAGAATAAACTCGATCAAAAGCATAAAGGAATGGGATTTCGAATCGGAAAACTTACCGAATTTTTCGAAATTAAATTACGGAATATATATATATATATATATATATATATATATATATATATATATATATAGAATCATACTCCCATGTAAACAACCCTTATAGTGTACAATGAGAACAAATCTAATACGTAAGATTAGAGTAATAGATGGTCAAGATTAACCATAATAAATAGGGAAAAAAAATAAAAATAAAACAATTTAGAATGAGAGTGGGGAATTGGCTGCACGTGAAAATCAATTTTCACTTAATTTGCTCCATTATTATATATAAAAAGATTTGTTACCTTATATTGCCCTAGAATCTCTCATTCAAATCTTCCATCTTCCATCATCGTTCAATAACCGATTATTTGTGAAACGACTCCAATGGCGAGCAAGGGCAATTCAACGATGATTAGGGTTGCTGTCGTTCGTCCAATGAAGGCACCACCGTCGTCTCCATACCAGATTTGGCCGGCCGATTTTCTTCGCAGATCCGGACTTGAACTCGCCATGGCTCTCCCTCGAATGCCTCAGGTACCCTTCCAACATTCCTTCAGTCTCGTGCATCGCGACTCAACCGTCTATGAGACCAATTTCGTCTCGCTCACCATCAATTTCGCTCGAGGCTATTCAAAAGCCACGTCTTCCTTCATCTTCGTAGTCTCGTGTCGATATTACATCGTTACCATCAACAATCTTCTTGTACGACTCCAAATTTGTCATCATTGCAGACCAACCGGAATCCATGGTTGCCCTCATCCTCAATAGTACAAGAGAAGCATGTTCTATTGAATTTGTATTCACTGTTTATTGAGATTTTATTCGTTGATGTATGTTAATGTATTTAGCAAAATGAGAAGTACATTGATTTTGCTTAGATTAAGATTGAATATGTTTTTGTGGTGCTTGAAACCTTCTTTGATCAGATGAACAAAATTTTTTATTTCATTGTCATATACATGAATTATTGTACTTTAGTTTTTATTCGACACTAAATGTTGTAAATATTCGGTGGTTATATGTCTTTTATCCGGCGATTTGTGGTGGTTTGTCCGTGTATGTGCGACAACTTATTGGAAACAATTGAATAACTAAATTTTGCAACGAATATATTATATCATATGTACGAATATATTTAGTAACACTAACGAATATTTAATAGTACACTAACGAATATTTTCAGTAATATGGTCGAATATCTTCGTATACGTATATGTTCACGAATTGTCCGAAGATTGAAACATTGGTCTCTTCAATTTTTGAGCGTATATTTTTCACTATATAAATAAATAATTTATGTACCACTAACTATTAATTTCAATTATCAATAATCGACTAAAATTTGTTGGACATGAACGATTAATATTGGTATGAATGAATTCTTAATAGTATATTGACGAATAACATCATGAACACAGACGAATACTTTTGTACAATATTAACTAGAAGAATGGAGATGATAATTGAATTGATTTAGAAATGTTGTTGATATCAACTATGGCGAATGATGAATTGAGAAATAAAAAAAGTGCAATATGAATTCACGTTGAAAACTAGATTTGGATTTAAATGTGGAGATTAGGATAATAACAATTAGGGAGAGAATCTCTAACTACCATATTTGATTATAATTATTATGGAGAGTGTAATGCACCCTCTTTAATTGGAGAGTGGAGTAAAATATTCCCTAAAATTTGGTTTAATTAAGACCATTAGATCAAAGCAATCCTATGGTTAACGTGTGTTCTCATTGAACACTATAAGGGATGTTTACATGTGAGCCAAACTCTATATATATATATAAATGTAAAATATATAAACTCATAAAAATTTAATTTACAATGTGAAAATACCTTCGAAATATTTAGGTTAATAAATTATCGATTAAAAAAAATATCGAAAACGCTCCCAATAAACGGGGTGTTACAAAGTCCTTGCGACTTACTTAGCCAGTTTCTGGATATTAGTTGAGTGATAGTGGTTGTGTGTGTGTACGATGTGCATGATTATAATAATAACAACTTGTTAGGACGACCGTTATTATTATGTTTAAGGCCCAAGTGTATGTATAACGGGCCGTGACATCACTGCCCAGCTCTGCCAGGAGACTAGGAGGTTCTCTATACCCAGACCATCTAGGTACATGGTGAGATGCATCGGATCCACTCCTGATGGGTACACGGGGGCGGAGGCGAGGTTTGGGAATCCCTCGTGTCACAAAATAAGTATCATTAGTAAGAGTGAATGACTTAAATGAAGATAATAAATGGATTGTTTGAAAGCATGATGAGTGTTTAGTTATTTTATGTGTGTGTGCTATTATTATTCTCCTAATGTTTAGATAACTAGCTAATGGTTGTTTTGTTATGTTTTTAGATTTACCGCAGGTTAGAACAGCAGCTGAGTGATCCGGAAGTAGTGGTCAGCCGGGTCTCCGTACTCCTTAGAGTGGGGGTTTGGGTTGTTGCTTTGGTGTTCTTTCCTTTTGTTATTACAGTTAGTTTGTTTCCGTTGTTTAAGTACTGTAGGCTGTTAGACCTTGTTGCATTCATCCTTTAAAAATACATTTTTTTTTATGAATTTCGGTTTTCCTATTGGTGTCTTGTTGCAAGATCCTAGTAATATTGTTGTCGAACTGAGGTCGGGACCCGTTGTGAGGTCCTAACCAGTAATGCTCCGAGTTCTGAGAAATTGGGGTGTTACAAGTTCGTTTGACGAATTTTGATTTTTTAAGTCCAAGGTTTGAATTTAATTATAATTTACTTGGACAGGTCGACTGAATCCAATTTAATTTGAGATCGGATTTCCTACGTAACTCAAAACGAGTATCAAGTCATAACGTAGTTCTATAAATAAATATTTAATTACGATACATAATCGTAACTTTGGGATCATATGTAAAAGACATTGTCTTAAATAGGTCACTTTTAAGAAAGCTTATTTTTGTGGGTTTATTTTGTAAATAAACAAAATTTAATTTCAAAAGTCGGAACCTCTTTCATTGTAGCACTGCAATTTGCACAGTTGTAGACTACAATTCACTTTATTTAATTTTTTTTATAGCTAGTCATCATTATTTGTATATGTAGTTGTGAACTTTTACAGAGTATCACACATTTATACTTTTTACTTTTGTTTTTTTTTTATATTTCTTTACCATCTGACTTGTATTTGATTGATTTTGATTTTTTTTATAATTTCTTTTCAGCTTTTACGTCCCATATTTTTGTGAAGTGGACTCCAACATTCAATGCCAAGGAAATTAATTTGCATTCCTTTTTTTTTATTGTTTACTTTATCAGTTCTTTTTTTTTCTCTTCCTCTGAGACTCTCTTCTTTGTCTTTTAATCTCTTTCCCTTAGCCATTTTCTTTGCTTTACAGGCGAGATAATTGAACAGCCGTGAAAATTCACGCTCAACATTTTTCCCCCTATTTTGATGAAATTGGAACCAGCATGCGATGATGAAATCGGAACTAGGTTGAGAAGAGTTCCAGTTTAAAGCTGAATTGAAAATACAAGTGCTAGATTTATTTGGAAAGACGATGACTTTTGAGGGCGAAACACGTCAGGAGGAACGATGGGTTCGAAAATCGCTCGATTGAAGACATCAAAGACAGAAATCGAAGGAGACAAGCGAGCGACAAGCATCCATGTAAGTTTGGCTCTCAATTTTGTTTCTATTATATACTTTCATGAACGTTGCTCACAAACCTATTGCTCATATTCGTCCTCTTCACAAATTTGATTTCTAATCTCATTTCATCTACCTTCATTTGAAATTTATTTAAGTTGAACATTCGTTTTGAAAAACATGTGTTCACGATAGTGAAAGAGATTTCAATCTGTACTTGGTGTTGATTTTCTTTGGAATTTAGATTTGACCTTTTGTGTCAGACCCATCTTCACACTTAAAATCGTGAACTTATCAATTTCTCTTATCTCTAAATCTCTGTATATGAAAACACAATATTTATTTTAGTTTTCTGCAAATCTTTTTAATTCACTAATATCTCATGTATTATCATTCATCCTGCAGGATTCATTAACAAAAATCTGCAGATTCATTTCTTCTTTTCCATCGTTGCCATTGTATTGGAACCAAGAGGTTCCGCAGCAGTAGAGAACTCAATGGACTCCTACCAACAATGGTTTTGCAGCGGAGGAATCAACTGATTCCTACCAACCACATGTTTTGCAGTGGAGGAATCAGTCGATTCCTACCAACCACAATTTTACTAGTGTGAATGAGTTATTGTCAATGGCAACTTCTTTCCTGCGTTATTTTCTTTTGCAGCTTGCTTCCCAAAAAAAAAGAACGAGAGAATCATGAGGATCGACTGGATTGAAAAGAACGATCGTAAAATAACTCTTACTGAACGCTTTTGATCACAATCAGTCCTCTTGAATAATTTTCTTCGTTGTCTACTTTCTCTCTGTATCTGTGTTTGATCTGTTATTTTTGTTCTTCCCCTTTTCCGCTTTACACTTAGGGCCCGTTTGGTTTGAACTCCGGAATCGGAAACGGAATGGAAACGAATCTAGTCCATATATATACCCTTATTCATGAAAGTTGTTGGAATCATTCCTTGTGATTTGAAGTAATTGAAGTTGAATTTGATTACTTTTGATACCCTATAGGGTAACAAAATATGGGGAGCTAAGTGCATTTTGCATCTAAACACAAGGAATGATTCCATAGAATTTCATGAATATGGATATACATATGGACTAAATTCGTTTCCATTCCGTTTCCGTTTCCGGAGTTGGAACCAAACGGGCCCTTAATGTGATTCCTTTATACAGAAGGGAGTAGGAAGAGGTTTAGGGAAGTTACTATTTTCTTTCCACTAACCCATTTACCCCACTTTCTGTAGTATTTTTAAACCTTTTTTATTTGTTCCAAAATAACGGTTGATTATCATAATCACCTGCTCAACATTTCTCTTAAATAATTAAAGCAAAAACAGCTAATTTTTAAACTTTTATTAATTAAGGAATTCCATTAACAAATTAAATTAACCTTTGGGTAAACATCACAAGAAATAATCAATTTCTTGAGTTTTGGTAATTTCATTGAAATATTTAAATAATATCATAATTTTAAAATTTATGAAATTTTACTGCAAAATAGTTGCCCCCAAACTTTATGTGTGTGAGTAATTGAGCGCGTTTAAAGTTTGATATTTTTACTTTGGAAGATGTTTCGCCTTTGAAACCATTTGGTTTCATTTATGCATGCATGGAAGAGGAACATATTGTATATATGTGAATAGTTCCAACAAAAATTTGTTTGGATATGAAATTTACCCATAGTCAATTGGTCAAGAATATGATATATGGGTATAAAAACTTTGAACTTTATAGCATTTTTTTTTTTGAATTTGTTTTTGATATTTGATATTTGACATTTGACTTGAGGCCTTTTTGTGGCGGACAAGTGTTTAGTTTTGAGAGCTTTATGCCATTGGTTTAGAGACTTTGTAGACATCTCTTTTAAGTTTTTTGGGGGGCTTTATTGATCAAGTAGTTTGATGACGTTATGAACATGATTTATCTCTATTTCTTTGAGATAAAAATAAAGGAGTTTGGAAGAATATCAATTTTTTTTTTTTGTTTGAGGGTATGAGAAAATTCACATTGCAAAGCAATTGTGAATTTGATCAAATATTTGGGGAAATTTAAAAATTTATTTCTTGAAAGAAAATTTTGTTTTGAAGAAATTTGGATTAACCATTAAACTTGAGAATGGTGTTCAAAGTATAACAATTTATGCATAGAAGCCTTCAACTTATCATCTTTCGTAGACATATTTTGCTTACCCTGCTTTTCTTTTTAAAAAAAGAAAAGAAAATGTTTTGTTGGTTTATGTGGCTGCACCTAGCATTTTGATTAGCTAAATTGCCTACGTACCCTCTTTGTGAGGGATCAAGCCTTTCGTAGTTCTTTTGGGAACTGGTGATTTTTTTTGGTTTATGTGGCTGCACCTAGCATTTTCATTAGCTAGATTGCCTACGTACCCTCTTTGTGAGAGATCAAGCCTTCCGTAGTTCGTTTGGGAACTGACGGGATAGTTCTTTTGGGAACTGGTGATTTTTTTTTTGGGTGGCTGCACCTAGCATTTGACTAGCTAGATTGCCTACGTACCCTTTTTGTGAGGGATCAAGCCGTCCGTAGTTCGTTTTGGGAATTTTTTTTTTTAGCCCTTATTTCTATACACATCACCAAAACAACTCGAACCCACCTTCTATTGAGGGTTTTTCAAGTTATTTCACTATCATTTGTGTACAATGGCTTTTTTCCCTTTTTTTTTTTTTTTTTTTTTACATCAAGTAAAGAACTTCCTTATAAACTTCCCATTTACACAAGAATATAATATCTTGCCTTCATTGTTTGAAAGCTCGTATGCTCCCTTAGGGAAAATCTTGTTGATAACATATGAACCTTCCCATTTTGGCTCAAAATTTCCTTTTGATTTTCGGTTAATGACAATTGGTCGTCTTACTGTAAGAACCAAATCACCCACCGAAAAGGATCGGAACTTGACTCGTTTATTAAATGCACCAGCTACTTGAGCTTGATAGATTTCGAGTCTTTGTTGTGTCGCCAACCTACAGTCGTCTAATGCTTCGAGTTCAGCTAGACGGACTTTGACATTTTCTCGGGATCGGTGAGTTGTACCGCAACCCTAAGGGAAGGTAATTGTACCTCCAAAGGTAAGACGGCTTCAGATCCAAATACCAAATTGTATAGCGTACATCCGGTAGATGTTCGAGCTGTTGTCCGGTATGCCCATAATGCTTCATGCAATCTTTCATGCCAATCTCTTCTTGATTTTGACACAATCTTCTTGAGAATTTTGCATAGGACCTTATTAAATGCTTCAGCTTGACCATTCGAGGATGGATTGTAGCTTGATGAAAAACTGTGTTTGAAACCGAATTTTTCAGCCAGTTTCACCATTACTTGATTTTTGAAATAGAGGGCATTGTCCGATATTATCTTCAAAGGAACTCCATATCGGTATATCAAATGGATTCTGATAAAGTTGGCAACTTCTTTTGCCCCCACTACTTCCAATGGTAAAGCTTCGGCCCATTTGGAGAAATAATCGGTTGCGGCCAAAATGTATTGATGACCCCGTGATGATGACGGATTTATAGGCCCTACAACATCAAGACCCCATGCATTGAAGGGCCAAGACAAGATTGTCGGATGAAGGAGTTGAGGAGGTTGATGAATGAAATAACCATGAATTTGACACGCATGACACGTCTTAGCAAAATTCATTGCGTCTTTCACCATGGTTGGCCAATAATAGCCTAGCCGTTTAACTTGATCGGCTAACTTAGGACCACCTTGATGTGCCCCACATACTCCGGCATGAGTTTCTGTGAGACTATATTTTGCTTCTTCTTTTGATAAATACCGAAGCAGTATACCATCAAAGGCTCTACGATACAAGGTATCATTTTTCAACAAGAAACGCGGTGCCCGCCGTTTGATATCCACTTTCTTTTTGGCATCATCAGGTAAAATCCCATGTTGAAGATATTCAATGATTAGTTGTCGCCAATCAGGGTCTTCATCAATCTCATATACCGAGGCAACATGCAGTTCTTCGGTTGAGTTGAATCGGTCTAAAGCCGATGAAAGCAAATGACGCTCCCCAATTGTGATTTGAATCTCTCTTTCATAAGGTAGTGTTAGGGATGCCGCTAATTTGGCTAGAGCATCAGCCTTATCATTTCCGGATCTTGACACATGCATTACCTCTATTTGTTGAAATTGTTGCATGAGGCATTTTGCTCTTTCATGTAAAGGAACTAAATTTGGATGCTTTACTTCATATTGTCCATTTATTTGTCTAATGATCAATTGAGAATCACCAAACACTTTTAATTGATCAATATGCAACTCAAGAGCTATTTCAAGACCGATGATTAGTGCCTCATATTCCGCCACATTGTTTGTGCAAGTCTCTAAAAGAGAGAAAGAATATGGAACCAAGCCGCCATAAGGAGTGATAAACGCAATACCAACTCCAAATGCTTGTTTTTTCGCCGCTCCGTCAAAATATAATTGCCATGATGTTTCCTCAGCCATTAAAACTTCTTCATCTGGTAGATCATATACCAATTCTTCATTGTCAGGGGTTGGATGAGCAGCTAAAAAATCAGCTATGATTTGTCCTTTTACTGCCTTTTGTGACACAAACTTGATGTCAAAAGGAGCTAATAGCATTGCCCACTTGGCTAATCTCCCAGACAACACTGCTTTTGATAAAATATATCTTAGCGGATTAGCCTTTGAGATCAAGGTGATTTGATGGGTTAAAAGACAATGTCGTAGCTTTTGAACGGCAAACACCAAAGCAAGACATATCTTTTCCATAGCAGAATAATTGTGTTCTGCCCCTACCAAGGTTCGGCTGATATAGTATAAGGCATTTTCTTTTCCCTCATCATTGTTTTGAGCCAACATAGCCCCTAAGGACCGTTCAAGAGCCGCGGTGTACAAGATTAGAGGCCTTCTTGATATTGGTGCCATCAAAATTGGTGGATTCATCATATACCTCTTGATGCTATCCAAGGCATTTTGGCATGATTGATCCCATATAAATGGAGTATCTTTCTTCATTAACCTTAGAAATGGCTGACATCTTCCGGCCAAATTCGAAATGAAACGTCGGATGTAAGCAAGTTTCCCTTGTAAGCCCCGAAGCTCGCGGAGATTCCTTGGAGGAGGCATATTCATGACTACCTTAATTTTATCAGGATCAATTTCAATTCCCCGACCCCGAACGATAAAACCAAGAAATTTTCCGGATGTCACACCGAAAGCACATTTGAGGGGATTCATCTTCAATTGGTGCTTGCGTAGCCTTTCAAAAACCCTTCGAAGATCATTTGGGTGATCTTCTCTTTCTTTTGTTTTGACAACTAAATCATCCAAATAACACTCAACTGTGTTATGAAGCAAATCCCGAAAGATAATTGTCATGGCTCTTTGATAAGTTGCCCCCGCATTTTTAAGACCAAAAGGCATTACTGTATAAAAATAGGTGCCTTGAGGTGTTCGGAAAGCAGTTAGCTCTTCGTCATGAGGATCCATTTTAATTTGATTGTATCCCGAGAATCCATCCATGAAAGACAAAGCCTTGAATCCAGTGGTGGCATCAACCAATAACTCGGTTATAGGTAATGGAAATTCATCTTTAGGGCATGCTTTATTCAAATCCCTAAAGTCCACACAAATACGGAGTTGTCCATTTTTCTTCCTCACAGGAACAATGTTGGCTAGCCAAATCGGATATTGGACCTCACGAATGAAACCCGCTTCAATAAGCTTCTTAACCTCAATATTTATTTGGACAATCAACTCGGGACGAAAGCGGCGTTGTGCTTGTTTTACTGGCTTTTTCTCTTCAGAGATTGCTAGTTTATGCATTGCCACCTTCGAGTCTAAACCAGGCATATCCTGATAACCCCATGCAAACACATCTTTGTACTCATTGAGAAGTTCTTCATATGTTGTTTTTTCTTCATTAGTCAACAATGCACTAACAAGGACGGGTTTAGGACATTCAAGAGTGCCTAAATTGATTTCTTGAAGATCATCAACTGTAGCTTGTCCACCGTCTTCCATTTCTGTCGGTGCTGGTTGAACTGTATTGATGAAATCTTGTGAATCCTCCTCTATATCAACAGACACCATGTTCACCTCTTCTACTTCGGCATTCATGAAATCTTCATTTGGCTTTTGCACAAGCAACCTTGCTTTCTTCTTTTTCTTACTGATCCTCCATTTTTTGATTTGTTTTGATTTGTTTTTAGTCCTATCAACATATTCAAGCCTTTGAAACACAGAAGCTCTTGTTTCTCCACTTGTTGAACCGGTTTCAAGCCTATCAAATACTGTAATCCTAGATCTTGATGCTTTATCATCGAGAAACAAGCTTTGCTCCTCCGGAGTCAATGTCATAGGCTCTTCAAAACTCGCTGTCAATATACCCCCTTCGTGAGAAACCTTTAACTTTTCAATATCATCCTCATTGTAGGGGATATATGGAGCTTTGTTTTTTGATAACAAATTTGAATTTTTCACTTTAACTTTGAACTTCTTGTTCAGCTTCTTTGAAAGTGATTTGGAAGGAGGATTATTGGCTTCAACTCTTGACACTACCCTTCTGTTATCACTTGTTTTAACCCCAAAGGACCTTTTAATGACCAAAGTCGTTTTTGGAATAGACTGGTCAATTTTCCGTAGAGGAAAGGTGTAACTTGTCATGAGAGAGTTCATAACCTTCTCTACCGAGTTCAAGGGTTTTTGCCCGACTTTCCGTCTATCTTTTGGTGTGTACTTAAACAACACCTTAGAACATGGATCACCTTTCTCATTCTTCCCGTTCAGAGAAACTTTTGGTGCTTGGTGAACATTATTAGTATTATTACCATTGACAACCTCCATGGGCATGTTTGAGTTGAAACTAACCACCTTATAAAACTTGGCATCGGCATAATTAACACTTTCTCCGTGAAAAGGGTTTGGGTCACCTCGAATAATCCTTTCATTTCCATTATCATCAGTGTATTTCAAACATTGATGAAGAGTAGAAACTATAGATTTACTAGCATGAAGCCATGGTCGACCAAGTAAGGCATTGTAAGAGGTGTCCGCATCTTTATAAAGATTGTCAAGAACAATATGTAATGCAATGGTACCCATGGCTTTTTGTCCTACTTGATTGAAACCTTGGATGGTTAGCAAAGTAGGAGATAAATGTGCGGTCGTCAACCCTATTGTCCTTAGTACCCTTAATGGAAGAAGATTTACTGCGGATCCACAATCCAAAAGGATTCGATTGACCTTTGTATCCCCAATGGTTCCTGTAACATATAATGGCCGATTATGATATTTATTCCCCAATTGAAGATCTTCATCCGAGAATGTTATACAAGCCATACATGAGGCACATTGAGTTGACAAGGATAATGAAATATCATTAACCTCCACCATTTCGACTTGATCTTTATAATCATCAGGATCCATAAGGGCTTGAATTAACGCCTTCCTCAATTCATTTGACATTTGTAAGGCATCATAAACACTCAAGCGTGCAGGAATGCGCTTCAAGTGACTAATGACGTCATATTTTACTTTCTCTTTGTACGGAGCTTTATGAAGCGAAACCGGTACGCGAGAAGTGGATTCTTTTTGTAACACCTCAATTTCCTCCACATTTTTCTGAGGTAGTTGAGAAGTTTATTTATCAAGACGTTCATCAAAATTTGTCACTTTTAAATGTTCATTGGAAATCAATTCTTTCTCCTTTCTTTTTTCATTGGGTTTCGAAGATAGAAGTTGACGTCCTGAACGAAGAGAAACTGCATCAACTTCAGGTTCCTCCTCTTCTTCACATATGTCGGCCCATGTGGCCATGCAACATTGAGCAACTTCATCGCCCCAAAATGCCTCATCTTCTGAAGGTTCTTCATCACCATAAAACTTCTTTGGGACAAAATCTTTTAGGGTAACCGGTACCCTCTCAGGTTGAATGTATTCTTCTTCAGAGTCAGAATTTGGCTTCTTTTCCTTCTTGTTTTTCTTCTTTTTATTCTTCTTGTTTTTCTTTTTCTCGGGTTTTCTTTCAATCATTCTAAACCCTGGAGAACTCGATTTTTGAGTGGCTTCTGGCCGAGTCTTTTGAGTTACACAAGTTTTCCACTCAAAATCACTATCAATGTCAAGATCATCATCATCTGAAAATAGATCTTCGATATCTGAGCATGTCATAATCTCATATAGAGTTGGGACTCAGGGACCATCTCTTGGCATATCAGGATATGCCCAAACGATGCGGATATCTTTGCCACCGTCTACTGATAATTATACAGGTATCGCCATCAGAGGTAAGGAAACCGTGGGAATACCCTCATCTTCATTTGACCAAGATGGTTCTTCGAGTGTATTTGGAGTCACCAAATTATCCGCATCCACTAAGGATGTAGTATTTGATGAAGCCTTTGGAGCTACCGAGTCTTCACCTTCAATCTCGATCTCTCCTTTGTTAATCATCCTCTCAACTATATCTTTGAAGACATAGCAATCTTTGATAGGGTGACTAATAATTTGGTGATAAGGACAATACTTTAGATCATTTGTCCTTCCAACTTCATTTGGCCTTTTTGACTCTGGAAGTGTAAGAAGCTTAGACGACATCAACTCATCAAAAATCCCTTGGACATCATCATCGTCAAAAGGATATTTCTTTTGCTTCCTTTCCTCAAGAGTGAGTCTTTTAATGGCATCTTTACCTTTTCATATATCTTGATTTTGGGAATTATTTCCTGTGAAGATTTTATTTCCGGGTTTAATAAAGGTTGCCATAGACTCTCCCATTTTAAAAGGTCTTTTTCCATCATCTCTTTTAAGTTCATTTGCCTGAGGACGATAGGTTTTTGCATCACGCCGAGCCAATTGTCGTTCAACATTGCAAGCCTTTGAAACTAAGGCATCAAAAGAACGAGGCTCAGCACTACCAACATGCACTGCTAACTCAGGAATTAAGTTATTAGTACACATCTGGACACATGCCTCTTCACTTAGCTTTTCTGGGCATTGAAGTCTCAAGCTTCGCCATCTGGCGATAAAATCATTTGCAAGCTCATTTGACCTTTGAAAGGTATTAGCAAGATCCATAATGGAGACCTTTGCCTTAGAGCTCACAAATTGAGCTAGGAATGCTCTTTGTAAATCATCCCATGTGTGGATTGATCCCGGTTGAAGTTGAGTGTACCAAGTAAATGCCGATCCCTTTAAAGATTGGACAAATTGTCGGATCAACAAAGCATCACTCAATGCGGTCTCACCACATGCTGAGTAAAAATGAGCCAAATACTTGTGTGGTGATCCATGCATTCCATCAAACTTATCAAAAGTTGGTCTTTGATAACCGGGAGGGAATGGTACTGAATCATATTGGATCGGATATGGCTTTCTATACCCGAGTACTGGAGGGTTTTGTGACACTTGGAATTCTCGGATTCCTTGGGCAATCATTTCCCTAATCTCTTGTGGGGAAACGGATGAGCTACCACCAGGACTTTCATCGTTCGTCCTTACTGGCTCATGTCGACTAGCATTAGCTTGGTTCTCAATTTGAGCCATAAGTGTAGCTATTTGAGCTTCTCTTGCGGCTAATGACCTTTGCAAGTCTTGAAGTTGTTCCTCAACACTTGTTGTTCCGGTCATGAACACTTGCATGTTCTCAGATTCATCTTGGATTACAACTCTCGTTGCTCCTTCCTTTGTAATAACATGTGGAAATTCCTCCTCTTGGAATAGAGAAGATAAATCTCCATACAAAGGAGAACTTGAGCTTTCTTCCGATTCTCGTTGTGGACTTGGTGGTTGTGAGGTTACTTGAGCATAAGTCGTTGACTTAGCTTTTGATCTTGTAACTGGACCATCACAAGACACAACTTGAACCTCTTGCGAGACTGAGCTTTTAGAAATACGAAGACTTCTTTCTCTCTTTTGAGTTTTAGAAGTTTCTTCAATCACTTCATTCTCATTTGAATTTTTCTTGGCCCGTGAGGGTTTGTTGACTTTAAGGTTTGGAGCTTTTGGTTGATTACCCTCCTCAGAATAAGAAGTCATGTAGACTTGCTCAAATTTGTCCAATGTGATAGGAATTGACCCTACAAGAATTTTCCTTACGGTAGTCATAGGATAATTATCCATTGTGTGTTTTGAGTTTAAAAGCTCTTTTGCAGCTTCACAAAGGATTGCATTGGCTTGCTTCAAAGCCGGTGAGGAAGCTAGTTTACGAAGAGGTCCAGTGTTACGGCGGGAACCATTCTTGCGTCCCCTCCTTTTTCGGGACTTGTTCACCTTCTTAAAAGTGTTTTCAGCAGGAATATCAACAGGCACACCATTCTTCTTGATGACACGAATGATTGGCCTTGAGACAACCCTAGCGGAAGGCTTTGTGCCATTAAAGCTAGGAGAATTGTCATGTCCAACTTTGACGTAAGCAGGTTTCCCATTGTTGAACTTGTTATTGGGCTTTATGCCCCCATGTCCCGAAAGAGCCATGGACGAATTCGGAGTTGCATATTCCTCCAAACCTTGAAGACTCTTGAAAGAGTTCTTCAAAGGGATTTCAGCATAGATCGCATTAGGAGCAATGTCAAAGACAACTTCAAACGACTTGCGGCGGAGCCATCGTCCTCCTTGAATGACGAAGGTAGCCGGGAGTTCAATGAAATTCACAATTGTCCTTGACGCCATTTCCTTGCAATCAAATAAGATCAACCATTAGTATGTGTATAACTTAGAGATGAAAAGAAAGAAAAGGTCCCACTGGGCGTGCCAAAAATATGTTGAGTAAAAATGTACACAAATTTACAAAACGCCTTTTATGTTTTATTCGAATACAAATTTACAAAACACATTTTTTTTATTTTTTTTATTTGAGTTCGACCCTCTCTTTTTGACCTTTTGATTCTAAGTTATATAAATACCGATATTTGGTTAGGTTTTGGTGATTTGGGCTGCACCCGTTTTTGGACGGGTTGCCTACGTACCTCGTTAAAGAAGATCAAGCCTCACGTAGTTCTGTGCGATGTTTTCATGCATCATAGAATCAAAGTCCAAACCCACCTTCTATGAAGGGTTGCCGAGACGATGATCCAACTATCATTTGCATGACATTTATATCTCGACCATGCATCAAAGAATTAAATTAAACCCACCTTCTAGGAAGGGTTGCTTAATTTATCCCGCTATCACGCACATGATCAAGTAAAGTGTTAGGTTATTCATTTTATTATATTTTAAATTTTGTGACTGAATTCGGTTTTTAATTTACCAAATTTCCTACGTATCCTTTATTAGGAATCAAGTCGTACGTAATTCTTAAAGGGATAAATTTAGAATTTAATTTTATGACTTTCATTTGATATAAAAGTCAAAATATATTTTGCGATTAAATTTAAAATGTATCCTTTTGTATTAAAAGAATATTTAAAATTTAACTTTATGACTTTCATTTCATATAAAAGTCAAAAATATATATTTTGCGATTGAATTTAATACATATTTATTTGTATCAAATTTCCTACGTATCCGTAAAAATAAACGAAATCAAATCATACGTAGTTCTTTTCTGACTTTTACATTTACATAAAAGTTAATTTAATTTTTGCGGTTGAACTCGACAATTTATTAGTCGAGTTTCCTACGTACTCTTATAAAAGAGATCAAACCACCCGTAGTTCTGTAATACCCGGAAATTTTAATTTTCGTTTAATACACGATCAAACCGGATTCCGATCCGCCAACCTTAATCTTGAAAAAAATAAAATAAAATAAATAAATAAATAACAGAAAATGATATTAAATTCTATCATTTTATGTGACCTTGATTCACATAAAATGATAACGTATATAATTCCGTAAATAGTTCCGTAAATAATCCCGTACCTTTTCAAAACCGAAGAGCGGTTCCGTGCGAGTAATGATTTATCCATTCAGCTCATCTTTTAATTAGATGAGCAGACCCAGTTGATAGCATGAATTATAGTCTATATTTTGGGGTTTGTTTGGATGTTTTATCTTTCATAATCTGCATGTTTGTATGTATATTATGTGATTTTACTACCATTTCATCTACCTTTGCGAGAATCGAGGTCTACACCTAGTTTTGTTGTAATCGTAGGTAAAATGGCACGTTTCGCATAAAAAAGGAGCAAAAGGAGTCATGAGTCATTTGGAGCTACATCCAGGGAGCATAGCCATGGATTAAAGATTTACTTTGGACCAGTTTTGAGAGATTTCACATTCAGTTGTGACTCACCTTGGTTGACCAGAGATTCATCTCGACCGAGGTGATCCAGAGACGCCGACTCGACCGAGGCGAACACCTAGGACGCGGCGAGAATATTTTATTCATGGATAAGATCTTTTAAAATTGGAAAGTGATCTTATATTTTTGGGCTTGGCTCCTGGAAGGAAGGAGATATGCAGAATCATATATTTTACCTATATTTATGGAAAATATCTTTCTAAGATTTATTATCTTTGGAGGGTTATTTTCCTATAAAAAGGGTTGGATTTCCACAATTCCGACATCACGCTATACCGTCGATCAGGGTTTATAGCACGCAGCAGCAGCAGCCTACTCCAGTTGGGAGAGATTCGAAGAACCTTTTTGAAGGTTGAAGGAAGATCGAAGTCTATAGCTTTTATAGCTTTTTGGAGGGTTTTGTAAGATTGTCTTCAATTCCCTCACTTGTTGTCTTGTCTTGTTGGATTGCTATCCAAAGAACGCTTTTGTTGTGATATTTGATTCAGTTATTGAAGTCTTTTCATTAAATTCTTCTTGTTCAAATATTCACTTTCTTCCCATATACTTTAATACTTTCATAATGATGATGAGTGGCTAATTTCCTTGTGTGATTCTAGGGTGATTGGCTGAAGGTTGTGGGAAAAACAATGATAGAATAATCTTAGATTCCAGTAGGATCCTGAAAGTTCGAGTCTTTATCCTTAACCCTAAGCATCTCGCTCAGTCGATGAACATCTCGGCCGAGGTGGAATTCTTCTGACCGAGGTGACTTATCTGATCCATAACTGAGAGTTAAGTGTTAGAGTTTGCCAAATCCTATTCTTATTACACCTTTCTGGTTCAATGCAAGCTTAGGATGAGACTTACCCGATAATTCCTTAGTTTGTATACCAACGATCATAAGTGTAGGTAATAAAGGTTTATCCTTTATTGGGGTTTGAGTGTGCTTCCATCCCATCTTTGTGAGTTAGCCTGAGACTTACCCGGTAAAGGTTGATTCTATTCCCTTAGATGGTGTGTTAGTTTGAGGTTATAGTTCTTTATCTTGATTCCTTGAGACTTACCCGGTAATAGGAGTTACGGTTTAGGATTAGTGAGTAGTGAGACTTACCCGGTGATCTATTCCACTTTAGTAACACCTTCCCCACGCAAAAATCTCAGCTTTGTCCGCTTATCTATAGATCTTGAGTTGGAACCACAACTAGATGCTTTAATCCCTAGAATTGCATGTTTGCTTTATTGACTTCTTATTCATCTTTGACTGTGTTAATTGCTCTTGTGGTTAGTATTCACGAAGCTTACCGTTATTGACTTTGTTTCACCGAGTCCCTGTGATCGACCCCTGGAATTTTTTTGCTTTTTACTACGATTGACCCGTACACTGCGGGTTCACATCCTTGTTTTAAGCTTAAGTCTAGGGTTATAAATTTAAAGCTTGCACACACCGTTTGGAGCGAACAAGTTTTTGGCGCCGTTGCCGGGGACTTGGTCTAGACCGAGCCGGTACGGCTTGCTCTTGGGGCGCTTGCCCCGTGTCATCTAACCACTCTACTTGAGTGACTTTTGCAGGTTCTTTCTTAGGTATATGCGAAGAACCCGCACTGGGAAGGAAATCGTTCCATACGATCCCGAACCGGAAAAGACATACAAGCGACGCTTAAGAGAAGCAAAGATGGCCCAACAAGACGATCGCGATCTTGCGGCCGAATTGAAAAAGGCGCTAGAGCTGCTACGCCTCAGCAAGGAAGAACTTAGGCAAGAGAAATAAGAGAATCGCACCAAGACTGCAGCAATCGAAGCTGAGATAGCAGTCATACGAGACCAGATTCTACTTCGACCGAGGGAAGATCCCCCTGTTGATCCTCGACCGATGCAGGATCCAGTGGCTGATCTTCGACCGAGGCAGATTCCAGTACCTGACGCCGCGGCCGATATACTTCCACCTCGGATGCTAGTCCGAGATGTTCTTCTTGCAGGAATCCCACAAACCCTAGGTCAAAGGATGGACCCTAATCAACAGCTGAGGCGTCCAGGGGTGAACCTAGGAGATCCAGCGGATCATGACTATGAACTTCGACCGCAAGTTCTATCCATGATTCGCCAATGCCAATTCGGAGGGCTAGAGAAGGAGTCACCGCATCAACATCTTCAAAACTACGAGATCTTGATGGAAACCTTGCGACCTTCCAGAATTGAAAATAACAACTACAAGCTAAGACCTTTTTACTTTATAAGACGAGTCACCTAGTAGAAGAGTTCACAAGACAAACTAGAGAGACCAAAAGAGATAAAAGGTCGATCCGGAAATGAGGATCTAAGCTTCATGGAATGGATACCTACAATGGAGTGTAGAAGCAAGATGTAGACTATACAAGTGTGAAGAGGTTTTGACCTCCTCAAAGATATAGGAATTGGAAAGAAATCGCAATGCCGGTACCAAAGAGTTAAAACCTGTAGCGGAAACAACGGTGTTGCAGGAAGGCTATATTGCCGGTAACACCAGCGAAGGAATGTATATATGAGAACGGCCTTGGTGGACTCGAAAGTCCAAGATGACCCCAATTATCACGGGACCTAAGTCATCAACACTGATGGTCCATGCAAGGAGACTGCCAGGGGGATGATAATTAAAGTCACCAGAACTACAAAGACACTTACCAGCCATCGATGAAGACTTGGAATGACTATTTATGTCAAGATGAATGACCCAGTTGGGCTCGAGAAGTAGAGTTAGCCTAAGGAAACAGAAGTGTGGAAGATAAAACGAATTAGCAAAGCAGGAAAGGATTAATCGGGCAGATGATGCTCACCAAGAATTTAACGCCAGTATAGGTATGAGAAAAGTAAGTCCGGGATATTGAGATAAGTCAAATATAGACTGACCGACGTCAGCTGAGGACGTGTAAGTGTTGGTTTTGACGAGTAGCTACCGTCAGGAAGAGACATTGATAATTGCGGATTTAAGAAGTAACCTTATCGATGCCTTGGAGGATTCCCAAGTAGGCAACGATAACCTTCTGGGATGATCTAAGGATATGGAGAGAATCGGATTAGAAGTTGCTTTTTGGTTGGCTAAGAACAGACTACGGTTGAGTAAGAGAGTAAGGGTCTGTTTGAAGAGGATCTTGCTAGTATTAGAAGAGAAGTATAGACGGAAGTTGGGTAAATCATGTTGACCCTCAGAAAGACGCTATTGTAACTAATGGGTGTTACACTAGAAGCATGGTAGGCCCATAACCCACAGATGAAGAAGATTAATGTTTGTTAACTATGATTTCAAGTTAAGAAATTAGAGATCTATATGAAAGGGGCCACTTGGGGGTGTGATTTGTTTGGAGTTGTATAAATTTGAAAGCTTGAAAAGAAGTAGGTGAAAAATCCATTAATTAAGGAACGATCCGATTAGGTCACATTGAGGAAACCGGGCCAAGCAGTTTGTATTACAAAGCGCATTAGACACTTAGTAAGGTGCCGACAGAAGTTTAAGGTCATTAATTCAGAATCGATAGTCAAGAAGGGCCTAGAGTCATCAAAAGAACTAGAAGTAAGTTTAGAAAAATAAAACGTGAAGGGAGTACCTACCGGATCCTAGACACGTCATCAGTCATGAGGATCTGATAGTTGAGCCAGACTACACTTTTGTGGAGTACCCAGTAGCCGTCCTAGAACGCAGTATTAGACATCTACATTCTCAGGAGATACCGATGTTGAGGACCCAATAGTCTAGTCAAGTAGCCGATGAGGCTACCTGAGAGATAGAAGAGAGTATTAGACGTAGTTACCCTGAGTTCTTTGCGAGGATAGATATTACTTCAGTAACGGCGAGTTAGCACTCGGATGCTGTGTTGTTTGACTTTCATGTTTTACCTTAGATTGAGAGTTTGTGTTTCCTTCATGTGTGCCTGATTATCATGATTGAGTAGTTGTATGGTAGCAAACGAAATTTTAATGATACCAAGATATACAAAGAAAGTCGTGTGAGTAGATACAGTATTTTAAGTTTCGGGACGAAACTTATTTTAAGAGGGCACTGATGTAATACCCGAAAAATTTAATTTTCGTTTAATACACGATCAAACCGGATTCCGATCCGCCAACCTTAATCTTGAAAAAAATAAAATAAAATAAATAAATAAATAACAGAAAATGATATTAAATTCTATCATTATATGTGACCTTGATTCACATAAAAAGATAACGTATATAATTTCGTAAATAGTTCCGTAAATAATCCCGTACCTTTTCAAAACCGAAGAGCGGTTCCGTGCGAGTAATGATTTATCCATTCAGCTCATCTTTTAATTAGATGAGCAGGCCCAGTGCTGGCCCATTAGACCCGGCCCAATAACCTTGCAGCCAGCCCATATTTTTAATCCTAAACCTAATTAATTTTAAACCTAATTTAACCCTAAAATAAGCGACGTACGTATATCTCTCCTTCCTCTTAACTGCATATCCTTATCTTCGTAAAGATCTCCCCGTACTATCGGATCTCGCCTTTCCTATCTCACGTATATCATGCTTCGAACCTTCCTTACGCGCCCACCATATCGACTACAGACGCAACGCATGTGCTTCCCCTCCGCTCGCCGCAACTGCTTGACAAACCCCAACTTCGGGAGCCGGTAAAGTGCAACCGAGGTGAGCCTCCTTCTACCTCCCCTTCCTGTTTTCATCCTCCAGCACCGATACCTACCTCACCTAGTGCCGACAGCAGGACGAGGAGGCCTCCATCACCGGCAAGGACGCTGAAACCGTGCAAGTGCAGCCCTATCCAGACCATCGTTCTCAGCACCGAGTCCTGCTCCACCTCATCGATCGATCGAACCTCAAATCCTCCTTCAGTCGTTACAAGTAGGGTCAAGATATTCTTCCTTACCTTCCCTCCTGGTTAGCTTATTACAGTGACTCATCACCCTTCTTTCTTGTGCCGGACGAACCTTCATCTCGATCCAATTGGATGTGGACAGTGAGACCGAGTAGAGCCAAGCCTAGTCCCGATTCCCTTAGTTTCGTGGTACTGAACGTCAACTGTAACATCGAAGCATCACCAGTGCAACAGTCCGGTATGTATCTTCATGCTCTCCTTGTTTCGTGTAACATAAAATGTTAAAGAGTGTATATGTGTGTTAGAGCCTTTGCAAGGAGTTTCGAACCTAAGACTTGTGGGATAGATTTAGACAGTTTTGGTGGACAGTAAGAGTCGAACTAGAGACCTTTGGATGAATGTAAGGGTGTTTTAAGTAGTCAGCAAGACTCGAAATGGAGACCTTCTGCACTCTGTTTCATTCAGCTTCGACCTGCTGATTTTAGGACCTTGTTTCTATAGCTTAAATCGAGAATCCACCGTTGAATTTTTGATATATTGTAGATTGAAATATGTAGTTTACTGTGTTAAAATTTGGGAGAAAGTTAACGGTCGGATTAGAACTTATAAGGACTCAAAGTAGGACAATTGGGCTGTTTTTACAGCAGAGGAAAATTGGCTAAGTAAAAATTCAGCTTTTATTCCAACTTGTGAGATTTATGGGAGAGTGATAGTTGAGTTTCGTTTTGAGATCTTTACCCCTATGATTAGTATGTATATCATAGAGGAGCTAGGATTTTCTTTTGGAATTTTTATAACCTTATCCAAGCGGCGTTTATGAACCCAAAATCAGGCTTTAACGATTATGGTAAAAATTAAGAATGTTGGATAACTCTTATAAAACCTTACTAAATCCTTATCAAACTTTTCAATGAGAACTAGATTATGGACATAGATTCTAAAAGAAAATATTAGAACTAAATGATAGACTTGAGAATTTTCGGCACTAAGGGTAAAATGGTCTTTTACCGTAAGAGAGCTTTTTCCATAATTCCTTCGCAAGAGGTTGGACATCTAGAGGTGATTTTGATCCACATGCCTTATTTGACAGGCGTTTGAGTTATCACGGGTTCGGACCGGGTTGAGATTTGAGAAAGCGATTTTTGATCAAGGTAAGTCCTTACGACTTACTTAGCCAGTTTCTGGATATTAGTTGAGTGATAGTGGTTGTGTGTGTGTACGATGTGCATGATTATAATAATAACAACTTGTTAGGACGACCGTTATTATTATGTTTAAGGCCCAAGTGTATGTATAACGGGCCGTGACATCACTGCCCAGCTCTGCCAGGAGACTGGGAGGTTCTCTATACCCAGACCATCTAGGTACACGGTGAGATGCATCGGATCCACTCCTGATGGGTACACGGTGGCGGAGGCGAGGTTTGGGAATCCCTCGTGTCACAAAATAAGTATCATTAGTAAGAGTGAATGACTTAAATGAAGATAATAAATGGATTATTTGAAAGCATGATGAGTGTTTAGTTATTTTATGTGTGTGTGTGCTATTATTATTCTCCTAATGTTTAGATAACTAGCTAATGGTTGTTTTGTTGTGTTTTTAGATTTACCATCTGACTTGTATTTGATTGATTTTGATTTTTTTTATAATTTCTTTTCAGCTTTTACGTCCCATATTTTTGTGAAGTGGACTCCAACATTCAATGCCAAGGAAATTAATTTGCATTCCTTTTTTTTTATTGTTTACTTTATCAGTTCTTTTTTTTTCTCTTCCTCTGAGACTCTCTTCTTTGTCTTTTAATCTCTTTCCCTTAGCCATTTTCTTTGCTTTGCAGGCGAGATAATTGAACAGCCGTGAAAATTCGCGCTCAACATTTTTCTCCCTATTTTGTTGAAATTGGAACCAGCATGCGATGATGAAATCGGAACTAGGTTGAGAAGAGTTCCAGTTTAAAGCTGAATTGAAAATACAAGTGCTAGATTTATTTGGAAAGACGATGACTTTTGAGGGCGAAACACGTCAGGAGGAACGATGGGTTCGAAAATCGCTCGATTGAAGACATCAAAGACAGAAATCGAAGGAGACAAGCGAGCGACAAGCATCCATGTAAGTTTGGCTCTCAATTTTGTTTCTATTATATACTTTCATGAACGTTGCTCACAAACCTATTGCTCATATTCGTCCTCTTCACAAATTATTTCTAATCTCATTTCATCGACCTTCATTTGAAATTTATTTAAGTTGAACATTCGTTTTGAAAAACATGTGTTCACGATAGTGAAAGAGATTTCAATCTGTACTTGGTGTTGATTTTCTTTGGAATTTAGATTTGACCTTTTGTGTCAAACCCATCTTCACACTTAAAATCGTGAACTTATCAATTTCTCTTATCTCTAAATCTCTGTATATGAAAACACAATATTTATTTTAGTTTTCTGCAAATCTTTTTAATTCACTAATATCTCATGTATTTTCATTCATCCTGCAGGATTCATTAACAAAAATCTGCAGATTCATTTCTTCTTTTCCATCGTTGCCATTGTATTGGAACCAAGAGGTTCCGCAGCAGTAGAGAACTCAATGGACTCCTACCAACAATGGTTTTGCAGCGGAGGAATCAACCGATTCCTACCAACCACATGTTTTGCAGTGGAGGAATCAGTCGATTCCTACCAACCACAATTTTACTTGTGTGAATGAGTTATTGTCAATGGCAACTTCTTTCCTGCGTTATTTTCTTTTGCAGCTTGCTTCCCAAAAAAAAAAGAACGAGAGAATCATGAGGATCGACTGGATTGAAAAGAACGATCGTAAAATAACTCTTACTGAACGCTTTTGATCACAATCAGTCCTCTTGAATAATTTTCTTCGCTGTCTACTTTCTCTCTGTATCTCTGTTTGATGTGATTCCTTTATACAGAAGGGAGTAGGAAGAGGTTTAGGAAAGTTACTATTTTCTTTCCACTAACCCATTTACCCCACTTTCTGTAGTATTTTTAAACCTTTTTTATTTGTTCCAAAATAACGGTTGATTATCATAATCACCTACTCAACATTTCTCTTAAATAATTAAAGCAAAAACAGCTAATTTTTAAACTTTTATTAATTAAGGAATTCCATTAACAAATTAAATTAACCTTTGGGTAAACATCACAAGAAATAATCAATTTCTTGAGTTTTGGTAATTTCATTGAAATATTTAAATAATATCATAATTTTAAAATTTATGAAATTTTACCGCAAAACAGTTGCCCCCAAACTTTATGTGTGTGAGTAATTGAGCGCGTTTAAAGTTTGATATTTTTACTTTGGAAGATGTTTCGCCTTTGAAACCATTTGGTTTCATTTATGCATGCATGGAAGAGGAACATATTGTATATATGTGAATAGTTCCAACAAAAATTTGTTTGGATATGAAATTTACTCATAGTCAATTGGTCAAGAATATGATGTAATAACCGGAATTTTTAAACTCCGTTAAACCTGAATTTAATCGATTTCCGAAACGTCAATCTTAAATAAATGGGTACATAAATAATTAAATAAAATAAAACGAGTTTAAATGTTATCATTTTATGTGACTTTAAGTCACATAAAATGATGAAACTTTGTAACCGGAAATAATTTCCGTACCTTTAAAATAAAATAATAATTTACGTATCTCTAAAATAAAATAAGGAATTACCTAATACGGAATTTAATTCCGTAATTATTTCCGCAAATGCCCTACCGATCCGTACGAGTAACGGGCTTCGTTTCAGCTCGTTTTAGTGAAGCAAAAATGGGCCCAATGCTTCGAGTACTGCAGCCCAGCCCAGCCCATCCTTAACCTCTAATTAACCTAATTAATTAACCTAACCTAATTCTACCCTAATCTAACCAGTAAGCTGTTACTTACCTTTATCCGCCGCACGCTCAACTGGGAGAAGAGACGCACGCCTCGCCTGGGAAGAAAGACGCCACGCTGCCGCCGGACCCTGGCCCTACAACCGCCCGCCGCTGCGACCACCAGGGCGCCACCAGGTGAGCCACCGACTCGGTCTATCTCTCCCGTTCCCCTTTCTGTTTCGAAACAAAACACGGCCTAACCTTGGCATCACGCAGCCGCTGCGAGGCACGCCAGTGAGCCTCCGTCGCCGCTGCTGCCAACCACCGTCCAACGCCGCCGAGCCTGCGCCGCTTTCCGTCGAGTCCGGTAAGTGTACTGGCCTTCCCTCCTTCCGTTTCTTCTCTGTCCGAGACTCACTGTTCCGCTTCTTCAGACAACGAGGACGCCGCTGCTCCTCCTCGTCTTCCACCGGAACGCTAGCGCAGCCTCCTGCCGTCCGCCTCAGTGAACCGGTAAGACCTGGCCCTTCTTTCCGCCTTCCTTCTTTCGTATCGTGAATATCCGTCTCACTACAGCCCCTACGACCTACAACAGCGCCGCGAACCAGCCGGACCCTTCCGCCAGTGAACCGCCGCCTCCCTGTTGGTTCCGTACCCAGGACGTTGCCACCGCCGTGGACAGCCGACACCAGGAGGACGCCGTACTGCAGCCGGTAAGAGCCCCTTCGACCTCCTCTTGCTGTCCTGCGTGTTTAAGTGTGGTTGAACCGGCATAAACTGTGGATGAACCTGCATAAAACCATGAACAAACATGAATAAAACCGAGTTATAATATATGTGTGTATGTGAATAGATTACTCTATATACTAGAGAGTGTATAGGAATATACATTTTTTCGAGATGGGAAACATATAAGATTGAATTGGATACATATAATAAATCATAGATTGAGAGTGGTACGAGATGAAATTCGGTAGGCTAGTAAGAGCGGTTGTGGGAACTTATATAGGAGAATGTATGCCGAGTGTATAAAATATACGTATATATATATATATATATTATATGAAATAAAAGTATACATATGAGTGTGAGTTAGTGAAAATAATAAGTATGTGGCTATATATATATATATATATATCTGTATAAATACCTAGGAGTGACGGATTTATAGAATTGGAAGGAAGTTAGTATGCACATAAGTATGTATATACATAGATATATATATATATAAGATTAGATAATACCGAGAATGAAGGAATGTGGTTCTAGATGACGAGTGGATGAGAATAATATTTTGACCTTTAGTAAACCGTTCTGGAGTAGTCAGATATTGAAAAGCGTTCTAAAAGAAATATTAGAAGTCAAGAAGTGATTTAGAGAATTATCGGCACTAAGGGTAAACGGTCTTTCACCGTATGAGAATCTTTCTTTCCGTAATTCCTTCGCATGAGGTTGGACATCGAGATGTGATTTTGTTACACATGCCTTAATTGACAGGCGTTTGAGTTACCACGAGTACGGACTATTTGAGGAGTGTTAGAGTGTTTTGACTCAGGTAAGTCCTTGCGACTTACTTAGCCAGTTTCTGAGTGTTAGTTGAATGATAGTAGTTGTGTGTGCTATTGCGTGATTTAATAATAATAACTTGCTAGGACGACTGTTATTATTACGTTTAAGGCCCAAGTGTATGTATAAGGGGCCGCGACATCACTGCCCAGCTCTGACAGGAGACTGGAAGGTTCTCTATACCCAGACCATGCAGGTACAAGGTGAGATGCATCGGATCCATTCCTGATGGTTACACGGGGGCGGAGGCGAGGTTTGGGAATCCCTCGTGTCACAAAATAAGTATCATTAAAGTGAACGAGTAAATTAAAGCAAGATAATAAAACGGACTTGTTTGAAAGCATGCTGAGTGTTTATGTTTATCTGAGTGTGTTTGTGCTGCTATTATTCTGCTAATATTTAGATAACTAGCTAACGGTTCGTCTTGTTGTTGTTTTAGATTTACCGCAGGTTAGATCAGCAACTGAGTGATCCGGAAGTAGTGGTCAGCCGGGTCTCCGTACTCCTTAGAGCGGGGTTGGGATTGTTTTGTCTTTCCTTTCTTTTGGTTAAGACAGTTGTTCTTTTCTTTTGTTTAAGTACTTGAGGCTGCTAGACAGTGTTGCATTCATTACTCTAAAAACATGTTTTTTATGAATTTCGTTTTCTTTATTTGTGTCTTGTTGCAAGATCCTAGTAATGTTGTTGTCAAACTGAGGTCGGGACCCATTGTGAGGTCCTAACCAGTAATACTCCGAGTTCTGAGAATTCGGGGTGTTACAACATGGTATCAAAGCTCTAGGTTGGCAACAATGGCACTTGAAATCTTCTGAAAGACCGAATAAGTTTTAAGCAGAACCCGAAAAGGGATATGAGTTTTAAAAAGAAAATTTTGGTTTTTAAATGCATGCATAGTCTGGTTGGGAATAGAAAAGTACGGCTGACCACCACTACTACCGCGGATCTCAGTTTGCTTAGTATGGACTTTAGGTTTTACTGTAGTTGGACTTTTAGCTTGTTTATAAAGATATGTTATATAGATAGGTATACGCCGAAGAGTAGTAGAATTTATAGTTACATTACGGCCTTAACGGAGATAACAGTTTGAGATCCTCATTTAGTTGACACACCTAAGTTTTTGAAGAGTGTCAACGTGAGGATTAGTATGTACATCTTATGTGCATTAGGGTAGACGAACGTCGGACAACTCCTTCGAGCTTGTTGAGGAACGTCGAGATGGAAAAGTGAAGACTCAAAGACAACACCAATTACGATGACAAGAAGAGAATCCCGAATCAACTCAACGGGATCAAATGACGGATATTAAAGAGAGTAGTTTCGGAGAAGCAAAAGATGATCACCAACTAGGGAAATTGAGAAAGACAACGAAGAGGCTCTTTCAAGTTGTGTAAAGTGACTTCACAAACAAAGAGGATGACGTCGAAAATTTTCCATAGACATGAAAGTCAAAAGGGAGATATAGTAGCGATCAAGAGAAGGGACATAAAATTTAAGCTCACTGACAGACTGGGAAGTGAAAGTTGATGCCAAAAGCAAGGCGAAATATGATCACTCTCAACAAGCTAATTGCCACCACAATCCAGATTGATAACTGAGACAGTCAAAAGTATGGAAGTCAACACGAGATACATTATTCATCCAAATAGAAAGAATTAAAGAGCTGCAACTTGGAAGCTTACGCATTGCCAGAAAAGGAAAGGTGGATTTCACCAACATGGAAGTGGAGGGATCTCATAGAACACAGGAGAATTTTGACCTAGACCGTGATACAACAATAACCAGCTTCTGCAAAGGCAGCATTACAAGCAACACCAAGGAAGAAGAGTGTGTGAGAGGAGTATTGTTGAACCCGAGGGACCCCAATAACTTCTCATTCAAAAGGAATTTAAGCTAACAACACTACAAGTTCATAATAGAAAACCGCAAATAGACGATAACTCAAGTAAAAGAATCACGGAGATATACCTACAAGCTACCCTAGAAGGATTAAAAAGTTTGTTGAGGGAAGAAGAATGACACAACTGGACTCGTAAGAGTATAACAATCTTACAAAAGTGTAGATTATAGGAGGAGCTAAAGAAGAATAAACAAAGAGACTGAAGGAGATATATTTCACCAAGTATATCAAGCCTCAAAAGAGATGGAAGAAAAGTAAGTCCATGATGTTGTAGAAGGTCAACTACATCCTACTTGGACAACTTAAAAGTTACATGTGCGGGTTAACTAGTGATGGTTAGTTAACCGATAAGAAGAATAACCACAAGGTTATAAAAGAATTTTATCGACATCTAGTGAATTTCTTTCGGAGATCCACGACGAAAATGGTGAAGTTAAATCAATACAAGTACTAGTAGCCTGGATGATAACGTTAGATGTGTCCATTCTGATAACTCTAATAAAGAAATTTAAGAGCAGCTCTTGACGGTCGGCAATGACCCTTAATGATGGTAATGGTGAAAAAAGGGAATTGTTGGGAGTAGTTACTTATTACTGACTACGAAAGATACATATCAGAGTTAGAATGAAGGGATCCCTGTAATAAGAACTAGAAGACTAAGAGGAAGTAGATGATTGGAAACATGTCCTATGTCTTAGCATCCCACACAAATAAGACTGATGGTGCTCCTTCGAGAAAAAGTAGGGTCAGACTATCTAGATTGACAGGGAAAACCCTTGTGATTAAAGATGTGACACAGAATAATTGGAAATTCCGAGGCGGCACAAACATAAAGAGTATGATGTAAAGTCTTGGTGAAATGTGTGGTCGAGTTGTGAGGTGATTGCAGATAGAATCTACAGGTTGCCTAAGACAGACATGAGAAGGAGTAAAAGTGAAAGACTAAAGGTTGTTATATGGATCCGGTATCACACCAATAAGATGGGTACTGAAAGGACTAAAGACTGTTAGTTAAGGAGAAATGGACTGATGACCTAAGAGTTGATGAAAGTAATAAGACCAACCAACACAGTTGTAAAGCGTGTACTAGAAAACTCAAAGCAACTTGAGTATAAGGAAGACATAATAAATGCGGTGCGAGAAATTTGATTGGTGAGAAAATCATATGCACCTAATGTGTTGTATACAAATGGTACCATTGAATATTTAATAAAAAATCATACCAACGGACTGATGACACTATGATGGATTTTAGTGTAAACCAAGTGTATAACTTAGCCAGTGAGAAGGAAAGTCAGGTATCAAAAAACTGCGGGTTGTGATGAATTTTAAATAAATTTTTGAGATGAGGATGTCCTTAGGAAATCTATGCAAGAGTACAAAGCAACTGAAGTTCCAACACAGAATGGGTAGTAATGAGCAACAGACAGTTAGAGACCGGTGCAGAGAAGAAAAAGGTATAAGACGAGTCACCTAGTAGAAGAGTTCACACGACAAGCTTGTAAGGCCAAAAGAGAAAATTTCGACCCGGATATGAGGGTCTAAGGTGCATGGAAGGGATACCTACAATGGAGTGTAGATGCAAATATAGACTTTACAAGTGTGGAGAGGTGTTAACCTCCTCAAACATATAGGAATTTGAAAGAAATCGCAATATCGGTATCAAAGAGTTGAAGCCCTGTAGCGGAAACAACGGAGTATCAGGAAGACAATGTTGCCGGTAACACCAGCGAAGGAATGTATATATAAGAACGGCCTGGGTGGACTCGAAAGTCCAAGGTAACCCCAATTATCACGGGACCTAAGTCATCAACACCGACGGTCCGTGCAAGCGGAACTGCAAGGGGATGATAACTAAAATCATCAGAACTACAACGACACTTACCAGCTATCGTTGAAGACTTGGAATGACTATTTATGTCAAGATGGATGACCTAGTTGAGCTCGAGAAGTAGAGTTAGCCTAAGGAAACAGAAGTGTGGAATAGAAAACGAATTAGTGAAGCATGAAAGGATTAATCGAGCAGATGATGCTCACCAAGAATTTAACGCCAGTATAGGTATGAGGAGAGCAGGTCCGGAATATTGAGATAAGTCAATTTTAGAGTGACTGACATCAACTGAGGACGTATAAGTGATGGTTGGTATTGACGAACAGGTACCATTAAGAAGAGATATTAGTGACTGCGAATTTAAGAGATAACTTTACCGATGACTTGGAGGAATCCCCAAGTAGGCGACGACAACTTTCTGGGGTGATCTAAAAATACAGAGAGAATCGGTTAGAGGTTGCTTACTAGTTGGTTAAGAACAGCCTACGGTTGAATAAGAGAATAAGGGTCTATTTGAAGAGGATCTTGCTAGTATTAGAAGGGAAGTATAGGCGGGAGTTGGGTAAATCATGTTGACACCTTAGAAAGATGTCATTGTGACTAATGGGTGTTACACCAGAAGCGTGGTAGGCCCATAACTCACAGATGAAGAAAATCAATGTTGGGATAACTATGTTTTCAAGTTAGAGAACTATATGAAAAGGTCCACTTGGGAGTGTGATTTGTTTGAGTTATATAAATTTGAAATCTTGACAAGAAGTAGGTGAAAATCCACTAATTAAGGAACGATCCGATTAGGTCACATTGAGGAAAACGAGCCAAGCAGTTTGTATTACAAGGAGCATTAGGCACTTAGTAAAGTGCCGACAGAAGTTAAGATAATTATTTCAGAATCGATAGTCGGGAACTTTCGAAAGGAAAAAAGCAGGTGCGCCAATGGAAGGAAAAGTTTGGTAGAGTTATCAAATGAGCCGGAAGTAAGTTTAGGAAACAAACCGTTGAGAGAGCACCTACCAAAACCGAGACACGTCGTCAGCCATGAGGACCTGACAGTTGAGCCTGACCATACATTTGTAGAGTACCCAGTAGCTATTTTGGAGCGCAGTACTAGATGTCTGTGGTCCAAGGAGATACCTATGTTGAGGATCCAGTGGTCTAGGAGAGGAGCTGATGAGGCCACTTGGGAGACTGAGGAGAGTATTAGACGTAACTATCCCGAGTTCTTTACGGAGTTAGAGGTTACTCCTGTTTGACGAGTTAGTACTCGGATGTTGTGTTATATGACCTTTCAGGTTTTTTTTTATTGATTGAGTGTTTACGTTTTATGTGACACATGTCTTCTGTTGATGGTTGAGTAGTTGCTTGTAGCCAACGAAAATGTCGAGAAAAAAATAATATACCGAAGGAAATGTGTGAGTAAGAGGAATATTCTAAGTTTCGGGACGAAACTTCTTTTAAGAGGGCACTGATGTAATAACCGGAATTTTTAAACTCCGTTAAACCTGAATTTAACCGATTTCCGAAACGTCAATATTAAATAAATGGGTACATAAATAATTAAATAAAATAAAACGAGTTTAAATGTTATCATTTTATGTGACTTTAAGTCACATAAAATGATGAAACTTTGTAACCGGAAATAATTTCCGTACCTTTAAAATAAAATAATAATTTACGTATCTCTAAAATAAAATAAGGAATTACCTAATACGGAATTTAATTCCGTAATTATTTCTGCAAATGCCCTACCGATCCGTACGAGTAACGGGCTTCGTTTCAGCTCGTTTTAGTGAAGCAAAAATGGGCCCAATGCTTCGAGTACTGCAGCCCAGCCCAGCCCATCCTTAACCTCTAATTAACCTAATTAATTAACCTAACCTAATTCTACCCTAATCTAACCAGTAAGCTGTTACTTACCTTTATCCGCCGCACGCTCAACTGGGAGAAGAGACGCACGCCTCGCCTGGGAAGAAAGACGCCACGCTGCCGCCGGACCCTGGCCCTACAACCGCCCGCCGCTGCGACCACCAGGGCGCCACCAGGTGAGCCACCGACTCGGTCTATCTCTCCCGTTCCCCTTTCTGTTTCGAAACAAAACACGGCCTAACCTTGGCATCACGCAGCCGCTGCGAGGCACGCCAGTGAGCCTCCGTCGCCGCTGCTGCCAACCACCGTCCAACGCCGCCGAGCCTGCGCCGCTTTCCGTCGAGTCCGGTAAGTGTACTGGCCTTCCCTCCTTCCGTTTCTTCTCTGTCCGAGACTCACTGTTCCGCTTCTTCAGACAACGAGGACGCCGCTGCTCCTCCTCGTCTTCCACCGGAACGCTAGCGCAGCCTCCTGCCGTCCGCCTCAGTGAACCGGTAAGACCTGGCCCTTCTTTCCGCCTTCCTTCTTTCGTATCGTGAATATCCGTCTCACTACAGCCCCTACGACCTACAGCAGCGCCGCGAACCAGCCGGACCCTTCCGCCAGTGAACCGCCGCCTCCCTGTTGGTTCCGTACCCAGGACGTTGCCACCGCCGTGGACAGCCGACACCAGGAGGACGCCGTACTGCAGCCGGTAAGAGCCCCTTCGACCTCCTCTTGTTGTCCTGCGTGTTTAAGTGTGGTTGAACCGGCATAAACTGTGGATGAACCTGCATAAAACCATGAACAAACATGAATAAAACCGAGTTATAATATATGTGTGTATGTGAATAGATTACTCTATATACTAGAGAGTGTATAGGAATATACATTTTTTCGAGATGGGAAACATATAAGATTGAATTGGACACATATAATAAATCATAGATTGAGAGTGGTACGAGATGAAATACGGTAGGCTAGTAAGAGCGGTTGTGGGAACTTATATAGGAGAATGTATGCCGAGTGTATAAAATATACGTATATATATATATATTATATGAAATAAAAGTATACATATGAGTGTGAGTTAGTAAAAATAATAAGTATGTGGCTATATATATATATATATATATATATATATATATATATATATATATATATATATCTGTATAAATACCTAGGAGTGACGGATTTATAGAATTGGAAGGAAGTTAGTATGCACATAAGTATGTATATACATAGATATATATATATATATATATATATATATATATATATATATATATATATATATATATATATATATATATATAAGATTAGATAATACCGAGAATGAAGGAATGTGGTTCTAGATGACGAGTGGATGAGAATAATATTTTGACCTTTAGTAAACCGTTCTAGAGTAGTCAGATATTGAAAAGCGTTCTAAAAGAAATATTAGAAGTCAAGAAGTGACTCAGAGAATTATCGGCACTAAGGGTAAAACGGTCTTTCACCGTATGAGAATCTTTCTTTCCGTAATTCCTTCGCATGAGGTTGGACATCGAGATGTGATTTTGTTACACATGCCTTAATTGACAGGCGCTTGAGTTACCACGAGTACGGACTATTTGAGGAGTGTTAGAGTGTTTTGACTCAGGTAAGTCCTTGCGACTTACTTAGCCAGTTTCTGAGTGTTAGTTGAATGATAGTAGTTGTGTGTGCTATTGCGTGATTTAATAATAATAACTTGCTAGGACGACTGTTATTATTACGTTTAAGGCCCAAGTGTATGTATAAGGGGCCGTGACATCACTGCCCAGCTCTGACAGGAGACTGGGAGGTTCTCTATACCCAGACCATGCAGGTACAAGGTGAGATGCATCGGATCCATTCCTGATGGTTACACGGGGCGGAGGCGAGGTTTGGGAATCCCTCGTGTCACAAAATAAGTATCATTAGAGTGAACGAGTAAATTAAAGCAAGATAATAAAACGGACTTGTTTGAAAGCATGCTGAGTGTTTATGTTTATCTGAGTGTGTTTGTGCTGCTATTATTCTGCTAATATTTAGATAACTAGCTAACGGTTCGTCTTGTTGTTGTTTTAGATTTACCGCAGGTTAGATCAGCAACTGAGTGATCCGGAAGTAGTGGTCAGCCGGGTCTCCGTACTCCTTAGAGCGGGGTTGGGATTGTTTTGTCTTTCCTTTCTTTTGGTTAAGACAGTTGTTCTTTTCTTTTGTTTAAGTACTTGAGGCTGCTAGACAGTGTTGCATTCATTACTCTAAAAACATGTTTTTTATGAATTTCGTTTTCTTTATTTGTGTCTTGTTGCAAGATCCTAGTAATGTTGTTGTCAAACTGAGGTCGGGACCCATTGTGAGGTCCTAACCAGTAATACTCCGAGTTCTGAGAATTCGGGGTGTTACATATGATATATGGGTATAAAAACTTTGAGCTTTATAGCATTTTTTTTTTTGAATTTGTTTTTGATATTTGATATTTGACATTTGACTTGAGGCCTTTTTGTGGCGGACAAGTGTTTAGTTTTGAGAGCTTTATGCCATTGGTTTAGAGACTTTGTAGACATCTCTTTTAAGTTTTTTGGGGGGCTTTATTGATCAAGTAGTTTGATGACGTTATTCAACATGATTTATCTCTATTTCTTTGAGATAAAAATAAAGGAGTTTGGAAGAATATCATTTTTTTTTTGTTTGAGGGTATGAGAAAATTCACATTGCAAAGCAATTGTGAATTTGATCAAATATTTGGGGAAATTTAAAAATTTATTTCTTGAAAGAAAATTTTGTTTTGAAGAAATTTGGATTAACCATTAAACTTGAGAATGGTGTTCAAAGTATAGCAATTTAGGCATAGAAGCCTTCAACTTATCATCTTTCGTAGACATATTTTGCTTACCCTGCTTTTCTTTTTAAAAAAAGAAAAGAAAATGTTTTGTTGGTTTATGTGGCTGCACCTAGCATTTTGATTAGCTAAATTGCCTACGTACCCTCTTTGTGAGGGATCAAGCCTTTCGTAGTTCTTTTGGGAACTGGTGATTTTTTTTGGTTTATGTGGCTGCACCTAGCATTTTGATTAGCTAGATTGCCTACGTACCCTCTTTGTGAGAGATCAAGCCTTCCGTAGTTCGTTTGGGAACTGACGGGATAGTTCTTTTGGGAACTGGTGATTTTTTTTTGGGTGGCTGCACCTAGCATTTGACTAGCTAGACTGCCTACGTACCCTTTTTGTGAGGGATCAAGCCGTCCGTAGTTCGTTTTGGGAATTTTTTTTTTTTTTAGCCCTTATTTCTATACACATCACCAAAACAACTCGAACCCACCTTCTATTGAGGGTTTTTCAAGTTATTTCACTATCATTTGTGTACAATGGCTTTTTTCCCTTTTTTTTTTTTTTTTTTTTTACATCAAGTAAAGAACTTCCTTATAAACTTCCCATTTACACAAGAATATAATATCTTGCCTTCATTGTTTGAAAGCTCGTATGCTCCCTTAGGGAAAATCTTGGTGATAACATATGAACCTTCCCATTTTGGCTCAAATTTTCCTTTTGATTTTCGGTTAATGACAATCGTCTTACTGTAAGAACCAAATCACCCACCGAAAAGGATCGGAACTTGACTCGTTTATTAAATGCACCAGCTACTTGAGCTTGATAGATTTCGAGTCTTTGTTGTGTCGCCAACCTACACTCGTCTAATGCTTCGAGTTCAGCTAGACGGACTTTGACATTTTCCTCGGGATCGGTGAGTTGTACCGCAACCCTAAGGGAAGGTAATTGTACCTCCAAAGGTAAGACGGCTTCAGATCCAAATACCAAATTGTATGGCGTACATCCGGTAGATGTTCGAACTGTTGTCCGGTATGCCCATAATGCTTCATGCAATCTTTCATGCCAATCTCTTCTTGATTTTGACACAATCTTCTTGAGAATTTTGCATAGGACCTTATTAAATGCTTCAGCTTGACCATTCGAGGATGGATTGTAGCTTGATGAAAAACTGTGTTTGAAACCGAATTTTTCAGCCAGTTTCACCATTACTTGATTTTTGAAATAGAGGGCATTATCCGATATTATCTTCAAAGGAACTCCATATCGGTATATCAAATGGATTCTGATAAAGTTGGCAACTTCTTTTGCCCCCACTACTTTCAATGGTAAAGCTTCGGCCCATTTGGAGAAATAATCGGTTGCGGCCAAAATGTATTGATGACCCCGTGATGATGACGGATTTATAGGCCCTACAACATCAAGACCCCATGCATTGAAGGGCCAAGACAAGATTGTCGGATGAAGGAGTTGAGGAGGTTGATGAATGAAATCACCATGAATTTGACACGCATGACACGTCTTAGCAAAATTCATTGCGTCTTTCACCATGGTCGGCCAATAATAGCCTAGCCGTTTAACTTGATCGGCTAACTTAGGACCACCTTGATGTGCCCCACATACTCCGGCATGAGTTTCTGTGAGACTATATTTTGCTTCTTCTTTTGATAAACACCGAAACAGTATACCATCAAAGGCTCTATGATACAAGGTATCATTTTTCAACAAGAAACGCGGTGCCCGCCGTTTGATATCCACTTTCTTTTTGGCATCATCAGGTAAAATCCCATGTTGAAGATATTCAATGATTAGTTGTCGCCAATCAGGGTCTTCATCAATCTCATATACCGAGGCAACATGCAGTTCTTCGGTTGAGTTGAATCGGTCTAAAGCCGATGAAAGCAAATGATGCTCCCCAATTGTGATTTGAATCTCTCTTTCATAAGGTAGTGTTAGGGATGCCGCTAATTTGGCTAGAGCATCAGCCTTATCATTTCCGGATCTTGACACATGCATTACCTCTATTTGTTGAAATTGTTGCATGAGGCATTTTGCTCTTTCATGTAAAGGAACTAAATTTGGATGCTTTACTTCATATTGTCCATTTATTTGTCTAATGATCAATTGAGAATCACCAAACACTTTTAATGGATCAATATGCAACTCAAGAGCTATTTCAAGACCGATGATTAGTGCCTCATATTCTGCCACATTGTTTGTGCAAGTCTCTAAAAGAGAGAAAGAATATGGAACCAAGCCGCCATAAGGAGTGATAAACGCAATACCAACTCCAGATGCTTGTTTTTTCGCCGCTCCGTCAAAATATAATTGCCATGATGTTTCCTCAACCATTAAAACTTCTTCATCTGGTAGATCATATACCAATTCTTCATTGTCAGGGGTTGGATGAGCAGCTAAAAAATCAGCTATGATTTGTCCTTTTACTGCCTTTTGTGACACAAACTTGATGTCAAAAGGAGCTAATAGCATTGCCCACTTGGCTAATCTCCCAGACAACACTGCTTTTGATAAAATATATCTTAGCGGATCAGCCTTTGAGATCAAGGTGATTTGATGGGTTAAAAGACAATGTCGTAGCTTTTGAACGGCAAACACCAAAGCAAGACATATCTTTTCCATAGCAGAATAATTGTGTTCTGCCCCTACCAAGGTTCGGCTGATATAGTATAAGGCATTTTCTTTTCCCTCATCATTGTTTTGAGCCAACATAGCCCCTAAGGACCGTTCAAGAGTCGCGGTGTACAAGATTAGAGGCCTTCTTGATATTGGTGCCATCAAAATTGGTGGATTCATCATATACCTCTTGATGCTATCCAAGGCATTTTGGCATGATTGATCCCATATAAATGGAGTATCTTTCTTCTTTAACCTTAGAAATGGCTAACATCTTCCGGCCAAATTCGAAATGAAACGTCGGATGTAAGCAAGTTTCCCTTGTAAGCCCCGAAGCTCGCGGAGATTCCTTGGAGGAGGCATATTCATGACTGCCTTAATTTTATCAGGATCAATTTCAATTCCCCGACCCCGAACGATAAAACCAAGAAATTTTCCGGATGTCACACCGAAAGCACATTTGAGGGGATTCATCTTCAATTGGTGCTTGCGTAGCCTTTCAAAAACCCTTCGAAGATCATTTGGGTGATCTTCTCTTTCTTTTGTTTTGACAACTAAATCATCCACATAACACTCAACTGTGTTATGAAGCAAATCCCGAAAGATAATTGTCATGGCTCTTTGATAAGTTGCCCCCGCATTTTTAAGACCAAAAGGCATTACTGTATAAAAATAGGTGCCTTGAGGTGTTCGGAAAGCAGTTAGCTCTTCGTCATGAGGATCCAATTTAATTTGATTGTATCCCGAGAATCCATCCATGAAAGACAAAGCCTTGAATCTAGTGGTGGCATCAACCAATAACTCGGTTATAGGTAATGGAAATTCATCTTTAGGGCATGCTTCATTCAAATCCCTAAAGTCCACACAAATACGGAGTTGTCCATTTTTCTTCCTCACAGGAACAATGTTGGCTAGCCAAATCGGATATTGGACCTCACGAATGAAACCCGCTTCAATAAGCTTCTTAACCTCAATATTTATTTGGACAATCAAATCGGGACGAAAGCGGCATTGTGCTTGTTTTACTGGCTTTTTCTCTTCAGAGATTGCTAGTTTATGCATTGCCACCTTCGAGTCTAAACCAGGCATATCCTGATAACCCCAGGCAAACACATCTTTGTACTCATTGAGAAGTTCTTCATATGTTGTTTTTTCTTCATTAGTCAACAATGCACTAACAAGGACGGGTTTAGGACATTCAAGAGTGCCTAAATTGATTTCTTGAAGATCATCAACTGTAGCTTGTCCACCGTCTTCCATTTCTGTCGGTGCTGGTTGAACTATATTGATAAAATCTTGTGAATCCTCCTCTATATCAACAGACACCATGTTCACCTCTTCTACTTCGGCATTCATGAAATCTTCATTTGGCTTTTGCACAAGCAACCTTGCTTTCTTCTTTTTCTTACTGATCCTCCATTTTTTGATTTGTATTGATTTGTTTTTAGTCCTATCAACATATTCAAGCCTTTGAAACACAGAAGCTCTTGTTTCTCCACTCGTTGAACCGGTTTCAAGCCTATCAAATACTGTAATCCTAGATGTTGATGCTTTATCATCGAGAAACAAGCTTTGCTCCTCAGGAGTCAATGTCATAGGCTCTTCAAAACTCGCTGTCAATATACCCCCTTCGTGAGAAACCTTCAACTTTTCAATATCATCCTCATTGTAGGGGATATATGGAGCTTTGTTTTTTGATAACAAATTTGAATTTTTCACTTTAACTTTGAACTTCTTGTTCAGCTTCTTTGAAAGTGATTTGGAAGGAGGATTATTGGCTTCAACTCTTGACACTACCCTTCTGTTATCACTTGTTTTAACCCCAAAGGACCTTTTAATGACCAAAGTCGTTTTTGGAATAGACTGGTCAATTTTCCGTAGAGAAAAGGTGTAACTTGTCATGAGAGAGTTCATAACCTTCTCTACCGAGTTCAAGGGTTTTTGCCCGACTTTCCGTCTATCTTTTGGTGTGTACTTAAACAACACCTTAGAACATGGATCACCTTTCTCATTCTTCCCGTTCAGAGAAACTTTTGGTGCTTGGTGAACATTATTAGTATTATTACCATTGACAACCTCCATGGGCATGTTTGAGTTGAAACTAACCGCCTTATAAAACTTGGCATCGGCATAATTGACACTTTCTCCGTGAAAAGGGTTTGGGTCACCTCGAATAATCCTTTCATTTCCATTATCATCAGTGTATTTCAAACATTGATGAAGAGTAGAAACTATAGATTTACTAGCATGAAGCCATGGTCGACTAAGTAAGGCATTGTAAGAGGTGTCCGCATCTTTATAAAGATTGTCAAGAACAATATGTAATGCAATGGTACCCATGGCTTTTTGTCCTACTTGATTGAAACCTTGGATGGTTAGCAAAGTAGGAGATAAATGTGCGGTCGTCAACCCTATTGTCCTTAGTACCCTTAATGGAAGAAGATTTACTGCGGATCCACAATCCAAAAGGATTCGATTGACCTTTGTATCCCCAATGGTTCCTGTAACATATAATGGCCGATTATGATATTTATTCCCCAATTGAAGATCTTCATCCGAGAATGTTATACAAGCCATACATGAGGCACATTGAGTTGACAAGGATAATGAAATATCATTAACCTCCACCATTTCGACTTGATCTTTATAATCATCAAGATCCATAAGGGCTTGAATTAACGCCTTCCTCAATTCATTTGACATTTGTAAGGCATCATAAACACTCAAGCGTGCAGGAATGCGCTTCAAGTGACTAATGACGTCATATTTTACTTTCTCTTTGTACGGAGCTTTATGAAGCGAAACCGGTACGCGAGAAGTGGATTCTTTTTGTAACACCTCAATTTCCTCAACACTTTTCTGAGGTAGTTGAGAAGTTTATTTATCAAGACGTTCATCAAAATTTGTCACTTTTAAATGTTCATTGGAAATCAATTCTTTCTCCTTTCTTTTTTCATTGGGTTTCGAAGATAGAAGTTGACGTCCTGAATGAAGAGAAACTGCATCAACTTCAGGTTCCTCCTCTTCTTCACATATGTCGGCCCATGTGGCCATGCAACATTGAGCAACTTCATCGCCCCAAAATGCCTCATCTTCTGAAGGTTCTTCATCACCATAAAACTTCTTTGGGACAAAATCTTTTAGGGTAACCGGTACCCTCTCAGGTTGAATGTATTCTTCTTCAGAGTCAGAATTTGGCTTCTTTTCCTTCTTGTTTTCTTCTTTTTATTCTTCTTGTTTTTCTTTTTCTCGGGTTTTCTTCCAATCATTCTATACCCTGGAGAACTCGATTTTTGAGTGGCTTTTGGCCGAGTCTTTCGAGTTACACAAGTTTTCCACTCAAAATCACTATCAATGTCAAGATCATCATCATCTGAAAACAGATCTTCGATATCTGAGCATGTCATAATCTCATATAGAGTTGGGACTCCGGGACCATCTCTTGGCATATCAGGATATGCCCAAACGATGCGGATATCTTTGCCACCGTCTACTGAAAATTGTACAGGTATCGCCATCAGAGGTAAGGAAACCGTGGGAATACCCTCATCTTCATTTGACCAAGATTGTTCTTCGAGTGTATTTGGAGTCACCAAATTATCCGCATCCACTAAGGATGTAGTATTTGATGAAGCCTTTGGAGCTACCGAGTCTTCACCTTCAATCTCGATCTCTCCTTTGTTAATCATCCTCTCAACTATATCTTTGAAGACATAGCAATCTTTGATAGGGTGACTAATAATTTGGTGATAAGGACAATACTTTAGATCATTTGTCCTTCCAACTTCATTTGGCCTTTTTGACTCTGGAAGTGTAAGAAGCTTAGACGACATCAACTCATCAAAAATCCCTTGGACATCATCATCGTCAAAAGGATATTTCTTTTGCTTCCTTTCCTCAAGAGTGAGTCTTTTAATGGCATCTTTACCTTTTCCTATATCTTGATTTTGGGAATTATTTTCTGTGAAGATTTTATTTCCGGGTTTAATAAAGGTTGCCATAGACTCTCCCATTTTAAAAGGTCTTTTTCCATCATCTCTTTTAAGTTCATTTGCCTGAGGACGATAGGTTTTTGCATCACGCCGAGCCAATTGTCGTTCAACATTGCAAGCCTTTGAAACTAAGGCATCAAAAGAACGAGGCTCAGCACTACCAACATGCACTGCTAACTCAAGAATTAAGTTATTAGTACACATCTGGACACATGCCTCTTCACTTAGCTTTTCTGGGCATTGAAGTCTCAAGCTTCGCCATCTGGCGATAAAATCATTTGCAAGCTCATTTGACCTTTGAAAGGTATTAGCAAGATCCATAATGGAGACCTTTGCCTTAGAGCTCACAAATTGAGCTAGGAATGCTCTTTGTAAATCATCCCATGTGTGGATTGATCCCGGTTGAAGTTGAGTGTACCAAGTAAATGCCGATCCCTTTAAAGATTGGACAAATTGTCGGATCAACAAAGCATCACTCAATGCGGTCTCACCACATGCTGAGTAAAAATGAGCCAAATACTCGTGTGGTGATCCATGCATTCCATCAAACTTATCAAAAGTTGGTCTTTGATAACCGGGAGGGAATGGTACTGAATCATATTGGATCGGATATGGCTTTCTATACCTGAGTACTGGAGGGTTTTGTGACACTTGGAATTCTCGGATTCCTTGGGCAATCATTTCCCTAATCTCTTGTGGGGAAACGGATGAGCTACCACCAGGACTTTCATCGTTCGTCCTTACTGGCTCATGTCGACTAGCATTAGCTTGGTTCTCAATTTGAGCCATAAGTGTAGCTATTTGAGCTTCTCTTGCGGCTAATGACCTTTGCAAGTCTTGAAGTTGTTCCTCAACACTTGTTGTTCCGGTCATGAACACTTGCATGTTCTCAGATTCATCTTGGATTACAACTCTCGTTGCTCCTTCCTTTGTAATAACATGTGGAAATTCCTCCTCTTGGAATAGAGAAGATAAATCTCCATACAAAGGAGAACTTGAGCTTTCTTCCGATTCTCGTTGTGGACTTGGTGGTTGTGAGGTTACTTGAGCATAAGTCGTTGACTTAGCTTTTGATCTTGTAACTGGACCATCACAAGACACAACTTGAACCTCTTGCGAGACTGAGCTTTTAGAAATACGAAGACTTCTTTCTCTCTTTTGAGTTTTAGAAGTTTCTTCAATCACTTCATTCTCATTTGAATTTTTCTTGACCCGTGAGGGTTTGTTGACTTTAAGGTTTGGAGCTTTTGGTTGATTACCCTCCTCAGAATAAGAAGTCATGTAGACTTGCTCAAATTTGTCCAATGTGATAGGAATTGACCCTACAAGAATTTGCCTTACGGTAGTCATAGGATAATTATCCATTGTGTGCTTTGAGTTTAAAAGCTCTTTTGCAGCTTCATAAAGGATTGCATTGGCTTGCTTCAAAGCCGGTGAGGAAGCTAGTTTACGAAGAGGTCCAGTGTTACGGCGGGAACCATTCTTGCGTCCCCTCCTTTTTCGGGACTTGTTCACCTTCTTAAAAGTTTTTTCAGCAGGAATATCAACAGGCACACCATTCTTCTTGATGACACGAATGATTGGCCTTGAGACAACCCTAGCGGAAGGCTTTGTGCCATTAAAGCTAGGAGAATTTTCATGTCCAACTTTGACGTAAGCAGGTTTCCCATTGTTGAACTTGTTATTGGGCTTTATGCCCCCATGTCCCGAAAGAGCCATGGACGAATTCGGAGTTGCATATTCCTCCAAACCTTGAAGACTCTTGAAAGAGTTCTTCAAAGGGATTTCAGCATAGATCGCATTAGGAGCAATGTCAAAGACAACTTCAAACGACTTGCGGCGGAGCCATCGTCCTCCTTGAATGACGAAGGTAGCCGGGAGTTCATTGAAATTCACAATTGCCCTTGACGCCATTTCCTTGCAATCAAATAAGATCAACCATTAGTATGTGTATAACTTAGAGGTGAAAAGAAAGAAAAGGTCTCATTGGGCGTGCCAAAAATATGTTGAGTAAAAATGTACACAAATTTACAAAACGCCTTTTATGTTTTATTCGAATACAAATTTACAAAACACATTTTATTTATTTATTTTTTTTGAGTTCGACCCTCTCTTTTTGACCTTTTGATTCTAAGTTATATAAATACCGATATTTGGTTAGGTTTTGGTGATTTGGGCTGCACCCGTTTTTGGACGGGTTGCCTACGTACATCGTTAAAGAAGATCAAGCCTCACGTAGTTCCGTGCGATGTTTTCATGTATCATAGAATCAAAGTCCAAACCCACCTTCTATGAAGGGTTGCCGAGACGATGATCCAACTATCATTTGCATGACATTTATATCTCGACCATGCATCAAAGAATTAAATTAAACCCACCTTCTAGGAAGGGTTGCTTAATTTATCCCGCTATCACGCACATGATCAAGTAAAGTGTTAGGTTATTCATTTTATTATATTTTAAATTTTGTGACTGAATTCGGTTTTTAATTTACCAAATTTCCTACGTATCCTTTATTAGGAATCAAGTCGTACGTAGTTCTTAAAGGGATAAATTTAGAATTTAATTTTATGACTTTCATTTGATATAAAAGTCAAAATATATTTTGCGATTAAATTTAATATGTATCCTTTTGTATTAAAAGAATATTTAAAATTTAACTTTATGACTTTCATTTCATATAAAAGTCAAAAATATATATTTTGCGATTGAATTTAATACATATTTATTTGTATCAAATTTCCTACGTATCCGTAAAAATAAACGAAATCAAACCATACGTAGTTCTTTTCTGACTTTTACATTTACATAAAAGTTAATTTAATTTTTGCGGTTGAACTCGACAATTTATTAGTCGAGTTTCCTACGTACTCTTATAAAAGAGATCAAACCACCCGTAGTTCTGTAATACCCGGAAATTTTAATTTTCGTTTAATACACGATCAAACCGGATTCCGATCCGCCAACCTTAATCTTGAAAAAAATAAAACAAAATAAATAAATAAATAACAGAAAATGATATTAAATTCTATCATTTTATGTGACCTTGATTCACATAAAATGATAACGTATATAATTCCGTAAATAGTTCCGTAAATAATCCCGTACCTTTTCAAAACCGAAGAGCGGTTCCGTGCGAGTAATGATTTATCCATTCAGCTCATCTTTTAATTAGATGAGCAGGCCCAGTGCTGGCCCATTAGACCCGGCCCAATAACCTTACAGCCAGCCCATATTTTTAATCCTAAACCTAATTAATTTTAAACCTAATTTAACCCTAAAATAATCGACGTACGTACATCTCTCCTTCCTCTTAACTGCATATCCTTATCTTCGTAAAGATCTCCCCGTACTATCGGATCTCGCCTTTCCTATCTCACGTATATCCTGCTTCGAACCTTCCTTACGCGCCCACCATATCGACTACAGACGCAACGCATGTGCTTCCCCTCCGCTCGCCGCAACGGCTTGACAAACCCCAACTTCGGGAGCCGGTAAAGTGCAGCCGAGGTGAGCCTCCTTCTACCTCCCCTTCCTGTTTTCATCTTGCAACACCGATACCTACCTCACCTAGTGCCGACAGCAGGACGAGGAGGCCTCCATCACCGGCAAGGACGCTGAAACCGTGCAAGTGCAGCCCTATCCAGACCATCGTTCTCAGCACCGAGTCCTGCTCCACCTCGTCGATCGATCGAGCCTCAAATCCTCCTTCAGTCGTTACAGGTAGGGTCAAGATATTCTTCCTTACCTTCCCTCCTGGTTAGCTTATTACAGTGACTCATCACCCTTCTTTCTTGTGCCAGACGAACCTTCATCTCGATCCAATTGGATGTGGACAGTGAGACCGAGTAGAGCCAAGCCTAGTCCCGATTCCCTTAGTTTCGTGGTACTGAACATCAACTGTAACATCGAAGCATCACCAGTGCAACAGTCCGGTATGTATCTTCACGCTCTCCTTGTTTCGTGTAACATAAAATGTTAAAGAGTGTATATGTGTGTTAGAGCCTTTGCAAGGAGTTTCGAACCTAAGACTTGTGGGATAGATTTAGACAGTTTTGGTGGACAGTGAGAGTCGAACTAGAGACCTTTGGATGAATGTAAGGGTGTTTTAAGTAGTCAGCAAGACTCGAAATGGAGACCTTCTGCACTCTGTTTCATTCAGCTTCGACCTGCTGATTTTAGGACCTTGTTTCTATAGCTTAAATCGAGAATCCACCGTTGAATTTTTGATATATTGTAGATTGAAATATGTAGTTTACTGTGTTAAAATTTGGGAGAAAGTTAACGGTCGGATTAGAACTTATAAGGACTCAAAGTAGGACAATTGGGCTGTTTTTACAGCAGAGGAAAATTGGCTAAGTAAAAATCCAGCTTTTATTCCAACTTGTGAGATTTATGGGAGAGTGATAGTTGAGTTTCGTTTTGAGATCTTTACCCCTATGATTAGTATGTATATCATAGAGGAGCTAGGATTTTCTTTTGGAATTTTTATAACCTTATCCAAGCGGCGTTTATGAACCCAAAATCAGGCTTTAACGATTATGGTAAAAATTAAGAATGTTGGATAACTCTTATAAAACCTTACTAAATCCTTATCAAACTTTTCAATGAGAACTAGATTATGGACATAGATTCTAAAAGAAAATATTAGAACTAAATGATAGACTTGAGAATTTTCGGCACTAAGGGTAAAATGGTCTTTTACCGTAAGAGAGCTTTTTCCATAATTCCTTCGCAAGAGGTTGGACATCTAGAGGTGATTTTGATCCACATGCCTTATTTGACAGGCGTTTGAGTTATCACGGGTTCGGACCGGGTTGAGATTTGAGAAAGCGATTTTTTATCAAGGTAAGTCCTTGCGACTTACTTAACCAGTTTTTGGATATTAGTTGAGTGATAGTGGTTGTGTGTGTGTACGATGTGCATGATTATAATAATAACAACTTGTTAGGACGACCGTTATTATTATGTTTAAGGCCCAAGTGTATGTATAACGGGCCGTGACATCACTGCCCAGCTCTGCTAGGAGATTGGGAGGTTCTCTATACCCAGACCATCTAGGTACACGGTGAGATGCATCGCATCCACTCCTGATGGGTACACGGGGGCGGAGGCGAGGTTTGGGAATCCCTCGTGTCACAAAATAAGTATCATTAGTAAGAGTGAATGACTTAAATGAAGATAATAAATGGATTGTTTGAAAGCATGATGAGTGTTTAGTTATTTTATGTGTGTGTGCTATTATTATTCTCCTAATGTTTAGATAACTAGCTAATGGTTGTTTTGTTGTGTTTTTAGATTTACCGCAGGTTAGAACAACAGCTGAGTGATCCGGAAGTAGTGGTCAGCCGGGTCTCCGTACTCCTTAGAGTGGGGGTTTGGGTTGTTGCTTTGGTGTTCTTTCCTTTTGTTATTACAGTTAGTTTGTTTCCGTTGTTTAAGTATTGTAGGCTGTTAGACCTTGTTGCATTCATCCTTTAAAAATACATTTTTTTTATGAATTTCGGTTTTCCTATTTGTGTCTTGTTGCAAGATCCTAGTAATATTGTTGTCGAACTGAGGTCGGGACCCATTGTAAGGTCCTAACCAGTAATGCTCCGAGTTCTGAGAAATTGGGGTGTTACAACATGGTATCAGAGCCAGGTTGGCAACAATGGCACTTGAAATCTTCTGAAAGACCGAATAATTACTTGAGCAGAACCCGAAAAGGGATCTGAGTTTTAAAAAAAAAAGACTTTTGGTTTTTAAATGCATGCATAGTCTGGTTGGGGATAGAAAAGTACGACTGACCACCACTACTATCGCGGATCTCAGTATGCTTAGTTTAGACTTATAGTATTGTACAATTATGTATGTTATATAAATATCTTTATATATGTAGCATGTTGTTACCCTAGAGGATATAGAATATCCTTTAGTTGAGTTATCATGATGCGATCATCGCCTCATGATAAAACGTTTGGAGATCCTAAAGGGTATCTGTAAGAAGATAGTGGAATCATATCCCAGATTGGAACATTACATTATGGCGGACGTCCGGTGAGTTCTACAATTGTCCGAAGAACGAGTGGTTAAGGAGTTGAGGATTACTAGAGGATGTTAACAACAAGAACAATCGGGCGAGAAAAGGATATCAAGCCATTCAAATAGAAGTAATAGAAAACTGTACAAGGATTTTAGCGGTATGACGATGAGAGGTGAAACTCAAGATGCATGTAAGGATTAATAAGAGCGCGGATTGAAGAGGACAACATCAAAACACCATTCAAACAAAGTATAGTACAACGACACTTGGCGGGTTAAAGGACACTACAACCAAGGTGGATGCTACCATAGACAAGTATGAGCATGAGAGTACAGAGAAAATAGAGTGTTGACCCAGATGTAAAAGATTAAAGGAGTACCAAGACAAAGAATTACGATCGAGTTTAAAAGACAAAAATTTATAAATTCATAACCATGGAGATGGGTTGACTCCTTTAGAGACACGAGAATGTTGAAGGGAAGCACGATACAAGTATCGAAGATGGTAGAAGTTTGAAATTGAGACAATGGATTTCCATGAAGGTAATGTTACAAAACAACATCCACCGAGGAAGAAGCATGTGCGGGAATGATCATGATGGACTTGAGGGATCATAATAACTACTCAATCACCAAGAGACTTAAGAATGAGGAACAAGAACCCAAGTATTATTTCATATAAGGGCTCGATATTCGTCGAGCATGGCAGGGAACCATTTCGGGTCTTAGAGAGCGGTTTTATGTGATGTGGGTAGAGGAGATAGAGTGGATGTGGTTTCCGTTTGGAGGTCAAAGATAGGTCGTGGTTTAAATATCCTGCTAAGGGATCGAGTATTCGGGCGGCTAGGTAGGTTTATAAGTGGAGGTGGATAGGGATGGTCGGTCGCAGCACTGGATGTGAGAGAGGAAAGTGAGGCGGAGGGAGCAGCTCTTTGGGTGGGGGAAGGCGGCCTCAGAGAAACAAGCCCAAAATTTGGGCCAGTGATGGGGTATCCCATGGGATAGGCAGATCTGGCCGACAGCTGGAGCAGCAGAGGAAGCAGTGGGTCGGGCCGGTGATTGTTGTGAAAAAGCAAGAAGGGAAGACGGGCTGGTGTGGGCCGGTGAAGAATTAGACTGGGCTGCCTGAGATGCTAATTGTTGGGCCAAGTGGTAAGAGGATAAGGAAGGATCTGCATCAATAGATGCGGGAGATGATGTTGATGATGTCGTTGTTTTCGAGAACGGAAAAACGGACTCATCAAACATAACATGACGGGAAATGATGATTTTTATTAGATCGAAACATTTATATCATCAATGATGGGTAGGATACCCAAGAAAGACACAAGCAGCGGATCGGTGATGTAATTTGTGGTCAATGGTGGCACTTTGATTGGGGTAGCAAAGGCACCCAAAAACGCGGAGATGATCAAAAGAAGGTGTTGAATGATACAACACTTGGGTGGGAGAATGATTTTGAATTGTGGTGGACGGAAGGATGTTAAGGAGGAAGCATGACATGTCGAGTGCATGAGACCAAAATTAGATTGGTATGGATGCGTGAAAAAAAAGAAGAGAACGCATCATGCTGTTAATTAGGGGTGTAATTTGGCTCGAGCCGCTCGGGCTCAGCTCGGGCTCGGCTCACCAAAAGCTCGAACTCGGCTCGTTCATATTACAAACGAGCCGAGTTCGAGCTCCATTACAGGCTCGTTCTGAGCCCGAGCCCGAGCCGAGCCTGAGCGGCTCGGCAAGTCTCGTCCGAAAAAAAAATATGAGTAAAGTGACTTAGGGAAGTTTAGGTTTTTTTTCTTTCTTCGCAGAATCGCAGTTCGCTCCTCAGCCTCCTCCACTTTCAGTTTTCGGCGCAGCGCTTTCTCTCGCCTCTTTCAAGTTTCCTCATTTTTGCAGTCCGGCACCCGTCCCGGCCACGCCTCACCCTGCTTCGCAGCTCCGGCACCCGTCCCGGCCACGTGGCTTCGCAGCTCCGGCACCCGGCTGTTCCCCTCCTCCGGCTCCTCGTTCACAGACCTCTCATTCCGGCCAAGCCTCTGTTCGTTGTTCCCCTCCTCCGGCTTCGCAGCTTCGCAGCTTTGGCCACGCCTCTGTTCGTTGTTCCCCTCCTCCGGCTCCTCGTTCGCATACCTCTCATTCCGTCATTCAGTCATTGATTGAGTTTTTTGGTAAGATTGTTTGTGTTCTATTTCGTCACTGCAGGCTAAAATCGTGTCACTGCAGGCTAAAATCAGCCCTCAACATTGCTTGTTGTTTTATTGTGGTTAAGATCGTTTGCAACAAAGAAAGGTGTCACTGCAGGCTAAAATCGTTTGTGTTCTATTGTGGTTTTGTTATTGCACATCAGCACTCAAGTGACTCAACATTTCTTGTTGTTTTGTTATTAGATTATTCTGTTGTGGTTTCTTTTGTTAATCATTTGTGTTCATTGATTATTTTCAGATTTTAATTCAATGAGCAACACTCCAAATTCGAGTAATACGGATATCCCATGTCCCGTATCAATGAATGAGACGAATGATGAATTTGAGAATGCAGCAGATTCAACAGTTCCGCCTGAAGAGAGCAGAAATGAAAATAAAAGACAAAAGAGAAAGATTTCGACAGTTTGGAACGATATCACTGAGGCGCATACGGAAGAAGGCACATTTGCAAAATGCAACCATTGTGGAGGTAATTTGTCTTATAGTAAAGGGGGAGCAACATCACACTTAAAAAGGCATGTCGCCTCATGTATCATACATAAGGCAAAAATCTCAGGTCAAGGATCCGGGTCTATGTCTATACAAACAATGTTGAGTGGTGATGCTTTCGGGACGGGTTCGTTAACAACTTACAAGTATGACAAAGAGCTAATCAAAGACCTAACTGCAAAGATGATAATGGTGCACAAGTATCCCTTGATGATTGTTGAGCACACGTACTTTACGCTTTTTTGTAGGTAACTGAACCCAAAATATAAATTTATTGGTCGTGCTGCGATCAAAGAGCATGCAATGAAGTTGTACAAGCAAGAAAAAGGAAATATGAAGTTGATGTTGGCTGATGTTGGGAGGATTAGCTTGACATCTTATTTGTGGACTTCTAACCAAACAAAGGGGTATATGTGCATCACTGGACACTTTCTAGACAAGGAGTGGAAGTTGCAGAGCCGAATATTGAACTTTTGTTTATTACCTCCACCGCACACTGGTGTTGCAATTGCTGATAAGATGTATGAATGTTTGTCAAAATGGGGTATAGAGGACAAAATTTCTACCATTACATTTGACAATGCTTCTTCAAATGATGCAGCTATTAGATGTTTGAAAGAGCAATTTGAAGGAAGAGATGCATTGTACTTTGGTGGAAAGATTTTTCACATCAGGTGTTGTGCTCATATACTAAACCTTCTAGTGCAAGATGGATTGTCTTCCATAAAGTCTGTTATTGAGAATGTTCGTGAGAGTGTGAAATACATAACGTTGAGTCCTTCACGCCTTCACAAGTGGAATGAAGTTGTTAAAATCATATCCCTCCCTACTAACAAGACGTTGATTCTTGATTGTGTGACCCGGTGGAACTCAACATATTATATGTTGGAAAGAGCTCTCATTTATAAAGATGCCTTTGCAAGATTTGCAACTAGAGATGCTACTTATACTACTCTGTCAACCGAAGAAGATTGGGAAAGAACAACAGATGTGTGCAAGTTCTTGTTCGCTTTTGATGAGGTAACAAAAGTTTTCTCTGGTCGTAGTTATACAATTGCTAATTTGTATCTCACTAAAATTTGGAGGATTAAACATCTATTAGATGAGATGGAGAATGATCCAAGAGATTTCATGAATCTTATGGTTAGGAGTATGAAATTAAAATTTGACAAGTATTGGAAGGAGTGCAATCTTTTCATGATAATAGCGGCTATTTTGGATCCTCGGAACAAGATGGATTTGATTAGATTTGTGTTTAAAAACTTGTACGGGGAACAGGAAGTTGAAGACAAGCTTTCCGATGTTGTGCATGAAATACATCTTTTGTTTGATGATTATGTTGCTAAGTTTAGTGGTGGAGTAAGTGATGGTAGTGGTCAAATTGGAAGGGTTCAAAGGAATGTAAACTCTAGTGAAAAAAGTCAAGGTAGAAATGTCTTTGAAACATGGAGAAAGACAAGACTTCATGTTATTCCAACACAAGCAAGAAAAGAGTTAGACATTTATCTCGAGGAAAGTGCGTTAATTGATTTTGATAATGAGTTCGATGTTTTGATGTGGTGGAAATCAAATACTTTGAAGTTTCCAACTTTATCAAATATGGCTCGGGACATTCTTTCGATTTCGGTAACTACTGTACCTTCTGAGTCGGCCTTTAGTGTTGGGCGTAGAGTTATTAGTGACGATCGATGTTTCTTGGGTGATGACACAATTGAAGGATTGCTTTGTGGAGCAAATTGGTTTTGACAAGAAGTTGAACTTGAACTTCAAAGTATTCCTTGATGTAAGTATTTTTCCTATTTTGTTTACTTTTTAAGTTAATTGTATGTTTAACCTTTTTATCTTCGGATTTTTATTGCTTAATTTTTATATATTTGGATATCTTATATTTTCAGGTATGTGGTTTGATTGTCTACTTTCTTGGCTTGTTGCTGAATTATGTTGAAGAAGACTTTGCTTGGTATGATTTTTTCATCTTCGGTTATGTTGTTGGTTGAATATTACAATTAGTTAATTCTTCCTTAGTTTATAATTTTGTTGTTGAATTTCTTTTTACAGATTGATTATGACTTATGAGATGGAGCGTTTTGTTGTTGGTTGAAGATTTGAAGTCCTCGTTGAAGAGATCATTTGTTTGATTGTGTCTTAAAGACGTTGTGACTTTTGTTGCGTTTATTCCGTTGAAGACTAGAACTTCACGTTAAGACTTTGAATTTTGAATTTGGTTTGATTGTGTTAAACTTGTGACTTTGAATTTGGTTTGTTTTATTTTTCTCGGGTTTGATTATCAGGTGATTGATTAATTGAATGTTAGTGGACTACAAATTCATGTTCAACATATGTTACATATTACAGATTTACAGGTTATAGTGATTCGTGCTTAAATGAGCTCAGACGAGCCCAAACGAGCCAAACAAGCCTGAACGAGCCTAGACAAGCTCGAGCTCGAGCCCGAGCTTTCCGAGCTCGGGCTTGGCTCGTATAAAAACGAGATAAACAAGCCGAGCCCGAGCTTTCAAAAAAGCTCGCGAGCCGAGCTTGAGCTTGATCCAAAGCTCGTATATATTTTTAGGCTCGGCTCGAATAAAAACGAGCCAAGCCTGAATGTGTAGAAGCTCGGCTCGAGCGGCTCGAATTGCACCCCTACTGTTAATGGTCGGGATGATACATTCGGTTTTTCCATTTTGTGGGGAGGTGTGGGGACATGAGAACCGGAAATTAATGTCATGGAGTGCGAAGAATGAATGAAATTGGTGATTATTAAATTCGCGACCCATGTCACATTGAAAATTTTTTATAGGCACATAATTGATGAAATTGCAAAAAAAGATAAAAAAATTTGAGATTTGAATTTTATGGGAAAAACCCAAAGAAAATGCGAGAAATCATCAAAAAATAATAGGTAATATTTGAAACCTTCCCGACTTTGAGCCGGAGAGGTCCAAAGATCATTATGTATAATATCAAAAGGTGCAATTGTATTAGTGAGAGAACATTCAAAAGGGAGCCTATGATGTTTTCCAAGTTGACAGGCATGACAAAGCGCGGAGGCACGCTCCTTATTGAATTTTAGAAAAGAAAACATCCTAAGAACATCTAGAACTGGCGAGCCAAGGTGACCTAGATGAGCATGCCAAAGACTCGATAACTGAGCTGAAAGGGCATGAGTTGACGAGAAACTGGTGGTAACTGGATAAAGATCCCCATACCTATTGCATCTCAGACGTGTGAGTCCCGTGTGTAAATCCTTCACAGAAAAACCAAAAGAGTCAAACTCAATACTAGTGTGGTTATCGGTTGTGAAACGGCGAATAGAGACAAGATTTTTAACAATTTGAGGAACAATAAGGACTTTGGATAAATGGAGTGGTTGGGTAGGAGTGCTAAGGCGGGCTTCACCAAGACTTGTAGATGGTTTTTGCATGTCATTCCGACAATTATCGAATTTAATAAACCATTATGCAAGATTGACGAGAGGTTACTTGAATTATTTGTCATGTGAGATGTAGCACCGGTGTCCATGTACCAAAGATTATCTGTGGAATTTAATGTCATAGATGAAAAAGCTTGATCGATGGAGGTGGGCTGCAACTGATCTTCAGCGGAGTGAAAATAGGCTTGTGGCCCACTACTAGGCGTAGAAAAAGAGCCTGATACACCTTATTGAGAAGGGTACGGGCTTGGGGGACGCTGGAAGTGGGACGGAGCAATCTGTTGCCAATGGGCCGATGCAGGTTGTTCCTAGTAGGCCGAAGAAGGCTGCTGCATGTGGGCCTGGAAAGGAGAGGCAACTGCTGGGATGGGAAACCAACCGTAAGAAGGGAGGAAGACAAACCAAGTCGGGGTCATGATTGCGTCGTCTCCGCTTTGCTACTTCCCTCTCCGGCCACACCCCCTATTGCGTGCAACACCGTCGGTTTGGCCGGCACTGTAATGGTCGGCAGGCGGTTTGGAAGAAGAGCCACCAGTGGTTGCGTGAAGGACCAAAGCATCCTTGCCGTTGGACTGCTGACTTGACATCCGAGTTTCTTCAAGGATAAGTTGCGAGAGTGCTTTGTGGTACGTTGGCAACGGATCCGATTGTTGAATGTAACTCTCGGTGGCGTTGTACTTAGTAGGTAAGTCAAACATAATCTTAAGAACTAACCGGTTATCAGTGATTGGAGAATCGACGCCCTTGAGTTGGTCGGACAAAGCCTTCAAGTGTTGACAATAGGCAGAAATGGAAGCAAAAGATGCGAGTTTACAATTGGAAAATTCATGTTCCAGATGGACTGCGCGATGTTATTCTTCATGTTCCAGATTAACGGTGACTCGAAAGAGAGTGACTCATGAGGCATATGGAGTGTCATGATCGAGAACAAGAGCGATGTTGTTCTTGATGTTGGAAATCCCAAGAGTAGAATGAAACATTGGTTTATTCTCTGTAGACATGAGATCCGATAGAGAAAGGAATTAGAGGAGTATGCTACGGCGACTGGGAAAACTCAGCCGGCGTGTGAGGCGGAAGCAAGAAGAAGGGAAAAAATTAGTGATCATAACGCTCTGATACCATGTGAGAATGTGGATAATAATCCCCTTAGGGTTTCCATCGTCAGATGGGTATATTAATAGATAAAGCGTATTTACATAATTACAAAAGGCAAACCTCTATTTATTGCATTTACATATTCTATCAATATTAGCTTCCAAGATGTGACTTGTGAGATCATTCACTTGGATTGAGAATAAACTAGTTTTTCCTTATGTGGTGGTTCATGGTTCAGCAATCCAAAGTACCAAAGTTTGGCGCCTGGGACAATTGAGATGATGAATATATTGTTTGTTTTGATGGAGCTTGGAAGGGTAAGCCCGAAGGTCCACTCGTAAACCCAAAAGACATCCAAATGAACCAAAATACGTCACAAAATCTTCTTCCTCCTAGACCTAATTCAAACCCGCATCAACAACCAAAGTTTGGTGCTTGGAAGGGCGGAGACTAAGTCACGAATGCTCAATATTTCGAGAATAAAGGCAAGATCAATCTCAATGATGAGCCCCAAATGAGGTGGGATGTTGGTATTGTTGGAACCAGCATCGTCAACACCGTAAAATGAAAACATTGACTTCGTCTCCACAAACAATGAATCATGGTATACTTATTTGCTAAAATTGGATTCCGAGTGAATGAGATAATGATAATCAAAGTTATGTGTACGAAACACAAAACTGGGGAAAAAGAAACAAAAATGTGGCTATCCTACATCGAAAAAAAGAAGTCAAATATTTATAGTATATAAAGAAGGAAAAACGCTAATAGGCCATGACCTTTGGGTCACTGCTCATTTTAGTCAGGATCATGACAAAGAACATACTAGACTGATGGTGTTGGTCTGACCACTCAAGGCTATCATTCTTTTGGCTCAATCTCTTTGTTGACTTCAAAGTTAAAACGTCTGGGCCCAATCTAGTAACAGACTTCAAAAGTCAAACCAAACATCAAGTGCCTTAATGCACAAATCAAGAATTGAAATTCGGATTTAATTCAAAAATTGTAGTTTAATGGGAATATCTCTATTTACAAATCTCGGATTAAACGTGTTGTTTAATACGTTGATCTTCTTTCTGTTTTGAGCTCACCTATAAAAAGGGAGACTCGTCTTTTCATTTCAACAAACAACAAAACAAAAAGACTAAACGTCTTCTCCCCTCCTTTCTCTTCAAAATTCGAGAGTGCAACACAACAGTGGTTCGCGAGATTTCTAAAGCCATTACGGGACTTAGAACTAGTGTAGTTTTATCGTGGGATTCAGAACGCAATTCAAATTGTCGTAATTCGGGGCGTTTTCAGAATTAAGGTTAGAGAACTTCTATCTCGACTCTACATACGCTAACAGTATTGCTTGTAATCCTACTATTTTTCTTTATTTTTGGTGTTATTACAATTTAGTGGAAGGATTCACTAAATGACGTTCCTACATGTCCCACCCACCAATCCCAATGAGCCGGGATGTTCAATTTTATGATAATAAAGGCAAGATCAAGTCACATATGGTCATGGTCAATTTTGGTGTTTGGGAGGACGAATACCAAATCACGAATGGTCATTTTTTTAGCAATAAAGGCAAGACCAATGCCAACTCAATTAGGATGTTGGTCCCGCCTTCAAATCTAATGCTCCTCCAAACTAACAATAAAAGACAAAGTTTGATGTTTGGGAGGATGGAGACCACGTCGGGTATGATCAATTTTTTTCCCGCCAATCCAATGCTACTTCAAAGCAGCAAAAACAACAACCAAATTTTGGTGCTCGGGAGGATGAAGACTAAGTCACCTATGGTCAAAATTTCGCCCGCCAATCAAATGCTCCTCCAAAGCAACAACAAAAACAACAACCAAAGTTTGGTGCTTTGGGAGGACGGAAACTAAATCACGTATGATAACTTTTCTCTCCAATCCAATGCTCCTCCAAAGCAGTAACAACAACAACAACCAAAGTTTAATGTTAAGGAGGACGGAGACCAACTCACGTATGGTCAATTTTTTTGCTCTCCAATCCAATGCTCCTCCAAAGCAACACTAACAACCAATATTTGGTGCTTGGGAGGACGGAGACCAACTCGCCTATGGTCAATTTTTCGCTCGTCAATCCAATGCTCTTCCAAAGCAATAGCAACAACAACCAAAGTTTGTTTGGGAGGACGGAGACCAAGTCACGTATGGTGAAATTTTCAAGAATATAGGCGAGACCAATCCTAATGAACCTTAAATGATCCGGGATGTTTGTCCATCTCACTAACCCACTGCTCCTCCAAAGCATCAATAACCGGAGCTTGGTGCTTGGGAGAACGGAGATGAAGTGTCTTACACCCAATTCTTCGAGAATCGAGGTAAGATGATTCCAAACGAGCCTTATATGAACCACAATGTGGTCCCACCTGACAAGGTAAAGCCCCTCCTCGGCCTAAGAAAGGAAATGTTGTTAGGGAGGCTAATGATTATAATACAAAACCACAAGAGTGAGATTTGTTGACGGTGAGCCGAGCCTCAACAACCAACAAAGACCACCCGCCCCTAAAGCTTCAAATGTAAGTCCTTTTCCGGGTTCTCCTCAAACGTGTGTGGTATTAGATTTTGTGTTTGAACTTGTTTGTATTTCCATTAAACTCCAACTTTCATTTATACATTAAAGATATTTTCACACAAACAAAAAATTTTATTCCTGTAAATCTAAAGGAGACAAGAAAAATTGGCTGACCATTTAACTTCATATGGAAAAAAAAAACATACAATAGAGTTATGTACAATTTTATCCTCACTATTATTAAACTTTTTGACCTTTAATTTTGCAATAAGTTTGCTAGTTGGATTCATGAATGTATTACAACAACCTCTTTTCGGTATTGGTTCACAATAATCATATTAAACAATTCTCTCGGAAAAGGGATTAAACCAACGTGACTAGTCGGCAACAAGAGGAATAGTATAATTCTTTTGAATGGTCACCTTATCAAGTTCACGGTAGTCTACACATATTCGAAGAGAGCTATCTTGCTACTTCTACAAAAATAAAAGGTGCGTCATAACTTAGCTAGCTGAAGTAAGGCCACATCCAACAACTCTTTCAAATGTTTCCCGAATTCTTCCAACCTAAGTTAGTTGTGACATGTGATAGGGTGCCCAGGTTGGTGGCTTTGTGACCGGCACAAGGTCAACTTGATGATCAACTTCCTTTTGAGGCGGTAACGTATTTGGTGCTTAAATCTTGAGTAGAATGTTACAACAAGAATCTAATAAAGACCTACATCATATCGGGGTTACGCTTAAGAAATAACGACATTGCAATTCCATTGTTCTTTGTAGACGACGCAATTATCTTTGCAATATGTTTTATTTGTCACTAAGGATAATATTTGATATTTGTGATGTCATTGTATGACAAAAAGTAATTATCATAAGTCAACTTTTCAAACCATAAAAAATGTAAAGGCTATTTTTTTTTATAAAGGAGGTCCGAAATCAAGATTTAAGTAAAATGTATAATTGATATGAAAATCTGAAAACCTAACAAATAAAACAAAAGAACAGTTAGCGAAATGAAAAGTCAAATCTTCTAACTATGAATTGGTGAAGTACATTAATCAATGTAAACATAGCTACAATGTCAAGGTTCACTATGCAAAGTTTTATGTTCCAAGTTAACGTTTGTGAAAATCTAAATAAAACCTACTGAAAAATTTTCTAGAACAAAAGGGTAAATCACAAACGTTTGATTAATCAAGATGAAGTTTGTAAACCAAAGAATAGGGGTTGGCAGGTCTGAAAAACTTGTTGATACAAACAAAGTCTTACAAATGAAATTGAAAAAAAATATAGATGAACCCAATAATTTTGGGTAAAAATTAAAAAAAGTATTTTTAGAAAACAAATTTACTAAACTATAGAGAGAGAAAAAAAAGAGCAACATCTTTTCCGTGGAGGTAACTTATCAAAAGCTGTCAAAATAATATTAACATGACATTCAATGACATGTCGGAGAGGGTAAATCTATCAACCTCTGACAAGACAATTTGATGCTTGAAAATCCCTTAACTACAAAGAACGTTGACAAAAATAACATTAACACAACAAAGATGGTAGATCATTTCATTAATGAGAGTAATGAGTAGAATATCACAAGACTATATCGGAAATGAACAAATTACATAATCAAAAAATCCTAAACAAAATAATTAAGATAATTATACCAAAAAACTACATCCTAATTCGACTATAATGGAGAAACAATAAAAATGGCTGGTTTTCTCCAAAATCTACGAAGAATAACAAATGAACCACCAACAAAGGAAAACTAAATGAAAGAAGAATGATTGTCACCATGCATTGTGAACTTTGTAACCACCACAAAGATGACTTACATTAGTGACCCATTGTAAAAGACTAGATGAAAGAAGTGTAAGATTTATTTATAAATCTAATTAAACGGTCTTACATATTATGATACACAATTATATTATATGACTAATTGATAGTGAGCTATCTGAAGTGATTCAATTAAGTAAAGTCCGTATACTCTAGTTAAGCGGTAAGAACTTAATAAGTGGATAACAGATTTTGGCTCAATAGGTTAATGAGATTTTATTAGGTCAATATATAAAGAATATTAGGTTATGGTCCCTAATAAACCCTAAGGAGTTTGACTGAGGAAAACGATATACATGCGGCGCTCATTCGAATTGTAGATTCCACACTAAAGATTGATCTGATTGTTGGGTTATGGAACCATATATGTAAATTTCGATTCCTTAATAACTCTAGCATGATTTAGATCCTTGGTTTTGTGGTTCAAAGAACTTAATTATTTTAAAGAGAACTCGGGTGTCGAAGTGGTCAAATTGTTAAGAACTTTAGGTATAATATTATGTTTTAAAGTTTTTTTAATTCTCAATCTCCTCTAATCACTTCTATAATCGGCTATCACTCTATCCTTTATTTTCTCCTTCGATCTGATTTGCTTCCTTTCAATTTTTGGTGGAATTGTTATTCATGTGATAGTGTGATGTGCTACTTTTGTCAAACTTTCGAGATTGCCCCCTCCTAATGAAAGGCTTAAAACATCTAGTAACTACTAGGGAGTATGGCTTAAAACATCTAGTAACTACTAGGGAGTATGGCTACTAAGGTGTTAAGATTGTTGTCGAGATTTTTTGCTTGTGTTGTCCTTGAGATTAAACTGATTTCCACTAATGGTAAGGTAAAAATAAGTAAGAATCATGAAATAAATTAAAAAACATTATAATGCATAATCATTCAATAAACTGATTTCCAATTTTGCTATCAATTTATTGAACCGATATATTCTTTTAGTGATTCATAAGTTAAAGCAGCCGAATATCCGACGAAATTATCCGATTCGGGACTTTCGGATTGAATATCTGGGGTCTACCGGATCAAATTCGGAATCAAATTTTTGAAAAAACTAATTTTGAAAACTCGATCCATCTACGTATATGCACACCACTATTGTCAACTATTACCATATTTTGTTGGTCACACCCGCTCATATATCCTTTTGCAAATTATGATTTAGAAGATGGATCACATTCATTTGGATCTTCATTTTTAATGTACTGAAGCATTAAAATGAAGTTGCAATCAGTCACATCATTTTCCTTGTACTTAAGTCTATCTCTGCTATTCATTCCCTAAATGTTTTAGAGCAACATCAATGTCTTGTTTAAAAAAACAAACAAGTAATCAGGTTATTAATCAGTATATATGTTGTGTTGTCAACAAGCAGTCAAAGTAATATAGAAAATTTATTAAAAATAAATATATATTAGTAAACATTGTTCTTTGTGTTGTCAACAAAGTTGAAAATAGAGAATTCAACATTATAGTTACAACTTCTCAATAGCAGATTTGCTTTTTCATCACAACTTCAAATAAAAACAAATAATATTAGGAAAGAATAAATAATGAATGAAAAACAAAGAGAAAAAAAAATAATGAATTCAGCATCATAAGATAAAGTTTTCTCAACAAGCTAAGAAAACAATGTTTTTAAGTGCGATCAACATTAACATTATTAAGTCAATAAAGTGTTTTAAGTATTGTCAACAACAATCATCTAATCAATAACAATATAATTATAATACTATATGATTATGTTCAGTTAACAATACTATCATTATTAAGTCAATAAAGTGTTTTAAGTATTACCAACAACAATAATATAAGTACTTTAAATTTTGTCAACTAAGCAGTAACAATATAATTATAATGCAAGGTGAGTATGTATGGTGAACAACACTTAGATAAGTAGTTTTAATATTGTCTACAACATAATAAGTAGTATTTGCATTGTCAACAACGAGGTAAAACACCAAAAATACAAAATAAAAGAAGTTTATGTCGTCGGCAACAATAAACTAGAAAAATATATGTTTTAATTTCTGCCAACAACACCATCTATTTTTTTTCGTTTGCTTATGAATTGTCAAAAAGTTCAGAATAACTATATACGCATTTTACAAGTGTAAATAATGTTAATGTTGTCTACAAACAATTATCAAAAGAAGTTAGAACAATGTAAACTTTTTGTCAATATACTAGTTTAAGTATTGTCATCAACATAAACAAAATAAATTTAAGAATGATTATAAATTCATTAGTTAACAATTGATGAAAGTAGTATTAATATTGATGATTCTACTACTTTTAACAATATAAATCATATTAAAATCAACTTTAAATTTTATTACAGATCCAATATGAACAAAATCTATTTCGACTAGTTCGAAACGCTAATTTGAAAAGTTTCGGGTTCATACCTAATTGACTATGAATTGTTGATGCCGTTTTTTACTCGACGAGATGAAATATCCTTTTAATCGTAGACGAGACTTGAAAAGTTAGAAATCTCTTGATTTTGGAGTAAGTTATTGAGAGAAGTTGAAGGAGTTCAAATTTTGGAAAAAGAGAGTGTAATTTTTTTTTTTTGGTGAAGAGAGAAATTTCATTAAATTTGTAATAGTTACTTTAAGAATTTTTCCTTTTGATGCCATTAAGGTTTGAACTTTTTCTCTTGGTGACCACTAAGTTTCAAAATTCCTTTTGGTGCCCTCAAGGTTCTGTTTGTTTCCTCTTTATACTCATTCTTAATATATTACATTAAAATTCATTAAAAATAATAATAAAAAATTAGAAAAATAAATTTAAAATAGATTATGACCTCATTAAATTTAATTAATAAATTTATAATAAAAATAGGTTATATATATTTTTTATTTTTTGAAATAAATATAATTTTTTATTTTTGAATCAAAGTATATTTTACTTTTTACTTTCGATTTAATATATATATATATATATATATATAAATTAGACAAAAAACAATTTTTTGAAATTATATTAAGATTCTAGAGAATTAAAATATACTATATTGTTTTTTGTTTTGAATTTAAATTTTATATAATTATATTAGTTCGAAAATTTTAAAAAATTATATTTTTTTAATTTTAAATTATGGAAAAGTATATTATAAAAAAATAAATTAACACATAATAGATAATAGTAATTTCAAAAAAAATACTATATATTTAATTTTCTGGAATCTTAAAAAAATATTATTTTTAATTTATTTAAAATAAATATTATTAAAATAAATTATGTATATTTTTTAAATCGAAAGTAAAAAGTAAAAAATATTTTAATTTAAAAATAAAAAATATATTTATTCAAAAATTTTTTAAAAAAAGTTATAAAAACTATTTCTATTATAAGTTTATTAATTAAATTAAATGAGGTAATAATCTGTTTTAAATTTATTTTTCTAATTGTTTTATAATTTTTTAATGACTTTTAATATAATATATTAAGAATGGGTATAAAGAGAAAATAAATGGAACCTTGAGGGCACCAAGATGAGTTTCGAAACTTAGTGGACACCAAGAGAAAAAGTTCAAACCTTGATGGCACAAAGAGGAAAAATACTTACTTTAAAAAGTATCATTACAAATGATTAAATTAAATTTTAATTTTATTATAATTACAAATTAATCAAGAAAATATTCAAATTAGGTATTTATTTAAAATTAGATCTTACTTTCAACATGATTATAAAGTTATCCATACAAAATTAAAATAATCTCTATTTAAATTATATTTTTAGTTTTATATGATTATAAAATTTATAATTTTCATTAAATAAATTAATTTTATAAAATCAAGTCGTATAAGGTAAACCAGTTATCCGGTAATGCAGTAATGGTAATGTAATTTCTGTCTTAGTTCCATATAAAAAAAAGAATGACTTCTCCACCACTGACTTTCCCTTTGGACGATTCAACGCCATCCATCAAAAAAAATCCTCTGCATATTCTCCCCTTCTTCATCCACAAAAATCTGAAGCTTCTTGTGTATGCCATGGCCGCATGTTCATTCCTCAACCCTTCAACCAACCAGCACCACTATGTCCCTTCCCTTTCCCCCTCCGCCGCCACCTCCTCCGTCGCAGCAGCCACCTTCTAACACCCACTTCCCCTCCAGTTCCACCTCCCTCCCCGATTTCCTCCTCACCGCTCTTTCTCTCTTCGCCCTCTTCACCTCCCCCAAGCACCACCATCCACGCAAATCCATCTACACCGGTAATCGCCGCTTCCTCCTCCGCCCCGCCACTACCACCATGTCTCACAATCACATCCCTAACCCTAATTTCGCCTCCTCTCACCCCTTCCCAAACCCTCAGTCTCTCTCCGATTGGCTCAGGCCTCGACTTCAGCCCGATGCGTTCGCCGCCTGGGGCACCAAGCCCGGCACAAAAAACGTTCACAACCTCTGGCTCGAAATCGCAGATGGCGAAACCTCCCTCGTCGACACAACTCCTCCAGTTCGCAACCTTGAGGTTCTCTGTCTTCGAATTATTGGCCCAGGCGATCGAGTCCTCGTCGAATCGCACCAAGAGCTCTCCGACGGATCAATTCGCCACCGGAACAGGCCCTTGTCTGAGAAATTGAAGTCTGGCGAGGAAATTGAATCCGCTGTTAAGCGTGCTGTTAAGGAAGAGCTCGGCTCGGTCCTTTGTACTAGTGGAGGTGATGATTTTGATAAGATTGTGAAGATCGTACCTGATTCTTATGAAAAGAAAGTGGAACAGAGGGCTTCAGTTTCGTATCCGGGATTGCCGGCTTGTTATGTGCTGCACACGGTGGAAGTACTGGTGGAAGGTTTACCTGTGGATGGTGAATTCTTCACCGAGGAGCATAACGAGTATGTCGATTGTGGCGTGATCAATAAGAACATTGCAATGGAGGCTGTTTCTGTCAAGAGGCATTTCTGGAGATGGGTTTCAAGGGATTCCCTCTGAAATATTTTGCCTTTTGAGAGATGGGATTCATTTGATATGATATTAGTTTAGCATATACATAACAGCTGCAGAAAGAATAACCTCTGTTTAAATCTTGGCATATAACATTGGAGGAAATGCAGAACAATTTTTTGTTCAAATTAGATTGTATTTTGCAATTTAATAATGTAGGATCTCTTAGATCATACATCATAATGGGTTACTGATGCACCTCAACTACTCTTTGCATATGATGATCAGCTGTGAACAAGCCTCGTTGGATGGAGAAGAAAATTCTGAGATTTTTCAGAATTGGTATTGACCTAAGAGGAAGTTCAGGACATTGTTTTGTTGCATTTTTTGTTGTCATGTTAGTTACTTGTCACTGCACAGTCATGCTATGCTGCAAATTTCCCCTGAAATAGGTTAAAGGTTGTTGTAATATTCGGGTTTGCTCTGGGTGTGTTTGAATGCAGAGATTGCAACTGCTCCTTGTAAAGGCACTGTTAATTGATACTGAGAACTGCTTGTGTCTCTTCAGAACTCTTATCTGAACTCTTAGTGTAAATTTGTGGCAATCTTCATTTTTTTGGCAAATAGATGAGAAGTTACATCGAAAGTTGAAGTACAGAACAGACGAGCAGACACATCATTCGTTTGGAGTTTTTTGTACAAATTACAACATATTCTCTTTTTAAAGGCGAAGACACAGATTTCAGCCGAGGAGGCACCTAACTGAAATATCTTGGTTGCAATCGTGAAATTGCAAGATTTCTTCTGTTCTACAGGAACGTAGCAGTGAAGGCACTCTTGGACAGCTTGATGTAGGATTTAAGTCTTTAAATAATAGCTAGTTCAGTTGTTGAGAGATTTTTTTTTTTTTTTTTTTTTTTTGATAATGGAAAGCGGTTTGATCCCATAGACGACGCTCCGACTATTGGATCGAAAGGCCGAAAAATCGGCAGACGGACTAACCGTCATGCATGCAAGACCACAAACAAAGGAGAAAAAGAAAACACAAAAATACACCATGAAAACCCGAAAGCAGGAGAGTCTTCAAGGGAAAGCAGAATGATCCAGTCCGCTGGAAGCGACGAGCATGAACGTTCATCTTCGAAGGAAGTACACAGACAGGAAGTCTGGGGAACAGCTGTGGACACCTCAGATTTGGACTGCAACAGAGCCGTCAGGAGTCGATCACACATCCACGCCCCCTTCTCGACAAACACTCGGAACACCACCAAAGACAGCATCAAAACAGAGAAGACGAAGCTGCGTTACATGGGTATCGTGATATAAGAAATGTGTACAACTTTGATTGTTTAAAGAATAAGATTTAGAAGGGGAAAGATTGTTCTAAACGAGTTGGTTAAACAAAAATGATTAAAGCAAATAAGCTTTGCTAAATAGAAGTGCTCTCGTTAAAAGAAGGTGCATTGGCAATTCTACCGTGTGTTTTTTTCGGTTTAGTGAACAATCCAAAATGTTTATGCAGATATGGTAGCTGGCGGGATATTCCCGACGAGGTTGGTGGCGGTTTCGCCATCATTATTATACGATTTTTATTGTCAAGCAAAACACAAAAGAGCATGACAAAAGTTGACTATGATACCTTTTTTAAGGTAAAGGGTGGTATGAGTGTATGACGGCATTTTAAACGTCATATGTTGATCTCAATTTTAATGTTCTTTCCACACTTATAGGTCAAACACCAGTAGAACATTCCTAAATCAAAGATAAGAAATTCTCACAACTGTTATTTGTATCATGAATGATTTTATGTATTTGTAAGCGATTACAATTATTAACTTGATTTCTTTGGGTCTGGTCAAGAGTTGTTGTGGGGGTATCATCTGGTTCTTGGTAAATCTAGAAGGTAACAGTGTTAACACCAAACACATAACATAGAAGGTGTTTTTTAAACAACTCGATGAGCTATAAATTAACGGAAAATTTCATGGGAGACCAAACATTTAGGCTTGTATAAAGGTTTTTTCAGTTGGACTGTATAAAGGTTTTGTGGCATCCGGGTAGCTTGTAAGCATCCAGTAAGTAGTTCATAGAACCAATAAGACCAAACATTTAGGCTTTAAATTATTGTTAGATGGTAGGCCAGACAAAATTGGTCGACATGAGATCCACATTCTAACGAGGTTGGAATAAGTGTCAGCAAGTTTGTCTAAATCCCTAAGCAAGAGAATATGGTAGTAAAGGGAGTTATTCCCATAACATCATAATTTGATTCATGGATAAAAAAGAAAGGATCATCATATCCAATCCATAAGAAGTTCAGTTGTCGGTTGAAAATCAGCAGGGTCACTGCAATAGTCATATTGATCATCCGGTGGTCAAAGAGAAACCATGCGCTAGGACAGAAGAACCTCTAAATATTGAGGTAGAGTAAAATGGGTTGAAATCCAACACATAACTTGTAGAAACTGATTAAGAGCAGTTGAATCATCCAGCTCAAATTAATAACAAACAAAATTACAAAAATGAACGGTGATAAGATAAAAGATCACGGGCCAAATGTGAAACTCGGAACAGGGGTTTAGAACAAAACCAGAAAGAGTGGGCAGAAAAGAAAATCCACCAGCACAAAACCTCCACAACCTCGGAGGCCAGCGAACAACCAAAAATGAAGTTTCCCCTTCTCAACCCAGCTTGGCTTCAACGAGTAAGTATGCAGGATCTGCACAAGATTTCCGACAAACCTCTCTTCCTCTCATGGAAAGGATACGAGGGGCTTGAGCTATAGAGTGGAAGACGGTTCAACGCCAAGGATTTCCGGGGTCCGGCGGCGGATCTGCCTCCGCAGTTTTTAGGAGAGAGGAAGGGGTTTCCTTCATTCGGAGTCGGATTGTTGATTGAGGTTGGGGAGGGAAAACGCTCCAGCGGCTAGGGTTTCATTTTTTCCTGGTGAACAGGACAGAGCGTTTTTGCTTTCCATTCAACAATTGAATGGTAGTTGAAACGAAGGGAAACCCCCAAAAATCAAACGCTCTCTACTGTTCAGAGAGTAGGGAAACCCCCAAAAGCTGTATTGCTTACCCTAAAACCAAAGTTCAGCAACGCCAAAAACAAATACATAACAAATCAGCAACATACTTTGATCTCCCTGTGAATTTTTCTTCAACAGATCCCAAACAAACTGTTTTCAAATCAACAACATACTTTATCAGCGTGATTCTTTTCTTCGACCTCCTACAACCCCAACCCCAAAATTTTCTTATTTTGTTCCCTGATAAAGGAAGGCACTTCTCAAGATCCTTGACCTATGTTTCTGCTGCGGAACCGGCCGCCACACCACCACCACCTCAACCCTAGTCTTCCCTTTGGGATCTCTCGATTTTCTCTCCTCTCTTTTCGAGTGACAATCTGGATCCAAAGGTAAAATTGAGTGTTGAGGCTAGAGAGGTCTCCCTCTTCCTCTTTGAGGTGTTTTTTCCTCTGTATTTGCCTCTACAGCTGAAAAACTTTCAATTTCAAATTCCTAGTGTCAACCTGGATTTAGATTCTCCTTTGTTTACAAGCAAGAGAGGAACCCTAACTACTACCAACGGCGGCGGAAGCTCTCCTTTCGACCAACTATGCCCACGAGATCTGATCTTCTTCGGCCTCCGTTACCCGTAAACCATTCGACCCTTCCCTTCCTCCGCTTTCTTTGCCTTCAATCAGCCGATGAAAGCCCCTTCTACACCAGATCTCTAATTACATCTTCGAGTTGAACCCTAAATTATCGACCGTGAAATCCCCTTCCGCTGATTCCTTCGCCCCAATCTTGCCGTCGGTCTTTCTTTTACTTCCTCTTTTTTTTTTTGATACTGTACGGTAAGCATTTAGACTAGATCATCTTCGCGAGACTCTCCAACCTAGAGCATCTTTACGGATGAGCTCGACCACCTGAGGAGGTGTCGATGAGCAAGCCTTTTACTTCCTTTTACTTCTTCATGTTGAACCCTATTCTTTCAGGAAAAGTATAAAAAAATAAGGAAAAAAAATAAAGTTTTGTATTGGCGTAACCTGCCCCCAACCTCAACAGGAAATCCGCTGCTGAATCGTTTTTCGATTCTTAATAAAAAGAAAATGGTTAATACTTATTAACAAGGCTTTCTCCCCTTGGTTCTTTTCTCAACTTGAATTGGCAAGCAAAAAAAAAAAAAAAAAGGTAGTGATTCAACTCAAAAAAGCCAAAATCATGTAATTTAGAATACATGGAATATATATATATATATATATATAAAGTAAACGTTTTCAATACAAGTATTTGATTATTTTTTGCCTAAAGAATCTTTCTCGTGGCATACGGCGACATTCTCGGCCTAACAGCCCCTAAAACACCAAAGATAAAAAGAAAAGTAAAAATTTAGGTCGATCTGATCCCGACCCAACGGCCCCAAAAACATAAAATGTTAAGGAATGATAAAAACTAAACTCGATTGAGTTTCTTCCCAATTCTTTGTTGTCCGAAGCAATTTTTTTATTTAAAAAAAATAAATAAAAACAATAAAAACAACAAATCGATCATATTCAGATCAATCAATACAAAAGATCTCATATCTTTTCGAACAATGTTTCCTTGCAAATCGCTATTCTTTAACCATCAAAGTTGTACACATTTTTATATCACGATACCCGTGTGTTGCAGCTTCGTCTTCTCTGACTTGATGTTGTCTTGGTGGTTCGAGTGTTTGTCGAGAAGGGGGCGTGGATGTGTGATCAACTCCTGACGGCTCCGTTGCAGTCCAAATCTGAGGTGTCCATAGCTGTTCCCCAGGCTTGCTTCCTGTGTACTTCCTTCGAAGATGAACGTTCATGCTCGTCGCTTCCGACTGACTTCATCATTCTGCTTTCCCTTGGAGACATCCTGCTTTCGGGTTTTCATGATGTACATTTGTGTTTTCCTTTTCTTCTTTGTTGTGGTCCTCATGACGGTGAGTCCGTCTGCCGATCTTTTTCGGCCTTTCGATCCAATAGTCGGTGCGCCGTCTATGGGATCAAACTGCTTTCCGTTATAAAAAAAAAACAAATGAATGGTAGTTGCTGAATTATTGCTAGTTCATTTGTTGATAGAACTTGTATTCAATTTCTGTTTTTGTTTTCATTTTCATTTTCATTTCAGTTTCTGTTTCGATTTCTCCTCCTTCCTGGCTTATAACAACTCGACTTGATCAATCTAGTTCGAAGTCGCTTTCCGCCTCTTTGTCCCATCCATCTTGAATCCCAATGAATTTTTGAAAGATCCATGACAATACTATACCAAAATCAAGTTGATATTCGTATCATCTACTACAAACACTTGTAAATGCAAAACACTAAGGGTCCGTTCGGCAACAACTTTTTACGGAATTATTGGAGGGGTTATTGTACTCCGGTTATTTTGGCCCAAAAAAAATATCCAACTACAAGTAGATTATCAATTTATTGAAATTTTTCATCCCTTAAAATGATCCCTAAGAATCACCAAACGGACCCAAGTAATCTTGAAGAATACAACTACGGATTAAAACATAACAAAATGCACTCCTAATCCAAGTTGTATAACCAATGCTTGCTTGATCACAAATTCATCATAGAAGGCTACCCAAGAAATGTTCTCTTCTCTCTCATCTCTTTGCTGATTTCGGGCGAGCATAGGTAGATCTCCGGTGAAGTTCGGGTTGAACTTTTCTTCTAGTGTTTGATTCTTACAATCTAGCAGCTATCACTTGTCGATCAAAATCTATTCTAAATATCATAAATGGTCGAGTTTTGAGGGTATTGCTTGGCACCAAGTTAGCATTTGGTGTGTGAGGATCTTGAGTCTTGAGAAAAAAGATGACTAAGATAAAAAAAATTCTTACACTTTCCACATTCAAAATCAAACAAAAAATATCCAAACTTAGTGTGGAATCTGTTTATGAATTCAGTCTTGAGACAATCTTCCATTGTTCAATCCACTATTGAGACGAAAGCGGATCACTGGGTAAACTGAGGCAATCGGAGATGTATCCAAGTGATGCTCCTGAATGTTAATAACCTTCTCACCTCTTTTCATATATTCTGCTAATGATCTTAATTTGGACGAGAGCTTGAAGAGTTGATTCCAGGATATAAGCTATACATAGATCACATAAAATGTCAGAATAGAGAGTGATTCAGAATAGAGAGAGATATTGAACTGTAAACTGTCATGTATTATGCGTGTGCCTTGCTAGTGTATTTATACATTTGTCTCTAGTAGTACCAGAATTCTGTTTACATATTTTTACACCCGTGGCTCTTCAACCCACCCCCCTCCCCTCAAACTAGGATGTGGCAACATTCCTAGTTTGCTAAGCAACCTATCCTGCTGTACAGAGGTATGAGCTTAGTAAAAACATCAGCTAGCTGGTTATGAGTGGAAATATGTTGTAATTGAAGTAGCCCTTCCATTACTTTGTCACGTGTAAAATGGCAATCAATCCCGATTTATTCTTCTAATGATCTTTAATTGATTTATCCTTTAACCAAAGTTAACTCTTGTCTAAATCCTAACCTTGCTTAACCTTTTTAACCCTTATTCAAGTGTGAGAAGAGACTTCATCATTGATTCTTCATTTGATAACTAAAGTTTGTAAGATTTGGGTAATCGAGAGACTCAACATCCTCTATTAAGGTTTGAGTGTGCTTTCCATCTTTACCTTCGAGAGTCATATCCTTGGGTTTTGGGTGGTTAGTTTGAGCGTTAATCTTGTCCTTAGATCTTTCTATATTGTAGCCTCAACAACCTTTATAGAGAGAGCCTTTGGGTTAGACATATAGGTTTTGGAACTTCGCCGTACAATACCTTCCTTCGAAACACATAACCTTGGCAACGCCAATTCTGTCCTTTGATCTTTAGAAGTGTCTTGAATCGAAAGCCGCAGTCGGATACTTGAATTCTTGGAATCATTTGTCTCCTTATTAATTACAAAAGCTTTTGCACTTTGCTAGCTAATTTGAAATTGATTTTATTCTCACCAAATCCCTGAGTTCGACTCTGAAATTTCTTGCCTTACTACAGCTGATCCGTACACTGCGGGTTCGCTTTTGCATAAGTTCTTGATATAAATTTTAAGACTTTGACACACACACTTTTGAGCGAACACTCTTGCATGAATTGACTAAGGCACTGGACAACATAGGAATGATCAGGCCTTGTGTGAGTAAGGAAATTCAGCTTTCCTACAAGAGACATGTATAAAGATATATCTGGAAGAGGTGTTCCAATACCAAGAGCAAGTTTGAGATTCAAAGGTAGAGGGGTGGCAAATATTTTTCCTTGAGTGAGTTGAGCATCTGATAAAAGTTCCAATGTAAACTTTCGTTGAGCTAGAAAAATCCCTGAAGAAGTATGAGCCACCCCTATGCCCAGAAAGAAGTATAATAATCCCAAATCCTTGATGCTAAAAGTGATGTCCAGAAACTTCTTTAATGCTGAAATATGTGCTTCATTGGATCCAAGTACAAGTAGATCATCAACATAGCTGGCTATAATGGTGATGCCATTCATCATGTTGAAGAAACAAAGAGTAGTTGTTTTTAGATTGGTGAAACCCTTGCTCAACCATTGCAGCAGTGAGACGGTGGAACCATTGTCAGGACGCCTATTTCATAATTTACACACAAGGTTCAACGGATTGGGTATGCTAGGGGGCAACTTCATGTAAACATCTTCATATAAATTACCATGAAGGAACGCATTGTTGACATCCATTTGATGGAGAATCCAGGACTTAGATGCAGCTATGGAAATGATACTCCGGATTATTGTCATCTTTACCACTGTGGAAAATGTTTCATGATAATTAACTCCTTCTTTTTGATTAAAACCCTTTGCAACAAGTATGTCCTTATACCTTTCCAAGCTTCCATATGCCTTAAGCTTGACCTAAAACATCCACTTACATCCAATAGCTTTCTTGTTGGGTGGTAGAGGCATTAAGTCCCACGTATGATTGCTTTGTAAAGCATAAAATTCTTTATCCATATCTTCAATCCAATGTGGATCTTTGGATGCTTCAGCATAAGTGGTAGGTTCAACAAAAGAGGTTAAAGATGATAGAAAAGCAATGTGAATGGATGGTAAAGATAGATGAGAAGTCATACTTGGTGAGTGGGAGCAGAAAGCTATATATACAAACAAAGTCTGAGAGATATAATGGAGGTTCAGTAATACGTGTTGACCGTCTGGTGGTGATGTTTTGTTCAACATAAGACGTAGGATTAGAAAGGGATGGGGATGACTGGTGGAGGTAGATGGGGATGATTGGGTGGAGGTAGATGGGGATGTGTTATTAGAAGGGGAAAGTATAGGTGCTTCAGTATGGGATGATGGAGATGATTCTGGTATAGGTGCTTCAGTAGGTAAGAAAATGACAGAGTCTAATATGGAGATGTTAAAAGAAGATGGAAAAGGTGAGTTGGATGAAAAAGATATGTGATGAAAAGGTAAGCAGTGTTCATGAAAAACCACATCACGTGAGATGATTATTTGCTTTGTATGAAGGGTAAGGACTTTATATCTTTTTTTGTTGTAGGGGTATCCTAGAAATATACATGGTTGGGCTCGAGGATTGAACTTGTCTTTGGCAACTTGGGGAATGTGAGTAAAGTATAAGCAGCCAAATATTCTCAAATGGTCATAGGTTGGAGGTGTGTTAAAGATGATCTGAAAGGGAGTCTTGTTACCAAGAAAGGTGAAAGGATGTCTATTGATTAGGTAGGTGGCAGTCAGGACACATTCACCCCAATATGAAATAGGGACTTTGGATTGAAATAGAGGACAACGAGAGTGATCGTCAACTATGGTCAAGACATAGGAGAAACCATTGTGAGTTTGGTGTCGGTATGGACCCCAGGTATCAATGTGGATAATATCAAATATGTGGCTAGATCTAGTCATGGATTGATAAAAAGAATGGCGATGTTGTCGTGCTTGAGGGCATATAGTACAAATGTAATGTGCTTTGGGAGAAGCTATATTAGCATGAACATGATGAATTAGATCAAAGGGCAAATGACCCAACCGACAATGTAACAACTCAACATTAAGTTTGGTACAAGAAGTATTCAAAGAAAGGCTCTCAGTGTCATGAGAACTAAACAATTTATTACAACTTTGGTCATGATATGAAGAAGCATGAGGAATGTATTTGTCGACAACATATAGCCCCTTAAAATCTCTATCAATCACCATTGGTTTCTTCATCAAATGAACCTGAAGAACACAAGCATGGGGTGTAAACACAACATGAGAAAATAGTTCATTGGATAATTTTTGAATGGAAATAAGATTGAACTGAAAATCGGGCACATGCAAGACATTAGACAAGGTAAGATGGTTGTTTATGGTAACAGTGCCATAATGAACAACTAAAGCACGTCATCCATTAGGCATCGTGATAAAAGAAGGAGTTTCCACAAGGGAGTATGAAGAAAACAGGGTGAGATGTGGGGTTATATGGTCTGTAGCTCCACTATCCAAGATCCACCTTGAATCGAAACTAATAGATAAAAAACAAGCATGCTTACCAACTAGAAGTGCAGCCTGATTGTGGATCGCATTTGGAGTATGCTTCTTGTCAAGAAGAGCAAGTATGTTCGTCATCTGTTCAAGAGTAAACATCTGAGGAGGATGGGCAATAGACGAGGTTGCGAGCTTGTGACCAGGTGGATATCCCACAAGTTTCCAACATTTAGAAACTTCATGTCTTGGAACTTTACAAAGGTTGTACCAAGCGAGACCAGGTATTGGTGATGTTGCACTTATCTGCATTATGTCCTTTTGTCATGCAATAATCACAAAAAAGACGTGCTCCAGGGCTGGAACTAGGTTTAGCATCAGTGTAAGACTTAGGTGTTTGTTTAGCGGAAGAGCGGTGTTGAGAATACAAGGCTGACGCAGTGTCATCAATAGAGGAAGATCTAGAAATTAAACGTTGGCTTTCTTCTTGCAAGACAAGCTTATAAACTTCATTTAGCAAGGAGTTGGCTGCAACATTAATATGTGAGACCGAACAAGAGAGAAAGACTCATTCAATCCAATTAAGAACTGGATTATTTGTTGATCTTGCATCAACGACACAACAACCTTATTAGATCCACATATACAAGTTCAATTCATCACAACAACTTCATACTCATCCCATATCTTCTTCATATTAGTAAAATATGAAGTAATAGACTGATTACCTTGCGTTATCTGATTTAATTCCTTCTGGATTTGGTATAGGTTTGTGCGATTCGAACAGCTCACTCCAGATTTGAGCAACGATAGTGCAAAAAAGAACCGACTCTCCAATGTCCCTGTCCATGGAATGCAGCAGCCATGAGATTAATATACTGTTGCATTGATCCCATTTGGAGGCTAGTTTGGGATCGATTGGGCGCTTGCAAGTGCCATTGACAAACTCCAGTTTGTTTTTGGCTGAAAGAGATACTTCTACTTATCTCTTCCATCGAAAATAATTGGAAGAAGTGAGAAGAGTGGTGGAAAGCTTCAAAGATGGGGCATCTGAATGGTGTAGTTGGATTTGTTGGAGAAAGGGATCATCAATGGGAATCGGATCTGTCGCCATGGAAGAAGCTTAAGAGTCCTCTGATACCATGTCAGAATAGAGAGAGATAATGAATTGTAAACTGGCATGTATTATGTGTATGCCTTGCTAGTGTATTTATACATTGTCTCTAGCAGTAACAAAATTTTGTTTACATGTATTTACACATGTGGCTCTTCATAAAATAACGATTTGGTTCCCTTGCAATTTCATCTTCAAAAATGATTTGAGATGGTTCGAAAGAAAAAAGGGGTTGGGGATGAGTATGAAAGTTGTGAAGATCATAGAACCATGCATACTCGAAGATCAACATCACCCTGGTGTAGGTGATCCTGCCGGAAACAACAACAACGCCACCGGAGCTCGTTCACCGGCACCGAAGTGATTCACAATGTTCCTCTTGAGAGAAGGAAGCGGATGAAAGCATATGTAAGACCATATTTCTTGGAGGAAATGACAATAAAATAGCTACGGATGGACCTGAGATGATAGTCGAGACACACACAAGCGTGATGATCAACACCCATAAGTCATTAGAGCTTGAGAAGGTCTTAGAAACTATAGACTATGAAGGTATTGATACTCATGATTTTCTGTATGAAAAAGAGGATTAGATTCCTAAAGATGAACTTTCTAGTCGTATATTACATACTCTTGAATTAATCTCTATGGGTAAGATGCATGTGTTATAGAATAATCAAGGAAATATAGTGGCTAAGCTTCAGGAGGCTAGTACGTCTAAACATGGGTTGACTTCTAAGATAGCTCGTTCCAAGGGTGATAACAATGATAATAATAATGTTGAGGATAGATTGAATAGTGGATATAATGGTCATGTGAGTAATTTTTGTTGCTTCTGTGCCTAGTAATATTATTGTTCCACATGCTACGTCTCCTTCTACTCATGACTCTAATGCCAGGGTTGCTTTGACTGATAATAAGAATTTTGAATACGCTACTAGAGTTACATGAGTAATGAAGATATTGAAAATTTCTCTCCTTTACATAAGGATGAAAATAATGCTACGAGGTCTGAAGTCTAACCGAGGCAATCCGTTTGGATTAGACCTCCTATCAAGGTCTTCATGAATAATGAGTTGGGAGGGAAACTGACATTATATTCTCACCCCAACAGGTGATATTGTCAAGTTTAGATGTGTTGAGGTTATACCAAAGAAACAAGTGTGGGGGAGTTGTCTTCTTGGGCAATACGTTCGGTGTATTACCCAATTATTTGGCCATTGATGTCTTTACGAAGTCTTGGGGGGTTAGGTGCAAGTTTAGAGTCGAAGCTAATTGGATCATCTTTACCTTTGACAATGATGGGGATATAGATAAGGTGTTGAGAGAGGGTCCTTATTATATACATGGTAGGCCTCTTATTCTCAAACTTGTTCTTGACAAGTTTGCTTTCAGTGAGAAGGATAAAACCATCATACTGCTTTGGGTTGACTCTGAGGTATCTTTAATGAATACTAGGTTGCGGAGATTTTGGACAGAGTGTTTTCTATGATTGGAAACCCTCTTTTCATGGGCCCAATCACAAGGTAAAGGAAGAGAGGATCCTATGCTAGGGTTCTTGTGAAAGTTAATTTTTTTCTATGAGATTAAGAAAGAGATTACTTTAGAGTTTGATGATAATGTTAAGATAGCGTGCACAATTCTCTATGAGAATGAACCCTCCCACCACTGCAAAGGATGCTTATCCTTTGAGCATAAGAATGATACCTACTCTTTTAAGGAGACTAGGGGCGTTATGGGAATTAGACCTAGGACTTTTACTCAGGAATCTGGGGAGGGTTATAAGGTTATTGAGATTAAGGAGGGGAACAAGGGTACCACAATGGCTAAGATTTTAGTTGATAATCATAAGAAGTCTGATGTTGAGGTTGTGAGTAAGGGAAAAGATAAGATGAGAGTAATACTAGCCAAAATGGGCCAAGTGGCACGAATAATGATGGCAAAGAGGGTGGGGTGATTGATCGGTCTCCAGGTCAAGGGCCAAGCGTAGACGTCGAAAGACTAAACCCAAATCCAAAACCACGAAGGGTGTCACTTTTGTAACAGATGCTACAAAGGTCGTTACCGATTCCACTATGAAACAAAAATACACTATTAACATCACGAGGCAAGATTTAAAGTTAGAGAGGTAAGCAACGAGGGAAACTAATTAAGAGGGTATGTCGGCTAGCAAAAGGAAGAAACTAGCCATGTTGATTGAAACTTTGTTGAAGGAGTCAAGAAGAGATGCTTCTGAGATTGAGTCTGATGACTCATCTTATGAAGCTAACTCTTCTGATTATGAATCTATGGAGGATAAGTCGGTGGTTGACAACACTGTTGAGGCGCCACTATAGTAGAGGTCTCTACTGAGGTCCCGAAGAGTGTTGAGGACAGTGAGGTTGTGCCTAATGAGGAGGTTGAGACTATTGAGGACCGTTATCTTATCTAGGTATGAGAGAAGAGAAGCACGCTCTCCTAAGACCAATAAGAAGGACAAGGTGAATCAAGTTAGGGTTGAGGCTAGGGGTAAGCGTAGGTCCATTAGACTTGCTTCTTCTATGAAATCCGGGATGGTTGATAGAGAGAAAGAGGGAGAAGGACAAGCGTTCAATTTCTCAATGAGTGCATATCATGGAATGTTCAGGGGATTTCACCAACCCTGGATACAAAATGGTATGAAATATCTCATTAGGGAGTATAAAGTGTGCATTTGTTTGAGACCCGATTTTATACCAGACCTACTAACATTGTCATGGTGATGCATACCCGATTCTCGAATTGGAGTTAAGTCACCAAATTTGGTATTGATGTTAGGTGTGGTATTCTAGTAATGTGGGATATTAATCGCATTGATATGGAGGTTGGGGTAGTTTGGGAGTAGTTTGTCATCGGTCTTGTCACGTGTAAGGTAATTGAGACCAATTACGGTGTATGCTTTATCTATGGCGTACGCGGTATTGCCGCCCGTCATCTGGTATGACACATTGTAAAAGCTTGGTTTAGCATGTGTCTTATGCCATGACTTGTCCTAGGTGACTTTAACACCGTCATGTACCTAGAGGAACGAGTTAATGGTGCACATGTACTAGACATGGGTCGTAAAACTAAACCGCCAGTTTAGGTTTACAAATCGGCAGTTTAGATTTGACCTTAGGCCAAACCGGAACCTAAACCGTGGGTGTTCAAACCGAGGTTTAAGCTTAACCTAAACCACCGGTTTGCTCATTTAGCATAGGCTTGTTGGAAAAAATAGCGATTGGTACTATAATTAAAAAATAAAGGGCTTGAACCGTCACCCAGATGCCTACGCATTCTCTCGGGGTTAAGAGGAATCAAAGCCCATGAAATTCTCTTACCTATACTTACCTTTTTCAGACTTTCGAGTTGTTTTCGTTATCCTGCTTACCTTTCGGCCCCGGACTCGGAAGTAGTGGCGTCGTTCATCGGTGTTAGAATCCGATTTTGAGTCATACACCAGGGTATTCCGTTGTTTCCGCTTCTTCAATCTTGAATACAAACTTGCGCCTTCAACTTTTCGGGCTCAATTGAGTTCTTTTGTAATTGAGCATGTTCCCTCATTGGCTAAATGTTTGCTCCACGACAACCGTTGATGCGGGCACGACCATGAGTTGTTGTACAATTTTCACTAATGTTGGATATTTTGGGGCTACTTTTTCCACCAATCCAAAATACGAAAGAATCTTCACCATCAAAACTAAAACATGGTTTTAGATAATCTTGAAATTCTGCACTTGAGGATGAATATCTTGGTGTTTTTGTCTTTTTAGCTAAAATTTGTTTTGCTTTTGAAAGAAAAGAAGATGACGAAGAAGAAAAGGGTGCAGGAGTGGGTACTGTAGAAGAAGATATGGCTTGTTTGAAATAAAGAAGACAAATTTTCAATTTCGATACGAACATCTTGAATAATGTTACTAACTATGACATCTAAACCCAAACAATCATAATAAATAAAAATAAATCGGAAACACGATCAAATTTAAGTCTAGGATAAAAAAAACGGTGGTTATAAGATACATCATGGGAATGTCAGTGTAATATTTTATATTTTTATGGGTCTTATCTTCCTAGGAGAAGGAAAGAGATAATTGAAATATTAGCTAATTATCTCATTGTATGCATTTATAAAGGGAAACTAAAGTTGGATAACTGAATTGCGTAACTTGGAATTGGGAAAATCGGGTAATTAACTGGAATAGGGTAACTAAAATCAGATATTTTAATTGGGTAACTTAGTTGAGTGACTGAAATTGAGTAACTGAATTGCATAGCAAAATTTGGGTAGCTAAAATTGGTAACTGAATTTGTGTAACCGAAATTGAGTAACTGAAATTGGGTGAATGAAATTGACTAATTGAAGTTGACTAAACGAACTTGATATACGATTTTGGGTATACATTGTACCCATTATTAGAATATAAGCCTAATTTATATATACTAATTAATTATTAGAATAAGTGCATACATGGTACCCATTATTAAAAAAAACATGCTTACCAAATCAACCAATCAAGCAATTAATCAAGAACCTCTATGAGACTCCTTGTCAATTTAATAATACTGAAGTGTTAAAAAATTAGATATTTTTATTAAATTTGATTAAATCACAATTTTATGGAGAATTAAGAAGCCCAAAATAAATTAGTAAAATATATTTAGTGATCATTGACTAAATTTCTATAATTAGATAAAGTGATATAAAACTTAATCCGCTTAAAAGAAATAGTAGGATGTCAAAAATAACAATTTTAATTGGGCAAATTAGGCAACTAGGCCTTTTTAAAAACCAATTAACTAAGTGGACTTTTATGGGATTTTCAATTAAGAAAATATACCCCAGTTTTTTTTAACCGCACAAACCTAGCCGTCAAATTTTCCTTTCCTCACTATCTCGTTCTCCTTCTGGTAGCCGCCTCATTCCTCTTTTCCTTCTTTCCCTTCTCTGAATCTATGGCTTCTACTTCCCTTTCCTCAATATCTCGTTCTCCTCTAGTAGCCTCCTCATTCCTCTGCAAGGATATCACCTATCATTTCTTCCAGATCCAGTGCCGGAGAGCTAGTGCCGAAGAAAGTGAGATGAAGAAGAAAGTGAGATGGGTGGAGGAGAAGCCATGACTGCAATGGTGCTGGATCTGGAAGAAAAACTCGCACTATAAGGAGTTCGCTGGCGGGATCTACAACTACAACCACTACCAGCCTTCAGATCCGTCGCTAAACCTAGGTTTGCGCAGAGATTGAGGTCCGCTTGCAAAGATTACACGAAGGACCCGGCGATTTAAGTGTTCAACGACATTATGACTCCTAATAAGTTCGATAATTCTTACTACAAGAACATCCAGAGGGGATTAGGATTATTCTCTCTTCTGGTATGTTGAACTCGTTTCTCTGAGATTTTTGTTTTTGTTTTAATTTGTTATTATTCTATGTTGGTGCTTTTTGTGGGCGACCAAGTAGTGCGATTTAGCCATAGATATCATCTTAGTTTTCGGGTCAGTCGGATTCGATGAGACTTTTGTGAGTTCAACGGCACAGGATTTCTCTTTCCTTTGAGAGAGAGAAAAATGAAAGTTTTGCTGATAAATGGAAATTGGTAGTTGGGATTTTTGAGTGGATCTTGTCCAGTATTATAGTGATGTGGAGTTTTCAATTGTAGTTAATAAAACGTAAATGCATGATATGATTTACATGGGCATGATAATTTAATCAGCTTGGCTCGTTACTTAAGCATTTTGTTCTTCGTTAGATAGTGTAAATTTACAATACAATATTTCGTTGTATTGTAAATTCATAATCAATGGATCTAAATTCTACAAGTGTGGTATCAGGTGGACTGTGCGCTCGGGTTCGGATTGTTAAAGTGAACGCCGGTGAGCTTTTGGTGAGACGCCGTTCATTGGCGGCGGGTATCGGCATCTAGGGCTATTCGTGCTACTTGATGTTCTTGTGCAGTCAAATATTGATCATTTTGTTGTTTATGTGTATGTAATTTCCGGTACGTAATTTCCGGTATGTAAAAGATTCTGGTATGTAATTATAAAAAATAAAAAAAGGATATAAAGAAAAAAAAATTCTGGTATGAGTTTCTTCGTACCAGAAACTCATACCAGAAAATTGTAAAAAAAAATAAAAAAGGATTAAAAAAAACAGCTTCTGGTATGAAAAAAATTAATTATGGTATGAAAAATTCTGGCGTAAAAAAAATTATGGTATGAACTTCTGGTATGAACTTCTGGTATGAACTTCTGGTATGAAATTTCTAGTATGAAATTTCTGGTATGAACTTTTCGTATGATAATTCTGGTATGAAATTTTTGGTATGAAAATTCTGGTATGAAAATTCTGGTATGAGGAATTCCGGTATGAGAAATTCAGTCCAGAAAATAAAAAAGAAAATAAATAATAAATAAAAAAAGGCAAGAAAAATAATAAAAGAAAACAAATTCAGTAGTTAAAAATTAAAACTTATACTTGTATAACAAATAAAAAACATCATTTATTCTTTCTTTCTAAATAGAAGGGTTAATAATTTTTACCTACTACTAAATGAAAGTGGTAAAAAATTTGGGTACATTTTCTTAAACAAAAATTCAAAAAATCCTAGTATGTCAAATTCTCCCATTTTAATTAGGTGATTAGCAAAATATGAATTTGTGGCGCAATTCCAAACTCAAAATACTTTTTTCACATTACACCAGATATTTTACGACTCAATAGATTATGTGTAAATTTAATTTTGAATGTGTATATTGCTGTTAAATTAAATACTCGGATCGTTACAAATACAATAACACATCTTTCTACTTAGATCTTATGCTTTGGAGGTAGAGTTTTGCATATTTTAAGGAGGTTTGATGATTAGGATTAATTAGACATAAAAATGTAGAACACGTATCCATGCTTTAAAAGGAGGAATCTTTGTAGCAAGTGGTTAGCACAACTTTGTTGTGGAATTGATGATTAATTTAATCAAGTTTCTTGACCTTATTGCTTCAGAGTTTCATTTCAACCATACACAAGGGAAAAAGAAGAAGCCTTTTTTCCCTAAAAAGCGTTGTAAATATACATACAAATCAGTGCTCTGTTCGACTTCGCCCCCAAAACAGAAACTCTCATCACTATTGTTGCCAGATTCATCGGGCTTCCAACTCTCTTCTCTGCCCTATATTAATGGCTGCCAATTTCTGGTCTTCCTCTCACTAGTAAGTCTTCCCTCTTTCTTCTCTCTTTTTTTGGGTTGGTTCAACTTTGAGCTGATTTTATTGGGGTCCGTACAGTAAAAGGCTATTGGACCCGGAATATGTGGATGCTGTGCACTCACTTGATAAGGATCGAGGGATTACCGTTGAAGACTTCAAGCTCATCAAGATGCATATGGCCAATTGTCTCTCTCTCTCTTTCTCTCTTGCGTTTTTGACAATGAATTTGGCATGGATTCTGTGACTGTTGAATTGGGTTTGTCTATTTTGGCAAGAAGAACAGTTCTTTCACCAAGTATTGCATTTTTTTGTGTAATAATGATTTGGGTATTCATGAAGTCAGCTCAATTTTTTGTTCTGTTGTGTGGGGCAAGGTTAATAGTACTAGACTACTAGTTATGTTTATTTTTATTTTTAAAAAGCCCATCATTTTCGAAGGTTCTTGCTTTAAATTTTCACAGCTTACAGTGTGTTCAATTCATGGTTATTTTGATGAATTTCTCATGAATTGTGCCATTGTGTTGGCTCTTGAGTTTTTTTTTAACACGATTCAAGGGGGGTAAATTGAAGTCAACTCTGTGCAAGTATTTTTCTGTTCAGCTCATTTGGAATCTTTTCTCAATTTCCTCCCTTATGCTTCTTCTCTCTTTTCAACTTCATGTTGTGTTTGGTTTTCTTAGACTATTCTAGGGTTTTAATTGCATTTAGTACTATTCCTTAAAGTGACAACTTACTGTGATGTGTTTTACATTGTTTGTATCTCCAGATATTGTTAAATTGGCCAATCAAGTAAAACTCAGACAAAGGTTTGATCCTCATTTTTTCATTTCTGCACTTTTTCATTGAACCTGTGATTGGATATGTTACCTTTACTTTTCCATACGATTTTTGAGTAAAAGAACAAGGATAATAGGTGAAATGCATGTAACTGAATCTTCCTTTTTTAGGTCTCTGATTTTTTTGGCCTTCTTTATTGATTGAATAGCTTTTTCTGTGGAATCATTTAATTCTTTTTTTATAACTGTCATTTGCATTTTAGTAAAAAAAAAAGGCAATGGAGATTTGGTGATATTCATCTTGGACTAGCATTTTTTTCATGTCATAACAGGTAAATATGCTATTTTGGTTTTTCTAGCTTTGTCTGATAAATGTGATGGTTGCTGCTTACTGTCTCAGGGTTGTAGCTACTGCAATCACATATATGAGACGCGTTTATACCAGGTATAACCTTCCGATGAACTATTATCCTTTATTGAATTTAAGTTGGCATTTAATATTCGACTCGTTCTTCACTATATGTACAAGATTTCTGTTTACTCTTTGAATTTTTTGACTGGCATATAATCCATGTTAACATGCAACATTTTAGATACTATAGAGTAATATATTATCTTTGTTTCATGGAGGAAGTAAACTTCAATGCTGTATAATGCGATTGATATCTTCCCTTATCATTGCAGAAAGAGTATGAGCGAGTATGAGCCACGTCTAGTTGCACCAACCTGCTTGTATTTGGCAGCAAAGGCCGAAGAAAGCACAGTTCAGGCTAAAGTTGTTCACTATTACATGAAAAGAATATGTGATTACTATTCCCTGGAATTTTTCTAATAAGTTTCAAGATCTGTTTAAATGAATTGTGTTCACTATTGATATGTTTGGTGACATATATGTGCAAATTACTTTCAGACTCAGATGAGAAGTACAGATATGAGATCAAAGATATTCTAGAAATGGAAATGAAGATTTTGGAAGCTCTTGACTATTATCTAGTTGTATTTCATCCTTACCATTCACTGACCGAGTACGTATTTCTACCATCGGGTTATTTCTTTGTCTTTCATGCATTCACTGGAGGTATTTAACACATGGTTTACCACTGTGATATGATTCGTGTTTATTATGTCATCTTTATTTCTGACCTGAGCATATGAATCTAAGATCATAGTAGTCACTTGTGGTCTGTCTTGCAATACTTTGTTCTCAGTATTCATTATTTCACCTTCATTTTTTACAGTTTGCTTCAGGACGCTGCAATGGGCGATAAAGAAAGTATCCAGTTCACCTGGTAAGAGAATGTTTCAGTGCTAGTGAGGTAGAATAGTTTCATATAAGGAAAAACTGAGGATGTTTGTTGAGCAGAGTCGAATGAACTTGCAGTAATATGTGATAATACAAACAGATAAGCTTCTGACTTATGAAAAAAAGAGATCAGTTTAGATTTGTTTTTGACAAATCATGTCTGCACAGGGGACTACTTAACGATACATACAAGATGGATCTTATTCTCATACATCCTCCTCATGTCATAGCTTTAGCTTGCATCTTCATCGCCAGTGTAATCAAAGAGAAGGATACCATTATGTGGTTTGAAGAGCTTCACGTCGACATGAATGCAGTAATCCTTCCTTTTATATTCAATCACCAACAAGGCCTGATCAAAAGAACAAATATATATGAGGATAAATTAATCATTTTTTCTAACTTTGTTTTGTCAGGTGAAAACTATCTCAATGGAGATCTTGGATTTTTATGACAGTATTAAGACGAACACTGAAGAACGAATCACCGCTTCTCTAAGCAAGCTACCTCCTAGGCAGTGACTGTCCGGTTTCAATAAACCTGATCGTGTGCTTGTGATAGGTAGTTGATGGGCTGTGGATATACTAATCAGTCAGCTTATGGAAATGTTCTTTAGCAGTAAGTTTTTGGTATCTAATGCTTTAGATGGATAGTCCAAATGTATAATAATGTATGACAGTGATTTCTGTGTAATATAATTTAGGTTCTGATGATTGATAAAGCTGAATTACAGTCTGTGATAATAGAAAAACTAAAATGTAGGATACCAAACTGTATGTTAAATGAAGTAGCAGTAAGCTCTAATGCTAACAACATTTTTCACAGAAACAAAGAAGCCAATGTCTTCACAGGCCTTGTAAGGTGGCTAGAAAGTCTATCAGCAATCGTCAAGAGAGTGTTACACTCGGGTACTTGCACGAACCGTAACCTGAACCATGAAAGGTAAAACCAATTTGAATTCAAACCAGGTGAGGTTAGAAATTTCAGGAAAGATGATTTGAAGTCACTTACTTGGATCTTTAGTAGTCTGCACTGCTAGTCCATTAAAGAAACACTTTGCATCTTGGTTTCTAAACTTAGCCCAGTACGAGCTAAACGCATAGCTCGCATGCGAAACCAACTGATTCGGTCTATAACATTCTTTCCCAGGCCGTATCGCGTCACAAGTTCCATTACCTTGTGAACAAGCACTAGAAACTGCAGATCCTAGTTCTGTAATGTTAGCTCCTCTATCCACAACACACCATATCTTCCCCTTGTAAGGTGCATTGTTTGTTCCTTCCCGTATACGCGGATACTCAGTAGACGGAGTCGTTCCTGACAAGTCAATCGGATAAACTTTCTCGCCATTTGGATAGAAAACACCCCAATGTCGCTCGGTTCCTGGCCCGCCTTTTTGGTTTTCGTTGAACAAGGCGAATATAAGAGTTGGAAAAGCCACACCAGGACGCGCAGGAGTCCCGAGCGGTGGATTAGTAGTCATTTTTTTCACTAAGTTCCTATTGTAAGTTGCTGCATTGTGAACATTCCCTCCAATCTCATCTATATCACAACCATTAGGCCAGCCGGTTTCTGCGATAAACAGCCTAATATCCGGAACACCCAGCTTCCTCATAGCGAAAACAAATGCATCAACCATTTCATCAAGCAAGTTAGTATAAGTTAAGCCAGAACCAGGATCAGTGTACTTAACACCGCCATTAAGGAGCGCGTAATCTAGCTTGATTTTCGGGTAGTGTTTCGTGTACTCGAAGTAAGTGTAGAGATCCACAAAGAGGAATGACTTGGTTTTGTGAAGAAAGTGCAACATGGGCTTCACAACTGAAAGTGCAATGTCAGACCTAAAGGTACCATTTGATGGAGGATAAACACTGTCAAGAACATCAATGGCCATGGGAGTGCTGACTTTGATCTTAGTTATATTGAAGCTTCTGAGTGAATATTTGATCTTTTTCATTGTAGGCACAAGACCAAACCAAATAGGTTTATTGGAATGATCACTGAGGATTTCATTTCCAACTAGAAGATACCTTATTCGGGTTTCGCGGTGGAATGGAAGGATATAGGTTCGGATCCACTGGTCGGCCATTGACTGGTTAGATGACATGTTAACAATGAGATTGTTAGGAACCATGACTGTGGCCTCAATGTGAGATCCCTTGAGGGCTTTGAGGATTTCCGGGTCTGCGGTATAGATCTTTACGTCACTTCCATTGATGCTCTTGATGAGCTCAATGGATCTTGATGGAGTGGGTAAGTTGTTGCCTAAAGTGCCATAACTCAAACCAATCTTAGCTGAGGACTCAGCGCCTGAAATGTAAAATGGTACAGAAGTGGTTCATTGGATTTAGGTTGGGATATTTAGTCAATTCAGTGTATTTTATACGTACAAAGTGAGATTATAAACGTAAAGAGAAACATACTTACAGGTGGAAAGAAGAAGAGAAAGAAGAAGAATGGTGGAAATGCCCATTTTGATCTGCATCTCTCTCCTTCCCAAACCTCCAAAGAATAGAGCTAACTGCTGCAGTGAACAAGAATATGTGACTGGGAAGCTTCTTCTTTGTCATGAGCTTTTAACCCCTACAATACTCCAAGTTGAGATAAACAAACAAATTTGGGTTGGTCAAGGTTTCAATATTTATCACGTTTATTTTATTTAAATTGATAATCTCAAACAGTCAAACTTGCAAGACTCGAGAATTGCAGAATCCCTAAGGTAGGTGATTCGTGGATTATCAAAAAATGCATTTAGTACTCCATCTGTTTAATAATATTTGTCATTTTAATCCCTTATAGGGGCAATCCATCCTGATAAAGCAATTTAACGGCGATGGATGAGTGTATTATGATCGACTAAGAAGACCGGTAACCCGGCCAAGGGCAGGGCGGTATTGGCGGTGGCCCAGGGCCGGGTCAATCTTATAAACCATCCGTTGTATAAGGTCATTTGTAATTAATCACTCGTTCTATTCGATATTACCGAAAACCATCCGTTATAATGGCTCTGCCACCAAAAGACTACCCCTCCTCCTACTCCGTCCATTTTTTAATGGGACCCACTTTGCAATATTTTAATAGGTTTTCTCTTAGAACTGTGAACCGATTACATTAACATTTTACAATGAACCGATCCGGGTTTTTCTTTATTAAAAACATATGAACCAAACTTCCTCCGTCTAGATTCATTCAATGGGACCGTTTCATAACCTAAGATTAGGTATTATTTAGGTAGATGGAGATGAAGATGAAGAGAATTATTTAGATGAAGAGAATTAAGCAGATGAAATTGTTTAAGATGATGAGTATGAAAATAAGTGTTTTGTAAAATTAATATGACTGTGGGTAAAAATATTATGTTTTTAGAAAGTTTACACATTTGGCATATTATTGATTAATATGTGATATTAATATCAAACGCAATATAATTGATTAAAACAATACCGGAAATGAGTTTTCAGTTTTTTTCTCTTTATGTGATAAAGTGTTTCTACTTATGTGTGTATTTCATTTAAATATGCAATATGCTATTCTTGTATGTATGTGTTACGGTGATATGCTCATGCATGCGGTTACTAGTATGACCCTAATCCTAGGATAGTTAAATAAAATATGCGTATCGTTATAGTTTTATTGTACACGATCTACGTATCGTTATGTATATTTGTAATTTTAAATTTCTGCAAGAGTTATTTTAAATTCATTATAAAAGAAGACCAAAGTCTTAAGGAGCCCGAAGGATGGAGATCCATGAAGGTCCAAGAATGAAGGTTCTTATTTTAGGGGTCATACTAGGAACCATTTATTTATTGCGTTATTGAATGCTTTAAATTTCTACTTGTATGCTTGCTTGTTATTTTTGCTATGTGTTCGCTTTAAAATAACAACTTCGCATGCTCAAAACGTCCCTTAACAAAATATTGATCGAGAATTGTCTTTTCATATCCTAACCGATCTCTATCTAGGAATTTGTAGGATAGTTTCCGCCAAAACGGGGTGTCCTTACTTTGACCTAGATACATTTTGGGTATGCTCATACTAAGGTACATATTGTCTTGATATGGTTAACTCAACAAAAGACCAAAATATAAAGTTTTGGATTTTGAGGCATATGGAGTTCACATGATATGTGTTCCCATCAACCAGGAATTATAAGGAGTTATAGTTAATAAAGGAGTTTACTTACCTCGATTATATGAGTCTTAGGGTAGTGCCAAAGTACGCTAAGGTTCATGTATGATAGGGTCTTGGAATTATTTTTACTCAGTAAAAGTATTGATAATATGAGTAGAAATATGCAAACTTTAATTGTTTATACTTGTTATAACAGTTTATAGCTTTTGCAAAGTCGATCATAACTAATCCGCATTTTATTATTCTGTATTTTTGTAGTCCACCATTTCAAACGAAAACCTCAAATTCTTTTTACGATCCATAATCGACAAAAAGAAATTGAACGAACACAACTTCCTTGACTGAGAGAGAAATCTGAGAATTGTTCTCAGGTTGGAGAACCAAGTGGATGTCTTGGAACATCCTATCCTTGAACTCACATTGGAAACATCTAACGAGGACCATGCGACATAAATGGAGGATTAGAAGTAAGGAAATGTCTCCACTTCAGGTATTCATGTTATTGAAACTTTTTTCAACTAATTCTATTTCACGGGTATTGATACCGGATGTGTTTCTCACATTACTTCGAATGTGCAAGCACTAAAAATAGAAGGACGTTGCGAAGGGATAGGCATATCTACGGGTTGGGAAAGGAGAAAGGGTTGCTGCTATTTCCATTGAAGATTATTGCTTATCTTTACCTTATGGCTTAGAGATAGAACTTAATAACTACTATTTTGTTTCATGCATTACTAAAAACTTAATTTAAATTTCAGTTTTGAATCGTGAAGGTTATATTTTTTCCATTACTGATCACATGGTGATGAAGATTTATAAGAATGGTATTTATTATGTTTGCGCGAACTTGAGTAGTAATGGACTATACATGCTAGACCTTAAAACTAAGATATATAACATTAATGCAAAAAGGCAAAAAAATCAAATGAAACAAACGAAGCAAAACTATGGCATTGTCGATTGGGTTACATAGACATAAAGAGTTTTAAGAAACTCTAAATAGTTGGACTACTTAAACCATTTGATTTGGAATCATTTGAAACATGTGAGTCGTGTCTAATAAGAAAGCTGACAAGGTCACCTTTTACTGGTAGGACTTCTGAACTTCTATAGCCCTTATACACACGGATGTGTGTGGACCTATGAGTACAGAAACTAGGCTTGACTATCCCTACTTCATTACATTTATTGATGATTTTAGTAGATACGGATATATCTACTTAATGAAACAAAAATCGGAATCCTTTGAAAAGTTCAAGGAATTCCATAATGAAGTAGAAAGACAAACATACAAGAAGATAAAAGCACTTCGATCGGATCATGGGGCAAATATCTGAGCCACGAATTCGATCATCATTTAAAGAGTTGTGGAATTTTGACACAACACACTCCCTCGGGCACTCTACAACTAAATGGTATGTCTGAAAGGAGGAATAAAACTTTGTTAGACATTGTACGTTCAATGACGAGTTTGGCTGATCTTCCATGATCCTTCTGGGGATATGCTCTCCGAACAGCCGCATTCATTCTAAACAAGACTCTGTCACATTCATTTGACAAGATACCATATGAGATATGGATGGGAAAGGTTCCTCACTTGTCATTTCTGAGGGTGTGGGGTGCGAGGCTTATGTAAAGCATTTACAATCTGACAAGCTAGCACCAAAATCAGACAAATTTTACTTCGTAGGTTATCCAAGGAAACCAAGGGGTAAGATTTCTACCATCCCATAAAGAACAAAGTGTTTGTTGCTCAGGATAGTTTTCTTGTTGGAAAAGGAATTATGTTCTAAGAATCCAAGTGAGAGAAAAGTTCAGAGTAATGAGATTAATCATGAACAAGAAACGCAACAACACGAGGACATACAAGATGCCACTGAGGAACTTGACTGTTTTGATGAACCTCTCACGAAGCAAGTTGTTCCAGTTCAAGAAGCAATTTCTACAGTAGATCAGGTTGAAGAGGGACCACATACTGATGTGTAGAACTCTAAAAATGAGGAATCGCATGGTGATATGAGAAATCATACAATTGAAATCTCTCCTATTGTTGACCCAAACTGGGGATCAAACAAGGTAAGGTATCAACTTAGACATTTGGATGACTACGTGTTACATGTCGAGATTGAAGTGCTCCTCATGGAGCATACGAGCCCGCGACCTACAAGCAAGTTGCGGAAGATTAGAACTCCGAAAATTGGCTAAAAGACATGATATCCGAAATGGAATCAGTGTCTGAAAATCAAGTCTAGGATTTGATTGATTTGCTTTATGGGTTAAGACCTATTGGCTGCAAATAGATCTTTAAAGTAAAGACAGACAAGGATGAAAATGTCTTTGTTTATAAGGCAAGGTTGGTTGCCAATGTATTTAAACAAATTCATTGTATTGACTTTGAAGAGACATTTGCCCCGGTTGTAATGATCTAGTCCATTAGGATAATCATAGCGATTGTCGCATTTTATGATTATTAGATATGACAAATGGATGTCAATACCGCATTTCTAAGTGGCTATTTAGAAGAGGATGTATATATTATGTAACCTGGAGGTTTTGAGGATCCGAGATATCCTAGGAATGTTTGCAAGCTTAAGAATTCTATTTATGGACTGACATAAGCATCCCGGAGTTAGAATCTTCGATTTGATGAAGGGATCAAACAATTTGATTTCAGCAGATGCAAAGAATAACCTTGTGTTTACAAAAAGTCGAGTGGTGCAATGTGACTTTCCTAGTCTTGTATGTGGATAACATACTACTCATTGGGAATGACATTCCGATGTTAGAAACAATATAGGGATGACTTAAGAAGCATTTCTCAATGAAGGATCTAGAGAAAACCGAGTACATACATGACATCAAGAGCTACAGAGATAGATCTAGAAGGCTTATTGGTCTCAGTCAATGAAATTATATAGGTAAGGTCCAACAAATATTCAAGATGACAAATTCGAAGAAAGGGTATCTGCCTATGCTACATGGGATCCATCTCAGCAAGATCTAGTGTCTTAAGATACCTGGGGAAATTTTAGAGGATGACCAAGGCTCCCTATGTCTCTTTTGTAAGATCCATCATGTATGCAATGACTTTTACACAACCAGATATTGCATATGCTTTGAGTATGTGTACAAGTACCAACCGAACCCTAGTGACATTCACTGGAAAGTTGCAAAGAACATTCTAAAGTACTTACGAAGGACTAAGGATGATCTACTGGTATATGGAGATGATGACAAATTAGTCATCAAGGGCTATCCTAACGCTAGTTTCCAGACTAACAAAGATGACTTTGAGTCGCAGTTTGGGTATGTATTCATTTTGAATGGATAAGTGTTCAATTTGGAAAAGCCAAAAACAAGACACTTAGACACCGTTGTAGACTCAACCATAGAGGCAGAATACATTGCTGCGGAAGAAGCAGCTAAGGAAGCAATTTGGATTAGGAAGTTCATAGCCGAGCTCGGCGTTGTCCCTAGGGTGACGAGGGTAATTGATGCTTATTGTGACAACAATGGCGCAATTGCTCAAGCAAAGGAACCTAGCTCAAGCTCCAAATCTATACATGTTCTGCGAAATTATCACATGATTAGGCACTATGTTGATCGGGTGATGTTAGAGTGTGCAAGGTGCACACAAATGATAATATTACAGACCCACTGACAAAATCCATGAATAGGCCTAATCATGATAGTCATACTCGTGCCAAATGACTCAAACAAATTAGGATATTCTTTTGAACTTATGTGCTTGGATTGATAAAACGTTTATCTTTGTCATGGAGTTTATGATTGATATATTTATATACGATTTTTCATATTCTTATTTGTAGTTTGGCTCCCATGAAGTTGAAAATTAACTTCACGGTGAAGTTGAGCCAATCTCAACCCTTAATTAAAATAAAGGGTTGAGATTAATTTGAGATGAATTTTAATTAAATAGGAAAGTAAACAAATCTCCCCAAATCTCTCTCTCCCAATCGACAGTTTGGCTCAAAATTCTTCGTCTCCCCATTCTTTACATCGACGCAACACCAAAATTTTTCTTCATCAAATCGTTTAGAAGCCTTCGTCACAGTTTGATTTTATTCATCTCATCATTCTGCCATAGGTAAACACTATTCTTCTCCTCTTTTCCTCCTTCTAAACTCGATTTTAAGATTAAAAAAAAAGAAACGGGAATGCTCAGAGCTTTCATCTACATGATCCTTTTTTTTCCTCCTTCTAAAATCGAGTCTGTAGAGCTTTCATTGATTGATTTAAACTGAATTGGAGGAACGGAGGGTGCCAAATTAGTTGTGATTTATATATTCAGTATGATGCATATCAACTGTTTGATGTAATGTCTAGTAGAACAATTGAAGGTGGAGTGAGTTCCTTTTTTCCACAACCTCTGATTGGAACTAGCTTTTTTATGTGTCAAATTGGTTACTGAGTTCCTCTTTTCCCACCCTTTGATTAGTTATCGTTTATACTCAAAGTTTGAGTAGTTACTGAAGGCTCTTTATCTGAGTTTTGCCAATTTACTCAAATTGGTTACTGAGTCTTGTGCCAATTTACAGGTTCTCTATATTTATGCACAAATTTTATTAGTATGAGTCTTGTGCCAATTTACAGGTTTCCTAAAGTGCAATTTTGGGATCTGATGTGTTGTAAATATAATTTTTTTTCCTATAAAGTGGTGAAAATTTGGAAAACTCGAGTGCACTGCAGGCTCTGAATCTAATATCTTGCAAATGATTTTGAACAAGTCTGATGGATATTTGTTTAGCCTATTAGCTCAAATGGAAGAGCAATGTGCTTACGCACAAAGATATAGGTTCGAATCCTATATAGGCTCATTTTTGTGATGCTATTTGTCTTTAGTTCCATTTTGCAACTTCAACATTCATGATATATCTTGTCTTTGTGAAGAAAAAAGGCTTGAAAGCTTTCCTGGGAAAAGGGTCTGGAAAGCTACCTTCATCTACTCTATGTTGTAATAGTGATTGTTACAATTTAGGGTCATTCTTATTTAGGTTTTCTTTGACATTAATTTTGCAGCATACCATAGTTGGGTAAGTATTGTAACAGCAAAACGTGATCAGTAAAGCTACCGTCATCTACTCTATGATGTAATATATCCACAATTTTTTAATTTTATTTCTTAAATTTGATTTCTTTTCTAATTTGGCTTATGGACATGAAAGTAAAGTACAAATTCGAAAATGAACATCACCCACCAACAAAGAAAGCTTGTAGATTATTCACCAGTCCATCTGCATTTTTCATAGTGAAGCTGAGATCAAAGGATAATTATTTAAAAACAAGGAACTGTAAGTTTGTAACTGTTGTAAAGGAACTATGTGTTCAGCTGTAAAGCTGAAGTTCTAGTATGTAGAAGACGGGAAATGTTATACAATATTGTCAATGGAAAAATGTGGGTTGATCAAGAAAGATAAAAACAAACGGTGCTCCTAAATATTGTAAAGGTCTTAACACATGGTGTTGACAACATATTCGGAGAAAGAAAAATGTGAAATGTAACTTTAATCTTGAGCCCGGTGCTAGATGTCAACTTGTAAGATTGAAATGATAATCAACCATCATATCTCTGCAGTGAATATGTTAAAAGTTACACCAACATGAAATGATAATCAACCATCATATCTCTGCTTGTGTTGTGTATGCAATACAGATTTCTGACCACCTTTACACTTCACACTCACAAGTATCACAATAATAAACAAGTTTAATTTACTACAGATGAAATCCAACCTAAACCTAGCAAGCTAGAGCATTTTTCCAGACCAATTGAAAGCTTTGCAGTTTATGCAGATGGACTGGTGAATAATCTGCAACCTTTCTTTGTTGGTGCTTGATGTTCATTTTGAAATTTGTACTTTACTTCCAAGTCCATAAGCCAAATTAGAAAAGAAATCAAATTTAAGAATTAAAATTAAAAAATTGTGGATAGATTACAGCATAGAGTAAATGATGGTAGCTTTACTGATCACGTTTTGCTGTTACAATATTTCTGACTACCTTTACAAATGCTGAAGCTGCAAAATGGAACTAAAGAAAAATAGCATCACAAAAATGAGCCTATATAGGATTCGAACCTATATCTTTGTGCGTAAGCACATTGCTCTTCTATTTGAGCTAATAGGCTAAACAAATATCCATCAAGACTTGTTCAAAATCATTTGCAAGATATTAGATTCAGAGGGTGTGGAAAAAGACTCAGTAACCAATTTGAATAAATTGGCAAAACTCAGTAACGTGTAAATTTGTGCAGAAATATAAAGAGCCTTCGGTAACTACTCAGACTTTGAGTATAAATGATAACTAATCAGAGGGTGGGGAAAGGAGGAACTCAGTAACTAATTTGACACATAAAAAAACTAGTTCCAATCAGAGGTTGTGGAAAAAAGGAACTCACTCCACCTTGAATTGTTCTACTAGATATTACATCAAACAGTTGATATGCATCATACTCAATATATAAATCACAACCAATTTGGCACCCTTTGTTCCTCCAATTCAGTTTAAACCAATCAATGAAAGCTCTGCAGACTCGATTTTAGGAGGAAAAAAAAGGATCATGTAGATGAAAGCTCTGAGCATTCCAGTTTCTGTTTTTAATCTAAAAATCGAGTTTAGAAGGAGGAAAAGAGGAGAAGAATAATGTTTACCTGTGGCCGAATGCTGAGATGAATAAAATCAAACTGTGCTGAAGGCTTCTAAACCATTTGATGAAGAAAAATCGTGGTGTTGCGTCGATGTAAAGAATGGGGAGACGAAGAATTTTGAGCCAAACTGTCGATTGGGAGAGAGACTGATTTTGGGAGATTTGTTTACTTTCCTATTTAAATAAAATTAATCTCAAATTAATCTCAACCCTTTATTTTAATTAAAGGTTGAGATTGGCTCAACTTCACCATGAAGTTAATTTTAAACTTCATGGAAGCCAAACTGTCTTATTTGATTATTACTTGAATATTAAATAAAGTATCCAAACAATTTATTATTTATCAAATGTGCTTACTAGAAAACTCCTGGTGAATGAAATCACATTTAGTGAACTGATATTATTAAATTGAAAGGGTTCGTGTCGTTAACCTGGATACAAATGATTCTAAATTAAACCATCTTGTGAGTGATTGATGAACGTGAGTTTCATAGTTCATAGGGCATGGAGATGTCCAATCGCTTGCATACGTGAATATGGGGATACTCATCGGACATACCGATCATATGGCATTCATGGCTTACTGAAGAGTTATAGCGATCATTATCAGTGAGTTCCTTAGAATGAGCTTGATATATCTTTTATTTGAAGGATGACATATCTTAGACGCTATTAGACGCTGACTATAACATTCAGTTATAAAAGCAGTGATCAGGGTGGTCAGAATTTGAGTGGGAGTTATAGTCGTTGCAAGATTGGATTAATCCTCGTATACCAAGCATACTTTAATGTGTTGGGAAGGATTGATGTCCCGTCCACTTGAAGAGTGAGAATTGTGCAAACGCATGGTCATGCTCATATTTGATTTGTATTGACAGTTTCTTCTCAAGAGTTCAAGAAGCATATTTGATGGTAAAGATGATTTCCATCACATAGTCAGATAGGGACATTAGGCGATAAGAGAATTTTAACGTTGCATACTTGTATGAAAGTACAAGTGGGAGATTGAAGGAATTTGTGACATATCCAAGGTGCAATTATTGATGATGAAATAAGACATTAAATATGGGGATATATATAGTCCAACAAAATTAGGGGTCATGGCGTCTTGCTAGAAGTTAACAATGATCGATGCGTTTATATGATATGTGTATTGCTAATATTATTGGGTCCCACGAGGTCACACCATAACGAGCGGGTGAACTGGATCAATAAATAAGAGAATTACTTGTATATGTATATATGGTGGAAAAAGGTATGTTTTGTAAGAGTACAAAATATACTATGAAGTTAGTAATTAATAGTAAATAAGGGGTTATTTCTATTAAGGCATGTTTACTTGTAGATTGATTTATTTTCGGATTTATAAACTAAATGAGTTTATATGGGTTTATAGTTTATTTTGGGTTTATTTCTCAACGGGTTTATATAAATAAATCAGATAAGACTGGTTACTTGGAGGTTATTTTTTGGGTTTATTTTACTTCAAAAGACACTCATGCCCTTAAAAAAATCGAACATTAACGTTGAATATCGAAGGATGAACAAATAATATCGGGATGGAAAAACACAAGGTCAAATTAGGGTTTTAAACAAAAATAAACTCATCCAAACAAAAATAACCTTGGTCTGGGAAGTTTTTCTAGCAATCGAAGGTTAAGACGATGTTTGTTCCGTCTCGGGTGAACCAACTAGAGGAGTAACACTTGACACTCTAAAGAGTTTTGAGCACGCATCAAAATGTATTCCTTTTCCCCTTATCTAATTTGATATGCATGAGATCCTTGTTCAAATATTTAAAAAATTATTTCCAGAAATTTCGCTTTTACACGTCTAAAATTCCAACAATATTAACACGTGACTTTTTCATATTTTAGAACTTAAGTTGTTAACGAGTAAAAGTGAGGCAAGTATTAGATATAACGATTAATTTACCTTATGTTATTAAAAAAAATTATGTGATATACGAGCAAGTTTTATACGTAGGCAAGACCGGTATCGTTTGACACGATCATACCGTGATAAGGTCAGTGTCTTTTGATACGGTCATACTATGATCATAATTTGAACAATCTCGGTGTCGGTTGGCATGAACAAGGTCGAAGGTTATGGTTTAATACAACGGAATTGTAAAAGACACGTTTTACTGTTACAGCATTACAAAACCTGTGATCTCATTGACATGGGCATCTCTCAATTTAAACATACTAATTAAGCATCACTACTAATTCTCCAGTTGCAACGTACGCATGATGACTAAGAGCATCTTCATGATCGCCGGTTAAGATAGAGTTACACTAGGGTACGTGCAGGAACTATTCTTACCTGAAAACACAAAACAAACCAAAAAGAATTAGAACAATATATACATGCATAAACCCCTATTACTTTGACATAGAGTCACTTACTTGTCAACTGGAGTGTGCACAGCAAGTCAAGTCTTCCTTCTTCTTTAGCTTAGAATTACACAAGCTATGCTTGTGTTTGATCTTCCTAGACGTTGTTGATGAGTATATGTATGTATATGTTATGTTGATTGCTTTTGGGCAATGAAGAAGTGAAGAGGATTGAGAGAAGAAGCGAAGAGAACAAAGAATTTCCCTCTGCACAGTTAGCCGCCCCTGAGCCTTGACAGCGCCGCCCTGCGGCGGAGCCTATGTCGCCGCCCCTGCGGCTGAGTGGCATCGCCCTTGCAGTGTGTCGTCTCTTTTGCGTCTTCTTGCTTCCGCAGGTGCGTTTGTCCAGGACATTTCCTTTGGACTTGGCTTGTGAGTGTAGCTAGGATAGTAAGGTGTATGATGAGCTTGATGAGTTATATGTTGAGGTTATGCCTTAGACATTTGTAAGTATGTTGAGGTATCGAGGTTTAGATACGAGATAAAGTTTGAGGTATGATTATGGGGTGTGGGAGGTGGATCTCCTAACCATGACAGTGTTTGATATGTGTGTGCCTTGTTGATGCAGACACGTACTAATCGTTTCCTCGCGGGGAAACAGTGACCACTTGATACATGTTTACGTTTGTGACAGGTAAGTCCATGGGACTTACTTAATTAGCGGTTATGGATTTGAATGATTGTGATAGTGGTGCTTTTGCATATGAATGTTGCATTTATAACTTAAACCGGACTAGGACGACCATATATGTATATTAAATGACCCAAGTGTATTATAACGGGTCGTGATCACCAGTCAAAGCTCGCCGAGAGTAGAGAAGATGCACTAAAACCGGTACTCCAAGGGGGGGGGTAGATCTCCATGCAAAATCTGTGTGAAAGGGGACAGAGGTGGAGTTCTAAGGTTCCTCGTGCCACAAAATAAGTTGAATTAGTAATGGTATAACGTAATGAAGATAATAAACGGATTCGTGTGTGACATTGCATATTGTGATGTGATGATGTGTTTGTATGTGCTATTACTTTTATTCTTATTCATGAACTGTTAGCTAACGGTTTTATACCGTGTTGTAGATATTCTGCAGGATAGGAAGACTACAGATTGAGCCAGATGAGTGATCAGACGAGGGCTTCCGTACACTAGGTTGTGCGAGGGTTTTGGATGTTTTGTACATGTATGGATACATGATTGCCGCTTTGTACTCGGTCGTGTTTTGTAAACCTTTTGGATGTATATATTTTTATAGTTTTATGTATTTGGTTTTATATTTATCTGTGTCTTGTTGTAAGATCCAGTGAACTTGTTGTCAGGCTAGAGTCAGGATCCACTGTGAGATCCTAGCCAGTAGCGCCCCGAGTCCTGCGGATTTGGGGTGTTACAGTAAAACCTCACCGTAAGCTATCCCGTCATAGAAACATATTTCCTTTGCAATCTCAGCTGTGTCCATAGAACTTTAGAAGTCTTCAATCGAAAACCACAATTTGATACTTTAATCTCTAGAATCTGCGTTTTCCCTATTCTTGCATACATATCTTGTTATTTGTCTTTTATTAGCATATTTGTCTAAACTAGATTTCTTTACCGCTTGATTTCACCAAGTTCATGAGATCGACCCTGAAATACTTGCTTATATAACGATTGATCCGTACACTGCGGATTCGCTTTTACTTTAATTCTTTGTATAAATTTAAAGCTTATTTGCATACACACTTTTGAGCGAACATTACACATGTTCAGATGGGACCGGAAAGCCGGACTGTTTGGACAGCCCTACGAACAAGTTCGGGGTTATGGTTTAATGCAACGAAATTGTAAAAGACACATTTTATTGTTAGAGAATTACAAAACCTGTAATCCCATTGACATGGGCATCTCTATTCGAGCTCAATTTAAACATACTATTTAAGCATCACTACTAATTCTCCGGTTGTAACGTACGCATGAATCATGATCGCCGGTTAAGATAGAGTTACACTAGGGTACTTGCAGGAACTATTCTTACCTGAAAACACAAAACAAACCAAATAGAATTACAACAATATACATATACATGAAACCGCTATTAATTTGACATTTATAGAGTCACTTACTTGGATCAATTATAGTCTGCACAGCAAGTCCATTGAATAAACAAGTACCACCTTGGCTTCTAAACGTAGCCCAGTACGAACTAAAAGCATAGCTCGCTTGTGAAACCAATTGATTGGGGCTATAACATGCCTTCCCAGGCTGAATGGCGTCACAAGTCCCATTCCCTTGTGAACAAGCATACGTCATTGCAGCTCCAAGTGCCGACACGTTAGCACCTTGATCCACAACGCACCAAACCTTCCCCTTATAAGGTACATTGTTGGTTCCTTCTGGTATTATCGGATAACCCGAAGAAGGTACCTTCCCGGACAAGTCAATCGGATACACATTAGTACCATTCGGGTAGAAAACGCCCCAATGCCGCTCAGTTCCTGGCCCCGGCTTTTGGTTTTCGTTGTACAACGAGAAGATGAAAGTCGGAAAATCCACTCCGGGGCGAGCAGGAGTGCCGAGAGGTGGATTAGTTGTCAGTTTTTTAACTATGTTTCTGTTGTATGTTGCAGCATTTTTAGGGTTTGCTCCAATCTGATCAGCATCACAGCTATTTGGCCATCCGGTTTCGCTTATGACAAGTTTGACATCAGGAACACCGAGCTTCCTCATAGCGAAAATGACAGCATCAAGCATTTGATCAAATAAGTTAGTGTAGATCAAACCGGAAACTGGGTCAGTGAAGTTAGATCCGCCATTGAAGAGAGAGTAGTTTAGGTTAATATTTGGATAATTTTGTGACCAAGCGAGATAAGGGTAAACGTCGAGGAAGTAGAAAGATTTGGTCTTGTTGAGAAAGAGTAACATGGGTTTGACGACGGAATGAGCAATGTCGGATCGGAATGTGCCATTAGAAGGAGGATAGGAGGTTTGGAGAACATCCATAGCCATGGGAGTACTGACTTTGATGTTGGTGATATTGAAGATTCTTAGTGCAAATTTGATCTTTTTCATTGCAGGTACAAGGTTGGGCCATGTGTTTGTATTGGCAGTGTCTGTGTAACTGAGGATTTCATTTCCTACAAGAATGTATCTGATGTGGGTTTGAGGGTAGTATGGGAGGAGATTGGTTTTGATCCAGTTGTTAGCTGATGATTGGTTTGAGGATATGGTGGAAATGAGGTTGTTTGGAATCATGATTGAGACTTGAAGATTGGTTCCATTTAGGGCATTGAGGATTTTAGGGTTGGTGTCGTAGATCTTTACTTGGCTGCCATTGATGCTCTTGATGAGCTGAATTGAAGTTGATGGTGATGGTAAGTTGTTGCCTAATGTTCCATAGTTGACCCCAATGGTAGCACCTGAAACTCGAGATCGATTTAGTTGTAAAACCAATTGAGAATAGCATGAGTAACATTAATGAAGAAAGTGAGTGAATTACCTGAAATGGAAACAAGTAGAGAAAGAAGGAGGATGGCGGCAATGGAGATTTGTGTATTTGTCGAGTACTCCATGTCGGTATCCTAGTGAGAGAGAGGAGGACAATATGTGGGCTTGTGTTGTGTTGTGTTAAAAAGTGACAGCATTGCCATTTTGTACTAGTTGTCATACATCTACAATCAAGCTCGAACCAAATTTTTTTAACAAGTCGAATGCAAACCGAAGCCGAATGACTTGTATCATATTACAACCGTACTTACATGTTACAGCTACAAGGGGGCTTTAAAATATTTCAACAAACTGTTATTCGTTGAGAAAATTGCCGTTACGGGTAGCTGAATCATATAGAAATGAATATGCTATCTTATTTTAATACTAATGACTAAGAAGTCAGATTTCACGTTACATACATAGTATAGTCATTTCATTAATCAAATTTATAAGGCTTATAATCGATCTGAATGAATTTTTTTATATTAATTTATATTTTATTAGTAGATGGTGAGATAGTTGCATGAGATGACCCTTGGCGGGACGTAAGCAAATAAAAATAACAAGTTTGTAGATCCATCTTAGATGATCATCTTAACCTAGTTACTTTATAAAACTTACCCAACGATTTACAATTCACAAATCAGAGATTTAATCTACTTTATTTATAGGATTTTTTTAATATCAAATTTTGTAAGACGATATTAATTATTGAGGATGATATATATATATATAGGGTCCGGTTCCGGTGAGGAGGACCCTTGCAGATAGGAATGAGGAGAGCCGGGGTGGTGACATGTGGCATGCCACATCACCGTTTTTTTTTTTTTTTTTTCTCCAGATTTTCTTTTTGTAAATAAAAATTGGTGTTCATATTTTTATAAGTATGTGTTCATTTTTAAAAGAGTCATTGTTCATATTTTATCAATAAATGTTCATTTTTTCACAACACTAATTGTTCATTTTTTAACATTAATTGTTCATTTTTGTATTTTTTTAAAAACATTTTTTTCGGATTTTTTTTTGAAAATGATGCTATTCTTTCAAACCGTGTTAATAAAATATGATGTTCATTTTTTTACAAGTTTGTATTCATTTTTTTTACATTTATGGTGTTTATAATATGCTATTCATTTTTTTTGAAAATTATACTTTTCTTTGTAATCGTGTTTATAATATTCAGAGATTGATTACATAAAAAATTGTGAAATCAAAGAGAATACAAGACGATTCAGGTTTTGTTTCTTCGAATTTCTACTCTCACTGTTTAGATTTTCATTCTTAAGGTTTATATTTCATTATGATTGATGTTTGTGTTCGAAATTAAATTTGTTTGAATCATTTTGTGTTTGATCAGTTTGATTGAGAAAATACATGTATATACATATGTTGAGTTGGTCTAATAGCTCCAATTAAATAATCTATATGCTCCTTTTAGTGTACACGCAAACTGTTCAGCAAAATGCCTTATAGAAAAATAGTTTATAATAATTACAGGAACAATGACATAAAAAGTATGAACGTTGACGAATAAAACATGAACAATGACGTATAAAAGTATGAACACTGATGACTTATCGATAACTTTGACACATACATAACATATTATGATCATCTTTTAACGTTTTGTGATGAGTTTTTTTTTTAATTTTTTGTGGTTATATACTGTAAATGAACATCTATGCATTATAAAATGAACACAAAAGAATAAATGGACATGACACTTTGATGAATAAAAATACTATGAACACCAATGTATAAAAACATGAACAATGACATATAAAAGTATGAACACCAATGACTATTTTGGACGTAAGGGTATTTTTCCAAATTTTAAGTTAATTTACAAAAATGTCATTAATGATGAGCGTGTGAGAGCCTTGATTTAAATTCATCCAATGGCTTACAACTCTCCTAATTCCTATCTACAAGCTCTCTCCTCACCTGAACTAAAATATATATATATATATATATATATATATATATATATATATATATATATATATATATATATATATATATATATATATATATATATATATATATATATATATATATATATATAGATACTGACTCTCATGTAAACAGCTCTTATAGTGTTCAATGAGAACGAATTATATTCGTTGGATCATTATAATGGATGGCTGAGATTAAACAATAGTTTAATAAATAAAAAATTATAAAAAAATTTTTAATCCTAATTTTGGAAGTGATAACGCGTATCAAACAATCTCTCCATAATTATCCTCAATTTTAAAATTTCCCTTAAATAAAACAATCAAATCTTTTACGGTTATTTTTGTATCCCACTTCTTCCTCCAAAGCAGATTCCCCTGTTTTCGAATTGAAGGAGACCATTGGTGCCGCTATCTTCTTCCATTATTCGCCGCCGTCTGTGGAGCAAGAGTTTTTTTCCCCATCCATTCTACACTAGGTATTGTGTTCGCCTTTCCCCGCCGTCGCTCGAGGTAATATCCATTGTTGGGATGAACTTTTTGTTCCGTTTCTACAAATTAGGGTTTTTTTTGCGGTTAAAAGTAACGAAATCCCTAATTTTGTTGTAGTTATATTCATCCTCTACTTCTTCTTCCGGTCTTCAGCGCCATTGGAGTCGCCGGTGCTGTGTTCGTACTCGATTCCGCATTCGGTTCGGGGAGCGTCGGTATTCGGAGTTCTGCATCTTAATATCCTGTTCATTGTCCGTATTCGGTTCTAGAAGCGCCGGTATTCGGCGTTCTGCATCTTAATATCCAGTTCATTGTCGATTGCTACACAGATTAGGGTATTCTTCGACTAGCCGCAACCCATCCGTCACACGAGATATTGTTATCGTTGTATTCCGTCTGCCTGTCCATATATGAGTGGTGTTAATGAGTAATGATTTTTATATTCGTTAGTCCATTGTTGTTGAATGTTACCAACCGAATGTCTATTGATTTTTGTTGATGAGCTTGAAGTATTATTGTCGAATTTGGGTTGATAAGCCATTGTTGTTGAATGTTGTTCATGCCTTGTCGAATGCGAGTTATGTTTGAGCCGTTATTCACTTGCCTGTTCATATGTGATTGGTGTTAATGGCTATAGGTTTTTATATTCGGTAGTCCATTGTTGATGAATGTTGTCAACTGAATGGCTATTGATTTATGTTGATGAATTTGGGTTGATAGTCGAATTTTGTTGAATGTTCTCCCATGCCTTGTCGAATACGAGTTATGTTTAAGCCATTATACACTTGCCTGCTCATATATGATTGGTGTTGATGGTCATTATTTTTTATATTTAATACGAAACTTGATAAAATTGCTAAAAGATGAATTATATTCGTTATTGTTTGATTGTTCTCCATGCCTTGTCGAATGAGACATTGGCTATGCTTATGAAATATTCATGAATAAGATGAATTATATTCGTTATTGTTTGATTGTTGTGTTCAGAAAACAAGATGGTGTCAGACAAGAAACAACGGATTAGAAGTGGGAAAAGGAAGGTCGTTTCAATTTAAGAATCTTTTGACGAGTCAGATGTTTATATACTTTGCTCCATTGGTTTGAGAACACAATGATGCCAAAAATACCGTGTATGGTTGTTAGAGGAGTGTTGGAGATTAACAACACTAAGGATGATGATGAATAGACCATCCAAGTAGTTATCTTGATATGTTGCTTCGAACAACTGTTTTGCTACACTTTGTCAAAACTATATTCTACCGTTTATTTCTCTATTTGGATATATTGAACACTTATGTAGGAATTATTGTGTTTAACACTACTGTCTTTATTAGTGTCAAAACACTATTTTACATTGTCAAAACTCTTTTTTTATATGTTGTTTTGAACAATTCTTTTGCTACATTGAGTAAAACACAACAACCATTGGGAGAAGATCTTTATCTTGTACGCTAACACCGTTTACCATGCATAATATGATGGATTGATAAGTGTACTAATCACCGAATAGGAACGATATAATTTCAGAATATACATGATATAGTTAATGGATGTTTCATGTATTAGATGTTGTATGTTAAGGAGCACAACCTTGTCACTTTTTACCGTATATGATGCTATATTTTATAGAATATACAAGGTATATTTACCGGATATAGAATATATTAGTGTGTTATATGTTAATGAGCGTTGTACACTTGGGTAATTAAGTTTACGCTTTCTTATTTGATGTTTCAACGCTATAAAATGTAATCGTATTTCAAACAATATATCCCGAAATAATATTTTTATATTAACGTATATAGTTGAAGAAAATTGTACATTACTGGAACTAATATTTCAAATAATATTTTTATATTATCATTATCTTGATATTCTTTACTACCCTTATTAATTAATTGGAAGATTCTGTAAATTGTAACTGCCTAAAATAGTGGAAGAAGATTTCATTTATAATTATTAAAAAATATCGAAATTGCCTTAATTTGGAGAGTGTATTACACATTCCAATCAAGAGAGTGGTTTGTATTTTTTATAGAATATTTAGGTAAAATTTCAGCCTTTGGATTAATCAGATCAAGGGCTACTATTCGTTCTCATTGAACACTATAAGAGCTGTTTACATGGGAGCCAAACTCTATATATATATATATATATATATATATAAAAAGCTAAGTATACCACTTTTTCTATTTATACTTTAAACTTCTTATTATTATTACAGAATGTCCCAAAAACTATTATTTAATTTTAAAATTATTTTAGAAATATATTATGAACTTATTTAAAAAAACTCACCATTTTCTTACACTAATAATGTAGAAAGTCGTGCTATGCAATGGCAGCCGTAGGTTGAGTTCATGTTTTGTCACGTTATGTTGCATGTGTCCATTAAAAATAGTATATACAGATCATACAAACAGCAAACTCATTTTTCACACTATTAGGGTACGGTATACTGTCGTAATTTTATGTCTGTTTGGTAATTTTGAAAAAAAATTACATAACCTTCTTAATTTTCATCGTAATTATCCGTAACTTTTATAATCTATCTCTGTAAGGTTAAAAAAAATTGAGAAGATTAAGTTACTAAGACAACTTTTATTTTTAAAAAATATACTAGACCCAAACATTAAGCAATTTTTTTTTAAAAAAATAAATTAGATATTAAGAGTATTTTTATTAGACAGTTACAATATTAATGTAAAATAGTTAATTGCTAAAATAAATTAAATTTGCTAAAAATTAGGAAAGCAGTTAACAAAAAAACGGTTACCGTACACTTGAGATTTCAAAATCTATAAATCCGTCATTATCGTTCTTTTAGCGGAAACCAAAATCAAAGAAAAAAAACGTAATCTGCAATCGGAAGCATGTTCTCCATCATCATTCTTTTCGATGCATCTTCTTCAACTCATTCATAATCATCAACACAACTTCAGTCGAGGCTCCAACAACCGTCTTCAACAGGTAAAACAGTTACCAATTGCAAAAGTCGGCTTCTCAAAATTTCGGTTCGTCTATCTTTTATCTTCATTTCCAGGTATGATATTTTCGTCGATTTCACAAAGGTTTTTGAAGAAGACGACAATATCTATCTTACACAGACATAGTTTGCGTAAAAATTTACTCTATGTACATTCGTAGGTAGTTGTTGTTGATTATGCGTATATGTCACTAGAAAAATGTAATAGATTTACTCTATATGTATCAAATCCGTAGTTTGTGTACATTTGGAATTTGTGATCAAATATGTAGTTTGTGTACATTTGGTATTTGGGATCTGATGAAATGCAGACTTCTATTTGTGTACATATATATCAAATCTACAAGATATGTATCGTAACACCCCAAATCTGATAGACTCGGGATGCTACGGGCTAGGACCTCACAATGGGTCTCAACCCTTAGCCTAACAACAACTTCACGGACCTTATAACACGACACAAATAAAAGCCAAATGGAAAGAGTTTTAATGCATGATGAGTATCTGAAATACAACCGAAAAACATAACTCCAGCCGAGTTTTCAAAACCAACAACATGACCACATCTGAAACAATAATAAAAGATAAATTGATCCCGTCCTATAATGTACGGAACCCCGGCTGCTCACTACCGCCGGATCAATCAACCACCTCCCTAACCAGCAAGACATCTATAAAGCGGTATAATACCGTTAGCTAATATTTTATGCATTAATATAAAGGTAAAGGCACACAAACACATAACATACACATTCAACATGCAACACTCAAGTCCGCATATTATCTTTGTTTAAGTCATAACCTTTACTAATGATACTTATTTTGTGACACGAGGGATTCCCAAACCTCGCCTTTGTCCCCGTTTACCAGCAAGGAATGGTAGTAATGCATCTGACCGTCTACGTGTCTAGGCTAGTTGCAGAGAACCTCCTAGCTCTCACAAGAGCTAGACAGTGATGTCATCGCCCGTTATCATACACTTGGGTCAATTACGTAATATATATATATAGGTCTGCCTATTCCGGTTTCGTTGTTTAGCATAACTAACATACACCACCAAAACACAATATGCTAATACAAAGAAGTCAGCTAAGTAAGTCCGTGTACTTACCAGTCCCTAAGCGAAACTCGGTCAACACTCTCTCTACTTCCCGTGGAAAAACACACAATGCCTGTTCAACACAAGGCACACGAATCAAACAACACTCTAGTCAACTAGAAGTCCTTAGCCTGCTAGGCTCAACATCTTCACAAGAACAACATCACTCTAGTCAACTAGAAGTCCTTAGACTTCTAGGCAAAACATCCTCACAAGACCATAAACTCAAGATAGATCAACACTCTAGCCAATTAGAAGACCTTAGAGATCTAGTGCTCACAATCCTCATAACTCATAAACACACAAGATATATGATCACTTTCAGTCCACCGCCTCAAAGGCTTCCAACAAAACAACTCAGTCCCAAACCGATATCCTCAAAGATCTTAAGAGATCATGCCACAATATTACAACCAACATACCCTCAACTCTCACAAGATAACCCTAAGGGTCAAGCCACTACTTGGCATTCCATATCACCTATGTTAAGCCATCCTAGCATGCTACTAAGATGGATCTGGATCAAGAAAGCGGAAAGGGAAAGAAGGAACAAGAGATCGGAGGCTTACTGGTGCAGAAACCGCCCCTGCGGTGTCAAGACGCCGCCCTCTGCGATGTGCAGGACTCATAGTCTACCTCTGCGGGTTGCAGAGGCCGCCCCCACGGTTTATAGGATCGCCCCCGCGGCTCACAGGATCCGCCACGCGGCTGCAGTCCAGAAACGTCGACTCTTTGGTTCTTCGATTGTGCAGCAGCCTTCCTAGTGTCTCCTTTATTGTTGTGAATGCCTCATAGCCTCCAACACGAGATCTTAGCCCTCCTCTACGGTCTATGCATGCAATCAACACAAGTACGAACAAGGTAACTTCTCTTGAGTGAATCGATGGATATAAACCTTTCAAGCTTGTAAGAAGAATGACAAGAGAAGAAGGGAAGAAGGGGAAGGAAGGAGCTTAATCTGGAGCACGTCTCTACAATCCTATCTTCTTGTGACAACCTCAAGGCAAGAGAGAGCCATGGTGGTGGGTGAAAGTGAAAGAGATGCATGAGAAGAAGGGTGAGAGGAGAAGTATGTTCGCTCCAAATGGTGTGTGCAAGATTTAAATTTATAACCCTAGATGTAAGCTTAAAACAAGGATGCGAACCCGCAGTGTACGGGTCAATCGTAGTAAAAAGCAAGGAATTCCAGGGGTCGGTCACAGGGACTTAGTGAAACAAAACAAGTATAGGTTTGCAATGCAACTACTAACCACAAAAGCGATTAAAACAATCAAAGATGATAAAAAAGTCAATTAAGGAAATATGCAATTCTAGGGATTAAAGCGTCTAGTTGTGGTTCCAACTCAAGATCTAAAGATAAGCGGACAAAGCTGAGATTTTTGCTGAGGGAAGGTGTTACTAAAGTGGAATAGATCACCGGGTAAGTCTCACTACTCACTAATCCCAAACCGCAACTCCTATTACCGGGTAAGTCTCAAGGAATTAAGGAAAAGAACTATAACCTCAAACCAACAAACCAACTAAGGGAATAGAATCAACCTTTACCGGGTAAGTCTCAGGCTAACTCACAAAGATGGAATGGAAGCACACTCAAACCCTAATAAAGGATAAACCTTTATTACCTACACTTATGATCTTTGGTAAACAAACAAAGGAATTACCGGGTAAGTCTCATCCTAGGCTTGCATTGAATCAGGAAAGGTATAATAAGAATAGGATTTGGCAAACTCTAACACTTAACTCTCAGTTTCGGATCAGATAAGTCACCTCTGTCAGAAGAATTCCACCCCGGCCGAGATGTTCTTCGACTGAGCGAGATGCTTAGGGTTAAGGATAAAGACTCGAACTTTCAGGGTCCTACTGTGATTAAGATTATTCTATCATTGTTTTTCCCACAACCTTCAGCCAATCACCCTAGAATCACACAAGGAAATTAGCCACTCATCATCATGAAAGCAATAATCAAATATATGGGAAGAAAGAGAATAATTGAACAAGAAAACCTTAAGAGAAAGACTCTAATAACTGAATCAATTATCAAACAAGCGTTCCTTGGATCAAAATCCAACAAGACAAGTGACAAAGAAGGGAATCTAAGGGAATCTTACAAAACCCTTCACAAAAGCTGTAAAAGCTACAAACTTTCTTCCTTCAACCTTCAAAAAGGTTCTTCAAATCTCCCAACTAGAGTATAAGCGGGGTCTTCAGCCGTTAGCGGATGTCCAGCCCTAAGCGGATGTTCTTCGGTGTAAGCAGGATATCGATTTATAGAAAATCCAACCCTTTTTATAGGAAAATTACTCTCCAAAGATAAGATATCTTAGAAAGATCTCTTCCCATAAAAATAGGTAAAATATATGGGCTAACTTATCTTCTTCCTTCTAGAAATCCAACCTAAAAAGATAAGATCCTCCTTCCAAAAATAAAAGATCTCAGCCAAGAATAAATTATCCTTGCCGCGTCCAAGGTGTTCACCTCGGTCGAGTCGGCTCCTCTGGATCACCTCGGTCGAGGTGACTCTGTAGTCAACCGAGGTGAATCACAACTGAATGTGAAATCTCTCAAATCTGGTCCAAAGTGAATCTCTAATCCAATTCCATGATTCCTGGATTCTTCCTTAAGCTCCTGAATGTAGCTCCAATGACTCCTTAGCTCCTTTTGCTCCATTTTAGTCCAAAATGTGCCATTTTACCTACGATTACAACAAAACTAGGTGTAGACCTCGATTCCCGCAAAGGTAGATGAAACGACAATATAATCACATAATATACATCCAAACATGTAGATTATCGAAGATAAAACGTCTAAACAGGCCCCAAAATATAGACAATAATTCATGCTATCAAAATACCCCATACTTAGCCCTTGCTTGTCCCCAAGCAAGTTCCGAATATAAAATACTAGATAGAATGGATTATAAGTCATGAAGATCAATGAAAAAGTCTTTCAAAACATTTTAATGGTGTGCTACAATCATAGATCACTCTAAGAGAGTACTTCATGGAATTTAAAATCAAAATATGCTTTAAACATTTTATAAATATAAGAAAGTTGTTCATCTTTGCATAAAATCATAGAATGCATAATAAATTCATAATCATCGAAATTAATCATGTATAATCTAGTTTAAACCACTAAGTCAATCAACAAGCTCGAGGTCTCAAGGGCTTCTCAAAAGAAAGGTCAAGAAACGTGTAGGGTAGGGATGTATAGAAGGTAATGTGGTGCTAGAATCCGGGAAAAGGATATCGCTTCACTTTCACTTGACTTTCAACATCATCCACCAATAAGCTTTGCTTACTTCATACTTTTCCCTTTTTTACTTTACTTTTTGGGATGCATGGACAGAGGTGCACAATAACCGAAGCCTAGGAAATCAGCAATCATCAATTTCTCGAGATGCTTCAAACCCTTGATGCACATACCATGACCCGTTAGGAATATCGCTCAATCCGACTTTGGCAAGACACAAACACCCGGATATGTGAATGGTGCCGAGTTACTCATCATCATGATTAACTTCCCCAAACCTATTTATTACTTTATAACACTTTCAGCCAACTTCTCAACTTTTCCTTCACTTGCTTTTCACTTGCTTGCTTCCAAATTCCCGGATAGGTAAAAGGAGGCAAATATGTATATGAGGGGCTAAGCATGATCAAGAAGAAGAAGAGAGGAGAATGAATTGCCTTGGTCTTCCCAGGAAGAAAGCGAGAGAACTCATAATGTGGTGTCAACCTTCAAATTCAACATAATTTGGATAAAAACAAAGTATTAAACATGCCACAAATTTTAAACAAAGCATTTAGCAACTTAAAGATATCATAAAACCTTTTAAACATATAAAGATTTCAAAAACCATTCTGCAAACAAAATCTTCACTGAGATCATATCCAGATAAGAAGCACAAAATCGTTTTCGAAAACTTTCAGTTAAATGACCTCGGTCGAGGCGTTCTAAGTCAACCGAGGTGAAGTACCTCGTTTGGCCAGAATCACTTCGGTCGAGGTCAAATAAATTTTTTTTATTTAAACCGGTTTTTGACGTTTTTCTCAATCAATTAACCTATATGCATGCACGTATTCTCAGATAAGCACATAAAGCAAAATAAAGCATAAATATCTAATAAAGTCGAGTGATACAACCACATAAGTCATAAAAGTACATCTGCATACCCCATACTTGGGACACATTGTCCCAATGGGTCAAATAAGTCTAAAGAAATAAAATACTCACCGGACATAGCTGAGCTGCATAATAAATAAAGAAAGAAAATCCTGCAAGCTCTCAATAATCCCGATCCGGTGGTGGTGGTGGTGGCACGTACGGATATTGAGATGGGTCGAAAGGGTAACCCATGACCTGCTCAAACTGGATCTCCGCCATCTGTCGCTGATAGTGCTGACCCTCTAGCATCTAATGAGTCCAGCTATCGATCTCTCGGCGCTGGTCGTCAAATCTCTCTTGGATGTCTACAGTCAGGGCAGCATAGGAGTCTATCATCTGCTCGGTGAGGTCATCGATCCGACGGTGAGCATCTGGGTCCCTCTGCCAGCGTGCCCTACGGCGAGCGGGACGTGCTGGTGTTGCAGCCGGCTCGGTCTCAGTCTCGTCATCGTCTAAGTCAATGACCGGCGCACTAGTCCCAGCTGTATCTGTGCCCGTATCCATAGGAACACCGTCATCCTCCTCATCATCAGCCTCCTCAACCTCATCCTCCTTAGCTGGTGCAACTGCTGCCTCTCTAGCATCCTCCATAAATGGGATCCACGAGTCTGCCAGTAATGTGGATCGAACACTGAGAACTGAGCTGACCATGTGATCCCCTGCGGTGCAGTCGGCTCCCATGGCATCGCCACATATGGCGTAGTAAGTCCTCGGGGAACCAGTATCCTCCGAGTAATCATCTCTTGAAGTCCAAGCGGCTTGGCAGCCGCCACCATGTTACAAGCACTGAGGTCCATATCCATGTAACTCGCTATGTGAGTCACAATGCCTCCGCAGCAGATGTCCCCCTTCGCCTTAGCCTTTATCCGATGCAGATCCTCTTCCAGCATCAAACCAAAATCTGGGATCCCTCCAGTCACCATGCAGTATAAACTCAGTAGCTCGCCCTGTCTGACCTTTTGGGCGTCTCAGTACGCGCCAGAAGAGTCTCACTGAAAATCCTGTGGGCCAATCTAAAAGCAAGATGGAATATAATCCCCTCCTTGGAATCTCTAGGTCTCCATCTGTCAGCATGCTCAACCACGTGAGCTATTTGTCCCCAGAACTCCCTAGCTACAGCTCGGGAGGGAAAATCAGCAACTATCGGGATGGGGAAGCTAAAGATATCCCGCCAGTGGTCTAAGGGAACCAAGTAATTCCGGTTCATCAACCGGTACTTCACGGCCCGCTCGGTGGGCAAGTAAGTGAAGGAGCTGACAAATTCCAGTGTAGGCTCAAGGTAGGCCGGAGCTTGGATCTCAGTGAACTGCTCTAGGACCACAACAGAAATCATACGCCTCAGGTCATCATCGACATGGAGGCAATCAAAGGCTGAAATGTCCAAGAAGCGAGGTGCAATCACTGGACGGGCCGTTATGCGGTCATAATCGACCTGGTGTCTCTCGTGGATCACCGGTCTACTGCGTCGGGAGGAAGAAGAAGGGGAAGGAGAAGATCTGTCCCTCAGGACCAACTGCTTGTCAGAACTCATCTCTGCAATCTGTCAGACCACCTCGGTCTCTCTGTCAAGTCTCAAGAACACCTCGGCCGAGGCGCAGGCCGACTGGACCGAGGCGAAGAGCTGTTCGATCGATTCCCTCAAAAATCCAGTTCTTTTCCCCCAAAATCACTACAACAGGTTCCTATGGGGTACTTAGTCTGTTTCTCAGCAAATGTAGGGGCAACCAAAGCCCAGAATGAGATAAATCAGTGGAGAAAGACGAAGTTAGGGTTTTTTTCGATAATTACCCATATTTGGTCGATTCGATTCGTTCTTTCTGCAGATTGGTACTTGAAATGCGATCCTCTACCTTTTCCTTGCAGTTTGGAAGCGAGAATCGTCGAAAACGAGCGAAGAACGGAGGAGCGAGGTGAGATATGCGCCGCGGTCGAGAAGAGGGTAAAGGGAGGAGAGAGAAATCTCAGCCCCCTTTTATACTCTTTTTTGGAACTGTTGTAACCTCGGTCGAGGTGGTCTCGACTGGACCGAGGTGGTACGGACTGAGGTGGATCTTCAGAAACCCTAGTCGCCTCGGTTGCTCAAGAATCATCTCGGTCGAGGTGCTGTGACAGCAACCGAGATGTGTCTCAGTTAAACTCCGTCTTCTCAAATTCTCGAATTTTTGTCCTTCCAGTTGTGCTCCTAGGTTGTATCCCTTCCTTAGATGTCACCTGTTGTCTGTCTAGGATGCTAAAAACAAAACAAAACAAAGCAAAAACAAACTATCTAAGCTAGACTAGAAAAAGGGAAAAGAAAGCAATACCTTGGGTTGCCTCCCAAGAAGCGCTTGATTTAAGGTCGCTAGCTAGACCGTACGGCGTCTCTCAAACGAGGTATAGTGGTGCAACCTCCTCAACCGGAACTTCCGGTTTGTATTTCTTAAGTCTATGACCATTGACCTTGAAGCTTCCACTCGTTTCGCCCCAAATCTCAACTGCACCATGAGGGAAAACATGTTTCATAACATAAGGTCCGGTCCATCTAGATTTCAACTTACGTGGAAAGAGGCGGAGGCGGGTGTTGAAGAGTAGAACTAAGTCTCCTTCTTTAAGCTCCTTAGGAATGATACGCTTGTCATGCCATTTCTTCGTCCTTTCCTTATAGATTTTGGCATTCTCATAAGCGTTCAAACGCAGCTCTTCCAGCTCGTTGATGTCCAATAGCCGCTTCTCGCCGGCTTCCTTGATGTCGAAGTTCAACCATTTGATCGCCCAATATGCCTTGTGTTCTAATTCAACGGGCAAGTGACAAGACTTCCCATATACCAAATTATAAGGGGTGGTACCAATGGGAGTCTTGAATGCGGTCCTGTAGGCACAAAGAGCATCGTCCAACTTCATGGACCAATCCTTCCTCGTCCTAGAGACGGTCTTCTCCAAGATTGCTTTAATTTCTCTATTCGAGATCTCGACCTGTCCACTAGTTTGAGGGTGATAAGAGGTTGCTACCTTGTGGGTCACCCCATACTTCGATAGAAGTGCCTTAAACTTCCGGTTGATGAAATGCGTCCCTCCATCGCTGATGATGATGCGCGGAGTCCTAAAACGTGGAAAGATAGTCTTGTTAAAGAACTTCACGACCACCATGGCGTCATTAGTGGGAGAAGCAATGGCTTCAACCCATCTAGAGACGTAATCAACTGCTAGAAGAATATAGAGGTTTCCTCCGGATGATGGGAAAGGTCCCATGAAATCTACTCCCCACACATCAAAGATTTCCACCTCTTGAATGTTATTAAGTGGCATTTCGTTCCTCCTAGATAAGTTCCCTGTTCTTTGGCATGCATCACAAGAGACAACAAACGATTGCACATTCTTAAATAATGTAGGCCAAAAGAACCCGGAACGTAATACCTTAGCGCATGTCTTGTTGGCGCTAGCGTGCCCTCCACAAGGAAGTGAGTGACAATGCCGTATGACGCTATTAACTTCATCTTCCGGAATGCATCTTTGAAGCATCCCATCCGGCCCGCGCTTGAATAGCAGCGGTTCATCCCAGTAGTAATGGCGTACGTCCTTGAAGAATCTCTTCCTTTGAGCGTACGTCAATCCGGGTGGTATTTCCTGGCAAACAAGATAATTAACAATATCAGCATACCAAGGTCCTTTATTATCACAAAGTTGGTGGAGAGAATGGTCCACCAACTGAGGATGGATGTCAAAGAAGGGAATAAGAGGCTTGTTATTTTCAGTAGTCTCAGTTGACATCATCTCGCTTTCGACCTCGGTCGAGGCGCAGAGGCATTGACCGAGATGTTCTTCAGTCGCCTCGCTTGGTCCAGAAAGTGCCTCGGTCGAGGTACTGTAACTGGAACTGGAACTGGAGAGCTTCGTCTCTTGGATTAGTTTCTCAGTTTTAGCTCTTGGGTCTTCTTCCAGTGTCTTTAAGCTCCGTATATCTACATCACAAGAAGCATCTATATATACCTTCCTCCTTTAAACTAAAACTAATAACTTTCTCAAGTGGATCGTTAATAAGGATAGAGCTCACCAATTCTCTTGATTCTTCTTCATCATAGATGTTGAAGATATCATCTCCTAGCCGCTCTCCTTTCATGGCCGCAAGTAATGCGAATTCCACTTCATCTCCGCCAATGTTGAATTTCAGCTTGGCGTTCTTACAATCCACATTGCAACCCGAAGTTGCTAGAAATGGTCTCCCGAGAATGATAGGAACGGGATAATCTGCGGGAATATCAAGTACAACAAAGTCTATAGGTAAATAGAAGTTACCTAACTTAACTGGAACGTCTTCCAAAATGCCCACGGGATGGGTGATGGAGCGGTCCGCCATGTATAACCTTATCTTAACCGGCTTGGGCTCTCCAAGTCCGATCTTAACACATAGCTCCAGCGGAATGATGCTCACGCTGGCTCCTAGATCACATAAGGCTTCATAAGTGACATCCCCAACTTGAATGGGAATGCAAAATGAGTCGGGATCTCTCAACTTGGGTGGCATCTTCTCCTTCATGATTTGAATAAGCTCCGAGGATTTAGATGTCATCCTTACTTCACCAAAGTCTTCCAGCTTCCTCTTCCTTGATAGAATCTCTTTCAAGAACTTCCCATAGGCGGGCATCCCTAGAATAGCATCAAGGAAAGGAATGTTAATGTGAGTTATTCATCAAGTCAAGGAACTTACCAAAGTGCTTGTCTAGATGTGCTCTAGTCCTTGATTGGGGGAATGGAAGTGGTGGTTTATATGCAGGAGGTGGAATATAAACTTCAGTTTTCTCCTCCGCTTTCTGTGGCTCCACCTCGGTTGGCATCTCGGCCGAAGTGTTCTTCGATTGCACCTGGACCGAGGTGGTCTTCGTCTGTATTGGCACCGACCGAGGCATTGGATATGCAGTCTTCAGTCCACTCCTCGTCGTTATGGCCATAATCTGACCCTTGGGGTTGCTTTCCGTTCTTGCTGGAAGCTTCCCTGGATCTCTTGGCGTTTCATTCGCCCTACTAGCAAGTTGTTGTTCAAAGGCTTTTTGTGCCTTCGAAAATGAAGTCATGGATGTCTCCATAGCACTAAGCTTGATCAAGATAGCCTCCAGCACCACATCTTTCTTCTCCGGCTGGGATGAGCTTGATCCAGGCTCCTGGCTCTTTAATAGAGTAGAAGGAGAAGAAGAGGAAGAGAGGAAAGGATTAGAGGAATCATTCGAATTAGAGTTAGAGTAAGGGTCACCCGAATTTTGGTTGTTTGCCCTCCAATTATTGCTATTGGATCCTCTATTGTTGTTGTAGTTGTTGTTCCGGGAACCGTTGTTGTTGTTACGGTGTCCATTGTTGTTCCTTGATCCTTGATCTTCCTTCTTGGTTTGAGAAACTAAGAGTTCTTTTAATTGTTTCACGTTATTCTTCAAAGAGATGAGCTGATTAGTGTTTGATGGCTCCTCTTGAAAGTTGACTCTTTTAACTCCACCTTCAGCACCTTGGTGGGAGTATTTCTCCATGTGCAAAGCTTGCTTCTCTATGAACTCCCAAGCTTCGTCAATTGGCATGTCTATGAACGTGCCGGCAGATAGTAGTTGAAGGTTGAACTGGGTGCTTCCGTCCAGTCCCTTGAAGTATATCTCCAACAACTCTATCTTTGGAATCCCATGATGTGGACAATCCAAAAGAATATCCTTAAATCTCTCCCATGACTTGGACAAGCTCTCCTTGTCCTTCATGATGAATGCATTAATCTTCTCTCTCATTTCAGCGGTTTTAGAGGGGGGAAAGAATTTAGTCAAGAATTCCGTAGTCATCTCCTCCCAAGTACTGATTTTTCCTGGAGGAAGAGATTGATACCAAGTAAGAGCTCTATCTTTTAAAGAAAAGTAAAAAGGTCTTAGCTTGTAATTGTTGTTTTCTATTCTTGAAGGTCTCAAAGTCTCCATCAAGATCTCATAGTTTTGTAGATGTTGATGTGGAGATTCCTTCTCTAGCCCTCCAAACTAGCATTGGCGAATCATGAAAAGAACTTGCGGTCGAAGTTCGTAGTCATGGTCCGCCAGATCTCCTAGGTTAACTCCAGGATGCCTCAGTTGTTGATTGGGGTCCATCCTTTGCCCTAGGGTTTGCGGGATTCCTGCAAAAAGAGCGCCTCGGACTGGTATCCGAGGTGGAAGTACATCAGCCGGGGCAACAGGTACTGGGACCTGCCTCGGTCGAGGGTCTGGAACTGGATCCTGCCTCGGTCGAGGATCTGGGTTCGGTCGAGGTAGATATTGGTCTCGTAAAGCTGCCATATCTGCTTCGATCGCTTCAGTCCTAGTGCGAGTTTCTTCTTTCTCTAGCCTCAGTTCCTCCCTGCTGAGGCATAGCTGTTCTAACGCCTCCTTCAATTCGGCCTCAAGATCGCGATTGTCTTGGTCGGCCATCTTCGCTTCTCTCAAGCGTCGTTTGTATGTCTTTTCTGATTCGGGATCGTAAGGAACGATTTCCTTCCTAGCGCGGGTTCTTCGCATAAACCTAAGAAAAAGATCCTGCGAAAGTCACTCAAGTAGAGTGGTTAGTAGAAACGGGGGCAAGTGCCCCAAAAGCGTACCGCAACCGACTCGGTCTAGACCAAGTCCCCAGCAACGGCGCCAAAAACTTGTTCGCTCCAACCGGTGTGTGCAAGCTTTAAATTTATAACCCGAGATGTAAGCTTAAAACAAGGATGCGAACCCGCAGTGTACGGGTCAATCGTAGTAAAAAGCAAGGAATTCCAAGGGTCGATCACAGGGATTTAGTGAAACAAAACATGTATAGGTTTGCAATGCAACTACTAACCACAAAAGCGATTAAAACAATCAAAGATGATAAAAAGTCAATTAAGAAAATATGCAATTCTAGGGATTAAAGCGTCTAGTTGTGGTTCCAACTCAAGATCTAAAGATAAGCGGACAAAGCTGAGATTTTTGCAGAGGGAAGGTGTTACTAAAGTGGAATAGATCACCGGGTAAGTCTCACTACTCACTAATCCCAAACCGCAACTCCTATTACCGGGTAAGTCTCAAGGAATTAAGAAAAATAACTATAACCTCAAACCAACAAACCAACTAAGGGAATAGAATCAACCTTTACCGGGTAAGTCTCAGGCTAACTCACATAGATGGAATGAAAGCACACTCAAACCCCAATAAAGGATAAACCTTTATTACCTACACTTATGATCTTTGGTAAACAAACAAAGGAATTACCGGGTAAGTCTCATCCTAGGCTTGCATTGAATTAGGAAAGGTATAATAAGAATAGGATTTGGCAAACTCTAGCACTTAACTCTCAGTTTCGGATCAGATAAGTCACCTCGGTCAGAAGAATTCCACCCCGGCCGAGATGTTCATCGACTGAGCGAGATGCTTAGGGTTAAGGATAAAGACTCGAACTTTTAGGGTCCTACTGTGATTAAGATTATTCTATCATTGTTTTTCCCACAACCTTCAGTCAATCACCCTAGAATCACACAAGGAAATTAGCCACTCATCATCATGAAAGCAATAATCAAATATATGGGAAGAAAGAGAATAATTGAACACGAAAACCTTAAGAGAAAGGCTCCAATAACTGAATCAATTATCAAACAAGCGTTCCTTGGATCAAAATCCAACAAGACAAGTGACAAAGAAGGGAATCTAAGGGAATCTTACAAAACCCTTCACAAAAGCTATAAAAGCTATAAAAGCTACAAACTTTCTTCCTTCAACCTTCAAAAAGGTTCTTCAAATCTCCCAACTGGAGTATAAGCGGGGTCTTCAGCCGTTAGCGGATGTCCAGCCCTAAGCGGATGTTCTTCGGTGTAAGCAGGATATCGATTTATGGAAAATCCAACTCTTTTTATAGGAAAATTACTCTCCAAAGATAAGATATCTTAGAAAGATCTCTTCCCATAAAAATAGGTAAAATTTATGGGCTAACTTATCTTCTTCCTTCAAAAATCCAGCCTAAAAGATAAGATCTTCCTTCTAAAAATAAAAGATCTCATCCAAGAATAAATTATCCTTGCCGCGTCCAAGGTGTTCGCCTCGGTCGAGTCGGCTCCTCTGGATCACCTCGGTCGAGGTGACTCTGTAGTCAACCGAGGTGAATCACAACTGAATGTGAAATCTCTCAAATCTGGTCCAAAGTGAAACTCTAATCCAATTCCATGATTCCTGGATTCTTCCTTAAGCTCCTGAATGTAGCTCCAATGACTCCTTAGCTCTTTTTACTCCATTTTAGTCCAAAATGTGCCATTTTACCTACGATTACAACAAAACTAGGTGTAGACCTCGATTCCCGCAAAGGTAGATGAAACGACAATATAATCACATAATATACATCCAAACATGCAGACTATCGAAGATAAAACGTCTAAACAGGCCCCAAAATATAGACAATAATTCATGCTATCAAAGTAACGTGAAAAGAAATGAGGGAGAGGAAGTTAGGCTGCATAAAAGGAAGGGATGCCAAGAGACAATAGCCATGAATCACTCCTCTCATAAAGAGGACGGAATTAAAAAAGTTAGAAGACGAAAGGTTGGACGGTAAAGGCACATTACTCTCGCTCTAACGTGTCATCGCCCCCGCGGGACGTCCAGGCCGCGGTCGCGGACGGCCGCGGGTGAGGGCCTTCTAAGCCACAAGGGTGGTAGCCCTTGCTCAAGGCTTCTAGCGCCTCTCATAAACGGAACTAAAATTCCGGACGTTACAAGTATATTTGGTAAAATGGGGTGTGATGTAACACATACATCTACGTGTGTACATATGTTCTATTTACGAGTAGCATATGTATTGTTCAAATTGTGTTTGCAAAGCGGATGTTCTGAAAAGATCGGAGGAGAAGATCAACTAGACGATGAAAGTAACATATTCTTCCCCTTGATTAACGGATCATGGAAATATTTAGTTACCCATTTTACCACAATTAATTGATTATTCAATGGAGAGAAAGATCTTTTAATTTTCATAAAATTGTCTGTTGTATTTTAGTTTATCTTTTTTATAAAATATGGAAGGGCCTAGTTTATACCCATTTTTAACTTGGAGATCTATTCATGCTCATGGTTACAAAACCTACCTACTCCCCCCATTTTACCCAATTTGATACGGGGTGAAATTATGATCAATTTTATAACAAAAATCGCTCATAACTTATTAAATCACACAAAATCACTCATATATTATATTTTCTTTCAAAAATCACCCATATTATTTTTGCATACCTAACGAGATATGTAATAAAGGTTAGTTATCACTTTATTCTTATATATATTAGGCCAATTATTTAAAATATAACTATAACAATGATTGTATAAGAATGATTGAGAATATAAAAGTTTTAAAAATAAAAATTTGGTTAAAAGACCCATACTTGGTGACATTTCCACAAAATTTTGGTATAGAATATTAATATTGATCTTTAAACTTTTAAACATAAAATAGAGATCTTTTTTTCACAAATTTACGTTAAATATATTAAATTTAATTATTCAAATTACACAAATTCTCCCATAAGTGATATATTTTTTTTTACTAACAAACATGGATTTCTTCTTCAAACTACCCGTAGAACAATAATGATTTCAAATATGGGTCTATTAACCAATTTTATATTTAAAACTTATTTTTTAAAAAGCTAATAAACTACATTATTAAGTATTAAGAATAAAGTGATGAATAACCTTTATTACATCAAGTAAACAAAAATGACATTGGTGACTTTTGTAAGAAAAACAAAACAAAGAACCATTTTTTGTGACTTAAATGTATGGGCGTTTTTTTAACAAGACTTGGTCACAATGTCATCCCTATTAAAATTAGTTTAATGAGAAATAGTTTGTATACCGGTAGTAATTTTTAAAGTTTTTATTATTTTTTGTTTATACCTCATAGTTGGTATTATTCCTTATCATTTTTCCTTATTTTTTTTAATGGTAATTCAAATAAACATTTAATATAAATAGAATATGTTTTTTAAAAGGAAGTTGGTGGTTTTAATGCTACACGTAGGTAAAACGAACGTGAACCTGATACATAAGCTTTATAACATTTGTTTTAGCATGGTATATAGATAATATATTTTATGTTTTTTTTTCCAAAATTATTCGTGCAAAGAACGAGAAACACACTAGTATTATCTTTTATCTTAGTCACAAAATGAAGTCAAACAACCAATTTATTTATTTTAATCAAACGTCATATAACTATGTTAAATCAACATGATCAAGCAAAGTGGGGACAATTATTGATGGCGAAATACATAACACTTGTATAGGACAAGATCTAGCTAAATGGTGAGCCACTCTATTACAGTTTCGATACACAAAATTAAGAGAGCATGAAGTAAACTAGAGAATAAGGCTTGGAATATCATCAATGATAAGACCTTCAACTTAGAAAATGAGAAGGTGGCGTTTATGTAGTCGATGGTCAGCAAACAATCCGAATCAAGTATAATCAAGAGTCGTCCTTGATCTATGTCAATAACAATGCCTAGCGTATTGCCAAAAGTTCAGCAAAAAATCGATCGATAGCTCCATTAATTATGGAAGAAAAAGTTGAAAGCAACGTTTTATCATGATTTCGGAAGATAAATCCAATCCCATGTCAAGAATTTTCTACTGCATCAGCAATGTTGATCTTAATCAAGCCGGAGGTTTTGTTCAGTTGTAAATGGATGTTCCAAGAATGTGATTTTGTATGACGGAATAGGCTTCAAAGCCACATAACCCACAAACTTTATTACTTGATTATTTTATTTTATTTATGGAGATATATAAACTTATTTCTATTTAAAAAAATGAAGTTAATTTTATTTTATTTTGTATCAATTATAACTATATATGACTTTATTAAACTAAATAATTTGCTTTCAAGGGCTACCATTAACCACATGTCATCCGAATATTATGGATTTTAGTTTTAATTTTTTCACTTAATTACAATAAAATTATTAATATTTAAAATAATCTTAATTTATATAATAGAAACAACGTTAATATTTTCTACGAAATTGATTAACTATATATGACTAGTGTATTTTAGGCAAATTATTAACCAATTAATTAAAATATATTATATGTGTAATCTATATTTAATAAACATACTAGACACAAGCTTATCAACAAATTACATAATATCATTTTTTTTTCCAAGTTTATACAAGCCATGTGTATTAAGTTAGTTAGTTTCTAAAGTTCAATTTTTTCCCCAAATGTTTTATCGATTCGTAAGAGTGATTTTATTGGGTCAGTCGAAATATTACTTACAAATCAGTGTAATCGGATTGTGTTTACGGGTCGGAGCAATAATATGTAAACGCAGCGGAGCTAGAGTATGCAAAAGAGGCGGAGGCAAACTACGAAAACGAGGCGCGGGCGCATTCCGACTCCTCCACCCGGGCGCATTACGCGTCCGCCCCAGACGAGGGTTTATAGCCTCGCGTCCATTCCGCCGTCTTCAGTCCCGCGTGCTGTCTTCCCTCATTCTCGTCCGTCGGTCTTCGTTCCAGCCTCGCTCCGCCTTGCCAGTCTGCCTCGCTCCGCCTTGCCGGTCCGCCTCGCTCCGCCTTGCCGGACCGCCTCGCTCCGCCTTCCTGGTCCGCCTCGCTCCGCCTTCACCCAGTCCGCCTCGCTCCGCCTTCACCCAGTCCGCCTCCGCCTTCATCCAGTCCGCCTCCGCCTTCCTCCTCGCTCCGCCTCCCTCCGCCTTCCTCCTCGCTCCGCCTCGCTCCGCCTTCCTCCTCGCTCCGACTTCATCCTCGCTCCGCCTCGCTCCGCCTCACTCCAGTCCGCCTCAGGTCTTCTTCGTTCTAGTCCAGTCCAGACTTCATCGGTCTTCCTCGTCCCAGTCCGCCCCAAGTCCCAATCATCCAGATTCATCCCAAGGTAATTGCTTCTTCCTATTTCGTCTTGCCATCTCTAACCCTTTGATTTTGCAAATCATGTGTCGATTGTCGATTTTCAACTACATTCGTGTACGACGCGGGTTTGATTTTGCTTTAGTGAACCCTTCTTCCCGGTCTCTTCACCCAACATACTCTTCATTGATTTGTGGTTGATTTTTCAACCTCTTCTTGATCTAACTGCAACATAGAGTTGATTATTGATTTGTGATGATCAATGAGTTAATGAGTTGATTTGTGGTTAATTTTGGCATATGATTTGACGTAGGTTTGCTTTTGCTTTTAGTGGTGTGTTGATTATTGATTTTGCTTCAACTGTAAAAGAGTAACTGATTTTTTTTAATATCAAATTGAGTTTAAATTTGTTGATGGTTTCTTGATTTGTGGTTGATTTTCTCAACTTCTTCTTTGTTAACTGGAAAAGTGTGTTGATTAGTGTGTTGATTAGTGTGTTGATTATTGTCAAGAAGACATGGATCGGGATCGGGACTCAAATATTGAAGATCCACAACGATCGGATGGAAACCCTAACCGGAAACGTCGATTATCGGCAATCGAGGTGATTTTTTCTCGTTTTGTAATTGATTTACCAAATTTCTTAGATTATGAATTGGTTAGATTAAGAAGATTCGTAATTGAAAGTTGCAGAATTTAGCGATAGATTAGATTTTTTTGTGTGTTTTTCGAACCGCCATTGTTGATGGTGTGAAATAAATTGCATATTTGTAACTTCAAAAAATATTTTTGCATATTTGTAACTTTAAAATTTGAAACAAATTTAAAATATAAAAATATAACTTTAAAAATTAAAATAAATTTTAAATTTAAAAATTGAAACATATTATAAATATAAAAAATGCATATTTTTAACTTTAAAAATTAAAATAAATAATAAATATAAAAATTGAAACATATTCTAAATATAAAAATTGCATATTTGTAACGTTAAAAATTAAAATAAATAATAAATATAAAAATTGAAACATATTCTAAATATAAAAATTGCATATTTGTAACTTTAAAAATTAAAATAAATAATAAATATAAAAATTGAAACATATTCTAAATATAAAAATTGCATATTTGTAACTTTAAAAATTAAAATAAATAATTATCTAAATATAAAAATTGCATATTTGTAACTTTAAAAATTAAAATAAATAATAAATATAATAATTGCATATTTCGAACTTTAAAAAAAGCTAATAAAGTTAGATAAAATAAATTTTGCATATTTGTAGCTTTAAATAAAATAATCTCATATTTCTAAAATTACAGATTGCGTATAGAAATGTTCGAAAAAATAAAAGACGGAAGATGAGACTAGTGACAGCATCCACACGTCGAGCTAGGAGAGATGGAGTGGTACATATCGAGGAGCATGCACCCCCTGCCGATGTTGATGTACCTATGGAGGAGCAAGCAGCTCCTCGTACTGACGCAGTCGAGGAGCAGTCGTCTCCTGTACGCGTTGAGGTAGATGCCGATGCTGCATCATTATCACCATCACACTATGATGTAGATTATCATACAGAGGGGTCAGATGATGATGGACATCTAGAGGACATTAGACATGATGAGCAGGTAGCTGGTGAGCATGACCAGATACCTGAGGAGCATATACATCCAGATGAGCAGATACCAGATGAGGAGGATCAGCTACCGGAGGAGGATCGGATACCGGCGGAGCACATACATCCGGAGTTGATGACGTGTTACGTTACCCACAGAGCTAGAGCGATATGGGACGACGAGGTATGATTTTCTTGCTTTACAAAATTTTGGTATAAAATTATTAAAAATATTTTTTTAAATTTTTTTGAAAATACTTTACATAAACATAGCATTGGGGCAAGACAATCAAAGTTGTGAAGAGACTTGTTGAGATAAAGAAGATACGTGCTTGGCGTCGTGATGTGGATGACCCTAATTCGTGGTTTAGTATGGCAAGACGTAGCGGCCTTACAGATTTGGAGGATGTTGATTTTTTTGGTGTCGATCATTCGTTGATTACGGCGTTCGTAGAGAGGTGGCATCCCGAGACGAACACATTTCATATGCCATGGGGAGAGATGGGCATTGCGCTTCATGATGTCCAGATTATTATGGGACTCGCAGTCGATGGAGATGCGCTACTTACTCCAGGCGACCAGCGTTCTAGATTGGAGTGGCTCATCGACGCTTTTGGATTGTCCTCGGAGAGCGTCGAGCAGCACCGCACACAGGTTTACATCGACCCATTGAGGAGTATTGTCGATGGCATGTTGGGTCAGCCAGATGCCCCTCAGAGCACCATTGCATCCGCGTATCTGTTGTTTTCCATATCATCAGCGTTGGTAGTCGACAAAACTACCAACAGACTCAGATCGTGGATTATCGACTTGGTGAGGGATCATGACAGGACGTCTAGTTATGCATGGGGCACTGGGACACTTGCATTTCTGTACAGGCAGCTAGGAGAGGCATCTAGGTCGGGTGTGGCGACGATGGGAGGATGCACGACCTTACTACAGGTATGTAGTTCTGAATGTTAATTACAAACTAATTTAAGGGAAGCGTCTAGGATGTTGATTACAAACTAATTTATATTTATTGATACAGTTCTGGATATATGCACACTTCCCTTCCTTGGGGTGTGCGGCCGTAGAGGATGCAGGCATGCATGGACACGTGCGTTGGTCTTCGAGACTTTCCGTCCCGAAGACACCACCTCCTAGTCTATGGAGGGTTCGGGCATTACGAGCACAGCTTGACCAGATGAGGGCTGAGGACGTGAAGTTCATGCCATATGATGATCGGGTCCTCGACTTTGCAGGCGAGCATGCGATATCACGGTATAGGGGCATTATACGGATATCTGACATCGAGGAGCCCTATATGCCAGATCGCTTTTTACGCCAGTTTGGATACGTACAGACCGTGCCATCACACCCTATCCCTCTCATTCAGGAGTCTCGTCCAGCGAATGCACGTCCTTACAGACTTATTTATCACAGTGTGCATGATCGTTGGACCTCCCGTCATCTAGAGGAGACCAGAGTGTCATTTGATAGGTTGGTTCAGGCATCATCCCCATGGCTTGTCGATGATGCATACATGACATGGTACATTGCTCGAGGACATCCGTATGTCTTGGCGTCGTCGGCCACATTGATCCCACCCATTGACCATCCCCCACCTATTCCAGTTTCAGATACCAGAGTAAGTGTTTTTCTACTAGCTATCTTTTCATACTATGCACCTTTTGTTGAATTGTAGTTTGAGTTTCTAACATGTTATATTTATTACAGCGTCTTCGTATCATGATCGGTCGTGTACGAGATATTCTAGCTCATGGTCCACCATACACTACAGAGGAGCTAGTCTTCATGCTTGAGGAGGCAGTTGGACACCAGATACCGGTTGCTCCTTCTCAAGTCCGGGCATCACAACATCATTGAACATATTTTATGATTTAGTTATTTTGCATGGATATTGAGTTCTATTTTTTGGATATTTTCGTATGTATGGATATTGAGTTCTATTTTATGGATAGTTTGGATTTTATGTATATTGAGTGTTATTTTGTGGATACTACATAAATTAATTAAAACTTTAATGTCGTATAATAAAACCTGTAAGAAAAATATACTTTCAATGAACGACACATCTTATTTATCAACGATTTCAAGTGTAGTGAATCTAAACTACTTATCCGGAACGTCTATCCTTGGCCCGGGTACTGGAGGACACTCCTTACGACGAAGCTCTGTGTAACGAAATATCCTTTCAATGAACGGCGCATCTCATCCATCAACGCTCGGATCGTGATGGTTAGTCCACATAATATCCACCTCGGGTAATGGGGCATTCTCCTTGAGCCAAACCTACAAAAAAATTGAAAAGGGTTATTCATGATTATTAATTATGTTAAAAAAAATGAGATAATGTAAAACTTCCACTAACCCCTACAAAGTGTGTGCTGTCTGAGACAAACGCTATTGTACGGATCACCGTAGGTGGGCCTTGGTTAGGTGTGCTGGCTATCATAGGAAGGAATGTTGACGCGTTATTACCAAGGACAACTAGGGCTATCTTGTAGTATGTGGCTGCAGCACATCCAACGATAGGCAACTCCATCCAGCATCTACTTGGGCATGGAGCATTTCTAGTCCAGTTAACATTCTTAAGCACATTTATAAATTTGTTGAATAGGGTGCACTGCATAGATTCACATGTATAATCATGTTATATGTACATATATATATGATATCACAATTTATTATTAAACTTTATAAAATAAAATACTGACCTTTGAATATATTGTTCTTCTCAAGTTCAACTCCATAAGTATCTCTCTCCTTATTACTAAGAAATCTTCATCTGAAAAACCCAAAACCAAAGCAATGGATCTGTATCCGCAATTACCGTCACCTAACACATTCATGGCTCCATTTACATATGGCTCCATGAATTTTCGGAATTCCCCTTCTTCCCAAGGATATTTTGCACCATCATGTGTAACCTCAGGTGTAGCATCTACATCAATTGGTTCCTTTCCTTTACGACGTAGCCGACTAGATGGAGTGGAGAAAAAAATTTAAGAAAATTCACATAAAAGATGAAGAACACGGTAAACAATAGAATGAACAATGAGCTAATCGGGATAAATATGTAACACATAAAAACAAGAGTAAAGAAAACTAACTCTTCAGGTGTAGCCTCTGCATGCTTTGCTTTTTTCCCCTGTGAACCTCGAGGACGTCCAGGACCACGTCTAGGTGAAGCCTCGGGTGTAGCCTCTCCATCATCCGGATCCACCACTCTCTCAGAACGGGGACGTCCAGGACCACGTCTAGCCGAATGCTCAAACGAGCTCGGCTCTCTTCTTGTTGATCTCATGGTTGGCGGTCTTCCTTTAGCCCGAGCCTTTTGTGTCGGCTCTTTCATCGTAGTACTTCCCGGGTTCTCGATGTCCTCGAAGCAAGATGCCATTTTCTCCATCTCATCGGGGGTGAGCGTGTTTGACTCCATTCTTTCTCTGAATCTGTTCAACGAAACTAGGCTCGGGTTGATGGGATCATCATCATCATCATCACCCATGTCACCATTTGGAAATGTAACTGGAATCCAATGAACTTGCTTCCAAAATGGGTGAATCTGATTCAATGTTATAGCTCTTCTTGCACGGATTGCTATGATAAAATCATGCACACATGGCACTCCATGAGCTTCCCTCCAATAACTATCCCGACACACAACATCATCTCTTGTCCTTCTAGCTTTGGTGTAGTTATCCACTAGTGACGTAGTCTCGAAGCAAGTCAAATATCGGTATACGCACCTCCCGAGGAATCCTCACCCGTGACATCTCTAACGAAGCTTGTATCTTCTGGACTTGATCCGTGACCATCAAATGTATGTTGTCACACACCAACTGAAATCCTCCAACACTTGAATCTAGAGTTTGTTTGAGTAATTTGTGTGCGGACTCACACCTACAAAAATAGAAAGATAAATTATCCACAAGAACAAACTTTGAACATATGAGAAGCAAATGGATTTAAATAAATTTTCTTACGCATTTGTCGTTCTTGTGCCAAAATGATGATATAAGTCACACCATGATCGAACGATTGCCTCCTTGTATGGGGTGAGCCACGTCGTCTCGAGATAGTTCATTAACCTCGGATAAGGTGCCCAATGAACCCTCATTTCCGTCAAACGCCGTTCGTAGCTTTCACTCGATCTCGACTCGAATAGGGCATGACATTGTGATGCAAAGACGGCTTGTACTTCCTTACAACGCAAAACGACACCAGCTCTATTTCCAATATTGCTCTTTACATGGAACATACACAAAATATGCTTCACCTCCGGAAAGACTTCACCCAAGGCACCTATAAGACCCAACTCTCGATCGGTGGCAATCACTTCTGGTATCTTGTCGTAGCACAAATGACGAAGTCTCCTTAAAGCCCATTTGTAGTGATCTCTATTCTCGTGTGCCATGAATACGAAAGCAATTGCAAAAGTTTTTTTTGAGCTTGTGATGCCGACAATCTCCAACAACGGCATATTATATCTTGAAATAATACAAAAAAAGGATTAAGTACAAGTATTGTGCAATAAGATATACTTATATCAAACAAAGTTAGAACAAGTATACTTACTCATTGGTCTTATACGTCGAGTCCATCACAATAACATAAGGGAACATGTGGAGCAAATGCCTAGAATCAGGATGTGAGATAAAAAAATCAGCCACTTCATCGGAGTCTGTACATCTTCTTGCACTCACATAGTATCCGCGTTCCTTCAACGTATGAAGTGCTTGTTGTAATGACCCTCTTCCTTCAGCTTGTTCCATCCTCATCTTCAAACCGGTATTGTAAATTTTCCGGATGGTTGTGACATTTCCAAGATCGTCTAATTGCACGGATTTCAATATATGTCTCGGTTTCAACCCTGACCCCAATTCACGCTCCACCTTTCGATATTGGGCTGGAGTCAAACGTCCAGCATATGCATGACCCCTTAAAACCGATGGAATTACATGGTTGTGGACTCCACATATAACTCTCAATGTCCATTTTTGTTCTTCAATTTGAGTCACCTCAAGTTCAAACATTCACATACACTTCTTTGAGTTCTTTTTCCGGCTAGTACTTGGCACGTGATCGGGATCAACATCTTTCTCCTTTCTAGGTGCTCCGTGTCTATCGCATGCCAAATGAAAGATACGGAACCCTCGTCTGTCCAACCATGATTTGTTTATGACCAATACCATATTCATCGAGTACCCCACAAACCGAGTCCAACCTACTAAGTTATCTCTATCCAAAAAATATCCATGAAGCTCAAACTTTGACGAAAAATCGGTACCGATCACACGGGAATATTCCATAAGATCCTATCATAAACGAAATAAAATAGTATTATTAAAATATTGGCTCTTTATTCTAATGTGTCTAAAACTAATAAAAAGAAAATAATAAATCATAACATATATTTTTATCCAATAAATAAAAAGTAGATTTAAGTTACTCTTCTAGATTTTTTAATTTATATAATATATAATACTTTTATTAAACTATTAATTAGTTTAAATTTAATGAGGTCGTAAACATAGTTAAATTTATTTTTTTAATTTTTTATATATTTATAATTGAATTTTCAATGTAAAGAATGGATAGAAGGGAGAAACAAATTAAACTATGAGAATGTCAATAGAAAACTTGAAAATTTGTGGATATCAAGAGGAAAAAACAAAACTTGATGATGACATCAAGAGGAAAAGTCAAAACTTGATGATGGATACAAGAGTAAAAATACATAAAATAATTCTACGATTTCAGTTCTCAATTCTATCATGCCTAAAACAATGAAATAAATGACAAAAGAGGCGGATAATATACTTACTTCCATATGTGTAAGAAGTTCATTTGGATCGCTATACTTCTTTTCATCGAACGGAAGATTAACGCTTTCACCATCGGATTCAACTTCAATCTCTTCGGAAAATGTTGACATATTGTACGAGGTTTTTTTGATTGAGACGTGAAATTTGATTTGGATTTCACGCTGATAGAGAAATATATAGAGTCGCAACAACGGGCTAGGTTAAACTCGACGCTGGGCCATTAAAGTTTAGGGCGCAGACACAATCTGCAACTGGGGCGCAGACACAGTCTGCATCTGGCGCACATCCAGAATCCGCCCCAGAGGCGGATTCAGGATGCGCCCCAGATGCAGATTGTGTCTGCGCCCCAGTTGCAGATTCTGACTGCGCCCCAAATGCACACTGCGACCGTGTTGTTTCGCTTGTCTGATCGAATAGCAACCCCGATTCGTAAAGATTGCATTACAATCCCTTCAAAAAAAAAAAAAAGAAAAAAAAAAGCATGATTAGAATATATTTGCAAAAGGTTTTATAAGGAAATAAATATTAGAAAATTATAAGGGGCCTGTACGTGAGCTGCAAGTATATATATTTGAATGCTGCTGCATATTCTGATTACTCTCAGTCTAGCGAAGCGAAGCCAAGTAAAATCTCTTGATGATGCCTGCCGATAATACAAATTTGTCGCTAATCCCATTCCCGACCATGGATTTGCATTCGAATTCAATTCCGAAGATGAAGAAGAAGACGAAAGGAAGAAGAAAGATAGAGATTGTGAAGATCGAAAACAAGAACCGAAAGAATGTTACTTTCACAAAGCGTCGAAAGGGGCTTTTTAAGAAAGCCGGCGAAATTGCCGTTTTATGCGGTGCAACCGTTGCGGTCATCGTCTTCTCAGAGGCCGGTAAGGTTTTCCCGTTCGGGCATCCCAGCGTCGACCGAGTTATCGATCGCTACATCCACGGTTCCTTCTCCCATGCTGCCGTTGTATCTGATCAGAGGAGGTGGTGGGATAGATCGATTGAAAAGGGTTTATTTGGACAACCTCAGTCTAGTTGAGCCAATGTGGAATTGATCCCGTATGAAAAGGGTTTGATGTTAATTTTTTTTTAAAACTTTATTTCATTTTTTCGGGATATACCTTATAGCGTCTTCCAATTTTTTGTAAAACTTTATTTCATTTTTTCGGGATATACCTTATATTTAAATCTAACCCGAATTCAAATATGAACAAATTTGTATCAATTCCGACTTGATTCTTAACATTTTATTCACCTACCCTAATGAATAAAATTGTATGTCTATTTGCGTAGCTTTTTTTAATGTTCGCCCTTTATATAAACGAAACATAAAAACAACTCAAAAACATTCGTACAATCAGAAGTCGCCAAAACCGAAAGCTAGGATTTAGTAAAATGGAAGGAAAGGTGGAAAAATCCGATCATACCGATCTACATTCTCCTAAAGAAAACGTCTCACGTTTTTTGGTTCTATTTTCCTAATAATATTCTCCCTTGCAATCGTGCATCACCGTATACCCATTGAGATATTCGACACGATTCTATATGTTGCTACGAGGTTGTTTCTCCCCTCCCTTCTACTCTTCCTTCGTGATTAGTTTTTCGCTTGATCAACTTCGGTTCTAAAGAAAGAATCAAGGGTGTTACGTTATTCCCTTACGTTTGGGGGTAATTTGGTAAAGTTTAGGAAGTAACTCTAGGGCTATTGATTAGCAAGTTTAATGACTAAGTCTAGTCAGGGTCCATCAATTAATACTTTGCCAGTGTATTGTACCAGTGATGATAATAATTATTGTATTTCGATGTTTACATATACATAACATTAAGTTTTTTTTTTTTTTTTTTGAAATAGATCTTGCGACGTACACAAAACTCAAAACATTAACTATATTGTAACCTTTAGTGAAAAATTATATCATAAATATTGTAATATGAGTTTCACTTGACAGTAGATTTAAATATAAGAATATCATAAGTATTTTTTTTAAGATCGGAAGAACACTTTTCAAATTTCATCAACTGTTGATTATCAAGTTTTATTGAAAATTTGGTTAAACTTTTCAAATAAAATAATTTAAAGGATGATTTTGTATAATAATGTGATTAGCACCATAATTAAGGAACTAATGATAGACCAAACCACAAAATAATGAACATCAAAATATTTTAAGCAAGCATAATTAAGAAGTGTCTTTACAAAATTAAAAAATAAATAAACTAAAGCTAAAGTAAAAAGTGGCGCGCAGATCTATGTCCTTTAATCAAGTTGTAGCTCAAGATTAACTGATTAAGGGGAGTAATTAGTGTGAGAATACGATAAATTTCCCTTAGGGTTTCTATTTACTGATAGGTCATATATATAACCAACGTATTTACAGATATTTACAAAGGCAACCCTTAATTATATTCTAATTACATATGGGCGTTATCATACCCCCGCAGTCGAAACTGGAGGAGGTAATACAGTAAGACTGGATCTAAAATCAAGAAACAATTGTCTTGGAAGGCCTTTTGTAAAAATGTCTGCATACTGAAAAGCAGAGGGAACGTGGAGAACCCGAACATGACCGCGGGCAACCTTATCTCGGACAAAATGAATATCAATCTCGATGTGTTTGGTTCGTTGATGTTGAACCGGATTGCTGGCAAGGTATGTAGCGGAGATGTTATCCGTGTAGATTACAGAGGCTTTGGTGAGAGGGCAATGAAGCTCAAGCAGTAGATTGCGCAACCATGAACATTCTGACACCACATTGGCAACTCCTCTATATTCTGCCTCGGCGCTAGATCGGGAGACAACAGATTGACGTTTGGCAGCCCAAGAGATTAAAGTGTCGTTGAAGAAGACACAATAACCGGAAGTGGAGCGGCGGGTATCAGGACATCCAGCCCAATCAGCATCTGTATATGCAATAAGATCTGACTTTGGAGAAGGAGAGATGGTGATACCTAAAGATGAGGTGCCAGAAATGTAGCGGATGATACGCTTTAGGGCAGCAAAGTGAGCTTCTCTGGGATCATGCATGAAAAGGCAAACCTGCTGTACTGCATAGCTGATATCAGGACGTGTGAAAGTCAAGTATTGAAGTGCTCCGGCTAGGCTTCTGTATAAAGTCGGATCACTGATTGCTGGACCAGAGGAGGCACTTAGTTTGACGGATGTCTCAGCAGGTGTAGCAGAAGGTTTACAATTTGTCATTTTGGCACGTTCAACAATCTCCCTGGCATATTTATCCTGAGATAAAAATAATCCAGCTGAACTTCGACGAACTGAGATGCCCAAGAAGTAGGATAGGTTCCCTAGATCCTTAAGGGCAAACTCTTTTCCCAGGAGTAGGATCAGATGGTTCCGCAATTCATCGGAAGAGGCAGTGAGTATAATATCATCAACGTAGAGGAGCAGGTACGCAATATGAGACCCATGACGGTAAATAAAGAGGGAGGAGTCACTCTTACTACCGACGAAGCCAATTTGATGCAAGAATCCTGCAAATCGCTGAAACCAAGCCCGAGGTGCCTGTTTAAGACCATATAGAGATTTCTGCAGTAAACATACATGGTTAGGGCGCGAGGAATCACGGAAGCCAGGAGGTTGAAACATATAAACTGTCTCATTCAAATGCCCAAGGAGGAAATCATTTTGAACGTCAAGCTGATGAATTGACCAAGATCGGGAAACTGCAATGCTGAGAACTGTTCTGATAGTAGCCGGTTTGACAACAGGGCTAAAAGTTTCATCACAGTCAATGCCGACTTGTTGGGAGCAACCATTAGCAACAAGGCGAGCCTTATAGCGTTCAAGAGAGCCATCCGACCTGTATTTATGACGGAAAATCCACATACAACGCACAATATTAGCCTGGAGAGGGCGAGGAACCAGAACCCAAGTCTTATTTCGCATAAGGGCTCGATATTCATCGACCATGGCAGCGTTCCACTGCGGATCTTGGAGGGCTACATTGTGGGATTTTGGTATGGGAGATATGGAGATGGTGGAGGCGGAAAGGTCGAAGACCGGTTTGGGTTTTGTGATGCCGGATTGACTTCGGGTGTGAGGTCGAGGTTGGGGAGGGATTGACCGGGACGGTTCACTATTTGAAGAAGAGCTGGCATTATCAGTAGGGAGAGCTGATAAATGTGGGATGGGTGAAGTAGTGGAAGGGGAGAGGGATGGGCTAATATGTCCAGGCGGGCCTGTGGCGGTAGGTGGGCCGTGGGACAAAGCTGGGGAAGGAAGATAAGCAGCTGGGCCGGATGTAGCTGGGCCAGAGGAAGGACTTGGGCCGTGGGACAAAGGCGGGTGGGCGCGCAATGGTCCAGACGAAACGTCAGTCCCACCGCGTGACTGGGCTGCAGGGGGGTGCTGGTGGGGTTGAAGTCCGCTGGGCGTGACTGTGACGAGCTGCGGAGAGGGGAGCCATGGGCCTGAGACGCCATTTCGGAATGGTACGGGGATTGATCCAAGTCATCCGGAAAAATATTTGTGGGAGATTCACGAGATGAGTTGGCAAATGGAAAAATGGATTCGTCAAAAGTGACATGTCTAGAGATTAGAATTTTGTTTGTGGCAAGCTCTAAACATTTATACCCTCTATGGTGATTCGGATAACCAAGAAAGACACATGGGGATGATCGGTGTTGAAGTTTGTGGGAGATGGTTGCGCTATGATTAGGGAAGCAAAGGCAACCGAAAACTCGTAGGTGATTGTAGGACGGTGTTATTGAATATAACACTTGGGCGGGTGACCGATTTTGAATTGTGGTGGAGGGTAAAATGTTGAGAAGGTAGCTGGAAGTTTCTAAGGCATGAGGCCAAAAAGAAACGGGAAGGGAGGCACGGAAAAGGAGAGAACGAATCATGTTTGTGATTGTACGAATGATACGTTCCGCCTTACCGTTTTGGGGAGAAGTATAGGGGCAGGAAAAACGGAAGTTGATCCCGTGAGTGACGAAAAAGTTGTGAAACTTAGAGTTGTTAAACTCTCTACCCATGTCGCATTGGAAATTTTTAATTGGACAATTGAACTGAGTTTTAACGAATTGGTGAAATTGCACAAAAAGATCAAACACTTGAGATTTAAATTTGATGGGAAAAATCCATAAAAAATGTGAAAAATCATCAAGAAATAAAAGATAATATTTGAACCCCTCTTTACTTTCGATAGGAGAAGTCCAAAGATCACTATGAATGATATCAAAAGGTGCATAAGTAGTAGTAAAAGACCGTTCAAAAGGAATTTTAATGTGTTTTCCTAGCTGACATGCATGACATAGAGAGGAGAATTTCTCCTTTGTACATCGGAAAAGGGAAGAAGTGCGAAGAAAGTCTAGAACTGGAGCTCCTGGATGTCCAAGACGATCATGCCAAATATGAGATGACTCAATGGAAAGGGCGTGGACGTGTGAAGGCTTGGTGACTGGATAAAGTTCCCCCGAACTATTGCATCTCAGGCGAATGGTCCCCGTGTTCAGATCCTACACAGAAAAACCAAACGGATCAAACTCAACACTAGCATGGTTATCGGAAGTGAAACGTCGAACCGAAACGAGGTTTTTAACTATTTTGGGTGCAATAAGAATATTGGATAGGCGTAATGGTTTTTGAGCGGTGGGAAAAGTGGTTTCTCCAATACCTGTAGAAGGAATACGCATACCATTGCCAACAATTATCGAATTTGAGGGACCATTATACGAAACAGACGAAAGTGTACCTGGAGTATGAGTCATGTGCGAGGTGGCACCCGTGTCCATGTACCAGTTATTATCCGTCGGATTTAAAGACATGGTTGCAAAAGAGTGATCCAATGCAGTGGGCTGATAGGTATTAGCCAGATGGGCCTGTGACATCGGCTGCTGTGGCCCAGGCCCAAGAATGCCATCTTGCATGGGCTGCTGAGGGAAGGGGCAAGGAGGGCGGTACGCAGTTGGGCCGGGTTGATGCCAGAAGTATCTAGGTGGGCCGTTGGGAAGGTGGGCCTGTGTGGGCTGCGACAGGGGAACCCAGCCGCGAGAAGGGTTCCACACGAACCTTCCCGGCTGGGTGTTGCTGCTGGCGGCGTTTCGCTGCTTGCCCCGCTTCCCCTTGCCACGGCGCTGCTGGGTCTGGTCCGAAGGTGCCGGAGAGGAGCCGGTGGAGGGCGGCGCAGACGACCCCTTAGCCGAACTGCGAGAATCGGCGGCAAGGGCGTTACTTGTGGAGCCAACAGTGGTTTGGGAAGCCATACGTGTTTCTTCGAGTTGCAACTGTGATCGGGCCTTGGTGAAAGACGGAAGCGGGTCAGTTTGTTGAATAAAACTGGCCGCCGCATTATATTCAGCAGGTAAACCCGAAATGAGTTGAAGAACGAGTCGAGTTTCAAGAACGGGTGATCCGACGCCTTTGAGTTGATCTGCTAGATATTTAAGTTGCAAACAGTAAGCGTTAATGGAGGAAAATCCAGATAACTTACAATTCGAGAACTCGTGTTCAAGATAAACAGCCCGGGTGTTTTTGTTATCCTGAAAGATATCTTTGACTCGATTCCATGCCTGAAGTGCAGTATCATCTGAGTCGAGGATTTGCAATAGGATTTCCCGGGATACCGTACTGTAAATCCATTGAAGAACCGCTGCGTCAACTTGTAACCATAATGAATCGTCAATGTCCGTAGGTTTAGGAACCTTCTCATCGATGTGATCGAGAACATTGTGAGCCTTCGCAGTCACGCGGAAAAGAGTGACCCAAGATGCATATGGAGTATCATGGTCAAGGACGAGGGTAATATTGTTCTTGATGTTGGAGATTCCGAGAGCGGAATGGAACGAGGGTTTACGTTCATTGGCCATCGAAGAACGTTGAGAAAGGGGAGAAGCGGCAAGAAGAAGCCGTAGGTTTAGAAAGAGCGGAAGAGGGTTTGAGGAACGAGAACCTCTGATACCATGTGAGAATACGATAAATTCCCCTTAGGGTTTCTATTTACTGATAGGTCATATATATAACCAACGTATTTACAGATATTTACAAAGGCAGCCCTTAATTATATTCTAATTACATATGGGCGTTATCAATTAGTACTAAACAATAAGATATATGATCACAGAGATTAAAAGACGACCTTCAAACCAAACATCAGGGATGGTGGAATGTAGCAGATAGACAGAGTGGTGATGGAGAGCAAAAGATAAACGCGAAAGGGTAAACCGAGAGCCTTCTCATAAAGAGATCCCCAAGCGATGAAGCTCCAGAAAAGCAATGAGCCATATAAAGGCGAGGGAGCTGCCATTATTATGAGCTATGACGTTGCACTGTAGTAGAGGGAGAAGAAGAGTAAAGGAGATGCATCGTTTGTAAGCAAAGCCCTAAATTTGTCCAAATCGTAATGAAAACTAGTTTTAGAATGCGACTGGAATTGAGATCGCTGTAGTGAGGAAGACGATGAAGCCAAGTCCGTCGTCGTCAACCACCACGAGAAAGAACAATAAAAGGGGAATGAATACGTTGAGCGGTGGATCTGATGACACGTGTAAGGCATCCATCACGCTTCCTAGATTTTTGTCCGGATAGTTATAGGAGATGACCCATTTGGGCAGATGTCAGCTCGAACCAATTCACTTTTTAAACTAGTCGAGTATGAACATAATTTAAAGTCAATTTAAATTTAGGCCTGTTTGGTATCAGATAGAAATTCATTTTTTAGATTGTTGGGATTGTTGAGGATTGTGGTACATAGAGATTATTGAAGTTTGTTAAATTTTACAAAATTTTGGTGTTTGATATACGATTATTGGAATAGATTGTTTAACGAAAAATTACAACATTGTCCTTAAATAAACATGCGTTAAACATCCCATAAAAAATCGTCATCCCTAATCTCCGTCTCGTCTGATTGTCGAGAGATCTCAAACTCGTGAAGTGCTCATCAAAAGTCAAATTGACAGCGAGGAAGAAATTCAAAATTCAGAAAACGATAGTAAGAATTGAGAAATACATAATCGAAGAAACCGGGAAAGATACATACATCAATGGAGTTGTTGACGAGGTCATGGAGAAAGATCTCATTTTTTTCGTAAAAATTGTTGATGACCAAGTTAAGAAGCCGGTTAAGGTAAATGTCTCCGTCTCCAGCATTTGTACGTCCCCCATATATGGATACTTTGTAGTTGAAGACTACAAATGAAACCGATGAGATCAAAAAAGAGTAGTTGAATTGGATTGATTTGTAGAGTAGCGACAATGGCAATGCTTTATAAGAAGGATGAGAGAGGAGGAAGAATGAGTGCTCGTCAAAAAAGAGAAATCGAAACTCGTGAAGTGCTCGTCAGTTGTGGGTAATGAAGGTGAATGTTCCAAGAAGAAGGTTGAGTGTTAATCGTCTTTTGTGAAGTTCTCATCAAAAATCACATGGGCGGCAAGGAAGATGCTTAAATGCTAAAAAGAAGAAGTCGGGCTCTCAATTGACAGTTTTCTTGGAATCATGAAGCTTCAACTCTAAAGTTCTCATCAAGAGTCTATTGGCTTGAATGTAAGGTTTAACCTATTTCTTCCAAGGGGGGAAGTGATGTGATGATAGTTTGATAGTGTTCGGAGAAGAAAGGGTTGGAAGAGAGGAAGAAAACAATGTGGTTGCGAGCGTTATGGAAAGTAGATAGTGGTTTAGGAGAAGAATACTATGCACAAAGGGTACAAGGGTAGAAAAAATAGTCTATCCCCAACAATCTCAAAGAATCTTGGTATTCCGATATTGTTTTTTCAGGATTAGCAAAAAGAATTTCATACAAGAATACAATCCACAATCTCCAACTAGTACCAAACAAGCAAAAATTTTCAATCGCCAACAACCCCCCCCCTCCCAAAAAAATATAAATGAATCTCCTTCTAACTGATACCAAACAAACCCTTATACGCTCTTTAAATTTGCTCGTTTATATACAAGCTTGAAGGTACCAAGGTTCAACCCGTTCGGCTACAATAACATTGGAGGGATATTGTATTGATCGAGATACCCAACTCGGAAAAAACTCTGGATCAAGCTTGTTCTTTTATCAAAATGAGTCAAACATAAACACATTTATAACTCATTTAAAATTTAGACTCGAGTCGTTTGTAATCGAGCAGAGCTTGAACATGTCAATGTTCGGCTCGTACAACAACCCTACAAAATGTTTTATAGATTATTACTATGAATTCCTACAAAGTTGATACAACTCCACCCATCCATCACCCGTTAAATATTGAGAATATTGGTGTAGTAAGAAACTTTTTGTATCATGTAGACAAATTAGGCCCCTACAATTTAGTAATTAAAATAAAGATAAATAAAATGATTAAGGCTGACATTAATTAGGCAATTAAGGATAGTTAATTAAAAAAGGATATATTAAACAACAAAAAAAAATAACACCGTTTAATTTTTTGGTAATTGAATATTTGAGATTTCTGTATCTGTTTTGAGCGCCTAGCTATCCATCGATTGCTGAAATTTCGGTATCAAAAAGTATTCCCTCTCAAAGAAGACAGAGAAACAAGAGAAACTTGCGCTTTTATCTTTCGTCTTCAACTTGCTGCTGAACCGTCGTCTTCAACCTGCGTTTTTATATTTCGTCTTCAACAGATGTTTTCAACACTCGTCTACAACTATCGTCTTCTTTGACTTTCTATTGGTCGTCTGTCAAAAACAAAATCGTGGTAAGCTTTCTTCGTCGATTTTACACAAATCTTCGGATTTCAACAACATCATTCTTTCAGATACATCTTTGAACTTTTTGTTACTCATCAATCGAGTTATATGCGTTTAAAGACCTAATTTTTAGAAAGATATGTAGCCCGGTAACCTAAACAATTCTAGTCTTTCATTTTCAATCAATTTTGGTAACGATTCTCTTGTTTTTACTTAATTTGTTAATCCTACCCATAAAGCATTAAACACGAGGAACCAGGTTCATATGGGTTTGCATGTTCATTGGTAGGTACCTACTGTTGATTATGTGTGTGTCATTAGAAAATGTAACGGATAAATGAGGTATTTAATGATTAGGAAACTCTATATGTATCAAATGTGTAGTTTGTGTACATTTGTTCACCGGATTTGCTGAAATGAAGACATCTATTTGTGTACATATGTCGTGATACAAGTAGCATATTTACATTATAATAGAATATGTTTTAATTTACCACATATTCCCTAAGAACAATTGCTCAGGTGAATCTTTGCACGAAATCCATTGCAGGAGAAATCTCAGGTTGTTCTTTGTTACGCTAAGGATGTGTGCACGCAAAAGCTTTAAATTTATAACTCGTTATATTTCTCCTAACTCTTAGCGAACCCGCAGTGTACGGGAAGTTTTGTAGTAGGGATAGTATTGCGAGGTCGAACACAAGGACTGAGGTGAAATCAAGTCATTCAATGATCAACGATAGTGTAAATCTAAACTAAGATGAGATGAAGAATAAAGAAAATGGAAAACACAATATTTTTGAAGGGTTTTGGGTGATCAAACAAAGATCACAAATATATCAACACAATCAAGCAACACAAATACACACGAACACAAAGATAGGAGATAAGAGGTAAGAAAGCTGATTCTAGAGATTCGGAATTCCGGTTATGACAATGGACTCATGTTTCTAAAGATCAAAGGAAGGTCGTGGTTGTTCGGAGTTGAGTATTTCTCTAATGGGGGCAATTACCGGGTAAGTCTCATGCTCCACTAGCCTCGCACCTAAGGTCCTATTACCGGGTAAGTCTCAAGGAATCCTAAGGTCGGGAATTCTATACAAACCGGTCACTACCTAAGGGTTGCACCCCTCCTTACCGGGTAAGTCTCGGAAAAAGCAAGTCTTAGGCAGCGATCCTAGCACACTCAATCCAATAGCGGCTTGTGCGGCTCACTACTACCTAGAGTCTATCATCTTTGGTATCCAAGGGCAAGAATTACCGGGTAGGTCTCTTCTAACTCTTAGTTGCTAACACTAGGTCACCCTAGGCTAGATTAGGCTCAACAAACACTAGGATTTCAACACATCTACATCCTAACATCGAGATTTATCAATTTAAGAACAACAGAACAAAACACGGGTGGATCATGCAAAACCACGGCCGTGGAAGTATGAAGAACAGGCCGTGGTTTGATTCCGAGTTGGGATTTTGAACACAAATCGATCCTAAACTAACATGGAAGGCCATACAATCATAGTCCAAAGCATAAACATCATTCCTTCACCCTAGAATCACATCTATTCAGCCAACAACATACAATTCAAGATCAAACTTCACAAATAAAGCATGCTTGCAAGTCATGGTTAGATGATGAAGAACAATCCAAAGAAAAGACATTAAAGGCATAGGATAGAAGTTACCAAATCTTACAAGGCTCCAAGAGCTGTTCCAAGTTGTCAACAACGGAAACCTCACTCAAGACCACTCTAATCTCACTCTAAAATGAAAATCTACACTAATCTCCTCCATAAACACCCACAATGGGTGCTTGGAAGAGAGAATCCAATGGAGAAATGTCTTAGGGAAGAAGATAGGTCCAAAGGGAGGAAGAGAGGATCCCCAATTACAGCCTGCAAGATCCTTTAAATACCCACCAAGAGCAAGAGTCATCAAAGAGATCGTGAGACACGTGTCAACTTGGTCCTGGCAGAAACCACGGGCAGATTCCACGGCCGTGGAATGGTCTCTGGCCGTGATTTGCTCCAGAAGCTCTCCTTGAACCATTAAGCCATGAGTTGGCGCAAGGCATGCACCAACTAGGTCCTATGTGTTCTTCTTTGCTCCTAGCTTGCTCCGTAACGAGTTCGGAAGTGTGTCATCTCGAGGAATGATCCTCGAATGTATCGATTAAGCTCATAAATCTTCCCAAAATACCTACAAAGCATGCAAAAGTCCGTGTAGACGTCTATCTCGACAAAATACATGAATTGAGCACAAACGTCCTGAACTAATGCCAAACCATGCATGAAAAACGGGAAAAACTATCTAAATGAATGCCTATTCTAATGTCATAAATCGTGTCATCAAAATACCCCATACTTAGCACTTGCTCGTCCCCGAGCAAGGTCCAACTATAGGCTATGAGATGACATGATTTATGCATGCAGAAAAATAAAAAAATCTTTTTGGAGTTGTGCTTCTAATATTGGATCACCTTCATAGTGATGTTTCATGGCAATGGAGGAGCAATCATGCATCGAAATAATGAAGGCACGGAAAGACAATGATACTTAACTCAAAAGCATGCATGAAATGTAAAAATGAAGAAGTCAAGATGATCAAGAGCATATCCAATCTAGATTACTAAGTCTTACACACATGCAAATAGGTCACAAGGGCTTGTGAGGTAAAAGGCCGAGAAACGTTGTGATTAGGTGGGGATTTTTCTAGGCTATGTGATGCTAATCCGGGAACGGAACTAACTCCACAATCTTGTCCTTGATCAACTTCCCACAAGTGTATATTTTTCTCCATCTTTTCTTTGTTTTCTTTTCTTTTTCACTTATTTTTGAGACAATGGCATTGGTGTACAACAACCGAAACCTTGGTGATTAGCCGTCCTCGGGCTTTTTCTATTTTTCGAGGTGCATCCACATCGGGCACACATACCAAAACTCGTTAGGATTATCGGTTTATTTGACTTTGGCAAGGCACAAACACCCGATCATGTGAATGATGCTGAGTTACTCGTCATTTAAACCAACGTCCCCAAACCTATATTTTTGTCTACACTTTCACAACAAATTCAGCACTTCATTCATAACATTCATCCATCAACAACTTCACCCACACTTGCTTTTCACACACTCAACACACTAACATGCTCCTATTCCCGGATGGGTCAAAAGAGGTCAAATTTATATCAATTGAGGTGCTCAAGCAACATGATCAAGATGAGAAATAGAGAAAGATGAATTGCCTCATTCATTCCTAGATGGTGTGCAAGAACTAGCATATAATTTCGACTTTCAATACTCAATCCAATCAAGACAAACATCATGATCATAAATCATTCATGGGGTTCAAGATAAGTACTTCAAGTCCACATATGCATTCATCTATTCAACACACAAGGCTATCCATAGCCAATCCACAAGACAATTTCATCATAAGGGTCATTCCCAAGCTTAGAAGCACTAAAATGTTTTTTGGAATTTTCGAAATGTGTATGTACAATGCAAGACATAAAGAAACATGTGACAATATTAAACTATCCTAGATGCAAGTCATGCAAAAGATCATACAAACCCCACCCCATACTTAGAAACACATTGTCCCCAATGTGGTATTCAAGTAAAGAAGGGTGAAAGAGGGTTCTCACAATGTAAAAATGTAGTGTCTTCGGTATTTGGGTTAACTCGTGTGGAGTGGTGGTGATGGATGATCGATCAAGCATGGTAGAGAGCTCTTCATAGTCATTCCTGCGTCGAGACCCACGCCAAGGTGTGTGCGAGATGGGAGCTCTTCCATCCAACAAAGACACCTCAAGCCGTCCAAGTCTCACGTCCGCTCCACCCATGGTTGAAAACGGGATCATCGTCATCAACTCGCCTTGCAAGACTTCCTCATTACCTAAAATCTACCACACAAACACAAAACACAAAAACACAAAAACAAAAACAAAAGCAAAAGAGAAAAGGGAAAGAGTTGTACCAATGGGTTGCCTCCCATTAAGCGCTTCTTTTAGGTCATTAGCTTGACCAAACTCCGTGGATATGTCAATCCACCTCGAATATCATGGTTTGCTTGAGGATTCCAAGCAACCATCGCTTTCCGGTATCCATGATGACAAGCAATGACCACTTGATGCCCAAATAAACTTTAAGTTTTCTCTTCACCGGTGAGTAGTAGACTCCTTCATCACCGCTCCTTTGATGATAGTATGAAGTTGCAACCATAGGTGTCACCCCATACTTAGGCAATTTGTACTCCGCGGTCACTCCGGTGAAACGCTTGTCATCCTCATCCTATATGATCCGAAGAAAGCCGATTCTTGGAAATAATCCCTCATTGAAGTGCTTCATGAACATCATGGATCCATCATGCTTGCCTTCTTCATTCGACATGGGAGGTTCCTTAGGAAAGGGGCTCCAATCTTTGTGTGTACTCCGGGCAAGCAAGAAAGGATTGGAAGGGGTTGAAATTAGCTTAGGATTGTCTATGACAGAACCTTCCACGGGCGTGGTTTGTCCTCCACGGCCGTGGTTCTCTCTGTTGTCTTCATTCCAGGTGAGCTCTTCAAGTGTGGTTCCGGCGTCGATGGCAAGGATATCCGGGGGTGAGAGTACTTCATTGCACTCCTCCAAAGGTGAAGGAGGTGGAGGTAGATCTTGAAGGATGATAGGATCTCCTAGCATAAGAGCATTCCTAATCTCTTCAATCTCCCTCCTCATTTGTTCTTCCCTCTCGAAATTCAATCTTCTTTCATCCTTTAGAGCCAAATCCCTTAGCCTCACTTGCTCCCAAGCTTCATCTAACTCTTCTTGAAGTTCCTTAATGATCATGGTTAATTCGGGCAATTCTTGGATCTCCTCATGGTGAACCTCCTCTTGTTGAGGTACATCCGCTTCGAGCTCCATGTTGGAACTCGAAATGGAAGCAAGGTTGCTTTCTAGATCATCTATCTTCCTCAACATTTCTTCTAGCATTGATTCTACTCGATCATTGTGAGGTTGATGGTGAGGTTCTTCATGAGGCAATATAATCATATGAGCTTGATTATGGGACTCATGATAGGCATTAAACTCCTCCCAATACTCAAACTCATCATGGAGAGGTCCTAGATCTTGGCTTTCCATCCATCCCTCATACTCCATGTTGTCAAGGTCGTCTTGGAAGTACAATCCGTCCATGGCAAACATGAAAAGGTTAAGACAAAAACAACACAAGATCAAAAGTAACAAGAAAGATAAACACTAAAAACAATAAAAAACAAATGACTTAATCTTAACCTAGTCCCCGGCAACGGCGCCAAAAAGTTGTTACGCTAAGGATGTGTGCACGCAAAAGCTTTAAATTTATAACTCGTTATATTTCTCCTAACTCCTAGCGAACCCGCAGTGTACGGGACGTTTTATAGTAGGGATAGTATTCCGAGGTCGAACACAAGGACTGAGGTGAAATCAAGTCATTCAATGATCAAAGGCAGTGTAAATCTAAACTAAGATGAGATGAGGAATAAAGAAAATGGAAAACACAATATTTTTGAAGGGTTTTAGGTGATCAAACAAAGATCACAAATATATCAACACAATCAAGCAACACAAATACACACGAACACAAAGATAGGAGATAAGAGGTAAGAAAGCTGATTCTAGAGATTCAGAATTCCGGTTATGACAATGGACTCATGTTTCTAAAGATCAAAGGAAGGTCTTGGTTGTTCGGAGTTGAGTGTTTCTCTAATGGGGGCAATTACCGGGTAAGTCTCATGCTCCACTAGCCTCACACCTAAGGTCCTATTACCGGGTAAGTCTCAAGGAATCCTAAGGTCAGGAATTCTATACAAACCGGTCACTACCTAAGGGTCGCACCCCTCCTTACCGGGTAAGTCTCGGAAAAGGCAAGTCTTAGGCAACGATCCTAGCACACTCAATCCAATAGCGGCTTGTGCGGCTCACTACTACCTAGAGTCTATTGATAACACGATTTATGACTAGGTTTAGGTAATCATTTAGATAGATTTCTCGCTCATTCATGCATGGTTTAACACTAGTTAGCGACGTTTGCACTCAATTCACGTATTATGTCGAGATAGACGTCTACACGGACTTGTGCATTGCTTTGTAGGTATTTCGAGAGATTTTGGAGCTAAAACGATACGTTTGAGGATCGTTCATCAAGATGACACACCCTCGGACCCATTAGGATGCAAGCTAAAGGCTAGGGAGGACTCATGGAACCTTGCCAACACAAACCATGCACCAAATCGAAGCTTAATGATCAAAGGCAAGCTGAAGCACAAAAATCAAGGTTCACTGACAGATCACGGCCGTGATTCTGCCCGTGGTTTTTGCCAGGTTTTCGTGACAGCTGTGCCACGATCTCTTGGCCAGATCTTGCAAGGTTGTAGTATAAAAGTGGTCTTGCATTGGCTGAGAGAATCATCTTGGAGCAGCCCTCCATATTCATTATCACCCAATCAAAATATTCTCTCAACAAGAAGATTCTTGGGAAGAAGATTGGAGAAGAAGGCTACCATTGGAGAAGAGCTTGGTTGGAGAAGAAGAAGAGCACACCATTGATAGATTTTGATAGCTTTGTAGTGAAGAATTTCGGAATCGATTTCTAGAGTTGTATGAACCATTTGAACCTTCTTTAAAAAGGGTTGTGAGTCACTCTAATTCCATTTTCAGCTTGGTTTTGATTACTTAACTTGTTCATCTCTTTCTCTTTATTATCTTGCAAATGGAAGCCATGATTTCATGTTTGATGATTTCGATTGTTATGATGCATGTTGTAGGCTAAATAGATGTGATTCTAGGGTAAGGAAGGAATGGTTATGGCTAGGACTATGATAGGATGGACTTAGATCAACCCTTGGATGACTTATGTGCTTGAACGTAGCCTCTGTTAGGATCCACGGTTTGTTCTTGCCAAATCACGGCCGTGGACTTGGTAGAACAACCCGTGATCTTCCCTGGTTCGATGGATCTAGCCTTAGTTAGTAAGAATGTTGAAATCCTAAGTGTTTGTTGAATTAAATCTATCCTAGGGTTACCTAGTGTTAGCAACTAAGTGTTAGGAGAGACTTACCCGGTAATCCTTACTCTTAGATTCCAAAGATCACAAACCCTAGGTAGTAGTGAGCCTCTTAAGCCGCCATTGGACTAAGTGTGCTAGGATAGTTGCTTAGAACTAACCCTTTCGAGACTTACCCGGTAAGGATAGGTTAGATCTCTAGGCGATAATCCGGTTTGTGTAGAATTCCGTCCCTTAGGTTCTTAGAGACCTACCCGGTGATAAAACCTTAGGAACGGACTAGTGGACCATGAGACCTACCCGGTAATTGATCCCAATCTAGAAATACTTACTCCCAACATATCATAGTCAATCCAAGGAATGAATAGATAGCTTGAGTCTTATGCCATAATCGGACTTTCCAACCCCTAGAATCTGCTTTTCTTTCTTTGATCAATATCTTGTTTAGTTTGTTTGTTGGAGTTGATTTGTTAGAATAGTTGATCCGTTTATTTTGCATGCTTGGTGATCCTTGATTGATCACCTAAAAACCAACCAAAAACATTGAAGTTTTCATTTCTTTATTTCTCCTCTTTTCTTAGCCTAGATCTTCACTAGTCTTAATCACTAATTGAATCAATCTCACCTTAGTCTTTGTGTTCGACCTTGGAATACTATCCCTACTACAAACGTCCCGTACACTGCGGGTTTCGCTAGGAGTTAGGATAAATATAACGAGTATAAATTTAAAGCTTATTGCGATTCACACACACATCCTGAGCGTAACATCTATCATCTTCGGTATCCAAGGGCAAGAATCACCGGGTAGGTCTCTTCTAACTCTTAGTTGCTAACACTAGGTCACCCTAGGCTAGATTAGGCTCAACAAACACTAGGATTTCAACACATCTACATCCTAACATCGAGATTTATCAATTTAAGAACAACAGAACAAAACACGGGTGGATCATGCAAAACCACGGCTGTGGAAGCATGAAGAACAGGCCGTGGTTTGATTCCGAGTTGGGATTTCAAACACAAATTGATCCTAAACTAACATGGAAGGCCATACAATCATAGTCCAAAGCATAAACATCATTCCTTCACCCTAGAATCACATCTATTCAGCCAACAATATACAATTCAAGATCAAACTTCACAAATAAAGCATGCTTGCAAGTCATGGTTAGATGATGAAGAACAATCCAAAGAAAAGACATTAAAGGCATAGGATAGAAGTTACCAAATCTTACAAGGCTCCAAGAGCTGTTCCAAGTTGTCAACAACGGAAACCTCACTCAAGACCACTCTAATCTCACTCTAAAATGAAAATCTACACTAATCTCCTCCAAAAACACCCACAATGGGTGCTTGGAAGAGAGAATCCAATGGAGAAATGTCTTGGGAAGAAGATAGGTCCAAAGGGAGGAAGAGAAGATCCCCAATTACAGCCTGTAAGATCCTTTAAATACCCACCAAGAGCAAGAGTCATCAAAGAGATCGTGGGACACGTGTCAACGTGGTCCTGGCAGAAACCACGGGCAGATTCCACGGCCGTGGAATGGTCTCTGGCCGTGATTTGCTCCAGAAGCTCTCCTCGAACCATTAAGCCATGAGTTGGTGCAAGGCATGCACCAACTAGGTCCTATGTGTTCTTCTTTGCTCCTAGCTTGCTCCTTAACGAGTCCGGAAGTGTGTCATCTCGAGGAATGATCCTCGAATGTATCGATTAAGCTTGTAAATCTTCCCAAAATACCTATAAAGCATGCAAAAGTCCGTGTAGACGTCTATCTCGACAAAATACATGAATTGAGCGCAAACGTCCTGAACTAATGCCAAACCATGCATGAAAAACGGGAAAAACTATCTAAATGAATGCCTATTCTAATGTCATGAATCGTGTCATCATTCTTCGTGAAATCTCAACCGAGATTCTTGCCCAATACCTAAGATTTTTGCTCATTTGAAAGGAAGTGGGAAATTTGTAAAGATTTTTCTAAATTGATGCCTCCAACTGCTTCCTATACTTCTTTCTACCTCGAATCGGGCTTCTCTTCGAACCAAACAAGCCTAAATCGTCGGATTGGAGAGGGGGAAATTTTCTTAGGGTTTGGGTCGGGAAAATCGAAATCTGTTTGAGTGTGGAATCTTGTTTGTGGTTGAGAGGGCTTGAGTTTTGGAGCAAGAATGAGCGGATTTGGTTAGAAAACGGGGATTTGAGGGTGAGGGGTGTTTTGCCGACCGTGGTTTTAGGTTGTGGAAGTTTTGAGGTTGAAGATGAAGTGTTCCCGCTTTTATACCCCTCTCTGATTTTGAATAAATCTCAGCCAAGATTTTGGTGACTGAGATTTTGTCGGCCCGAGATTTCTCGTTCGTTCTTCATTTTCGAAGAGTCTCGGCTGAGATATTCCAAGGGGTTGAGATTTTGGTCGATGTTGCAATCGACTTTGGAATTATTGACTGAATTACTTCTATTTATTTAAAATCTAGACTGAGATTTCCCTTGTAGGTCAAGGTTCTTGTCTTTTGAACATCGTTTTTCTTGCTAACGACTTACATACTCCTTTTCCATTAAAATCTCGATCTTTTCGCAATCTCAACTTAGTTTATATCCATGATTCTTGAGAAAAACCTAGGTTCTGTCATCCAAAGATACAAGAACACAACTAAGGAATCTCAGCCGAGATTATCTCAAGTTGGGCGAGATCGATGTTTGTGGTCGTAGAAGACTTGTAACTAGGTCAAGTATGGTATATAACTTCTTCTCTAGGTATACTCTTGCACATGATGCACTTGAACTCTTCAATTTATGACTCAAAATAAATTCGCAACAATAGCAAACCGTGGTCAAGATCTCGGCCGAGATTATGTATTATTTGGCCGAGATTGTCGATTCGACAATGAACATCGGCAATCCGCAATAAGCTATGGGGTATACTACTTCCTGGTTGCTTTGTGGATCATTTTCAGTTGGAGGGGCGAATATATTGTTGTTGGGAAAAGATATTCGGTTTGGATTTAATGGATATGACAAGATCTCACATACTAGAAAAGATCTCAACTATAATATCTTGTAAATCTCCTTCCTTCGTAAATATGTGGGCGGATATTATTAGATTTGACTCAAATTCAATAAATATTTGATCTTCAATTGGATAATGAAAAATTTAGGAAACTTGGGAACAAGTAACGTAAAGATCTCAACTTTATGCTCAAATTCTCGAGCGATATTTTGGGTAAGGTCGGGCGAGGTTTCGTTGAGGTCAAAGGCTGACCTTGTGTTTGGCTATGGTGTTTCTCTCTTCTAAAAGACACAAGTCAACGTACGTTGAACTCAAATAATCTTGCAAAGATAATCGCAACTAGAATAGACTCAATTTTATATGACTCAAAGAAAACTCAAATAAAAATGACGCAAACTTTTGACGAAACTTCAAACAACTGAGATCTAATACCTCTTTGATGCGGGATTGAAGCCGCTATTTCTGATTTAGATTGAGAGTCCACGAACTGTATCAAAGAAGGAATCTTTGTCAAGAATCTCGGGTGATATTCTGGTGTTTGACCAAGATTTATGTACCTTCGAAACCAAAGAAGTTCTGGTTATCAGTTATAACAAGATAAACAACACAATCAAGCCAATACAATCAAACGGATATACGGAATGAAGCTAAGTAAGTCCAAGGGACTTACCTCACTCGAAGGTAAACTCAACACTCAACAAACACTCAGGAAATCCTCAGGAAAGGGACACAAGGAAGCCTGTTCACACAAGCATCACGAATCAAGAAACGAAACGAATGCTAGAAGTCTATAACTTCTAGCCTCCATGATCTCTAAGAGATCTACCCAAGTTAAGGTCTCAACCTTAGTCTTACAGAACACTCAGGAAGTCAAGGAACATCATCGAAGGTAAGGAAAAGAAGGAGGAAAGCAAGGAAGGAAGCAGCTCACCAAAGATGGGAGCTACTGCAGATAAACCGTAGGGGCGGCTATCCGCGGGGGTGGCACATCAGAGGCGCGGGGGCGTAACTCGTGATAGAAGCGCTGTCGACTCCTTCGACAGCAAGGAACAAAGCAAAGGCCAATGCTTGCTTTTCTCAACACACTATCATGTCACAACTCAACCAGGGGAGCCTGTGAACATCAAAAAATCATCAAAGAAATGCTCCACAAGAATCAAGGATCAAACTTGATTCTTGGAGAAAAAGAAAAGAGAAAATGAAGAGAGAAATAAAACAGAAGGGAAGCAAGGTGTAGCACATGAACGTGATGAAGAACAAGGGAGGAAGAACTTACACGTTCAGCAAGATCTCAAGAAGCAAGGCTGCAGCGCTCTAGGGTTGAAGAAGACGTAAGCAAGAGACGGGAAAAAGAAGAAAAGACGGGAATATATAGGAGAGGAAGGAAAGATAAAAGGAAGGACGTCTAGGGTTAGGAAAAAGATAAGGAAGCCGGCCCAAAGATAGAAGATCGGATATTCTATCTATGGAAGGAAGATAAAACGAATAAAAACAGATTGGACACGATCTGCAACAAATCCGCAGGGGCGGATCTCCTCAGCCGTAGGGGCAGCCCCTTTTCACCGTGGGGGCGGTGACAAACATCACAGCCGCTGGGGCGGCCTTCTTCACCGCGGGGGTGGTGGAGGTCAAAACTGGGATCTTAAAATGTGTCGAAGAAAGTCGGTCCAAAACTTAAACATTCACCTGATTTTTGGTCAAAATTAAGCAGTGTTGTGTGGAGTGAGAGAATTGAATGTGAAGAATTTGAAGAAAAATGGTTGCATTAGGTTCTGAGTTTTACTTGAGTGAGAAGCCGTGGTTTACTCAATTCTATGACATTCGCAACTCATGGATTTCGGCTTACTTTCGGGATATACTGCTTGGTGGATTGGTAAGAACTACATCTATTTCTGAGTCTGTAAATAGTTTCTTTCGGAAGTATACAGATCACTATTTTAGTCTCGTTGAGTTGATTACACATTATGATAGTGCCATGGATACTCATCGTTATGAACAGAACAAGTTGAATTTTGAGTCGGACACAAAAGTTCCTGATTTTAGGAGTGATTTGGAGTTGGAAAGAAGTTGTGTGCGGTTGTTCACACTGACTGCTTTTTACATGATGCAAGATGAGATGGTTTCTGGGTGGAATGATTGTCGAGTTATTTTGTTTGATGATAGTGGTATTCTGAATTTGTTCAACATTAAGGATGAGAAGGGTAGGGTTTTTGTTGTTGAAGTTGGTACTTCTGCAACAAGTTTCAGAAGAAAGGAATTCCATGCAACCATATATTCCTTGCAATGAAGGATATGAAGTTCAAAACATTGCCTAAATGTTTGATTCTTTCTCGTTGGACAAAAGATGCAAGTTTGTCTCCTTTGTTCTCAATTGATGGATCGGTTATTGAGTAGTGTGCAGTGATGGAGGAAAGGAGAGCAATAGTGAAAGATGTATGGTCTGACATATATAGTTGTATGGCACTTGTCGAAAACGACAATGAACGTTTGAAGCAATTCTCCAACATAATTAAAGAGTATAAGAATTCGGTGGTGGAATCAACTGACTATACAACGCCTTCTAAAAAAGATTTCTTTGAGACGTTTGCAACAACAACTGAACCTACTACTGCCACTGTATTGCCACCTGAACAAACAAAGAACAAAGGGAGCCGGAGACGCTACATGGATGGACAAGAGATACATTCGAAAGAATCTCAAAAGGGTGAAAGAAAGTGTAAAAAGTGTGGCAAAAGTGGACATGACAGAAGAAACTGTGAAAATTTTAACAAGAATGAGACACCATAGAAAATAAATATGAACAAACTTGTTTTTGAGACTTATTATATAGTTTTCCTATATTTTTGAAGTTTGTTATTTTGTTTTGAATATTTTTTGTACAATGAGATTGCTTAGAAAGAACATCGTTTAAGTACGAACACCAATGTCTTGCCTATAAAAGTATGAACACTGATTGATAAAAACATGAATAATGGAGCATAAAATTATGAACAATAGCGTATAAAAGTATGAACACCGATTAATACAAACATGTTTAATTTACAGTTTCGAACCATAGTTTCCGTTTTAACAGTTTTACCCTATGTTGTGTATTTATTGAAAAGTCCGATGTTTAATTCATAGGAGCCATAGTATGAACAATCAACTGACTATATAAAAGTATGAACACTGATTAATAAAAACATGAACAATGGAGCATAAAAATATGAACAATGACCTATAAAAGTATGAACACCGATTAATAAAAACATTTTTAATTTACAGTTTCAAACCATAATTTCCGTTTTAACAATTTTATCCTCTATTGTGTGTTTGTTGAAAATAGCCCGATGTTTAATTTACAGGAACCATAGTTTTAAATCATAGTATGAACAATCAGCTGACTGTGTAAAAGTAAGAACGCCGATTAATAAAAACATGAACAATGAAGCATAAAAGTATGAACAATGACATATACAATTATGAACACCGATTAATAAAATCATGACAATTCATATCTCAGTCCTTACATGCATTTTCTAATTGTACTTTTAAAGTGACGATCATATGAGGGCTACTCACGGGATCAATCTCTTATAATTTGAACACCAACATAAGTAAATATGAACAAAGAGACATCTATGTAATAAAAACGTTTGGTTAACTCTTTCTGAATACGATGAACATCATCTTTCAAAAAATGAACATCGGTTAATAAAAACATGAACAATGACACATACAAGTATGAACATCAATAATTTTTCTATAATTTCTGCACATACATAACATTGATGTATAATAATATAAACATTATTTGTACCTAAAAAATGATGATAAAATATAGTAACATCGAAGACGTAAATTTCATATTGTACCTAAAAAACCCAACATTCAAATTACTGATGCAAACACAATTTCATGTTACAAACCACATCATTTTTTACATATTCCAAAGAAAAATATAAGTTTTAAAAACTTAACAATTCAAATGTTTCTTGTTTGTCCAACTGATTAAAGTACTAGATCCTTCACTTCATTGTTCTTCCAACTAAGCAACTGAGACAAATATTTCTCTCTACAAAGCTTGACAAGCTTTTCATTTTTCTTCTTACCAAACCTAACTTTCCAACTTTTTGTCCTAACTCCCATATATGTTTCCATGTGCCTCATGGCATATACTACAAAATCATTATTTGGCTTGTGAGTTGCCCATGGTAAAAATACGAATGTCAGATCCATGCGCTTTAGCATCCCGCATTTTTTTGCAGAATGATACCCCAAGTAATCCAAAAATATTTTTTTCTACACAAACAAGATATATACAATGTATGTTAAACATAAAAGATATGCTAATAAAAAATTAACATATATGACGGTAACAAAAGTGATATTGAATAATTATAACAATTTTATAGAATTTTACCAATCTTGTGGTGATCTCTTCAAAAATTTTCTCTAAAACATCGTCCAATGTAACTCGTGTGCTCTATTATCAATATCAAACGTATCATTCTTGAAATCAACAACAATGACAATATAACCTTCTTCATAGAGCATAGGAAAGAACACCTGCATTTTTGTTGTCCGTATGATATTTTATTGTTATTTAATCACATAATGTTAAAAAAATAGTATAAGAAACACCAAAATAATAAATTGCGTACCATATCACCATCTTTTAGCTTCATATGTGGTGCATGAGAAAGATCTCTATTCACGTTATTCTCAAACTCATCAAAAGCAATACCATATTTAGGGGGTGCATCAACAATTGTCCTAAACTGTATATCACATTAACAAATCTTAATAATTTCAAAGTTTGGGCTTGTAAAATAAAAAATTATTTACAAAAGAAATTAAATAAAAACACAGAAAAATTTACAGATGTATTTGTAGTGAAGAAGAATCTCAATGGAGAGCTGACGCTTCTAAGTTTTTCATTGTGGTTTAAGAAAACTGTCCATGCATTAATCAACTTAATATCAACAAAACATCAAGGCTTCAAGCACCACATTGTATCTGTAACACCCCAAATTTTTAGAACTCGGGGAGCTACTGGTGAGGACCTCACAATGGCTCCCGACCTTAGTTTGACAACAACTTTACTAGGATCTTACAACAAGGCACAAATAAGGAAACCGAAATTCATAAAACGGTGTTTTAATGTCATGAATGTAACAACATGCGTCTAACAGCCAACAACGTACTTAAGATAATAAAAGTCTAAATAACATCATACTAAGAATGAAACATCAACAAAAATCCAACCCTATCCTAGGGAGTACGGAGACCCGACTAACCACTACTTCAAGATAACTCAGCTGTTGCTCTAACCTGTGACAAGTCTAAACAACCAAAACAAATCAACCGTTAGCTAGCTATCTAAACGTTAGACAAATGAAAATAGCACACACACACAATAGCAAAACTAAACACACATCATGCTTTGAGAGAATTGATTTTTATTATCTTCATTTAGGTCATTCGCTCTTACTAATGAAACTTATTTTGTGACACGAGGGATTCCCAAACCTTGCCTCCGTCCCGTGTAACCATCAGGAATGGATCCGATGCACCTCACCTTATACATGTATGGTCTCGGTATAGAGAACCTCCCATTCTCATGTCAGAGATGGGCAGTGATGTCACCGCCCGTTATACATACACTTGGGCCATAAAAATAATAAAGGTCGTCCTATGCATGTTATAATTATTAAGCAAACAACACACACCACTATCGTCATTCATCTAACATCTTGAAAGTAGTTAAGTAAGTCGCAAGGACTTACCTGTATCGCGTCAAAGTCCAGTTAACTATAATACTTAATCCATATGAGTATAATCTCAACTACCTCGATTCGGAAAAGATGACCCATATACTCGTCCATACTTTTGCGCTATATATCAACAATCTATTTAAATGGAATTTAAAACCTTTATCAGAACCTACAAATATATAAGTACCCAAATACATACACTAACAACCCACCCACAATATTCATATATTGTTCTAAAATAATTGGCCAACCGACTTCTTATCTCCAAGGCTTTCAAAAGAGGTCACGTAGATCTTGCATATTTGTATGTTAATACTAACTCAGACTAACATAATCTAGTATCCTTCACTTAACCCAAATTAATCTAACACCACTTCGACTCCCAACAAATCTCCTTTAATCCCTTAGTACGAAAATAAAAGTCCATAGTTAATCCACCATCAAAAATCACCCTTTACGTACTGAAGTCCAAATTTGTAGTCTCCTACGTCTATTACTTGGGTTACTGTTGGATCATCTTTCCTAGTTGATCATCCAAAATACTTAACAACTCCTTGCTCCATTGATATATATATATATATCATGTAAATCTATCTAAAATCCTTTTTTTTTGTATAAAACAGGAAAGAAAGTTAACAAGGCTTACCATTAGGCTCGATCTATCCCGGAGGAAGAGAAAGGAAGTTAGAGATGGATTTTTCGATCCGAACTCGCTCCAAAACGCAACGTGCAAAGAGGAAGGCTTCCCGATGTTATTGCTCCCAGTCGACGTTGTTGCCGCCGCATACTCTCTGTAAACACATAGGAGAAGAAGATAAAAGTATATTTGATTATACCTGAATTACAGAATAGTGTTTCTATATATACACTGTTCGATAGGTTGTTAGGGTTTGTTACTACTTTCCCTTCATTACATATGTGTCCCCTTATTCTATAATATTTGTATATATGATCACCTATACCCCCCCCTTCAAGCTGGATCGGGAGAACGAGACCAACCTTACGAGAAAGAAAAACATGTTGCTGTGCTCCAAGTTCCTTAGTAAGGATATCAACAAGTTGAAGATTAGAGGGCACATGAGCAGTAGATATCGAGCCCTTTTGTACCTCATCACGTACAAAGTGACAATCAATACGTAGGTGCTTTGTTTGTTCATGAAACACAGGTTTGACAGTCAAGTATTGAGCTACTTTATTGTCACAATATAACATGAAAGGGTGAGGAAGAGTAACATGAAGATCCTGCAGCAAACCATCCAACCATATAACCTCACTTGTAGTCATAGACATGGCTCTATATTCGCTCTCGGCTGAGGAGTTACTAACAGTGCACTGCTTTTTAGTGTTTCAGGAGACAATGGAACGGCCTAGGAATAGGCAATAGCCAGTGATTGAACGACAAGAAAAAGGCAACTTCCCCAATCTACATCGCTATAAGCAGTAAGAGAGAGTAGCTTGAATGGGATAATGAAGAGCATAGTCCATTGTACCACGAAGGTAGCGCAGAAGATGAGAAGCAGCCTGCCAGTGAGGGAGGCGAGGGGCAGCCAAGAACTGACTAAGTTGCTGGACAGTGTAGGCTATATCTGGACATGTGAGTGTAAGATAGAGAAGACGACCAACTAGGCGTCTATAGGCCTCTAGATCATCATAAACATCACCAATTTCTGGTGACAAGTGAGAATTCCTCTGTATATGGAAACTATCAGCATTTGTAGAAAGCATTTGAGTATCATGTAAGATATCATGAATATAATTATGTTGGTTTAATAATATGCCAGAATGAGTATGATCAATTTCCATTCCGAGAAAGAATCTTGATGTGCCAAGGTCCTTAATGGTGAAAGCACTATCAAGAGCATCTTTGAGAGATTCAACCTCAGATGGCAAATTGCCAGTGATGAGAACGTCATCAACATATACCAGTACAATAGTAATGCCATCAGAGGAGTGCTTCACAAATAAAGAGTAATCTTGATGGGATTAAACGAACTTCAGCTGAAGCAAACATTTGTCAATTCGATGTTCCATTGACGACTAGCCTGCTTAAGGCCGTATAGTGATTTTTTTGAGACGGCATACATGACCGGGAGGTACCTTAGAATAGCCTTGAGGAGGTAAAAGAAATACTTCTTCATCAAGGTAACCATGCAAGAAGGCATTGTTAATATCTAGCTACTGTAACGGCCATGATCGAGCAACAGTAAGAGCAAGCACAAATCTTATAGTAGCAAACTTTGCAACAGGGCTGAATGTGTGTTTATAGTCTTTATGTTTGATCTGATTGTACCCCTTGGCAACAAGACGCGCCTTATGACGTTAAATGGTGCCATCCGTTTTATACTTGATTTTATACACCCATTTGGAACCAATTGCAGTCTTTCTAAGTGGTAAAGGGACAATATCCCATGTGTGATTAAGCTCAATGTAAGATCCTAGGTTTTTGCCTTCACCGCCCCCGCGGTGAAGAGGGCCGCCCCCGCGGTCAGCCGCTCCTGCGGCTGTGAGATCCGCCCATGCGGATCGTGCGACAGATCGTGCCGATCTGTTTTAGTCATTTTATCTTTCTTCCATAGATAGAATATCCGATATTCTATCTTATGGGCCGGTTTCCTTGTTTTCTTTCTAACCCTAGACACTCTTCCCGTCTAGCGGTCCAACCCTCCCTATATATTCTCTTCTTTCTCCCCTTTTTCCCGTTCCTTGCTATCATCTTCTTCAACCCTAGAGAGAGTTGCAGCCGTCCTTGCTTCCTGCAATTCCGCTGAACGTGTAAGTGCATCTTTTCTGGTTCTTCCTCACGTTCCTTTAGCGTTGCATGCCTTCCCTTCTGTTTTGGTTTCTTCCTTTCGTTTTTCTCTTTCCTTCTTCTCCAAGGATCAAGCATGAGCCTTGATTCTTATGGAGTGTTCCGTTGTTGACCCTTCGTTGTTCTCAGGCTCTCTAGAGTGGAGTCTCGACGTGTTGGAACCAAAGGTTCGAGCTTTGGTTGCCCCTGATGTGAGATCTGTCGAAGAGATGCCCGACAGTAGCTTCTGAAGAAGATCCGCCCCTGCGCCTCCACAGAGCCGCTCCTGTGCCTCTGTTCAGCCGCCCTTGCGCATCTGTCTAACCGCCCCTGCGGTTTCTCTACAGTAACTCCCGTTGTTCGCCCCAAACGGTGTGTGCAAGCTTTAAATTTATAACCCTAGACTTAAGCTTAAAACAAGGATGCGAACCCGCAGTGTACGGGTCAATTGTAGTAAAAGCAAGGAATTCCAGGGGTCGATCACAGGGACTTAGTGAAACAAAGTCCAATTACGGTATGCTTACGTGAATACTAACCACAAAGGCAATTAAAACAATCAAAGATGAATAAGAAGTCAATAAAGCAAACATGCAATTCTAGGGATTAAAGCATCTAGTTGTGGTTCCAACTCAAGATCTAAAGATAAGCGGACAAAGCTGAGGTTTTTGCATGGGGAAGGTGTTACTAAAGTGGAATAGATCACCGGGTAAGTCTCACTACTCACTAATCCAAAACCGTAACTCCTATTACCGGGTAAGTCTCAAGGAATTAAGATAAAAACTATAACTTCAAACTAACACACCATCTAAGGGAATAGAATCAACCTTTACCGGATAAGTCTCAGGCTAACTCACAAAGATGGGATGAAAGCACACCCAAACCCCAATAAAGGATAAACCTTTATTACCTACACTTATGATCTTAGGTACACAAAGTAAGGAATTACCGGGTAAGTCTCATCCTAAGCTTGCATTGAACCAGTAAAGGTATAATAAGGATAGGATTTGGCAAACTCTAACACTTAACTTCTCAGTTTCGGATCAGATAAGTCACCTCGGTCAGCCAAATTCCACCCCGGCCGAGATGTTCATCGACTGGGCGAGATGCTTAGGGTTAAGGTTAAAGGCTCGAACTTTCAGGGTCCTACTGTGATCAAGATCATTCTATCATTGTTTTTCCCACAACTTTCAGCCAATCACCCTAGAATCACACAAGGAAATTAGCCACTCATCATCATCATGAAAGTATTAATCAAATATATGGGAAGAAGGTGAATATTTGAACAAGAAGAATTTAATGAAAAGACTTCAATAACTGAATCAAATATCACAACAAAGCGTTCCTTGGATATAAATCCAACAAGATAAGACAACAAGGAAGAGAATCTAAGGTAATCTTACAAGAAAACCTCCAAAAGCTATAAAAGCTAAAATCTTCAATCTTCCTTCAACCTTCAAAAAGGTTCTTCAAATCTCCCAACTAGAGTATGGCTGCTGCGTTGTGTAAACCCTGATCGATGGTATAGCATGATCTTGGATTTGTGGAAATCCAACCCTTTTTATAGGAAAATAACCCTCCAAAGATAAGATATCTTAGAAAAGATCTCTTCCCATAAAAATAGGTAAAATATAAGATCTAATATATCTTCTTCCTTCCAGGAGCCAAGCCCAAAAATATAAGATCATTTTCCAAAGATAAAAGATCTCAGCCAAGAATAAAATATTCTCGCCGCGTCCTAGGTATTCGCCTCGGTCGAGTCGACTTCCCTGGATCACCTCGGTCGAGATGAATCTGTGGTCAACCGAGGTGAGTCATAACTGAATGTGAAATCTCTCAAAACTGGTCCAAAGTGAATCTTAAATCCATAGCTATGCTTCCTGGATGGTTCCTTATGTTCCTCAATGTAGCTCCAATGACTCCATAGCTCCTTTTGCTCCTTTTTGATGCAAAACGTGCCATTTTAACTACGATTACAACAAAACTAGGTGTAGACCTAGATTCTCGCAAAGGTAGATGAAATGGTAATATACTCACACAATATACATACAAACATGCAGATAATGAAAGATAAAACGTCCAAACAAACCCCAAAATATAGACTATAATTCATGCTATCACCCGTCTTTGGTGAGTTTCTTCCTTTCCTTCCTTTGCTCATTCCTTCCTTGATTCCTTATGGTTGTTCCTTGTCCCCCTGAGTTGTTGTAAGACTAAGGTTCAACCCTTAGCATGTGTTGATCTCTTAGAGATCTTTGAGACTAGAAGTCATAGACTTCTAGCAACCGTTCCGTTTCTGATTCGTGTTGCTTGATTGTACAGGATTTTCTTGCTCCTTTCCTAAGGGAAACTAATTTTCCTTGTGTGTCCTCTGAGTTGTTGTTGAGCCTTTTGGGTTACCTTCGTGTGAGGTAAGTCCCTTGGACTTACTTAGCTTCATTCCGCGTATTAGTTGGATTGTTTTGGCTTGTTTGCGTTGCTATCATGTTTATAACGGATAATTGGAAATAGGATTCACCCTTTGTTACCCTTAACTGACCCAAGTGTATTATAACCAGGCGGTGACCACTTGTCTAGTTCTACAGGAGACTAGAATGTGCTCTTGCAACCCAGACCCGTAGGTAACAGATAGTACTGATCTATTCCTATTGGTAGACGGAAACGGAGGCGAGTTCCGGGAGATTTTCGTGTGACAAAAGAAGTTGAATTAGTAATGGATAACCTTAATAAAAGATAATAACCGGTTGATGTGTGAGTATGCTATGTGTTTTCTGTACCTTATGTGTGTTTGTGCCTTTACACTCTTGCTTATACCTAGAATGTTAGCTAATGGTTTATACCGTCGTTGTAGATGTTCCGCAGGTTCAGGAAGATGCTGAGTGATCCGGATGGTGTGGTCAGCCGGGGTTCCCGTACATTATAGGACGGGATCGGGTTTATGTTTCTTTTGTTGTTTCCCTTTTGTTTTGAACTCGGTTGCGAGTCTTTTCCGTTTTGTTTGGTTTAAACCTTTGGTTTTATATCGAGTTTTGTTTTTATTCGTTTGTGCCTTGTTATAAGATCCGTTTGTTGTTACTACTCTGAGGGTCGGGACCCATTGTGCGGTCCTAGCCCGTAGCGCTTCGAGTTCCCAGAACTTGGGGTGTTACAATATGGTATCAGAGCTCTAGGTTGGCAACAATGGCACTCGAAATCTTCTACAGGTCGGATGAATAAATAAATAGAACCCGCAAGGGGTCTAACGTTTTCAAAGGGAGTTTTGTTTTAGCCTTTCGGTCTGGGATAGATGTACGGGCGACCACCACTACCTCCGCGGATCTCAACAGTGTAGTTTCTTTTGTGTTGGCCTTTATGTGTGCTTTTTCTAGACTTTTGCTTTAGCTGTAGCGTGGCCTTATATCTATATATGTAGTCTTATTTATCTATCCTTATAGCAGATGGCGTGTACTAGAGCTACATCTGCTATGGGGCGAGGAAGGGGTCTACCACCACTTCCACCTGCCGTCCGTGGACAAGGACGTGCTGGAAGACCTCCACTAGCTAGAGGTTGGGGCCAAGCCCCAGTTGTTGATCCGCCTACCGCTGAGGCATTTGTTGAAAAGGTTGCTAAGAGCATTGTTCCCGAGGCTGGAAATGGGACCGCTACTAGGTCTGGAGCATAGAGAGCGCCATCAACAGAGTCCACACGAGTGTCTATCGGAGCTTTTGCATTTCGCGACTATGTACAGAGGGTTGAGGAGGCTATCAGGACTAGAGGACCAGCACCAGTGCCGCCAGTTCCTGCGAGATCAGCTGAGGTTTCGTAGAGAGTTACACAAGCTGTTGCCCCACCTGCTGGAGTTGCAGAGGTTGTTAAAGCGCCGGCTGAGGGAAAAGAGCCAAAGCCTGACAGTTGGTTGAAGGCTTTCGACCAACTGAAGGTTCCCGTCTTCGTGGGAAGATCTGGCTTGGAGGTGGAGCAGTGGCTAGGACAGGTGGATTCTACTATGGAGGCTATCGATTGCCCTGAGGGACGTCAAGTCAACATAGCACAGACATTGCTGAAGGATCAGGCTCGTTCTTGGTGGAGGACCGTTCGTAGTATGGTCACCAGTTATGAGCAGATGAAGGCAGTGATCAGGGATCTCTATTGCCCTGCAGCCATGAGGAGGGATCGTCTTCAGGATTTCCTTGAGACTGGATTCGAGGATTTGCCTATTGCTGAGATCATCCTCAAGTTTCAGGACGAGCTGGCATTGCTAGGTCCGTCCGCACCACCGGAGGATCAGCATGTTTACCTTTTCTCTCGGAGGTTGAGAGAATCGACATGCTCTTATGTTATTAGTTTCCGTTGTGAGTTTTTGGCGGACTACCAGGATAGAGATTCTGCTTATGAGAGAGACCGACTTGGTCAGAGGAAAGCTTCTCAAACAGGGGGTCTTGAGAAGAGACAAAAGACTGGATCAACCAGTGCTGGAGCTGGAGCAGCTAGTTTTGGGCATAGTCATACGCATGGACGTTCTAGCTTCTAACAGAGTTCTGATAGAGGACGGCAATGTCATAATTGCGGAGTAGCTGGACACATCCGAGCTGACTATAAGAAGCCAGCATTGACTTGCTTTTCTTGTGGCAAGCCCGGACACAGAGCTGCATTTTACCGTCAGGGCAAGGTTCTATCTCAGTAGGGTTTTTCACCTGCCAGTGTTGCTGGAGGAGGACAGAGATCTCAATACTAGCAGCAACAACAAAGAGTTTCAGGTTCTGCCGCTCCTCAAGGTTCCACTCCGGGATAGGGGAGAGGTAGAGGACGTGTTAGTAGATCTGCAGACACAAGAGATGCACCTGCCAGAGTTTATGAGTTGAGGAGTGTTGTAGAGCCGACAACTCCAGCAACTACAGGTACCATTCATATTAATGGTTTTCTTGTCAGAGTTCTTCTCGATACTAGTGTTACGCATTCTTTTGTATCTAATGCTTGCGTAGATAGATTGTCCTTAGTTACTGTAGAGGGTATACCCTTCTTTATAGGATTACCCGATGGGGGTAAGATACGAGGTACGCGAGAGGTTCGCGATTGCCCTATTAGATTAGGAGGTCGCGATCGGCCAACTAACTTCTTCGTCATGTACTTAGTACATGAAGAAGTTATTCTGGGCATGGATTGGTGATAGCATGAATTATTGTCTATATTTTGGGACCTGTTTAGACATTTTATCTTCAATAACCTGCATGTTTGGATGTATATTATGTGATTATATTGTCGTTTCATCTACCTTTGCGGGAATCGAGGTCTACACCAAGTTTCGTTGTAATCGTAGGTAAAATGGCACGTTTTGCATCAAAATGTAGCTAAAGGAGCTAAGGAGTCATTGGAACTACATTCAGGAGCTTAAGGAAGAACCCTGGAATCATGGAAATGGATTGAAGATTCACTTTGGACCAGATTTGAGAGATTTCACATTCAGTTTAGAGTCACCTCGGTCAGCTATAGTACCATCTCGACCGAGGTGATCCAGAGGAGCGTCCCGACCGAGGCGAACACCTTGGACGCGGCGAGATATATTTTATTTGGCTGAGATCTTTTATTTTTGGAAAGAGAGATCTTATATTTTTGGGCTGTGTTTTTGGAAGGAAGATCATATATTTAGGAGATCTATTTTAGAGATAAGATATATTTTATTAGGAAATTATCTTTTAATATATTTCCTATAAGATTATCTTAGGAAGATATTTATTTTAGGAGATAAGATATATTTTATTAGGAAATTATCTTTTTAAGATATGTTATCTTTGGAAGATAATTCTTCTATATAAAGGGTTGGATTTTCCACAATTCAACCATCTTCGGATCATCGATCACCCGCTATAATCCGCTTACGGCTGGAAAACACCCCACTACAGTTGGGAGATTGAAGAACCTTTTTGAAGGTTGAAGGAAGATTGAAGGAAGGAAGTTGATAGCTTTTATAGCTTTTGTGAAGGGTTTTGTAAGACTTTCTTAGATTCCCTTCTTGTTGATTGTCTTGGATTGTGATCCAAGGAATGCTTGTTTGTTTAATAATTGATTCAGTTATTGAAGCGTTGTTCTTAAGGTTTTTGTGTTCAATTATTCACTTTCTTCCCATATATTTGATTATTACTTTCATGATGATGATTGGCTAATTTCTTTGTGTGATTCTAGGGTGATTGGCTGAAGGTTGCGGAAAAAACAATGATAGAATAATCTTAAATTCCAGTAGGACCCTGAAAGCTCGAGTCTTTATCCTTGACCCTAGAACATCTCGTTCAGTCGATGAACATCTCGGCCGGGGTGGAATTCTTCTGACCGAGGTGACCTTTCTGATCCGAAACTGAGAGTTAAGTGTTAGAGTTTGCCAAATCCTATTCTTATTATACCTTTCCTAGTTCAATGCAAGCCTAGGATGAGACTTACCCGATAATTCCTTTGTTTGTTTACCAAAGATCATAAATATAGGTAATAAAGGTCTATCCTTTATTGGGGTTTGAGTGTGCTTTCATTCCATCTTTGTGAGTTAGCCTGAGACTTATAGTTCTTTTCCTTAATTCCTTGAGACTTACCCGGTAATAGGAGTTACGGTTTGGGATTAGTGAGTAGTGAGACTTACCCGGTGATCTATTCCACTTTAGTAACACCTTCCTTTGCAAAAATCTAAGCTTTGTCCGCTTATCTTTAGAGCTTGAGTTGGAACCACAACTAGATGCTTTAATCCCTAGAATTGCATATTTTCTTAATTGACTTTTTATCATCTTTGATTGTTTTAATCGCTTTTGTGGTTAGTAATTACATAGACTACCTACACCTGCTTTGTTTCACTAAGTCCTTGTGATCGACCCCTGAAATTTCTTGCTTTTTACTACGATTGACCCTTACACTACGGGTTTGCATCCTTGTTTTAAGCTTACATCTAGGGTTATAAATTTAAAGCTTGCACACACCGTTTGGAGCGAACAAGTTTTTGGCACCGTTGCCGGGGACTTGGTCTAGACCGAGCCGGTTGCGGTTGTCTTTCGGGGCTATTGCCCCTGTTGCTACTAACCACTCTACTTGAGTGTTCTTGCAGATTTGTGTTCATAGGTACTTACGAAGTTCTCAACGGAACAGAGTTTCTCCAAAGAACAAGTTTTCCTATGAGTTTTGTAGTTTTCAAGATATCCGATGACTACATTTGATCCAGCCTGGATAGCAAGACAAAGTGCTAGGGCGGACCATTATGAATACTTGGAAGAGAAATATTCCTTTTATTGGTTTAACAATGAGAGGGAAAGAGAAAAAGCCATTGAGAAGGAGCTTGCGATATGGGATGAGCTGAATGTCCCTAGAAAGATTTATGAGCAACCTTTTGAAGATTCGCTTGAATCAAAATTGGAGAAGATGATGAAGAAGTTGGAGGAGCTCAAGGAAAGTACCCTATCATATGCTAAGCCAAAAGAGGAGCATAAGGCAGTGCTGCAAGTTTCAAGCATTCCCCCAATCGAACCAGAAGTTTCTCTTGAAGCTTTTGAGGAAGAGAAAGATGTGGAAGATCTCGATCCAACTGTTGAGACTTCGGCCGGGGTGAAAGAGAGATAGGTCGAGGTGGAAGAGAGATCGGCCGAGATGGAAGAAGAATCTGTAGAACTGGAAGTGGAAGATGTAGAGAACCTTGGCCAAATTACTGAGATTGTGGCCAAGGTGGAAGAAAGATCAGCTGAGTTGGGAAAGATTTCATGTGTGGATTATCAACCTAACATGAAACTTGTCCCAAGCTTTGGAGAACTTTATAAGGTGCCTTCTCTTACTCCTTTTGAAATTCCTACTAAAATTCTAGATTTCTTCAGGGATGCACCGAAGAGTTGGAGGTCTCTTCCGAAAGAACCTCCTAAGATCAAGTTGAAACCTCCATTGAAATTGTTGGAAGAAGATGCTCCTTGGATTATAAGGAGTGAAGTTAATAAGCGCTTCACCGCTAAGGCAACGAAGTGTTATTTGTTCAAGTATGGGGTCATTCACATGACAAAGACCTTGTACTATCCCCAAACTGGAGATGGGGAAGCTACTAGGATTCTCGAGAAGCTGATTTCCCGATCCAAGAAAGGATGGGATGCAAAACTGAGTTATGTCCCATGGAAGACCGGTAGGATTTCGGTGAGAACCAAACCGTACAAGCTTGTACGTGGGAGATCCTACCATTTGCCGGTGAATTTAGGAACCGAAACCTTTTTGAAAAAGTCTTATGACGGATGTGATGAGCACTCCAAGGTGTTCGAGGTACATTGAGTAAATCAATGAGGAACGGTCCAGCTAGCGACCTTAAACCAAGCGCTTCTTGGGAGGCAACCCAATGTATTGCTTTCTTTTCCCTTTTCTAGCTTATTTTTAGATAGTTTGCTTTGCTTTGCTTTTGGCGTCCTCTAGACATGAACAAGTACTTTCTAAGGAAGGATTACAACTCAGGAGCTACACTGGAAGGACAGAAGTTCGAGAAATAGAGAGAACGGAGCTTGACTGAGGCACATCTCGGGTGCAGTCACAGGACCCCGGCCGAGATGTTCTTCGCCAACCGAGACGGTCTTATCTGAGAAATGTTTCTTATTTCTTTATGCAGTTCAGCTTATGTCCGGTGAGTATCCTATTTTTTAGACTTATTTTGACCCATTGGGACAATGTGTCCCAAGTATGGGGTATGTGGATGATTTGTATGACTCTTGATGGATATCTATTGTTTTATTTTGCTCTATGTGTTTGTCTGAAATTACATGCATACATACAGGTTATTTGATTGAGAAAAACGTCAAAAAACTGGTTAAGAAATTTTTTTTTATGACCTCGACCGAAGTGACTCTGACCAATCGAGGTGCAGTACCTCGGCTGACTTAGAACATCTCGACCGAGGTGGTTTAACTGAAACAGTTTTCGAAACGATTTTGTGCTTCTTATTTGGATATGACCTCAGTGGAGATATTATTTGCAGACTCGTTTTGAAATCTTTATATGTTTGAAAGGTTTTATGATATGTTTAAGTTGCTAAATGCTTTGTTTGAAATTTGTGGCATGTTTAATATTTTGTTTTTATCCAAATTATGTTGAATTTGAAGGTTGACACCACATGATGAGTTCTCTCACTCTCTTCCTGGAAAGACCAAGGCAAATCATTCTCTTCTCCTCTTCTTCTTGATCATGCTTAGCCCCTCATATACATATTAGCCTCCCTTTACCTGTCCGGAAATTTGGAAGCAAGCAAAAGTGAAAAGCAAGTGAAAGAAAAGTTGAGATGTTGGCTGAAAGTTAGAAAGAAACAAATAGGTTTGGGGAAGTCAATCATGATGATGAGTAACTCGGCACCATTCACATAGCCGGGTGTTTGTGTCTTGCCAAAGTCGGATTGAGCGATATTCCTAACGGGTCATGGTATGTGCATCAAAGGTTTGAGGCATCTCGAGAAATTGATGATTGCTGATCTCCTAGGCTTCGGTTATTGTGCACCTTTGTCCATGCATCCCAAAAAGTAAAAAAAAAGTAAATAAGCAAAGCTTATTGGTGGAAGATGTTGAAGTTCAAAGTAAGTGAAGTAAAAGATCCTTTTCCCGGATTCTAGCACCACATTCCCTATATACATCCCACCCTCACACGTTTCTTGACCTTCTTTTGAAAGACCTTGAGACCTCGAGCTTGTTGATTGACTTAGTGGTTTAAACTGGATTATACATGATTAATTTCGATGATTTTGATTTATTATGCATTCTATGATTTTATGCAAAGATGAACGACTTTCTTATATTTGTAAAATGTTTTGATCATATTTTGATTTCAAATTCCATGAAGCATTCTCTTAGAGTGATCTATGATTGTAGCACACCATTAAAATGTTTTGAAAGACTTTTTCATTGATCTTTATGACTTATAATCCATTCTATCTTGTATTTTATATTCAGAACTTATTTGGGGACAAGCAAGGGCTAAGTATGGGGTATTTTGATAGCATGAATTATTGTCTATATTTTGGGACCTGTTTAGACGTTTTATCTTCAATAATCTGCATGTTTGGATGTATATTATGTGATTATATTGTCGTTTCATCTACCTTTGCGGGAATCGAGGTATACACCAAGTTTCGTTGTAATCGTAGGTAAAATGGCACGTTTTGCATCAAAATGGAGCTAAAGGAGCTAAGGAGTCATTGGAGCTACATTCAGGAGCTTAAGAAAGAACCCTGGAATCATGGAAATGGATTGAAGATTCACTTTGGACTAGATTTGAGAGATTTCACATTCAGTTTAGAGTCACCTCGGTCACCAACAATACCATCTCGACCGAGGTGATCCAGAGGAGCGTCCCGACCGAGGCGAAAACCTTGGACGCGGCGAGATATATTTTATTTGGCTGAGATCTTTTATTTTTGGAAAGAGAGATCTTATATTTTTGGGCTGGATTTCTGGAAGGAAGATCATATATTTAGGAGATCTATTTTAGAGATAAGATATATTTTATTAGGAAATTATCTTTTAAGATATTTCCTATAAGATTATCTTAGGAAGATATTTATTTTAGGAGATAAGATATATTTTATTAGGAAATTATCTTTTTAAGATATGTTATCTTTGGAAGATAATTCTCCTATATAAAGGGTTGTATTTTCCACAATTCAACCATCTTCAGATCATCGATCACCCGCTATAATCCGCTTATGGCTGGAAAACACCCCACTACAGTTGGGAGATTGAAGAACCTTTTTGAAGGTTGAAGGAAGATTGAAGGAAGGAAGTTGATAGCTTTTATAGCTTTTGTGAAGGGTTTTGTAAGACTTTCTTAGATTCCCTTCTTGTTGACTGTCTTGGATTGTGATCCAAGGAACGCTTGTTTGTTTAATAATTGATTCAGTTATTGAAGCCTTGTTCTTAAGGTTTTTGTGTTCAATTATTCACTTTCTTCCCATATATTTGATTATTACTTTCATGATGATGATTGGCTAATTTCTTTGTGTGATTCTAGGGTGATTGGCTGAAGGTTGCGAAAAAAACAATGATAGAATAATCTTAAATTCCAGTAGGACCCTGAAAGCTCGAGTCTTTATCCTTAACCCTAGAACATCTCGTTCAGTCGATGAACATCTCGGCCGGGGTGGAATTCTTCTGACCGAGGTGACGTTTTTGATCCGAAACTGAGAGTTAAGTATTAGAGTTTGCCAAATCCTATTCTTATTACACATTTCCTGGTTCAATGCAAGCCTAGGATGAGACTTACCCGGTAATTCCTTTGTTTGTTTACCAAAGATCATAAGTATAGGTAATAAAGGTTTATCCTTTATTGGGGTTTGAGTGTGCTTTCATTCCATCTTTGTGAGTTAGCCTGAGACTTACCCGGTAAAGGTTGATTCTATTCCCTTAGGTGGTGTGTTAGTTTGAGGTTATAGTTCTTTTCCTTAATTGCTTGAGACTTACCCGGTAATAGGAGTTACGGTTTGGGATTAGTGAGTAGTGAGACTTACCCGGTGATCTATTCCACTTTAGTAACACCTTCCTTTGCAAAAATCTCAGCTTTGTCCGCTTATCTTTAGATCTTGAGTTGGAACCAAAACTAGATGCTTTAATCCCTAGAATTGCATATTTCCTTAATTGACTTTTTATCATCTTTGATTGTTTTAATCGCTTTTGTTGTTAGTAATTACATTGACTACCTACACCTGCTTTGTTTCACTAAGTCCTTGTGATCGACCCCTGAAAATTCTTGCTTTTTACTACGATTGACCCGTACACTGCGGGTTCGCATCCTTGTTTTAAGCTTACATCTAGGGTTATAAATTTAAAGCTTGCACACACCGTTTGGAGCGAACAATTGGATGGATCGACATCGAGCAGTTTTGGACATCGACAAGAGGACGGTGACGGTAACTATAGATGCAGACCATGTTGAGATTTTCCGAGGATGGGATCTCGGAAAGACTGGTACAGTCATCAATGCAGTACGAGCTGCGAGACTTATCAGTGAGGGATGCGAGGATTTTTGGTGTTATGCCATGAAGGATAGTATTAGTCCAGCTTTGGAGGAGATTCCAATAGCTTGCGAGTTTGCTGACGTCTTTGGAGAGCCATCAGGTTTACCTCCACAACGAAGTGTAGACTTTGGCATTGATCTAGAGCCCGGTACGAGACCGATCTCTAAGGCTCCTTACCGCATGACGCCTATCGAGATGCTTGAGTTGAAGAGGCAGCTTGAGGAGTTAGTAGAGAAGGGCTTCATCCGCCCTAGTGTATCTCCTTGGGGTGCACCAGTTCTCTTCGTCAAGAAGAAGGATGGGTCAATGAGATTATGTATCGACTGCCGAGAGCTGAACAAGGTGACGATCAAGAACAAGTACCCATTGCCCTGTATCGATGATCTTTTGGATCAACTACATGGAGCTTCAGTGTTTTCAAGGATTGATTTGAGATCTGGATATCACCAGCTGAGGGTGAGAGAGCAAGATGTAGCCAAGATGGCATTTCGGACCAGATATGGACACTACGAGTTTGTAGTAATGCCATTTGGGCTCACGAATGCGCCCGCAGTCTTCATGGAGTTGATGAACAACATCTTCGTCGACTTTCTAGACCAGTTTGTAGTTGTCTTCATCGACGACATTCTGGTTTACTCCCGAAGTAGAGAGGAGCATGCAGGACACTTGAGGATTGTTCTTCAGGTCTTACAGGATAGAGAGCTCTACACCAAGCTCTCTAAATGCGAGTTTTGGATGTCCGAGGTAGCATTCCTTGATCACATTGTTTCAGCTGAAGAGATCAAGGTAGATCCGGAAAAGATTGAGTCAATAGCTTCTTGACCGCCACCTAAGAACGTTAAGGAGGTCGCAGCTTCTTAGGATTGGCAGGCTACTACAGGCGTTTTGTTGAGGGCTTTTCAGTTATCACCCGACCGCTCACTTCCTTGTTGCGGAAGTCTACGAGGTTCGTATGGTCCGAGTCGTGCCTGCGAAGCTTCGAGGAGATGAAGAAGAGGTTGACCTCTGCTCCTATCCTAGCTCAGCCAGAGGGCACTGAGGATTTTGTGGTTTACAACGACGCATCTAAGCTAGGCTTGGAATGTGTTTTGATGCAGAGGGGAAAGGTGATCGCTTATGCGTCTCGACAGTTGAAGACGTACGAGGAGAATTAACCTACCCACGATCTTGAGTTAGCTGCTGTTGTTCATGCTTTGAAGATTTGGAGACATTATCTGTACAGAGCCACGTGTCAGATTTTCACAGACCATAAAGTCTGAAGTACATATTCACTCAGCGGGAGTTGAATAACCGCCAGCGCAGATGGTTAGAGTTGATCAAGGACTTTGATCTTGAGATCTTATACCACCCGGGAAAGGCTAATGTGGTAGCAGATGCCCTTAGTAGGAAAACTTCCTGGGAGATGGCGATCGCTAGGCTGACAGTTTAGCCACATAGCGAGATTTGGCATGGCTAGAGAGATGGATATCTACTTCCCAGATTCCGACAGCCAGTTGTCCACCTTGGATATAGTACCTGATCGGTTGGCCGAAATCCGACAAAAGCAGGAGAGTTGCCCAGCTTTGACACAGATCCGAGACCGGATGTCTCGAAGAGATGCACCACAGTTTACAGTTGGTGCTGACGGAGTTTTGAGACTCCAGGAGCTTGTTTGTGTACCGTCAGATCGAGAGTTGAGACAAAGGATCCTTCAGGAGGCTCACTCTTCACCTTACTCAGTACACCCTGGTGCGAGTAAGATGTATCAGGATGTCAGACGCTCATTCTGGTGGGGAGGTCTGAAGCCAGATGTGACGAGATATGTAGCTCAGTGTGCAACCTGTCAGCAGGTCAAGATCGAGCATCATAGACCCGGAGGTGAGCTACACCCACTCCTCGTTCCTTAGTGGAAGTGGGAAGACATCTCTATGGATTTTGTGACCGGTTTGAGACCGAGTCGTGGTTTTGATGCTATCTGGGTCATCGTAGATCGACTGACGAAGACCGCACGTTTCATTCCGATCAAGGAAACGTGGCCGGTGAGTCGATTAGCAGAGGAGTTCACGAGACAGATAGTGAGACTACATGGAGTACCTAGGACCATAGTCTCCGACAGAGACGGACGGTTCACTTAATGGTTCTGGCAGCAGGTTCATGCCGCCCTAGGTACGAGTCGACAGTTCACGACATCTTATCATCCTCAGACCGATGGTCAGTCTGAGCGGACCATCCAGACTTTGGAGGACATGTTGCGAGCCTGTGTGTTAGACTAGGGACAGGTGTGGCCAGATCACCTTCCCTTAGTGGAGTTTTCGTACAACAACAGTTGGCACGCATCGATCAGGATGGCTCCTTATGAGGCTTTATATGAACAGAGATTTCGTACACCGTAGTGTTGGGACGAGCCTAGTAGTGCCAGTGGAGTAGCACCCGAGCAGATTCAGGATGACATGGCTCGAATAGCAGTAATCCGAGAGCGGATGTTAGCAGCACAGAATCGACAAAAGTCTTATGCTGATAAGAGGCGCAAACCTCTAAAGTTCAGAGTTTGAGCTTAGGTTTGGTTGAGAGTATCCCCGACACGAGGCGTCAGACGTTTCGGTGTCAAAGGGAAGTTGAGTCCCAGATATGTTGGACCGTTCGAGATTCTTGAGCGAGTTGGAAAGGCAGCATACAAACTTGCGTTGCCACCGAGACTCGAGGGTGTTCATCCAATTTCCCATGTGTCTCAGCTACGGGAGTACATACTTGACCCGAGACACATCGTCAGTCATGAGGATTTAGTGATCAAGCCAGACCACACGTTTGTAGAGCACCCGGTGGCTGTCTTAGAGCGTAGTACGAGACACTTGCATTCAAATGACATCAAAATGTTAAAGATTCAGTGGTCGATGCGAGGAGCTGATGAGGTGACTTGGGAGACAGAGGATAGTATCCAGAGGAACTATCCGGAGTTTTACGTTGAGCTTGTTGGACCTTTAGCTTAGTCGGTTGTTGGTTTTTCCTTTGTTGCGTTGTGAACGCTTTTGTCTGACGTTTTATGCTACGTGCCCCGAGTGGGAATATATGAGCTCGGTTTTGTTTTTGTGTGTTGTTGTGACCGTTTGACCTTTGTAAGTTTCGGGATGAAACTTCTTTTTAGGGGGATGTGATGTAAGATCCTAGGTTTTTTCCTTCACCGCCCCTGCGGTGAAGAGGGCCGCCCATGCGGCTGTGAGATCCGCCCTTGCAGATCGTGCAACAGATCGCGCTGATCTATTTTTGTCGTTTGATCTTTCTTCCATAGATAGAATATCCGATATTCTTTCTTATGGGCCGGTTTCCTTGTTTTCTTTCTAACCCTAGATGCCCTTCCCGTCTAGCGTTCCAGCCCTCCCTATATATTCTCTTCGTTCTCCCCTTTTTCCCGTTCCTTGCTATGATCTTCTTCAACCCTAGAGAGAGCTACAACCGTCCTTGCTTCCTGCAATTTCGCTGAACGTGTAAGTGCATCTTTTCTGGTTCTTCCTCACGTTCCTTTAGCGCTGCATGCCTTCCTTTCTGTTTTGGTTCTTCCATTCGTTTTTCTCTTTCCTTCTTCTCCAAGGATCAAGCATGAGCCTTGATTCTTGTGGAGTGTTCCGTTGTTAACCCTTCGTTGTTCTCAGGCTCTCTGGAGTGGAGTCTCAACGTGTTGGAACCAAACGTTCGAGCTTTGGTTGCCCCTGCTGTGAGATCTGTCGAAGAGAAGCCTGACAGTAGCTTCTGAAGAAGATCCGCCCTTGCGCTTGCACAGATCCGCCCCTACGCCTGCACAGAGCCGCCCTTGCGCCTCTGTTAAGCTGCCCTCTCGCATTTGTCTAACCACCCTTGCGGTTTCTCTGCAGTAACTCCCGTCTTTGGTGAGTTGCTTCCTTTCCTTCCTTTCCTCGTTCCTTCCTTGATTCCTTATGGTTGTTCCTTGTCCCCCTGAGTTGTTGTAAGACTAAGATTGAGCCCTTAACATGTTTTGATCTCTTAGAGATCTTTGAGACTAGAAGTCATAGACTTCTAGCAACCGTTCCGTTCCTGATTCGTGTTGCTTGTTCGTACAGGCTTTTGTTGCTCCTTTCCTAAGGGAAACTGATTTTCCTTGTGTGTCCTCTGAGTTGTTGTTGAGCCTTTTGGGTTACCTTCGTGTGAGGTAAGTCCCTTGGACTTACTTAGCTTCATTCCGCGTATTAGTTGGATTGTTTTGGCTTGTTTGCGTTGCTATCATGTTTATAACGGATAATTGGAAATAGGATTCACCCTTTGTTACCCTTAACTGGCCCAAGTGTACTATAACCGGGCGGTGACCACTTGTCTAGTTCTACAGGAGACTAGAATGGGCTCTTGCAACCCAGACCCGTAGGTAACGGATAGTACTGATCTATTCCTATTGGTAGACGGAAGCAGAGGCGAGTTTCGGGAGATTCTCGTGTGACAAAAGAAGTTGAATTAGTAATGGATAACCTTGATGAAAGATAATAACCGATTGATGTGTGAGCATGCTATGTGTTTTCTGTACCTTATCTTATGTGTGTTTGTGCCTTTACACTCTTGCTTATACCTAGAATGTTAGCTAACGGTTTATACCGTCGTTGTAGATGTTCCGCAGGTTCAGGAAGTTGCTGAGTGATCTGGATGGTGTGGTCAGCCGGGGTTCCCGTACATTATAGGACGGGATCGGGTTTATGTTTCTTTTGTTGTTTCCCTTTTGTTTTGAACTCGGCTGCGAGTCTTTTCCGTTTTGTTTGGTTTAAACCTTTGGTTTTATATCGAGTTTTGTTTTTCATTCGTATGTGCCTTGTTGTAAGATCCGTTTGCTGTTGCTACTCTGAGGGTCGGGACCCATTGTGTTGTCCTTGCCCGTAGCGCTTCGAGTTCCCAAAACTTGGGGTGTTACACTCAAGGGTATCAATCTCCTTAGACATGGCCTCAACCCAAGCAGGTGAAGTCTTAGCCTGACCATAGGAGGTAGGTTCACAGGACTGAATGACATTATGCAAGGCATGTATGTAGTCTGAAGAATGTGAAGCTAAGTCAAAAAACATAAGAGCTTCAACATTGTTACATTGATAATCTTTGAGGTAAGAAGGATGAGTAATAACACGAGGTGGTCTAGAAGAAATAATTACAGGAGATGGTGTAGAAGATGGAATAATTAAAGGTGAAACAGATGGGGAAATATTTGTGGAAGAAGTAGTATCATTAGGATGATCAAATGAAGAATTTGGAGAGGAACTGAAAGGGATAGTGGTATGAACATTCTTTGAGGGAGATGAATGTAGAGATTCAATAGCAGGTGGTGAATGAAGTGGAAAGTGTATGGGATAGTCAGGGGCTGGTGTGACAAGCGGAAGATGTGGAGAAGATGAAGGTGAATCAAGAGATGCAAGAGCTGAAATGTGAAATGGAAAAATATGTTCCTGAAAAAGAACATGTCGGCTGATGATAATCTTCTTAGAGCTGATATTGAGCAACTTATAAGCCTTCTGTCTAGGAGGATAACCCAATAGAATGCAAGGAGTAGACACAGGCTCAAACTTGTCCTTTTTAGGAAGAAGGCTAAAACACAAGCAGCCAATAACCCTCAAATGATCATAGACTTGTTTAGTATGATGCAACAACTCGTAAGGAGACTTCCAGTCAAGCACTGCAGATGGCATTAAGTTGATCAAATATGTTGCTGTAAGGATACACTCAGCCCATAAGTAAAGAGGTAAGTTGGCGTGGAGACGAATAGCATGAGCTGTCTCGAGTAAGTGACGATGTTTTCGCTCAACACGAGCATTTTGCCGAGGGACATAAGGAGTTGAGCGCTGGTGAATGATACCAGAGGCAGACAATAAAGCTTGAAATTGATGGGAAAGAAATTCAGCTCCATTGTCTGAACGAAAGACCTTGACAGTAGCATTGAATTGGTTCTTCATATAAGCAAAGAAATTATTGACAATCGTGTAAACCTGTGTTTTATTGGACATAAGAAACGTCCAAGTGCTATGAGTAAAGTCATCTACAATAGTTAGGAAATATCGAGCACCACATAAAGATAATGTATGATACGGACCCCAAATATCAACATGGATAATACCAAAAACTGTTTGAGCTCGGGAATCACTTAACAAGAAAGGGAGCTTATGCTGTTTAGCTTTAATACAAGCATGGCAGTTCAGGTTTGTCAATTTACAGGAAAAAACAGTGTCTAAATGCTGAAACTTAGACAAAGACATGTGGCCTAGTCTGTCATGAAACAACTGCATATCACAAGACTTAGGCAGCAAATGAGAAGCAACACAGGTAACATGAGAAAATCCAAAGGAATGTAATTTGTAAAGGTTGCCATCCTTGAACCCAGTAGCAATGATGAAGTAATTGGAAAGGGCCTGAAATAAACATGAATTATGAGTAAACATGACCTTCATAGGGAAATCATGTATCATTCGAGATATGGACAATAGGTTGTGCTTGAATTGAGGAATATAGAGAATATGATGCAAAGTGATAGCTGGTGATAAAATCACATTGCCTCTATGATACACCTTCTTAACAGAACCATCAGGCAGACTGATCAAGATTGGCTCATCAAGCTGCTTCAATTCAACAAAAGATACTTGCAAAAACAGATATGGGGTCCGTTCGGTTTCACTTTTTTGCTAGTTGAAGTTGAAAGTTATCATCCAAAAATGCTTTTTGGCGTTCGGTGTACAATTTGAAGAGAGTTGAAGGTGTGGTTGAAAGGGTTGAAGATGATTGAAATTTATCATAAATCTTCAACCGATTGGGGTCAGATTATCCTGTTTGAACGATTTATTTCTCGTTTCTACCCTCAATCCTTCAACCCTAAAGCCATCAGAGGTGCGTCTTCTTCTCCTAGCTCAACGATCAATTTTCTACTCTTCCCTGGAAAAGTTCAGAGGTAAGCCATCAATCCTTCAACCCTAAAGCCATCAATATATATGACTTCTTCTTCTCTGGCTCATTATTGATTTCTTTTGTTCCCTTCTTCTTCTCTCCAATGGTAGATAACTGAGCGTTGGACCCTTAAGCCGAACCCTAACTCAGGTAAGTGGTCTGAGCAGTCTTCTTCGTCTTGCTTGTCTCATTTGTTCCCATATCCTCTTGAACAATGTTCTCAATTTCTTCTCAGGCATCGATTTCCTTTTGGTTTTTAGTTGAAAAATTTTCTGATATTAGTTTGCTAAATGTGGGTAATTTCTTCCCAGTAATTGATTTCTTCTTTATTTTTTCTTGTTTGATGAAATGGCTTGCTGAATGTCTATTAGATTGAGATATTTCTGAGGTTAGGCAGGTTGCTGGTTGCTAGTTTCATAATTGAAATATATTCTGAGGTTAGCCAGGTTGCTGGTTTTTTCTTGTTTGGACCACCACTGTATGTGTAGCCCTTGTGGTACTGATTGTTGTGCTGCTTGTGGCACTGGTTTTTTTCTTCATCTTGTGTTTGTTGATATGTCTTCATATGGTTTTGTAGCTTGTGGTATTGATACCTCACATTTCATCAAGAAGCTTTGTCTTGATATGCCTTGTGGTTGTTGAATTCAAGTTGAAATTTATCACCCTAACTCTTGCTTCTGAGTGCGTCACAGATGAAAAGGTGGGAAACCAGTGGACCTTGAGTTGAATGAACTTTACAGATGTTTGATTAAAATTATAGATTTCTGATTTCCTGTGTAGTTTTATACTTTGAATTCATTATGTTGTATATAAGCTTAACCATACGAATTTGATGCTAGCTTTGTGAGGGCATATTTGTGTGTGTTGGACCACCAACTATGTTGTTGTTCTGTGTGTGGCTGCCATGGTTATCCTCTCTCTGTAGTTGAATCTCCTAGGACCACCAGTTTTATACTTTGAATTCATTATGTTGTATATATGCTTAACATACAATTTCTTATTGGTTGCCATTCTTAACCATACGAATTCAAGGATGATTTTTGAACCTCAGGTTATTACGATGTCCTCTGCTTCTGGAAGTCACATTTCGTTGCCGTCAGATGCCTCCTTCCCATACGAATTTGACCCCGATGTATCTGATGAGCCACCGTTGCTTGATCCAGGCCTTGTGGTAGTAGATGTCACTGAATTACTACATATTAATTGTAGCTCAAGTGTCTTTATACATCTAATAAAGTTGCTTGACTTGTTGTAGATGCTCGAACTTGACTTGGATGATGAGCTCATTGACACACCTTCAACCTCTCCTATCATTTCACGAATCCAAGATGTTGCTCGCCGACTTAGGGCCGACAATCAGGCATTGCGTGATGAGATTGACATCACCAATCATAACATGGGAAATGTGGAGAATGCAAACCTCCAAGTCTATGACCAAGTCTCAGAATTGGCATCATCAAATATTCAACTATCTCTTAGGCTTGAAGAAGCTCGTTTGGAGGCAAGTCAACTTGCCAAGACGTCAAACCACTTAAAGATCTACATTTTTGGCATGGTCATTTGGTTTTTGGCATGTGTTGCCCATAGACTTGTGTTTTATGTAAACGGTTGATATATGTGTATTTTGATGTTGGATGTGCTTGCATGCCATCCCTTTTGGGTTTAACGGTAAAAAATTTAGACATATGATGATGTAGTACAATGATATGTCTGCTATTTTGATGTTGGATGTGCTTGCATGCCATCCCTTTTGGGTTTAGCGGTAAAAAATTTAGACAAATGATGTAGTACAATGTATGTGATGTTCAGTTTTAAGCAATGGTATGAATGATGTCTAATGTTTATAATTCTTGTCCAGCTCTTCCAAAATAGTCTCTCTTGCTTTTAATAAGTTAGCTATTATGTCCTTCATTGTTGCTCTTTTGCGTTCATGAATTGCTGCTCTTTTGCGTTCAATGCATCAATGAAGTCTGGCTTGTATATGCCAAGGGGTCGAGCTTCTGCAAACTTTTGCATTCGTAAGTGACTGGAATTTTGGTTCCCAATCCACATAACCTGATGGCATTATTCGGGACCCCATGGAGCTCCAAGGTTTCTGATATTGAGTTGAGTATTCTATGGACAATTCACTCATTCATAACATAAAAAATTTTATATACAAATCCACAAAACCTGATGGCATTATTCGGGACCCCATGGAGCTTCAGTATCCTATGGACAATTCAATCATTCACAAGGCATTATTTGCAGCCATAACCTCAAGGCATCAAGCATAACATAAAAACTTTTATATACATAGAAAATAATTTAAAAAAAAGTATAGATTGCAGCTTCAGTTATCATCAATCTTAATGGAAAGAACAGAAATAAGAAACAGATTATGTATACACATTAGAGTCCAAATTTGCGAAATTAACAAATCAACAAGGGAAAACGTAATACTTGCCAAGATCGAAGCAACTGAAGTTGATAATTTGTCTTCTGTTTGAACCTTGAAATTATGACCTATTAATCTGCAAAATTAGGGTTTCAGAGTTAGAATTGAAGAATCGAAGAATGAAGTTGTGAAAGAGTTGTGAGTGTAGAAGAACGAAGCTGTCGAAAGACAAATTAACAAGCAGGGAAAAGATACTTACCAAGGGACGAAGCTGTCGAAGAAGCTGAGTGTCGACCAATGAAGCAAAGGCGGCTCGTCCCCCTTCCTTGACGAAGAACGAAGGTAACAGGAGAATGAAAAAATGAAGAGATGAATGTGTGGTATCATTTGTGAGTCATGTGATACTCACATGCTTCTCAATTTTTTTTCTCATACCCTTTTTCGTAATTTTATCCATATTAATATCCTTCATACCCATAATAATACTCCTCCTACCAAACATCAACCACTTTTATTTTATTTCATCCCCTTAAACTTCATCCTCACTTTTCAACTTCATCCTCATATTCAACTTCAACTTCAACTTAATATCCTAATAAACTAGGGATCCCCAAATGGACCTATGATCTGTAGCACCTGAATCCAATATCCATGTGGACATATTAATAGCAAAATTAGCTATACAACTAAGAATACCTACGAAATTAATGGATGGAATGTTTTGCTTATCCATCATCAATTTCAGGATCTCTTGGTAGACAACATGTGCAGCTGAAGAATCCAGAGGAGGTGGAGAAGGAGCAACATCGAGATCCAGAGGAGTATTAGCAACATAAAGAGTATTGGCAGATCGAGGGGCAGAATGTGAAAGTCCTGAAGGCTGATCATCTTTCTATTTAAATTTCTTGTACCAATCTGGAATGCTAGTGAGCTTAAAACAAGCTTCCACCTGCTTGCCTATAAGGTATGGATCTAAAGGCAGCAAGAATATCATGTGAAGCTGGAACATGACAGGTAAGTTCCATCTGTTTCTCTATTTGCAAAACCATATGAAAAACTCGATTCTCAGTAGGTAAGACATTGAAAGACAATATATGACTACGAATATGCTCAAATTGGTCATTCAAGCCCATGAGGAATTGCATGACTCGATTATTAACCTCTCGAGTAGAAATTTTTTTAAGAATGTCACGTGTACAGTGACTAATACCTTGACAAGAAAACACAGGTAAAGCATCAATCGAGCTTAATTCATCCCACAGTTTCTTCAGTTTTCCAAAATAAACAGAAACTGAGGTATTCTCTTGCACAAGAGAAGACAATTCTTTACGAATTTGATAGATAAGGGGAGAATTGGATACCTCAAACCGCTCAATGATATCCTTCCATAATTCCAGAGCAGATTCAACATATGTAAACAATTCAGCAAAATCGGACTTCATAGAATGCAGTATCCAGCAACAAACCATATAATCAGCTCGAATCCACTTGGTTAGTTGCTCAGTTTCACCAATCGAAGGTTTGAGACAAGTACCATCGACGAATCCAAGTTTCTGCTTGGCGCCAAGCGCCATTCTAATGTTTCGCCTCCAGGAAGTGAAGTTAGTTCCATTGAAGAGGATAGACACGAGCTGCATCCCAGGATTATCAGAATGAGCAAGGTAAAGTGGATCATCCACATTAGCAGCAACAGGGCGATCCAGGTTGAGCAAAGGAGAAGATGAACTCGAATCCTTGTTAGCAGCCATGAGATGAGATCGAAAAGTAAAATTATGTATAGATTGAAAAGGAAATCACTATGTGTTTTGAAAAAAAATGGAGATCAGATTGGCTCTAATACCATGTCAACACATAGGAGAAGAAGATAAAAGTATATTTGATTATACCTGAATTACAAAATAGTGTTTCTATATATACACTGTTCGATAGGTTGTTAGGGTTTGTTACCACTTTCCCTTTATTACATATGTGTCCCCTTATTCTATAATATTTGTATATATGATCACCTATACTCTCAATACGCGATTCATTGACGGTGAGATGGTGTAGTCCAGATCTAAGCTTACAACGGAAGGGCATGACCTCGGCTGCTCCGCAATGAGAAGAATGGCGACATATGTAGCATGGACTTGTCCATTTTTGGAGACGAGAATGACAAGAGAGGCGATTAGAAGGACGAGTCTCTCGTTGGCGGCTATTGTCAGTTCGCCGAAAAGGAAGATGGCCGCCGCTGGTTGTTGTTGTTCGCCCGGGTGCAGAAGGCTCGTCTGTCTGCTGCAGCGACCATGGGAGGAGGCTCATCTGTCCGTTGTTGTGCCACGTGAAGAGGGCTCATCTATTGTAGGGCCAATAGACACTGGAGGTTATGAACATAACACTAGGGGGACTGCAGTAATCACGATATTGAAACATAGCGTGGTCATGGTTGTGAGTTTGATGAAGAGCGGCACAACATTAGGATTGACAGCCTTGATCGAGAATGGAAGTGGAGAATCATGACACATGGGTTGTGACTGCAAGGCGGCGATGGTCTCGATGAAGGAGGGAGAATCACGTACAAGAAGGAGGAGCGTCTAGGTTCAAGAAGAGGAATGAAAATAGGTGGATTAGGAAGGAAGGAGATTGTTAAGGGCTAAGAACGGTCTAAAGAAGGTAAGGAATCTGGCGGTTATATGATCCGCTATCTTCCGCTAAAATAAAGGAAGAAGCACACGTTTAATGTGGCTTGAAAGAGGCGTCTGAAGAGATGAAAATTTAGGCTGTAAGGGCTTCCATGTCAAGGCTCCAAGGGTTGCTACTGAAGTAACAGGCCTAGCTGGTCTGTCTAGGTGGGCCCAGTTGGGCTACCTTGATGGCCGTTTTGTTTGAACAAGGCAACTTGGATGGGGTTTTCATAGAATTATCTCATAATATGATAGGTTGATATATAAGTGATATATATAAATATGCATACAAAAAATGATAATGTTTTTAGATGACATAGGTTACTAAGTATCACATAAGGTGGTAGCAAGGAAGGAGGGAACGAAAAGGATGCTAAAGACTATAGGTCATGGCCGAGTCACTCATGTCTAGAAATAAAAGTGAAAGAGTTTCAAACCGGTCAACGTCCGGTTTGACTCGAAATTTATCGGGAATAAATTTTTTGGGTATTACAGAGCTGAAACAAAATATTTTTAAAGATTATAGAAAAATGAACAATCAACAATAAATAAATGAACAAATTCTTGTTAAATTATGAACATGAAATCATAATTTGAATAAAACAAACATACTTGGCTTCAATCATTGTGTTGTAGACAAAGTTGATGATATGACTCTCTTCCGTTGTTAGTTTCACCAACTGAACCGCCCTCTCATTGAAAGGACTTTTCATCGATGGTCCGACATCAACATCTCTTTTTGGTTGATTTCTTCTTGGTACATTGGTGACAGCTTGAGTTGGTCCAACTGTTTGATGAAGCGACCCCCCTATTGACACCTACACAAATCCATTACAAACAACATTTGAAGTAATAAAAGTAGGCCACATACTTTGATAAAGCACAAGGAAAAAATCTGATGGAACATTCTATCTTAGAACCACATATTGGATGATAATAATCCTTACACTATCTCAAACCTTTTTTGTTGGTGGAGATGATGTTGTACCGGTTTTCTTCGGTGTTGTTGGCTTCTTGAAGACAATTTTGCTTTGTGGCATAACTTTATCACTAGATCGAGTTACAAGTTGACTTGGACTCCGTCCAGGCTATTTGTAATTATAAAATAAAATAAGTAAATAGAAGTTAAACTTTTTGCGTCTTATAAAATATGAACAAAAATATATAAATTATGAACAACTTAATTGTAAATTATGAACATGTTAGGTATAAATTATGAACAAGTTACCTTTTCACTTACAATTTTCCGTTTTCCAACTTCAACAATAGATGCAATCTTGATTTCTTCTTCCTTCCTTATCTTATCCTTTACCTTTGCATAAAATAGATTTGAACATATGTTGTATAAATTATGAACAAGGTATAAATTATGAACATGTCACCTTTTCACTTCTTGTGTTGATGACTTTCTTTGTTGAGACTTCAACAACTTCCTTTTGACTACCCACTCCTTTCACTATCTCCTCCGGTGCTTTTGGCTAAACACGAAACAAATATTGTATCATGCAACTATTTCTTAATAAATTACTAAAAAATTTATTGAGTTAGAACAAATCCTTTAACTACTTCCATATGAGAATATAACTTGTTCAGTGTGGAGGGTTGATGAACTTGGCTTTCCACCAACGTTGTGCGACACACCATCTTCATAGACTTCAGCAATTGTCGTGACATTTTCCCAATCATCGAATTCCACCCCAAGACTAAATAAAGGTGGCTTGAAGCACCTTTTTTCTAGTTCAGCCTTTATTTGTAATTGTTTTTCTATTTGCTCCATGCACCTTAGTAACTCAGGGCATTGCCAAAATGGATCTTGTGATTCAGGCAAGGGTTTCTCAACTCCTGTACCCCTCATTGTGTTTTCATCTTCACTTTTACTTGCGTCAATTAGCTTCATTGAAGTATCATGGATGGACTTTACTTTTGCATCATTCAAGAGTTCTACGGGAATATCCCTTACAATCACTGAAAGTGCAAACATTTTCTCAGAAACTTCTTCCATTGCACTTGTCGATTATTTTTACATATTCCTATGCCAAAAAAAACATGATTCAAAATTATAGAGTATGTTAAAAAAAGCAAAAATAAATGTTAGGGTTGTTACTCACTTTAATTGGAGTACGGGTGGGAGCATGACTTGTTGAAACATTTGTTTGTTGAGGAATTGTATTTTCACTATATTTTATAGGCTCGGGATCTATGTTTTGTCTCTCAAGCAATCTCCCCTTACCAAAACCATAGCTTTCCATCTCTTCTCTTTCTCTCTTTTTCAACGATTGTTGTCTCCAACCCAAAATTATAGGGTTCCTTCTCAATATTTGAGTGTGGTTAGCCAAAGTTCTCAAGGATTGAACCTTGTCCACATACAACAACTAGTGCAAGCAATGAAGCAGAAAATCATCAAAATAGAAATATGAAGCAATAACAAATATCCAAAAAAGCATGAACACCAACACACAAAAACATGAACATTGAATCAAAAAGCTAGGAACAATAAGGAGAATAATGATTTTTAGAAGACATACCGTTAGGAAAAGTGTAGATCCATTGAAAAAAGATTTTTTTTTTCATTATCCCATTGAACCTTTGCTTCAACCAAACAGTCAAGGACAAAGCCACACCAATTAAAGTGTGAGATGTCATCTACACTCTCAAGACATCGAATATATTTGTCATTTGCTTTTTCACGAGGGTAACTTTCAACTAACAATAAAATCAACAAGACAAAGAAGCATTTCTTGAACATTGGTCCACCATCCTTTTCATTTTTCATCTTCTCTGCTACCATTGATGGTTGTACTTCTCCTTTGCTTGGAAAATTCTTTTTTCAGTCATCATAAGCCTCGGAATTAAAATTATTTTCCAAGATTGATAACTTTCTCCCTCCAAGATGGAATTCAAGAGCAAGTTCTACATCTTTCTCATTAATCTAAATGATGTCATGTTTTGAAAACCTTAGACAAACCTTTGTACTATCGAAGCAGTCGACAAGGTAATATGACAAGAATGGTGGGAGCTCTTGTATATCTAGTTGCAACAAACTTCCAAAACCAAGGTCTTCAATACTTTCTTTTTTCTGATTCTCATTCAATGTTTTCAGTGAATTCACAAATCCTTTCGGGTTTGTCCTTGTTAAAATCTTCTTGAAGTTCTTCTTAACTTCCTTGTATGGCCTTTTCTTATTTTTCTAGAACATCATCATCAGAGTTTTCTTGTTCATTATCAAGATCTAACTCCTCTTCAGTTGAAGAGCCCACATTATCCTCATATTCAGAAAAATTCTCATCGGATTTAGAATCTTGTACTAATTTTTGTTTCTTCCCTCTTGTTTGTAGGAAAGATGGAAGTGTATCTGAAAAATAATATTAAAAGACAATGTAAATAAAGGAGCAAGCAATCAACTAGATCTAGACAAATCTAGCTAGGATTACGATGATTAAGAACATTGATCACAAATCATGAAACTAAAGGAGCAAGCAATCAACTAGATGAAGTTCTAAAACACTATGTAACTATTTACAATATTAACAAGTAATTTATAATTGATTTCGACACCATTCTAAAAGCCATCAGACATACGAGATAATGTAAGCCTACTACAACCATCAGACATAAGGGATAATGTAAGCCACTAAAATCAAGGTGGGCGCGATAACGACATCACTCATTCATAAATGTACGAGCGAAGTTTAACCAGGAACTCCAAAATATCAAGGCCTAATAAAAGATCCAAAATCAGAGTAGGAAAGCAACATTACTACAAAAGTACTATTTCCCCATAGATATAATTCAACAACAAACCAAAATAGCAAGTCCTTAACAAGATCCAAAACCCAAAATGGTCGTTTGACCGTCAAGGTAACAGAGACTCCATGGCTATCTAAATTGTCTAGTGCATTATCCAGAACTGTACCAAGGAGCAGTTGAAGTTCTTTGGTGTGGTATCCAAGCCAAGCTAGTTCTCTCGTCACTTTTCCCAAAACACTTAGTGTGATCTTCTCTGGTGTACGAGATGGCCATGCCGCATAAAAGAGCACCAAGAAGAAAGAAAAGGGTTCAAGCATCACCCACATAGGTATGCAGCTACTCATTCAGTTTATGTGATGATGGCTACTAGTAATATCATTAATTTCGACCATACATAGAGTTTTTGAATTATGATATGATGACTCATGTATGATGTTAATTGTAATCATTTTCCTTTGCATTCTGACTGACCAATTCAGGAAAAATCATATCAACTTCATGTTGTTCTGACTTCCCTGTGGAGAACGGTTGCCTCATCTGCTCGGGAGACCACATCTGCAAAATAGTCATGTCTAATACTAAGCAGATGACTAAATTGGTCAAAAACGGGAAGCCTCAACACGTGATCAACATCTTTAACAACTTCATTGAAGAAGGGCACAAGCCAACTCTTGTGACATACACCACCCTTCTTTCAGCCCTTACCCTCCAAAAGCAAGCAAGGTCTATTCCATCTTTTATCTCCATGGTGGAAACCAAAGGTGTGAAGCCGGACTCAATATTCTTTAATGCGGCCATTCAATTGAAATTTTCAAACCATTCAGACTCTCTCTTCAAAATTCATCTATACCACTCATATCTCTCTTCCATCATCGACTTTGACACTGAATATTCCAAATGTTTCAATTATCCTCTATACATTTCGTATATAAGAGAACAAAATTATACTATGGTCCGTAAATGCGTAGACTAGGGTAAAATTTGTGACTTGTGGGCAAGACTCGCCCAACTCATATTGGACATAATAAACAAGTGGAAATAAAAACTACCCAAAATAGCACAATTCTAAAATGACAAGCTCGAATGCATGAATTTGGCAATGGATAATCCAATTATAAACATAGTATGACATTATGTGACTCATATAAGTGCCACCCACATTCATCAGGGAAGAAGAGAGGAACATTTGATTATATTACAACAATGTATTATTAACTAAAATCGATTCATCTGTAAGTCAAAAGGAAGAAGAAAAGTAGAAGACAAGGAAGTGAAGGAGAAGAACCAAGCGTAGGAAGGTAGACCAACTCAACCCAACCCTAAATTTAAAGAGTAAAAACCTAGTATTAAGAGTACAAATTGAGCAAAAAAAACATACCTAAATCGTAGTTTCTCTTTGATTTAACAATTGTTTCAATGAAAATTGGAGAAAATCTTGTATGAATATGTTGTTAAAAGCCAAGGAGGAGAAGAAGTTGAACAGAGAAGAAGAAAATCGGTTGTGAGTGCAAGAGAGGAGAAGAAGAGGTCGAAACCTAATTTTTATTGGTTGCAAAATTTTAACTCTATTTACCAAAATGCCATTAATGACGAGTGTGTGAGAGCCGTTGATTTAAATCCATCCAATGGCTCACATGGCTCCTAATTCCTATCCACAAGGCTACTCCTCACCGGAACTAATATATATATATATATATATATATATATATATATATATATATATATATATATATATATATATATATATATATATATATATATATATATATATATATATAGTCTAGCTCCCATGTAAAAACTCTTACCATGTAAAATGAGAACAAATTGTATCTATTAGATCGTTAAATAGATGGTTGATATTAGGCGATATTAAAGGGGAAAAAATCGTGTTATTAGTGGAAGAAATATTCGCCAGACCTGACTCTATTTTTTTTTGATACAAGGTAAATAACTTAGAAGGATCAATTTCGAGAAACCGATCTTCCTAAAGCATCCTTTCGGATGAGGTCTTGAATATCTTCTGGCATTGCATCCGCTTCCATCTCGTCATGGTATCCGTGTGACAGAATCTTGTCCGCGACCGTGTTGATCTCCCTGAAAATATGTTGTGCGGTGGAGTAATGGAAATCAGCAATTATAAGAGAAATATCATTAATCATCATATCAAGTTCCCATGGCGGCTTCCAAATTCGATTAATCGAATTGATAAGCGTTAGACTATCTCCTTCAATCTCGATAGATGTAACTCCACACTCCTTAGCCTTTTGAAGGCCAAACCGCAATGCAATTGCTTCTGCTTCCAACACTGAGTTTGCATTACAAATGCCGCTTCCTATTGCCGTAGGAATCGCGTGTTGGTCCCGAATGATAAATCCATATGCGTACTTATTTGGTGAATTATGTGATGCGTCAAAATTGAGTTTATAAGATCCTTCCGTAGGTTGTTGCCATTTAATATTTTTCTTTCTTCTTCTTTGTGATTTGGTTGATAGGGTATTCTTGTTGTTTTCCGAGTTGGCTAGGTCCCAACTTGTAATATGGTTAATAGCAGTAGCTTTGACATTTTGTGGAAATTTTGCTTTTTTAAAAACGAACTGATTTCTAGCCATCCACATATTCCACCAAATAACAACTACTAGAATCATCTCCTTATTCGAAATTGAATCCTTGAGGTCAAAAAGCGCCTCAGCGATTCCTTGGTTATCGAGATCGATATTTTGAATGCTATTTTTTACCTTCTAGTTATCAATGGTTGTTATAATAGTAGGACACTGAAAGAAAAGGTGCTTGACACTTTCTATATGGTGATTACAGAACTCGCAGTTCATGACGACCGGAATCTTCTGTCTGTCGAGATTTTGTTTTGTAGGAAGACCATCCATAACTAATTTCCACAAAAAATTCTTATTTTTGGCATAATGTCCATTTTCCAAATCCAAGTTTGATCAAGAGTAACTCCAACTTTCTGTTTTTGTACCATTTCCAAAGATAATCTAGTCGAATACCACCCATCATCGTTTCCCGACCAATACAAGCGGTCACGGATTTGACTTTTAGGGAGGTTATAGTTCTTTATTTTGTCTATTATGATATTTGGTAAAATTGGTTTTAGTTGGTTTATTTTTTGGTGATCCCAAGCATTATTACTAATAAAAGAGGAAGTTAATACAGACTGATTCACTACAGTTTGATAGGCTAAATCATGTTTTAGTGGCTTGTCCAGCAGCCATATGTATGTCCAAAATCTAACCATTTTTCCATCGCCTACTCTTCAGGCCAGGCCTTTAACAAATTCTTATGAAGTTTAATCAAGTTTTTCCATTGCCAAGAAACATTCTTTCTGTAACACCCCAAGTTCTCGGAACTCGGGGAGTTACTGGTTAGGACCTCACAATGGGTCCCGACCTTGGTTTAACAACAACTTTACTAGAATCTTACAACAAGACACAAATGTATCTAAAACAATTTCAAAACATAATATTTTTATTGTATGAATGTACACATGTGTCCCCCGTCCCCATCTAATGAGTACGTGGACCCGGCTGACCATCTTTCCCGGTTCTCTTTGTAACTGTTTATCTCAACAAGATCTACAAAACGGATAAACCGTTAACTAACAATCTAAATATAAGTAGAATAAAGATAACACAAATACACCCAAGATAACGTAAAACAATCATCATGCTGGCACACAAGCCGGTTATTATCTGTTAATTAAGTGATTCACCTTATTCTGTTACAGTTGTGGCACGAGAAATTTCAAGAATTCTCGCCTGCGTTCTTATCCAACTGGGTGTAGGTCTAGCTTACCTCCGCCGGTAGCATCACTACAAACCGAATGTGGACTAGTCCCTAAAGAAAACCCCAGCGCCCTCAGGCTAATTGAGCAGAATGCCACCGCCTATTACTCTTAGGCCAATGTATAGGTCGGTATATAATTATTACTAAATACAACTATAATCACATCATTCAAACACCACTATCATTATCCACACTCATAACTAGAAGTTAGCTAAGTAAGCCCAAAGGACTTACCTGAATCAATCTCGACCGTCTAAATCTCAATTCGGTCAGCAACCGTAGAATACTCCATCGCCTGTTATACAAGGCAAGTGGATCAATAATGTATCTCACTTTCTTAGAAGCCACGAACTTCTAAGATATATGATCTATCACAAAGAAATTACCAAAAATACTCTTATATGGGTAAATGATCATTTTACCCCTGGTCCCGAAACCCTATAAAATTCTATAACAAAGTTCCAAACTATTCTTTGGAACACAAACCACACTCAAACTCTCAAAGGAAAGTTTGCTAAAGATTTAGAAAAGTTAACTACATTTTTGACTTTCGTAAAAAGTCGCTAAGGTCCAACTTTGGCTAAAGATATGAGAACCGAATAAAAATATAAAAATTCCAAATAAAATATCTAGGTCTTCTACATGATGCACTCTGCTCATAGAAGCAGGAAAATCCCAAAAATACCAACAACAACTTCTATACCATTTTCCAAAGTTGGATACAAAATCCAGGAATTCTATACTTAGCCAAATCTGAGTCATTTCCCAAACTGCACAAACAGTCTACTTTGAGCTCCTATAGATCCAGATCCGACCGTTGGATTGGTCTCCACTTCTGATACGTCACAGTATACATATCTATATATGTTATATTAAAAATTGAACGGTGAATTATGTTTCTAAGGAATCTAAACTAAAGTTCAAACATGATTGCACAACACCAGATATTTCCAGCACTTAGAAAATTTCAGCAACATCCAGAAAACTGTTTAAGATCCCTACTTCGAAAAATCATAACTCCCAAACCACTAGCTGGATTCCTCCCAAATTTTAATATGTTCTACAACAAAATGTCAACTATATCATATCAAAAATTCAATTCAAACAGAGATCAAAAGCCTATTCAAAACTATCTTTCAAAACAGCATCACATGCTATTTTTCCCCAACACTCAGCACAGTTATAAAAATTGTGTGAGGAGTCAACTTTGAGACACCATAACTCTCAAACCGTAACATGGATTCCTCTAAAATTTTAGTATGATCTACTATATTATATCAACTATAATTTTTCAGAAATTCAAGTTCAACAGAAGTTAATAACCCCTCCAAATTTATTCCACAAAACTGCATCTCAAGCAATTGTCCTCAAACTCAGCACACTTAAAATAAAAACTGCATGAATAGCCAACTTTGGGATACTATAACTCTCAAACCGTAACTCCGATTCTTCCCAAATTTTAGTATGATCTACTATGCAACACTGACTACAACATACTCGAAATTCAGCAAGAAAGGAGTTGTCTAACATACCCAAATTGGGACTCGAAAATGCCTGCTTGTCACTTCATGAAAACTCGGAAACAACATGACTCTTCACTGCTCCTCTATGGCTGTTCTGGGTAGCTTTATGAGATATAAGAGGCACTCATTAGGCATGAATTACGTGGATGGAAGTGCATGGAAGAGAAGGGTATCAACCTTACCCGATTCTAAGACTCGAGGGGGAGGAAAGGAGATGGCATTAGCCTGTTGTCGATCCAACCGTTGCACAAAAGAGAAGGGTTGTACAACTGCAGAGGAGTGAGAGTGAAAAAGGTGGTTGCGGTTCTTGTGCTGTGAGAGGGAGAGGGTTAAATACGATGGTCACCTTCAGCACACGAAGAACATGACAGGAACTAAGCTCTTACCCGATTAGATGCAGATGGAAGTTTGTCTAAAGTACACAGAAGACGGCACTGTTGATCCTTCCTATGTGGAGCAGGAGATCCTGGGGCAAGGTATCATCTACTCGAGGAGTATCTTGGCTGAAGGTCGTGTAACCGTCACTGAAGGCAGAAGACGTGAACCGTGGCTTGGATCCGGAGGCAAGCGACTTGGCGTGGAGTCCGTCTGAAGGTAGAAGGGGAGAGAGGGGGCGCTGATGTCCGGTCAAAGACGACTGCGGCTCGCCGGCGTGGAGGCAAAGACGAGCGACTGCTAGCGGCGCTGGCTGCCGCGTGAGGGGGAGAGGCGTGAAGATACAAGTGCGGCTTAGGGCAAGGAGACGCAGGTAGAGGAGATGGGAGGTAGAAGACCTAACGGCCCAACTGGTTCACTCGAAACGGGACCGGATGGTAAGGTCCATGGCTGAAATTGGGCTTGTCAAACTCATGTCATGACTTTGTCAAAAGTTGTCATGACTTCGTTTGGGTCTCGTCATGACCTCGGGCAAAACTCGTCAAAAGACCTAGATATATATATAACTAGGGTTTGGTGTATATTTCATTATTTAATGTGGTTATAAAACTTACATAAAATGATAAAATTAATGCTAGACATAAAGTTAGGTATCTTAAAGAGGTCAACGGTCCATAAATCTCAATTTGACTCGGAATTAATCGGAAATAAATTTTCCGGTTATTACATCAGTATCCCCTAAAAATAAGTTTCGTCCCGAAACTTAGGGTTAGATAATCATGATTCACCTTTAAGACACCAGTCGGGTGTATCAGATCACTACACAAAACCCTCGTCATTTCCACATCTAAGTACTCACACACCAAAGGTCATCAATATAATACACATGACTAAGCACTCAAGCTTGAAATAAATAGTAGTCAAACAATAGCACACACATGCAAGATCAAGCCCTAACTAGTTGTTTTCAAGGTTACCACTATCTTTGTCTAGATCTCTGAACGGTTACGACGTCCATACTATCCATAGTATCTCAAGTAGCCTTGTCGGCTTTTCATAAAACCCCTTTCTCTGGAAATCTTTTCATGTACATACATCACAAGTGCTTGTTACCACGTTCTAGAGTGGTTATCGGATATCTCACCGGTATCATTAGGCCCAACTGTCCGATCCTCTATTTTGAGGACCTAACTCGTGTCTGTAGGTATTCCCTCTAACTAAATCCGTGGACCAATGGGGTTTCTCTCCTCAATAGGATGAGTATTACTAGTCCCTCAATCACTTTCAACTCCACTTGCAAGATCTCACAAGGTTGCCTTACATAACTCACCTCTAGATCTTTTGATAACCTTCTTGATGTAATTCAGTCCAATTTCTTTTCTTCTGGTCTTCTAAAAAGGTTCCGAGTATCTGATCTAGGATATCCCCTTATACATCTCCTGACACTTAACTAAGTGCTTAAGGTTAGTTGTATCACAACTCACTTGGTCTTGTCTCCTAATATGACTCAGTCATATGGTTCCTCCATTAAGGAATCATCACCTGCTCATTTTTGGTCTGAATCTTGATATAACTTAACACTCAAAATCTGGTGATCAATCTTTGTGTTCTATCGACGTCATCATATTATTTTATAGATCTCTAGCTCAACTTAAACTTCTTACGCAGTATCCAAGATCTTAGGTGATATAGAATGCGTCCACAATGACAACACTAGACACAAGGTGATCTCTCATCACCATCGTTTGATCATAACTACTCGATACTGCTAACACACCATCAACATTGCACTCTTATATCCCCACGTTTACCGGACCTCAAATATTTCTCTGCCACTAAACGCAACTCGGCTCCATTCCGATATAACATTACACGTAAACTCTACCCGAGATTATGCTTTCTCTATGTGCGATTACTGAGTTGCATGTATACTTCTGCCGCTTCCTTCCTTATGTGTCTTCCGACTCAGTAGGGGAGTTACTCACTTTGAGCTTTCTACTGTAAGCCTTGCACCATACTTTTATTACGTCGTTAATTCTCCTCTTAATCCATCAAGAAAACTCACTCCAGAGTACTCCATTAGTATAGGATTCAAAACCACTTGTCTAGCAACATATAACAAAGCCTTCATTCTTCACTCGGATCCATAATAGGGTAACACTCTTTTTCTATAACCTCTTTATTCCCATATAGTATTTTCAGTCACTCTGCGTAGCCTATCTCACGTTCTTTCCAAACAAAAATGCATTTCACCCACTATCATTATTTTAAACTCGGCACGTCGTTTTTCAGTACATTGAGCTTCCTACTATGTGGGTTAGGACCCACTACGCTTCCGCTGCACTACTTTGATAATTCTGTTGTCATCCATCAGTCATGAGGACATTTTCTGTGAGTCTAAAGTGATTGTCCTCCAAAATTCTTTCCCCTGATTACACCATAAGTCCTATCCGGATGAAGTATCAAGAACCTTCCTTACTTATCTTTAAGGAAATAAGATAACGATTAGAAGACAACCTCTCTTGTTCACTTTTTTTTTTTAAAATCTTCTAACACGGATCCAAACGCTTTGATTCGACCGGAGTTTGATCCGAATCAGCCCTCACGAAATCTCTAACATGGTTCTTTTTATACCTTTAGTGCATTCAAGAGGGTTATTGGAGGAAATCCTCCAAGTCGTCGGTAAAGCTACCTCGTAAATCCACATTCACCAATATCTCTTCTTAATGGCACATAACTCATCAATACTAGCAACACTTGCACGTCCTCTGTTGACATTGATTAGTCTATAGTTGACTTACCTCAATATCTTGTGCTCACTCTTCTCATACCTCTACTGACACAAAACTCCTAGTAGCATCCACTACTCGGTTAATCCTTTTCCTCTTCGTTAGTTCGTTCTATCCTACCCACTTCCGTTTTTCTTAAGGTCAAATCTCTTTCTTGAGGCCCCTAGGTCATTCTCACATGTTCCTTCATTAGTGTTGTTTATAATATTGCTTTGTGAAACTCCATTGACTCTGCTACTGGCCTCCTACTCCTTTTGATACTGGCGTCGTGATTCCTTTCAACTTCTTATATCTCTGACGAGGTCAAAACTTCTCTACACTTGTGGGTTCTATCTTTGCTCTTACACCCAATTGTAGGTCTTTATTCCGTGCATCTCTTAGTCACAAGGGTTTGTTCCACCAATATCGTAGGAGAATCATCATTCTCCCTTGTATGAAATGCTACACACACTCTGTCTTGACTGACATAGAACTTTATCATAAGTGTATACTTCTTACGCCTCTAGTTCTCCTTTTATAATCCATCTGTACTAGTTGAGATATGTACCTTTTTCCTAGCCAGTAGGTACGGATCGGCGTAGATTAGCAAGTATTCCAGAGTATCGATCACAAGGATTTGGTGAAACAAAATCCAATTTCAGATTATCGAGCAAATAAGATGTAAAGCTTTGCAAATATTGGGAAAACAGCAACCCTAAAGATCCAGGTATCAAATTGTTGCAATCGATTCAAGATATACTAAAGAACTAAGGACAGAGTCAAGAGTTGCAAAGGTATGCTAAAGTAAAGTATTGTACGGTGAAGTTCCAAGAATTTATATAACTTACCCAAAGACACTCTCTATAAAGGTTGTTGAGGCTGCAGTATAGAAAAGATCTAAAGACTAGAATTGATCTCAAATACCCAAACTTGTAACCCAAGGATCAAGATAAACTCAAACAATTAAGGTTGTGACACTCGAAACCGAAATAGAGGATGTTGAGTCTCACTACTACCTAGAAAAGACAAGCCAAGACTAGGTTAAAGCTAATCTTTAACTTTGGATTAAAGTAAAAGTAAGGTTCGTAAACTGAAGTAAATCACGGGTAGATCTTGAGAACCACGGCCGTGGAAACCTAAGAACATGCCGTGATTTAGGGTATCGACGATAATTCTCTAACTCTCAGGGTCCAATCAAATTACGATCGATCTATCATCATCTAAGCCACAACTATTGTTACGCTAAGATCGTGATGCGCAAATGGGTTTTAAATTTATAACTCGAACTAAATCCTAAACTACCTAGCGAAACCCGCAGTGTACGGGACGTTTGTAGTAGGGATAGTATTCCGAGGTCGAACACAAAGACTAAGGTGAAATTGATTCGATTTGTGATTGAGTTTAGTAAAGACCTAGGTTGAAAGAAAAGAAAGAAATAAAGAAATGAAAACCTCAAATGTTTTTGGTTGGTTTTTGGTGATCAATCAAAGATCACTATTCATGCAAAGTAAACAATCAACTAAACTATGAATCAACACAAATAAACAAGCTAAACAAGATAATGATCAAAGAAAAGAAAAGACGGATTCTAGGGGTTGGAAGTTCCGGTTATGGCATAGGACTCAAGCTATCTATTCATTTCTTGGATTAACTATGATATGTTGGGATTAAGTGTTTCTAGATTGGGATCAATTACCGGGTAGGTCTCATGGTCCACTAGTCCATTCCTAAGGTCTCATTACCGGGTAAGTCTCTAAGAACCTAAGGGACGGAATTCTACACAAACCGGAATGTTACCTAGAGATCTTAACCTATCCTTACCAGGTAAGTCTTGGAAAGGGAAGTCCTAAACAACTATCCTAGCACACTTAATCCAATGGCGGCTTATTAGGCTCACCACTACCTAAGGTTTGTTATCTTTGGAATCTAAGAGTAAGGATTACCGGGTAAGTCTCTCCTAACACTTAGTTGCTAACACTAGGTCACCCTAGGATAGATTTAACTCAACAAACACTTAGGATTTCAACATTCTAACAATCTAAGACAAGATCCATCGAACCAGGGAAAATCACGGTTTGTTCTACCTAAACCACGACCGTGGTTAGGCAAGAACTGCCCGTGATTTCTAACAGCAGCTACGTTTATGCACACGAGTCATCCAAAGATAAATCTAAGTCCGTCATATCATAGCCCTAGCCATAACCATCCTTTCCTTACCCTAGAACCACATCTATTTTAGCCTACAACGTTCATAATAGAAATCGAAACAAACAAACATAAAATCATGACATCCATTTGCAAGATGATGAAGGAAGAGAGATGAACAAGTGAACTAAAACAAAACCAAGCTGAAAATAGAATTAGAGTAACTCACAATCCTTCCAAAAGAAGGTTTAAATGATTCATACAACTCTTAGAAATAGAATCCGGAATTCTTCAATACAAAACTATCAAGTGTGGAAATGGTGTGTGTTCTTCTCCTCCTCTTCAATGGAGCTCTTCTTCTTCCTCTTTGACACTTTCCTTCCTAGAAAGACTTCTTGTTGAGAGAATATTTTTGTTAGAGGATAATGGATAATGGAGAGCTGTTCCAAAATGCCCTTCTCAGCCAATGAAGGACCACTTTTATAACAAATTTTGCATGAGCTGGCCATGAGAGTCGTGGCACAGCTGTCACAAGAATCTGGCAAAATCCACGGGTGATTCCACGGCCGTGGAGTGTGAGAGAACCGTGATTTGCTCCAGAAACTTCGCTTTGGATCATTAAGCTGTGATTTGGTGCATGGCTTGTGTTGGCAAGGCTCCATGAGTCCTCCTTAGCCTTTAGCTTGTGTCCTAATGAGTCAGAGGGTGTGTCATCTAGATGAACGATCCTCAAACGTATCGTTTTAGCTCCTAAATCTCCCGAAATACCTACAAAGCAACGCACAAGTCCGTGTAGACGTCTATCTCGACAAAGTACGTGACTTGAGTGCAAACGTCGTGAACTAGTGCTAAACTATGCATGAATGAGTGAGAAATCTATCTAAATGATTACCTAAAACTAAGTCATAAATCGTGTTATCAAAATACCCCATACTTAAGGTTTGCTCGTCCCCGACCAAATTCCCAACTATAGACTAAGAGATGACATGATTTATGTATGCAGAAAAAAATGGCAAAATCTTTTTGGGTTTGTGCTTCTATTATTGGATCACCTTCAAAGTCATGTTTCATGGAAAATGATAAGAAATCATGCATCAAACAAATGAAGACATGGACAATTGTACTTAACTCAAAAGTATGCATGAAATGTAAAGATGAAGAAGTCAAGAAGATCAAGAGTACATCCAATCTAAATCACTAAGTCTTACAAACATGCAAATAGGTCATAAGGTCTTGTGAAATAAAAGGGCCAAGAAATGTAGTGATTGGGTGGGGATTTCTAGGTTATGTGATGCTAATCCGGGAATGGAACTAACTCCACAATCTTGTCCTCGATCAACTTCCCTCAAGTGTGTATTTTCCTCTATCTTTTCTTTCTTTTCTTTTTCTTTGACTTATTTTTGAGACAATGGCATTGGTGTACAAAAGCCGAAACCTTGGTGATTAGCCGTCCTCGGGCTTTTTCTTAGTTTTCGAGTTGCATCCACACCGGGCACACATACCAAAGCTCGTTAGGACTATTGGTTCATTTGACTTTGGCAAGGCACCAACACCCGATTATGTGAAGTGTACCGAGTTACTTGTCATTTAAGCCAATGTCCCCAAGCCTATATTTTTGGCTACACTTTCACAACAAATTCAGCATTTTATGCATGATATTCTTTCATTAACAACTTCACCCCACACTTGCTTTTCGCACACATCAACACACTAGCATGCTCCTATTCCCGGATGGGTTAAAAGAGGTCAAATTTATCTCAATTGAGGTGCTCAAGCAATCATGATTAAGATGAGAAGTAGAGAAAGATGAATTGCCTCATTCATTCCTAGATGGTATGCAAGAACTATCATGTAATTTCGATCTTCACTACTCAATCCTTTCTAGGCAAACATCATGGTCACAAATCATTCATAGAATTTCAATAGAAGTACTTCAAGTCCACATATGCGTTCATTAATCCTAACACATGAGGCCATCCATAGCCAATTCACAAGACAAGATTCATCATTAGGATCATATCCAAGCCTAGAAAGCACAAATTTTTTTTTAAATTTTCTGATTTTTATGGTATTTTCGATTTAAGTATGTACAATGCAAGACATGTGAAGATTTTAAACTATCCTAGATGCTCATCATGCAAAGGATCATGCAAACCCCACCCCATACTTAGAAACACATTGTCCCCAATGTGGTATACAAGTAAAGAGAGTGAAAGAAGGTTCGCACAATGTAAAAATGGTTTGCTATGGTATTTGGGACTGCTCAATAGTGAATTGATGTTTGATGATCCTATCAACCATGGTAGAGAGCTCTAAGCATCCATCAAAGCTTCGGGACCCGCGCTAGGCACCGCTAGCCGTCCAAGTTCCGCGTCCGCTCCACCCATAATTGGTTAGGGGTTCATCATCGTCCTTCACTTGCCATGCAAGGCTTCCAATGCCACTAATGTTCTAGCATACACACAAGGTAGACAAAACACACACAAAGATAGAAAAGTCTAAAAACGAAAACAAAACGAAAAAGGAAAAATGTTACCAATGGGTTGCCTCCCACCAAGCGCTTCTTTAAGGTCATTAGCTTGACCAAACTCGGGGGCGTCTATTCAAGGTGAAGTGGGGCAATCATGTCCACTGGGGCTCCCGGAATATACTTCTTCAAGCGGTGCCCATTCACTTTGAAATTCCCACAATGTTCCCCTCCTATCTCAATAGCTCCATGGGGAAAAATCTTCTTCACCACATATGGCCCGGTCCATCTTGATTTGAGCTTTCCGGGAAAGAGCCTTAGCCTTGAGTTGAAGAGAAGGACAAGATCTCCTTCACTCAACTCCTTGGGGATGATCCTCTTGTCATGCCATCTTTTGGTTCTCTCCTTGTAGATCCGGGCATTGTCATAAGCTTCCAACCGGATCTCCTCAAGGGCGTTTATATCAAGCAACCTTTTCTCTCCCGCCTCCTTGAGGTCAAAATTTAGCCACTTAATGGCCCAATAAGCTCTATGCTCCATTTCCACCGGAAGATGGCAAGACTTTCCATAGACCAACTTGTAAGGAGTGGTTCCAATTGGTGTCTTGAAGGCGGTCCTATATGCCCACAATGCGTCATTGAGCTTCATAGCCCAATCTTTTCTAGTCCTAGACACCGTCTTCTCAAGGATGGCCTTGATCTCCCGGTTGGATATCTCCACTTGGCCACTAGTTTGGGGATGGTAAGGTGTCGCCACCTTATGAGTCACCCCATACTTAGCCAAAAGCGTTCCAAAGTTCCTATTCGTGAAGTGCTTTCCTCCATCACTAATGATCACCCTTGGTGTTCCAAACCTAGGGAAGATCACCCGGTTGAAGAACCGCACCACCACCTTGGCATCATTTGTAGGAGAGACGATTGCCTCCACCCATCTTGACACATAGTCCACCGCCAATAGGATGAAGAGATTGCCACATGAGGAAGGGAATGGTCCCATGAAGTCCACACCCCACACATCAAATATTTCGACTTCTTGGATGTTGTTTGTTCGCCCCTAGAGGTGTGTGCAAATAAGTTTTAAATTTATAAAACTAGAATCAAGCAAGCGAACCCGTAGTGTACGGATCGACGTAGTTAAGCAAGAATTCCAGAGTATCGAACACAGGGATTTGGGTGGGAACAAATTCAATTGCAGATTATCAAGCGAGTAAATATGAGAGTTTTGCAAATATTGGGAAAACAACAATCCTAAAGATCCAGGTATCCAGCTGTGGCAATCGATTCAAGATATACTAATGATATAAAGACAGAGTTGAGATATGCAAAGGTATGCTAATGTAAGGTAATCGTACGGTGAAGTTCCAAAAACCTTATATGACTCACCTACAAGACACTCCCTATACAGGTTGTTGAGGCTCAATATAGAAAGGTTCTAAAAGCAAGAATTAATGTCAAATACCCAAACTTGTAATCCAAGGATCAAGACTAACTTAGCCGATTATGGTTATGACACTCACAATCGAGGTAGAGGTTGTTGAGGCTTCACTACCACCTAGAAAAGACAAGTCTAAACTAAGTTAAAGCAAATCTTTAACTTTGGACTAAAGTAAAAGCAGGTTCGTAAACTTAAGGGAAATTACGGGTGGATCTTGAGATTCCACGGTCGTGGAACTCAAGAACAAACCGTGATTTAGGGTTCGTCGACGATTCTCTCTAACTCTCAGGGTCTAATCTGTTTACGATCGATCTATCATCATCTAAGCCACAACTATCAACCCTTCACCTTAGAATTGTTAAGGGTTTTTAGCCAATAACCGTCATGTTGATATCAATTCAAGGATTAAAAGATAGAAAGATGAAAACTTCCGAAAACTTTCAATAATCTTCAAACCAATCTCAAAGTCACAATCGAGAACAAATTTTGTCAATGGATTCAGAATAAAGCAAACAATCACAATCTTAGGAAAGAAGGGAGAACGGGATGTCAATCCGTTTTCCAAATCAAACCTAAATAAGAAGAGAGATCTTCTTGCAACAATCTTCCAAAAGCTTCGATCTTCCGCCAATCCGGAGATCTCAACAGCAATCTCCACCAAAAGTGCGAGATTAGGGCAAATCCCAGATGCGAACTTCGATCTCCAATGAGATGTTAATGATTCCAAGCAAGGGCTTAAACGGCGTTGAAATTCTCTAAGCGGAGATGAAGCGTGGATTGCCAAAATTCCCTAAGCGAAGATGACGGAATCTTGCTTCGTCCGTCTTTTTATAGGGCAAGATAAAATATCGGCCCGGCCCAATCTTCAAAAGATCGTGGCTTCAAAATGTGGCGAAAAAGATCGCCAAGATCACGGTCGTGGAAGATTCCACGACCGTAATTTAGAGCGTGGATTGTGTCACGGTTTGGACCATATGTTCCAAGACCGTAATAGTTACTGGAATGCATCACGCCTCTCTTTGCAGGGTTCCACGGCCGTGGAACTAAACGTGGTTTGTAGTACGGCCGTATTTTAGAGCGTGGTTTAGGGCAAGAACGTGATTCTTCCCTAGCCTCGTGCATTCCTCAAGTTGAACTCCAATTTGCTCGTAATAATTCCCTCAATCTATGGACATATTCAATCAACTCTTCTTTGCTCGATTCCGTTCGGAAATGACTCTCAATCACCTATAATCAACATAAAACTAGTGTAGATATCCATATCGACAATATAGGCAATACTAGCTCACATATGCAACGATGCTCAATCAAAGACTATCAATATGAATCAAATACGTTTAGAAAACGTACCTAAAATATCACAATATTTCATGCTAACAAATAACCCCATACTTAACACTTGCTTGTCCCTAAGCAAGGTCTTTCAAAAAGCTTTAAACAAAAGTTAGGATGAAATATGTGTACCTTCTTTTGGATAAACGTGCCTTCTAAAGAATAGATCATTCTCAAACCTTGCCTCAATCGTTTATCAAACTTTCACACACTCATTTAAAAAGTAAAAAGCAAAGAAAATTCATGAATCAATTCAACTTCTAAACAAGCATCATAACCTTTAAACATTGTCAAAATCAATCATAAGAAACTTCAATTTAGATCACCAAGTCATATAACATTCTTTTGATCTTAAGGACTTCCAAAGAAAAGGTCAAGAATATGGAAAGGAAGGGAAAACTTTAAGGAAATGTGGTGCATGAATCCGGGAAAGTGGACAACTACCTTCTTCTTCTTTTGCGGTTTCCGCAACACTTCAACTTAGAGCTTCGCTCTCTTCTTTTCATTTTTCGATTTTACTTTTGGAGTTATGGACAGAGGTGCACAAAAACCGAAGCCTAGGAGATTGGCGTTTCTCATTTTTGCGAGATGCCTCAAACCCTTAGCGCACATACCATAATCCGCTAGGAATATCGCTCAATCCGACTTTGGCAAGACACAAACACCCGGCTATGTGAATGGTGCCGAGTTACTCATCATCATGATTGACTTCCCCAAACCTAGAATTTCTTTCTATTCTTTTGATTGCAAAAATTTGCTCTCATGGCCCTCCCACATCAAACATGCCTTTTTCATTCACTCCTCCAAATTCCCGGACAGGTAAAGAAGGCTAATATTTCAATGAGGAGCTAAAATGGTCAAAAGAAAGAAGAAAGAAAATTCGAATTGCCTTAATCATTTCAACAAGAAGTATAAGAACTTATAGTGTGATTTCAACTTCAATTTCTCAACATGATTTAGGTAACATTTTTCACATTATAAAACTTGCAAAAGAGGTAAAATTCATTCATTCAAATTCTTTTCAATTCACAATTCTTTTAAGCATGCAATTGTCATCAAACTCAATTCACAAGTAGTGATTATCATAGAAATCATCTCAATTCATTAGAAGCACATAATTTTTCAAAATTTTTCAATTTTTATGGGTTTTTCAAGTTCTTTTTCATGCAATGCGATAATGAAACGTGAAATACATAATGAACATGCAATGATAGTCTCGAATGAAAGCAAGCATAGTAAGTAGAGTTATTACAAACTTTTAGTACATCCCACCCCATACTTAGGACGAACATTGTCCCTAATGTTCAAAAGAAAGAAAGGAAAGAAGAAAAGAAAAAGAAACTCACAAAGTGGTGGTGGGAATGTCTAAAACGAACGGTCATGCATCAAATCACTGCGTTGCTGGCGGCGGCAGGAATGGAGAGAAGCTCGGATCGTAGAACCGCCCAAACTGCTGGCGGTAGACGTCCCTCATCATGTGGTCAAGGTCGTCTAAACGTCCGTCTCTAGCATCCGCCCGGATCTCTAGCACTCCTACTCTCTCTGAAAGTCCGGTAGCCCAATCCGGCATCTACTCGTACCATCCCGGGGCCTGACTGTACCATCCTGGGGCGTCGGATGGTGCTGGTGCTGGTGGAGGTGCTGCTGGCTGCTCGGTGGACCAAGGAGGGGGAACGCCATACCATGCGGGAGGTGTGGTCATCCACGTGGGCCTCTCACTCACGCTAGCGCGGCGAGATGACGAGCCTGAGGCTCTAGCTGGACGTGGAGAGCGTCTAGGTACGTCTGGGGCCGCCTCCGGCTGGTCCGGAAACGTGCCAAACTCTTGCTCGGCTCCTCCTCCACTCTCAAACTGATCTCCCATATCCTCCTCCTCGACAACCGGTGGTGGGACATAAGGGGGAGCTGTTATCCTGTTCGCATGCATCGCAGCGAACGTCTCCTTCCAATTATGGCGTCCCGCCATAATGGAGTACTCTGGTAGCCACTCTATACCCCTACCCGTCCTACTCTCCCAAGGCATGCCCGCATAAGGCGGACCTCTATGTGTGGGGAAGATGAGACCCCTAACCATGAAAGCATGTAGCCCTAAAGGTACGGCCGGTATGCGGGTGCAAGCAGAAAAGTCGACACCAAAACTCCTAACAATGTGGGTAACTATCCCATCATATCCAATGTTCCCCTTCTTCTTGTTCTTGAGCTTGCTCATCGTAGCAGCCAAGAGAGTGGCACAATCAGCCCGGCGTCTATAAAGCATGCAGTAAAGCAAGAATAGCTCATCCGTCTTGATCTTTTGGGGCGTCTCCGTCCTAGGAAAGAGACACTCCGAAAGAACACGATGAGCTATCTTCAAGGCTAGATGGTACATCAATCTAGCCTTGGTGTCAGCGGGTTGCCAGCGATCCTCGCTAGCGTAAATCATAGCCACCTCTTCCCAAAAGTCCTTGGGGTAAACACCACTCGGAAATCGACCATTAAAGGTCTCATGGAATCCAAAAATGGTCCCAAACTCACGGATACTCAACTGATAATCTCTCTCCATGAGGCGGAAAGAGACGGTCCTGTCTACGTGGCTGTGCTCAAAGGATGTCACAACCTCCCGTGTAATCTCCTCATATGCGTCTTCTTGGATAGCCGAGAAGACAACTAATCCGGCTCTATCCAAGAGCCAAGTGAGGTCATCAACAATGTTGAGAGGAGTTAGATCCTCCAACAACAAATATCTAGGGCCAACCACTGGCCTCTCCTTGATCCTATCAAGTGCATCAAGATGGTCGTCGTGTATGGTCGGGACTCTAGAGTGAGGGGGTGAAGATGGAGGTGAAGGTGAGGATGGAGGTGAAGGTGAAGAAGGTGGTGGTGCCCTAGAGGATGAGGAGGAGGAGGGATTACCCTTCCTCTTCTTATTCTGCTCATTCTTCTTCTCTTTTATCCTCCCTGAAACTCTTCTCACGAAATCCATTCTGCTCAAAATTACGGTCTGTTCTTCAACAAACCACGGCCGTAATTTACCCAGAGACCGTGATTCGTCTCAGAAAATCACAATTCTCAGCAAATCCACAATCAATCCCCAAAATAGGCAGTCCTAGTCTAATTTCCTCAATTCTCAATCAGTTCTTCCTAAAAATCTCTAACAAAAACAACCGAATCAACAAGAATCAAGAAGGGAAAAGAAAACCTCTTTTTCAGATTGAAAAATCCGAAATGCGCGTTTGTTGGTGAATTTCCGTTTGATTCGTCGCTTGGATCTTGTTTGTTGTTGAATTTGCTGCAGTTTGGGAAGAAGAATCGTTGAAAACGATTAGGAAACGAAGATTTGAGAGGGGGTCGTCGGGTTTCGGCACTTAGGTCGTGGAAAGAGGGATTTTTTGGGATGAATTTGTGAAGAATGTGGCTTATATAGTTGCAGGCAAAATTTTTGAAAATCACGGTCTGTCGGGGTGTTCCACGGCCGTGGAAGTGTACGGAACCGTGGTTTTGGTGATTTTTCAAAGGCTTTTGGAAATTACGGCCACTGTAGCTATGACAACCGTAATTTAGACCGTGGAACCCTCTGTAAAGCTCCAAAGTCCAAATTTCGTCACTCTTCTTCAACATCATCCTTCTCTTTTCCTTTTCCATTGGTCCTACATCCAAAAACACGAACATACCGGAAGAAATCGAGGCAAAAACAAAGCAAAAACGTCTATACTAAACTAATCTATGAATCGAAAATAAAAACAAAAATGCAATACCTTGGGTTGCCTCCCAAGAAGTGCTTTGTTTAAGGTCCGTAGCTAGACCATTCTCGCACTTATTCGAGTGCGGTAGGCGCAAACTCCTCAGCTTGGAGTTCCGGCGTGTACTTCTTGAGTCGTTGGCCGTTCACCTTAAAACTTCCACTCGCTTCACCCCATACTTCAACTGCACCATGGGGGAAAATACGCTTAATTAGAAAAGGTCCGGTCCAACGGGATTTAAGCTTACCTGGAAAGAGGCGAAGTCTTGAATTGAAGAGGAGAACTTGATCTCCTTCTTTGAAGTCCTTTGGAATGATATGCTTATCATGCCAACGCTTTGCTCTTTCCTTGTAGATCTTAGCGTTTTCTTAAGCATTCAAGCGGAGTTCATCCAGCTTATTGATGTCGAGGAGACGCTTCTCTCCCGCTTCCTTCATGCCGAAATTCAGCCACTTGATAGCCCAAAACGCTTTGTGCTCCAACTCTACCGGCAAGTGATAAGACTTCCCATACACAAGGTTGTATGGTGTAGTTCCTATGGGAGTCTTGTACGCAGTCCGGTATGCCCATAATGCATCATCAAGCTTCAAGGACCAATCCTTCCTAGTCCTTGAAACCGTCTTCTCTAAGATTCCTTTGATCTCCCTATTTGAGATCTCAACTTGTCCACTTGTTTGTGGATGGTAAGGGGTAGCGATCTTGTGAGTAACCCCATACTTAGCTAGAAGAGCTTCAAAGCGGCGGGCTATGAAGTGAGAACCTCCATCACTAATGATCGTCCTTGGCGTCCCAAATCGCAGGAAAATGGTCTTGTTGAAGAACTTAACTACCACCATGGCATCATTGGTGGTAGAGGCAATTGCTTCCACCCATCTAGAAACGTAGTCTACCGCCAATAGTATGTATTGGTTTCCACAAGAAGATGGGAATGGTCCCATGAAATCGACTCCCCAAACGTCGAAAATCTCCACCTCTTGGATGTTGTTGAGGGGCATCTCGTTCCTTCTAGAAATATTGCCTGTTCTTTGACAAGCATCGCAGCAAGAAACAAAGGATTGCACATCTCTAAACAAAGTAGGCCAAAAGAATCCAGATTGCAATACCTTTGCGCTAGTCTTGTTCGAACTAGCGTGTCCTCCACAAGGTAGTGAATGACAATGACGGATGACACTTTGCATCTCATCTTCCGGCACACATCGCCGAATGATGCCATCCGGACCTCTCTTAAAGAGGAGAGGCTCGTTCCAATAGTATTCCCGGACGTCCTTGAAGAATTTCTTCCTTTGTGCGTAGGATAGTCCGGGTGGTATCTCCTGGCAAACCAAATAGTTAACAAAATCAGCAAACCATGGTTCGTTACCTTTGGAGATCACGTTGATGCACTCCTCTATGATATGTAGGTGTTCGTCCGGAAAGGAGTCATCAATAGGTAGATGGTCGTCCTCTAGATGTGTTAGACGACTCAAATGATCCGCAACAGAATTTTCTGAACCTTTCTTGTCGCGGATCTCAAGATCGAATTCTTATAGGAGAAGAATCCATCTAATCAGCCTTGGTTTCGCATCTTTCTTCGCAAGGAGGTACCGGATCGCAGCATGATCCGTGTAGACAATCACCTTTGCACCTACAAGATAAGAGCGAAACTTGTCAATAGCATAGACAATGGCTAAAAACTCTTTTTCGGTAGTGGCGTAGTTGAGCTGCGCTTCATCTAACGTCTTGCTAGCATAGTATATGGCATGGGTTCGCCCTTCCTTTCGTTGTCCAAGAACAACTCCAATAGCTACGTCACTAGCGTCGCACATAATCTCAAAGGGTAGAGTCCAATCCGGAGGTTGGATAATAGGTGCTGAGATTAGAGCTTGCCGAATGGTGTTGAACGCTTCTAAACATTCCTGTGAAAACTCAAAAACCGCATCCTTCATCAATAGATTAGTGAGAGGTTTTGATATCTTAGAAAAGTCCTTGATGAAACGTCTATAAAATCCAGCATGTCCTAGGAAACTTCTTATCCCTTTCACCGAAATTGGGGGAGGAAGTTTCTCTATGGTCTCTATCTTAGCTTTGTCTACTTCTATCCCTCTACTAGAGACTAAGTAACCTAATACGATTCCTTCCTTAACCATGAATTGACACTTCTCCCAATTAAGAACTAGATTAGTGTCTTTACACCTTTGCAAAACAAGAGAAAGGTTAGAAAGGCAATCGTTGAAAGAGGAACCGTATACGGAGAAGTCGTCCATGAAGACTTCCATGATTTCCTCTACGTATTCGGAGAAGATGGCCATCATGCACCGTTGGAAGGTGGTTGGGGCGTTGCAAAGCCCGAATGGCATTCTCCTATAAGCAAACGTACCCCACGGGCACGTGAATGTGGTCTTCTCCTGATCGTCCGGATGTATCGGAATCTGAAAGAAACCACTATAGCCGTCAAGGTAGCAAAAATGTGAATGTTGCGCTAACCTTTCAAGCATTTGATCAATGAATGGCAATGGAAAATGATCCTTCCGCGTTGCATTGTTGAGCTTGCGGTAGTCTATGCACATCCGCCATCCAGTCACGGTTCGGGTAGGAATGAGTTCGTTGTTCTTGTTGGTGATGACCGTCATTCCTCCCTTCTTCGGAACTACTTGAACTGGACTCACCCACTTACTATCGGAGATAGGATAGATGATACCTGCATCAAGAAGTTTAAGAATTTCCTTCTTGACAACCTCCTTCATGGTCGGATTCAACCGCCTTTGAGGTTGTCTCGAAGTTCTAAAGTCTTCCTCCATTAGTATCTTAAGCATGCATAGGGAGGGTTTAATTCCTACTAAGTCCTCGATAGTATAGCCTATAGCCTTCCTATGTTTCCTAAGGACAATCATGAGCTGTTCATGTTCATCTATGCTTAGGTCGGAACTAACAATAACCGGAAAGGTAGAATTAGATCCTAGAAAAGCGTACCTTAGATGAGTAGGAAGTGGTTTGAGTTCCATTGTTTTCGGAGCTTCCAACGATCCTTGAGAAGCATACGATGTTTCCTTAGAAGTTTCTAAGGGTGATGAGTGTGTTGGAGAAGAATCGGGAGAAGTCGAAGAAATGTCTCGATCACTCTCTTCCACGGCCAAAATTACGGGTGGATCTTGTCCTCCACGGCCGTGGTTTAGGGCGTGGAAGGGAAATACAGTTGTCACATCTTCTCCACGGCCGTATAATCCCCTGGAATGAGGCATGATTTTGGTTGTGGAATCCACGGTCGTGGAATACAGAGTATGACCGTGGATTCTGACATTCTCAGCCTCATCGTGGAGTTTCTCAAACTCCTCTTCATGCATCTCTTCTTGTGCTTCTAAGGCTTCAATTGCCTCATTGCACTCTTCATCTTCCCCTACATTGGTTAGACTCATAGTGATAACTTTTTGTAAAGGATCGTTAAAGAGAATCGCACTTACCTCCTCTCTAGACAACCCTTCTTCATCTTGGATATCGTAAATATCCTCATCAAAGATTGGCTCCTTCACTAGAGTGGAAAGAACGAACTCTACTTTCTCTTCTCCTATATCAAAAGCGAGTCTACCATTCTTGCAATCGACTATGCAGCCGGAAGTTGCAAGAAACGGTCTTCCGAGTATGATCGGGACCGGACTATCTGCAGGAATGTCAAGCACGACGAAATCAATGGGAACAAAGAATTTACCTAGCTTGACCGGGACGTCTTCTACAATACCGACGGGGCGAGTGATGGATCGATCCGCCATGTATAACGTCATCTTCACCGGTTTAGGGTCACCTAAACCGATCTTCCTACACAATGCAAGTGGTATGATGCTCACACTTGCTCCTAAGTCACATAAAGCGTCATATGTGACATCTCCCACTCCAATGGGAATGCAAAATGACCCCGGATCCTTCAGCTTTGGGGGCATTTTCTCCTTCATGGTCTTGATGAGGTCCGAAGAATCCGAACTCATCTTGACCTCACCGAAGTCTTCTAGCTTCCTCTTGTTGGAGAGGAGCTCCTTCAAGAACTTGCCATAAGCCGGCATACCTACAATAGCATCAATAAATGGTATGTTAATATGCAGCTTACTCATGAGTTCTATGAACTTACCGAATTGTTTCTCTAGGCGCGCTCGCGCTCTAGATTGAGGGAATGGAAGGGGAGGTTTGTAAGCTGGAGGAGGAACGTAGACGTCTTCCTTCTCCTTCCCCTTCTCCTTGCCCTTCTCTACGGGGACTTCAACGAACGTAGGCTGCGGATCGGTGGTTGTCACTCCGCTCCTAGTTGTAATCGCCATCACCCTTCCCTTAGGGTTGTCCTCCGTCTTTCCTGGAAGCTTCCCTTGATTTCTAGGAACTTCCTCCGCGTGGTTGAACATTTGGTTTTCTAAAACCTTTTGAGCTTTGTCAACTTTAGAAACTTGATCATCAACCTTGATGAGGCGGTTCTCCAACCCTTGAAGCTTGCCCAAAATCGTTTCTAATATGGGATCGGGCTTCTCCTTCCCCGAAGTGTTTCCTCCATTAGATGATTGCCCCTGGCTTTTCAAAGGAGTAGAGGAAGAGGAAGGTGGAGTTAGTGAATTTGAGTTGGAAGGATAAGAGTTACCAGAATTTTGTTGATTGGAGCGCCAATTGTTGTTGTTTGAACCCCTATTGTTGTTCCAATCGTTGTTCCGGTTGTTGTTGTTTCCATTCCAATTATTATTCCGGTTATTGTTCCGGTTATTGTTGTTGCCGCCATTGTTGTTGCTCAAATAACCAACAGCCTTCCCTTGTTGCTTTGGGAAGTTGGTCTTGATAGCCTCCTTCAACTCTTTGATCTCATTGTTGAGGGAGAAAATCTGATTTTGAGCTTCGTGTGTGAGCTTTGCTCCTTGCTCCACACGATTTCCCTCCACTTTCCGGTGGGAATACTTCTCTATGACTCTTGCTTGCTTCTCAATGAAGTCCCAAGCGTCATCATCTCTCATGTCCATGAACGTTCCACATGAGAGGGATTGGAGGTTGAATTGCGTTCCCGCATCCAGCCCCTTGTAGTAAATCTCCAACAAGGCAAGTTTGGATATGCCATGATGAGGGCAATCCAAGAGCAAATCCTGAAACCTTTCCCAAGATTGAAACAAACTTTCGTTAGGCCTCATGGAAAAAGCATTGATCTTACCTCTAAGTTCCTCCGTTTTGGATGGCGGAAAGAATTTGGTGAGGAACTCCGCGGAAAGGTCTTCCCACGTATCTAGTTTCCCACTAGGAAGAGCTTGATACCAAGATAACGCTTTCCCCTTCAAGGAGAAGAAGAAAGGCTTGAGCTTATAGCTGTTGGTAGTAGCGCCCTTTGGTCTCATTGTCTCCATCATACACTCAAAGTTCTGCAAGTGTTGGTGTGGAGATTCAGCGCTTGTCCCGCCAAATTGGTTTTGGCGAACAAGAGTAATGACTTGAGGGTTGAAGCTAAACCCTTGCACATCTTCAGTATCGAAATTCACGCCCAAGCGGCGTGGTTGTTGTGTTGGATCCATCCGCTGGCCAAGAGTTCTTGGCTCATTATCTACACGTTCGATCCTCACATTCCTAGGCGGAATGCGGCGATTAGCAGCTCCTTGTGGATGGAAAGGATTTACATTGATCGTGGGATCAATCTCCTCTAGCGGTGGCATGGAAGAATCACTATCATCAGCGGATGAGTGACTTTTTCTTCTAGACCTTGATGCTTTCCTTGAGGATTTCTTGCTTCCCTTATTCTTAAGGTCGCTCATCTCTACCCTCATCTGGAAGATCATGTCTTGTAGATTGTTAACTTGAGATTGATGACGATCCATCTCATCTTGGCGGAGAGTATCATTCCATTGGAGTTGAGCTTCCTTCTCCGCCAACTCCGCCTGAAGATCACGTTCGTGTCCTTCAGCCATCTTCTTTTCCTTGCGCTTTTGCCTTAAAGTTTTCTCTAGCTCTTGATCAAGAGGCAAGAGATCTTCGGTGTTCCTAGACCTGCGCATGCACTCAAAGTAATATCAAATAACGAGAGCAAGCTCCCAAGCCTGACAACCGGCTACCGAATTCGGCCGAAACCAAATCCCCGGCAACGGCGCCAAAAACTTGTTCGCCCCTAGAGGTGTGTGCAAATAAGTTTTACATTTATAAAACTAGAATCAAGCAAGCGAACCCGCAGTGTACGGATCGACGTAGTTAAGCAAGAATTCCAGAGTATCGAACACAGGGATTTGGGTGGGAACAAATTCAATTGCAGATTATCAAGCGAGTAAATATGAGAGTTTTGCAAATATTGGGAAAACAACAATCCTAAAGATCCAGGTATCCAGCTGTGGCAATCGATTCAAGATATACTAATGATATAAAGACAGAGTTGAGATATGCAAAGGTATGCTAATGTAAGGTAATCGTACGGTGAAGTTCCAAAAACCTTATATGACTCACCTACAAGACACTCCCTATACAGGTTGTTGAGACTCAATATAGAAAGGTTCTAAAAGCAAGAATTAATGTCAAATACCCAAACTTGTAATCCAAGGATCAAGACTAACTTAGCCGATTATGGTTATGACACTCACAATCGAGGTAGAGGTTGTTGAGGCTTCACTACCACCTAGAAAAGACAAGTCTAAACTAAGTTAAAGCAAATCTTTAACTTTGGACTAAAGTAAAAGCAGGTTCGTAAACTTAAGGGAAATTACGGGTGGATCTTGAGATTCCACGGTCGTGGAACTCAAGAACAAACCGTGATTTAGGGTTCGTCGACGATTCTCTCTAACTCTCAGGGTCTAATCTGTTTACGATCGATCTATCATCATCTAAGCCACAACTATCAACCCTTCACCTTAGAATTGTTAAGGGTTTTTAGCCAATAACCGTCATGTTGATATCAGTTCAAGGATTAAAAGATAGAAAGATGAAAACTTCCGAAAACTTTCAATAATCTTCAAACCAATCTCAAAGTCACAATCGAGAACAAATATTGTCAATGGATTCAGAATAAAGCAAACAATCACAATCTTAGGAAAGAAGGGAGAACGGGATGTCAATCCGTTTTCCAAATCAAACCTAAATAAGAAGAGAGATCTTCTTGCAACAATCTTCTAAAAGCTTCGATCTTCCGCCAATCCGGAGATCTCAACAGCAATCTCCACCAAAAGTGCGAGATTAGGGCAAATCCCAGATGCGAACTTCGATCTCCAATGAGATGTCAATGATTCCAAGCAAGGGCTTAAACGGCGTTGAAATTCTCTAAGCGGAGATGAAGCGTGGATTGCCAAAATTCCCTAAGCGAAGATGACGGAATCTTGCTTCGTCCGTCTTTTTATAGGGCAAGATAAAATATCGGCCCGGCCCAATCTTCAAAAGATCGTGGCTTCAAAATGTGGCAAAAAAGATCGCCAAGATCACGGTCGTGGAAGATTCCACGACCGTAATTTAGAGCGTGGATTGTGTCACGGTTTGGACCATATGTTCCACGACCGTAATAGTTACTGGAATGCATCACGCCTCTCTTTGCAAGGTTCCACGGCCGTGGAACTAAACGTGGTTTGTAGTATGGCCGTATTTTAGAGCGTGGTTTAGGGCAAGAACGTGATTCTTCCCTAGCCTCGTGCATTCCTCAAGTTGAACTCCAATTTGCTCCTAATAATGCCCTCAATCTATGGACATATTCAATCAACTCTTCTTTGCTCGATTCCGTTCGGAAATGACTCTCAATCACCTATAATCAACATAAAGCTAGTGTAGATATCCATATCGACAATATAGGCAATACTAGCTCACATATGCAACGATGCTCAATCAAAGACTATCAATATGAATCAAATACGTTTAGAAAACGTACCTAAAATATCACAATATTTCATGCTAACATTGTTCAAGGGCATTTCATTCCTCCTTGAGATGTTGCCCGTCCTCTGGCAAGCATCACATGCCGCTACAAAACCTTGCACATCTCTAAACAAGTTAGGCCAATAAAAACCAGATTGCAATACCTTCGCACACGTTTTGTGTGAGCTAGCATGGCCTCCACATGGTAAGGAGTGACAATGCCGGATCACACTCTCCACTTCATCTTCCGGTATGCATCTCCTAAACATTCCATCCGGCCCTTTCTTGAATAGAAGTGGTTCACTCCAATAGTAGTGCCTCACATTGTTGAAGAACTTCTTTCTTTGTGCATATGTCAATCCGGGAGGCACTTCCTCACACACAAAGTAATTCACAATGTCGGCATACCATGGCTCATTTCCTCTAGACACTTGGAACAAGCATTCCTCCACCATTTGCAATTGCTCGTCTCGGAATGAGTCATCAATCGGGATGTCATCTCTTTCAAGCTCTAATGGAGGCAATCTACTAAGGTGATCCGCCACGGAGTTCTCGGATCCCTTCTTATCCCGTATTTCCAAATCAAACTCTTGAAGAAGAAGGATCCACCGAATCAACCTTGGTTTGGCATCCTTCTTTGTAAGTAGATAACGGATCACAGCATGATCCGTATAAACTATGACCTTCGCTCCAACAAGGTATGAGCGGAACTTCTCAAATGCATACACCACCGCTAACAACTCTTTCTCGGTGGTAGCATAATTGAGTTGGGCATCATCTAGCATCTTGCTAGCATAATAAATAGCATGAGTGCGCCCATCTTTTCTTTGCCCCAAAACAGCCCCGACGGCTACATCGCTTGCATCACACATGATCTCAAATGGTAGACTCCAATCCGGAGGTTGCATGATAGGTGCGGAGATCAAGGCGTTCTTCAACCTACAAAAAGCCTCAAGACAATCTTTGGAAAAGATAAAATCAACATCCTTCATTAGTAGGTTAGTGAGAGGCTTAGACATTTTAGAGAAATCTTGAATAAACCTCCGGTAAAAATCGGCATGCCCTAAGAAACTCCTTACCCCCTTCACCGAGGTAGGTGGTGACAACTTCTCTATCGTTTCAATCTTGGCTCTATCAACCTCAATGCCACGGTTGGACACCAAGTGTCCTAACACAATGCCTTCACTTACCATGAAGTGGCATTTTTCCCAATTCAAGACAAGATTTGTCTCCTCACATCTTTGCAATACTAATGACAAGTTAGCCAAGCAATTATCAAAGGAAGAACCATAAACAGAGAAATCATCCATAAACACTTCCATGATATTTTCTATGTATTCCGAAAAGATAGCCATCATACACCTTTGGAAGGTGGCGGGTGCATTGCACAACCCAAATGACATTCTCCTGTATGCAAAAGTACCCCATGGGCATGTAAAGGTTGTTTTCTCTTGGTCATCGGGGTGGATAGGGATTTGAAAGAATCCACTATAGCCATCTAGATAGCAAAAATGAGAGTGTTGAGCTAACCTTTCTAGCATTTGGTCAATGAAAGGGAGAGGGAAGTGATCTTTCCTAGAGGCCATGTTTAATTTCCTATAATCAATGCACATCCTCCACCCCGTAACCGTCCTAGTCGGGATTAGTTCATTGTTCTCATTAGTCACTACGGTCATCCCACCCTTCTTAGGTACTACATGAACGGGACTAACCCACTTACTATCCGAGATAGGGTAGATAATTCCCGCATCTAGCAACTTAATGATTTCCTTTTTGACTACCTCTTTCATTATAGGATTCAATCTCCTTTGATATTCAATAGAGGGTTTGTGTTTATCTTCCATCATTATCTTATGCATGCACAAAGAAGGCTTAATGCCAACCAAATCATCAATAGTATAGCCAATGGCTTTCCTATGCAATCTTAGTTCATGCAACAACTTAGCAAGTTCATCATCACTCAAGCATGCATTCACAATTACCGGATATGTAGAATCACCACCAAGGAAAGCATACTTTAAATGAGAAGGGAGGGGTTTGAGTTCAAGTTTAGGAGGACCTTTATCGGTTGGAGACGATCCAAATAAGGTTGGATGAGATGAATCCAAAGCAAATGAAGACTCCTCATGGCTCCTAAAAGCTTGATCATCATCAAGGACTGGTCCAGGGAAAATCACGGCTGGAACCACGGTTTGCTCAACTTCCACGGCCGTGGTTCTTGCTAAGCTTGCTTCCCGGATTTGTCCAGAAAGTTTGACGGCCGTGGAACTTGCAGCTGTTCAACATCTCTTCGTGGCCTTCAAATCCAACTCTTGGCTCCTCTTCCAATGCTTCCAAGGCCTTGATCTCCTCATTGCAAGCCTCCTCAACACCTTCCTCCATCATACTTAAGGTAAGAACCTTCTCCAAGGGATCCTTGATCAAGATCGAGCTCACAAATTCCCTAGATTCTTCTTGCTCGACTATGTTGAAGACATCTTCATCAAGGGTCGGCCCTTTCATCATTGTGGACAATTTGAATTTGATGTTCTCCTCTCCAATGTTGAAGGAGAGAGTTCCATTCTTGCAATCCACTAGGCATCCGGAGGTGGCTAGGAAAGGCCTTCCCAAGATGATGGGAACCGGATAGTCCGTCGGAATGTCCAAGACTACAAAATCGATTGGCACATAGAATCCTCCTAGTTGCACCGGAATGTCCTCTAAGATCCCAACCGGATGAGTGATAGAACGATCCGCCATATAGAGGGTCATCTTGACAGGTTTCGGCTCTCCTAGCCCAACCTTGTTGCAAAGTGCAAGCGGTATGATGCTTACACTCGCGCCAAGATCACAAAGGGCCTCGTACTTCACATCTCCCACTCCAATTGGGACACAAAAAGAGCCCGGATCTCTTAGCTTGGGAGGCATCTCCTCCTTCATTGTTTGGATCAATTCCGAGGATCTCTTGGTCATTCTTATCTCTCCATACTCCTCCAACTTCCTTTTGTTGGAGAGTATTTCTTTCAAAAACTTGCCATATGCCGGCATTCCTAAAATAGCATCCATGAACGGAATGTTAATATGTAATTTGGACATTAGTTCAAGGAACTTACCAAAGTGATTGTCCAAACGAGCTCTTGCTCTTGATTGTGGGAACGGTAGTGGTGGCTTGTATGGAGGCGGTGCCACATAGGTTGGCTCTACATCCTTGCTCTTGCCTCCATCTTCTTGCAACTTTCCCTCTTCTACCACTACTTGCTTTCCCTTAGCATTGTCCTTGGGCAAAGGATCTTTCATACTCAACCCACTCCTCGTTGTAATAGCCAACACTTGGCCTCTTGGGTTGTCTTCGGTTCTTCCGGGAAGCTTTCCCGGGTCTCTATGGGCTTCACCCGCTTTTTGGAACACTTGTGCTTCCAAAACCTTTTGAGCCTTAGAAATTGAAGTCACCGTGCTCTCAAGACCACTCAACCTTCCAAGCAATTGCTCAAACATTATTTCGGTTCTATCCTTTGGAGGTTGAGTAAATCCGGGTGGAGGTTCTTGTGAAGCTCTTGATGGTGGAGTTGTGCTTGTGGAGGAGGAAGGGTTCAAGGCTCCATCCGGGTTAGAGTAAGAAAATCCGGAATGGTTGTGGTTGGGCCGGTAATTGTTGAATTGCCGGTTGTTGTTGAAACTCCTTGGGCCTTGGTAATTGTTGAAGTTGCCCCTTCCGATATAATTCACATCCTCCTCCTTGGAAGACAAGTTGGCTTGTGGAAGCACTTGAGGAGTTGCTTGGTTATTCAAAGTTGTAGCACACAACTCCCTCAAGGACTTCAACTCGTTGTTGATGGCGTCAAGCTTGAAATTGCTCATGGTGACTTCACTCACCTCATATGCTCCCGCCTTTCTTCCTTCACTCTTCCTATGGGAGTACTTCTCAATCACTAGAGCTTGCTTCTCCACAAACTCCCAAGCTTCATCTACATGCTTCTCCATAAATGTCCCACCGGAAAGAGATTGGAGCTTGAATTGGCTATCTTCATCAAGTCCTTTGAAGTAGATCTCCAATAGCTCAATTTTTGGTATGCCATGGTGTGGACAATCAAGGAGAAGATCTTTGAACCTCTCCCAAGACTTGAATAAACTCTCTCTATCCTTCATCACGAAGGCATTGATCTTCCCTCTTAATTCGGTAGTCTTGGAAGGTGGGAAGAACTTAGTCAAAAACTCGGTTGTCATCTCCTCCCAAGTACCAACTCACCCTTGTAGAATAGATTGATACCAAGCCAAGGCTTTATCCTTAAGAGAGAAGGAAAAAGCCCTAAGCTTATGGTTGTTGCTCTCCAATCTTGGCGGTCTAAGAGTCTCCATCAAGATCTCATAGTTCATCAAGTGTTGATGAGGAGACTCTCCTTCCATCCCTCCAAATTGATTATGCCGGATCATTTGTAGAACTTGAGGGCGGAGCTCATAGTTGTGGGCTGCGGGATCTCCTAAGTTCACACCCGGACGGTGTGCTCTTTGTGCCGGATCCATACGTCTCCCTAGGGTTTGTGGCTCTTCAATGGCAATGGGCACAACCCTATCATTAACCGCCGGCTGCGGTTGTACCACCGGTGGTGGAGGAGGTGGAGGTTGTCGGCGATTAAGCTCTCCTTGAACAAGGGCTTGCCTAATCTCATCAATCTCCCTCCTAGTTGCCTCTTGCCTCTCATTGGCAAGTCTCCTATCTTCCTCCAAGAGCTCATCTCTTAGCCTTATTTGCTCTAAGGCTTCATCCAATTCAGCTTGGAGGTCTCTTCCGGCCATCTCTTTCCCCTTCTTGATGCTCTTGGATCTAGATCTAAGGGTTTTCTCCGGTTCGGGATCGAATGGAGCTAAATCCTTGCCACGAGATCTTTGCATGCACCTAAAGAGTAAGTGATGTCCTGAAAAGCAAAGAAACACACCAAAGAGAGATCAAAAGCAACAAGAAAGATCTACACTATAAACAATCACAAATAGACTCGATCTAGACCTAGTCCCCGGCAACGGCGCCAAAAACTTGTTACGCTAAGATCGTGATGCGCAAATGGGTTTTAAATTTATAACTCGAACTAAATCCTAAACTACCTAGCGAAACCCGCAGTGTACGGGACGTTTGTAGTAGGGATAGTATTCCGAGGTCGAACACAAAGACTAAGGTGAAATTAATTCGATTTGTGATTGAGTTTAGTAAAGACCTAGGTTGAAAGAAAAGAAAGAAATAAAGAAATGAAAACCTCAAATGTTTTTGGTTGGTTTTTGGTGATCAATCAAAGATCACTATTCATGCAAAGTAAACAATCAACTAAACTATGAATCAACACAAATAAACAAGCTAAACAAGATAATGATCAAAGAAAAGAAAAGACAGATTCTAGGGGTTGGAAGTTCCGGTTATGGCATAGGACTCAAGCTATCTATTAATTTCTTGGATTAACTATGATATGTTGGGATTAAGTGTTTCTAGATTGGGATCAATTACCGGGTAGGTCTCATGGTCCACTAGTCTATTCCTAAGGTCTCATTACCGGGTAAGTCTCTAAGAACCTAAGGGACGGAATTCTACACAAACCGGAATGTTACCTAGAGATCTTAACCTATCCTTACCGGGTAAGTCTTGGAAAGGGAAGTCCTAAACAACTATCCTAGCACACTTAATCCAATGGCGGCTTATTAGGCTCACCACTACCTAAGGTTTGTTATCTTGGGAATCTAAGAGTAAGGATTACCGGGTAAGTCTCTCCTAACACTTAGTTGCTAACACTAGGTCACCCTAGGATAGATTTAACTCAACAAACACTTAGGATTTCAACATTCTAACAATCTAAGACAAGATCCATCGAACCAGGGAAAATCACGGTTTGTTCTACCTAAACCACGACCGTGGTTAGGCAAGAACTGCCCGTGATTTCTAACAGCAGCTACGTTTATGCACACGAGTCATCCAAAGATAAATCTAAGTCCGTCCTATCATAGCCCTAGCCATAACCATCCTTTCCTTACCCTAGAACCACATCTATTTTAGCCTACAACGTTCATAATAGAAATCGAAACAAACAAACATAAAATCATGACATCCATTTGCAAGATGATGAAGGAAGAGAGATGAATAAGTGAACTAAAACAAAACCAAGCTGAAAATAGAATTAGAGTAACTCACAATCCTTCCAAAAGAAGGTTCAAATGATTCATACAACTCTTAGAAATAGAATCCGGAATTCTTCAATACAAAACTATCAAGTGTGGAAATGGTGTGTGTTCTTCTCCTCCTCTTCAATGGAGCTCTTCTTCTTCCTCTTTGACACTTTCCTTCCTAGAAAGACTTCTTGTTGAGAGAATATTTTTGTTAGAGGATAATGGATAATGGAGAGCTGCTCCAAGATGCCCTTCTCAGCCAATGAAGGACCACTTTTATAACAAATTTTGCATGAGCTGGCCATGAGAGTCGTGGCACAGCTGTCACAAGAATCTGGCAAAATCCACGGGTGATTCCACGGCCGTGGAGTGTGAGAGAACCGTGATTTGCTCCAGAAACTTCGCTTTGGATCATTAAGCTGTGATTTGGTGCATGGCTTGTGTTGGCAAGGCTCCATGAGTCCTCCTTAGCCTTTAGCTTGTGTCCTAATGAGTCCGAGGGTGTGTCATCTAGATGAACGATCCTCAAACGTATCGTTTTAGCTCCTAAATCTCCCGAAATACCTACAAAGCAACGCACAAGTCCGTGTAGACGTCTATCTCGACAAAGTACGTGAATTGAGTGCAAACGTCGTGAACTAGTGCTAAACTATGCATGAATGAGTGAGAAATCTATCTAAATGATTACCTAAAACTAAGTCATAAATCGTGTTATCAACTATCAACCCTTCACCTTAGAATTGCTAAAGGGTTTTAGCCAACAATCATTGTCATGATATCAATATTCAATTTAAAGAGAATGAAAGATGAAAACCCTCGAATACTCAATAAACTTCAAAACCAATTCTCAAATCCGAAACACAAGAAGCAATATTCAATGGATTCAGAATGTATAACACAAAACCTCACAATGATCTAAGGTAAGTATGAAGAACAGGTTGTCAATCTATCTTCAATATCAAAACCTAAGAAAGAGGCTAACCCTTCGGCGATCTTCAATCAACCATAGGCGAAAATGCTCCAAGCAAAGTCAGCGGCCGTCTATCCCCAAGTGGATGTGAGATGTATGCGGCGTCTAAGCGGCGATAAGCAGGGATCCCGAAAACTCTCTTTTCCGACCTTTTTATAAGACGAGAAAAAATAACCGTCCAGACCCATTGCGTAAATAACGTGGTAAATAAAGACACGTTAAAAGATCGCCTAAATCACGGTCTCAAGGGTTTCGTGGTTTAGAGCGTGGAAAAGGGTTACGGTGTCTTGTGACTTCCATGACCGTACTTTAGGCCGTGTAACTTACTAGAATGCTCCATGTTCATGATGCCAAGATCCACGGCCGTGGTTTAGAGCGTGGAGTCTTCTACGGCCGTAATTCAGGGCGTGGAAGTGTAAAATACTTGTAATTTCCTTTGTGTTGTGACATTCTTCATCCTAGCTCCTTCCTTAGCTTCCTTGATGTGTTCCTAATCCTCGTATATGATCGATTACTCTCTTTTCTCTCTCAATTGCTCTTATTTAGCTCCTTTTCACCTACAATCAACACAAAGCTAGTGTAGACATCCATATCGACAAAATAGACGAACAAGCTAACAATTGCTTCTAAACTTCATCCATGTACACAATAATAAGGGAAAAACAACCAAAATAAGTGCCTAGAATATCGCAATATTTCATGCTAACATCTGGTGCAGCCTGGTGTGTCATGATCGCTCCTGGTCCAAAAGACGGCACTATTGATCCTTCCTATATGGAGCAGGAGATCCTGGGGCAAGGTATCGTCTGCTCGAGGAGTATCTTGGCTGAAGGTCGTGTAACCGTCACTAAAGGCAGAAGACGTGAACCGTGGCTTGGATCCGGAGGCAAGCGACTTGGCGTGGAGTCCGTCTGAAGGTAGAAGGGGAGAGAGGGGGCGCTGATGTCCGGTCGAAGACGACTGCGGCTCGCCGGTGTGGAGGCAAAGACGAGCGGCTGCTAGCGGCGCTAGCTGCTGCGTGAGGGGGAGAGGCGTGAAGATGCAAGTGCGGATTAGGGCAAGGAGACGCAAGAAGAGGAGATGGGAGGTAGAAGACCTAACGGCCCAACTGGTTCACTCGAAACGGGCCCGGATGGTAAGGTTCATGGCTGAAATTGGGCTTGTCAAACACATGTCATGACTTTGTCAAAAGTTGTCATTACTTCGTCTAGGTCTCGTTATGACCTCGTCAAAACTCATCAAAAGACCTGGATATATATATAACTAGGGTTTGGTGTATATTTCATTATTTAATGTGGTTATAAAACTTACATAAAATGATAAAATTAATGCTAGACATAAAGTTAGGTATCTTAAAGAGGTCAACGGTCCCTAAATCTTAATTTGACTCGGAATTAATCGTAAATAAATTTTCCGGTTATTACACTTTCTGCATTCGTAGTTCCAGAGTCTCACTCCTTTTAAGTATTTTTTTTCCACGATTTTTACCCAAATGTTATCTGGTTCAGCTAGGATTTTCCAGAATAGTTTCATTTGCAATGCTTAGTTCATGTCTTCTGCTTTTCTTATATTCGTTCCTCCTAGGGACCGTGGTTTACAAATCTTATCCCAACTAATCAAAGGATGGTGATTAGGTCCCTTATTCCAAAAGAAGGATGGTGATTAGGTCCCTTATTCCTTCTTGAGACAGAGAGGATGCTTTCCATTTGGTTAGTTGTTGTTTAGTCTTAATGATGACAGAATTAAAAATGTCTTTATTGACGCGTCCATTTATAATTGGACAACCTAAGTATTGTTCTAGATTAGTTCAACTATTAATTCCTAGGTGACCTTGGATTCTTCTCCTACTACTTTGATCAACGTTGAAGGTAGTTTGGAAACTGGATTTATGGTAATTAACGATCTATCCAGATATGTCGCAATAGTCCTTAATTACCGATAGTACCATTTCACTGGCATATGTGGATGTTTTGGAAAAAATAATAATATCATCCGCAATTGCTAAGAACAGTATTGTAGCCCCATTCTTTGAAATAGGGAAACCATTAGATTTAGGGTTTTTATTTGTTATTTTTTGTAAGTTTCTAGCTAACACCTCCAAACAGAGATTAAATAGGAGAGGAGAGAGTGGATCGCCTTGTCTGAGTCCCCTTTGTGGAAAAAATAGATCCGTTAGAGAGTCATTGATTAATAATGAATATGAAACTGTTGATATGCACTCTTGAATCCAATTCCGGAATTTTTCCCCAAAACCAAATTTATCATATGCTTTTTCCATATCCAAAATTTAATAGCCATATATCCTTCTGTAATAGCTAGGATTTCCGAATTCTAATTAATGTTGATTAACTTAATCAGTGATAGCAATTGACATATAACTCGCGAAGATTGCGTAAGTGTTGAGTATAAGTCCCACCGTTATGTTCCTGGCGTAATTTTGGGCTTATGGTGAAATTTTAACTTTTTCCCCCGGGTTATTATTTTTACCCTCTGGTATTATTTGGAGCAATTCGGAGCTCTAATTAATAAAAATGCAGTTGAAAGAAATGATCAAGACATCGGACATGCCCTAGATATGAAATAACACGGAAAGGCAAAACGGCCAAAAGAGTCATTATTTTGTTTCTTAATGGCTAAAAAAACGGCTTGGGAATACACGTTTTCCGAGGCAATTGTGTAATGATTATCCCTACAATATTCAAGATTTATTGTTCCAATTTCGAGAAGTTTGGAGAAGGGGGTTCAACCCGCCATTGGATCGGTTAAAGGATAATTATCGACTTCGCTAAAGGATAGTTATCGACTTCACTATAAATAGCGGAAAATCGTTTATTAATTCATGTCCTTTCATGTTTCCTCGTAAAAGCTCTAATTTCTCTCAAACTTCAAACTCATATCTACTATCCGTTTCTAATCCGATTTCAATTCCGTTTCAGTTTCTGGATTCCTCTCTTCATTCTCTTCATATCGGTACCAAGTTTCTGCATTTCCGAGAAGATAAGGACCTGGTCGAGCATATATGTCACCAGGAAAGTTCCGTCGCTCAAATTCCGGTGAATTTGATGTTGTACATGTGTAGCCTGTGTCATTGTGATTCCGAATCTTCTTTCAGATCGTCAATCGGGTTAGTAACGAATAAGTTATGAATTTATTCGTTTTCCGTACTGCGATTTGGCCTAAATTGACCTTAGGCTTTTCAAAATGGATAATTAGAAATTCCAATATGATCATTATATTATTCTGGTGTTTATGGGTTGTTTGTTTGATGAAATCTGATGACAGGTGGGTTTAGAAATGGCCTGCAAGCAAAACGTTATTCTGGTAAAATTTAATTATTTAATTAAAGGTTAATTAATTAAATTAGGATTAAATTTGAGATTAAGGAATACAGATTAGATGCATACTAGGTGTCAGAATGAGTTGAGGATCATGATGATGTTATGGATATCGGTTATGGCTTTAAGGTTTAGTATGTGTACGAGTATGATGAGATGTTATGTTGAGGATATGCCTTAAGCATTTATGAATGTGTTGAGGATCTGAAGTTTAGATTTGATATATAGTTTGTTGTGGTTAGTGAGACGAGTCTCCTAACCTTTGTAGTATGTGATTGTGTGTGCCTTGCTATTGCAGGCGTTGATTACTTCCCCAAGGGGAAGTTGTGACGTGGTACAGGTTACGAGTGTATCAGGTAAGTCCATAGGACTTACTTAGCGTGCAGTTGTGGATTGTATGATTGTGATGGTTGTATGTGTTCATATGATTGTGCATTTATAACCTAAACCGGACTAGGATGACCATTCATTATATTTATTTGGCCCAAGTGTATTATAACGAGCGGTAACCACAGGTCTCCACCTGTTGGGTTAGGAGGAGGTGCCCTAAAGATGATCTCATAGGAGGGGACGAGTGACGGTCACCCCCATGCAAAACTACTGTGTTACTTTGGATGGGACGGGGTTCTTCAAGCTCCTCGTGTTACAAAAGAAGTTGAATTAGTAATGGAATAACGTAATTAAAGATAATAAATGAATGTGTTTGACATTGCATGTATGAGTTGTTGTGGTGTGTTTGTGCTATTACTATCATGCTTATCTTTTGCTGTAGCTAACGGTGTATACCGTGTTGTAGTTGATCTGCAGGTTAGGAAGACTACAGAGTGAGCCAGATGGTGTGACCAGCCGAGGAATTCTGTACATTAGGATGCGTGGGTTAGGGATCTTTTGTACCAGTTGATGTTGTTGTTATGGTTTTGTACTCGGCTTTGAGTTTGTAAACTCTTTTGTTGTAACATACAGCTTTTATGTATTTATTTTTACTCTACTTGTGTCTTGTTGTAAGATCTAGTGAACTTGTTGTCAGGCTAGGGTCAGGATCCATTGTGAGATCCTAGCCCAATGTAGCATTCCGAGTCCCGCGGATTTGGGGTGTTACAGAGTTGGTATTAGAGCCTTAGGTTGACAACAATGACACTTGCTATCTGCAATAAAGGTAGAGTGGATAAATAAACAGAACCCACATGGGGTCTGACTTTTTAAAGGATTTTGGTTTTAAAGCGAGTACAGATGTTTTGGAATAGTATGTATAGAAGTCGTCACCCATCTGAGGATCTCGATAGTGTAGATATATATATATATATATATATATATATCTTTTATGTGCTTATGTGTATGCATGTAATAATGAGTATTATATATATATATATATATATATATATATATATATATATATATATATATATATATATATATATATATATATATATATATATATATATATATATATATATCGATACATATAGCATATATATATAGCCTTATAAGTTAGGAGCGTATATTCTACAAATGGTTCAGACTGGAGCAGTATCTGTAGTGGGACGAGATAGGGGTACACCCCCTCTTCCTCCATTAGCGTCAAGTCAGGGACTAGTATCCGTTGTTGTGTTGCCTATGGCAAAGAACGAGTTTGAAGAGGCTGATCGTGTCTTCAGGAGTAGATTCAAGTTTCAAGAGTATATGCAGCAAGTATATGAGGTGGTGATAGCGGGTAGATCTAAACCGGATTTACCAACATCTGTGAGATCGACTGAAGTTTCTAGATTAGAGAATAAACAACGGGTTGAATAAGTGAAGATGAGGTTGGATATCCGGGTTGCAAACCGAGCCCGATTTGTGAACGTTTGAGCACTTCTCGTTCACACGGATTTCTAGTGAAACGAGGACTTGTTACAATTGTGGAAAGCCTGGACATGTACGACCACAGTGTCCAAGATCGCCAGTGACTTGATTTACTTGTGGTAGACAGGGTCATAGAGCTGTTTTTTGTAAGCAAACTGGAGTGGCATCACGACAGGGTTTTATTTCTACTAGTGTGACGGGAGGTGGTCAGAAGACACCTCAGCAGCAGACGTGGGGGCAACAAAGAGTCCCAGATCATTCGCCTACTCAGGAATCCGTTCCTAGGCTGAGTAGTGGTAAGGGTCGTGGTAGGAGTACCACGGATACTAGAAGAGCTCAAGGTAGAGCCTTTGAGTTGGGCAGTGTAGAGGAGCCACCCATACTAGTGGCAGGGATGAGACGTATATGTCTTAACTGTGGTTATCCGGATCATGTGCGCTCTGAGTGCCCCATGGCACCGATAGCTTGCTTCACCTGTGGTGAACTAGGCTATTTGGCCCCTTTCTGTCAGCAAGGTAATGTTTCTTCTCATCAAGACCTTCCTCTTTCCGATGCAGAAAGAGTAGAAGTGGAGGCTATGGCGATGACCTCAATGATACCTGAGGAGCATAGGTCTGAGATTGAGTAATGATATGCAGTAGAGCTTCGGGCGTTAGCTGTTACAGGTACCATTCTTGTTAATGGTTTACCTATTGGAGTTTTGTTTGTTGTGAGTGCTATGCACCTCTTGTCTTTCGATGCATGTGTTAATAGTTAACTGTGGATACAGTAGAAGATAGATCTTCTTTTATAGGATTACGAGTTACGGGTCTTAGGTACCCGCGAGATATGTGGTTGTTCCCTTTGTTCAGGGACTTGTGTATGGCTTGAATACTTCTTTGTCATGCCTTAGGTGCATGAGAAGGTCTTTATGTGTGTGGTGGACGAATAGATATCATGTTGGTTTAGATAGCAGTAGGAGGACTATTATAGTCTAATGAGATCGACTAAGTAGAGGTTTTTCAAGGTTATAAACCTTGAAGAGGCAAGTTGCCGACAATACCGTATTTGCAGCAAGGTTAATAAGGAGGTGATGATTTCTAATGTTATGTCGTGAAGGAAAGAGATAGTTCCACGCTGAAGAGTGTTACAGTGGTTTATGATCGTATAGACGTGTTACTGAATTGCCTAATCTGTTGCCTCAGTGGAGTGAGGACTTTGATGTTGTGTTGAAATATGGTATGAGACTGGTTGGGAGAAGGCCTATGAGGTATATGGCTTGTTGAGTTGTTAGAAATTGAAGAAGCAATTTGAAGAGTGGATTGAGACGGGCTTCGTTCGCCCTCGTATGTTCTTTGCTACGTATTGACGACTTGTTGGATCATCTAAGAGAAGCAATTGTGTTTTTAAGATATCCGTATGCTTGGGATATCATCAGCCAAGGATGAGAGAGCAGCGTGGGCATAGGACAGCATTCCATACCCGTTATGGACACTACGAGTTGTAGTGTTGTCATCTAAGTTGAGGAACGTCCTAGTAGTCGTTATAGGAGTTGAGGAACAGTGTCTTCATCTACTTCCTTGATCAGTTGGTGGTAGACCTTATTGATGACGTTTGGTGTACTCTCACAATGGAGAGGAACGTACCGGTTATTTGAGGACGGTTTTGCAGAATCCGAGGGATAGAAGCTAGTGTGTTATGCTCCCTAAATGTGAATTGAGATGCTAGAAGTAACCTTCAAGGTCATGTTGTTCCGCCAGTAGGATCATGATTGATGTGACGAGGAGTAATTAGGAAGTCTTATGGATGATACTGATGAACGTTAAGGGAATGCGTAGTTCTCGGCCCAACCGATTGCTACCAACGCTTTGAGGAAGGATTCTATGTGATTGTGTATCCATTTACGAGTCTTCTGAGGAAGACCACCATAATTGTGTGGTTGAAGTAGTATATCGAAGCTCTGAAGAGTAGAGGAAACATTTGACCTCTGCTTCTATGCGGTGATAAAGAAGATTCTGGGAATCCCGTGACTACGGTTGATAGCATGAATTATCGTCTATATTTTGAGACCTGTTTAGACGTTTTATCTTCAATAATCTGCATGTTTGAATATATATTATGTGACTATATTGCCGTTTAATCTACCTTTGCGGGAAAATCAAGGTCTACACCTAGTTTCGTTGTAATCATAGGTAAAATGGCACGTTTTGCATCAAAATGGAGCTAAGGAGCAAAGGAGTCATTGGAGCTACACTCAGGAGCTTAAGGAGGAACCTAGGAAGCATGAAAATGGATTAAAGATTTACTTTGGACCAGATTTGAGAGATTTCACCTTCAGCTGAGAATCACCTCGGTTGACTACAAAGTCACCTCGACCGAGGTGATCTAGAGGAGCGCCCCGACCGAGGCGAATATCTTGACGCGGCGAGATATATTTTATTTGGCTGAGAACTTTTATTTTTGAAAGGAGAGATCTTATATTTTTAGGCTGGATTTCAGGAAGGAAGATAAGATATTCACGTGATTTATTTGAATATATTTTAAAGGAAATTATCTTTTAAGATATTTCCTATAAAATTATCTTAAGAAGATATTTATTTTAGGAGATATGGATATATTTTATAGAAATATCTTATATATGGAAGGAAGATATTTATTTTAGGAGATATGGATATATTTTATAGGAAATTATCTTTTTAAGATATATTATCTTTGGAAGATAATTCTCCTATATAAAGGGTTGGATTTTCTACAATTCAACCATCATCGGATCATCGGATCTTCGGATCATCGCATACTTGGGGATTGAAGAAGCTGCAATTAGGAAGGATTTTTGAAAGATTGAAGGAAGTTCATAGCTTTGTCATAGCTTTTGAAGGAGTTTGTAAGATTTTCTTAGATTCCTTTTTGGTTTGTTATCTTGTTGGATTTGTGATTAAGGAACACTGATTTGTTTGATATTTGATTCAGTTATTGAAATCTTTTTCTTAAGGTTTTTGTGTTCAAATATTCATTCTCTTCCCATATATTTGATTATTGCTTTCATGATGATGAGTGGCTAACTTCCTTGTGCGATTCTAGGGTGATTTGCTGAAAGCTGTGGGAAAGACGATGATAGAATAATCTTAATCCTAGTAGGACCCTGAAAGCTCGAGTCTTTATCCTTAACCCTAGAACATCTCGTACAGTCGATGAACATCTCGGCGTGGAACTTGACTGACCGAGGTGACTTATCTGATCCGTAACTGAGAGTTCAGTGTTAGAGTTTGCCAAATCCTATTCTTATTACACCTTCCTTGGTGCAATGCAAGCTTAGGATGAGACTTACCCGGTAATTCCTTTGTTTGTTTACCCAAGATCATAAGTGTAGGTAATAAAGGTTTATCCTTTATTGGGGTTTGACTGTGCCTTCATCCCATCTTTGTGAGTTAGCCTGAGACTTACCCGATAAAGGTTGATTCTATTCCCTTAGTTGGTGTGTTGGTTTGAGATTATAGTTCCTTTCCTTAGTACCTTGAGACTTACCCGGTGATAGGTTCTTTGGTTTGGTATTGTGAGTAGTGAGACTTACCCGGTGATCTATTCCACTTTGGTAACACCATCCCTTTGCAAACCTCAGCTTTGTCCGTGTTATCCTTTGAGATCTTGAGTCGGAACCACAACTGGATGCTTTAATCCCTAGAATCCGCATTTCCCCTTATTTGACTTTTATATCATCTTTGATTGCTTTAATTGCTTTTCGTTAGTTGCAATATTGACAACCTATACTTGCTTTGTTTTACCTAAGTCCATGAGATCGACACCCCGGAATTCTTGCTTTTACTATAATTGATCCGTACACTGCGGGTTCGCATCCTCATTTTAAGCATACTTCTTGGGTTATAAATTTAAAGCTTGCACACACCATTTGGAGCGAACAACGGTGTTGAGAATGTATGAGGAGAACTGCCCGACTCATGATTTCGAGTTAGTGGTGGTAGTTCAAGTTCCAAGATTTGAAGACAATACCTGTGTGACATTTCGTGTCAGAGTTTTATAGATCATAGGAGGTTGAAGCATATTTTTATGCAATAAAGGTTGAATAACTACCAGCGTTGATGGTTTGAGTTGATCAAGGATGTTGATCTTGAGATTTGTACCATTCTGTCAAGGAGAATGTGGTCACTGATGCCCTGAATAAGAAGACGCCTTGAGAGAAGGCGATTGTTGGAATTGCTGTACAGTCTTGGTTTTAAAATGATCTAGCTTGGTTAGAGTTGGACCTACAACTGCTGATAAGGACGTTAGTTTCATGTTTAGGGATTTTAATGCAACAGAAGGAGTGTGAGGCGCCGCAACTGCGTCAGTATAACCGCTTATGCGGAGTCGAGTGGAGAAGATTACAGTACACTCATAGTACACCTTCTTTAGTACATCCATGTACGAATAAGAGGTACCACGAAGTAGTAAATCAGGTTAAAGTGTTACTAACCTGGAGATGAGCTCATCCACTACCAATGCTGCAGTGGAAGTGAGAGGACTTTTCTGTGGACTTGTGATGGAATTGAGACCCAGTAAGAGTTTTGGTGTTATCCAGATTATTGGTAACAGATTTACGAAGTTGACATGTTCCATCTCTACTGAGAGACGTGTCCACTAAATGAAGTAACAAAGGAGTACACTAGACAGATGGTGGGACTCCATAAGTGTACCGAGGACGATCGACTATGATTGTAGTAGATGGTTTACTTTGAGGTTTTGATAGCAGATTCAGACTGCATGGGGAACGCGTCCACATATCATGATTGAGTTTTACCTCAGACCGTAGAGGACTGCTTGAGAGAACCCTCTAGACCGTAGAGGACATGTTGTGAGTTTGGGGGATGAATTGGGAACAAGGACGATCTGTTTATCTCCCACCGTTGAGTTCTTATACCACGACCGTTGGTATGCATCTATAGACGACAAATTGGCTTTGCCACGGAAGTTAGAGAGTATTCACCCTATGTTTCATGTGTCTCAGCTGAGGGAGTGCATACCAGACCTGAGGCACATTGTGAATTATGATGATCTAGTGGTTGAGTCGGACCACACTTTTGCAGAACAACCTTTTGCGGTTCTAGGAAGAGAGGTGTGAGACGCCTACATTCGAAGGATATTCCTATGATGAGGCTACGCGGGAGACTGAGGATAATATCCAGGGGAACTATCCAGATTTTTATGCCGGGACAGATGCACCTGTAGGATCCACGATTAGATTTTGGTGCTATCTTAGTGAGTGTATGTTATGTTATGTGCTTATGTGATATGTTGTGTTTTTGTGCTAGCTGTGAGTTGTGCATATGATCTGTTAGATCTTGTTTGCTAGTACGAGATAGGTATAGCTGGAGATGGTTCTTTCCTCCATGCTACGGTGTATGTGTTAGGATTAGAAGGAGATGATTCTTTCCTCCATGCTATCTTTGATGGACATAGTGTGAGTGGAGACGGTTTTCCTCCACATAGTTGTGTTACGAGTACGATTGGCTGGAGACGGCTTTCCTCCATTCCTTGTGACGTGGTTAGTAGTGGGCTAGAGATGATTTTTCCTCTATGCCTTTGGATAGCGTTATGATCTTGTTGCTGGAGTTGGTGATTCCTCCATGTTGTGTTCTGAGGTTATAGAGTGTTATAGGTTGATACGTTTAAACGGAGATGTGATACCTCCGATAGAGAGAGTGTCTATACCTCGGCGTATGGGTCCGAGAGGATTTGGGATTGTTCAAGTTTTGGGACGAAACTTTTTCTTAAGGGGGGTGTGATGTAATAGCTAGGATTTTCGAATTCCAATTAATGTTGATTAACTTAATCAGTGATAGCAATTGACATATAACTCGCGAAGATTGCATAAGTGTTGAGTATAAGTCCCACCGTTATGATCCTGGCGTAATTTTGGGCTTATGATGGAATTTTCACTTTTTCCCCCGGGTAATTATTTTTACCCTCCGGTATTATTTGGAGCATTTGGGAGCTTCAATTAATAAAAATGCAGTTGAAAGAAATGATCAGGAGATCGGACATGTCCTAGATATGAAATAACATGGAAAGGCAAAACGGCCAAAAGAGTCGTTATTTCGTTTCTTAACGGTTAAGAAAGACGGCTTAGGAATACACGTTTTCCGCGGCAATTGTGGAATAATTAACCCTACAATATTCAAGATTTATTGTTCCAATTTCGAGAAGTTTGTAGAAGGGGGTTCAACCCGCCATTGGATCGGTTAAAGGATAATTATCGACTTCGCTAAAGGATAATTATCGACTTCACTATAAATAGCGGAAAATCGTTTATTAATTCATTTCCTTTCCCGTTTACTCGTAAAAGCTCTGATTTCTCTCAAACTTCAAACTCAGATCTACTCTCCGTTTCTAATCCGATTTCAATTCCGTTTGAGTTTCTGGATTCCTCTCTTCATTCTCTTCATATCGGTACCAAGTTTTTGCAATTCCGAGCAGATAAGGACCTGGTCGAGCATATATGTCACCAGGACAGTTCCGTCGCTCAGATTCCGGTGAATTTGATGTTGTACATGTGTAGCATGCGTCGTTGTGATTCCGAATCTTCTTTCAGATCGTCAATCGGGTTAGTAACGAATAAGTTATAAATTTATTCGTTTACGTACTATGATTTGGCCTAAATTGACCTTAGGCTTTTCAAAATGGATAACTAGAAATTCCATTATGATCATTATATTATTCTGGTGTTTATGGGTTATTTGTTTGATGAAATCTGATGACAAGTGGGTTTAGAAATGGCCTGCGGGCAAAACGTTATTCTGGTGAAATTTAATTAATTAATTAAAGGTTAATTAATTAAATTAGGATTAAATTTGAGATTAAGGAATACTGATTAGATGCATACTAGGTGTCAGAATGAGTTGAGGATCATGATGATGTTATGGATATCGGTTATGGCTTTAAGGTTTAGTATGTGTACGAGTATGATGAGATGTTATGTTGAGGATATGCTTTAGGAATTTATGAATGTGTTGAGGATCTGAGGTTTAGATTTGAGATATAGGTTGGTTGTGGTTAGTGAGACGAGTCTCCTAACCTTTGCAGTATGTGATTGTGTGTGCCTTGCTATTGCAGGCGTTCATTACTTCCCCAAGGGGAAGCTGTGACGTGGTACAGGTTACGAGTGTATCAGGTAAGTCCATAGGACTTACTTAGCGTGCAGTTGTGGATTGTATGATTGTGATGGTTGTGTGTGTTCATATGATTGTGCATTTATAACCTAAACCGGACTAGGATGACCATTCATTATATTTATTTGGCCCAAGTGTATTATAACGAGCAGTAACCACCGGTCTCCACCTGCTGGGTTAGGAGGAGGTGCCCTGAAGATGATCTCACAGGAGGGGACGAGTGACGGTCACCCCCATGCAAAACTACTGTGTTATGTTGGATGGGACGGGGTTCTTCAGGCTCCTCGTGTTACAAAAGAAGTTGAATTAGTAATGGAATAACGTAATTAAAGATAATAAATGAATGTGTTTGACATTGCATGTATGAGTTGTTGTGGTGTGTTTGTGCTATTACTATCATGCTTATCTTTTGCTGTAGCTAACGGTGTATACCGTGTTGTAGTTGATCTGCAGGTTAGGAAGACTACAGAGTGAGCCAGATGGTGTGACCAGCCGAGGACTTCTGTACATTAGGATGCGTGGGTTGGGGATCTTTTGTACCAGTTGATGTTGTTGTTATGGTTTTGTACTCGGCTTTGAGTTTGTAAACTCTTTTGTTGTATCATACAGCTTTTATGTATTTGTTTTTACTCTACTTGTGCCTTGTTGTAAGATCCAGTGAACTTGTTGTCAGACTAGGGGCAGGATTCATTGTGAGATCCTAGCCCAATGTAGCATTCCGAGTCCCGCAGATTCAGGGTGTTACACCTTCCTTTCCTTTTTTTGATTTGAAACTATGGAAGATTTCATGTGCAATGAGCACATTATAATGGATTGCTCTGTTTTTTACGAAAGCACTTTGTAATGGATGAATAAGTTTTGGGAGGACTGAGCTCAATCTTTTTGCTAATAATTTTGAGATAATTTTATAAACCGTTGAGACTAAACTAATCGGTGTGTAATGTGATGTTGTTGTTGGATTATCAATCTTTGGTATGAGTGCTATGAAAGTGTTGTTAAGTTGTCTAAGTATTTTTCCTGTTTTGTAGAAACTTTTAATCGCTTTAGTGACTGTTGGGCCCACGTTATGCCAATATTTTTGATAAAAACCTGCTGGCATCCCATTTGGCCCTGGCGATTTATCAGCTCCTATATTGAAAACTGCTTGACATTTCCAATTTTAGATTATCCGAAGTGGTAATTTCTGGGAGGATAATCTGTAATTTGTTTTGTAGCTTGTTCCTATCGATTATCGTGGAATGGAAACGAGCTTTGTAATCCATTACAAATTCTTCATCGATGTCCGTTTCTTTTACTAGTATTTCACCATTACTCTTAGTAATCGTCGTAATTATCTTTTTATTTCTTCGCCCCGTTGCTTTTCTATGAAAAATTTTGGTGTTCTTATCCCCAAATTGTAAATTTCTTGTCTTAGCTCTCTATGTCCAACACATATGTTGGTATTCTATTAAACACTCTCTTTTCTTATATAGTCTATTAATCTTATTATTAATATCTTGGTCAAATTGTGAAAATGTAACTTTTTGTAAACTTTCTAGTTCTTCATCCACTTTTATCAATTGTTTGTTTATGTTACCAAACTTTTCTCGACTCCATTGTTTTAGTTTTTGTTTGAGCAAGCTAGTCTTCCTAACAAGGTTAAACATATTTGTACCTTGGTATTGGGTCCTCCATGCTTGTTCACAATGTTTTCGCAGTTCTGTCTAAGCAATCACATTGTTTCGAATCTAAAAGGTTTGTTTCTTATTCTCGCTTGGTTATTTTGTATACTAATGGAGATCATGCAATGATCGGAGTTTGTGAAAGCATGATTCCGGGTGTGTAAACTAGGTATTGTTGAATGATTTCCAAGGAGGTCATCACTCTATCTAGTTTTTCATACGTATTATTATCACCTTCTCTCTTTTTCTTCCAAGTAAAATCATTTCCTTTGGTTGGTAAATCCCTTAAATTAAATTGGTTAGACAATTGCAGAAGTCTATGAAACCTATTATTTGCGGCTAGAGCTCCTCCTTTTTTATCCGATGGTTCCAACAAATCATTATAATCACCCATAACAATCATCGGTGATTCAATATTCTCCATTGCATCTCTTAATTATATCCATAATGGTTTTTTCAATTGCTCGTTTAGTGGTGCATATATGAAAAAAATCATTGATTCAACTTGTGTATTAGAATTTGTATGTTTCATTAGAAGGAATCTTTGAGATGCTTTAATAATTTCTATTTTTTCACCTTTTATTTGGTATTCTTTCCAAAGGAGGCATAGACCTCCCACAAATCCCATGGACGGGATAAAAAATATTTTATCAAAACCACCACCCTTCCATGCACTTTCATCAGGTTCGTCTTTCGTTTTTGTTTCTGCTAGCATAATCATTTGAATATTTTCGTTTTTACATCTCAGATTCAAATTTGTCCAAAAGTTCTTTCTCTTCATACCTCTACAATTCCAGAAAGCGATCTTCATTTCCGAAAACATTTTTGTATTTGGGTGTTCAATTCCCCTATTCCGAACAATAGTTCCAGTTTGTACTTTATTCAATCATTACAGTAAAATTTCTTCATGTCGTCGTTTTTCCTTGCACTTGGTTTGTGTCTTATTAATCTACATATATTGCCCTCGTATCGGCTTACTCTCGTTTTCGTTGGACTACCTTGAGCGTCACCCATATATACCTTATTCTGTATAGTCAAATCACAATTTTTCCTCATTGTAGTGATAGGATAGATTATGTTCCTTTTCATAAAATATTCTAAACTCCTATTGGTGTTAGCATAGCGGTCCTCTGATGGAAGATCGGGATCGGTGTCAGGTAATACTTTGTTCAGGGCTTTCATTACATATGCATTCCTTAGGGTACAATAGATCGTGAAGTCCAAACCTGATTTATTATCAGCTTTTTCCAGCTCCCTGATGGAAGATTTCATTGGTTGTTTGTTACTGGGTTTCTTCCCCTTTGTTTTTGATAGTGTCAAATTCTCATACATCCTGATGATATTGTTGATATCATGTTTGTACATACCACACTTATTTTTATCACCTGCAATCCATACATATTGCCGACACACGTAGTTTTCTATTCCTGAAATGATGTTTGCTAAGGAATAGTTATACCAAGAGGATTCTGCATCCATTATACTACACAATAACTACCAATAACTGCCTTGAGATTGTAGGTCGATTAGTTGGCTGATATATTTCCTGTTTGCATATAGCATACCATAGTACATATCGCCTACCTCATCCCTTCCATCCATCAGAGAACAGAGGAGCAAATAGTTACAATGAGAATTCATTATAAATGTATTCTATCGGTTACAACAGACCATCTCACCCAAAACTGTTGATCTCACGATATTGATCACTTTCAAGCGCAAATAAATCATTAGTGACATGCTCTACTGATTTGCTTCACCTTGCTCTTTGAGTGTGCCATTTTTTCGTACACATCACACATATTTTTTCCTCCTGCAATCCCTACACATAATGTACATAAGGAGTTTTGCACTTTTGATGTAATATTTAATAAAGAGAATCTATCACTAACGGATTCCGCATCCAGTACACTACATACTATTTTTGTTCTTTTAGAATCTACATTACTCAAATTAAGTACAGTTAGTCTATTCTTTGGCCCATTTCGACCTTCAGGGTATGGTTCGATCGGATGACTGTTATAGTCCCATAGTGGTTCGATGGTATTTACCTTTACATAGTACATGAAGCCTACTTCTCCGTTAGAACATATTTGTGGTCTTTGGTTCCCCATAGACAGAAAGTGGTGATCCTGCATTTTACTGCTTCCACCTTCTCCAACCTGCTTGTTCTTTTTCCTTAGTCCTATGATCAAACAGCTCACATACACCACAAAAAATGCAATTTGTTCAGTTTTCACATTAATATCGCAACCAAACACATCATCAATCATTGTTTCATGGTAATTCCTGATATCAAATATGTTCAGCTCAGTCCAAAACTTATGAAAGCTATTGCTATCTATCCCAATCCAAGCCCTTTTAGTCCCAAAAGCATCCCGCCTAATTGAATACATCCCTTCATAGTAGGCCACTATCACCCTTTTTGTTTTCATTAAAGTACAATCCTTGTTCTTAGTTGGTCTTTTAATTCTAATTTTTAATTTTCACTTAGCAATAATCAACACGCAGATTAGCCTAATAGAGATAGTGCAGTGAATATACACATCCAATTCAATTACAATTTTTTGGATAACATCTTGGTTATCCATTCTTGTATAGTATAGAAGATCCAATATTACAAGAGCTTTAAATGGAGAGATCAGCGTACGTCTCACTAGAGATTGGTCCCTCACTCCATGCTTCTTTATCATTGCATTGGGGCTTTGGTATTTGGTTATGTTACTTGGCTTGATTCTATTTTGTACAATCAAATAGACACTTGGAGGGAGATTAGTAGAACCTTTCCAAAGGGATGACCGACGGTCTAGAACCATTGAAAAGTCGGAATCGAGAGACCAATCATTGAGACACATGGCCGTAGCAGCATCTGTCAAGAACTGCAAACCCCAAATGGAGGCAGCAAAGAGACGAGTACCTTCATTCCCGTTGAGGATTGCTGGAAACCCCATCCCCTCCACTAAAAACTCCGAGCACGCAGTGGAGATGGGTTCACCATCGGAGAGACCCCTCTTCCTTTTACAGAACTGGAAGAAAGCGCACCAGGACTTTCCCGTACAGTAAAGGCGACGGGCATGAAGAAGGATGGAGACGATTTGATGAAAGCTATAAACTTGATTGAGCGGTAGGCTCTTACACACGGGCCTCCAACGATTGCAAGCCATGGACAGACAGAGCCACCAGGGAGGGCATGGAGGACAAAAAATCGCCTTCCATCTAGCCATAATACTTCCATTAGAAACATTCTTGTTGATGAAGAGATCGTTTTGATCTGATTTGAGTGAAGAAATCGGGATCATTGAGCCGCCGTGGAAGCAGCTATGGAGGTCTTCATCGTCGATTAGGGTTTTTGAGTATGGAAGATGGTCTTGGGATTTTAGCGCGTGTAGCGCGTTCTTCTGATGAGAAAAGGGGTTTTTAGGGTTCATTTTTTTCAGATCATCTCGTATGCTTTCCGGGCCTGACTCTATATATTCGACGGTATAGTCACATATACTCGGTGTTTACATGTTTACATGTTCACATGGTAGGAGCTGTTTACATATGAGTCGGGATCTATATATATATATATATATATATATATATATATATATAGAGAGAGAGAGAGAGAGAGAGTTTGGCTCCCATGTAAACAGCCCTTATAGTGTTCAATGAGAACGAATTATATTCGTTGGATCAATATAATGGACGGCTGAGATTAAGCAGTTTCTTAATTAACAAAAAAAAAATATAAATGCTAAACAATTTTAGGGAAGTTGCAGGCGCGTGTGATACCCTACTCTCCATAACTTCCCTCAATTTTAAAATTTTCCTTTAATAAAACCACTAAATATTCTACGGTTATTTCGTATCCCGCTTATTCCTCCAGAACACAATCCCGTGTTCTTCAACTGAATCGTTTCTTTGGTGCCGATAGTTGCAGGAGCTTTCTGTGGTCGCCTTTCTTCCCCATTCATCTACACAAGCAACCGTGTTCGACTTTCTACGTCTTCACTCTAGGTATTCATCAAGAACACTCTTTTTTTTCGATTCTTCAATTTAGGGTTTTTTCAAGGTTAGAACTAACGAAATCCCTAATTTTTTGTGATTATCTTCTTCTTCAACTGCTGCATTCAAAAATTCGGAGCCATTGAAGTTGCCGGCCAAGTGGTTGGAGATCGATTTCATATTCGGTTTTGTGGTCGACTGCATTCGGAGTTGTAGAACTAAATAAACTGGTTGGTTGTCATATTTTGTTGTTACATTGACTGTATTCGGCGTTCTTTATTCTCCCTTCATCATCTTCAGTAGAGTTAATGAACATTCTTGAATGCCCTAGTTTTTTCGATTTTTCAATTTAGGGGTTTTTGTGGGCTAAGAAGTTATGAGGTGTTCTACATCATATTATCCTGTTTGGTGACCGTATTCAGTATATTAAGTTACTATATTCGTCGTACGGCATCATAATATTCTGTTCTTCGTCGATTCTTACACAAATTTGGGTTTCTATTATTCTCCATGCCTTTTTGATTGATGCATTTGCTATGCGCATTATATATTCATGAATTTGATGTATTATATTCGTCGTTGTTTGATTGTTGTGTTTAGAAAACAAGATGGTTTCAGACAAGAAACAACAAATTAGAAGTGGGAAAAGGAAGATTGTTTCAATGCAAGAATCTTCAGACGATTTAGAAGATGCTAACATTGTAAGGAATTCAAGAACAAAAAGAAAACATGATAAACCAGCAATTTCGGCTAATAGCGATGATGACTTCATAGATCCTGTTCCTACAAGACACACCCGTTTGGAATCCGGTAACATTTATACAGTTTAATTTGTTTTTTTTCAGGTTTACTTATTTTTTAATTCATAACATCTAGTTTTGTTCTTCTTGTGATATTATGAAAAAATTGATTTGTTCGTCTTTTGTTAATGAGTTGATATTCGATGATTTATAATGTATATATTCGATATTGCATGATTTTTTATTCAGTATCTATTTCCTTTATTTTGCTCCATTCATAAGTATGAAATTTTTGTTCTTAATACAGAAAGTGATGATGAGAAGCCTACACGTGGAAGAAAAAGAAGAACGGCTAATGTTGTGGGCAAGTTCCCAAAGTTGGATACTAGGGGATCACCCAAGACCTTAGTCAATTGTTTGAAAAGCTTGAATGAAGCGCAAGTAGAGGCTGTGAAAGGTATTCGCTTAGGTAGCTTGTTGGAGTTGGGGTTGTCGAAGCAACCACTCACATTGGGGAAGTGGTTGGTTGACAATTTTGACGAGAATAATTGTAGTTTGGAATTGCCAGGAGGGCGTAGCATTTACATTACTGAGATTGATGTTCATATATGTTTTGGACTTCCACTGGGAGGCAAACGGATTAGTACTACTGGCCTTGAGGAAACTAGTGAGGTCGTAAAGGAATGGAAGTCTCAGTTTCGTAACAACTCGCTAAAGCTCAGGTTTGAGGAGTTGAATGAAAAAATAAGATCATGTAGTGATGGAGGCTTCGAGTTTATTCAGAATTTCATGGTGTTATTCTACACGACTCTAGTTCGCAGCCACCAGTGTGGTGAAATTAACAAGGGCATTGTGAAGCACTTGTGTAGTGTGGATGAAATCAAACAATTAGATTGGTGCGAATACATTATTCGTAACCTCGTTGAATCGAAGAGAGACTACAGGTTGAATGAAAAAGGAAGTTTTAGAGGTCCAGTCTTGTTACTCATTGTGAGTATTTCAATGTTTTATTTTACTTTATTTGTGTAAAGTTAACGTATATACTATATAAATGTTTTTGAATTTGTGTTTGCAGCTTGTGTATATTGATCGGGTTGTTAACGCGAACAACAGACTTGTGGAAAGGGGAGTCCCTGTTTTCAAATTCTGGACAAATGACTTGATATACGAAAGGGAGAAGATAGACAAGAACAATGCTTCTTTTGACAAAGGTCGTGTAGATCCACCCATTACAACAGTTGAGATCTTACAAACACATATTGGTAAACAATGTGGTCCCACTGGTAATAGTGACATACCAACAAATGGTGATAGAGTGAATTCAATGAAAGAAAATGAATCTGTTGAGGTATTCTGTTGAATACTTTATTATATTGATAACGAATATATTCTGCTTGTTTCCATATTCACCATATTTTGCTGCAATTTTTTTTTATTGATATACTTTTTTTCCTTTGTTATGCACAGGAATTTCTTGGAAAGTTTGTAGATGTGTTTGTGGAGATGGCAGGTGTTGTAACTAAAGTCATTGATATGGTGAAAGAGACGCCAAAAGAATATACGAGTCATCCCGCTATTCAAGCTGCATATGGGTTATTTAAGTCAATGTTAGGTGGTGGTGAATCAAGCTCCGGTGGTAGCACAAGTGACGTTGCAACACAATTGGGGTGTGTAATGACTCAGTCAAGTACTCAAATATTCAACGATGAGACATTGTTGGCGAACATGAAGAAAATTGATGATGCGATGAAGTTGCGGGACGCGGTTTTAGCTGAGAAAAACAAATAGCCTTCTTTTGACCTTGGGATACCCGGTGTTAGGGGTAAGAGTTTGGATCCCGTCAATGTTGTCATCGCGAACATCCTAAAGGGACAGGACTTGACCGTTGATAAAGATGATGAAATCATCAACCGGACGGATGAGCAAGAAGATATTATATTTAATTCACCGCGTGTCGCACCAGAGGTGATTTATTTATTCGTTTACAAATGTTTATTATTATATATATAGAAAATGCTATTTTAATATTTGATGTTCCAGGTACGAGTGGTTGATGAGGATGAAGCAACTGATGGTGATACATTGTGTGCGGATGATACCATGCGGTCTGGGGCTGTTGACAAATCTAGTGTATGTATTTCATTAAGTTTAATTCACAATTATTATGTATTTATATTCAGTTGCTTGTGTTTGTAACACCCCGAATCCGCGGGACTCGGGATGCTACGGGTTGGGAGCTCACAATGGGTCCCGACCCTTAGCTTGACAACAATTTCACCGGATCTTACAACAAGGCACAAATAAAGGCCAAAAATCGAAATACATTTATATGCAATGAAAAGAAAAACCCGAAAGAAAACAACAAAGGACTTCAGCCGAAAATACAATCCCAAAGACTAAGCGCCATACAACATACAATAAATACAATACTCAAACTCGACTCCACCCAAAACCCATTCCTAAAATGTACGGAACCCCGGCTGCCCACTCTTCCGGATCTCTCGGCCGCAATCCTAACCTGCAATGCAATCTGCAACAGTCGGTATAAAACCGTTAGCTCATATTCAAAGTATTAGAATCAATGGGAAAGGCACAAACACAAGTAAATCATCATAAACACACAACATTCTCAAAGCACACAATTCCGGTTTATTATCTTTTTATTATTAAGTCATATCCCGTTCTAATTCAACTTAATTTTGTGACACGAGACCACTGTGGTCCCGCCTCGGTCCCTACTTACCGGCATGGAACGGTGCGGATGCCTCCGACCGTCTAACCAGCACGGGCTAGTCGCCAAGAACCTCCTAGACTCTCGCAAGAGCTAGGCAGATGATGTCACCGCCCGTTATCATACACTTGGGCCAAAATAATATAAGGTCGGTGGTCCTATTACCGGTTTAGTTGTTATAAACGATAAGGAATAAATACACACCACCAAACACACATCAATGCTAATACAAGGAATACGATCTAAGTAAGTCCGGAGACTTACCTGTCCCAAAGCTAAACCCGCTAAATCTTGTACTCAATTTCCCGCAGGAATGTAACTCAACGCCTGATCAGACAAGGCACACAATCAATAACTAATCGATAAGCTAGAAGCCCTCGGGCTTCTAGTCTCCCATAACCTATATGAGGTCACACCCTAGCATGCTAGGTCCAAATCCTAATCTCGAAGATCGTCCTGAGATCGTACCGAATATAACTCGACTAAAGCTCATAAACCAATCCACGATCCTAAGGTTCAAGGCCACTACTTGGCATTTCCACTAAGTTATGCTAGATCCATCCTAACATGATACTAATACTAATCATAACTAGATCCAGGAAGAAGGTAACTCACATGACGTCCGAGAAGGAAGACGATTTACAGATTTCGAGAACGGATTCGTTGGCCTTTATTGGGACGCTTCCAAACCTAGCACCAAACTAAACAAATTTAGCATAGCGCTAAATTTGGGCATAGTTTATAATGTATATAAAAAAAAGACTAAACCCCATACTAAAAACCGAGTTAAAATCCCAAAACACTTTCCGGGTAAATTTTCCAATATAAATAAATATAAGAATAACCCCGAAATCAAAATTCAAGGTTCCAAAACCGTTAACACATTTTCCGGGGCAAATTATACCGTTCCAAAAATAAGGGTAAGAAACCGTAATAAATCTTGGGCTATTTTCCGAAAATATTACAACCGAGGGCATAATGTCACATTCTAAAAATCTGGGTTCAAAACTGCAATATCACAATACGGGGACATTCAGTAATTAATTACTGCAGGGCATATTTGAAAACATCCAAAACTGTGGGAACAAATTGCAACTCAAAGTATGGGGTATAAACTGTAATTAAACATAAACCAATGGGGCCCGATTTAATTAAAAGAGAAGGGTTTTGAACCCTCCAGATCTGTCTTCACCGGTTATGAAAGAAAAGAGCAGAGGTGGCGTGGAAAGGCTCCGGCAAGGCTCATGCAAGGGCCGCGGCAACCCAGGTGCTCTCCGGCATCGCTCCTGGCGGCGCAGCATGAGGGCGGCGGTTCCGGCGGTTTCTTCCCCAATCCAGCGGTTGCAGAAAAGAGGTGACCTGGCGGCCAAGAGGCGAGGATGGCGGGGCTGCGTAAAGGAGAGGAAGGATGCAGTGGCCCGGTCTGCACAACAGCGGCATCTACGATCCAGCCCGGTGGTGGCTCTAGGGCGAGGTGACAAGATTCTGGCAAAGCAAAGGAGAGGGAAATCTCCTTCCCTCCGGCGTGGTTCTTCAACGGCCCAAGCGAGGCCCTTCAACGGCAGCGGTGGCGAGGCGGCGGTCGATTTTGAATCGCGACAAAGAAGAAGGAAGAGGGGAAGGCAGGGGCGGCTCCGACGGGGCTGCAGGGGACTCCTTCTTGGCGTCTTCGACAGGGTTCTGTGGTGGCGGCTTCTCCCTCTCCCTAGCGGTTCCCTGGTGGCGTCTTCCGATGGTGGAACAAGATGGTTGCTTCCCGGCGGATAGCAGAGGCTCCGAAAAACCAGGGGGGAAAGGTCGGGGGGTGTAGCAGAGGGGAGACTGCCGGCTCCGGTTCGTAGGGATAGGTGAAGAAAAGGGGATAAGAGAGATATGGGAGGCTGCCGGTGGGAGTGCGGGTTTCTGCTGCCAAGAGATAGAAGGGAAGGGAAAAGAGACACGGCTGGTTGCTCACCTGGAGAGAGAAGGGAAAGCAAAGGGGATGCGTGAGAGAGAAAAGGTAGATAGCTAGGCTGGACTATGAAACGACTACTCATGCTAGAAGAGCACAGCTGGGGCGGGATGACCAAACACAGCAATGAGAGGGAGAGACCAATCGGAAAGTGAGAGAGAGACAAAGGAAGGAGGAAAAAAAATAAATCAATAAAATATAAATGAGAAAGTGTAATAAAGAAAACTCGATCAAAAACATTCGGAATGGAATTTCCGAATCGAAAGAACGTTTCCGTCTTTTCCAAAAAAAATAATAACACGGATATACATTAACGTATCCAAAAATATAATTATACTCGGGTAAAATATTTATGCCGGAAAGATACTTAAATAATAACAATATTTAAGCTAATAAAATACCGATAAAAGTAGAGAAATAAATATCGCAAACGCTCCTAAAATTTGGGGCGTTACATCAGATCCCCCTAAAAACAAGTTTCGTCCCGAAACTTTCCACACGCCCAACTTCTCGGTCCCTAAGGCCGAGGTATAAACTCACAACTAGGAAGGCTTAGACCTTCTGATCTATATGAACAAACTGCTCCAACCACCATCGCAATATATAAAACTGGTCATACAACACATTCTCGCACCGGGCACAAACTACACATAATATCACACATGCACATAACTCAACTAAGGAAAGAACTAGGTCTAACCCCGCGATTCTATCGATGCTATAAGCTTCGCGTAAAACTCGACCAAATATAATATCCTACGTCTTCTAGTTAGACTCGTTGTCTCCTCGTCTGCCAGTAGATCCTCATGACTAACAACATGTCTCGGGTCATGTATGTACTCTCTCGATTGATACACATGAAACACTGGGTGGCAACGCCAACTTGTAAGCCACTTCTCTAACTCGCGCTAAGATCTCAAAAAGGTCCGACGTATCGGAAACTCAACTTCCTTTTCGGGTCTTTCTCAATACAACACTTTCATTATGTTTCTTCTTTGCTTGCCTTTAACAAAGAAGATTGAACTTCCAATTTACACCGTTGGCTTTGGTTCTAATCAAACCTTACTTTGATGTTACGTTTCCTCAATTCTTGTTGCAAGTTCCAAGTAATGAAGGAAGTACTTTACTTTGCACTACTTCTACTAACCAGACACGTATGTTATTACTTTTACATCGTCCCTCAATACACAATCAACACCTTGTCTTGTAGAATCACTTGTACACTTCAAATCCATCATACCTCAAGGCAATTTTAAAACAGTTGCACCAGTGAATCTCATATTAACTCTCAACAACTCCATTGTCAATATTCGTCCCCCTCTAACTTCTTTGTCTTCCGAAGGTTAGCATAAATGGTGTTATACAACATCTCTCTTCACAAATTTGGTAATGCTCAACACATCTAAGAAAACTTGTAACTCCTTTCATATCTCTCGGGATTTGCCGTCCCGAGACAACTTGTCATACGACTTCTCTCTTTTTCAAGAGTAGACCCCAAAATATCTTATCTGGGGCATCAAGAAGCTCAAAGGGAAAACTTCAACTCGTAGTGACTCTGGTTGGTCCAAAATGCCGTGTTTGTAATTTCTGAGTCTCAAATTCTCAACCGGTGACAATCAAATCTTAACTTAATCTTAGAAGAAACTACTGACTCTTGCAGCTGATCGAGTAGATCTCCCATTCGTTGTAAGAGATACTTGTCCTTTATTGTTATCTTGCTCAAGTTATAGTAATCGATGTACATACGGAGATAACCGTTTCTCTTCCAAATTGGTGTCCTCTATAACAACTTCAAATCAATAATTCAAGATATATCTCATCATGAACTTCAAATCAAGAGCTCAAGATACACTTCCAACATGAAATCCAAATCAAAAATTCAAGATATATTTCAACATGAACTTCAAATCAAGCTTAATGGTGAAATCCACCTTCTGATGCAATGGAAACTATTCTATCGCGGGTTCCCTCTTTTCTCTACCCATTTCATCTCGCAATGACCGACATAACCTGGTCCTAACACTTGACAAGTGGTCCACACCGATCTGCTGAGGTGACGTCCTTCAACCCGTGTATTGCTCCTTATGTAGCTACTATGTTCACCGTACTCTTTCAAAGATCCTTCATCAATAGAACTCGAGAGACTTGGTCTAATTCTCCGACTCTTGAAGCCTTGGTTAAGCAATACTTCAGCTTAATCCCTCTTCTCACTTCAAAGGAATGGCGATAGTAACATCTTTTGATCTCGCGCATGTGTTCAGTCGCAAAGGTCTTAACTACAAGACTCGATCATACCTTATAAAAACTCGATACAATCTTATTTGCCTTCTATGACATCCCAACACATGGGAGGCTCTTCGTATTCAACGTCCGCTTTCACCGTAGACATCCTTTCTTCAAGTAGGCGTAAAAATTTACACTACATTTTCTTATGTAGCGTCAAACCAATTGTAGAAACTCTAGCTTCAATCTTTCATGTACTTCTTGTACAACTAAAATCAACATCGAACTTCAAAACTTTAGTTTTCTCTTTCTCTTGTATCGAGTTGTTGGTCACCTTATACATCTCTTGGTATTCCAAGAACAACTTCACAACCGTACAAATACGCCTTCAGGCGAAATTTCCCAACCACAATCATTGGAAGATCCACTCATTAGTCCACCAAGCACTAACATCATAACTCCAAGCTCGCCGCGTTGCATTAATCTAGATTCCTCGTTTCACATCATAGCCACTATGGCTTCGTCATGTGAGTCACGAAACTTGACTTAGCTTTTGCTCACGAAAGCATGACATTCCTTATCTTAGAACAACCACACCATACATCCCCTCATATATTCCCCCTCTTATGCACGAAACTCTAGAAGACTTACCTTCCCTTTTGTCCTTCCAGTTCCCTTTATTCTGATTCGTGTCATTTCTCTATATGATAGCCCCATGACCTAAGAAGGTCGCACCATATTGTTACAATCCCTCCCCACGAGGTATGTTACCATCACTTGCTGGAATCAATAAAATGTTACTTGATTAAGACGTTTATGCTTCCGTTAATACACCTCCTTATTACTGGCATTCAACCACCACGAATGTTCCAAGTTCTTGTTACTCTTCTTCATGATCCCACACCTGGATTACTCTTCCACCTACAGTCACCATTACACAACCCGCACCCATACATTCTCGATGGTTACCGATTAACACTTCCATGTTACAATACTCTTGAAGGATACCCTCTCGGGGTATTCTGCCTTAAACTTCACTATCTCCTTTTTATTCTACTTCCCACTTCGTTAGCTCCAAATAGCTCCCCTCTTCCTTCTGCTTTTGTAAGATAACTATACCCTCCCAGCTCTTTTGTGTCATATGACCCACCTTCAAAGGCTTAACCGCTCTTCATGATGTTTTGCAAAAACACTTCTCAAAAGTTGTGACCTTAATTAGCATCCACATGCGCTCCTCCTGGTCGGTACTTAAGTCTTTCGCTCCACACTCCTCGTTTTATATTTCATTTCCTGAAGATCACCATCCTCATACACTTCCTTCTTCTTGGCATTTCTTATCCTTATCATCATAACATAAATCGGTCAACTCCACGTGAACCCCCATCATGTCCTTCTTTCAATAATTCTTGTAATGTTGACACTGCACTTATTGGTATCTTGTGAGCTTAACTTATGATAATTTAAATCTTTCGCAAATGGTGATAGGTTCAACCATGCCCCTCATCTCGACTCCCATGTCTAGGAGCGCTTAAGGAAAACTTTTACGTCTTAATGAAATACCACTTCTACCCTTGCTAGTAGGTACTTCTCTTCTTCTCGATACGCGTCTTTGGTTTATCGTCACGCCACTCGGAAGAATCTTAAGTTCGTTGTCTCAGATTCGCTTCATTGATGTTCATCATTGCTTCCTCGGAACCACTCTCATAACTTCATGTCGTTTCCTTTCTTGTATAGCTTCAATCTCGGTTTTACTTAAGTTGACTCAAAGTTCTCCTCTATTTGTTCGTCCTTGCCGCTAATTTCCTCTTTATCTTCAAATGGTTTCTTTGATATCCCCAAAAGGAGTCCGATGAATCGTCAGGGTGTTCACTAGAACGTGATGCTCAACTCGGTACTTGAGCATACTCATCATCGTATATATACTATCCTAATCCCAAAAAGGCATTTGTCCAAGGGCGATGATAGCTTCCTATCATCTTAACAATAAGGTCCGCTACCACTAATATAATACTGGCATACCATATGTGTATGTATATATAACTATATATAAGTCCTATGTTCACATTACTATTAATACATCACATCCCGAAATCCATAACGACAAAACAAGGTCTAAACATGCACTATAGTCCACATATTTTAACTATACATATAAATCAAGTCATCATGCAACTTCAGTCCATATATAATAATAGTCCAAAAACATCCTAAGTCCACGATACATATCTACATATATACATATATATACATATATATATATACTAAAAATCCAATAAACTATGCTGCCGAGATCCGTAGAAGGAGTGGTGGTCCGTACATTCTACCCCGACTCATGCATGTGATTTGGAAAACGAAAACTCAGAACCCGTGGGGTTCTGTTTATTCCTTATTCGGCCTTTAGAAGATTGCGAGTGCCATTGTTGTCAACCTAAGGCTCTGATACCACTTTTGTAACACCCCGAATCCGCGGGACTCGGGATGCTACGGGTTGGGAGCTCACAATGGGTCCCGACCCTTAGCTTGACAACAATTTCACCGGATCTTACAACAAGGCATAAATAAAGGCCAAAAATTGAAATACATTTATATGCAATGAAAAGAAAAACCCGAAAGAAAACAACAAAGGACTTCAGCCGAAAATACAATCCCAAAGACTAAGCGCCATACAACATACAATAAATACAATACTCAAACTCGACTCTACCCAAAACCCAATCCTAAAATGTACGGAACCCCGGCTGCCCACTCTTCCGGATCTCTCGGCCGCAATCCTAACCTGTAATGCAATCTGCAACAGTCGGTATAAAACCGTTAGCTCATATTCAAAGTATTAGAATCAATGGGAAAGGCACAAACACAAGTAAATCATCATAAACACACAACATTCTCAAAGCACACAATTCCGGTTTATTATCTTTTTATTATTAAGTCATATCCCGTTCTAATTCAACTTAATTTTGTGACACGAGACCACTGTGGTCCTGCCTCGGTCCCTACTTACCGGCATAGAACGGTGCGGATGCCTCCGACCGTCTAACCAGCACGGGCTAGTCGCCAAGAACCTCCTAGACTCTCGCAAGAGCTAGGCAGATGATGTCACCGCCCGTTATCATACATTTGGGCCAAAATAATATAAGGTCGGTGGTCCTATTACCGGTTTAGTTGTTATAAACGATAAGGAATAAACATACACCACCAAACACACATCAATGCTAATACAAGGAATACGAGCTAAGTAAGTCCGGAGACTTACCTGTCCCAAAGCTAAACCCGCTAAATCCCGTACTCAATTTCCCGCAGAAATGTAACTCAATGCCTGATCAGACAAGGCACACAATCAATAACTAATCGATAAGCTAGAAGCCCTCGGGCTTCTAGTCTCCCATAACCTATATGAGGTCGCACCCTAGCATGCTAGGTCCAACTCCTAATCTCGAAGATCGTCCTGAGATCGTACCGAATATAACTCGACTAAAGCTCATAAACCAATCCACGATCCTAAGGTTCAAGGCCACTACTTGGCATTTCCACTAAGTTATGCTAGATCCATCCTAACATGATACTAATACTAACCATAACTAGATCCAGGAAGAAGGTAACTCACATGACGTCCGAGAAGGAAGACGATCTACAGATTTCGAGAACGGATTCGTTGGCCTTTATTGGGACGCTTCCAAACCTAGCACCAAACTAAACAAATTTAGCATAGCGCTAAATTTGGGCATAGTTTATAATGTATATAAAAAAAAGACTAAACCCCATACTAAAAACCGAGTTAAAATCCCAAAACACTTTCCGGGTAAATTTTCCAATATATATAAATATAAGAATAACCCCGAAATCAAAATTTAAGGTTCCAAAACCGTTAACACATTTTCCGGGGCAAATTATACCGTTCCAAAAATAAGGGTAATAAACCGTAATAAATTTTGGGCTATTTTCCGAAAATATTACAACCGAGGGCATAATGTCACATTCTAAAAATCTGGGTTCAAAACTGCAATATCACAATACGGGGACATTCAGTAATTAATTACTGCAAGGCATATTTGAAAACATCCAAAACTATGGGCACAAATTGCAACTCAAAGTATGGGGTATAAACTGTAATTAAACATAAACCAATGGGGCCCGATTTAATTAAAAGAGAAGGGTTTTGAACCCTCCAGATCTGTCTACACCGGTTATGAAAGGAAAGAGCAGAGGTGGCGTGGAAAGGCTCCGGCAAGGCTCATGCAAGGGCCGCGGCAACCCAGGTGCTCTCCGGCATCGCTCCTGGCGGCGCAGCATGAGGGCGGCGGTTCCAGCGGTTTCTTCCCCAATCCAGCGGTTGCAGAAAAGAGGTGACCTGGCGGCCAAGAGGCGAGGATGGCGGGGCTGCGTAAAGGAGAGGAAGGATGCAGTGGCCCGGTCTGCACAACAGCGGCATCTACGATCCAGCCCGGTGGTGGCTCTAGGGCGAGGTGACAAGATTCCGGCGAAGCAAAGGAGAGGGAAATCTCCTTCCCTCCGGCGTGGTTCTTTAACGGCCCAAGCGAGGCCCTTCGACGGCAGCGGTGGCGAGGCGGCGGTCGATTTCGAATCGCGACAGAGAAGAAGGAAGAGGGGAAGGCAGAGGCGGCTCCGACGGGGCTGCAAGGGACTCCTTCTTGGCGTCTTCGACAGGGTTCTGTGGTGGCGGCTTCTCCCTCTCCCTAGCGGTTCTCTGGTGGCGTCTTCCGATGGTGGAACAAGATGGTTGCTTCCCGCGGATAGCAGAGGCTCCGAAAAACCAGGGGGGAAAGGTCGGGGGGTGTAGCAGAGGGGAGACTGCCGGCTCCGGTTCGTAGGGATAGGTGAAGAAAAGGGGATAAGAGAGATATGGGAGGCTGCCGGTGGGAGTGCGGGTTTCTACTGCCAAGAGATAGAAGGGAAGGGAAAAGAGACACGGCTGGTTGCTCACCTAGAGAGAAGGGAAAGCAAAGGGGATGCGTGAGAGAGAAAAGGTAGATAGCTAGGCTGGACTATGAAACGACTACTCATGCTAGAAGAGCACAGCTGGGGCGGGATGACCAAACACAACAATGAGAGGGAGAGACCAATCGGGAAGAGAGAGAGAGACAAAGGAAGGAGGAAAAAAAATAAATCAATAAAATATAAATGAGAAAGTGTAATAAAGAAAACTCGATCAAAAACATTCGGAATGGAATTTCCGAATCGAAAGAACGTTTCCGTCTTTTCCAAAAAAAATAATAACACGGATATACATTAACGTATCCAAAAATATAATTATACTCGGGTAAAATATTTATGCCGGAAAGATACTTAAATAATAACAATATTTAAGCTAATAAAATACCGATAAAAGTAGAGAAATAAATATCGCAAACGCTCCTAAAATTTGGGGCGTTAGAGTGTTTATATATTCGGTTCAATGTATGTGTATTTATAAACTTGTAAGTGTACGTTTTGGACTTATCTATAAATGTGCAGGGAAAGGATGTCGACATTGATAATCAAATCACCGCAACAACAGCGCCACAAACTTCCAACGTTGCATTGCAAATGGATGTGTCGTTTAACTCATCAAAGGTATGCATATTAATATCTTACATTCATCTATTTATTTCTGTGTATTTATTTGAATTTTATATTATATTCGGTTTGTTTGTAAAATCATATATTACTTGTTTACGTTATTTTGTTGTTGTATATGTGCAGGGGAAGGAAATCGTTGTTTATGATCCTGATAAGATCAAAAATAATGTTCAAAATTCTGTACGAGATGTGCAAACAGGGGTCACCTTGGTTTCGTCGAAGGTATGATGTTGAATATATATGCTGCACATTTGACAGGTAGATTTTATAAAGTTATATTTGACATGTATATAACCTTTATGCTTAGGGTAAGAAAGTGGATGCTCTCACTGTTGTCAAGTCAAAAACTCCGCGTCCAAAGAGGGAGATGAAGAGATCTGTGTATGATAAAAGTCCATATGTTGATAGGGTTGTGAAAATTGCTGGCCGAAGTTCTGCTGAGGAGAATTCATTGAACAAGTTGGTAGGGGCATTGAATGTCAGGTAATTGTGATTGGTCTTCCTAGCAGTTGTAATTGTTATTTATAACTTAAATTTGTATTAATAATATATTGTTGGTTAAAATAAAACTACCATATTGTTTAGGAAAATACTCTTCAAACGTGGAGCAATTGTGATGGATACTGAAATATGTAAATCCATCCAAGGAAACTCAAATGTGGCGCCAACTATTGTGGATGCTTGGGCATCATATTTAAACGCACTTGAGTGGTATAGAGGAGAAAACTCACTGAAAATCTTTTTTGTGGGTGTGTCGTGCACGGTAATGTGAAAAATTAATATATATTCTGTCATTTTGTGTATATATATTCAATACCATTTCGATTAATATTCTGTATAATCTTATTTGTTTCTAACCGGAACTTAACGCTGTCAATTGGTGCAACATTGTACGCAGCTACTTTCAATGGGTGACGAAGAGGAAGTTGAGTTCAAAGAAATGTATAGAATTTTCAATTACGAGCTCAACAAGTGCATAATATCAACAAATCATATGGAAGATTTCAGAAATCTTGACAAGGTAACATAAAATTAATTTTTTTTTTTAAATTAACATTACAATATTTATAGAATATGAACTAAGGCTATATTTTATTTGTATCACAGGTTATGTTTCCGATGTGCGTATATGAACATTATTACGTTATGTACTTCAAAATGAAGGAGGGGGTCATATACATACTTGACAACTCACTAGGTGGACCACCAACTCTCAATCATCCATACATTAAACACTTCACTTTAATTGTGAGTTTTATTTCAATTAACACGTGCGTTGGTCTTGCTAAGGTGCTATATGCGTACATATTTGCTGACCAATTGTGAGTTTGTGTGTGATGTAGAAGCGGCTATTCCAAGCCTATTTGTTGGAGGATGATTATGCGGATCTGGCTCATAAAGTGAAAAGCATGGTCAGAATGCACAACGTGAATATGAAATGGAGAGATACGCGTGTTAGTCAAGACAGCGGTATATATGCGATGCGTCACATGGAAACTTACAAGCGGGATGTCAACTGGGAGTGTAACTTTGCAAGAGGAACCAGGAAAAGTATTGGGGTGTTGAGGGTCAAATATTTATATACTTTGCTCCATTGGTCTGAGAACACATTGTTGCATGACATACCGCGTATGATTGCTAGAGGGGCTTTGGAGATGAACAACGCTAAAGATGATGATGAATAGACGTACCAAGTTGGTGTCTTATTATGTTGTTTTGTAAAACAATTTCGCTACAGTTTCTCAAACTATATTCTAACGTGTCTTTCTATGTTTTGCTATTTTGACCACTTATGTATGATTATTGTGTTTGACACTACTGTCTTTATTAATGTCAATTCACTAATTTACAACAGCCGTTCGTGTATGATTTGATTCTTGTATGCTAACTCCAATTAATGACCCTTACCTTTAAATATATGTTAGTGTGTTGTACGTTAATGACCATTACCTTTGAATATATGCGAAATATGTAATGAATATAAAGGATTGAACTGCCGAATATAATCGATATAGACAATATAAGTATGTTGTTTGATGATGATCAAGTTACTGAATATAGTCAACATATGTAACGAATATATATGTTCAAGTTGTCGCATATATAATATGTAGTATGTTGATAATAACACCCTTTACATTTTTTACCGTATATGATGTTAAATTCTGTATAATAGACAATGTATATTTGACTGATATCTAATATATTAGTGGGTTTTATGTTAATGATCTCTCTTATTGAATACAGACGATGTAAAGTGTAGAATATAAAGATTTGAGTTCTCGAATATATCCGATAATACTATCTGAGTGTTATAAAGAGTCAACTAATACAGACAATTTATTGCAAATTCATGAGCATATAGTACTCATTCGAGGGACTCCTTGCAATTCCTCTTGTCTTGTGTGGTGAGCTGACCACATCTTGCACACTTGCGTAGTGGTTTGTTTGCTTTCGTAGTTGCAGTTTCGAGACTACTTTTTATACGAGTGCCTTTGTTTTTTGCTTTCATTGGTGGCTGAATGGTAACATCTGGTGGAACTTTTATTCCAACAAAACTCTCAACCATGTCTTGTTTTGATGGATTTACAGTGAGTAACACATCATCAGACTTCATGTATTCGGCTCTTTTTGCATTGAGGGTTTGCAACAAATCTTCTAGCATTGCAGTGTCATCAACTGCACTTCCAACTGTCGAGTATATTGCACTCCATACCTTATTTGTTAACTCTTTTTTCTCTTCCAATGCAATACACTGTTGGACAACTACCTGATCTATGTGCGTGCTGGCTACCCGTCTAGCATCCTTCCTCCACCGAGGTAACACCATCTCATTCGGGATCTCCTTCATATACATATATTTGTAGGTGCAGAATATGTGAAGGCAAGGGATACCAACCCTATTAAACATGTTGCACGTACATGTTGATTTTCTCACATCCGAATCATGTTGGACAGTGAATAATCCAAACCCTTCGTCACGAACAACATGTGTCTTATAACCATCCACAACAGTCTCCTCAGTGACATTGCAGTTAACACACGCAAAGTATATCTCATATTGTACCTTTAAAAATGTCTTGAGAGTGTATACAGACGATGCAAACCTCTCTATTTCATGCGGTGTTTTGTAATTGGGTGTCATGGTTGCAGATTCCATGTCCAACTTTGATTGGGCATGCCTTTGAGCATCCATAGCACTATCAAACTGCATCATCAGCTCTATGAGTGTGAAATTCCGCTTGTTGTATCTACCGAAAAAGCTATTGGCTGATTCAAATATCGAAGTTGTACGCATCAGTCCACCCAATAGTACGTCCCTAAAATATGCAGGAATCCATAATTGCCGCAACGAGTACATTAATGAAAGCCAAGTGTTTGCACCCAAGTCAAATTCATCGATCATTTCCCCCCATTGTTGTTCAAACTCCGTGACTGTAGTCTCGTAACTCCAAACAACCTTGTTAATCTTCAGCCTAAAATCCTTGTTCAACAGCACAACTTTGTCCACCTGTCAGATCGTAAAGAATGATAATTGTTAAATATATTCAATGAAATAGTATAATATATTCGTCAATGAATCGATTATATATGCGACATCTAAAACTTGTATACCAAATATACAAATGTGATCCTTACGTGAAGCGGCAATTTCATCATTATATGCCACATACAAAAGCGGTGTCTAGTATCGGGGAATACGTCTGGCACAGCAATCCTAAGGGCAGGATCTTGATCGGTGACGATAACAGCGGGATCCCTGAACATTGCTTCCTTAAAGTGGCGTAGAATCCATGTGTAAGAATCTACGTCCTCTTTCAAAAGTAGACCGGCACCAAATGTGACAGATTTACGATGGTTATCCATTCCTGTAAAGGGAGCGAATACCATACTATACCTGCAGTGTGCGATGATATGTTCATGATACAATAAATAGTTTTAATTATACCGAATTAATGAATTATGCTGATTGAATATAAAATAACTGTTTAAACTTACTTGTTTGATCGATACGTAGAGTCGAAAGATACCACATCGCCAAACGCTGCAAAATTTGACCTAGCAATTGGGTCACACCAAAACAACCTTGTGAGTCTTTTTTGTTCGTCCAAGTCATATGCAAAGTAGAAACCACTGCACCGCTCTTGTTTCTTGTGGAATGTATCCAGAATCATTTGTGCATCCGCACCGGATATGTATGCCATTAAATCCCTCTTGAAATTTCGACAATCCTTTACAATAGGTCCCACATCTCCGCACCCTCCCATAATTTCATTCATCAAACGGTGTGACATAGCTGGACCTAAATTAGCTTTTGCGCAGTTTATAAGAAACTTCTGATGTCCGTAATCAAGCTTCCTGTTCGTTTTCATGAATTTCTTCGACACTCCTTCAAGTAGCGAATGATTATGTTGAGCCTCAAATTTTGATACAATGTACCCGTCGTTTCCGGCATACTTAATAGCAAATATTGCTTTGCAACCAACCCGATTTGAAACTCTATGACGATTTACGGTAGTGGGTACATTTCCCTTGAATCCTGACCGACTACACAATATGCGACGATGCAATAAAGTCCCATCTTTTGAGCATATACGTGAAGATGACAACCGAATATCAAAACCGACCTCTTTAGCATACGTCTTATAAAAATCTATACCTTCCTCCAGCGTCTTGAAACACATTCCAATACGTGGATGGTTTGATTCATCAAAATGCGGAGTCCAATATTTCGTTTTACCCGGCGATTGCGTCATGACTATTCTGGCACTGAATTCTTCGTTTGCCGCTGCTTCATAAAATTCATCCATACTCTCCATGTTAGCATCAATGCCGGATCCATCAACATCCCAATCTCTTTCACATGGGGAATCTATAAAAAATTCAATAAATATTTATATTATGATAATTTATATACGAGTTGTTTAATAGTTGATATTTAGGTAAACCTTCACCGTCACCGAATCGTATTCGGTGGTATATTCAAATATATTCGTTATTATGAAACCAAATATCCGTTAACATATTACTTTAACTGTTTATGTTATTCCACGTTCAGTTACCTTCTTCCATCGATTCCGAATCTGTTTCTTGCCTGAATCCCCTACACAAATCAACCAATCAATTGAGGACATATATTGATGAAAAACGAACAACCTGAGTACAAATCAACCGATTGTTTGATGATGAGAATATTGTATACTGAACAAGAAACACTTTTTAACTATTCCGGCGAAAATATGTTCAGTTCTTCCGGCGACAATGGAGTGTATGGCGTTTCAGCAAAACGTATCATCCATATAATTGATATTGCTTTGATTGATTTTGTTGAAATTAATTGGAAGATTCTGTATATTGTAACTCCCTAAAATAGTGGAAGAAGATCTCATTTATAATTTTTTAAAAATATTGTAATTTCCTTATTTTGGAGAGTGTATTACACATTCCAATGAGGAGAGTGTGCTGAATTTTTCATTGAATATTTATGTTAATTTTCAGCCTTTAGATTAATCAGATCAAGGGCTACGATTTGTTCTCATTGTACACTATAAGGGTTGTTTATATGGGAGTATATATATATATATATATATATGAAGGTCGGTGGAAATGTTAAATCCCAACCACCACCGACATGCACAAACTTCAAACAAGATATTTGCTTAAGCTAATTCTAAAAAATTCTAGATTAACTCATTAATAATTAACTTGATTTCTTCTAGCCCTATCTAGATCTTTCCATGCTAGCAAAATGAGTTGGACTTTGGGCCTAACCAAAAAAAAACATCTAACTTGGATTAACATTATTAAAAGCCCAATTACTTAGAAATATGAATTTAGCCCAACAATTCCTCCCTTAATTCATATTTCAAAATACCTCCATCGTATCCGAAAAAGTTACCTTCCTTCGCTTCTTGGCTTCGGCTCCACCACCTCTTTCTCGCACCGCTCTTCAATCTAAGAAGCAAATATTCTTCTCGTCTTTGTGGCCTCGCATGACCAAACGTCTCCCCTTGATCACCTTGCACCATCTCCTCGTGCCGACGAACTTGTACCCCTCCATTGTCACCGCTCCCAACGAGATGACATTCACGTTCACTGATGGCACGTACCTCACATGGTGTAGAGCATGGCTTGTACCGTTATGAAGCCTCATCGTCACGCTTCCGGTACCTTCGAACTTTTTTTTCACCACTCCCCGAGTTGAAGTGACCAAACTCTCCATCAATCTTCAAGGTGTCAAACTGCTTGGTCTCTACAAACATGCATCGAGGCGGCACTGTCCATCACCCACTCTGACTTGGAGGTCTCCTCACTCATTGCCAAGTAAACATCACCATAATCAACTTCACTGACCACATTTGTGCGGGAGTCCCTTCTCTTCTTTCCCGGCGACATTTCTCTCAACTTCTCTAAGTCCCCCCTCATTTGAGGACACCGGGCTTGCATGCGACTCCTCTCCCCGCAGTAGAAGCACTCGACCTCACTCAAATCTCGTCGTGAGCCTGATCTCTGCCTCGGGTCATCATGACTCCTCCATTGACTCATCCCTCTTTCTTGCTCCCTTGCAACTAGTATGCGATCCTCTTCTTTGTCGGTAACATCATTCTTCATTATTCTCTTACTCTCCCGCAAAAGCAGTGATCACCTCATCTATAGTGAGAGACTTCCTTCCTACAAGTAACGTCTGCACCAAGGACTTGTATGACTTCGGCACTGATGCTAACAACAACAACGCCTGCTCCTCTTCTTCAATCTTATCATCTACATTCAATAATTGGCATACTAGTTGATTAAACGAGTTAATGCGATCATGAAGATTACCTCCTTCCTCCCTCTTAAGCGAGTAAAGCTTCATCTTCAAGCACAAACGGTTGGTTAACGACTTCAACGCGTAGATGCTCTTGAGCTTCTCCCACAACGCCTTCGGTGTGGTCTCCTTTAACACACCGTACTTGATCTCGAGAGTCAACGCCAACCGAATTGTACTTACCGCCTTCCTCTGGATGCTTCTCCACTTCTCCTCGCTCATCGATCCAAGTTTCTCCTCCTCCAGAGCTTAAATCAAGACCTTGCTTCACCAAGAAGTCTTGAATCGTACTCTGCCATAAAGTGGAGTTGATCTTCCCGTCAAAGAGTGGAATCTCGAACGCCCTCATCGCCTCACCCGCCTTTGGTGTGGTCTCCTTCAACATACCGTACTTGTGTATTCTTTTGATGATACACAATATTAATACACAATTTAAATTACACAATATTTATACATAATTTCAAATATACAATATTAATAAATAAAAGACTTGTGTAACCAAAACCTTGTGTATGAAATACCTTTCACTGAATTTCTTTCCTAAATAATATGTATGTACATTATGTATGCTCGAGTCATTTTATATCGCTTGAGTATTTCGTACACATTGTTTTTGGTTACACAAGTCTTTTATTTATTAACATTGTGTATTTGAAATTATGTATTACTATTGTGTAATTGAAATTGTGTATCAATATTGTGTATCATCAAAATAATACACAAAGTTTAATTAGTTCATCTGGTATAAGGGTAGGAGGACCAATTCATCAAGAGTTCGAATCCTACTTTTTTCACAATCTTTTATTTATTATAATTAATTTCCTACTTTTTACACAATTGTACCCTACTTTGTTAATAGAAAACAAAAGGTGTCTACTTTATACACAAAGATATCTAAACTACTTACTTAACCAACTCATTCATTTTTTTCGGTGCACGTCAACAAAATCAAATCCAAATAATAAGACATCAATTTATTATTGTTATCAATGACGACTCCTGTGGCATCACCCCCGATCTAATTGCTCGGAATCCTCTACCAAAGATCAACGAGATTCGACTTTATTAATTTGTAGTAAAAAAGCTAGATATGGACTCATATATTAGTTTATATCGCCTATAGAAGTGATCAGAGGGTTGGATCCGACTGTTGTATCGAGAAAATAAAAGAAAATGTTATACAAATGAAAGATCTAAAAACAAAAATAACAATGGAAGCATAGCTAAAAAAATAAGTAATCAAATAACATAAAGTTTTTCTTTTAAAAAACCAAAAAATGTTATTCTCCTGTACCAAATGGATAAAAAAAGAGAGCATATGGAATAGGTATATAAAGAACTAATAAAAATCCATCAAGATAGAATTATTTAAGAGCAAGAACAAAAAAAATTCTTTACGAGGTCCGATATAATATTCATATATTCTGAATCTCATGAGTTTCAATCTACTATATCAATTTTTTTATAAAAAACATATAAGATAGATCAAAGATTTAAAATTTCTAAAAATAAATATAAGCAAAAATCAAGAACATAGAATGTAAAGAAGAGATATCGACAAGAACTGAAAGAACAAATACATCCTCCAAGCACGAGACTGATAATGTTTTGATTCCTTTCGTGCTCGACACACAATGTGGTAACAAGCTTTAAGACAACGTCAATGTCAATGTCAACATCAAAGAGCTTTGTTTTTCCCACATTAGGATTTGTAAGCAGTGCTATGTAAAACCGAAACTCTGAGTAGTGAAGCAATTAGGATTAAGTTCCTTTTATATATATATATATATATATATATATATAGAGTATAGATCCTATGAGAACACCCTCTAACGTGAGAACATGAGAACAAATTCGTAATTATTATCAGTTTTGTTACGAATGTGTCATATCGTTTAATGTATTATTCGTAGTTATTGTTGGTTGAGTGGATTATTCGTAGTTATTGTTGGATTCCTAATTATTATTATTCATAATTATTATTATTTTTGATATCTACTCTAAATCTCAACCCTTAATACTCACATCTAACGGTGTATGATTGTTCTCATGTTCTCACGTTAGAGGGTGTTCTCATGGGAACCACACCATATATATATATATATATATATATATATATATATATATATATATATATATATATATATATATATATATATATATATATATATATATATATATATATATATATATATATATATATATATATATATATATATATATATATATATATATATATATATATATATATATATATATATATATATTTCTTCATCACCAAAACACATTGTTTGATTTAATAAGAAAAAGTGCAACTACAGACTACCTCAAACTGAAACGCTAAACGAAAACGTTTAGAATTTATTTTGTACAAACAGGGGATATACATTTTCATACTCCTAGGTCGTTGGGCTAAGAATCAAGGCTCACCTTACTCAGAGTGTCTTCGGAATGTCAATAAGAAAAGTTAACGTAGTTTAATAGCCCATATTACACACATATTACATTTCTCATATTTGAACTATCATCACAACCAATATAAGATACAAAAGACATAACTATATAATCTTTACGGAAAAAACATATTCCCTCTCGTTCACAATGTTTATCATCAAAGAGGAAACACACATATTAAGCATACAAAAAGCATAATATATAATATTAATTTATTTATAAACAATAATTTAAAAGTTCTGTATAAAATTAAGGAAAAACAACACAAAATAATACCAACTATCAACATTCAACTATCAACATTCAACCCAAACTAATACCACTTTGAAAATTACTAGGAGCAATACAAATTATGAACGTATTTATCAAAAATAATATGTCTTACTTTTCCGGCAAAAATATTAACTCTAACGATGATGTGGTAACAGGAATTTGACATGTCATCAAGAAATAATTATGTGACGTGGATTTTTTTTAAATCAAGTTAATAACATTTAATATGTTAAAAAATATATATAAAATTTTAATAGTAACTATTTTTATAAAAAAAATTATTTTAAAAAATAAAATAAAATTTTATAAACATATTTTTTAAATAAATTTTTTTATACTTTGTAATTAAAATTTTTTTTTTGAGTTTTATATATTTTAACTAAATTTTAAATAAAAAAATCAATTTTTAAAATTTTTTTTGTATATTAAAATTAATTAAAATATATACAAAATAAAAAATTTCGAAATTTTTTTAAAAAATTCACAAGAAAACTATTTATATTTAATAAACATATATATATATATATATATATATATATATATATTACAAAAAAAAAATTTAGAACAAATATTTTTTGCAAAAAATTTGTAAAATTTTATAAAAAAATAGTTACAAAAATTATATTTTAAATATAATGATTAAAAAAAGAACTTAATATATATTTTTAAAACTTTTATGTGGTATTAAATTGATTTTTAAAAAAACAATCCACATCACACAATAAATCCATTTTTTGATGACATGTCAAATTCCGGTTGACATGTTATCGTCGGAGTTAGTATTTTTACCGGAAAGTAAGACATATTATTTTTTGTAAATACGTTGATAGTTTGTATCGCTCCTGATAATTTTGAAAGTTGGTATTATTTTGGGTTGAATGTTGTCGGTCGTTATTATTTTGAGTTATTTTTCCTAAAATTAATGGTAGAATGTGAAAAATTATATATAATATACGAAATGGGTTTTAAAAATACAAATAATAAATGAAAATTTAGATAGAATTATATTCTTTGATTTACTCTTTGATAAATTCCATTTTGTATATGGTTCTATGTTTATATTGGTTTCATTTTTAACAAGTGAAAATATGAGAAGTTGCACCCTGAAGATGATAGCTACACAAATGATGAGAAACTTCTACTCGTATATTTTCAATGGCCATCAAAACATAGGGCACCTATACATACAAAACAAACTCAACTTCTCTTAATTATATCCCTCCTCTCTCCCCTCTCTCAACAAGTACTATCTAACTGAAACGTCGAGCTCATTTGGCTATGATTATAATCACTCATCGTTGAAGTCTCGCCATTTTGCCATTGTCTCATAGCTTGAGGAAGCGTCGTCTCAACATTGATGATCACACCATCGGAACACTCACTCGGCTTCCACTGTAACACAAGCGGTGAGAGGACATTGACCGCGTGCCCCATGTCCGGTCTTTGCAAAGGCTCGCGAGCTGTGCAGTGCCCTGCTAGCTCCGCCACTTTGCAAATGCTCTCGTACATCTCTTCGTCTAGTTCCATTGATGGATCAATTGCTTTTCTCATGGTGTCTTTGTTAGCAAAAACTCTTTGGAACCAAGTCACTAGATACATTTCTGCATCCGGTAAGCTTTGATCGAGTGCTCTTCTTCCGGTGATCATCTCCATTAACACCACTCCATATGCAAATACATCCACCTTAGTAGTCACTCTACCAGTTGCTGCCAAGAAAGATACATATACACATCTCAACATGAAAGAAAAATGAACTTTTTCAAATGTAAAGCGATGGAATCCACAAACGCACTGCTTATTCGGAACCCTTAGCCGTCAAGGTTACGGTTCCAAAACCGAGGGAAAATTTTTTTCTGACAGCTGACACGGACCCGGCCTCAGTGTCAGATTTTATTTTTTTGGGTTATAATTCACAAAGAGAATCATCAGGTATTCGGAACCTGTAACCATGACGGGTACGGGTTCAGGATGCGTGATGATTTTCTTCACTTTTTTTTTGTTAGAATTCACAAATAAAATCATCACGGATCCGAAACCCGGAATCATCACGGTTACGGGTTCCGGTTCTATGAAAAATCTATCACGGACTCAAAACCCATAACCGTGAAAGTTACGGGTTCCGGATCCGCTAGGCATTTGTGAATTCCATCGACATGCGTTTACGACTTCCGTTGTTTTTTACCAGCATATTCTGGAGCAAGGTAACCAAATGTTCCTGCAAGTCGTGTCTCAACGGAGCAGTTCCCGTCGGGTGCATTTCTAACCAACCCGAAATCCGACACCCTAGCTCTCATATCACTCCCCAGAAGAATGTTAGATGGCTTTAGATCTCGGTGAATAAAGCTCTCTTGTGCTAAACTATGAAGATATTCAACACCTCTAGCAACATCCAATGCAATGATAAGCCTTTGCTTCCATGTCAATGGGGAGCTTCCCATTTCCTTCCACTCAAACAAGTTTTGTGTCAATGTTCCTTGGGGCATACACTCGTACACTATGAACCTTTCGTTTCCATTCACGCAAAAACCAAGTAGAGCAACCAAATGCCGGTGTCTCACCTTCGACAGAACTGTAATCTCAGCTTGAAATTCAGTCAATCCCTTGTTTCCTAAAGAATCCGATTCCATTCTCTTTACAGCGATCAGAGTTCCATCTTCGAGCTCTCCTTTGTAAACAATCCCGAATCCTCCCTTACCCAAAATGTTCTCATTGCTGAAATGATTTGTCACTTCTCGAAGAACTTGTATGGAATAGATAGAACTTCCTCCATCAAAGAGACTTGTGTTACTGTTTCCTTGACTGTCAATACTAGACTTCATCTTTCCATCTTTTCTATTTTCCTTTCCAGACCCTCTTCTTTTCTTCAAAAACACAAAATATATCACAAATGCTGAAGCTGCAACTACAATCAACAAAAGAATGATGCCCACGATGACAAAGGGTGATAAATAGGACAATTTGGAAGAGTTATTCCTTTGTCCTTTTAATCCAGCTCCTGGAGAGGTATCAACATCAGTGCCGATGAACGGATTGTTATTTGTATTAACCATCACACTCTTTGAGAAGTTTGGAACTTTCCCAGTTAAGTTGTTATTGGATACATCCAACAATTTCAGTTGCTTGAGGCTGGCCAGATTTTCTGGTATCTTTCCATACAACCTATTACCGCTCAAATCCAGTCTAGTAAGCGAAGTAAGATTCGCAAACGAAGGAGAAATTGTGCCTCTAAATCCCTGCTTTGCAAAATTAACACCAGTCACAAACATTCCAGCTGCATCACAAGTGACATGAGCCCAATCATCACATGCATTATTACCCTTCCATGATTCTGCCAAAACCATAGGGTATCCTATGGTGCTCACAGCCTCAAGCAACACCATGACTTGAGGATCACAAGATCCCGGCTTTGAGTTGCAGAAGCTATTCCCAGGGGAAATTGTGGAGTGAACATCATTTCCAAACTCCGGCATTGGTCCTTGAAGCATGTTGTTCTGAAGTGAAACATTTGCGAGCTTAGGAAGGCTCATCAAGGATGTAGGAATCAACCCGGTTAGTTGATTACCTCTTAGCTGCAAATCAAACAGCTCGGCGCATTTGGAAAGATCAGGGATCGAACCTGTAAAAGCATTATTATGAAGCCATGCTTGATTTAAGCTAGACATTTCATCGAGCACATCAAGTGCACTCGAGAGGCCGCTCTTTTGATCATTAATCAACAAATGTTGAATTGCAGAACTCCCAAGGGATGCAGGTAATGGACCTGTGAGATTATTATAGGACAATCTCAAGTCTCTTAAGCTCGATAATGACTTGAAAATGTCCGGGATTTGGCCATAGATATTTGCATTGGAAGCACGGAAAACTTGTAAAGCGGTTAATTGTGACAATGAATCACCTGGGAGAATCCATGGGGAAAGGGGATTGTTACTCAGACTAAGCGTCTCAAGGTTAGGTAAGCTGGAGAAAAAATGAGATGGTACAGAGGTGAATTGGTTTCCATCAAAATACGCTTCTTTGAGGCTTTTGAGATTGGAGAGTGAAGGGAGAGAGCCTGAAATGCGATTTTGCTGAAGCGATAGGGATTTGAGGTTGGAAAGCTGATTGAGAAGATCAACTGGGAGGTTTCCAGAGAGAGATTTGGAGATCAAGTTGATTGAAGTGACGCTATTTGAAGAATCACAATGTACACCTTGCCAATCGCAAGGGTTAGAGCCTACCCAGCCAGATGGTGCAGGGGAGAAAGATTGAGAGAGTTTGATCATGACAGCTGCATCATCTGCAGAGGAAAGTTTGCAGAAGAGGAGGAAGAAGAAGAAGAAGAAGAATGAAGAGAGGAGATGTTTATTCATGGTGTTGGATTAATATTTCTTCTTCTTCTTCCTCCACGTAGCAAAAAGGGTTGTTTGGATTCTCTCCTTCTCTCTCTCCAATGGGAGAGGAGAATGAGGAGGGTAAGAAGAAAGGTGTGAAGAAGAAGGTGGGAGAATACGAAAGAGATGAGAATAAGAGAGGAAGAAGAAGAAAGTGTGTGATTTGAGCTTCAATTTAGGAGAAATTCATGTCTTTTCTTTCTATTACTGCAAAGCTTTTCAAAATTTCAGTTACAAACGGTTTGTTATTTTGTTTGTAGCAACTGTCAATGCCATTTCTAACAAAAGAAATACAACTAATAACTGTTTTTATTAATAGGTTTGTTTAACGATAATAGACTGTCAAATTAATTTTTTTAGTTAGTTACCCCATACCAACTGTTTTTCTTAGAAAAACAACCGCCAATTACACACTTTTTTCAGAAAGAATTTGGTCTATTAGACTCTTTTATTTTTTGTTAAAGAAATTATTACCACTCTCATTTAATGCTAGCTAAAATTTATTAACCCCTCTATTTAAAAATAATGTTTTTTATTTGTTATTAGTATTTAAGTGTAAGTTTTAATTTTTAAAATCTGAATTTGTTTTTTAATTTTCATTTATTAATTTTTTTCTCTTTTTTTATTTTCTTTATTTTTTTTATTTTCTCGAATGAAGAATTTTTCACATACCGGAATTTTCACATAACTGAATTTTCAATACCGGAATTTCCAATACCGGAATTTCACATACCGGAATTTCACATACCGGAATTTTCACATATCGGAATTTTCACATACCGGAATTTTCCTATACCGGAATTTCCAATACCGGAATTTCACATGCCGGAATTTCACATACCGGAGCTTCACATAACGGAAGTTCACATACCGGAAGTTATCATACCGGAAGTTATCATACCGGAAGTTATCATATCATACCGGAAGTTATCATATCATACCGGACGTTATCGAATCACACCGGAAGTTATCATATCATATCGGAAGTTATCATACCAGAATTTATTTTTTTTATTTTCTTTTATTTTTTTTGCCTTTTTTATTTTCTTTATTTATTTATTTATTTTTTTGGAATGCATACCGGAGTTTCACATACCGAAAAGTCACCAACCGGAAAGTTCACATACCAGAAGTTCACATACCGGAAGTTCACATACCGGAGCTTCACATACCGGAAGTTCACATACCGGAAGTTATCATGCCGAAAGTTATCATACCGGAATTTATCATACCGGAAGTTATCATATCATACCGGAAGTTATCATATCATACCGGAAGTCATCATATCATACCGGAAGTCATCATACCAGAAGTTATACCAAACAAACTGATTTTATGTCATAGTTTAGAATTAAGAATTACATACCGGAAAATTACATATCGGAGAATCACATACCGGAAGTTATAAAAATGGTATGAGCAAAAACGCAACATTCAGGTATCAACCTTGAAGCATTGAAGCAACAAAAATGTCTCTAAAAATGGTATCACCTTCTTCTTTGCCCAGAGACGATCAAGACCACTGTCAGCATCACCCTGAGCGAGCAAAGGTTGTAAATTCACTAGTGTAAACATCATTGGCATCCGGTATGAACTTCCGGTATAAAAAAATTTTGGTATGAACTTCTGGTATGAAAATTTTCGTTATGAACATCCGGTATGAACTTTCGGTATGAACTTCCGGTATGAACGGTATGAACTTCCGGTATGAAAAACTTCGTTATGAACTTCCGGTATGAACGGTATGAACTTCCGGTATGAACTTTCGGTATGAACTTCCGGCATAAAAAATTTCGGTATGAACTTCCGGTATGAAAAACTTTCGGTATGAACTTCCGGTATGAACGGTATGAACTTCTGGTATGAACTTTCGGTATGAACTTCCGGTATAAAAAATTTCGGTATGAAAAACTTCGTTATGAACTTCCGGTATGAACTTCCGGTATGAAATTCTGTTTGAACTTTCGGTATGAACTTCTAGTATGAACTTCCGGTATAAAAAATTTCGGTATGAACTTCCGCTATGAAAATTTTTGTTATGAACTTCCGGTATGAACTTTCGGTATGAACTTCCTGTATAAAAATTTTCGGTATGAGCTTCCGGTATGAAAATTTTCGTTATGAACTTCCGGTATGAACTTTTGGTATGAACTTCCGGTATGAACTTTTGGTATAAACTTCCGATATGAAAAACTTTGTTATGAACTTCAGGTATTAACTTTCGGTATGAACTTCCGGTATGAACGGTATGAACTTCCGGTATAAAAAATTTCGGTATGAACTTTCGGCATGAAAAACTTCGTTATGAACTTCCGGTATGAACTTTCGGTATGAACTTCGGTATGAACTTTCGGTATGAACTTCTGGTATGAACTTCCGGTATAAAAAATTTCGGTATGAACTTCCGGTATGAAAAACTTCATTATGAACTTCCGGTATGAAGTTTCGGTATGAACTTCTGTTCGCCCTAAAACGTGCGTGCAAATAAGCTTTAAATTTATAAAAATAGAATCAAAGCAAGCGAACCCGCAGTGTACGGATCGGCGTAGTAAAGCAAGAATTCCAGAGTGTCGAACTCAAAGATTTGGGGGGAACAAATTTAGTTCACAAATCGTCAAGCAAGTAAATGTAATAAGCTTTGCAAATATTGGGAAAACAACAATCCTAAAGATCTAGGTATCTAATTGTGGCAATCGATTCAAGATATACTAAAGAACTAAGGATACAATTAAGAATTGCAAAGGTATACTAACGTAAAGCAATGTGCGGTGAAGTTCCAAGTCTTTATATGACTTATCTAAAGACACTCTCTATAAAGGTTGTTGAGGCTTCAGTATAGAAAGGATCTATGGATAAGAATTAATCTCAAATACCCAAACTTGTAACTCAAGGATCAAGACTAACTAAAACGATTAAGGTTGTGGCACTCGAAATTGAAATAGAGGGTGATGAGTCTCACTACTACCTAGAAAAGGGCAAGCCAAGACTAAATTAAAGCTAATCTTTAACCTTGGATTAAACTAAAAGCAAGGTTCGTAAACTAGGGTAAATCACGGTCAGATCTTGAGAACCACGGCCGTGGAACTTCAAGAACAGGCCGTGATTTGGGTTCGTCGACGAGATCTCTCTAACTCTCAGGGTCCAATCGATTTACGATCGATCTATCATCATCTAAGCCACAACTATTAACCCTTCACCTTAGAATTGCAAAAGGGTTTTAGCCAATAACCATTGTCATTATATCAAAAATCAATTTAAGAAGAATGAAAGATGAAAACCCTCGGAAACTCAAACATAAATCAAAGTCAATCTCAAATCCAAAACACAAATTGGAATACTCAATGGATTCAGAATATAACACAAAACCTCACAATGATCAAGGGTAAATATGAAGAACAGGTTGTCAATCTGTCTTCAATAACTAACCCTAAGAAAGAGGTAAAAACCTTCGGCAATCTTCAATCCACCTTAGGCGAGAATGCTCCAAGCAAGGTAAGCGGCCGTCACGTCTCCGCGAGATCCAACGCCAATGTCACGGGAATAAGCCGTAAGCGTCCGTATCCAAAACTCTCTTCTCTGACCTTTTTATAAGACGGGGAAAAAGTAACTGTCCCCGGCCCATCACGTAAATAACGTGGTAAATGAAGTCTTGTCAAAAGATCGCCTAAATCACGGTCTCAAGGGATTCCACGGCTGTGGTTTAGGGCGTGGAATTGGGTTACGGTCTCTCTCATTTTCCACGACCGTACTTTAGGCCGTGTAACTTACTGGAATGCTCCACGCTCATGATGCCAAGATCCACGGCCGTGGTTTAGAGCGTGGACTCTTCTACGGCCATAATTTAGGGCGTGGAAGTGTAGATTGCTTGTGGTTTCCTTTCTGTCGTGACATTCTCCATCTTAGCTTCTTCTTTAGCTTCCTTGATGTGTTCCTAATCGTTGGATATGATTCAATCCTCTCTTATCTCTCTCAAATGGTCCGGTTTCAGCTCTTATTCACCTATAATCAACACAAAGCTAATGTAGACCTTCATATCAAAAATATAGATAAACAAGCTAACAAATGCTTCAATACTTTATCCATGAACACTCTAATGAATGAAAAACAACTAGAATAAGTACCTAGAATATCGCAATATTTTATGCTAACAAAATACCCCATACTTGTCACTTGCTTATCCCCAAGCAAGGTCTTTGGAAGCTTAGAACACAAGTTAAGATGAAATATGCATGCAAACTCAAAAACAAATCATCTTTTAGGTAAGTGTGCTTCTAGTCAAAAGATCATTCTCAAACCTTGCTTCATTCACCCTTGAAACGCTTATATACATAAACCAAAAAATGTAAAGCAAAGAAACCTCATGAATTGGTTAAACTTTAAGGCAAACATCATAACCTTCAAGCATTATCAAAATCAAGCATAAGAAACTTCAATTTAGATCACCAAGTCGAATAACATTCTTTTGATCTTAAGGACTTCCAAGTAAGGTCTAGAATGCGGAAGGGAGGGAAACTTATAAAGGATGTGGTGCATGAATCCGGAAAAGTGGACAACCCAACTTTTTTTTTTCTTTTTTTTGAATTGTAACACCATCAACTTTGAGCTTTGCTCTCTTCTTTTTCACATTATTTTTCGACTTTACTTTTGGAGTTATGGACAACGGTGCACAAAAACCGAAGCCTAGGAGATCGGCGTTTCTCAATTTCGAGATGCCTCAAACCTTTGATGCACATACCATAATCCGCTAGGAATATCGCTCAATCCGACTTTGGCAAGACACAAACACCCGGCTATGTGAATGGTGCTGAGTTACTCATCGTCATGATTGACTTCCCCAAACCTATTAATTCTATTCTTTGAATGCAAGAATTTGCTTTCATGGCCCTCCCACTTTAAACATCTCAAATATCAACTCCTCCAAATTCTCGGATAGGTAAGGGAGGCAATTACTTTCATTGTGGGGCTAAGTGATCAAAGAAAGAATAAAGAAAGGTCGAATTGTCTTAATCATTTCATAAAGAAGTATAAGAACTCATCATGTGATTTCAACCTCGATTTCTCAATATGATTTAGATAAAACTCTTCACATTATGAAACTTGCAAGAAAGGATAATCAACACATTCAATTCCTTTTCAATTCATTATTCGTTTAGGCATACAATTGTCATCAAAAGCTCAATCCGCAAGTAGGAACTATCATAGAAATCATCTCAATTCTTAGAAGCACAAAACCTTTTTAGAATTTTTCAAAATTTTTCACATTTTTATGGGTTTTTTAAAAACTTTTTCATGCAATACAATAATGAAACGTGTGACTATGAAACAAAACATGCAAAGTGTCATCGATCAAGGCAAGCAAATGTAGTAGAGTTATTACAACACATAGTCACACCCCACCCCATACTTAGAACAAACATTGTCCTCAATGTTCAAAAAGAAATAAGGAAAAGAAAGAAAAGAAAAATGAACTCACTAGACGGCGGTGGGGCGGCTGAAACTGTCAATCGGCATAGCTCATCACTGCGGTGGAGGCGGTGGTGGAAACGGGTGGAAATCGGAGCTGAAGTTCCGCCCAAACTGCTGGCGGTAGATATCCCTCATCATCCGGTCATGCTCATCAGCCCGTACATCTCGAGTGTCCTGGCGGATCTCCAAATTGCCGACTCTCTTGGAAAGGTCGGTAGCCCACTCCGGTAGCTGCTCATACCATGCCGGTGCTTGGCCGTACCATGTTGGTGCATCCTGTGGGGCCGGTGTTGCTGGTGGCTGTGCATACCATGGTGGCGGAGCTCTCATCCACTCCGGATGTGCTCCATACCAAGCGGGAGGAGTATCCATCCATGTTGGTCTTTCGCTCACACTAGCACGGCGAGAGGAAGAAGCACCGGAGGGTCTAGAAGGGTGGGGAGACTGCCTAGGTAAGTCCGGGAAGGTGTCCGGCTGATCCGGGAACATGCCAAATGTCTGCTCATCACCTCCTCCCTTATAGTAATCACCTCCTCCCATATCCTCAGCTGGAGGCTCATCCGGAACGTAAGGAGGCGGTGCTAATCTATTCGCATGCATAACAGCGAATGTCTCCTTCCAATTATGGCGTTCAGCCATAATGGAATACTCAGGAAGCCACGGAATGCCTCTACCTCCTCTATCCTCCCATGGCATAGCAGCAGTAGGTGGACCTCGGTGTCTAGGAAAGATCATACCCCTAGTCATAAGGCTCTTGAGACCCAAAGGTCTCGCCGCTATCCTAGTGCATGCAGAGTAATCAATCCCGAGCTGCGTAGCAATTTGGGTAACCATCCCACCATACCCAATGTTCCCAGCCCTCTTGTTCTTAAGCTTGCTCATGGTGGAGGCTAAGAGGGTGGCACAATCAGTGGGTCTACCGTGCAGCATAGCGTAAAGAAGGAACAACTCATCGGTCTTTATCTTTTGGGGGGTCTCGGTCCTAGGGAATAGGCACTCGGAAAGAACCATATGAGCTATCTTCAAGGCTAAGTGGTAGATGAGCTTAGCCTTGGTATCAGCTGGCTGCCAGCGGTCCTCACTGGCATAAATCATGGATATATCCTCCCAGAAGTCCTTAGCGTATACACCACTAGGGAAACGACCGTTAAAGGTCTCATGGAACTCAAAGAAGGCTCCAAACTGCTGGATAGACAACTCATAATCCGTCTCCATCAATCTAAAAGATACCGTCCTCTCGACGTGGCTGTGATCGAAGGAAATAACAAACTCCCTCGTAATCTCCTCATATGCATCCGCTCGAATAGCGGAGAAAACAATCAGTCCGACCCTATCCAAGAGCCATGTCAAGTCATTCACCACATTAAGTGGCTCTAACTCCTCAAGCAAGAGGTATCTAGGTCCTATGACCGGTCTCTCCTCGATCTTTTCTAAAGCTTGGAGATAGTTTGGGTGAATGGTTGGGATTCTAGGGCGTGGAGGTGATGGTGGTTCACTAGGAGGGACTTGGGAAGAAGAGGAACTATCACCCTTTCTCTTCTTTTTCTTTCCTGCACTTCTCGTGAACATTTTCTCAATTCTAGAAAAAACCACGGTCTGTTCTTCCTATTCCACGGCCGTGGAGGTTCCAGAGACCGTGATTTGTCTCTGATTTGCTCGAATCTCAACAAAATCAACAACAAACTCAGCAGAACTTGTCCTAGACTAATTCCAATCTCAATCCTATGCAATTTCTCTAAGTTCTTGCGAAAATTTAGCCCGAATTGACAAAGAAGAGAAGAAGAGTAAAAACCTAGGGTTTTGGATCTTTGAATCCAAATTCTGCCATCTGGAGGGATTGTTCACTTGTTTTGTCGATTGGATCTTGTAGAGGAATGAAAATGCTCCACTTTAACACCAAGAATCGTTCGAAACGATTACCGAATGAGGATTTGCAAGATGTGGAGATTTTTCGGAGTTTAGGGCATGGAAGAGGTCGTGGATTTAGGAATGAGGGTGTTTTTGTGAAGGAAGGTGGTTTATATAGTGGCCGTAAAATTTTTTGAAAATCACGGTCACTCGGGGGTCTCCACGGCCGTGGTTTTGTACGGACCCGTGGTTTTTGGTGATTTTTTTTTCAGATTTTGAAGAATTACGGTCACTGTAGCCTCCACGACCATGGTTTAGGGCGTGGAACTCTCTATAATGTGCCAAAATCCGAGTTTCGTCAATTTCTTCCAACTTTTTCCTTTCCCATTGCCTATTCCATTGCTCCTACATCCAAAAACACAACATACTGGAAGGTATCGAGGGCAAAACAAAACAAAAACGTCTAGACTAATCTAATCTACGAATGACAAACAAAAGCATAAGTGCAATACCTTGGGTTGCCTCCCAAGAAACACTTGTTTAAGGTCCGTAGCTAGATCGTATTTGCACCTATTCGAGTGCGGTAGGTGCAAACTCCTCATCTTGGAGTTCCGGTGAGTACTTCTTGAGTCGTTGACCGTTCACCTTGAAGCTTCCGCCCTTTTCACCCCATACTTCAACTGCGCCATGGGGAAAAACATGTTTTATTAGATAAGGTCCAGTCCAACGAGATTTAAGCTTACCTGGAAAGAGCCGAAGTCTCGAATTGAAGAAGAGAACTTGATCTCCTTCCTTGAGGTCCTTTGGAATGATATGCTTATCATGCCAACGCTTCACTCTCTCCTTGTAGATCTTGGCGTTCTCTTAGGCGTTTAAACGAAGTTCTTCAAGCTCATTAAGGTCCAAGAGGCGCTTCTCGCCCGCTTCCTTCATGCTGAAGTTCAACCACTTTACCACCCAATACGCCTTATGTTCCAGCTCTACCGGTAAGTGACAAGACTTCTCATACACAAGGTTGTATGGTGTTGTTCCTATGGGAGTCTTGTATGCAGTCCGGTATGCCCACAATGCATCATCTAGCTTCAAAGACCAATCTTTCCTTGTCTTTGAAACTGTTTTCTCTAGGATTCCTTTAATCTCCCGGTTCGAAATCTCCACTTGTCCACTCGTTTGTGGATGGTAAGGGGTGGCGATCTTGTGAGTCACCCCATACTTAGCTAGTAGAGCTTCGAATCATCGGGCAATGAAGTGAGAGCCTCCATCACTAATGATAGTCTGTGGTGTCCCAAACCTTGGGAAAATAGTCTTGTTAAAGAACTTAACCACAACCATGGCATCATTAGTGGGAGAGGCAATTGCTTCATCCCATCTCGAAACATAATCTGCAGCTAGAAGTATGTATTGGTTTCCACAAGATGATGGGAAAGGTCCCATGAAGTCTACTCTCCAAACGTCAAAGATCTCTACCTCTTGAATGTTGTTAAGAGGCATTTCGTTTATCCTAGATATGTTCTCTGTTCTTTGACAAGCATCGCAGCAGGAAACAAAGGTTTGCACATCTTTAAATAAAGTAGGCCAAAAGAATCCAGGTCGCAATACCTTAGCGCTAGTCTTGTTCGAGCTAGCGTGTCCTCCACAAGGTAGTAAATGACAATGACGGATGACACTTTGCATCTCGTCTTCTGGCACACATCGTCGAATGATGCCGTCGGGACCTCTCTTAAAGAGGAGAGGTTCATTCCAAAAGTATTTCCGGACATCCTTAAAGAACTTCTTCCTTTGTGCATAGGATAATCCGGGTGGTATTTCCTGGCAAACCAAATAGTTAACAAAATCAGCAAACCATGGTTCGTTACCTTTAGTAATCTTGTCGATGCACTCCTCTATGATGTGTAAATGCTCGTCCGAGAAGGAGTCATCTATAGGTAGATTGTCGTCCTCTAGATGTGGTGGACGACTCAAATGATCCGCAACAGAATTTTCCGAACCCTTCTTGTCACGGATCTCTAGATCGAATTCTTGTAAGAGAAGAATCCATCTAATCACCCTTGGCTTCGCATCCTTCTTTGCAAGTAGATACCGGATCGCAGCATGATCCGTGTATACAATCACCTTTGCACCTACAAGATAAGAATGAAACTTTTCAAATGCATAAACAATAGCTAGAAATTCCTTTTCAGTAGTGGCGTAGTTAAGTTGCGCTTCGTCTAGCGTCTTGCTAGCATAGTAGATAGCATGGGTTCGTCCTTCCTTCTTTTGCCCAAGCACAACTCCTATAGCTACATCATTTGCATCACACATGACCTCGAATGGAAGATTCCAATCCGCAGGTTGAATGATCGGGGCTGAGATTAGAGCTTCCCGAATCTTATGAAACGCATCTAAGCACTCCTACGAGAAATCAAAAACTGCATCCTTTATCAATAGATTAGTAAGCGGTTTTGATATCTTAGAGAAATCTTTTATAAAACGTCTATAAAATCCAGCATGTCCTAGAAATCTTCTTATCCCCTTCACCGAAGATGGAGGAGGTAGCTTTTCTATAGTTCTATCTTAGCCTTATCTACTTCGATCCCTCTACTAGAGATCAAGTGTCCGAGTACAATGCCTTCCTTCACCATAAATTGACATTTCTCCCAATTAAGAACTAGGTTAGTGTCTTCACACCTTTGTAGCACAAGAGAAAGGTTAGAAAGACAATTATCGAAAGAGGAACCATAAACAGAAAAGTCATCCATGAAAACCTCCATGATCTCCTCTATGTACTCCGAGAAGATGGCCATCATGCACCTTTGGAAGGTGGTTGGGGCGTTGAAAAGCCCGAACGGCATTCTCCTATAAGCGAACGTACCCTATGGGCACGCAAATATGGTCTTCTTTTGATCGTCAAGATGAATCGGAATCTGAAAGAAACCATTATAACCGTCAAGATAACAGAAATGTGAGTGTTGTGCTAACCTCTCAAGCATTTGATCGATGAATGGTAATGGGAAGTGGTCCTTCCTCGTTGCATTGTTTAGCTTGCGGTAGTCTATGCACATCCTCCATCCCGTCACGGTTCTTGTAGGAATGAGCTTATTGTTCTTATTGGTGATGACCGTCATTGCTCCCTTCTTTGGAACAACCTGTACAGGACTCACCCACTTACTATCGGAGATAGGGTAGATGATACCTGCATCAATTAGCTTAAGAATCTCCTTCTTGACAACCTCCTTCATGGTCGGATTCAACCGCCTTTGAGGTTGTCGCGAAGTCCTAAAGTCTTCTTCCATTAGGATCTTATGCATGCATAATGAAGGCTTAATTCCTACTAGATCCTCTATAGTGTAACCTAAGGCTTTTCTATATTTCCTTAGAACAACCATAAGCTTACTATGTTCATCTTCACTTAGATCGGAACTAACAATTACCGGAAAGGTAGAATTAGGTCCTAGAAATGCGTACCTTAGATGTGTGGGAAGTGGTTTCAATTCCATCAATATTGGAGTCTCTAGTGGCTCTTGAGGAGTGTCCAATACTTCCTTAGAGGTCTCTAAGGGTATAGAAGTTGTTGGAGAAGAATCAAGAGAAGTGGTGGAAAGAACGTAATTGCCCTCAGATTTTCCCAAAATCACGGCACCTCTGTTTCTTCCACGGCCGTGGTTTTGGCCGTGAAAGTCAATTACGGCACCTCTGATAGTTACACGGCCGTGGTTTTGGCCATGTAACTTACTAGAGTCCTCTGAATAGCTAATTACGGTCATGTTGGTGGGAACCACGGCCGTAGAATAGCACGATTGGCCGTGATTCCTCACGTTTTCTAACCCATCGTAGAGTTTTTCAAAATCTTCTTCATGCACTTCCTTTTGCTCCTCTAAAGCTTCAATTTCCTCATTGCATTCCTCTTCCTCTCCTATGTCCATAATGCTCATAGCGATCACCTTTTGCAAAGGATCTTTGAATAGAATTGAGCTTACTTCCTCTCTAGATGCCTCTTCGTCATGGATGTTAAACATATCCTCTTCAAGAGCTGGTTCTTTCATCAAAGTGGAAAGAACGAACTCTACCTTTTCCTCTCCTATGTCGAAGGCGAGTCTAGCATTCTTGCAATCCACCATACAACTAGATGTTGCAAGAAACGGTCTTCCGAGTATGATCGGGACCGGACTATCTGCAGGAATGTCAAGCACAACAAAATCTATTGGAACATATAACTTACCAAGCTTGACCGGGACGTGTTCAATGATACCGACGGGACGAGTTATGGATCGATCCGCCATATATAACGTCATCTTCACCGGTTTAGGCTCGCCTAGACCGATCTTCCTGCATAATGCAAGCGGAATGATGCTAACGCTTGCTCCTAAATCACATAATGCATCATATATGACATCTCCTACTCCGATTGGAATACAAAATGACCCCGGATCTTTCATCTTTGGGGGCATCTTTTCCTTCATCGTTTTGATGAGATCCGACGATTCCGAACTCATCTTGACTTCTCCAAAGTCTTCTAATTTCCTCTTGTTAGAGAGGATCTCCTTTAAGAACTTTCCATATGCTGGCATACCTACAATTGCATCAATGAAAGGTATATTAATATGCAATTTGCTCATGAGTTCAATGAACTTACCGAATTGCTTGTCTAGACGCGCTCTTGCTCTAGATTGTGGGAATGGTAGGGGAGGTTTGTAAGCTGGAGGAGGAATGTAGATGTCTTCCTTCTCCTTCCCCTTTTCCTTCTCCTTTTCGACGGGAACTTCGACAAACTTGGGCTGCGGGTCGGTGGTTGTTGCTCCGCTCCTAGTTGTGATAGCCATCACCCTTCCTTTCGGGTTATCTTCCGCCTTTCCTGGAAGTTTTCCTTAATTTCTAGGAACTTCCTCAGCATTCCTGAACTTTTGGTTTTCTAAAACCTTTTGGGCTTTATCAACCTTAGTGATGTGACTCTCCAATCCTTGAAGCTTTCCCAAGATCGTTTCCAACATGGGATCGGACTTCTCTTTCCCCGAAGTGCGTCCACTATTAGATGTTTGCCCCTGGCTTTTCAAAGGACTGGAAGAAGATGGTGGAGTCAGTGAATTTCCTGAATTGGGATAAGAATTACCGGAGTTTTGTTGTTGGTTGGAACGCCAATTGTTGTTGTTTGAACCCCTATTGTTGTTCAAATTGTTATTCCGGTTGTTGTTGTTCCAATTGTTCCGGTTGTTGTGCCGGTTGTTGCGATTGGTGTTCTCATTCCCATTGTGGTTATTGTTGTTTCCTAAATAACCAACATCTTGCTCCTTAGGCTTTGGAAAGCTAGCCTTGATGACTTCCTTCAATTCTTTAATCTCGGTGTTGAGAGAAAAGATTTGAGTTTGAGCAGCTTGTGTTAGCTTTGCTCCTTGCTCCACTCGATTAGCTTCCACTTTTCGGTGAGAGTACTTTTCAATAACTCGGGCGGGCTTGCTTCTCAATGAAGTCCCAAGCGTCATCTTCCCTCATGTCCATGAATGTGCCACATGAAAGGGATTGGAGCTTGAATTGTGTTTCCACATCTAGCCCCTTATAGTATATCTCCAATAACTCCAATTTGGAAATGCCATGGTGTGGGAAATCCAATAGTAAATCCAGAAATCTTTCCCAAGACTGAAACAAACTTTCATTAGATCTCATAGAAAAAGCATTAATTTTACCTCTCAACTCCGCCGTCTTAGATGGTGGAAAGAATTTGGTTGGGAACTCCGAAGAAAGATCCTCCCATGTGTTGAGTCTTCCATTTGGAAGAGCTTGATACCAAGATAAAGCTTTCCCTTTCAAAGAGAAAAAGAATGGCTTGATCTTGTAATTGTTGGTGGTTGCATTCTTTGGCTTCATTGTCTCCATCAAGATCTCAAAATTCTGTAGATATTGATGTGGAGATTCGACACGCGTTCCTCCAAACTGGCTTTGGCGAACGATGGTAACTACTTGTGGGTTAAAGCTAAACCCCTGAATATCATCAGCATCAAAGTTCACACCTAGACGGCGTAGTTGCTGAATTGGATCCATTCTTTGGCCAAGAGTTCTTGGCTCTTCATCTACACGAGCGGGTCTCGCACCCCCAGCCGGGATACGATGATTGGCGGCTGGTCTTGGATTATTCTGGTTCGCATTGATCGTTGGATCAATGTCCTATAGCGATGGCATGGAGTAGTCGCTCTCTTCATCGGATGAGTCGGTTCTAACCGATCTTGTCGATTTCCTTCTCATCTTCTTCTTGGAATCACTCATCTCCAGCCTCATTTGCAGCATCATGTCCTTGAGCTCATCAATTTGTAATTGATGACGCTCCGATTCTTCCTTGCGAGTCTTCTCGCTCCATCTAAGTCGAGCTTCGGAATCATCCAACTCCGCTTGGATATCCCTCTCTTTACTTTCAGCCATCTTTCTTTCTTTGAGTTTCTTTCTCAAAGTCTTCTCAAGTTCTTGATCAAGAGGTAAGAGGTCTTTGTTGGTGTTAGACCTGCGCATATACCTAAGATAACCTGCAAATATCACTTAAAAGAGATATAAAATGACAAGAGCAAAGCTCCCAAGCTTGACAACCGATAACCGAATTTGGCCTAAACCAAATCCCCGGCAACGGCGCCAAAAACTTGTTTGCCCTAAAACGTGCGCGCAAATAAGCTTTAAATTTATAAAACTAGAATCAAAGCAAGCGAACCCGCAGTGTACGGATCGGCGTAGTAAAGCAAGAATTCCATAGTGTCGAACTCAGGGATTTGGGGGGAACAAATTTAGTTCACAAATCGTCAAGCAAGTAAATGTAATAAGCTTTGCAAATATTGGGAAACCAGCAATCCTAAAGATCCAGGTATCTAATTGTGGCAATCGATTCAAGATATACTAAAGAACTAAGGACAGAGTTAAGAATTGCAAAGATATACTAAGGTAAAGCAATGTACGGTGAAGTTCCAAGACTTTATATGACTTATCTAAAGACACTCTCTATAAAGGTTGTTGAGGTTTCAGTACAGAAAGGATCTATGGATAATAATTAATCTCAAATACCCAAACTTGTAACCCAAGGATCAAGACTAACTAAAACGATTAAGGTTGTGACACTCGAAATCGAAATAGAGGGTGATGAGTCTCTGATGCGTCCTTGGAGGTAACCAAGGATAACTCCGGATCTAGATCAAGCAAAACTCCAACTACTCCTTGATTCTTTGTGCAACATTGTATCGTTTCGGATCCAAAGGGGCGGAAGCGATGAAGAAACAAAGGTTACTTCGATCTAGAGAGATCAAATAAACCTTTTTGTGTGGATCGAAGGTTGATTCTTAAGAAGAATCCTCGAATATGGATTTCAGGGATCAAAGACGAGATCCAAGGGAGAAATTTGAGAGATAGAAGAGAGGTTTTGATGCCCAAGCTAAGTAGGAGGAAATTCTTTTCAAAACTTAGTAATATTGAACATGGAAAATAAGTGAGGCAAGATATCTCTTATATAGAGAGTCTTGCCTACCTATGGGCCAACGGGCCAAACAAAAACACATGAAGAAAAGCCCAAAAGGGAAAACCCTAAAAGGATAAGTTCAAAAGAGAATATTCTTATACGGAATATCCCTTTTATTACATAAAAAGGAAAACATGAAAATATAGTCCGAAAAAAAGCTAGCTTCATGCCATTGGGTCGGAAAGACGAGACATGTCGCTAACGGAACCGGTAGCCTATGCCATGGTGGTGTAGAGACATGGCATGCCGGTAATGGAACCAAGTGAAGAAGTAATGCGGGCGATGATGGAGCCGGTGGCTCGAGCAATGGCCTTAGCTCGGGATCGGGTGATCGGTCCATCTGAACGAACTCTAAGAGCCTCGTCCTCCTCGTCTATGGTCAACGTAAAAGGGACATCCAAGGGCGCATCAGTCTCACTACTACCTAGAAAAGGGCAAGCCAAGACTACATTAAAGCTAATCTTTAACCTTGGATTAAAGTAAAAGCAAGGTTCGTAAACTAGGGTAAATCACGGTCAGATCTTGAGAACCACGGCCGTGGAACTTCAAGAACAGACCATGATTTGGGTTCGTCGACGAGATCTCTCTAACTCTCAGGGTCCAATCGATTTACGATCGATCTATCATCATCTAAGCCACAACTATTAACCCTTCACCTTAGAATTGCTAACGGGTTTTAGCCAATAACCATTGTCATGATATCAAAAATCAATTTAAGAAGAATGAAAGATGAAAACCCTCGGAAACTCAAATATAACTCAAAGTCAATCTCAAATCCAAAACACAAATTGGAATACTCAATGGATTTAGAATATAACACAAAACCTCACAATGATCTAGGGTAAATATGAAGAACAAGTTGTCAATCCGTCTTCAATAACTAACCCTAATAAAGAGGTAAAAACCTTCGGCAATCTTCAATCCACCTTAGGCGAGAATGCTCCAAGCAAGGTAAGCGGCCGTCACGTCTCCGCAAGATCCAACGCCAATGTCACGGGAATAAGCCGTAAGCGTCCGTGCCCAAAACTCTCTTCTCTAACCTTTTTATAAGACGGGGCAAAAGTAACCGTCCCCGACCAATCACGTAAATAACGTGGTAAATGAAGTCTCGTCAAAAGATCGCCTAAATCACGGTCTCAAGGGATTCCACGACCGTGGTTTAGGGCGTGGAATTGGGTTACGGTCTCTCTCATCTTCCACGACCGTACTTTAGGCCGTGTAACTTACTGGAATGCTCCACGCTCATGATGCCAAGATCCACGGCTGTGGTTTAGAGCGTGGACTCTTCTACGGCCATAATTTAGGGCGTGGAAGTGTAGATTGCTTGTGGTTTCCTTTGTGTCGTGACATTCTCCATCTTAGCTTCTTCTTTAGCTTCCTTGATGTGTTCCTAATCCTTGGATATGATTGAATCCTCTCTTATCTCTCTCAAATGGTCCGGTTTCAGCTCTTATTCACCTATAATCAACACAAAGCTAATGTAGACCTCCATATCGAAAATATAGATAAACAAGCTAACAAATGCTTCAATACCTTATCCATGAACAGTCTAATGAATGAAAAACAACTAGAATAAGTGCCTAGAATATTGCAATATTTCATGCTAACAACTTCCGATATAAAAACTTTCGGATGAACTTCCGGTATGAAAATTTTCATTATGAACTTCCGGTATGAACTTTCAGTATGAACTTCCGGTATGAACTTCCGGTATGAACTTTCGGTATGAACTTCCGGTATAAAAAATTTCGTATGAAAAACTTCGTTATGAACTTCCGGTATGAAATTCCGGTATAAAAATTTTCGGTATGAACTTCCGGTATAAAAAATTTCAGTATGAATACCCGGTATGAACCTCCGGTATAAAAAATTTCGGTATGAATTTCCGGTATGTGAATTTTCATTATGAACTTCTGGTATGAACTTCCGGTATGTAAAATGTCCGGTATGTAAATGTCTGGTATATAAAATGTTCGGTATGTAAATGTCCAGTATGTTAATGTCCGGTATGTAAATGTCCGGTATGAAAATAGAAAATAAGAAGGGAAATAAAATAAAATAAAATAAAAAGTAATTAAAATCAAAAATTACATAACAAACATCGAATATTATTTCTTTTATAATAGAAGGGTTAATTAGTTTTATCTTACCATTAAATGAAAGTGGTAAAAAATCATGGGGTATATTTAAGAAATGGAAAACTAGAAAAGGCCTAATTAGTATACAATAAAATAAAAAAGCCTACTTACCTAATTAGCCCTTCTTTTTAAAGCTTTTAACTCCAAATATATTTTATTGTATAAATTATAAAGTAGTTTGAGTTAATTTGATCGGTTAAGAACCATGAGTTCTAAGTTGCTAGTTGAAATCAAAACTTTTACCTATAAGTATAGGTTTTAAATACATGTTTATTAAGAAAGGAATGTGTTTGACTAGATTATATAAAGTATACCAAAATTTATTGCAAAAAAATTATAATCTTACATATAGACTAGGAGTATAAGCCTGTGCTACGCACGAGCATCCCATTACACTTAAAATTAATTTGATGTTATAGTCAATTGATCAGTTGTGCGGCAAAAAAAATAGTCTATATTCTTGCAAGAATAAGGAGTTTGACAATGTTATTTATATTTTGGGTTGTAAGGAAAGTAATTTATTGATTAATCATAAAATATGCTACAAAATATGCATTTTTATTACTGAGTTGGACTAAGGTAAGAAAATAAATCAAAATATTTGATTGAATTCAATAATATATATAAAGAGAATGTTGTTAATGTATAAATTGTTAAATGTACTAATGATGACTACATTTATTAAAAAAAAAAAAACTCAATCTTACTTGTAGGTAGGATTAAATTTAATTATAAATATTGGTTTAAATTATATATTTGATATGAAAAGGGTGTCATTAGATTAAGGGTCCGTTTGGTTTTAACTCCGAAAATGTAAACGGAATGAAAACAAATTTAGTTCATACGCATACTCTTGTTCATGAAATTTTTTGGAATCATTCCTTATGGTTTGAAGTGATTGGAGTAGAGTTTGATTACTTTTGATACCCTATAGGAAAATAAAATGTGGGGAAGTAAGTGTATTTTGTATTAAACCATAAGGAATGATTCCATAAAATTTCATGAATAAGGATATATATATATATATAGACTAAATTCGTTTTCATTCCGTTTCCGGAGTTGGAACCAAACGGGCCCCCGCGGTGAAGAAGGTCGCCCCAGCAGTCTTGAGGTCTGTCACCGCCCCGCGGTGACAATGGGTCGCCCCTGCGGCTGAGGCAATCCGCCCCTGCGGATGCGCTGCAAATCGCGCTCAATCTGTTTTCGTCCGTTTTATCTTCCTTCCATAGATAGAATATTTGATCTTCTATCTTATGGGGCGGTTTCCTTATTTTCTTTCTAACCCTAGACGTCCTTCCTTCTATCTTTTCCGCATCTCCTATATATTCCCATATTTTCTTCTTTTCCCCGTTTCTTGATTACATCTTCTTCAACCCTAGAGTGTTGCAGTCTTGCCCACTGTGTTCTTGTTGAACGCGTAAGTTCTTCCTCCCTTGTTTTTCATCACGTTCATGTGTTGTTGCACCTTGCTTCTCTTCTATTTCGTTTCCCTCTTCGTTTCCTCTTTTCTTCTTCTCCAAGAATCAAGTTTGATCCTTGATTCTTGTAGAGCGCTCCGTTGATGATCCTTTGATGTTCAAAGACTCCCTTGGTTGAGTTGTGACGTGGTTGTGTGTTGAGAAGAGCAAACTTTGGCCTTTGTTGCGTTCCTTGTTATCGAAGGAGTCGACAACGCTTCTGTACTGAAAACCGTCCCCGCGCCTCTGTTGTGCCGCCCATGCGTGTTGCCGCCCCTGCACCTGTCCAGCCGCCCCTGCGGTTTCCTTCTGCAGTAACTCTCGTTCTTGTGAGTTACTTCCTTCCTTCCTTTTTTCGTTCCTTTCCTTGTTCCTTCTGGTTGTTCCTTGTCCCCTGAGTATACTCTAAGACTAGGGTTGAGCCCTTAGCTTGTGAAGATCTCTTAGAGATCATTGAGACTAGAAGTTATAGACTTCTAGCAACCGTTTCGTTCCTGATTCGTGATGATTGTGTGAAAAGGCTTTCCTTGCTCCTTTCCTAATGGAAACCGAGTCGTCTTTGAGTTGTTTGTTGAGCTTTGAGTTACCTTCGAGTGAGGTAAGTCCCTTGGACTTACTTAGTTTCATTTCGTATATTGGTTCGAGTGTTTTGGCTTGTTTGTGTTGTTTATCATGTTTATAACGGATAACCGGAATTAGATTCACCCTTTATAACCTTAATTGGTCCAAGTGTATGATAATCAGGTGGTGACAACTTGCCTAGTTTTTAGAAGACTGGAATGTGCTCTTGTAATCCAAGCCTGTAGGTAACGGATAGTACTGATCTATTCCTATTGGTAGACGGAAGCGGAGGCGAGTTTCGGGAGATTCTCGTGTGACAAAATAAGTTGAATTAGTAATGGATAACCTTAAGAAAGATAATAACCGGTTGTGTGCGAGCATGCTATATGTTTACCTTTACCTTATGTGTGCTGGTGCCTTTACATTCTCTTCGATATCTAGAATGTTAGCTAACGATTTATACCGTTGTTGCAGATATTCCGCAGGTTCAAGATGCTACTGAGTGATCCGGATGGTGTGGTCAGCCGGGTTTCCCATAAATTATAGGACGGGATCGGGTTTATGGTTATATTGTTGTTTTTCCTTTTGTTTTGAACTCACCTGCGAGTCTTTTACGCTTTCCTTTGTTTGAACCTTTGGTTTTACATTCAGTTTTGGTTTTCATTCGTCTGTGTCTTGTTGTAAGATCCGTTGTGTTGTTGCTACTCTAAGGGTCGGGACCTATTGTGCGGTCCTAACCCGTAGCTTCTCGAGTTCCCAGAACTTGGAGTGTTACAATATGGTATCAGAGCCAGGTTGGCAACAATGACACTCGAAATCTTCTAAAGGTCGGATGGATAAATAAATAGAATCTGCAAGGGGTCTAACGTTTTCAAAAGGGGGTTTTGTTTTAAACTTTTCGGTTTGGGATAGATGTACGGGCGACCACCACTACCTCCGCGGATCTCAACAGTGTAGTTTCTTATATGTTGGCCTTTATATGCTTTTCCTGGTTTTCTGCTTTAGTTGTTGCGTGGCCTTATATTTATATATAGGCTTATATATCTATCCTTATAGCAGATGGCACGCACTAGAGTTACCGCTACTGTAGGCCGAGGAAGAGGTCGACCACCACTTCCACCTGTCGTCTGTGGACGAGGACGTGCAAGAATACCTCCACTAGCTAGAGGTCGGGGTCAGGGCCCCAGTTGCTGATCCGTCTATCGCTGAGGCGTTCGTTGAGGAGGTTGTTGAGAGTGTTGTTCTTGAGGCTGGGAACGGTACCACTGCTAGGTCCGGATTACAAAGAGTGCCATCGACGGAGTCCGGTCGAGTGTCCATAGGAGCTTCTGCATATCGCGACTATGTGCAAAGAGTTGAGGAAGCTATCAGGGCTGGAGGACCAGCACCAATTCTGTCAATTCTCATGAGATCAGCTGAGGTTTCGCAGAGAGTTACACAGGTTGTTGCCCCGCCTGCCAAAGTTGTTGAGGTTGTTAGAGCGCCGGCTGAGACGAAGAAGCCGAAACCCGACAGTTGGTTGAAGGCTTTTGATCAGCTGAAGGTTCCCACCTTCATGGGAAAGACAGGATTAGAGGTGGAACAATGGCTAGGACAGCTGGATTCTGCTATGTAGGCTATCGGTTGTCCAGAGGGACATCGAGTCAACATTGCACAAATGTTGCTGAAGGATGAGGCTCATTCTTGGTGGAGGACAGCTCGCAGTAAGGTCACCAGTTATGAGCAGATAAAGACGGTGATCAGATATCGCTACTGCCTTGCATCTATGAGGAGAGACCGTCTTCAGGATTTCCTTGAGGCTGGATTGGAGGATTTGCCTATTGTTGAGATCATCAGCAAGTTTCAGGATGAGTTGTCTTTGTTGGGTCCGTCTGCACCACCTGAGGATCAACATGTTTACCTTTTCTCTCGGAGGCTGAGAGAGTCGACACGCTCTTATCTTGTTGGTTTCCGTTTTGATTCTCTGACGAACTATCAAGATAGAGCTTTTGCTTATGAGAGAGACCGACCGGGTCAGAGGAGAGCTTCTCAGACAGGAGGTCCTGAGAAGAGACAAAAGACTGGACCAACCAGTGCTAGAGTTGAAGCAGCTGGATTTGGACGTAGTCAGACGCCGGAATGTTCTGGTTTCCAGCAGAGTTCTGACAAAGGACGGCAGTGTCATAACTGCGGAGGTGCAGGACACATCCGAGCTGATTGCAAGAAGCCAGAAGTGACTTGCTTTTCTTGTGGCTAGCCCAGACACAGAGTTGCATTTTGCCTCCAAGGCAAGGCGTTATCACAGCAGGGATCTTCACCTACTAGTGTTGCATGAAGTGGACAGAGATCATAGTATCAGCAGCAGCAGAGAGTTTCCGATTCTACTGCACCTCAGGGTTCCACTCCGGGACAAGGGAGAGGTAGAGGACGTGTTGGTGGATCTGCGGACACCAGAGATGCATCAGCCAGAGTGTATGAGCTAAGGAGTGTTGTCGAGCCGATAGCACCAGCGACCACAGGTACCATTCATATTAATGGTTTTCCTGTCAGAGTTTTTTTCGATACCGGTGCTACGCATTCTTTGATATCAGATGCATGTGTAGATAGTTTGGTCTTAGTTACTGTAGAAGGTGGACCCTTCTTTATAGGATTACCCGATGGGGGAAAGATTAGAGGTACATGAGAGGTTTGCGATTGCCCTATTAGATTCGGAGGTCGCGATTGGCCAGCTGACTTCTTCGTCATGTATTTAGTACAGGAAAAAGTTATTATGGGGATGGATTGGATGGATCGACCCCGAACAGTTCTGGACATCGGCAAGAGGACAGTGACGGTAACTACAGATGTAGGCCACGTTGATATCTTCCGAGGATGGGATCTCGGGAAGACTGGTACATTCATCAGTGTAGTGCGAGCTGCGAGACTTATCAATCACGGTTGCGAGGGTTTTTGGTGCTACACCATGAAGGATAGTACAAGTCCGCCTTTGGAGGAGATTCCAGTAGCTTGCGAGTTTGCTGACGTCTTTGGTGAGCCATTAGATTTACCTCCATAGAGGAGTGTAGACTTTGGCATTGAGCTAGAGGCCGGTACGAGGCCGATCTCTAAGGCTCCTTATCGTATGGTGCCTATCGAGATGCTTGAGTTGAAGAAGCAGCTCGAGGAGTTAGCAGAGAAGGGCTTCATCCGCCCTAGTGTATCTCCTTGGGGCGCACCAATTCTCTTCGTCAGGAATAAAGACAGGTCAATGAGGTTATGTATCGACTACCGAGAGCTGAACAAGGTGAAGATTAAGAACAAGTATCCATTTCCCCGTATCGACGATCTTTTGGATCAGCTGCATGGGGCTTCAGTGTTTTCGAGGATCGATCTGAGATCCGGATATCACCAGCTGAGGGTGAGAGAGGAGGACATAGCCAAGACGGCATTTCAGACTAGGTGTGGCCACTACGAGTTTGTAGTGATGTCATTCGGGCTTACGAACGCGCCCACAATCTTCATGGAGTTGATGAACAACATCTTCATCGACTTCCTCGACCAGTTTGTAGTTGTCTTCATCGACGACATTCTGGTTTACTCTCGCAGTAGAGAGAAGCATGCAGGACACTTGAGGATCATTCTTCAGGTCTTACAGGATAAAGAGCTCTACGCCAAGCTCTCTAAGTGCGAGTTTTGCATGCCCGAGGTAGCATTCCTTGGCCACATCGTTTCATCTTAAGGGATCAAGGTAGATCCGCCGAAGATTGAGTCAGCAGCATCATGGATGCCTCCTAAGAACATCAAAGAGGTATGCAGCTTCTTAGGATTGGCGGGCTACTACCGGCGTTTTGTTGAGGGCTTTTCAGTTATCGCCCGACCGCTCACTTCCTTGCTGAGGAAGTCTATGAGGTTCGTATGGTTCGAACCGTGCCTGCAGAGCTTCAAGGAGCTGAATAAGAGGTTGACCTCTGCTCCTATCCTAGCTCAGCCAGAGGGTATTTAGGACTTTGTGGTTTACAGCGACGCATCCAAGTTGGGTTTGGGATGTGTTCTAATGCATAGGGGTAAGGTGATTGCTTACGCGTCTAGATAGATGAAGATGTACGAGGAGAATTATCCTACCCATGATCTTGAGTTGGCTGTTTTCGTTCATGCTTTGAAGATCTGGATACACTATTTGTACGGAGCTACATGTCAGATTTTCACAGATCATAAGAGTCTAAAGTACATATTCACTCAGTGGGAGTTGAAAAACCGCCAGCACAGATGGTTGGAGTTGATCAAGGATTTTGATCTTGAGATCTTATACCACCCAGGGAAGGCTAATGTGGTAGCTGACGCCCTCAGTAGGAAGACTCTCCGGGAGATGGCGATTGCTAGGCTGACAACTCAGCAATAGTTACAGTGAGACCTTGCTTGGCTAGAGATGGATAACCACTTTCCGGATTCCGACATCTACCTATCCACCTTGGAGATAGTTCGTGATCAGTTGGCCGAGATCCGACAAAAACAGGAGAGTTGCCCAGCTTTGACGCAGATCCGAGACCGGATGTCTCGAGGAGAGGCACCCTAGTTTGCAGTTGGTACTGATGGGATCTTGAGACGTCAGGATCGTGTTTGTGTGCCTTTAGATCGAGAGTTGAGAGAAAGGATCCGTCAGGAGGCTCACTCTTCACCTTACTCAGTGCACCCTGGTGCGAGTAAGATGTATCACGATCTTAGACGCTTTTTCTAGTAGGAGGTCTGAAGCCAGACGTCACGAGATATGTAGCTCAGTGTGCGACCTGTCAGGAGGTCAATATCGAGCATCATCGACCAGGAGGCGAGCTACACCAACTCCCCGTTCCCCATTGGAAGTGGGAAGACATCTCGATGGATTTCGTTACCGGTTTGAGACCGAGTCTTGGTTTTGATGCTAACTAGGTGATAGTAGATCGACTAACGAAGACCGCACGTTTCATTCCGATCAAGGAAACGTGGTTGGTGAGCGATTGGCAGAGGAGTTCACGGGACAGATAGTGAGACTTCATGGAATATCTAGGACTATAATCTTTGATAGAGATGGACGGTTCACATCGAGGTTCTAGCAGCAGGTTCATGCAGCCCTAGGTACGAGTCTGCAGTTCACGACTGCTTATCATCCTCAGACTGATGGTCAGTCTAAGCGGACCATCCAGACTCTAGAGGACATGTTGAGAGCATGCGTGTTAGACTAGGGACAGGTGTGGCCAGATCACCTTCCCTTAGTGGAGTTTCAATATAACAATAGTTGGCTCGCATCGATCAGAATGGCTCCTTATGAGGCTTTATACGGACAGAGATGTCATACACCGTTGTGGGATGAGCCGAGTACTGCTAGCGGAGTAGCACCTGAGCAAATACAAGATGACATGGCTCGAGTAGCAGTGATCCGGTGAGCGGATGTTGGCAACACAAAGTCGACAGAAGTCCTATGCAGATAAGAGACGCAGACCTCTAGAGTTCAGAGTTGGATCTCAAGTTTGGTTGAGAGTATCCCTGACACGAGGCGTCAGACGTTTCGGTGTCAAGGGGAAGTTGAGTCCTAGATACGTCGGACCGTTTGAGATTTTTGAGCGAGTTAGAGAGGCAACATATAGACTTGCTTTGCCACCGAGAAACGAGGGTATTTACCCCGTCTTTCATGTGTCGCAACTACGGGAGTACATACCAGACCTGAGACACATCGTCAGTCATAAGGACCTAGTGATCGAACCAGACCACACGTTCGTAGAGCACCCGGTGGCTGTCTTGGAGCGTAGTACGAGACGCTTGCATTCGAAGGACATACCTATGAAGAAGATTCAATGGTCGATGCGAGGAGCTGATGAGGCGACTTGGGAAAAGAGGATAGTATCCAGAGTAACTATCCGGAGTTTTATGCTGAGATGGATGCACCATTAGCGTAGTCGTTTTGTTTGGTTTTCCTGTGCTACCTTGCGTACGCTTTTTGTGACGTTTTGAGTTACGTGCCCCGAGAGGGAATATATGAGTTCAGTTCTATTTCTGTGTGTTGTTATGTGATCGTTGGGCGTTTGCAAGTTTCGGGACAAAACTTCTTTTTAGAGGGATTTGGTGTAAGATCCCAGTTTTGATCTTCACCACCCCCGCGGTGAAGAAGGCCGCCCCAGCGGCCTTGAGGTCTGTCGCCGCCCCCGCGGTGGCAATGGGCCGCCCCTCCGGCTGAGGCGATCTGCAGCTGAGGCGATCTACCCCTGCGGATGCGCTACAGATCGCGCCCGATCTATTTTCGTCCGTTTTATCTTCCTTCCATAGATAGAATATCCGATCTTCTATCTTATGGGTCGGTTTCCTTATCTTCTTTCTGACCTTAGACGTCCTTCCTTCTATCTTTTCCGCATCTCCTATATATTCCCGTCTTTTGTTCTTTTCCCCGTTTCTTGCTTACGTCTTCTTCAACCCTAGAGTGTTGCTGCCTTGCCCCCTATGTTCTTGTTGAACGTGTAAGTTCTTCCTCCCTTTTTCTTCATCACGTTCATGTGTTGTTGCACCTTGCTTCTCTTATGTTTTGTTTCCCTCTTCGTTTCCTCTTTTCTTCTTCTCCAAGAATCAAGTTTGATCCTTGATTCTTGTGGAGCGTTCTGTTAATGATTCTTTGATGTTCACAGGCTCTCTTGGTTGAGTTGTGACGTGGTTGTGTGTTGAGAAGAGCAAGCTTTGGCCTTTGTTGTGTTCCCTACCGTCGAAGGAGTCGACAGCGCTTCTGCATTGAAAACCACCCCTGCGCCTCTGTTTTGTTGACCCTGCGTGTTGCTGCCCCTGTGCCTGTCCAGCCACCCCTGCGGTTTCCTTCTGCAGTAACTCTCGTTCTTGTGAGTTACTTCCTTCCTTCCTTTCCTCGTACCTTTCCTTGTTTCTTCTCGTTGTTTGATAGCATGTATTATAGTCTATATTTTGGGGCTGGTTTAGACCTTTTTTCTTCAGTCATTTGCATGTATGGATGTATATTATGTGATTATATTATTGTTTCATCTACCTTTACGGGAATCGAGTTCTACACCTAGTTTCGTTGTAATTGTAGGTAAAATGGCACGTTTTGGACTAAAATGGTGCTAAGGAGTCATTGGAGCTACATTTTGGAGCTTAAGGAAGAACTCATGAAGTATGGAAATGATTAAGAAGATTAACTTTGGACCAGATTCGAGAGATTTCACATTCAGTTGAGATTCACCTCGGTCAGCTACAGTGTCACCTCGACCGAGGTGATCTTGAGGAGCGTCCCGACCGAGGCGAATACCTTGTTGCCGGCGAGATCCATATTTTTGGCTGAGATCTTTTAATTTTGGAAAGAAGATATCTTATATTTTTGGGCTGGATTTCTAGAAAGAAGATATTATTTTTGGGAGATCTATTTTAGAGATATGGATATATTTTCTAGGAAATTATCTTTTTAAGATATTATTATCATTGGAAGATAATTCTCCTATATAAAGGGTTGGATTTCCACAAGTTCAACTATGCTTGGAGGCTGAGAACATCCAGCAATTAAGAGATTTTCTGGAAGCTTGAAGGAAGGGTTGAAGGATTGAAGATCAAGGAAGAAAATATTCATAGTTTCGAGTTAGCTTTTGAGGGAGTTTGTAAGACTTTCTTAGATTCCCTTTTGGTTTGTTGTCTTTGCTGAGTTGTGGTTGAGGAACGCTTGTTGTTTGATATTGATTCAGTTATTGAGGCCTTTTTCTTAAGGTTTTCTTGTTCGAATATTGATTCCCTTTCCATATATTTGATTATTGTTATCATGATGATTATTGGCTAAGTTTTTTATACGATTCTAGGGTGATTGGCTGAAAGTTGTAGGAAAGACGATGATAGAATGATCTTAATCCCAGCAGGACCCTGAAAGCTCGAGTCCTTAACCTTAACCCTAGAACACCTCGCTCAGTCGAAGAACATCTCGGCCGGGGTTGGATCTGACTGAACGAGGTGAACCTTTCTTGATCCGAAACTGAAGTTAAGTATTCTAGTTTGCCAAATCCTATCCTTATTACACCTTTCCTGGTTCAATGCAAGCCTAGGATGAGACTTACACGGTAATTCCTTTGTTTGTTTACCTAAGATCATGAGTGTAGGTAATAAAGGTTTATCCTTTATTGGGGTTTGAGTGTGCATTCGTCCCATCTTTGTGAGTTAACCTAAGACTTACCCGGTAAAGGTTGATTCTATTCCCTTGGGTGGCGTGTTGGTTTGAGATTATAGTTCCTTTCCTTAGTACCTTGAGACTTACCCGGTGATAGGAGCTTTGGTTTGGGATAGTGAGTAGTGAGACTTACCCGGTAATCTATTCCCATCTTATAAACACCTTCCCTTTGCAAACCTCAGCTTTGTCTGCGATATCCTTTGAGATCTTGAGTCGGAACCACAACTAGATGTCTTAATCCCTAGAATCCGCATTTTCCCTTACTTAACTTTAACATCATCTTTGATTGCTTTAATTGCTTTTGGTTATTTGCAATACTTGACAACCGATTCTGTGTTTTGTTTCACCTAAGTCCTTGTGATTGACCCCTGAAATTCTTGCTTTTATTACAATTGACCCGTACACTACGGGTTTGCATATTTGTTCAAGCATACTCTTGGGTTATAAATTTAAAGCTTGCACACACCGTTTGGAGAGAACATTGTTCCTTGTCCCCTGAGTATGTTGTAAGACTAGAGTTGAGCCCTTAGTTTGTGGAGATCTTTTAGAGATCATTTAGACTAGAAGTTATAGACTTCTAGCAACCGTTTCGTTCTTGATTCGTGATGCTTGCGTGAACAGGCTTTCCTTGCTCCTTTCTTAAGGGAAACTGAGTCGTCTCTGAGTTGTTTGTTGAGCTTTGAGTTACCTTCGAGTGAGGTAAGTCCCTTGGACTTTCTTAGTTTCATTCCATATATTAGTTTGAGTGTTTTGGCTTGTTTGTGTTGTTTATCATGTTTATAACGGATAACTAGAATAGGATTCACCCTTTATAACCTTAATTGGCCCAAGTGTATGATAATCGGGCGGTGACCACATGTCTAGTCCATCATAAGGATCAACAAACCTTTTAGATCAAAGAGACTTAACCGGGCATAAATCGATGAGAGAAGTCATGTGAAAAGAATAGCATTTGCGTACGAATAAGACTCAAAGTATTAAACAATAATACGGCAAAGAAAATCTAACTGTAACTAGGGTTTTGAATCTGGGGTGTGATAGTCTACCCTAGAAGTCTGAAACGAGAAATATATAGAAAGAATCCCGGGCCAAAATATACACAAAAAGGCCCAACAAAAGATGGAGGATAGCTCATAATTAAGTTCAAGAGTGCCGTCGAAGTCCATGCGACATGGGGAACGGTCAAAGACAACATAGACACGATCAAGCATGTTGTCTCACAAGTTGTTTGGACTTGACTCTTCCTGATTTGCACCAAAAATAGTGAAGGTGGTGTGGGTTGATCCAGACGGCATGTGAGATGCTTGAGACGGCTTAACATCTCATCTCACATATTGTCTCATTCCCGTCCGGGATGCCGTCTTGTATGATTTTATGCTCCTTGCAACTTAGTTCTTGGTTTCGAGCTATCGATCCTCAACCACTTTTGATGTTGAATTGTGACACTTGACTTCAGGGAAGCTCGAGCTCTCATACATGCATTTGATATATTATGGATCGAAAACGTCTCAAAGTAGGCCTGGAGCGCGTGAAATGTGAAACAACCGGAAGTAGATACCGAAAACATAAGATGAATGCATTTGCATAACAAGAGAATATATCTTGCTTAAAAGAGGTGAAATACACATGAATAAATGTGTAGAAAACACCTATGTTTTGATGCTATAACTTCTCATCACTCACTCTTATTTCTCTCTACCTTAGTTTTATGTCAATAGTCTAGTAGTCTGTGTTATGCTCGTATGCAAACAAATTGTGTCTTGTAACCTTTGTTTCCTTTACTTAATGGATTTGTGATCGGACCTCCCCCTTAAGGTTTCGTACATATACGTAAGGGCCGGACATCCCGAATTGCGTAAACGATTCCGGTATTGTGTTTTTTGCTATTCAATCGTTCATTATCAACTACTTAATGTATATAAAAACAATAATATTATAAATTGTGTAAAACTAATATAATTTATAACAAGTGTCATTATATTATAAAAATATCCGCTATATAAATTTTTAATAAATTTATAACATTTCCTTTACAACCTCAGCTTAATTTACCTACACAGTATACCATGGATAAAATATTAGTGGTTACCAATTACAATATTATTAAAATAATTTATTTCTATTTTTACTAAATTTAATATATTTCTAAAGCAAAAAGATAATTATAGTAGATCTTATTTACTATGTAGAATGATTTAGTCTGGCTCCAATGAAGTTGTCCACCAACTTTATGGTGGAGTTTGAATAATTTATACCGTAAGTTTCATTTGTCTATTAAACACCCGTACGGAAAAATATGGGCTGGTTAATAGGTCTTTTTCAATTTGCATTCCACTAACTAGGCTTATTGTATTTTATTGTTAAGTAAATGTACCCCTCTCCAATTTTTTAATGTGAAACTCTAGCCGTCACTTATTCTTCATCTTCTCCCGTATCTTCTTCTCAAATGCCACTCATCGCCTCCTTTCTCTCTCTCCTCTACTTCCTTCGATCATTGGATCTAGTATGAGGCGTCTTGCTTCTCCATGACGCTACCTCTGGATTCTCATGATCTTCCTTCCAATCTGCTCGATCCTACCTACGCTATGTTTGGTAGGAAGCAAAGGAGCGTTCTCGTCAGGGACTTGCTTGCTCCTACGCGATTTCCTCTCTCTCTTAGGCGAAAAATCACCAATCGTCATTTCCACAGACCCTACGGGATTTCCTCTCTCTAGTTTTCTCGTGTATTTATCTGCTTTATTTATAGCTTCATCGGTTTCGTTAGGATCTTCCTGAAATCGATGGCATAGACTTCTCCTTGTATTTGAATTTTCTTTCAATTTCGGTTTTACTGTATAATATCTGATCAATTCAGCTTCTCCATGGCGCTACCTCCGGATTCTCATGATCTTTCTTCCGATCTGCTCGATCCTACCTAGGAGAAGTCTAAACATAAAACTAATGAGGTACACTTAATAAACACAAAACTAAAAAGGCCTAGTAGACCAAATTCTTTCAAAAAATAATATTTTAAAGGTAAAAATAGTACATATCCTTTGATTTATTGTAAGAGATTAATTTTCAAATACGTATTAGTATAGGAATTTTTTTTTAGTGTCAATCACTCATTCATGGATATTATCGATTTTACAAAAAATATAATTTGTTTTATTTATAAATATTAATTCATATATAACTGTTAAAAAATTGAAACATTTTGGCGTACTAGGTCTTTTTTAGTTTTGTGTTTAGTAGATGTACACCATAATTTTTTTTATCACTTTCATTCAATGGTAGATAAAAATAATTAACCCTTCTATTTAAAAATAATAATTGATGTTTGTTATTTGTTATATAAGTATAAGTTTTAATTTTTAATTACTGAATTTGTTTTTTTATTATTTTCTTGTCTTTTTTATTTTCTTTTTTATTTCTCATACCAGAAAGTTTTCATGCCAGAAGTTCTTATCATAATTTTTTACATACCAAAGTTTTCCATACCAGAATTTCTCATACCAAAATTTTTCATTACTAGAATTTTTCATACTAGAAGTTCATACCAAAAAAAATTTCATACCAGAAGTGTTTTTTTGTCCTTTTTATTTTTTATAATTTTTTTTGTATGAGTTTCTAGTATAAATACCAGAAACTCATCCATAATTATTATTTTTTTGTCCTTTTTTTTATATATTACATATCAAAATTTACATTCCGGAATTAGATACCAGAACTTCAAAAAATTCACTCTTGTTGGAATAAGAACGATGGTACCCAAAGCCTACCAAGCCTTGTCTTCATATCCACCCCATTAGTCTCCGTGCTTGAGATTGGGTTTTAGGTACTTCATCCATCTTAGCCTGCAACTCTTCCCACATCTTATGAGACTTGCAAACCTGAACTGGTTAATACACGAAGGAATCATAATTGATAATATATTGATGAAAAAAGAATTGGTTATATTTACCGGCAAACTTAGGAAGCTCTCTCCGGTTCCAATGGCCATAATTCATAATATATATTCATGAGCACAAGAACTACCTAGAGTTAACTAAACTACAATTACATAAACCGTTAGAAAAAGCAAGCATTTGTAAGGATTCATAACACGAGTATTCAAACAAGTTTTGCTAACAACTGGGCACAAATTTAAACATAACACTCAAAAAAAAAAAAAACTATTAATCAAATTAACCCTAAAAAATTTAATGAGATTAAATGATTCAGGTATACTAGTGAACAATTTTACAAATTTAATATCAATATAATAATATTAAATTACGTTTTAATGTTGAGTTCACCCATTTGGCGCCGGCTGATGGCGTCCAGAGTTTTAAAAAAAATGAAAAATTGGTGTCAGCGTCATTCGCCGGCGTTTCACTTGGACGCTGACACCTTACGGTTGTTTTTTGCTCTTGTGAATTTAAGTGTCGTATATATAACACACCCCAAAATTAATAGTCGAAAGTAAACATAATTGAGATTTAGAAATTAGTCTAAAATTTAAATTTAATGTCTTTATATTAATTGATAAAGGTACGATTTTGTAAATATATTCTTTTCTTTTTCACTAATGTAAGAAATGAATATAACTATTAACTATAATCGATGGTCCAAATTTATCAAACTTCATCATCAAATCATTAAGTTAATAGAGTAACTTAACCGGAGCCTAACTCATAATTAATATAATATGGTTAATTGAGTATATCGATAATAATGGTCAATGCCAGTTGCAATGTGAATTCTATATATGTTGTCTTATACGTGCCCAAATCTGAAATCTCAAAGCAGAATCAAATGGGGAGTTTATTAGATATTGTGAAGCATCCAGAGGAAGTGTTCTTTTTGTTGAAGATGAAGATGGCGTTGATGAGAGTCGCAAAGCAGATCCCTGCGGATCCGCACTTGGGTTTCTGCTACTCCATCCTCAACAATCTCTCTCTAAGCTTTGCTTTCGCTATTCAACAGCTCGGCGCGGACCTTCGTGATGCTGTGAGTGTCCTGTACTAATCGATCTTTCTATGTGTTGCGTACTCACTACTCACTCTTCCATTTGTTGTTTGATTGCAGATCTGCATCTTTTACTTAGTCCTGCGAGCACTCGACACTGTAGGTTAGTTTCATTACCTTAATTAATAATGCTTCCTAATGCTGTTGACTAATTCACATTAATTAATAGAATATTATGATGCTCACATGATACGATACGTTTCTGTAGGATTATAATACTAATTTTATAGTATTTATGTTGAGTAAATTTTAACAATTTTTTTTAATCTTTTATTCTAATTAAAAAAAATATTTCCATGCATATGTATTACTTTGAACTTAAGCAAGTTAAAATTTATAATGCTCAATCAGCAATCCAATATATTTCTCTTTTCATCGGGATTAGTATACTTTGTTAAATGAGGGGAAATCAAAATGTGTTAGGTGACAAATTTTAGAGCAAAGAATGAAACCAATAGCTTAAAATTTTAAAAATACATATTATACGGGGAGGTGCATAGAGGTATTGTGCTAGTATGTTGCTATAAAATTATAATTTTATACTTAATATGTTGCTTCCTTCAAGTTTGAAAACTTACTATTCATCAAAAAAAAAAAACTTTGCTCATCTTAGGCCTCTTGAATCGTTTTTTTGCTACTTCTTACATGTTGCTTCCTTCAAAATTTCATTAATGTCCTATTTTTATCAAATATTTTACATGGTTTTTAAATGTACCTGCGAAAATCTCCAGTAGTTACCGTCATTACACATTTTGCGTGCGTAATTGATAGGGTCTTCAACTACGCATATGAGGAGCTTAGTAGTTCCCAAAAAAATATTTTTTTTTTAAAAACTACTACTACTCTCCCCATAACCCATATGGGTAGTTGAATTTTTTTTTTTTTTTATATACTCCAATTACGCACCCTATATGCGTAGTTGTGGTGGTTTTAGAGATTTTGTCGGTACGTCTATCAACTTCATATTTTATGTATTTATACATGATGACACCAATGACCCGTTTATTTTTTACCTATGGAAACGGAATGAAAACGAATCTAGTGCATATGTATACCGTTGTTCGTGATTGTTTTTGGAATCATTCCTTGTGGTTTAAAGTAATTGTAGTAAAATTTGATTAGTTTTGATACCCATAAGAAAACGAAATGGGAGGAAGTAAATGCATTTTTCATAAAATCACAAGGATTAATTTCAAAAAATTTCATGAACAAAGGTACATATGGACTACATTCATTTTCGAAGTTACAACCAAACGGAGAATAAATTTTAACATTTACAAATAGTATATTGTAACACCCCGAATTCGCGGGACTCGGGATGCTACGGGTTATAGCCTCACAATGGGTCCCGACCCTTAGCCTGACAACAATTTCACTGGATCTTTCCAATAAGGCACAAATATTAGACAAAACCAAACAGTTTGAATGCAATGTGACATAAACCGAGATACAATTCAAAACGGAAACTCCAGTCGAGTTCTCAAAACAACATACATCCAAAACGACTAAAGTACATACGACAATAATACATAAAATAAAACTTCAATCCCCGACCTATAATGTACGGGAACCCCGGCTATCCACTTCTCCGAGTCACTCGGTGGCGTGCCTAACCTGCAAGGCATCTACAAGGCGGTATAAAATTGTTAGCTAAAATTCCATGCATTAGAAAGATGGTAAAGGCACATACATATATAGATCATAAACACACAACATGATAACACTCAAGCCGGTTTATTAGCTTTAATTAAATTATTTCATTACCAAATTAACTTAGGATTTGTGACACGAGAATCAATGATCTCTCACCTCTGTCCCCGTATACCAACAAGGACTAGTTACACCGTCTACCTGACTGGTCTGGTTGCTGATCAGAACCTCCTAGCTCCCGCAAGAGCTAGGCAGTGATGTCACCGCCCGATTATCAAATACTTGGGCCAATATAAGGGTATAAATATATATAGTCGTCCTAGTCTGGTTTAAATGGTATAACGGAAACATTAACATACACCACCATCACACATCGAACTAATACGTGGAAGCTAGCTAAGTAAGTCCGAGGACTTAACTGTCTCAATGATCAACCCGATAGCCCGTACTCCGCTTCTTGCAGGAAGATACTCTAAGCCTGTCCAACAAGGCACACAATTAGTATCACTCTCACAAGCTAGAAGTCCTTAGACTTCTAGTTCTAATGATCTTTACAAGATCATACAAACTCATAAGCTAGGATTGCAAACTCCTAGTCCTCACGATCTTGCAAGATCACAACCATCACAACATAAGCTAGGATACTCTCATCATAGTCTCCACAATCTCAAGCCTCAAATTCATAAGGTCCAACTATACAACTCCAAGCCTTAACAAACCTCACAAGATCACATCAACACCTCAAGCCTTAGAGCATTCAACAATCCTCAAACACTCACATATGGTTTAAAGCCACTACTTGGCATTCCACAAGGTTAAGCTAGATCCACCCTAGCATGATACTATCATGAATCAACACTAAGATGAAGGAACAATAAAGAGTTCAAGGGATAGAGGACCTATTGGTGTAAGGACGCGACCACAGAAAACAGAAGGCGCGATCGCGGAAAGGCATGAGAGCGCACCCGCAGCTCACAAAATCCGCCCCCTCGGCTCACTAAATCCTCCCCCGCAACTCACATGACCCGCCCCTGCGGCTGAACTCCAAAAATGACGATTCTTCGACTCTTCGTCATGCAGCAGCTCTCCTAAGGTCTCCCTGTTGGCTTGCTTGGCTCCAGGCTTCCACTACAAGATCAATGCTCAACAACACGTACTAAGCAAGGGTAACATACATACAATACAAGAAAGGGGCTCTCATGAGTGAATCCTTGCTTACACAACCCTAGGTTTGAAAGAAGGAAGAAGGAGGAGAAACAAGGAAGAAGAGAGGGAGGAGAAGAAGAGGAACTTACTACACTTCAAGTTTACTTTGCAGATCCGTGCACAATATCCATATAGAGGTTCTTCACTTGAAGGATAGCACTAGAGCAACAATGGAGGAAGAGAAGGAAGAGAGAGAAGAAAGAAAGAAGAAAGAGAAGGGAGTAACGTGGGAGGGGAAAAGAGAATCTCAGCTAGGAACAAAAGGTCAAAGTCGTCCAAAGGTCTCCCTAGAGTTAAGGTAACGAGGAGTCACTTCAAAAAAGAGAGAACGAGGGGTCGGAAATGTAAAGGAGGGAACAACAGGTCACGAGGACAGCGGGCTCATCTCCCGCTCTGACAGGTCGCCGCCCCGCGGAACTACCGAGCCGCGATCGCGGACGGCCGCGACCGTGGGTCACCTAATCCGCAGGGGCGGTATCTACCCCTAAAGACTACTAACGCCGCTCTTTTATCGGAACAGAAATCCCGGACGTTACATATGAAGTACAAAATAATACATGATATGTGTGTGTATGTTTTGCATGGTAAATTGAGAGTGAATGAATATTGAATTCATGTTTTAGACTATATTTGAATGAACAAAATGTGAAATGCGCCCTATATTATCAACTATTCTTTATATATGTGCTTGCAATATGAGTATTTTGGTATAAGGAACAAATATTGGATATTAATCTATAAAAAAATTTCATTTTGTTAATTAATATGACTAACATCTATGAAGATTAAATTATAATTTTTTTAATAAATAAAATGACATAATTTAAAATCTATTACAAAAGTTATCGTTAGAGTATTATATTTATACCTCAATATGTTATCATTTTTACTTAGATAAAGCTAGAAGAGCAAAGTTTGATTTAGTTTTAAATTTAAAACATGTGTAAAATCTTGTTAGAAGATTTGCGTGAGATTTTCTCGACAAAATCGAATTATAGTAAATCAATTTGTTAATTTTGCTTGGTAGATAAGTATAATTTTCTTTTTAACAAAATTGACGTTGCATGAACTATTTACTAATTGTGGACGGCCTTAGAGATTGACACGCGGTTAATATGGGAGTTGTTTTAGTATTATATATAGATTGATAAATAACATGGATGGTTTATTTGAGCTTAAAAACCTCGATATATAACTTCTCCCCTAAGCTTATAGGAGGTTATATTTTGAGTGTGCCTTTATTTAGAGATTGAACTAAGTTATATAAATAACCCCATATCACAAAATCCCAAAATACCCTATAACCTCATTTGAATTAAACATCCAAACACCTATTACTAAGCACAACTTAAATTAACAAAACTTTTTCGATGCCATTGTCTATTATGTTGTTTGTACATGTTTATATTTTTATTTATATGTACCAAATTACCAATGTACTTATATCTCCACCAGTGAATCTAAACTTATATCATGTTGTTCAACTCGGTGTATATAGAGGATGATACAAGCATACCTACCGATATAAAAGTACCTATTCTAATAGACTTCCACAAACACATATATGATCGTGACTGGCAGTTTTCATGTGAGTACCCTACCTCTCAATCATCTTTCCTTTTGTCAATTAATCAATCTATCTTCTCAAAAATGGCAAGAAATCATCATTTCCATTGATCCTTGACTTTATACTTGCAATAAAGGTGGCACGGGGAAATACAAGCTTCTTATGGATGAATTTCATCATGTTTTGATTGCCTTTTTGGAGCTTGACAAAGGGTATTCTTCCATTCCAAATTATTCATATCCAATTGTACGTAGCTTATGTTGAATGAATCGCTTGAAACTTGTAGTTACCAGGAAGTAATCGAAGATGTCACAAAGATGATGGGAGCAGGAATGGCTAAATTCATCGGCAAAGAGGTTTGTGATGTCCACAAATAGACATTTAGGTCTCGTTTGGTTTCAACTCCGGAAATAGAAAATGGGATAGATTCTACTCCACCTATATGTCATTGTTCATTCGTAAAGTTTTATCCATAAGGGATGCTTTCTCATTTTCTATGTATAATGTATTTTTAGAGTTGCAACCAAACGGGTTTTACTTAATAACTTGTGCTTGGCAAAGTATATTAGGGTTTTGCTTATTTTACAAGCTTTGAGGTTTAACATGATTATTTTTTTTGGATAGATGGAATCTATTGACGACTACGATGAGTATTGTCACTATGCAGCTGGACTTGTAGGGTTGGGTTTGTCTAAGCTTTTTCATTCTTCTGGTTTGGAAGATCAAGCTCCTCCCCATCTTCCCAATTCAATTGGCTTGTTTCTTCAGGTACTTTAATATATACCAAACATGCATGTAATTGTATTACTTCAAATTGTAAATTCTGATGTTTTTTTTGATAGAAAACAAACATCATTCGAGATTACCTAGAAGACATGAACGAAATACCGAAACAGCGTATGTTCTGGCCTCGAGAAATCTGGAGTAAGTATGTTAACAAACTTGAGGTAAGAACCATCCAAAACCCTAGCTTCTAAAACCCTCAATTTTAAAGTTTTGTTTATACGAATCTTGTTGCAATGTGTTAATAGGACTTGAAGTATGAGGAGAATTCAGAGAAAGCAGTGCAATGCCTAAATGAAATGGTCACAAATGCTCTAATACACGCGGAAGATTGTCTTAGGTGCTTGTCGGTTTTACGAAACCATTCTATATTAAGATCTTGTGCCATTCCACAGGTACCTAGCTTGTCTTATAATTTCTTATATATAGAGAGCATTAGTTTAAGCAAATGCTATTGTCATTTTCTCTCTAGATTATGGCGATAGGGACTTTGGCTTTATGCTACAACAATATTCAAGTTTTCAAGGGCGTAGTTAAAATGAGACGGGGTAAGATTGATGCATACATACTCAATGATCTTAGAAACTTTACTTTCACATTCCATAATTTTTTATAAGGGTTTTGTTTACTTCGTCAAGGACTTGCTGCTAGAGTAGTTGACCGTACAAATACGATGGTTGATGTCTATGGCACCTTCTTTGATTTCTCATGCATCTTGAAAGATAAAGTAAGTTTCCTGAAACATAAAGTTGGACATGTTATGCTTGATGCCATTTTTATGCTTAAACTGGATACTTTCATGGACTCAGATAGACAAGAATGATCCTAATGCAAAGAAAACATTGAGTCGAATTGAAGGGATCCAGAAAATTTGTAGAGACTCGGGAACTCTTAGCCAAAGATGGTCCTTTAGGAAACTATACATTCTGAAGAGTGAGCCAAAATACTATCAAATGCTGGTGAGCATCATCTTCTGTCCATATATGTTTACAGTAAAAGTTATTATGCTTTAATTCTCCAATTGAATGATAAATTTTCAATGCAGATGATCGTCATATTCATCATAGTAGCAGTACTTGTTGGTCGTCTTTATACAAACCGGACTTATAACTTGTTATCTAACTAAATTGTTTCTTGTTTGCAAACTAGCTTGTTGCATCTTGAACCATCAAGTTTATGATTCTCTACTTTAATTTGCTAGTTATTTCTTGAAATGAAAATGTTAATTAGTAATGTCTGCAATTCCTTAATGTATATTCACAAAATTGAACACTAATAACAACTATTGTAACCAGGAGCTTTCTTCCTTATATTTAATTTCTTGTAACTTGTGCATAGTCAATTATTTTAGATTTTTTCATTTGGGATGAAGATGGACTTTTTTAAATCCCTATAATCACACGGTCTACCTAGAAAAGGTTGAAGAAGACCTCACAATTTCATCTCGTAATCTACCCTTTTCAAACCGGCTTGAACTAGCGTAATTTCCGTGCAATGCACATGAATATATTAACATTAGTAGAATTGAATTATATTTTGTAAAAATAAAATTTTTAATACAAAATACATAAAGTATTATACTATATTCATCATTTGATCTTAAATACATAGATTTCAAATTGTAATTTAGATATTGAATACATATGCTATGCTATGATTTTCCAAAATTTTCATCTTGATATATGTTATTTTATTAAGTTATTTAACTTTGTTTGTTGTATTATTCTCTTTCCAAATATATAATATTACGTAATCTCATTGTAGGACATAATGCATATTAATTCAACACAATCTTATTTAAGGAAAAAGATAAAAAGGTATCGCAATATAAAAATGACATGTGGGAAATTTTAAATTGTCGTAACATGAGAACATCAAGTGGAAAATTTGAGGTATCTTAATGTAGAGATGACAAGTGGCGCAAATCCTTTTGTTTTAGTATTATATAGTAGATGTAAAAATTTATATCACCACCATTACTTTTTGGCAATCAATTGTAATGCTTATAAGATTTTCTTGTGACGAACACGAGACAAACTAAGCGTGTCAAAAAAGTACAAAAATGGCACACGGACAGGCCGTCATCGGGATAAAAAGAAAAACACACAAACACAAAGTATAAACAAATAAGTTTTGACACATAAAACACCCAATCAAAGAGAATTGTGGGACGAAACACTAGTCAACCAAAGAAAATGAAAAGTAAGTAAAAAATATTAGTCAAAAAATGCATGGGAAAGCTCCGAGGAACCACCGATGGAAACCTCATATTTGGATTCTCTCTTGTCAGAATTTGATCACATGTCCACAATCCCTCTTGACGAAACAAACTTGTGGAGGATTAATGTTCCCTCATCGATAATAAAAGAGATTAACGGGTCTAATACATACGAATGGTGGGCTACTCTTCCTATTACCATTTGGTTTTTGGATAGAACCCCGTTGGGATTATGTGTTGGACTTTGGCTAACACGCATATGTGAGGTGATTTTAGTGTACTAGATTATCTTTACATCCAATTTAGATGTGATTTCTATGAATTCGACACTCGATATTGTAGTTGACCTCATTACACTTGCAAGGTGGTTTTAGTCTCATCAAGTTTTTGCAAGGTGGTTTTAGTCTCATCCAATACAATTGACCTTGTCATGGTCGTGTCAAGGCATCTTAGTATGATGCTTAATCATGTATGATGCTCCTATGTTCTTGACATCAGGGAAGATCAAACATTTGTATTCTAGCAAAAATTCTCCATAAATGGCCTTGAATGCATGAGATACCAAACAAACCGAAATAGGCACCATAATATGGAATATGAATGCTTTCTACACTACATGAATGCAAACTACATGAAATGAGACGTGATATGCATGGATCTAACAACTAAAACCATGTATAAATAAATGACATCAAACTCCATTACATTGAGGTCGGTGGTGGATGGGTGCGGTGTTCCCTTTGAGTTTGATGGGAGGTTTATCCTAATGAGGGTAGAGTAGGGTTGAGCATCGGTCTGGAACCGCACCGAACCACACTGAACCAAGCCGTAGTTGCACCGCATTCTCAAAAAGCATAACCCGTAAACTTAACCAAGTACATGCAGTTCCGGTTCGGATCAAACCGCATATGTTGTAGTTTTGTTGCGGTTAGCCCGATGTTGAACCGCATTCTTCGGTTAACCGCAATTTATAGTTTATATTTGAACCGCCGAGAACTGAAATCTGATTTGAGAAATGAGAATAATACAGATCCAATTCCAAAGATGAGATTTGAGAATACAAAAAGAAAAAAATTTGAATCAAATCCTAACCTAAAGGGAGCACTTCTGACTCTAATAAAAGTGTTTTATTTATAAATCAACTTGGACAATATGAAAGCGAAGAAGAGCATAAAAATGGTCATACACACCTTAATCCATTGCATGAACATGATAGTGATAGTGATGAAGGCATTGAATTTAAACTTGGAGAGTCTTTGATTGCTATGAGAGCATTTTATGTTAATATAGCTCCATGTAAAGATAATCAAAGGGAGAATCTCTTTCATACTAGATGTCTTGTTAAAGGGAAGATGTGTAACATGATTATTTATGGTGGAAATTATTGCATTATTTCTGATGTTGAATTGATAGATAAATTGCAAATTACTAAGTTTTATCACCCTAGACCTTATAAGCTACATTGAATGAATGATTGTGGTGAATCAAAGTTTAACAGGCAAGCTCACGTTACCATCACTTTAGGTAAATTATAAGGATACTATTACTTGTGATACTGTGTCCAAGCAAGCATGTCATATTCTATTAGGACGTTCATGACAATTTGATAGAAGAGTCAAGGATGATTGAAATACTAATAGACATTCTTTTGAGTATAAGGGTCAAACACTAACTTTGAAACCTATGACGCCTTTATAGATTGTAGAAAGTTATGAGAAGAAAAAGGACAAACGCAAAGAACAAGATTTCAGCAAGCAAAAGGAACGAGAAACGCACTCTAGTGAGGAATCTCGCCCCAGTAGGTCAGAATATCGCACGAGAAATACCACATCTCAACCCAGTGCAAGAGCTTCTCACTCCAGTGTCAGACCTCGTCTTAGTTCATCAGAATCTCGCCCTAGTGACGAAATCTCGCCCGAGATTGCCACCGAGATTCCTTCTACTGAGAATAATCGAGTTCTTTTAGCATCCAAAAAGGAGTTTATTGATGATTATATTCCTTTGGATGTTGCACTTATGAGTCTTTGCAGAAGCCTAGTGACTTTGAGTGATGAAGTCCAGGCTACCTTACCCAAAACCATTCAAAACCTTTTCGATGAGTTTTGCGATGTTTTTCGAATGAGATTCTTGAAGGACTTCCACCTTTTCAAGGCATTGAGCATCAAGTTGATTTAATTCCAATAGCTTCACTTCCTAATCAACCCGCTTATATGATAAGTCCACAAGAGAGTTATGAGATTTATGATCAACTTCAAGAGCTTTTGGATAAAGGCTATGTACGAGAGAGTTTAAGTCCATGTGCAGTCCCGTCCTTTTGGTTCCCAAGAAGGGCAACACTTAAAGGATGTGTGGTGATTGTCGCGTAATTAACAATATTACTATCAAGTATCGACATCCCATTCCCCGATTGGATGATATGCTAGATGAGCTTAGTGGATCTACTTTGTTTTCAAAGATTGATCTTAAAAAGTGGATACCATAAGATTCGAATGAGAGAAGGAGACGAGTGGAAAACATCATTCAAGACTAAGTTTGGTCCATATGAGTGGTTGATTATGCCTTTTGGTTTGACTAACGCTCCTAGCACTTTCATGAGATTGATGAATCATGTATTGCGTCACTTCATTGGAAATTTTGTGGTTGTCTACTTTGATGACATTATCATCTACAACAAATCACTTGAGGAGCATGAGGAACACTTGAGGGAAGTACTAGGAGCTCTTAAATGAATCTCTATATGCTAATAATAAGATATGTGAGTTTAGTACTAATCAAGTTATCTTCCTTGGTTTTGTAGTGAGTACAAGAGGTCTAGAAGTGAAGATAAGATTAAGGCCATCCAAGAATGGCCTAAACCTACGACGATCGGGCATGTTCGATCATTCTGATAGCATGAATTATAGTCTATATTTTGGGACTTGTTTAGACGTTTTATCTTCAATAATCTGCATGTTTGGATGTATATTTTGTGATTATATTGTCGTTTCATCTACCTTTGCGGGAATCGAGGTCTACACCAAGTTTCGTTGTAATTGTAGGTAAAATGACACGTTTTGCATCAAAATGGAGCTAAAGGAGTGAAGGAGTCATTGGAGCTACATTCAGGAGCTTAAAGAGGAGTTCAGGAAGCATGGAAATGGATTAAAGATTTACTTTGGACCAAATTTGAGAGATTTCACATTCAGTTTAGAGTCACCTCGGCCAGCTACAGTACCACCTCGACCGAGGTGATCTTAAGGAGCGTCCTGACCGAGGTGAACACCCTGGACGCGGCGAGATATATTTTATTTGGCTGAGATCTTATATTTTTGGAAGGAGAGATTTTATATTTTTGGGCTGGATTTCTGGAAGAAAGATCATATATTTTAAAGATCTATTTATGAGATATGGATATATTTTATTAGGAAATTATCTTTTTAAGATATTTTATCTTTGGAAGATAATTCTCCTATATATAGGGTTGGATTTTTCACAAGTTCAACCATGCTTAGAGGGCTGAGAGCATCCATCAATTAAGGGATTTTTCCGGAGTTTGAGGGAAGGAAGGAAGATTGAAGATCAATCAAGGGAGGATTGATAGTTTGGATATAGCTTTTGAAGGGATTTGTAAGACTTTCTTAGATTCTCTTTTGTTTGATTGTCTTGTTGGATTTGTTATCCAAAGAACGCTGATTTGTTTGATATTTGATTCAGTTATTGAAGCCTTGTTCTTAAGGTTTTTGTGTTCAAATATTCATTCCCTTCCCAATTATTTGATTATTGCTTTCATGATGATGAGTGGCTAATTTCTTTGTGCGATTCTAGGGTGATTGGCTGAAGGTTATGGGAAAAACAATGATAGAATAATCTTAAATTCCAGTAGGACCCTGAAAGCTCGAGTCTTTATCCTTAACCCTATAACATCTCGTTCAGTAGATGAACATCTCGGCCGGGGTGGAATTTGACTGACCGATGTGATCCTTTTCTGATCCGAAATTGAGAGTTAAGTGTTAGATTTTGCCAAACCCTATTCTTATTACACCTTTCCTGGTTCAATGCAAGCCTAGGATGAGACTTGCCCGGTAATTCCTTAGTTTGTTTACCCATGATCATAAGTGTAGGTAATAAAGGTTTATCCTTTATTGGGGTTTGAGTGTGCCTTCATCCCATCTTTGTGAGTTAGCCTGAGACTTACCCGGTAAAGGTTAATTCTATTCCCTTAGTTGGTTTGTTGGTTTGAGACTATAATTCCTTTCCTTAGTACCTTGAGACTTACCCGGTGATAGGTTCTTTGGCTTGAGATTGTGAGTAGTGAGACTTACCCGGTGATCTATTCTACTTGAGTAACACCTTCCCTTTGCAAAACCTCAGCTTTGTCCGCTTATCTTGAGATCTTGAGTTGAAACCACAACTGGATGCTTTAATCTCTAGAATTTGCATATTTCCTTAATTGACTATATTATCATCTTTTGATTGCTTTAATTGTTTTTGTGGTTAGTTGCAATATTGACAACCTATACTTGCTTTGTTTCACCTAAGTCCCTGAGATCGACACCCCGGAATTCTTGTTTTTACTACGATTGACCCGTACACTGCGGGTTCGCATCCTTATTTTAAGCATACATCTTGTGTTATAAATTTAAAGCTTGCACACACCATTTAGAGCGAACACATTCCACGGTCTAGCAATATTTCATAGACATTTTGTACGGGATTAGTATTATTGCAACCCTCCTCACGTCTCTCACGAAGATGCAAGTATAGTTTGAGTAGGGAGATGCACAAGAGAAAGCCTTTAAGGATTTGAAGTGGCAAATATCACATGCACCACTTCTAGCACTTTTGGATTTCACTAAACCATTTGAGGTTGAGTGTGACGCATCGGAAATTAACATTGGAGGAGTGCTCATGCAAGAAGGTAAGCCACTTGGATTCTTTAGCGGGAAATTGAAAGGAGCGTGCATGAATTATTCGACATATGATAAGAAGTTGTGTGCATTATTTCGAGTTTTCAAGACATGGTAACATTACCTTTGGCCTAATGAATTTATTCTTAAAACTGATCATGAGTCCTTAAAAGCATTTTAGGAGTCAATATAAGTTGGATAGAAGGCATGGTAGATGGATGGAATTTATAGAAATTTTCCATATATCATTAAGTATAAGAAAGGGAGAAGATAATGTTGTTGCTGATACCCTTTCTAGGAGGCATTCTTTGATCACTACTATGGATTCTAAGGTTTTAGGTTTTTATTAAATTAAGGATCTATATGTGGATGATTTAATTTTGATGACATCTATAAGCTATGAGTGGATCAAAATTAACGAAATAGGTTCTACATTTTCAAAGGTTTTTTATTTCGCGGGGATAAAGTGTGCATTCCTAGATGTTCTCTTAGAGTTTTACTCGTTGAGGAAGCTCATATGGGTAGTTTAATGCATGGGACATTTTGGTAGAGATAAGACATTTCATATGTTGCATTCACACTTTTATTGGCCTCATATGCTTAAAGATGTTGAGAATATGATTAAGAGATGTCTTGTGTGTGCTTGAAAGCTAAGGCTAGATTAAAACCACATGGTTTGTACACTCCCTTACCTACTCCTACCTCACCATGGCTTGATTATAGTATGAATTTTGTTGTAGGATTACCTAGGACTAAGAAGAGGAGAGATTCTACTTTTGTGGTTGTTGAGCGTTTTTCGAAAATGGCTCATTTTATTGCTTGTCATAAGACCGATGACGTGTTGCTAACTTGTTCTTTAGGGAAGTTGTTAGATTATATGGGGTACCTAAGACTATTTTGAGTGATAGAATTGTTAAGTTCCTTAGTTTTTTTTGGAAGACTCATTGGGAAAAGCTAGGAACTAGGTTGTTATTTTCAACCTCTAGTCATCCTCAAACGGATGGTCAAATGGAGGTTACTAATAGGACCTTAACTACCATTTTGCGGACTGTTTTGAAAGATAACTTGAGTGCTTGGTAAGATATGTTTACACATGTTGAATTTGCATATAATCGAACCTTACATTCATCTACTAACCTAACACCTTTTGAGTGTGTCTATGAGTTGAATCCTTTGACCCCTTTGATCTTATACCGTTGCATATAGAGGAGCGAATAGATTTTAAAGGAGCAAAATAGGTGAAAGTCATCAAAGAACTGCATGCGAAAATGCGTCTAAGGCTAGAGGAAAAAGGGAAAGCCATGACTACAAAAGCTAATCGGAATCGCAAGGAAATGTTTTTTCTAACTGGGAGATCTAGTTTGGTTGGATCTACGGAAAGAAAGATTTCCGGATAAGAGGAAGTCTAAGTTGTCTCCAAGGGAAGATGCACCATTTAAAGTGTTGCACAAGGTTGACAACAATGTCTATGTCTTGGAGCTTTCGGAGGAACATGGAGTAAGTCTTACGTTCAATGTAGGAGATTTGAGTCCTTACATGACTATTGATGAACATGTTAATGATTCGAGGACGAATCCTTTTCTAGAAGGGGAGTATGATGTGGGACCATACCCAACACCCCCTACACATGGACCAATCACTAGAACGAGAGTAAGAACATTGAAGAAGGAGTTGTCATCTTCAAAAACCATCCAAAAAGAGATAGCTAACTTATTGACATCGTATACATCTAAGAATACCTTACTCATGTCTAATTCTTCCTTAGTGACATTGATATCTATTGTGGAGGAGGCATACATGTGTAAAGATGATCAAGGAAGTAAGAAATGTGGCTAACATGATATTTAAGCAGGCAGTTAAAATCTCAGCCCTGAGAACCAAATCTCGCTTGAGATTCCAGTCGAGATCTGTAAGGTCCAGTCGAGATCTTGTTAATTGTTGGATATTTTATTTTTAATACCTTTAAAGCTCAAAAAATTCTAATTAGATTTTTTGATTTTTGATCCTATTTTTAAAATTATTTTTACTTTATTTTTTAGGGGAATCTCGCCTATAAATATCTATTTTTTTTTTCGCTGAAGAGGAGCTGTAAACTCCCGCCCTAGGGCTTTTTATTCAATAAGAAAGGATTACAAACGGGACAAACGAGGAAGAGCAACTCCTCTTAAATCGTCAAGAAGCAAAGTGCGAATCAAAGGGGGAGGCACGGTAATCCGATGCGCTCCAAAGTTAAGGGCGAAGGCATAATTGGCGATAGCATCCGCCACTCTATTACCTTCCCTAAAAACGTGACTAATGGTGACCATCCAGTCACGAAGGAGGAAGCCTTGGCAGCGAGCTACCAGGATAGAAAGCGGGTGAGTGTTAATCACCCCTTTGTCCAGAAAGCCAATGACCAGAGAGAATCAAGTTCAATCTCAACTTTACGATAACCAAGGTCCCATGCAAGCTCCAACCCTAAAACGACTCCCCACAATTCAGCTGAGGGAGCCGTTGCATGACCCATATTGCTGGCTATCCCAATAATCCACTCGCCACGTTCATCGCGTAGGAGAGCACCCGCAGTCTCCATTCCAGGAGCACCACGAGCCGCACCATCAGAGTTTAACTTCACCCATCCCGGGCTTGGTTTCGTCCAGTGCACATGCCGTACCCTCGCCGGCTTCCTTTTCAACTTATCGATCTTACTAGAGGCTCTGACATACTCCACTGCATGGTTGTTGATGAACCCCACTTTATCCACCGGGATGGAACCTTCATTAAACGTCCTTGCATTCCGCCACTTCCAAAGCCACCACGTTGTAACAGCAAATAACGCACCCCAACACAGACCCGGTGCAACCTCCATTCTGAGCGAGAGATTCATGAAGAGCCACTCATCCCAACACAAACTGAAGAATATCTGATGGTGTTCAATCGGAGTGATCTGGAGCCAAACTGGCTTGGCATAATGACAGTCTCTGAGTAAGTGGAGCAAGGATTCTGTCACATTCGGACATGCCAAGCAGTCGGGGTTGGTAGCTAAATGACGCCGGAAACGCTCCAGATTAGTGAAAGGGACCTTCCAGGCAAGCTGCCAGCACCAAAACCGAATTCTCTGTTGTACATGCAGCTTCCAAATCTGAGCAAATAGACCCACACGGGCATGAGTGTAAGCAGTGTCTCTGTCTTCCCTGATAACAGTAAGAGCCAAACTAGTCGAGAACAACCCGTCATTTGTATGCAGCCATCGAATAGTGTCGTCTTCCGCATCAGCCCATACACCCTTTGACAAAACCCGAATCAACACTCCATTGTTAAGTCTTGCAGCAAGATAAGGAATGTCCCAAGTATCATTGTCGTTGCAAAAATCAATCACTCGAGCCTCTAGCTCCCAAGGCTCAAGCGACCGCAAACAAGAATCAGCAAGGGGTTCATTGTGCATCCATTTATCGCTCCAAAAGCGAGCTGTACGACCATTCCGAACATTCCATCCTACATTTGGAGAGATGACTGTGTTATACGTTGCAACTATACCCTTCCAAGTATAGGAATCAGTAGCCTTAATCGGGATCAAAATCGGCCACTCTTGATGAGCTATAGAATATTTATGAAGAAGGGCTCGAGACCACAGTTGATCCCGTAACCAGAATATCCTCCAACCCAGTTTACTCAGTAAAGCCACATTCATATCCGCCGCCTTCTTCAGCCCCAACCCCCCCTTATCCAGAGGCTGACAAATTTTGTTCCAACTAAGCAGGTGCACTTTACGTATTCCCTCCCTGCTGCCCCAAATGAAATTCCGACATACTCTATCAATGGTACTCGTCACACTCTTCGGCATCGATATTAACGAAATGTAATGAAGAGGGATAGAAGCTAATACCGAGCGAACCAAGGTTGTCCTACCGGCAAGACTGAGTTTACTCGATTTCCATCCTGCGAGCCTTGACTTCATTCTTTCCAACAGAGGGTTAAACAATTCCTTTTTGACGGGACTATGAATCAAGGGAATACCAAGATACACACCAAGATTGCGGGTATGCGAGAACCCACTAGTCGTACATAACTGATGCTCCAAGTTCCCGCGTATATTGGGCGAGACATAAACACGTGATTTAGGCTTGCTTATACTTAATCCCGATGCCCCACAGAACTAGTCCAATACCTCCTTAATAACTTTCATCTGATGAACCGAACCTTCAGAAAAGAGAAGAATATCATCCGCAAAGAATAAGTGACTGATCGGGGACCACCACGAGAGAACTTCATGGGTTTCCAGCTGCCGGAACTCACTGCACTATCAATAAGCTGACCAAGTCTCTCAAGACAAAGAATGAAAATGTAAGGAGAGAGAGGGTCTCCCTGACGAACCCCTCTGGTCATTGGAAACTTCTCCGTACTCTCGCCATTCCATAAAAGGCTCATCGAACTGGAAGTAATGCATTGCATAATCCTCTCCGTGCAAATCTCCGGAATATTTATGTCATGGAGAGTATCTGAAATGAATTCCCATCGCAACATGTCATAAGCCTTCTCCAAATCCAATTTGAGAACCATCCATCCTTTTTTCCTCGCTTTCTATTCATAGAATGAATAGCCTCTTGGGCAAGAACAATATTATCCGACATCACCCGACCCGGGACGAAGCTAGACTGCATGGGGCTAACAAGATGACACATAAGAGGTTTCAGTCGATTAGTAAACAGTTTAGAAATTACCTTGTAGGACACATTACAAAGGCTGATGGGTCGGAACTGTTTAATAAGTTCAGGCTTATTGACTTTAGTAATCAACGCAATCAACGTATCATTGGCAGCCTCCGGAAGGATCCCCGTCTCCAGGAAGTCACGAACGAAACGAACAAGAGTAGAGCCCACCGAAGCCCAAAGCTTTTGATAAAAGATCGGCTGGAACCCGTCCGGCCCAGGAGCCTTAAGCGCCCCCATATCCTTCACAGTACAATGGATTTCCTTCTCAGTTACTTGGCTCAGCAGATCCGCCAATTGAACTTCAGTAAGGCATGGGAAGCCCCCCCTCTCCATGGGAGTAAGTTGCGCGAGCTCCGTCGGACCATACAACGCTTTGAAGAAATTAACTGCATGGTTTTCGAGGTTTACTTGATCAGTACTCCATTCACCATTTTCAAGCTTGAGGGCGTCAATCTTGTTTCTTTGTCTACGGATAATAGTAGAAAGATGAAAATAGGTAGTATTCCTATCCCCACAAGCAAGCCACTGTTGACGGGATTTCTGACACCAAAGGACTTCTTCCTGTAAAAGGGTACTGTCCAATCCACTTCAAGATTCCTTTCTGCTTCCATTAAATTTTCACTAGGAGTATTTACAAGCTCCAAAGCAATCTCATTCAGTTTCTTCATTAGGGAATCCCTTCTCGACTGAATGTTCCCAAAAACGGTCTTATTCCATTTCCTCAAGAAGGTCCGGAGTTTTCTGAGTGCAACCGGAAGGACCGAAAGTTGTTCCCAAACATTTGAAATTAATGCCTCAAATTCCGGGTGCAATAACCATGCCGCTTGAAAGCGGAAAGGTCGGCGACTAGGATTGCCCGAATCAACAGGGTTGAGGCATAAGAGTAGAGGATTATGATCAGAGGAAAGGCGGGGTAGGTGCCGCACACACGCTCTAGGCCAACGCAACCTACCCTCTGGACACATGAGCACCCGATCAAGACGTTTGGAAATTCTAGTTGACATAGACTTCCCACGGGTCCACGTAAAGGGAGGACCAACATACCCAAGATCTATCAATCTGTTGTCACCAAGCCATTCTCCGAACGCCACTGAGTGGGGCGAAAGACGCCCCGCACCCCCTTGGCTCTCCTCCAGAGAGACGGTCACATTAAGGTCCCCACCCATAATAATAGGCATAGAAGCAGTAGAGATGATATTGCCAATATCAGCCCAAACTTCACCCCGTTTACTAGGGTCCGGGGCAATATAAGAGGCAATAAGTCCAAACGATTCCTCACTAGTGTCAATGGTGGCAAAGATAAACTGTTTTGTTTTTCTCCGAACCGTCAGAGGACAATTTCCATCGTTCCATAGGAGCCAGATACCGCCACTGAAACCTTCCGCATCAACCCTGGCTGATGAATCAAATCCCATTTTGTTACAAATAGACTCAGCAACATGGCCCGCGCAATGTGTTTCAAAGATAGCAACAAACTGCGGATTATGTTTTCTAAGCATATACCGAATAGACCTCCGAAAACTATGTTTCACTATACCGTAACTATTCCAGAAAAGACCTATCATTAAACCTTGGACAGAAGGGAACACCCAATCCTCATATTTGAGGGGTCAATAGGTGCAGAGGCAACCACCATAGCAACTACTCTAGAGTCTTCATGAACTTGAGGAGCAGTACTCACTTCAACTTGATCACTTGTACCGGTTCCTGGACCAGATGCATCCAACATAGTTGTATCACCCTCTCCACTCTTTGCTAACTAGGATACCCGATCCTTCATCTGATCCACAACAACTCCACTCGAGGATCCAAGACTCGAAAAACGATCTGGAGGCTGAATAGGGCGCTGGAGGATAGTAATTTGTTGATTAGGGACTAGAGCAGCAGCCACAGAAACCTTCCCATGATTGGGCTGCGTGGAGACCGGAGGTGTTCCACTCTTTGAAGAACTAGCCCCAGTGGATAGTACTCTAACACGCTTACGGGCGTTGGTCTTCTGAACAATACCAAGTGAGCCCGTAGTCTGCCCTTGCAGTGCCTCACCATTAGTCCCTTGAGTATTAGTTGGTTGAATACCTACACGTTTGCTAACGTTGATTTGCGACCCATTAGGTCCATTCTTACCTAGCTTCATCGGTTTCCGGCGGGGAACAACCATCCAGGGACCATGCCCATCATCTTCTTCAGCAGGCTTAGGAACAGGAGAAGCTTCATCTTCTACCCGACCAGAATTAGGGGACGCAGCAGGTGCCTGCGTCTCAGTTACTACTACCGCCTGAGGTACAACAGTGTTCTCCCTAGTCCTGTAAACGCACAGATCCTCAGTATGCCCGTAACACCCACAACCAAAACAAATCTTGTGTAGGTTTTCATATTCAAGCAAGAGTCTCTTTCCATTGAGAATGATATCCCCCCTGAGCGGCCGAGTCAAATCAACCATAACACAAACCCTGGCATACCTCCCTCTAGAAGCCCCAAGAGTATTAGCATCAAAGCGAATTGGCTGCCCATTAGCAGAGGCAATAACTTTGAGCACACTATAGTCGTACATGGCAAATGGAAGGCCTGAAATACGGATCCACACACCTGTCGATTTCAGAATAGAAGTCATAGGATCAAAAGTTTCGGTCCATTGCTGCATCATCAAATAATGGCCATATAGTTTCCATGGACCACCAGTAAGAATATCCAGCATATCTTTTTCCTTTTCAAACCGAACAAGAAAGAAATCGTTCGGTAAATCCATTACTGTCCATCCACCTTCAACTTTCCATAACTGGCGGAGGTTACGCTCTAATGATGGGAAAGAAATCATTCGCCCTAATAACTTCACCACCACGGAAAATCGCCACGGGGCATTCAAGACCTGGATAATTTCCTGAGCAATGTTGATGATAGGCGTTGCATCCTGTCCACGAGGGTATTCTACCGTAATCTTACCAGTTTCCACCAGGTTTTCCGGAAGGAGGGGGAATTGTTTCCATACTGACTGTCCAAACAGGAGGGAACGCCATGAGGATCCAGGGTCTGGTGCAGGATTATCCCCAGAGGAACTGTTCTCCTTAGCAGACGGAGGGCCAGACGACTGCTCCTTAGTAGGGTCCGAAGTAGGAGAACCAGCCAGGATCGAGGAAGGAGGAACAACATTGTGCAGTGCAGGGGAAAGGGTACTTGTATTCTTGGGATCTGGTGCTGCTGGAGGGGGAGGGGAGGGAGGAGAAGATGTCGCCTATAATTATCTATTGAAGTTGAGATTCCTAGGACAAATTTGATTGATTATTAGGTTGGTATTGTGTGTTAATATTATTAGATTGTTATAGATATGACTCATTTCAGTTCTCGATCCCATAAAAAGCGTATCAAACGAGGCCATTTATTTTTTTACGATAAAAAACTATGAATGCTTTTTAATACCCATTTATTTTTCGAAACGGCACAAGGTCGCAACCGGTCTCTTCTACTAACTCTACTCCTTCCTTTTTCTCGACAGGACCATTTTAGCTCTCTTCTCCCTCACGCTTCCCGGCGCACCGATTTCCCGGCTCCTGTCATGTCAGTCGGCGATGAGAAGTATAATAGAATAAAAGATTTCAAGAAGAAGCTTCTCAAGAAAGGACAAGGTTCGGATACTCCAGAGGTTGGCGATGAAGTTGCAGGTATCAATATCATATATCCTTCCTCTCCTTGTTTCTTTTGAACCAATATCCCCACTCATTAATACTTGCTTTTGTTCAGTACATTATGTTGCCAGGATTCTTCCTGGAAAAAAGCACTATGATTCCAGCCGTGACAAAGGAACGCCGTTCAAGTTCATCCTTGGACACGGTTCGCTCCTCTAACCATCTTGCCCCTTTTTCTACCGATCGGTTAGCATAATTGGACTATCACTGTTTAGAATCGGAAGTTGAGTGCTCTATTGATGTATTCTAGTGTAAAGTTGTGATGGATTCTTGAATGTGACAGGTCAAGTTATAAAGGGATGGGATGAAGGTATCAAGACTATGAACAAGGGTGAAAAAGCCGTTTTTACCATTCCACCGGAGTTTGGATATGGTGAATCTGGTTTACCTCCTACGGTTCCCCCAAATGCAACCCTTCAGTTTGAAATTGAGTTGCTGTCCTGGATTAGTGCCAAGGACATCTGCAAGGATGGTGGGATCTTCAAGAACATCGTTGAGAAAGGGAACAATTGGGAGAACCCAAAGGACCTTGATGAAGTTCTAGGTACTCTATATAATGCGGATTACATTTGAATCTGCATAATTAAACATATGTTACCTTTGTTTCGGTGTAGTTAAGTTTCAAGCTAGGCTTGAAGATGGCACATCGGTAGGCGGCACATCAGATGGGATAGAATTTGCAGTTAATGAAGGTGAATAATTTTTAACTAGTTTATGTCTTGTGGTAAGAGGTATACATGTTCTATGAACTGTGCTTTGGGTTTTCTTTGATGATTAGGTCATTTTTGTCCCGCACTGTCAAAGGCTGTTAAGACCATGAGAAAGGGAGAGAAAGTGCTTCTAACCGTGAAACCTCGATGTCAGTAGGTTTATATGTTGATAATACTATAAGTTTTGTCAAAAGCAACTATAATTAGATGGACGATGGTAATCGTGGCAGATGGATTTGGATCAAAGGGAAAGCCAGCCTCTCGTGATCACGGTGGTGTGCCTCCTAATGCTACTCTTCATGTTTCTCTTGAGCTGGTTTCTTGGAAGACAGTCTCAATATTAACCAATGATAACAAGATTATTAAGAAAATCATGAAGGAAGGAGAAGGCTATGATCGGCCCAATGATGGTGCTATTGTAAAAGGTTAGGCGTGAATTGGACATTCATACGTTTCCTTACAGAAATTGTGAAATCTTGACATTAGGGTATGTATTGCAGTGAAATTGATAGGGAAGCTGCAAGACGGTACCGTGTTTGTTAAGAAGGGACATAATGATGGAGATGAACTGTATGAGTTTAAGATAGATGAGGGTAAATGCAATTGGTTCTTAGTATTCTGGAAGTATATATTTGCTGATCAATAGTAACATTCGTATGTTTTATTTGTTAATGCATCAACAGAGCAAGTTTATGAGGGGCTTTCCATAGCTGCAGTGACAATGAAAAAAGCAGAAGTTGCGCTGTTGACGATGGGACCCGACTATGCTTTTGGCTCATCAGAGTCTAAGCAGGAGCTAACAGCGGTTCCTGCTGATTCTACTGTCTACTATGAAATTGAGATGGTCTCTTTTGTGAAGGTGAGCTTAGTGTGTGAAAGTAGTTTGATCTAGAATTTTCATTGTTGGATAAATTGCAATCCTGTCCTGTAGGAGAAGGAATATGTGGACATGAACTCCGAGGAGAAGATTGCAGCTGCTGGTAAGAAGAAAGAAGATGGGAATGCCATTTTTAAGGTTGGCCAATATGCGACGGCATCTAACAAATACCAGAAGGTACACTTCATTGTTAAAAAGCCTAGTCTGTTTAGCTATTCTACATTTGCTTCCTTATCAGTTTTTTGCTGCAAATGCAGGCTGCTATGTATATAGCGGATGATTCTGCTTTTAGTGATAAAGAGAAGCAGCAGTCGAAGACTTTAAAAATTACTTGTATGCTGAATGATGCAGCATGCAAGCTAAAGTTGAAAGAGTACATACTGGCCAAAACGTTATGCACTAAGGTACATTTCTAGTACATTGTTTTAGTCTCTGTGTACACCGTACGTACAAAAGTGAATAGTGCGATCAGTCTTTTTGAAGCTTCTCTAGTATGCAAGCTAAAACATCTTTGTACGCAGGTATTGGAACTTGATAGTCAAAATGTCAAGGCGCTCTATAGAAGAGCTCAAGCATATCTTAATCTGATAGATTATGAAAGGGCAGAATCTGACATTACGAAAGCTCTGAAAATTGAACCTGAAAATAGGTGTGTTTACATATTCTAAATTTAGAACTCCTGGCCGAGGCTCTTGGTTGAATGGAAATTGATCATATACTGTAGTTTCTGCTTCTTTGTTTCATCTGAAGATGATTTGCTCATGTTTTAAGTTTTTAGTGGATTTAAGTTTGTAAAGCAAATTGCCTCTTTTGTTAGTCTTGCTCTAGCTTCTTCTTGTGTAGCTGTGATTGTGCATGAATAGCTTCCTGATGGATCTCCAAAACTATGATATGTATTAACTTGTAATTTGAAGATGAAGGGATATATGTTTGTTGGGTTTCTAGAACATTTAATCCTGAAGCAACTAGTTGGAAAGGGGTTTGATCATTGGTTTTATTTGTTCTGTACAGGGATGTGAAGCTTGAATACAAGAAATTGAAGGAGAAGGTAAAGGTGCACAACAAGGAGCTCCACACAAATATGTTTTCTAACCTGAAGTTGTAGACTGGTTCTACTGTAAGTAGCCTAGCCCCTGTGGTTGCAGAAATAGAGAGGCTGCCGAGGGTGCTGACCAATGACAGTTAAAACTAAAAACAATGATTTTGTGAGTACAGCCACGAGACCATACATGAGGTCATTAGTTTAGTTTTTAGAATAGGTTTGGCTAACTGAAGAGTGATTTGTCTAATTTTGGGTCAATGCTTGCTTCAGTTTCAGTGACATTGTTTTTGCTTGCTTTGATCACTGATGATCAGCATTTTGGAAGGATCTTAAGCCGGTGGTATATGCAAAATCACTGTTCTCTACGAAAAAATTCTCAAGTATGAAAACACAGCAAGAATGATATTTATGTCTACAACTGTCATACGAATATCTAGTTATAGCTCAATAGAGCAAGAATTACAACAATCTCTTAACTATCTCATCTGTAAACAAATTCTCTTCTATGAATCTCAATCCAACACGGGGAAAAGAAAAAAGTGGCACACAAACACGCAAAAAATTTCAAAAGAATGAATTGGCATCGCCAGAGATTGAACTAAACCAAGCTCTATCAGATCCAAAACACAAGGCTATTTTACAGTTCAATCTTGCCTACTCAAAGTTCAGTCCTTCTACTCATACAATTTAACTTACCTCATGTCGTGTGTACCAACACAGTGAAGGTGACACTTCCTCTTTGTAAGGATGTTATTAAGAATGTGCTCATCAAGTGCCGAGTATCCAAAGCTTTGACATTATTCAACCTCGGATCAACTCACTTGCTCTCCGATCAGATCGAGGCCGACCACTAAAAACGTTACTCCTTGAAATAGTAGGAAATAGAAGTGAATTCCTTGAGCCGACATGAGGCTTCTAACTGAAGCCGTCAGCAAAATAAAAGCAAGGGCGAGCTCCTTCCTGTACAGCCGGTTTCTTCTTGATTTTTTCTGAGGTGTTTGATTCGTAATTGCTTTACTCAACTCCCCTAATCCGGAGTCTGAATTGGACCTTTGGATTACAGGAACTGACAGTAAGGGATCAGATTCTTTCTCAGATAAAGCAATCAAGTCTGCTTCAGATGCTCGGCCTGATTTCTTCGTCACTACCCATTCATAGGAGCCTTTGAATCGGAATAGACCAGAAATCATGGCGTTGAATTTGGTGACCGACATTGTGTTCTCGAATAAAAGATAGGGCACTATAAAAGGAAATGATTGTGGAGAAGGAAGAATGTTTAAGATAGACATGAATCCAGGGATGTAACATACTACCCATGTGGGTAATTGGGCTTCTGGAAGAAACATGGTTAATGGCAGGATTATGCAGAATAGTGTGAAGGAATAGAATGGAAGGATGAGTTTTCGAAGAAGGAAGAAAAGGAATATTAGATTAGCTTTCTTTGTCCAGCTGATCTGCAGCAGAAAATGGAAGAGAAAAGAAACACGAAAGAGAAAAAATTAACACCAAACACATCCCAAATCATTTCAACCAAAAAAAACATAAAAGAACAGGAAGTTCCAGCCAATCAGAAGCTCTAATCATATGCCAACATTTCTTGTAGAAAGCATAATAGTGAAAAGCCAACATATATATATTGTAAAAGGTACAATTTATTAGCACTTTGAAATTCACATTTATTAAAAAGGGCATTAACTTACCTTTGAGCGGATAATATCAAAAAAGCACATGCGGAATAACTGCATAGGGCCTGAGTGCCAACGATGTTGCTGCTTTTTGTATGCTTCATATGATTCTGGTAGTTCACAAAGACACTGCAAACAATATATATTCTCCTTAGTTTGATATCTGCTGAAAATACCGAATACATCTATCTTGGCAATGAAGAATGCTGACACAAACCTTAACATCATTGAGATAGATGAATTTCCAACCACAAAGATGAGCACGAACAGCAATGTCCATGTCCTCAACAGTTGTCCGTTCCAACCACCCACCACACTCCTCTAGAGCTTTGATTCTCCAGACACCAGCAGTCCCATTAAATCCAAAAAAGTTGATAAACACACCATTAACTTGTTGCTCAACCTCAAAGTGAAAGGACAGGTTTATATTCTGCAACCTCGTGAGCAAGTTTTCATCCTTGTTCACAAATACCCACCTTGCTTGAACTAATGCTAAATCATCATTCCCCTTCACAATAACAATACAGGTTCATGAGAAACAAGGCTATCACATGTGCATCAAAATACTGCCAAGGATAACCACTATAATGACGTGATTTCAAATTCCTACACAAAAATTACAACTTAAGGCTGCTAGATCAAACACAAGCAAGATTCTTGAATTCATCTCAGTAGCTTCAAGAAAAGTATATATTAAAAAATAGAAAATAACAGAAGTTCACAAGACTACCTTAAAGTAAGGAACGGTTTTCCTCAGAAAATCTGGACCTGGTTGAAAATCAGCATCAAAGATGGCAACAAACTCATAATCTTTGACATAGTCACAGTTCATAGCTGATTTCAAGTTTCCAGCCTTATAACCTGTGCGGATAAGACGGTGCCTATAGACTATTCTAACACCACGCTGTTGCCACTTCTGCACTTCTGCTTTTATCAGATATTGCACATCTATGTCATCAGAATCATCCAAGACTTGCACAAGCATTCTTTCTTTCGGCCAGTCAAATAGACACACGGATCCAATTGAATGTTGATAGACCTGTGCAGCACCCAAATATATTACATGAAGAAACAAAGACCCAAACTTCTCTTCTTTAAACATAAAGATAGATAAATTATACACACTTTCACTTGCTGAATAGACTGTAGAAAAACTCATTATGGTATCTCAAACGAAGTTCTACTTCTTTCTGAAATAGGTCATTTTCGTCTCCAATAAAAGAATAGATGCTGTCATGCTATATTCCCTTTTCCAACAGGGACAAATAATTTTGGAGATCAGAAAGAAACTAAAAACTTTTTGTTAACATTGTCTTCACAGGTACATTCATCCATGATCTAGCATTTTATAATGACATCGTTGTGAGAATTATAAGAATGTGATATCACAGAAGAAGATTAACATTTAAGTCTCAAGGAAATTTGTGTTAACAAGTTAAATTTGGAACAGTTCAAAAGGTAATGTCAGTGGGACTAAAAAGAACAGAAGCAAACGACTATAAATCAAATCACACATGGAAGATTTCATGATATTGTACTTGAATAGTCTGAGAGAGATTTTGCAAAGCAGGGATTTCGAAACCTACATCTTCTTACCTCCCTCTCGTTGCACATTGGGATCTGCACTAACACCATCGGATAATCCTCCAAACTCTGCCCCTCCAAGTCCCCGTTAGGATAATTTACTGCCGCAACTGGTTTTATCCCCCGCAACTTGATCCAGAAACATCCTAACATCAAAACGAACCGATCCACCGACTGTATTAGGAACAGGACAATACACATATTCGTCAAACACTGTAATGGAGGAGCGAGATATTCAGCTCGCACTCTCAACCAGGTCGCATAAACAAGCTCAACCATCCCCAACACCTCCGCACTATGAAGCGACGGTGGACTAAAATGCCAGCCATTGAAGTAAGCTGCAAGCTCGAACACCAGCAAAAGAATAACAGTAACCAAAAATCCCTTGATTACTCGATAAAGCCTGGAGTCCGAGTGCTTATGCGGCGGCGGAGGATCAGCGATCCGACGGTTAGCAGTGCGGAGGAGGAGAGCGAAGCAGGAAGCAAGATGCGAGAGAGAATTGAAGATTTGCTGGAATCTCAAAAGACAAACGAAGGACAATTGTCGAACGCTACGAGTCCGATTCCGCTCCTCAGCCGCTGCGGCAGAGGTAGAGCCATGGATCTTGAGGGATAAGAAAGTAGTATTCTCGGATGAGGAGAAAACGTCATTCTGCTTATCTCGCTGCTTGTTCCACCATTCCTGGAACTCATGATTTGGAGGCCGAGACATACGAATTGGAGGAATAGGCGTTAGCGAAGGCGGTAGTAGTTGGTGGTGAATGGAGGAGCTTTCCAGCGGTGGATCTTTCTAGATCTCCTCCTCGTCGGAGCGAAACATGATGCAATTGACGATACAACTCGTCACCAGGCGATGGTGGCGGAGTTGGCGGTGTCGGTGGTGATTTGGAGCTCAGTTTTGTATTAGTTGTTATGAGAGTGAAGAAGAGTTTGGTTGGGGATGAGATCCGAAGTAAGGGGTTTAATGGCCAAATTTAGTTAGTTGGTAAATTGTGGAGAGCTGTAATTAATCGAAACTTTCCTTTTACAGTGCCTTCTTCCGTTCTTCGTATCATCTTACATTTTTGCCTTTCTTGGCCATAATGATGGATTTTGTATCCAACATTTGGTTTGGTTTGTTTTGTTATGGCTATTGTATCATTACTTACAACCTACTTATCGGATTCGGATTCGGATCTGGTGATGTTGAGCTAAGTAACAACTTCACGATATTGACCTGTACAGATATTAGCCCTTGATTAAAATCGAAGGTTGGGATTGACTGTTCAATTAAACTATGAAAGGTAAGATAATATTAATGATATCATGTAATCAATAGAAGTTAAGATTCTCCTTGAATTTACTTTAATTAAAAATATAATTTTTTAATTTATAATCATTCTTTCTTTCTCCATTGCCAATTAAACTTAATACTAATCAAGCTTACTATTTGCGTGGACATAGGGACCACCATTGCAGAGTTTGCATGCACCCCAATTTCCCTTGTACGCCTCATGAGGCGCATAGGTGGGCCACATCCGGACTTCGCATGTGCCTCAAACCGGCATAAAAAAACGTAAAAAGAAGAAGGAAGAGGTCTCGCCACACTTATATTAGGGTATGGGGTGTATGTGTAGTCCACATGCGCCCCAGGTGCATGCACCTCATGAGACGCATCACATCCTTTGTCTTGATGACGTTTTCTCACTGCGTCAAATAACATTACTCGTATTAATTGTGTGACTATCTAATTTACACATGAACCTTAAACAGCAAAAGTAAGTGACAATATATATTTTTTCTCTAAAAAAAAGTGTAATAAAATATATCAAATGTTTAGAACTTTCTTATCAACTTAAAAACTTTAGAATGCTCTTATTTGTGTCGAGTAGTTCCTACTCTCATTAATCTAATCGAAAGTTTTTCAAGAGATAACCTTTTCAAAATTTAATAAATATTTTGGTAAAATCATCATGAATTAAAGATTTTTGTTAAAAATTCATAAAACATATATTGATGATACAAGCTAATAAGTGATACTTTATAAAGTGATTTTTAATTCGACAATATTATTAAAAAAATGAAAATAAGAATTTGACATTTAAATAAAAATAATAATATTATATCAATACAATTAATATTAATGGACATCAGTAATCAGTCTAACCTGTTAGCTTTAATGTGTGTTTGTTCAATACAAAATACTAGTGTTTTGTAGTGTTTTGTAGTGTTTAGCATTTTATTGTTGTTTGGTGGGCACATGAAACACTAGTGTTTCACGTTTTTGAGAGTGTTTATGAAACCACATATTGGATGGAGGTTTCTAATTTTTGGGTAGTATTTTTGAAAATAAAAATACAGATTTGCTCCTACCGTTAATCATATTTACCTACAAGAACCATGTATATCTACTCCACTCTCTCTCATCTTCTTCTTTCCTATTGTACGATTGGAGAAGGTGACTCAGTAAGGCCTTCGACATCATAGCCACCGAAGGAAGTCACTTATTAGAACTCAGCAAGTAGGTAATCCTCTCTTGGTCTTTGTATATTCTCGTTACCGAAAGGGTTCTACAGTTTTATTTTAAACCCTCACTCACCTACCTCTTTGTTCCTAGGCCGGAAGGTTTTCGAAGCTATCGGCGACAAAGCAAGATCTCTTACAAATTCCTTGAGTAGTTTCTGACCACACATACCACTTCTTCCTTCAACGCTTGGAATCAGACCATCTCACAACCAAGTTGGTGACACAGATTTTTAGGGTTTACTGTGTTTGTTGTGTTATTTACAATTCATGAGTTTCTTCTATGCTAATTTTGTTTTTCTTCCTTGGACGCTTGGTTTACTGTGTTCGTTGTGTTGTGTTATTTGTAATAAGACCATCTCATGAGTTTTCTTCAGATTTTGGGGCACCACTATGTTTCCTTGAAATATATTGTTACATTAATTGGTTTTGGTTGATTTTAATTGATAACTCCACCTTGATTATGAATTGTCTATGCGGATGATGGAAGACTTAACATTTATGAGCGGTTTTATAAACTAACAAATATCGATTGCATTTCTAGATTGCATGTTTTGGTTTGTGTTTGATGTGTGCAGGCCTTGAAAAGAATTTCAAAGGAAGAACACAGGCCTTGAAACCCATTACAAGGGACAAGCACAAAGATATTAAAAAGCATTTTAATGGTTAAACGTGCAGGCCTTGGAAATCAGTTCAAGGGATAAACGCCAAAGCCTTGGAAAGCGATACAAGGGAGAAATTGGCTGGAAGCTTTTCAAATCAAGATTCAAATTTCAACAACCAAATCTACCAAGGATCAAGAGAAGATCTTCAAACAAGATATCAAGAGAAGATCTCGGCCACCTCAACTATAAGATATTCAACAGATTTGATAAGAAGATCTTGGCCCCAACAAACAGATCTCATAAAGATCTTAACAACCGAAGATAACAAGAAGATCTCAGCACAAGATTTCCAACGGATCTACAACAAGATTTGATTTCAACTTGTGTGTGGTCCGGGTAACATGGCACGGCAACTAAAATTTTCCATCTTTCTTTCAAGATTCCGAAGCACCGTTCAGTACAACTTCTAAGAGAAGAGTGTGCCCGGTTGAACGCTTCCTTCTTGTTGTTGGGTGGCTCATTATCAAATTGATTCAAGTGATACCTTGTCTTTGAGTATGAAACTAGGAATCTTGGCCTATCTGCGTAACATTTGTCAGAAAGGTAGTACTTGTTGGGGGGGGGGGGAGGATGGGGAAATTGTACGCTTGGCTTGCAAATTACATTATCCAGAACCTTTGTGTCATGTGCCAACCTTTCCCATCCAGATAACACAAATGTAAACAACATGTTAAAATCACAAACTGCAAGGAAATTGAATGTCACCGTATGTTTTCGACCGATGAATGCACCGCACCCTGTGACTCTGCAGGGATGCATACAAGGCAAGTTATGGATATAAATACTAGAACCGGATTGAAGACTAATGAGTCATTGTCCAAGGTAGTTGACAAGGGAAAGCAAGTGATGATTGGGGAAGATCCGAAGCCAATTGAGGAGGGCAAAGGAAAAGAGAAGGAACCAGTTTATGTACCTCCTCCAGCATACAAGCCACCACTTACATTCCCAGAATCTCGAGCTAGAGTGCGCTTGGACAAAAAATTTTGTAAGTTCCTTGAACTAATGAGTAAATTGCATATTAATATTTCATTTATGGATGCTATTGTAGGTATGCCCGCTTATGGAAAGTTCTTGAAGAAAATCCTCTATAACAAGAGGAGATTATAAGATGTTGAAGAGGTGAGGATGACTAAGAGGTCATCCGAACTCATCAAAATTATGAGAGCAGAGATATCATCAAAGCTAAGGATTCAGGATCCGTCTATGTTCCCATTGAAGTTGGAGAGGTGACATATGAAGCCTTATGTGACCTTGAAGCAAGTGTGAGTACCATAACACTTGCATTATGTGAAAAAATTGGAATTGGAGAATCAAGACCCGTCAAGATGACACTTTACATGGCGGATATGTCAATTACACATTCAGTGGGAATCCTAGAAGACATTCCCATGCAGCTTGATAAGTTCTATGTTTTCATTGATTTTATGGTGTTAGACATTCCTGCGGATTATCTGGTTTCAATCATTCTTGGAAGACCATTCCTTACAACTCCCGGATATATGGTGGATTGCAAGAACGCCACACTCTCCTTCAACATTGGTGATGAGAATATTGAATTCAAGCTGTCCACTATGGTTAAAGGGTCATCCCTTAGAGAAAACATATTCAACATCTATGATGAGAAAGAATCAAGGGAAGTAGTGAGCTCAATTTTTCTCAAAGATCCGCTTAAAAAAGTAATAAGTATGAGCGTTATAGAAGAAGGGATTGAAGAGGACTGTAATGTTGAGGTCCAATCCCTAGAAGCCTTGAAAGAATATCCCAAGGATGAGTTTGAGGTGCTAGAGGAAGGCGCAAGTAATTCAAAAAATCTCGGCCAAAAAATTAATTCAATAAATTAATTCACCTGAGATTTACAAAGTTGATTGCAACATCGATCGAAATCTCTGCCGAGATTTCCAAAAGGAGGTCGAGAATTCTGAAACTCTGGAATCTTTTCCCAAGTTGAATGGAAGTGTTCCAGGATGCAATTATACTTCCTCCATAGCTATAGAATCATCTCAAGATGCTTCAGAAGATCATAATTCTTCATTGAAAGATCCTCCTACATTGGACTTGAAACCTCTTCCCTCACATCTAAGGTACGCTTTTCTTGGACCTAATTCTACATATCCTGTTATTGTGAGTGCCAAACTTAATGATGATGAACTTGGCAAGCTGATGCATGAGTTAAGGCTACATAAGAAAGCTCTTGGTTATATTATTGATGATTTAGTTGGAAATAAGTCTTCTTTATGTATGCATAAGATTCTTATGCAAGATGATCATAAGCCTTCATGTGAACCTCAAAGACGGTAAAATCCGATCATGAAAGAGGTGGTAAAGAAGGAAGTTCTTAAGTTTCTTGATGCATGTATCATCTTTCCTATATCCAATAGTAAGTGGGTGAGTCCCGTCCACGTTGTTCCAAAGCAAGGAGGAATAATTGTTGTCACCAACAAGAACAACGAGTTGATCCCTACAAGAACAGTCACATGATGGAAGATGCACATAGATTACAGGAAGTTGAACGTAGCTACAAGCAAGGATCACTTCCCTCTCCCTTTCATTGATCAAATATTAGAGAGATTGGCGCAACACTCCCACTTTTGGTACTTAGATGGGTATAGTGGATTCTTCCAAAATCCCCATCCACGCTGACGATCAAGAGAAGATTACTTTCACTTGCCCTTGGGGTACGTTTGCTTACAGAAGAATGTCTTTTGGATTATGCAACGCACCAACTACTTTTCGACGGTGCATGATGGCTATATTCTCCGAGTACATTGAGAACATCATGGAGGTTTTTATGGATGATTTTTCTGTTTATGGTTCATCATTTGATGATTGCTTAGCTAAACTTTCTCTAATTTTACAAAGATGTGAATACACTAACCTTGTCTTGAATTGGGAGAAGTGTCATTTTATGGTTAGTGAAGGTATTGTTCTAGGTCACTTGATCTCCAACCACGGAATTGAAATGGATGGAGCAAAGATAGAGACAATTGAGAAGTTACCTCCACCTTTATCAGTAAAGGGGGTAAGAAACTTTTTAGGACATGCAGGTTTTTATAGAAAACTCAATAAAGACTTTTCTAAGATTTCTAAACCATTGACTAACCTACTAATGAAAGATGCGGGTTTTGAGTTATCGAAGGAATTTGTAGATTCTTTTTACATGTTGAAGGAAGCATTGATATCCACACCTATCATTCAACCTCCAGATTGGAACCTCCCCTTTGAGGTTATGTGTGATGCTAGTGACATGACCGTAGGAGCCGCACTTGGTTAGAAGAAAGAGGGACACACTCATACCATCTATTATGCTATCAAGACGCTAGATTAAGTTCAACTAAACTATGCCACAACTAAAAAGGAGTTACTAGTGGTGGTCTATGCTTTCGAGAAATATTATTCCTACCTTGTGGGAGCAAAAGTCATTGTCTACATTGACCACGTAGAAATCCGGTACTTGCTCACCAAGAAGGATGCAAATAAGCGCCTCATCAGATGGATCCTCCTTCTACAAGAGTTTTATCTAGAGATCCGTGACAAGAAAGGATTCGAGAACTCGGTGGCGGGTCATCTTAGCCGGTTACCTCCTATTGTGAGTGAGAAGGATGATATGCCTATTGATGATTCATTCCCGGATGAAAAACTCCATTTGTTAGAGGAGTGTCTACTCCAAGTTTCGAGAGGGGATGAGCCATGGCTCGCAGACATTGTGAACTATTAGGTTTGCGCGCGAAGAAGTTCCTTCAGGTCTATCCTATGCTCAAAAGAAGAAATTCTTTAAGGATGTGCGACATTATTAATAGATTAGCTTCTTCTTTTCAAAAGAGGCCTGGATGGAATGTTCAGAAGATGCATTCCGGAAGATAAAGTAGTGTTCGCTCCAAACGGTGTGTGCAAGCTTTAAATTTATAACCCTAGACTTAAGCTTAAAACAAGGATGCGAACCCGCAGTGTACGGGTCAATCGTAGTAAAAAAGCAAGAAATTCCAGGGGTCGATCACAGGGACTCGGTGAAACAAAGTCGATAACGGTAAGCTTCGTGAATACTAACCACAAGAGCAATTAACACAATCAAAGATGAATAAGAAGTCAATAAAGCAAACATGCAATTCTAGGGATTAAAGCGTCTAGTTGTGGTTCCAACTCAAGATCTAAAGATAAGCGGACAAAGCTGAGATTTTTGCAAGGGGAAGGTGTTACTAAAGTGGAGTAGATCACCGGGTAAGTCTCACTACTCACTAATCCAAAACCGTAACTCCTATTACCGGGTAAGTCTCAAGGAATCAAGATAAAGAACTATAACCTCAAACTAACATTCCATCTAAGGGAATAGAATCAACCTTTACCGGGTAAGTTTCAGGCTAACTCACAAAGATGGGATGGAAGCACACTCAAACCCCAATAAAGGATAAACCTTTATGACCTACACTTATGATCGTTGGTACACAAACTAAGGAATTACCGGGTAAGTCTCATCCTAAGCTTGCTTTGAACCAGGAAAGGTGTAATAAGAATAGGATTTGGCAAACTCTAACACTTAACTCTCAGTTTAGGATCGGATAAGTCACCTCGGTCAGCCAAATTCCACCCCGGCCGAGATGTTCATCGACTGAACGAGAAGATTAGGGTTAAGGTTAAAGACTCGAACTTTCAGGGTCCTACTGGAATCTAAGATTATTCTATCATTGTTTTTCCCACAACCTTCAGCCAATCACCCTAGAATCACACAAGGAAATTAACCACTCATCATCATTATGAAAGTATTAATAAAATATATGGGAAGAAGTTGAGTATTTGAACAAGAAGAACTTAATGAAAAGACTTCAATAACTGAATCAAATATCACAACAAAAGCGTTCCTTGGATAGCAATCCAACAAGACAAGACAACAAGGAAGGGAATCTAAGATAATCTTACAAAACCCTTCAAAAGCTATAAAAGCTATGATCTTCAATCTTCCTTCAACCTTCAACAAGGTTCTTCGAAGGTGTAATAGGTGTAAGTGGGATGTATGCGAGATGTATGCCGGCTCTTGGATTTGTGGAAATCCAACCTTTTTATAGGAAAATAACCCTCCAAAGATAAAATATCTTAGAAAGATCTTCTCCCATAAAAATAGGTAAAATATAAGATCTTTTTCCTTCCAGGAGCCAAGCCCAAAAATATAAGATCACTTTCCAAAGATAAAAGATCTCAGCCAAGAATAAAATATTCTCGCCGCGTCCTAGGTATTCGCCTCGGTCGAGTCGGCGTCTCTGGATCACCTCGGTCGAGATGAATCTCTGGTCAACCGATGTGAGTCATAACTGAATGTGAAATCTCTCAAAACTGGTCCAAAGTGAATCTTTAATCCATGGCTATGCTTCCTGGATGGTTCCTCATGCTCCTCAATGTAGCTTCAATGACTCCATATCTCCTATTGTTCCTTTTTGATGCAAAACGTGCCATTTTACCTACAATTACAGCAAAACTAGGTGTAGACCTCGATTCCCGCAAAGGTAGATGAAATGGTAATATAATCACATAATATACATACAAACATGCAGATTATGAAAGATAAAACGTCCAAACAAACCCCAAAATATAGACTATAATTCATGCTATCAAAATACCCCATACTTAGCCCTTGTTTGTCCCCAAGCAAGTTCCGCATATAGAAGACAAGATAGAATGGATTAATAGTCATGAAAATCAATGAAAAAGTCTTTCAAAAATATTTTTATGGTGTGTTACAATCATAGATCACTCTAAGAGAATACTTCATGGAATTTAAAATCCAAACATGATCAAAACATTTTATAAATATAGGAAGTTGTTCATCTTTGCATAAAATCATAGAATGCATAATAAGTCATAATTATCAAAATTAATCATGTATAATCCAGTTTAAACCACTAAGTCAATCAACAAGCTCAAGGTCTCAAGGGCTTCCCAAAAGAAAAGGTCAAGAAACGTGTAGGGTAGGGATGTATGTAAGGTAATGTGGTGCTAGAATCCGGGAAAAGGATGAACTTCACTTTCACTTTGACTTGCAACATCTTCCACCAATAAGCTTTGCTTATCTCACACTTTTTCTTTTACTTTACTTTTTGGGATGCATGGACAGAGGTGCACAATAACCGAAGCCTAGGAAATCCGCAATCATCAATTTCTTGAGATGCATCAAACCCTTGATGCACATACCATGACCCGTTAGGAATATCGCTCAATCCGACTTTGGCAAGACACAAACACCCGACTATGTGAATGGTGCCGAGTTACTCATCTTCATGATTGACTTCCCCAAACCTAAAATTACTTTCTAGCACTTTCACTTCCAGCCAACTTCTCAACTTTAACTTCACTTGCTTTTACCACTTCGCTTGCTTCCAAATTCCCGGATAGGTAAAGGGAGGCAAAATGTAGATGAGGGGCTAAGCATGAATAAGAAGAAGAAGAGAGAAGAATGAATTGCCTTGGTCTTTCCAGGAAGAAAGTGAGAGAACTCATGATGTGGTGTCAACCTTCAAATTCAACATAATTTAGACAAAAACGAAGTATTAAACATGCCAATAATTTCAAACAAAGCATTTAGCAACTTAAATATATTATAAAACCTTTCAAACACATAAAGAATTTAAAACCAGTCAGTAAACAAGATCTTCACTGAGATCATATCCAGATAAGTAACACAAAAATAATTTTCGAAAACTCTCAGTTAACTCACCTCGGTCGAGGTGTTCTTGGTCAACCGAGGTGAAACACCTCGTTCGGCCAGAACTGTCCCGGTCGAGGTCAAAAAAAATTTTAAAACCATTTTTTTTCAGTTTCGACGTTTTTCTCAATCAAATAACCTGTAAATATGCATGCAATATCAGATAAACATATAAATGCAGAAGTGAAGCATAAATATAAAATATCTGATCAAATAATCATCGAAGTCATCGAATAAGTACATCAAATCGTCATCAAATAAGTACAACAAATACCCCATACTTGGGACACACTGTCCCAGTGGGTCAATATAAGTCTAAAGATAAGAGTACTCACCGGATAAATAGCTGAACTGCATAAAATATAATAAAGAAAATCCTGCAGCTCCTCAATAGTTGCGATCCGGTGGTGGTGGTGGTGGCACGTATGGATACTGAGTCGGGTCGAATGGATGACCCATGATACGCTCGAACTGAAGCTGGGCCATGATGTGCTGATAATGCTGCCTCTCCTGCATCTCGCGGATATCCAGCGACAATGCAGCATATGAATCAATAACCTGATCCGTCAGGTCATCGATCCGTCTGTGGGCATCTGGATCCCTCAATCTGCGCCTCCTGCGTCTAGCAGGCTTAACTGGAGAAGTATCAACTGGTGCAGGCTCAGTCTCATCATCATCATCTAGATCTATAATCGGTGGCGCGCTCGTCCCTGCAGTATCTGTCCCTGTATCCATCGGGACTCCACCCTCTCTCTCATCCACTATATCCTCGTCGTCAGCCTCCTCCTCCTCCTCAGCTGGGGCAGCTGCTGCCTCCCTATGATCCTCCATCAGTGGAGCCCAGACGGTCTGCCAATAGTGCGGATCGTAAACAGTGAACTGGGCAAACCAACGGATCCCCTGTGGCGCAGTCAGCTCCCACGGCATAGCCACATATGGAGTGGTCAGACCTCGGAGAACGAGAATCCGCCGAGTGATCATCTCCTACAATCCAAGCGGCTTCGGAGCCGCCACCATCGTACAAGCACTGAGGTCCATGTCATGAAAATCAGCTATGTGGGTGACAAGCCCTCCGCAACAGTTGTCTCCCTTCGCTTTGGCTTTGATCTTGTGCAGGTCCTCTGCCAAGATCAAGCCAAAGTCCGGGAAACCCCCAGTAACCATACAGTACAGACTGAAAAGCTCGCCCTGTCGGATCTTCTGGGGCGTCTCAGTACGCGCCAGAAGTGTCTCGCTGAATATCCTATGGGCTAACCTAAAGGCTAGGTGGAAGATGACCTTCTCCCTGGAATCTCCAGGGCGCCATCTATCTGCGTGCTCAGTAATATGGGCAATCTGCCCCCAAAACTCCCTAGCTACAGATCGGGAAGGGAAGTCAGTGGCTGTGGGCTCAGAAAAGCCGAAGATCTCTCTCCAAATCTCGAGCGGCACTAAGAAGTTCCGGTTCATCAACCGGTACTTCACAGACTGCTATGTGGGAAGGTAGGTGAAGGAGTTAACAAACTCTAGGATCGGCTCCAAGTAGGTTGGGGCTCGGATCTCAGTAAACTGATTCAGCCCCACTGTGGTAATCATCCTCCTAAGGTCTCCATCTACCCCTAGGCAATCAAAAGCGGACACGTCCAGGAAACGTGGTGCAATCACTAGACGTCCCGAAATATGCTCATAGTCCACCTGGTGTGTCTCTCATGGATCACCGGGCGGTAAGGTCGGGAAGAAGAGGAAGAAGGGGAAGGTGAGGATCTATCTCTGAGGGCAAGGCGACGTTCAGAACTCATCTTCACTTAGCTACTGTCAGATCACCTCGGTCACTGACAACTCTCAGGAATCACCTCGGCCGAGGCGCAATTCGACTGGACCGAGGCGGAAGCAGTTCGCGATTCAACTCTCAAAAATCCAGTTCTTTTCCCCCAAAAATCACTACAATTGCTTCCTATGGGGTACTTAAGCCTTTTCTCAGCAGATGCAAGGGCAACCAAAGCCCAAATCAAAGCGAATGAACGAGTTAGGGTTTCGACTGTTTTTACCTCGTTTCGGTCGATTCGTTCGAATTCTTCGCAGATCTGTACTTGCAATGGGATCCTCTACCCTTCCATCGTAGTTTGGAAGCGGAAATCTTCAAAAACGAGCAAGATTCGAGGAAGCGAGGTGGAAAGGCGCCGCAGTCGAGTCGAAGTGGGTAAAAAAGTGAAAAAGAAAATTTTCCCCCTTTTATACTGTTCCTGGAACTGCTGTCACCTCGGTCGAGATGGTCTCGACTGGACCGAGGTGGTACGGACCGAGGTGGTTCTGCAGAAACCCTAGTCGCCTCGGTTGCTCAAGAATCTACTCGGTCGAGGTGGCCTCGACTGGACCGTGGTGTCTCAGTCAAACTTTGTCTTCTTGAATTCTCGAACTTCTGTACTTCCAGTTATGCTCCTTCCTTAGATGTCTCCTGTCATCTGTCTAGGACGCCAAAAACAAACAAAACAAAGCAAAAGCAAACTATCTAAGCTAAACTAGAAAAAGGGAAAAGAAAAACATTACCTTGGGTTACCTCCCAAGAAGCGCTTGGTTTAAGGTCGCTAGCTGGACCATAATGAGCTTCAAATGAGGTATATTGGTGCAACCTCCTCAACCGGAGTCTCCGGTTGGTACTTCTTAAGTCTATGACCGTTGACCTTGAAGCTTCCGCTAGTTTCGCCCCATATCTCAACTGCACCATGAGGAAAAACATGTTTCACAACATAAGGTCCGGTCCATCTTGATTTTAACTTACCTGGAAAAAGGCGGAGGTGGGAGTTGAAGAGTAGAACTAAGTCTCCTTCGTTAAGCTCCTTTGGAATGATACGCTTGTCATGCCATCTCTTCGTCCTTTCCTTATAGATTTTGGCATTCTCATAGGCGTTCAAACGCAGCTCTTCCAGCTCGTTGAGTTCCAATAGTCGCTTCTCGCCGGCCTCCTTAATGTCGAAGTTCGACCATTTGATCGCCCAATACGCTTTGTGTTCCAATTCAACGGGCAAATGGCAAGACTTCTCATATTCCAAATTATAAGGGGTACTGCCTATGGGAGTCTTAAATGCGGTCCTGTACGCCCAAAGAGCATCGTCCAATTTCATGGACCAATCCTTCCTCGTTCTAGAGACGGTCTTCTCCAAGATTGCTTTGATTTCTCTATTCGAGATCTTGACCTGTACACTAGTTTGAGGGTGATAAGCGGTTGATACCTTGTGGGTTACCACATACTTCGATAGAAGTGCCTTGAACTTCCGGTTGATGAAATGCGTTCCTCCATCGCTGATGATGATGCGCGGAGTTCCAAACCGTGGAAAGATGGTTCTGTTCAAGAACTTCACAACCACCTTGGTGTCGTTAGTGGGAGAAGCAATGGCTTCAACCCATCTAGAAACGTAATCAACCGCAAGAAGAATATAGAGGTTTCCTCCGGAGGATGGGAAAGGTCCCATGAAGTCAATCCCCCATACATCAAAGATTTCCACCTCTTGGATGTTATTAAGTGGCATTTCGTTCCTCCTTGATAAATTTCCTGTTCTTTGGCATGCATCACAAGAGACAACAAAAGCTTGTACATCCTTAAATAATGTAGGCCAAAAGAAACCGGAACGCAATACCTTAGCGCATGTTTTATTGGTGCTAGCATGTCCTCCACAAGGAAGTGAATGACAATGCCTTATGACGCTATTAACTTCATCTTCCGGAATGCATCTTCGAAGCATCCCATCTGGTCCGCGCTTGAATAGCAGCGGCTCGTCCTAGTAGTAATGTCGTACTTCCTTGAAGAATCTCTTCTTTTGAGAGTACGTCAATCCGGGCGGTGTTTCCTGGCAAACAAGATAATTCACAATATCAGCATACCAAGGTCCGTTTTTATCAGAAAGTTGGTGGATGGAATGTTCCACCAACTGAGGATGAATGTCAGAGAAGTGAGTAAGAAGATTATTATTCTCAGTAGTCTCAGTTGACATCATCTCGCCATCGACCTCGGTCGAGGCGCAGAGGCGTTGACCGAGATGTTCTTCAGTCGCCTCGCTCAGTCCAGGAAGTGCCTCGGTCGAGGTACTGCAACTGGAACCGAAACTGGAGATCTTCGTCTCCTGGATTAGCTTCTCAGTTTTAGCTCCTGGATCCTCTTCCAGTGCCTTTAAGCTCCGTATATCTGCATCACAAGAAGCATCTATACCTTCCTCCATTAAACTGAAGCTAATAACTCTTTCGAGTGGATCGTTAATAAGGATAGAGCTCACCAATTCTCTTGATTCTTCTTCATCGTAGATGTTGAAGATATCATCAGTTAGCTGTTCCCCTTTCATGGCTGCAAGTAGTGCGAACTCCACCTCATCACCACCAATGTTGAATTTCAACTTGGCGTTCTTGCAATCCACATTGCAACCCGAAGTTGCTAGAAATGGCCTCCCTAGAATAATAGGGACAGGATAATCTGCGGGAATGTCAAGTACAACAAAATCTATAGGTAGAAAGAAGTTACCTAACTTGACCGGAACGTCCTCCAAGATGCCCACGGGATGGGTGATGGAGCGATCCGCCATATAAAGTCGAATCTTGACCGGCTTGGGCTCTCCAAGTCCGATCTTCATACATAGCTCCAGCAGGATGATGCTCACGCTGGCTCCTAGATCACAAAGGGCTTCACAAGTGACATCCCCAACTTGAATGGGAATGCTAAATGAGCCGGGATCTCTTAATTTAGGTGGCATCTTCTCCTTCATGATCTTGATAAGCTCCGAGGATTTAGATGTCATCCTAACTTCACCAAAGTCTTCCAATTTCCTTTTCCTTGATAGGATCTCCTTTAAGAACTTCCTATAGGCGGGCATTCCTAGAATAGCATCAAGGAAAGGAATGTTAATATGCAGTTTATTCATCAAGTCAAGGAACTTACCAAAGTGCTTGTCTAGATGTGCTCTGGCCCTTGACTGGGGGAATGGAAGTGGTGGTTTGTATGCAGGAGGTGGAATATAAGTTTCAGTTATCCCTCCTGCTTTTTGTTGCTCCGCCTCGGGTGGTATCTCGGTCGATGTGTTCTTCGACTGGATCTGGACCGAGGTGGTATGCGTCGAACGAGGTACTGGATCTGCAGTTTTGAGTCCACTCCTCGTCGTTATGGCCATGCACTGGCCCTTAGGGTTGCTTTCCGTCTTTGCTGGAAGCTTCCCTGGATCTCTTGGCGCTTCATTCGCCCTACTTGCAAGTTGTTGTTCGAAGGACTTTTGGGCCCTCGAAAATGAAGTCATAGAAGTCTCCATAGCACTAAGCTTGATCAAGATAGCCTCCAGAACTGCGTCCTTCTTTTCCGGCTGAGACGAACTTGATCCTTGCCCCTGGCTCTTTAATGGAGTAGAAGAAGAAGAAGGGGAAGAGAGGAAAGGGTTAGAGGAATTATTAGAGTTGGAGTTAGAATAATTGTTACCAGGATTCTGGTTGTTTTGATTGTTCGTCCTCCAATTGTTGCTGTTGGACCCTCTATTGTTGTTGTTGTAATTGTTGTTCTGGGAACCGTTGTTGTTATTATGGTATCCATTGTTGTTGTTCCTTTGTCCTTGCTCTTCCTTCTTGGTTTGAGCAACCAAGAGTTCCTTCAATTGTTTCACGTCATTCTTCAAAGACGTGAGTTGATTGTTGTTGGATTGAGTCTCTTGAAAGTTGACTCTTTTAACTCCACCTTCAGCTCCTTGGTGGGTGTACTTCTCCATATGCAAGGCTTGCTTCTCAATGAAGTCCCAAGCCTCGTCAATCGCCATGTCCATGAAGGTACCGGCGGAGAGTAGTTGGAGATTGAACTGGGTGCTTCCGTCCAGTCCTTTGAAGTAGATCTCTAACAACTCGATTTTTGGAATCCCATGATGTGGGCAATCCAAAAGGATGTCCTTGAACCGCTCCCATGACTTGGACAAGCTCTCCTTGTCCTTCATAATGAAAGCATTGATTTTCCCTCTCATTTCAGCTATCTTTGAGGGGGGAAAGAATTTGGTTAAGAACTCCGTCGTCATCTCCTCCCATGTGCTAATTTTACCTAGAGGAAGAGATTGATACCAAGTAAGAGCTCTATCTTTTAAAGAAAAGTAAAAAGGTCTTAGCTTGTAGTTGTTATTTTCAATTCTGGAAGGTCGCAAGGTTTCCATCAAGATCTCGTAGTTTTGAAGATGTTGATGTGGTGACTCCTTCTCCATCCCTCCGAATTGGCATTGGCGAATCATAGATAGAACTTGCGGTCGAAGTTCGTAGTCATGGTCCGCTGGATCTCCTAGGTTGACTCCTGGACGCCTCAGTTGTTGATTAGGGTCCATCCTTTGACCTAGGGTTTGTGGGATTCCTACAAGAAGAACATCTCGGACTGGAATCCGAGGTGGATGTATCTCGGCCGGGGCGTCTGGTACTGGGACCTGCCTCGGTCGAGGGTCAGCAACTGGGACCTGCCTCGGTCCAGCATCGGAAACTGGGTCTTCCCTCGGTCGAAGTAGAATCTGGTCTCGTATGACGGCCATTTCTGCTTCGATTGCTTCAGTTTTGGTGCGAGTTTCTTCCTTCTCTCGCCTTAGTTCTTCCTTGTTGAGGCGTAGCAGCTCTAACGCCTCTTTCAATTCGGCCTCAAGATCGCGGTTGTCTTGTTGGGCCATCTTCGTTTCTCTTAAGCGTCGCTTGTATGTCTTTTCTGGTTCGGGATCGTAAGGGACGATTTCCTTCCCAGTGCGGGTTCTTCGCATATACCTAAGAAAGAACCTGCAAAAGTCACTCAAGTAGAGTGGTTAGATGACACGAAGGCAAGTGCCCCACGAGCAAACCGTACCGGCTCGGTCTAGACCAAGTCCCCGGCAACGGCGCCAAAAACTTGTTCGCTCCAAACGGTGTGTGCAAGCTTTAAATTTATAACCCTAGACTTAAGCTTAAAACAAGGATGCGAACCCGCAGTGTACGGGTCAATCGTAGTAAAAAGCAAGAAATTCCAGGGGTCGATCACAGGGACTCGGTGAAACAAAGTCGATAACGGTAAGCTTCGTGAATACTAACCACAAGAGCAATTAACACAATCAAAGATGAATAAGAAGTCAATAAAGCAAACATGCAATTCTAGGGATTAAAGCGTCTAGTTGTGGTTCCAACTCAAGATCTAAAGATAAGCGGACAAAGCTGAGATTTTTGCAAGGGGAAGGTGTTACTAAAGTGGAGTAGATCACCGGGTAAGTCTCACTACTCACTAATCCAAAACCGTAACTCCTATTACCGGGTAAGTCTCAAGGAATCAAGATAAAGAACTATAACCTCAAACTAACATTCCATCTAAGGGAATAGAATCAACCTTTACCGGGTAAGTCTCAGGCTAACTCACAAAGATGGGATGGAAGCACACTCAAACCCCAATAAAGGATAAACCTTTATTACCTACACTTATGATCGTTGGTACACAAACTAAGGAATTATCTGGTAAGTCTCATCCTAAGCTTGCTTTGAACCAGGAAAGGTGTAATAAGAATAGGATTTGGCAAACTCTAACACTTAACTCTCAGTTTAGGATCGGATAAGTCACCTCGGTCAGCCAAATTCCACCCCGGCCGAGATGTTCATCGACTGAACGAGATGATTAGGGTTAAGGTTAAAGACTCGAACTTTCAGGGTCCTACTGGAATCTAAGATTATTCTATCATTGTTTTTCCCACAACCTTCAGCCAATCACCCTAGAATCACACAAGGAAATTAGCCACTCATCATCATTATGAAAGTATTAATCAAATATATGGGAAGAAGGTGAGTATTTGAACAAGAAGAACTTAATGAAAAGACTTCAATAACTGAATCAAATATCACAACAAAAGCGTTCCTTGGATAGCAATCCAACAAGACAAGACAACAAGGAAGGGAATCTAAGATAATCTTACAAAACCCTTCAAAAGCTATAAAAGCTATGATCTTCAATTTTCCTTCAACCTTCAACAAGGTTCTTCGAATCTCCCAATTGGAGTATGGCTGCTGCGGTGTAATAGGTGTAAGTGGGATGTATGCGAGATGTATGCTGGCTCTTGGATTTGTGGAAATCCAACCCTTTTTATAAGAAAATAACCCTCCAAAGATAAAATATCTTAGAAAGATCTTCTCCCATAAAAATAGGTAAAATATAAGATCTTCTTCCTTCCAGGAGCCAAGCCCAAAAATATAAGATCACTTTCCAAAGATAAAAGATCTCAGCCAAGAATAAAATATTCTCGCCGCGTCCTAGGTATTCGCCTCGGTTGAGTCGGCGTCTCTGGATCACCTCGGTCGAGATGAATCTCTGGTCAACCGAGGTGAGTCATAACTGAATGTGAAATCTCTCAAAACTGGTCCAAAGTGAATCTTTAAACCATGGCTATGCTTCCTGGATGGTTCCTCATGCTCCTCAATGTAGCTTCAATGACTCCATATCTCCTATTGTTCCTTTTTTATGCAAAACGTGCCATTTTACCTACAATTACAGCAAAACTAGGTGTAGACCTCGATTCCCGCAAAGGTAGATGAAATGGTAGTATAATCACATAATATACATACAAACATGCAGATTATGAAAGATAAAACGTCCAAACAAACCCCAAAATATAGACTATAATTCATGCTATCAAGTAGAGAACGTCATTTTCCGTTGTCATTCATTGCCTTGTGGTGGACATGCTAGTTCCCACAAGACATGTGTTAAGGTACTTTAATCCGGTTTCTTTTGGCCTAATTTATTCAAATATGTGCAAACGTTTGTTGTTTCTTGTAATGCTTGTCAAAGAACAGGAAATATAGATAGGAGGAATGAGATGCCTCTAAACAACATCTAAGAGGTTGAGATATTTGATGTATGGTGAGTGATTTTCATGGGATCATTCCCATCTTCTTGTGGGAACCAATACATACTATTGGAGGTAGATTATGTTTCTAGATGGGTGGAAGTCATTGCTTCTCCTACTAATGACACTAAGGTGGTAGTGAAGTTCTTCAATAGAATCATTTTCCCAAGACTTGGGATGCCCCGAGTCATCATTAGTGATGGAGGAACGCACTTCACCGTCTAGAAGTTTGAAGCACTTCTATCCAAGTATGGGGTAGCTCACAAAATAGCCAAACCATACCATCCTCAAACTAGTGGTCAAGTAGAGAAATCAAAGGAATCCTAGAGAAAGATGTCTCCTGAGCAAGAAAGTATTGGTAAATGAAGTTAGATGATGAATTATGGGCTACAAAACAACTTTCAAGACTCACATAGGAACCACAACATATGGCGAGTCTTGTCATCTTCCGGTGTGACTAGATCATATTGGGTCATCAAATGGCTCAAATTTGATATGAAAGAAGCTGGAGGAAAACTCCTCTTAGACATCAATGAGCTTGAGGAGATCCGTTTGAATGCTTATGAGAATGCCCGGATCTACAAGAAAAGGACTAAGAGGTGGCATAACAAACACATCATTCCGAAGGAGTTGAAGGAAGTAGATCTTGTCCTTCTCTTCAACTCTAGACTCCGCCTTTTTTCATGTAATCTTAAATCTAGATACACAAGACGCTATGTTATTAGAAAGATTTTCCCCCATGGTACAGTTGAAGTATGAGGTGACCATTGTGGAAGCTTTAAGGTGAATGAATATAGGTTGAAGAAGTATACGCCGGAAGCTCTAGTTGAGAGCATTGCTCCCCTTCACCTTGAGTGATCATCAAGGACATAGGTCCAGCTAGCGACCATAACCAAGCGCTTCTTGGGAGGCAACCCAATGTAGTTCTTTCTTTTTGTCTTTTTTCTTAAATAGTCTAGTTAGATTTTCTTTGGTATGTTTTGTGTTCTTGTATCTTTGGATGACGGAACCTAGATTTTTCTCAAGAATCATGGATATAAACTGAGTTGAGATTGCGGAAAGAACGAGAATTTGATGGAAAAGGAGTATGTAAGTCGTTAGCAAGAGAAATGATGGCCAAAAGACAAGAACCTCGACCTACGAGGGAAATCTTAGTCTAGTTTTTAAATAAAAAGAATTAATTCAATCGAGAATTCTAAAATCGATTGCAACATCGACCAAAATCTCGACCCTCTTGATATATCTCAGTCGAGATTCTTCGAAAGTGAAGAACGAACGAGAAATATTGGGCCGACAAAAATCTCGGTCACCAAAATCTTGACCGAGATTTATTCAAAATCAAAGAGGGGTATAAAAGCGGTAACACTTCATCTTGAACCTCAAAACTTCCACAACCTAAAACCACGGTCGGCAAAACACCCCTCGCCCTCAAATCCCCGTTTTCTAACCAAATGCGCTCATTCTTGCTCCTAAACTCAAGCCCTCTCAACCACAAACAAGATTCTGTGCTCAAACAACACCGAAAATCTCCGAATCTTCTCAAATTTCGATTTTCCCGACCAAAACCCTAAGAAAATCGCCCCCTCTCCCATCCGACGATTGAGGCTTGTTTGGTTCAAACTGAAGCACGATTTGAGGCAAAAAGAAGCATAGGAAGTAGTTGGAGGCGTCAAATTGGCAAAATCTTTACAAATTTGTCAATCCGTTCAAATCAACAAAATCTTGGGTATTGGGCAAGAATCTCGGTCGAGATTTCACGAAGAACAACCTGAGATTTCTCCTGCAATAAATTTCGTGCGAAGATCCACCAGAGCAGTTGCTCCTAGGGAATATGTGGTAAATTAAAACATATTCTATTCTAATGTACATATGCTACTTGTATCAGGACATATGTACACAAATAGATGTCTTCATTTCAGCAAATCCGGTGAACAAATGTACACAAACTACACATTTGACACATATAGAGTTTCCTAATCATTAAATACCTCATTTATCCGTTACATTTTCTAATGACACATACACATAATCACCAACAACTACTTACCAATGAACATGCAAACCCATATGAACCTGGTGCCTCGTGTTTAATGCTCATTGGGTAGATTAGGATTACCAGAATAAGTAAAACAAGGGAATCGTTATCAAAATTGATTGAAAATGAAAGACTGAAATTGTTTAGATTATCGGGCTACATATCTTTCTAAAAATTAGGTCTTTAAACGCATATAAATCGATTGATGAGTAACAATAAAAGTTCGAAGATGTGTGTGAAAGAATGATGTTGTTGAAATCCGAAGATCAACGTGAAATCGACGAAGAAAACTTACCTCGATTTTGCTTTTGACATGCGACGAATAGAAAGTCAAAGACGCATGTTGAAGACGACGGTTCCAGCAAAAGTTCGAAGACGAAGTGGTTTCTCTTGTTTCTCTGAGAGGGAACACTTTTTGATTCCAAAATTTCAGCAATCGATGGATACCTAGGTGCTCAAAACAGATACGGAAATCTCAACTATTCAGTTACTAAAAAATTAAACGGTTTCTTTTTTTTTGCAGTTTAATATATCCTTTTTAATTTACTATACTTAATTGTCTAATTAATATCAGCCTTAATCATTTTATTTATCTTTATTTTTAATTGCTAAATTGTAGTAGTTTGTCTACATGATACAAAAAGTGTCTTACTACACAAATATTCTCAATATTTAACAGTTGATGGATGGGTGGAGTTGCATCAACTTTGTAGGAATTCATCGTAATAATCTATAAAAGATTATGTAGGGTTGTTGTACGAGCCGAACATTGACATGTTCAAGCTCTGTTCGTTTACAAACGACTCGAGTCTAAATTTTAAATGAATTTTAAATGAGTTTTAAATGTGTTTGTGTTTGACTCATTCTAATAAAAGAGCAAGCTTGATATAGAGTTTTTTCCGAGGCGGGTATCTCGGTCAATACAATATCCCTCCAATGTTATTGTAGCCGATCCAATACTCAATTGGTCTAGTGGTTGTGGTGCTAGACTCCTTAAGTGTTAGCCCGGAGATTCGAGTTCGAATTCTCTTGGAGACATTATAGAAAAGTTGGTATTGGAAGGGTATCCCCTTAATGGGTCACTACTATATACCCTATCCGGACGTTGACAAAGCCGAACCGGAAACGTAACCTTTCAAAAAAAATGTTATTGTAGCCGAACGAGTTGAACATTGGTACCTTCAATCTTGTATATAAACGAGCAAATTTAAAGAGCGTATAAGGGTTTGTTTGGTATCAGTTAGAAGGAGATTCATTTATATTGTTTTTTGGAGATTGTTAGGGATTGAAAGTTTTGGCTTGTTTGGTACTAGTTTGAGATTGTGGATTGTATTCTTTTATGAGATTCTTTTTGCTAAATAATCCTGAAAAAACAATATCGAAATACCAAGATTCTTCGAGATTGTTGGGGATAGATTATTTTTTTTACCCTTGTACCCTTTGCACATAGTATTCTTCTCCCAAACCACTATCAACTGTTCAATGACGCTCATAACCACATTGTTTTCTTCCTCTCTTCCAACCCTTTCTTCTCTCGACACTATCAAACTATCATCACATCACTTCCCCTCTTGGAAAAAATAGGATAAACCTTACATTCAAGCCAATAGACTCTTGATGAGAACTTCAGAGTTGAAGTTTCATGATTCCAAGAAAATTGTCAACTGAGAGCCCGACTTCTTCTTTTTTAGCGTTTAAACATCTTCCTCGCCGCCCATTTGGTTTTTGATGAGAACTTCACAAAAGACGATTCACACTCAACCTTCTTCTTGGAACATTCATCTTCAACGCCCACAACTGAAGAGCACTTCACGTGTTTTGATTTCTCTTTTTTGACGAGCACTCATTCTTCCTCCTCTTTCATCGTTCTAATAAAGCATAACCACTGCCCCTGCTCTACAAATCAATCCAATTCAATTTCTCTTTTTTGATCTTATCGGTTTCATTTGTAGTCTTCAACCACATAGCATCTATGGGGACGTACAAATGTTGGAGACGGAGACGTTTACCTTAACCAGCTTCTCAACTTGATCATCAACACTTTGTACGAAAACAAGGAGATCTTTCTCCGTGAACTCATCAACAACTCCTTTGATGTATGTATCTTTCCGGTATCTTCGATTATGTATTTCTCAATTCTTACTATCGTTTTCTGAATTTTGAATTTCTTCCTCGCTGTCAATTTGACTTTTGATGAGCACTTCACGAGTTTCGGATCTCTCGACAATCAGAGGAGACGGATATTAGGGACGATGAATTTTTATGGGATGTTTCAGGCATGTTTATTTAAGGACAATATTGTAATTTTTCATTAAACAATCTATCCCAATAATCTTATATCAAGCACCAAATTTTTGAAAAATTTAACAAACTTTAATAATCTCTATGTACCACAATCCTCAACAATCCCAACAATCTTCATCCCCAAACTTCAATACTCGAGTAGTTTAAAAACTGAATGGGTTCGAGCTGACATCTACCCGAATGGGTCATCTCCTATAACTATCCGGACAAAAGCCTAGGATAGGGCAAAGTATATGATATAATTTTTCTCTAATGGTATAATATAGTTAATGTTTTGAGTTTTACATACGTTGCTTGAACAAATTAAAAAAAAAAAAAAACACCCGTGATTTAAAGTTACTTAAACATCAAAATATAACAATTATTATACGCTTGAAATAGAAAATAAGTAACTTCACCTAGAACACATCATCACTAGTACAATACCCTTACATAGGGCAAAATATTCACTGATGGACTTAGTCATTAAACTTACTAATCAATAGCCCTAGAGTTACTTCCTAAACTTTACCAAATTACCCCCAAACGTGAAGAACAAACGTAAGGGAATAACGTAACACCCTTGATTCTTTATTTAGAACCGAAGCTGATCAAGCGAAAAACTAATCACGAAGGAAGAGTAGAAGGGTGGGGAGAAACAACCTCGTAGCAACATATAGAATCGTGTCGAATATCTCAATGTGTATATGGTGATGCACGATTGCAAGGAAGAATATTATTAGGAAAATAGAACCAAAAAACGTGAAAACCAACGTTTTCTTTAGGAGAATGTGGATCGGTATGATCGGGTTCTTCCAACTTTTCTTCCATTTTACTAAACCTAGCTTTGGGTTTTGGAGACTTTTGATTATATAAATGTTTTTAAGTTGTTTTTATGTGTCGTTTATATAAAGAGCGAACATAAAAAAAAATAAAAACTACGCAAATAGACATACGGTTTTATTCATTAGGGTAGGTTAATAAAATGATAAGAATCAAATCGGATTTTATACAAATCTGGACATCTTTGGATTCGGGTTAGAATCAATTAGTCGGATTTAGCCACAATTTGCCTTCTTTTTCTCTTCTTATTTCGGACTCGTATCAAGCACGAATATCAGACTGTAGGATATATCTAGGAAAAAATGAAATAAAGTTTTACACAAAACTAACATCAAACCCTTTTCATACACAAATACAGACTTTAGAATACCGGCCTGTCTATACGGGTCGGACTAACAACTAGACTGAGGTTGTCCAAATCTAAATTCAGAGGAAACAAAGTAACACGCCATATATTGAACAAAGAGAAACATCATAATACACAAATTTTGGTTAAGAATGTTAAACAAAAATTCAGCTCTTTCTCTGTTCTGTGCAAAGTAGAAGCAGCTACAAATCTTCATGTTACAACCTGGTTGGGATTTTCTTTCAACCCACAAATCAATAGTACAATCAACTCCTGGCTTACAGGCTTTTGCAGATACAGCAATATCTCATACTAACTAAGCTGTGTTCTTTGTCTCCTACAAATCAATAGTAGGATCAACTCCTAAAACTACAATATTATCAACAAAATTAACTATTAATGACTGATTAAGGAGTAAACCCTAACCTCTCCCCACCTCAGTTGGGATTCGCCATGGCTACCATACTTGAAATTCCCATGCAACCACATCCACAGTACCAGGGTTGATGGTTGTAATTCGAAACAAATTCCGGCGAAACAGAAACACCATTCATGTTGCAGCGAGGCGCTATCCTCTGTTGAACAAGAAGCGCATCATCAAATTCGCTCGATTGCCATTCAAGATCCATACTCCTCCTCTCCAAATTATTCCTTAATTCCATCAACGCTGCCCCAAACGGCTCCAATTCTTCGAACCCTAACTCTTCAATCGATCTATCCCACCACCTCCTCTGATCAGATACAACGGCAGCATTGGAGAAGGAACCGTGGATGTAGCGATCGATAACGCCTTCGACGCTGGGATGCCCGAACGGAAAAACCTTACCGGCCTCTGAGAAGACGATGACCGCAACGGTTGCACCGCATAAAACGGCAATTTCGCCGGCTTTCTTAAAAAGCCCCTTTCGACGCTTTGTGAAAGTAACATTCTTTCGGTTCTTGTTTTCGATCTTCACAATCTCTATCTTTCTTCTTCCTTTCGTCTTCTTCTTCATCTTCGGAATTGAATTCGAATGCAAATCCATGGTCGGGAATGGGATTTGCGACAAATTTGTATTATCGGCAGGCATCATCAAGAGATTTTACTTGGCTTCGCTTCGCTAGACTGAGAGTAATCAGAATATGCAGCAGCATTCAAATATATATACTTGCAGCTCACGTACAGGCCCCTTATAATTTTCTAATATTTATTTCCTTATAAAACCTTTTGCAAATATATTCTAATCATGCTTCTGTTTTAAAGGATTGTAATGCAAACTTTTCAAGAATACTATTACCTTTTTGAAAAGGGTAATTAAAGAGACAAAATATTTTGCAAAAATATTTTATTGATAAAAGAAATTGTGAATAAATAATGACCAATATTAATACCAATTTCAAGGCTACCAAAAATAATAGAACTTTAGAAACTAATTTAATACATGTGGCTTGCACAAAATAGAAAGAAAAAAATATATGATATTATATAATATTTTTAAATTTTAATTTGGGTGACATCAAATATGTTTATTTATACAATTAGTTGATAAGCTTGTGTCTAGTATGTTTATTAAATATTGATTAGACATATAATATATGTTAATTAATCGGTTAATAGTTTGACTAAAATACACTAGTCATATATAGTTAATCAATTTTGTAGAAAATATTAACATTGTTTCTATTATATAAACTAAGATCAGTTTAAATATTAATAATCTTAATGTAATTAAGTGAAAACATTAAAACTAAAATCCATAATATCAAATTGACATGTGGTTAAATGGTAGCCATAGAAAGAAAATTATTTAGTTATATATATATATATAGCTATAATTGATACAAAATAACATAAAATTAATTTTATTTTTTAAATAGAAAAAAGTTTATATATCTCCATAAATAAAATAAAATAAAAAAGAAAAAAAGTTTGTGGGTTACGTGGCTTTGAAGCCTATTCCGTCACACAAAATCACATTCTTGGAGCATCCATTTACAGCTGGATAAAGCCTCCGGCTTGATTAAGATCAACATTGTTGCTGCATTAGGAAATTCTTGACATGAGATTGAATTTATCTTCAAAAACCATGATAAAACGTTGCTTTCAACTTTTTCTTCCGGAATAAATGGAGCTATCGATCGACTTCTTGCTGAACTTTTGGCAATACGCTAGGCATTGTTATTGACATAGATCAAGGATGGCTCTTGATTATACTTGATTCGGATTGTTTGCTGGCCATCGACTTCATAAACGCCACCTTCTCATTTGCTAAGTTGAAGGTCTTATCATTGATGATATTCCAAGCCTTATTTTCGAGTTTACTTCTTGCTCTCTTAATTTTGTGTATCGAGACTGTAATAGAGTGCTCACCATTTAGCTAGATCTTTTCCTATACAAGGTGTTATGTATTTCGCCATCAATAATTATCCTCACTTTGTTGTAAACTTGATTCATGTTGATTTAACATGGTTATATGACGTTTGATTAAAATAAATAAATCTAACTTGGCTGTTTGATTTCATTTTCTGACTAAGATAAAAAGATAATGCTAGTAAGTTTTTTGTGTTTTGCACGGATAATTTTAATAAAAAAAACTAACATAAAATATATCATCCATATACTATGCTAAAACAAATGTAATAAAGCTTATGTATCAGGTTCATGTTCATTTTACCTATGTGTAGCCTTAAAACCACCAACTTCATTTTAAAAAACGTATTCTATTTATATTATATGTTTACTTGAATTACCATCAAAATAAGAAAAAATGATCAGGAATAGTACTAACTATGAGGTATGAACAAAAAACAATACAAACTTTAGAAATTACTACTAGTATACAAACTATTTCACATTAAGGTAATTTTAATAGGGGTGACATTGTGGCCAAGTCTTGTTAAAAAACGCCCATACATTTAAGTCACAAAAAATGGTTCTTTATTTTATTTTCTTACAAATATCACCAATGTCATTTTTGTTTAATTAATGAATTATGTAATAAAGGTTAGTCATCGCTTTATTCTTAAATATTTAATGTAGTTTATTAACTTTTTATTAAAATAAGTTTTAAAAATAAAATTGGTTAATAGACCAATATTTGGAGTCATTATTGTTCAACGGGTAGTTTGAAGAAGAAATCCATGTTTGTCGGTAAAAAATATATCACTTATGAGAATTTGTGTAATTTGAAAAGTTAAATTTAATATATTTAACGTAAATTTGTGAAAAAGATCTCCATTTTATGCTTAAAAGTTTAAAGATCAATATTAATATTCTATACCAAAATTTTGTGAAAATGCCACCAAGTATGGTTCTTCTAACCAAATTTTCATTTTTAAAACTTTTAAATTCTCAATCATTCTTATAAAATTATTGTTATAGTTATATTTTAAATAAATGGCCTAAAATATATAAAAATAAAGTGATAACTAACCTTTATTACATATCTTTATAGGTATACAAAAATAATATGGTGATTTTTGAAATAAAATATAATGTATGAGTGATTTTGTGTGATTTAATAAGCTATGAGCGATTTTTGTAATAAAATTGATCATAATTTTACCCCGTATCAAAATTGGTTAAATTTATGGTTTGTATACCAACTAGTAAATTTTAAAGTGTGCATTATTTTTTGGTTAATGACTCATAATTGGTAATATTTAAATTTATTTTTTTAAAAATAAAATAACTTCTATTTAATTTAGATACAACTTTTATAATTCAACAACTTTCATTTAAGAAATATCTTACTTTCATTTTCATCACACATTCTATTTAAATTATGTTGGGCAAATTTGGTAACTAGGCTATTATGAGAAACCATTATAGCCACTAGGCCTTTACATATTTTCCATTAAGAAAATATACCCCAAACTACATTTACTTTGCAAAAGGCAATAAATTACCAAAAACTAGGTAATTTCCTTCTTCTCTCTCTTGGTTGTTACGCTGAAAATGGAAACACAATCCATCCCCATTCTTCTCCTCTCAATCGCACAATCTTCTTCTTCTTTGGAATCGTCATCGATCTATTTTCTATGTTCTCTCACACTCGACACCGATCTAACAATCTCTGGTCCAATCGACGATCCAAATAACCTGAAACTCATACCAGACAATCACCATTGTGATTCAACATAGCACACACTAAAAATCGCCATCGATCTAACTAGGTATCTCTCTCGCCGTCTTCTACTTTCTCTCTCTCTCTCTCTTGCCATCTTCTTTAACTTTATTCTGGTATTATGTTCACCATTTTGAAATTTTGGTGATATTCTTGTAATTCTAGTATGAGGCATGCTCAGATTAGATATTATTTGATCTTGGAATGAATGACTATTATGTTTCTAGTATGAATGAGTGTTATGTTTTAAATTTTAGGTGTTGTGCATTACCTTTGAATTTCTCAGTTCTGGTATGATTGAGAGTTATGTTGCTGGTATGAATTTGATTAATGATTATGGTATGAATTGAGAATAAAGTATATTTTCTTTATTCTGGTATGAATGAATGAGTTTTATGTTTTCAGATTTAGGTATTGGGCATTATCAAAAAATACCAGACTTGAGTTTCTGGTATTTGTTTCATAATTGAGTTGTTGGTATGTGAATTCTGCTAATTGTGGTGTTGAGCATTCTTCTGGTATTTCTGGTATAATCCTTTTTTCTAGCATTTCTGGTATTATTTGATAATTGGGTTTATTTGGTATGATCCTTTCTAGTTTATATACATGCTTCATTTCTGGTATTTATGGTATGCTCATTTCTAGTATGTAACATGCTCATGTGAATCATTCTTCTGGTATCAACCTTTTTCTCTGGTATTGTTTGATAATTGAGTGTTGCATGTTGATTGTGTATGTTGTGTGTTTGTGCTTTTACCTTTATACTTATGCATGTATAGAATGTTAGCTAACGGTTTTATCCGTGTTGTAGATTTGTAGAGATAGACAGTTGCAGAGAGATCCGGAACGGATGGTCAGCCGGGTCCACGTATTCATTAGATGGGGACAGGGGGTCTCTCATACGACATGCATGTTATGTATCTATATATATGTTTTGTAAGGCTGTCACATGTGTCCATTCATACATTAAAAATAATATGTTTTGAAATTGTTTTAAATACATTTGTGCCTTGTTGTAAGATCCAAGTAAAATTGTTGTCAAACTAAGGTCGGGACCCATTGTGAGGTCCTAACCAGTAGCTCCCCGAGTTCTCGGAATTTGGGGTGTTACACATATAGTGCCTCATATGGGGTCATCCCAATCGATGCATGTCAACTGTTGTTGTATGAGAACTCAACCAATGCGAGGTGATCTTACCAACCCTGTCCCTAGTCCAACACACAAGCTCGCAACATACTCTCTAGGGTCTGAATGGTCCTCTTTGACTGACCATTTGTCTAAAGATGAAATGTAGTCGTGAAGTGCAAACTCGTCCCCAGGGCAGTCTAAATCTACTGCCAGAACCTCGAGGTAAATCGTCCATATCGATAAGAGATGATCATCTTCGGCACACCATGGAGTCTCACAAAGTGCCTAGTGAAATCCTCGGCCAATCTGCTCACTAGCCACGTTTCCTTAATAGGAAAGAAACGTGTAGTCAGTCTGTCAACCACAACCCAGATAGCATCAAAGCTCCTACTCAGCCTCAATCTTGTCACGCAGTCCATGGAGATATCCTCCCACTTCCACTACGGTACTGGCAGTGGATGGAGCTCTCCTCCTAGTCTGCAATGCTTTATCTTGATTTGTTGACATGTCGCACACTGAGCCACAAATTTGGCCACTTCGGGCTTCAGCCCTCCCCACCATTATGAACGTCTCACATCCTGATACATCTTACTCGCACCTGGATGTACGGAGTAAGGTGTGGAGTTAGACTCCTGCAGAATCCTCTGTCTCAACTCCGTATCAACGGGTACACAGACGGGATCGCGGCGTCTCATCACTCCATCTACTCCTATGGAGAACTGTGGAGCCTCACCACGTGACATCCTATCTCGTATCCTCATTAGCGTCGGGCAGCTCTCCTGTTTCTTTTGGATCTCACCAAACAAATCAGGTAGAACCTCTATGATGTGGGACCATCTCCAATACAAGGACCAATCACACGCTCAAAGGCTACAACATTGAAAGATAAGCCAACAACTCCTTCACTTTCACCTTCTTTAGATTCGATTATGGATGGAGCGATCACATGGTCAAGAGCTAAGGCAATCCAAGATGAAGTTACGGATCTTCTCATGACATTTACCCTCAAGGAAACTCTCATCACTCTCAGGAGTTCCTTAGTGACATTGTTGATTGTTATAGAAGAGCCAAGCCACGACCAAGAAGATCCATCAAGCAAGGAAGAAGGATAAAAGCAAAGAAGAAGTTCCAGATAAGAAAATCGACCGATTTGTCAGAAAATCGATCGATTTTCTTGTAGGAAATTCAGTCGGTATAATTTCTATCACTAGAACGAGTTGCAAAAGATCCGGTCATAATCTTCTATCTTTTGGCAATTATATCTTGTAATAATTCTTTAAATCTCTCAGACTATCTTAAGGGATTATTTAGATTCTATCTTTTTTTGATTTTATATTTTGTATCTTTTAAAGATATCTTTTCTAGATTATCTTTTAAAGGATATATTTTATAGATCATATCTTTTAGTTTTTTCCCTAGTTTTAGTAGGTTTAGTCTCCCTTATAAATAGCCTTAGTGGGGAAGATTGTTTAGTAGATGAGACTAGATTTGATATATTTTCCATATATTGTGTGACTTACAACTTCTCTTACAAACTTTGTATTTTATTCATTCCTATTCAATCACAGAGAGAACCTTGATTGAATCGTTGTGAAGTTCTTGCTAGATTGTACTTGTGTGTATTAATCTTGTTGAAGGTTGGTGCTCCTAGTCAATCCTAGTCCCTCCTTGTGCTTGTCTTACTTAGAAGGCTTGTGTAAGGTTAAAGAAGTGCAGGTTAAGGTTATCTTCTCGTTTAAGGGTTTTGACACATCATTGGTCAAGGTTCTTTTGCAGAACTATCTTGGCTCATATCTTCCTATATCTTTCATTTATCATTCCATAATCATCTTCTTTTCTTTCCATATCATTCACTAATCTGTGTTCTGAGTTTGTCGAAAAATCGCCTTGTTCTTGGAGAAAATCGGCCGACTTATCCTATAGAACAACCCGATTTTTATTCCAGTGAAGTAATTTCAATCTAGATCGGGAACTGCGTCTTATGCCCACATCAAAGTGGTATCAGAGCTAATCGATTAAAGTCGGAACGTTCATCAGAAGGTTTGATTTTTTTTAGTCTTCTTTGAGTCTTTAAAAGTTGAGTCTTTTCTTTTCCGCCATCTTTGCAAGATTATTTGAGTTTAACGTGCGTTGATTTGTGTAAGTTCAGGAAGAGAGAAACACCATCAACCAAACACAAGACAAACGTTGACCTTTGAAACCTCACCAATACAAATAAAAAAAGAAAAGAAAAGAAAGTTCTTGAACGTTGCAACCAAGAGTCGATTTTTCAAAGAAAAATCGACCTGCTCTTCAGAAAAATCGACAGATTTTTCACCCGATTTTTTCTACTGTTCCCAAAATTCGAAGAAATCTTTGAGGCATACTTTGCAGAATTGAAGTGCACCCTGTGCAAGAGTATTACAACAGAAGAGTTCCAGTATATACATTTAAGCAATCAAAGAGATCTAACGATACCTAAACCCAAATCCGGCTATCTCTCTTTCTTAAGCTTCGCAACTCAAGGTACGTTCTTCTCTCTTCCTCTTGTGTGCTTTTCCTTAGCCTATTTTCTATTCTAAACACTGAGTCTTTCTTGGAGTGTGTTAGTTAGTATCCGCAATCTTAACATACTAGTTGTCTATCCGCAATCTTTCTTTCTACCTTGTCGTGTGTGGATTAAACTTCTTATAGGGATTCCTTAACCATTGCACCCCACAAGAACCTTTATCCAAACCAAGTTAACTACTTGATTCAACCAAGGAGTTCTAGGGAGCCAAGGCGCTGATTTGTAAAGAAGCATTAATCCATACAAGTCAATTCCGTCAACCAGCTTGCAACAACACAACAAGAGCGTGAGTGCGAGAGAAAATAAGAAAGGTATGTTCAATTTCTCTAACTTAACGAGTTTGTTATTACTGTGCGTGTTGGTATAAATGTCAAAACGAGATAGTCCACATGGTTCTCAGAAGGAAAACACCCCGGATATAGCGGACATATTCAAGCAAATCACAGTGTTCCAAAATACGTAAGACGGAGACGGGACGGAGAGCTACCGTCTATACGGATTTGAGACGGACAACACATTTTTTTGATATTTTCATGTATATTACCCATAATTCCTCCTAAATTTGTGTAAAGTATTCATATAATGCAAATAAATATTCATTTTCATAATCTTCAACATCTTAAGGATATAATCTACTAAAAAGTGTCATGCAAATGATGAAATGAAATACATAAAAACGTTCAAAATAAACTAAAATGGCAAAAGAAGATTCTTGATAACTAGACACAACTTTTCAACTTGAGCATGTTATCTACTCTTCCGTCTTTTCATGTTCATACTCTTGAACTTGGATCTCCTTGTCCGACTCAAAGTCAAACTCTTCATCATCATCACCATCTTCATCCTCCGTGCCATCGAAGACAAAATCATCCTCATCAAGCTCTCTCACATCCTCTACAACACCTCCAAGGCGACCACTTCTTCTTGGTTACAATCCGCTCCCATTGCCTCACTCACCGTACCCCATGTAAGGCCGGAACCGGGAAAGACCTCTTCTTCACCGTCATCTACTCCATCAACTATCCATGCTTGTGCATGTGAAGCCTCATTTGCTAGAAGCACATCAACTTTGTCTTTTCGGCTTTTTATTTTCTTATTCAACAACCTTGCATTGAATTGAACATAAACTAGGTTGTTCATTCGGACGGTATCTAGTCTATTCTCTTCTTTGTATGAATCTACATTGTTAAAATCAATAATCCAATTCAATAAGTCAATATAAAGACTATATAATAACTAAATAACTATTCAAATGAGAGCTAATTAATTACCCCTTCAGAGACGCTCCAATTTCTTTCACATCCGGATGAACTCGTTGTCAAGGAAAGTATCCTAATTGCAACCTTTAGGAGATTTGGAGTTTGATTGCCATATGACCTCCACCAAACAACTATATATTCAAAAAGTAGATATCAAAACTCTTAACTAGTTAACTTTTGTATAAAGTTAAATGAAAGAGAAATAATCATACCTGGATCATAACGTTCATCATTCTTCGAACACCCTTTTGATGCAAAAACTCTTCCAAATGCACCTTTTCTATCCTTGTACATAGGAAGCTCCACATTTAAATGCACTTAAAATCCCCATCCATAAGACGCTCCTAATCTTTAATGGACCATTCTGAACCGGAATTGTATAAGTAAAACGGATTTAACAAGTAAGCTATCAAGTGAAGTGTAGTATCAACACGGTCCTTTCCCTTTGCATCCACTATGTCAAGTCTAGGCTTATACTTCTCCTCTTTATTCCTATAAGCCGCTTGTATCTCTTTTCTTGCCTTTAGCATCTCACCATGCACAAATCCCATGGCCGGTTTCAAATCTCCATCTACAAGTCGGAGCACTCTTACTAAAGGTGTAAACACCTTCAAAGACATGCTTACACCACTCCAAAATATAGAAGACAATATAGTAGCACAAGCCTCTTTCCCCTTTTTGCTCTTTGACCATTTCGTTTTCTCCCACTCCATGGAGGTCATCATGTGCTTCAATGTCTCTTTTTTCTCAAGTAAGCTTTGTAATGTCAAGTAAGAAGATGCAAATCTAGTCACTCCCGGATGGACAATCTCTCTTTGTGTACGACTTCTCATTAGTGCCAAGGTCTTGTGATGAGAGTAGACGAATACGGTGAAGTTCTTTGCTTTAGTAATTGCATTTTTGAAAAATGGGAGCTTACCGATGGCTTCAAGCATAAGATTGATGGAATGAGTAGAACAAGGAGTCCAAAATATTTGAGGCCTCTTCTCAAACAATAGGTTTGAAGCCACAATGTTGTTTGAAGCATTATCGGTCACCACTTTGACCACATTCTTCTCCCCAATCTTGTCAATGCACTCATCAACATACTCAAATATATATTGCCCGGTATGTGCATCTAAGGAAGCCTCTTTGGAACCAACAAAAGTAGTTGAACTACCAGAGTTCACACACAAGTTCATTATACTTCTCCTCTTTCTATCACTCCAAGCATCCGTCATGATAGAATACCCGTTCTTTTCCCATGCTTCCTCTTGAACTTTAAGCGAGGTTTTCACTCTTTCCACTTCACCCTTCAAGAGTGGTTCCTCGAGTTGATATTGAGTTGGAGGTTGGTACCCCGGACCAAACTGTCTAACCGCCTCAACAAATCTTCTAAATGCATCACTATCAACCTCATGAAAGGGTATGCCGGTCTCATACACCTACCTAGCCATGTACTGACTCACTTTAAGGCTCGTTCTTTGAAGAGACCGTCGTTGATACTTTGTTGCCTTTTCCTTTTGCTCTCACTCAAGCTAATGTCATCGGGCTTGATTCCTGAAATAAATCTATCCATTTCTCCAAGAGAACGAGGTAGCTTTTTGGGACATTCATCATCACCATCTCCATCTACGTCTATCACATTAACTTCTCTTCTTAGACTTTTCATCATCTTGTCTTCCAACCACCTTCTTCTTTTTGGCTTGTAGAATTGCATCTTTGCATCTTTTCTTGTCTTCATCCGAAGACTTGGTACAAGAGGCAATATTGCCCCTAATGCCGGCAATATGTTGCTTAACACGGACAATTCCTCCACTAAACTCCTTCTCACACTTCAAACATTTCCATTTTTCTTGAGTTGCGCTACTAAGCATTGCCTACTTCCATCCAATATCGCCACTATTTCGTTTCAGTTTTAGAGCACCGCTCAAAGACTCGGTGTTAGGAGTTGGTTCAACCGGAGCTGATTGAGACATAATCTACACAGTGAATTCGGTATTCAATTAAACTAATCTCAAATTCTCAATAATGTTGCTATCTTGATTAAATAATCTCTCTGCACAGAAGCAGAAGCACTAGTGGTCCAGTGCACTGTGCACCACATATTCCCACAGAATTACAGAAGTAGTGAAGCACTCACTCAAATTTTGGAAACCATAAATATTCAATCCAGTAAATCAAACAATTACATCATTTAACCACAAGCTGTCTATCATGACGGTTTGTTGAGTACTCAAGTACTTCACTTCACCTTGACAGCACCTCTGAGAACATTGAGAAGAGAAATCGAGTTACAGTACATAAAACTAGACGAGAGAAGAGATCGAGTTACACTTACAGTATAGACGAGAGAAGGCTGAGTAAGAAGTGAGAAATCAGCAACACTGCAACAAAAGAGGAGAAGGTTGAGAAGTGAGAAGTTGTACCCTGTTCTACATAGACGAGAGAAGAGATCGAGAAGTCGAAGAGCACTCACGGGCTGGCTGAGTGAGAAGTGAGAAATTAGCAAAACTGCAACAAAAGAGGAGAATGTTGAGAAGTGTAGTGAGAAGTTGTACCCTGTTTGGCTGTTCTACACAGACGAGAGAAGAGATCGAGAAGTCGAAGAGGCAAAGAGCACTCGCGGGGGACGGTGGCTATCGGAGAGCACTCGACACCGGCGGCGACTATCGGAGAGAAGAGAGAAGAGAGTGTCGTTCTTCATCGCCTTCTCCTGTCGCCAGTGGGGGGTTCGCGTTCGTAGTTGCGATTTTGGAAGAAGCCGTAAAACCTAAATTCGGGAGTAAAACGTTTCACCGTCCCGCCCCATTTCACCCCGTCCCGACCCGTCTTAACCCGTACTAACCCCGTCCCGACTTCAAATTCTACCCAAAACGTCCAAACAACCCCTTTTGGACAAATACGGGACGCCCAATCGTCGTCCAGCGTCTAGACGGCCCTGGACAGTGTATTTTAGAACACTGGCAAATCATGAACAAGATGACCAACATGAATAAACGGATTGAACAAGTGGAAACAAGGCCTAATGTAGATTACCGATCCGAATCTCGCTTACGATTCAATCCAAAGGCTTCTTATGAAGTAGGCGGAAGCTCCGCTAATCCACCACCACCACCCGTTCAAGTTTCAGCTATAAATCATCCGCCGATGCCTGGTAATACCTACCCTAATCAATTCGTTAATGCTAACCACAATCCACTTTTTGGTGACAAATTTCAAGACATGAGTGATGATGAGGATGAGGGAATGTGGAGAGATCACCCACGATGTCATCAACGTAGGGGACGCTATAATGAACATCCTAGACCCCAACATGATAATGATGGACTTGGAAAGGTCAAAGTCAAAATTCCGAGTTTTGAAGGACGATGCGATCCGGATGCTTACATAGAGTGGGAAACCAAAATTGAACAACTTTGGTCTTGCCATAACTTTAGTGAGCAAAGGAAGATCCAACTTGCTGCATTGGAATTCCAAGCCTACGCCCTTATTTGGTGGGATCATCTCATCAAAGAAAGGAGAAGAGCAGGCGAACCGGACATCAATACTTGGGAACCGATGAAGGCTTTGATGAAGGTCAGATTTGTGCTACCACACTACGGACGGGCATTGAGGCAACGTTTAGAGAACCTCAAGCAAGGTTTCATGTCCGTAGAGGAAGTCTACACCGCCATGCAAACGGAAATGGTGAAAGCCAACATACAAGAGGATGAGGAGTCTATTATGGCTCGATTTATAAGAATCTTACATCCTTATTTAGCTAATGAAATTGACCTCTATCCCTATGCTTCTATGACTAACTTATTACACTTGGCTATCAGGGTGAAGAAAAAGCTCAAAGAACGGAATCAAGGAACGACTTATTGGACTCTAGAGAAGAAAAATCGACCGATTAACAGGAAAATCGACCGATTTTCTTCTCAGAACGACGATGGAAAACGTCCTTTGAATGAGCCTTCAAAGTACCATAAAGGGAGTACCTCTCAACCTACCTCAGGATCTCGAGATATTGTTTGTTTTAAATGTCAAGGAAGGGGTCATTATATGCGTGATTGTCCTAATAAACGAGTTTTATTTATTAATCAACAAGGACAATATGAAAGTGAGGAAGAAATTGAGCATGATCATACCCATATCAATGCATTACATGAGCATGAGCATGATAATCAAAGTGATAGTGATTGTGAATATGAATATGGTGATTCCTTAATTGCTAGACGCATTTTGCATGCTAAAATTGATTTATGTGAGGATAATCAACGTGAAAACCTTTTTCATACTCGATGTCTTGTTCAAGAAAAGGTTTGTAACATGATTATTGATGGGGCAGTTGTTGCAACATTGCTAGTGAAGAATTGATCACTAAGTTACAAATCACTACCTTCTACCATCCTCGACCTTATAAATTGCATTGAATGAATGATTGTGGAGATTTGAAAGTTAATAAACAGACTCGTATTGCGTTTACTTTGGAAAAATATAAGGATATTGTTATTTGTGATATTGTGCCTATGCAAGCTTGTCATATCTTATTAGGACGCCCTTGGCAATTTGATAGAAAGGTGACGCATGATGGATTTTCTAACAAATACTCGTTTGAGTTTAAAGGGAAAGTCATTACGCTCAAATTCATGACTCCTTTGCAGATTGCGGAACATTACGACAATAAGAAGGAGAAACGCAAGCAGAAGGAGAAACAATCAACTCTCAGAGAAGAAAAATCAAGCAACACATCGACAAGTCGATTGATTTCTGAAGAAAATCGTCCTGCCCAAGGAAAAATCGACCGATTTTCCTGTAGCTCATCCGATTTTTCCTCTCTGGGGCAACAACGAGCCCTTCTTTCATCAAAAAGGTAGTTTATCGATGATTATCTTCCCTTAGATCTTTCTTTACTGAGCTTATAGAAGAGCCTACTGACCTTGAGTGATGACATGAAGGCCGCTTTGCCTTCAAATATTTTCCAGGCCTTAGATGAATTCAAGGACATATTTCCGGACGAGATTCCTGCCGGACTTCCACCATTTCGAGGCATTGAGCATCGGATTGATTTCATTCCTGGATCTTCACTTCCTAATCGCCCTGCGTATAGGATGAGTCCACAAAAAAGCCAAGAAATACAAGATCAAGTACAAGACCTATTGAACAAAGGCTATGTACGTGAGAGTTTAAGTCCTTGTGCGGTTCCAGTTCTATTAGTGCCCAAAAAGGACTACACTTGGAGGATGTACGTGGATTGTCGAGCAATCAACAACATCACTATCAAGTATAGACATCCCATTCCCCGATTGGATGACATGCTAGACGAGTTGAGCGGTTCCACTTTGTTTTCAAAGATTGACCTTAAGAGTGGATATCATCAAATCCGAATGAGGGAGGGACATGTATGAAAGACAACATTCAAGACCAAATTTGGACTTTACGAGTGTTTGGTAATGCCTTTCGGTTTGACTAACACTCCTAGTACCTTTATGAGATTAATGAATCATGTCTTACGCCATTTTATTGGAAAGTTTGTGGTTATTTATTTTGATGACATCCTCATTTATAGCAAATCCATTGAGGAGCATGAAGAACACTTAAGGGAAGTACTGACAACTCTTAGATTTGAATCGTTATATGCTAACATTAAGAAATGTGACTTTAGTATTAATCAAGTTGTTTTCCTTGGATTTGTTGTCAGCACGAGAGGACTTGAGGTTGTTAAAGAGAAGATTAAAGCCGTTCAAGAATGGCCTACACCTTCCACCGTCGGACATGTGCGATCTTTCCATGGATTGACAACATTTTATAGGCGCTTTGTGAAGGATTTAGCACCATCACAGCCCCTATCATGCAGCTCACGAAGAAGCAAGTACTGTTTGAGTGGGGAGAAGCGCAAGAGAAAGCATTTTCAAAACTAAAGAGGCGACTATCAAATGCACCTCTTCTTGCACTTCCGGACTTCATCAAACCCTTTGAAGTAGAGTGCAATGCTTTAGGTATTGGTATAGGAGGTGTACTCATGCAAGAAGGTAAACTTCTAGCCTACTTTAGTGAAAAATTGAAAGGTCCATGTTTGAATTTCTCTACTTATGACAAGGAATTATATGCTTTATTTCGAGTTTTCAAAACATGGCAACACTATATTTGGCCTAATAAATTCATTCTTAGAAGTGATCATGAGTATTTGAAGCATTTTCGAAGTCAAGATAAGTTGGACAGGAGACATGGGTGATGGATGGAAGTTATCGAGACATTTCCTTATATTATCAAATATAAGAAAGGGAAGGATAATGTCGTAGCGGATGCCCTTTCTAGGAGGTATACTTTGATCACAACAATGGATTCTAAAGTCCTAGGATTCCATTATATCAAATAACTTTATGAGGATGATGAATACTTTGGCGACATCTACACTGGATGCAAAAATCGAGCCAGCATCAGGAAAATCGACCGATTTTCTGCCCGATTTTTGTCCCAGTCGAGAGATAAGTATTATCTTTTTGAAGGATTTTTGTTCCATGAGGATAAAGTTTGTATTCCTAGATGTTCCCTGAGATTATTATTAGTTGAGGAAGCACATATGAGAGGGTTAATGGGACACTTTGGAAGAGATAAGACTTATCACATGCTTCATTCTCACTTCTTTTGGCCCATATGCTCAAGGATGTTGAACACTTGATTAAGAGATGCCTTGTTTGTGTAAAAGCAAAATCAAGACTAAAACCCCTTGGTTTGTATACTCCTCTACCTATTCCTACATCACCTTGGCTTGGCATAAGTATGGATTTTATTGTAGGTTTTCCAAGGACTAAGAAGGGAAGAGATTCTATATTTGTGGTTGTTGATCGTTAAAATGGTTCTTTTTATCGCTTGCCATAAAACTGATGATGCATATAATGTAGCTAACTTGTTTTTCAAGAAAGTTGTTAGATTGCATGGAATTCGAAGAACTATTGTGAGCGATAGAGATGTCAAGTTCCTTAGTTTCTTTTGGAAGTCGTTTTGGGGAAAACTAGGTACAAAGTTGTTGTTTTCAACTTCTAGTGATCCTCAAACGGATGGTCAAACGGAGGTAACTAATCGGACTTTGACTACGATTTTACGAGCTGTTTTGAAAGATAATTTGAATGATTGGGAAGATGTATTACAACATGTTGAACTTGCTTATAATCGTACCTTGCATTCATCTACTAACCTAACGCCGTTTGAGTGTGTTTATGGAGTGAATCCTTTGACTCCCTTTGATCTTATACCGTTGCCTTTAGAGGAGCGAGTAGATTTTGTTGCAGGAAAGCAGGTGGAGTTCATAAAGGAGTTACATAAGAAAACGCCCTCATAGCTGGAGCAAAAAGGGATTTTCGTTGCTTCCAAAGTAAATCGGAATCGCAAGGAGATGCTATTCAAACCCGTAGATCTTGTATGGTTGCATCTATGGAAGGAGAGATTTTCGGACAAGCAGAATTCTAAGTTATCTCCACGTGGAGACGGACCTTTTAAGGTCAAGAGGAAAGTTGGTGATAATGCTTATATTTTAGAGCTTCCAGCTGACTATGGTGTAAGTCCCATCTTCAACGTTGGTGATTTAAGTCCATACGAGCTTAGAGATGAGCATAGCGGAGATTCGAGGATGAATCCTTCTCAAGAAGGGGAGTCTGATGTGGGACCATCTCCAATACAAGGACCAGTCACACGCTCAAAGGCTAAAGCATTAAAAGATAAGCCAATAACTCCTTCACTTTCACCTTCTTCAGATTCGATTATGGATGGAGCGATCACACGGTCAAGAGCTAAGGCAATCCAAGATGAAGTTACGGATCTTCTCATGACATTTATCCTCAAGGAAACTCTCATCACTCTCAGGAGTTCCTTAGTGACATTGATGACTGTTATAGAAGAGTCAATCCACGACCAAGAAGATCCATCATGTAAGGAAAAAGGATAAAAGCAAAGAAGAAGTTCCAAATAAGAAAATCGACCAATTTGTCAGAAAATCGACCGATTTTCCTGTAGGAAATTCAGTCGATTTCATTTCTTTCGCTTGAACGAGTTGCAAAAGATCTGGCCAAGATCTTCTATCTTTTGGCAATTATATCTTGTAATAATTCCTTAAATCTCTCAGACTATCTTTAGGGATTATTTAGATTCTATCTTTTTTAGATTTTATATTTTATATAGATTATCTTTTAAAGGATATATTTTATAGATCATATCTTTTAGTTTTTTTCCTAGTTTTAGTAGGTTTAGTCTCCCTTATAAATAGCCTTAGTGGGGGAGATTGTTTAGTAGATTAGATTAGATTTGATATATTTTCCATATATTGTGTGACTTACAGTTTTTCTTACGAAGTTTGTATTTTATTCATTCCTATTCAATCAAAGAGAGAGTCTTGATTGAATCGTTGTAAAGTTCTTGCTAGATTGTGCTTGTGTGTGTTAATCTTGTTGAAGGTTGGTACTCCTGGTCAATCCTAGTCCCTCCTTGTTCTTGTCTTACTTAGAAGACTTGTGTAAGGTTAAAGAAGTGCGGGTTAAGGTGATCTTCTCGTCTAAGGGTTTTGACACATCATTGGTCAAGGTTCTTTTGAGGAACTATCTTGGTTCATATCTTCCTATATCTTTAATTTGTCATTCCATAATCATCTTCTTTTCTTTTCATATCATTCACTAATCCGTGTTCTGAGTTTATCGAAAAATCGCCCTGTTCTTGGAGAAAATTGACCGATTTATCCTATAGAACAACCCAATTTTTATTTTAGTTAAGGACTTTCAATCTAGATCAGGAATTGCGGCGAATCCCCGCGTCACTTTAGGTTATACAATTGGACATCCTCATCAGGAAACTGGATGTCCATCTCTAGCCACAGTAGATCTGTCTATAAATGTGGCTGAAGCGTCAATCGTGCAATCGCCTTCTCTCGAGACGTCATCCTACTCAGGGCGTCGGCGACAACATTCGCCTTTCCTGGATGGTACAGAATCTCAAGGTCAAAATCCTTGATTAGCTTAAGTCATCTACGCTAGCGGTTATTCAATTCCTGCTACATGAAAATATACTTCAAACTCTTATGGTCTGTGAAGATCTGACATGTAGCGCCATACAAGTAATGTCACTAGATCTTCAAAGCATGAACTACCGCTGCCAACTCCAGATCATGAGTCAGGTAGTTCTCCTCATACGTCTTAAATCGTCTAAATGCATAAGCAATCACTCTACTACGCTGCATCAGAACACATCAAAAGCCTAGTTTGGATGCATCACTATAAACCTTAAAGTCCTTTGTGCCCTCTGGTTGCGCTAAGATGGGAGCGGAAGTCAGACGCCTCTTCAGCTCCTCAAAACTCTAAGTACACGGCTCGGACTATACAAACCGGGTAGTCTTCCTCAACAGACTAATAAGTGGACGAGCAATCACAGAAAATCCCTCCATAAACTGACGGTAATAACCGGCTAAGCCAAGGAAGCTACGCACTTCCTTGACATTCGCCGGTGTCATCAATGCTGCTACAGACTCAATCTTCGCCGGATCAACCTTGATCTCATCGGAGGAGACAACATGACCTAGAAATGCTACCTCTAGCATCCAGAACTCGCACTTGGAGAACTTGGCATACAATTCTCAATCCCACAAAACTCGCAACACTCCCTTGAGATGGCCTGCATGTTCATCTCTGTTACAAGAGTACACCAAGATATCGTCTATGAAGACCACCACAAACTGATTCAGGAAGTCGATGAATATGTCATTCATCAACTCCATAAAGACGGCGGGCGCATTCGTGAGCCTAAAAGACATTACTACAAACTCGTAGTGGCCATACCGAGTTTAAAATGCCGTCTTATGCACATCCTGCTGTCTCACCCTTAGCTAGTGATATCCAGAGCGCAAGTCAATCCTGGAGTACACAGTCACCACCTGAAGCTGAGTCAACAAGTCATCGATGCGGGGCAAAGGATACTTGTTCTTGATGGTCACCTTGTTCAACTCTTTGTAGTCGATGCACAATCTCAACGATCCATCCTTCTTCCGCACGAAGAGGACGGGTGCTCCCCACGGGGATACGCTAGGGCGGATGAAGCCCTTCTCAACCAACTCCTCGAGTTGCTTCTTTATCTCTAACAATTCGATAGGCGCCATATGGTATGGGGCCTTCGAGATCAGTCTCGTACTAGGCTCCAACTCTATGCCGTAGTCCACGCTCCTCTAAGGCGGCAAAATGGACGGCTTGACAAACACATCTGTAAACTCGTAGACCACTGGGATGTCCTCTAACACTAGACTCTCGCTCTTACTTATGGCATAGCACCAGAAGGCATCACATCTAGACCTGTACAAATCCGGGTTCAGGCCGGGTTCGGGCCGGGCCATACCTAAAAACTCTACCCAAAAGGTGCAGGCCGGGCCACAAATGCTACCCATGTCCACTCATGTAAAAAGCAGGCGGGCTACCGGGCCGGCCCGGATGGCCCGTGTGTACTTATTTGTGCGTTTTTCAAAAATTTATCGTTCAAAAAAAGTAATATAATGAATTTAATACACACTTTCAATCTAATTGTACTTGCATAATGCACTACCAACAAGTTCAATAATAATCAACACACAAAAATGAACAAGTCCAAATACCTAAAAAATAATAAGTACCATTACAGTTAAGTTAGTCATACAATCTTGTGTTACAAACGAATATAACTCGTCAAAATACTCCAAACAAACTAAATGAACAATCAGAATATGTAACACTCAAAACAATATAAATTATATACACATATATAAAAAAAATATTAGATGTATAAAACTATATACGGGCCGGGCAGGGTTAGCCCGCGGGCCAAAATATTTACACGTACCCGTCCCATCAAATACGGGTCGGCCCGTGCCAGGCCCGAACGGGCCAAACTTTCTACACATACCCATGCTTTTTCCCGGGCGGGCGGGTGGGTTGGACGGGCCGGCCCGGTTTTGTACAGGTCTAATCACATCCTTGTGCTATCAACCTCGCTGCTCGTACTACGCTAATAACTATACCCGTCTTTCAAAGGTCCCAACCTCGGAAAATCTCTATCTGACCCGACTCGGTAGAGACTATCACGGTCCACCTATCTACATCTAACACAACACAATGTCTATCCATCCAATCCATAACCATAATGACTTCCTCATGCACCAACGGCATGACAAAGAAGTCCAATAACAAATCACGGTTTCCTAAATGTATAGGACAACCGTGTACCTGTCCGGTACCTCTAACCTGACCCCTATCTGGTAAACCTATCAAGAAAGGTCTACCTCTACCGTATCTAAGGTCAGTCTATCAACGCATGCATAGAAAAATAAAAGAGTGTGTAGCACCCATATCAAATAAAACTATAACAGGTAAACCATTAATTAGAATGGTACCTGTAGTAGTTGACGCTGGCGGCTCCTCAACGCTCCTCAGCTCAAAAACTCGACCCCAAGCTCCTCTAGTATCAGAAGTACCTCCATCTCACCTCTGCCTTTACTCGGTCCTGGAGTAGAACCTTGAGTAGAAGGATGATACGGGACTCTCTGTTGTTCTTACTTCTAAGACTGAGGCGATCTCTGCCCACCTCCAGCTGCACTAGCAGGGGAAGAACCCTATTGTGATGATGCTTTGCCTTGACGGCAGAATGTAGCTCGATGTCCTGGCTTCCCAAAAGAGAAGCATGTCAATGGTGCTCTCGGGTAGTTAGCTCTCAAACTGCCGGCCTCTATTAGAAGTCCGTGCAAAAACCGGGTAGCTCGAGCGGCCCTGAGTCTGGCCTCGCCCGAACCCTGATGCTCCTACACCAGTCTGCCCAGTACGCTGTCTCTTCTCAGACCTGCCTGTTTAAGAAGTCCTCCACTAAGTGGCCCGCTCACGCTCATAAGCCGAAGCTCTGTCTTGGTAGTTTGTCGGAGACTCGCAATGGAAACCCGCCATGTAAGAACGTGTACGCTCCCTCAGTCGACGGGAGAACAAATACATGTGCCGGTCCTCTTGAGGTGCAGCTGGACCAGTAATGCCAGCTCCTCCTGGAAACGATTGAATGGCATCTACTATCGGCACATCCTCAAATCCAACCTCAACAAAATCTTGCAGTTTCTCCCTGCTCAAAGAGGCAGGGTAGAAACGCTCTCTGTTCATGCTCTACATCTTATCATAGCTGGTGGCTCGGATCCGTATGGTCCTCCACCACTACTGAGCTAGGTCACGGAATAGAGTTTGTACTAACTCTATCCGTCTCTCCTTTGGACATCTAATAGACTCAAGAGTTGAGTCCACATGTCCCATCCATACCTCGACCTCTAGCCCCACCTTTCCAGAGAAAGGGTGTACTCCCATCAGGTGAAATGCCTTCAACCAAGTGTCTAGTCGAGGCCCTTTTTGACTCCTCCGGAGCTCTAACAACCTCAACAGTCCGTGCCGGTATAACTGGCAGCTGAGTAGCTCCCTAGGACATCTCTGATGATCCCACCTGTACTGGTGGATCCGGGGCACGTCTACCTGCCTTGGAAGCCTCCTCAACTCGTTTGTTATACGCGCGGAACTCTAGTCCCACCAAAAAGACATTATTTGAGTCATTTAACTGAACTCGTTGAGATCTCTGTCTCGTAACTACACCGCTCCTAGTCTTAGGAACGACGCTCTGAACAACCTCCTCATGTACATCCTCCGCTACAGGCAAGTCAACAATGGGAACTCGTCCCTCACCTATCACTACTAGAGGAAGAGGGGGTCTACCCTACCTCGTCCAGATGTCGCTCTAACTCGAGCCATCTGCGGGTATGCACACCTAACTTATAAGGCTATATATATGCCATATGTATATATATATATATATATATATATATATATATATATATATATATATATATATATATATAATAATTAAGGCCAACATGAAAACACACACACACAGACATATATATACTGTCGAGAACCTCAGAATGGTGATGGCAACCTGTATACTCTATCCCAAAACAATTGTACTCTTTTCAAAACCAAATTCCTTTTGAAAAGTCAAACCCCTTTCGGGTTCTGTTTATTTATCTATTCGACCTTTATCGCATATTTCAAGTGTCATTGTTGTCAGCCTAAGGCTCTGATACCAATTTTGTAACACCCCAAATCCGCGGGACTCGGGGCGCTACTGGGCTAGGATCTCACAGTGGATCCTCACCCTAGCCTGACAACAAGTTCACTGGATCTTACAACAAGGAACAGATAGATATAAACCAAACAATAAAATATATATAAATATACATCAAAGGTTTACAAAACACAGCCGAGTACAAAATGGCAACATCATATCCATATATATACAAAATATCCCAAAACCCTCGCACAACCTAGTGTACGGAAGCCCTCGGCTGATCACCCATCCGGCTCACTCTGCAGTCCTCCTATCCTGCAGAAGATCTAAAACACGGTATAAAACCGTTAGCTAACAGAACATGAATAAGAATGAAGCAATAACACATATAATCACATCAACAAATCCCAATATGCAATGCCATACACACAACCATATATTATCTTCAATTATGTTATTCCATTACTAATACAACTTCTTTTGTGGCACGAGGAGCCTTTAGAACCTCGTCTTTGTCCCCTTTCACACAGGTTTTGCATGGAGATCTACCTCCCCCTTGGATTACCGGTTTCAAAGCACCTTCTCCACCCTCATCGGGCTTTGACAAGTGGTCACGACCCGTTATAATACACTTGGGCCTTTTAATAAACATATGTGGTCGTCTTAGTCAGGTTTAAGGTATAAATTCAACAATCATATGCACACACACCACCATCATCATCACTCAAATCTACAACTGCTCGCTAAGTAAGTCCTATGGACTTACCTGATATCAACATAACGGTACCACGTCACAGTTTCCCCTCGAGAAAACGATCAGCGCCTGCATCAACAAGGCACACACGGTATCAAACGTTGTCAAGGGTAGGAGACTCGTCTCCTACACCCCATAAACATAACCAAACTATAACTCGAATCTAAACCTTGATACCTCAACATACTCTTAAATGCCTAAGGCATTACCTCAACATATACATCACTATACTCATCAAACCCACCACTAGCCTAGCTATACTCTCAAGCTAAGCCACAAGGGAAGAGAAGGAAAAAATACCAATCTAGGTATGTCCTGGACATGCACCTATGGAAGCAAGGAGACGCAGGAGCGCATCATACCGTAGGGGCGGTGACACTCAGCCGCTGGGGAGGTGACACAGGTGCAGCCGCAGGGGTGACGACTCCAATCCGCGAGGGCGGTCGAACAACAGAGGGGTGCCTCTGAGACTTATCTTCAATCTCTCACTCGATATTTTCACTTCTTCATTGTCCCAAAGACAATCATCAATACATATACATACATATGAATATCATCAATGTCCAGGAAGGTAACCACAAGATCACTTGTTGGAAGTCCTAGGCTAAAGAAGGGGAAGAAGAAGAAAGAAGGAAGGAAATGAGAAGCTTACCACAACTGAAACCCAAACAATGCCCACAAGATTGCATCTCAAACCTCTATAACCAGCCACAACATCAACATCATCATCTCAACCATCATCATCCTCAACATCATCAATAAAACACCTTCAAGGGTCCACTCTAGCAAGATGATCAAAGAAGAGCTAAGGAAAGAAGAAGAACGTGGGGAAGATGGAGCTACAGAAAGGAAACCCTCATCACCAGGGAGAGGAAGAAGCTTAAGAAGGAAAAAAAGGTAAAAGCACGGGTCAAAAGGTTAAAGAAGACGACTGAGGCCGCCTAACCCACAAGGGCGGGTCCTTAGTACCACGGGGGCGGTGCTGCACCTACGACCAACTACTAGCGACTCACTACTAGCGACTCAATCTGGGGAATTTGACCCCGACATCTCATGACTAGAGGTCTACCTCCTCGATCAAATCCTTGGACTGCAAGAGTTCATGACATCTCTATCTTGATTAGTAGGAGAACTAGCGACTCACTACTAGCGACTCAATCTGGGGAATTTGACCCAGACATCTCATGACTAGAGGTCTACCTCCTCGATCAAATCCTTGGACTGCAAGAGTTCATGACATCTCTATCTTGATTAGTAGGAGAACAAGGTGAATAAACTAGAACTCGACCCATCAAGGGTGTCATTCTAGTACGTGTACTATGTACGTTTATCACAACTATATAAAGCCAACTAAATCATACCATCCAAATCCAACAAACCAGTAAAGTCCATGATATGTACTAGGCTGCCGAGATCCGTGGAAGGAGTGATGGTTTCCCATACATTTTATTCCAGACCGATTGTATTCAAGGTTTAAAACAAAATTCCTTTTGAAAAATCAGACCCCTTTCGAGTTCTGTTTATTTATCTATTCAGCCTTTTAGAAGATTGTGAGTGCCATCGTTGTCAACATAAGTCTTTGATACCATGTCTGTAACACCCCGAATCCATAGGACTCGGGATGCTACGGGCTAGGACCTCACAATGGGTCCTGACCCTAACTTGACAACAAGTTCACCGGATCTTGCAACAAGGCACAAATAAATATAAAACCAACATCGATAAAACTTTACTATCATATATCAAAAGTATATACAAGGACTTACAACCTAGTACAAAAAACAGAACCACATAAATCCATACATGACAACCCCGTAACCCGACTTATGTGTACGGGAACCCCCAGCTGATTACTCTTGTCAGATCACTCGACAGTCCTCCTGTCCTACACAACATCTACAACACGGTATAAACCGTTAGCTAACAATTCATATTTAAGAACAGTACATAAGCATAAACACACATTAGTAAGTACAATAAATACCAAGCATGCTATCACACATTTCCCATTTTATTATCTTTATAAAGTCATACACTCATAACTAGTTTATGGTTGTGATACGAGAAGTCAACAACTCTTGCCTCTGTTCCTCTTACCATCTGGAGTGGCTCAACATACACCACCGTATACCAACAGGAATGACTCGGTACCCTCATCGAATATCATGATTGGCCAAGTCCCAAATAGCCCCTTAGACTCCCTCGGGAGAGCTGAACAAGTTGTCACCACCCAATACTAATGGTTCAACATACGTAGGTGATAATCAACCTATAACATGCTATAAAGCTACAACAACAAATCATGCACTCATCCAATATAGCAAAGTCAACTAAGTAAGTCCCATGGCTTACCTGGATACGTTCACCAAGCTACTAAGCTATGATTAGTCTACCGTCTCCAACACCACCGATCGAGAATATCAAATTCCTCGTATCAAACATCTCGCTTCAAATATCAATTAAATTCATTCCTTTGAATTTAATTAACTTATAACATACTCTAGAATTCCAATTTAATTGATTAACCTTTAATTAAATAATTAAATTTTACTAGAATAACATTTTGCCTGCATGCAATTTCCGAACCCACTTGTTATCAAATCTCATCAAAACAAATAGCCCTTAATCAATAGAATAATGTAACGAGTATAATGGGATTTTCAATTATCCATTTTGATAAGCCTAAGGTCAATTTACACCAAATCGCAATACGAAAAACGAATGAATTCATAACTTATTCGTTACTAACCCGATTGGCGATCCAAAAGAAGATTCGGAATCACAACGACACAAGTCACGCTCGGACACCATCAAATTCACCGGAATCTGAGTGACGGAACCGTCCTTGTAACATATATGCTCGACTAGGCCTTCACTTGCTCGGAATTACGAAAACTCGGTACCAATATGAAGAGAATGAAGAGAGGAATCCAAAAACTTAAACGGAATTGAAATCGGATTAGAAACGGAAAGTAGATCTAAATTTGAAGGTTGAGAAATCAAAGTTTTTACGAGGAAACGTGAAAGGAAATGAATTAATAAACGATTTTTCCGCTATTTATAGCGAAGACGATAATTACCCTTTACCGAATTCGATAATTATCCTATCACCGATTTGAATGCGGTTTGAGCCCCCATCTCCACACTTCTCGAAATTGGAATAATAAATCTGAAATACTGTATGGATAATTATTCTGCAACTGTCTCGGAAAATGCGTATTTCTAAGCTGTTTTTCTTAGCCACTAAGAAACAAAATGACGACTCTTTTGACCGTTTTGTCATTTCATGTTATTTCATATATGGGACATGTCCGATGTCTTGATCATTTCTCTCAACTACATTTTTATTAATTGAAGCTTCCAAATGCTCCAAATGACACCGGAGGATAAAAATAATTATCCGGAAAAAAGTGAAAAATTCTCCATAAGTCCAAAATTACGCCAGGAACATAACAGTGGGACCACTACAAAAAATAAATAGGATTGCGACGGTTTGTTGCGACGGCAAAAAGGCCTTCCGCGACGGCCGCAACTGTTTGCGACGGCGTTGTGTCGGCAAAAACGCCGACGCAAAGTCGTCCGTTGTAAAGGTATTTGCGACGGCATATTCCCTCCACTAAAGATCTTGCGATGGCATTACGTCGGTGCTAGCCGTCGCGAAAAGTTGCTGTCATCGGCGCTTATATTAATTTTTGCGACGGGTTTGCGACGGTTAATCCCGTTGCAAAAACAATGACATATGTTCCAGCTATTTGCGATGGTGAGTTGCCGTCGCAAATGCCGTCTCGAAAATAACAGCTTTTTATTTTTTTCATTGTGACAACTATTCCTTAAACGTTTAACGGCTACATTATTCAAAATTTTCGACGGTTAGATGTCGAATCAAAGTTACACCTAAACTGAATATTGATGACTGTCGTCACAAAGCTAATTAAGTTACCATCATCACCCATCGTAATTGATACATACTTCATATTGTTTCTAAACAAAAGTACCTAATTGACACATTTTAGATTCATCCGAAAACAAAAGTGATTAACACTTTGTCTTGTGAACAACACAAAATGAAACAAAATATTCAAATGATTTCACTTGGATTTTCTTCTTGATCAACTTCTTTAGCGTTGGTCTCTTTTTGACATTGCTCTCCAATAGACTCATTTTTTTGAACACTTGTTGCACCCTACAAAACCAAAATAAACCTAACATTAGCAAAATACATTTTTCCAACATTTAATACATGTGCAACCTAATTTATACAGAAAAACATAACTACTGTTCCCATCACAGTATTTCATACTAACTAGCAACTACTACTATTCCATCATCAGCGTTTAACGCTATTCACAAACAATCAAAAATAAAGCATACCTTATATATGGCTAGCTATGGCCTTATGGTTGTGCAAAATTATCCAAATTTGAAATAATCCGGAAAATGTTGATCTAACAAAATATCAGAAACTAAATGTGATGAAAAATTGATACTATTCCTTCTTATCATGAAAGGTCATGTTCTATATTTCTCCAATTTGTACCATATTTTACTAAAAATCTGCGGAAGTCTGACACTACAACAAGCACACCATCACTTTTTGCAGCATGGCCGCTTGTTTCAATTTGATGGCCTCACAAGACAAATTCATGATCTACATAGTTATAATCGATGTAACATAGGAGCAAATTACACAACAAAGGCACAAAATCAGAGATTCAAACTGAAAATTTAAGCAACTTCTTTTATGCACGATAATAATACAAAAAAGAAAACCTTTGAAATTACCTCATTCAAAAAGAAAACCTTTGAAAGTTAACTCATTCAACTCTCTCTGTTGCAGAAAGACTTTAAGAATCAAACACAATGGCCGTAATAGAGGTAAGTATACAATGACATCCTATAAAAAGAACAACCGATAAACACGGAATTCTGAAGAAGTTATCGAAGTAATAGAACACTTGAATGCCCTTAATACCTGTTTGGATGTCATGCTTTACCAAACAATCTTGCAATATCAGGCTTTAAAATTAAACTATGCAATAAACTATTTATAAATGGTCTGTGTGCAAACGTATTATAGGCCGTAACACTTGTTTTATGAAGCAAATGTTATGCAACCAAACAGGCCCATAACTTGCTAAAAGCATGTGAAACAAAAGCATCTTCAAATATTATATCATTATCCTCATTCACAACTAAGCAATCAGATACAGCCAACATGAGAGCATGGAATTTAGTAGAGTTCAACAAGGCTGGGTTATTCCTACCACAAACCAGAGCTTCTTTTGAATGCCAATTATTACACGTGAGTAGTGTGGGTTTTTTAAATTATATATATATATAGACTCCAGAGTGTAAACAAAAATGCAAGCTTGTAAAAATACTTATATTCTAATCTCTGAGGAACCAAACCTATAAGAAAATTTTGTACAAATCTAACAGACATGGGATTCAAGTTACCAATTGGCAATTTTAGTAATTTGATGCAAGACATGTGTCCAATTCAAGTTTCATATTGAAGTGCTTTATATTAGTCCTTTCACGTGTCTAATACATTATGAGCAGCTCAATAATAAAGTAGTTAAAAAAAACCACATAGAGGTGAGAAATCTTCAGTAGTTTCATCCAACTTTAAATCCAAGGTTTTACAGCAAGGAAGCTACCAACCTTAATATAATCTGCAGCTTTGGACCATTATCCAGATCAAAGCTGGAATATCATGCAAGAAATAATTAGTCTAGAGAAAAGAATCTAAAGAATAATGGATACCAGGATATTTCAGATCTTCTAACTTACTCAAGGTAGAGAGACGGGAACATTAATGTCAAGTGCAAAGTAAAAATAGAATAAGAGGAAGGGGTGCTAAATAATAGGAAATAATACAGACCTAACGTCGAATGAAACGTCACTAGTTTTCTCCACAAATTTAATAATGGGCACTCTAGTCTTCCCAATCACCTAAAGACAATACGAGTGTTAAATAGGATATGATATGAATATAAAATAAACACATCTAAGCTCAGAAGACAGAACCAGTATCTTCTTTGCAATTCCTCTTTGTGATAATGCCCTAGAAAGAGCCTGCAAACTTATTTGAGGAGTTCTGATATTTGAGCCGAGAATCACAACCTGTAGTAAGACATTACCAAATTTTCAAGATATAAAACATAGATGAATAGCCGCTTGAAAATGATCAGAGCACTATAACTGAATAAGGCAAATAAATAGTCATGGAGTGCATTGAGAATCCAGGCTGGGATCTCAAGAAGAAGTAGAAGAAAACTTAATGAGGGACATAAGAATCGACAAATAGGTAATCACTACTCAGGAGCGGGAATCACATTCATAACTTCAAAAATGGAGCTCTACATTTGAATTTGTAGTACAAGTCTTGGGCCATTTCAGCCTTTTAAACACCATGCATTATATTTAACCAAAACCTTCAATAAAGTGAATAAACTAACAACATATATATTTGAAAGCTTAATACCATCAAATGTTCAAACTTAAAAACATCAAAGATCAATACGTGTGCAATAATTTGTTCTGAGAGTTGTTCTTTTGTTGTTTGAATGCTAAAACCTACTTCAAAAAAAATATTATGATTTAACGTGTAAACATATTTTACACTCTACTCAATAGTTATGTTTATTTGTGAAGGAAAAACTCACATCAATACGGGCTAAGTTATTGTTATTGATAGTAAATGTAAAAAATGAATGTGCAAACATATTTTACACTACTCAATAGTAGCATCTTGCGGACAATAAGCTTAAAAACTAAGCCGGATACAAAATAAACATAACTAAATCACAACCACCATTACCCGGCATTGCAAAAGCAGTACATGGAACCGTGATTACAAGCAAATCACAAACAAAGGGGGAACATGAAGAGCATGAGAACCAACTATAAGAGGTTTCTATAAAGGTGATTTAACATCTACCATGTTATCTGAGTTCACCTTCTTGACTACATTCTTTATAAGCTCAGTTCAATAGTTCCTAAGAGCCTTGAGGGTAGATTACCAATTTCGCTTCCAATAGATTCTTGCTTTACAAATAAACATTGTTATCCCATGCAATCATTCAAGCCAATACAACAACTATTTCATCAGCCCATAAACTTTCAGATACTTATAAACTTCAACAAGAAATAAAAAATTAATATCCAAATCTAGCATGTGCCGCTTTTGTGGTGATTATTAATACCTAACTTTATAATCCACTTTAACATAAACAACATAACCTTGAAAGTTCAAAATTCTAACCAAACAATTGTAAGACAAATAGACAGCACAACAGAAACAGTAATGATCATCAACACACTAAACAAGCACAACCAAAGCAACAACTCATGAAAGTTTTAGATTAACAAGGAATAATAAAAACCCAGGCATATACTAAACAATAAGAAGATATGACAGTATAAACAAAGAACATTTGAAATACCGGTTGCTGCACAAAGGATGCTGCAACGGGGGCAATCGACAACTTGAAAGATTTGCTTCTTGGAACTACCCAATTGAGTGGGAAGGAACCTACTAGGTCAAAGAAAAAGCAAAAATCAACAAGCAAGATTCGACTGTAAAAGAAGCATAATAGAACTATAGATGCATCGTAAAAAATCACAGTATACGCATAAGAATAGAAGAATAGAAGAATAGAAGAAGAAGAAGAAGAATAGATTAATAGAAGAATAGAAGGAGAGGTTGTCGAGAGGTTGACGATAGAAGAATAAGAGAAGAACCATGTTAGAGACTTATCGGCGGTGATCGACGACGATGGATGGAGGTGATGGAAGGGAGGCGATCGAAGACCAGAACAGCAAAACCAGAAACCCTAAACAAGGGGAAATCGGGGAAATAGGAAAAAAAGGCTGAATAAAGTAGAGTTATTATTTTATTTTTTTAAATTCATGGGCCTATCCTTGCAATTTTTTTGACGACGGCATCTAAACCCTGTCGCAAGTTAGATCTACTATTTGTGACGGGAAAAATTATGCGGTCGCAAAGTAAACGACGGCATTTAACGCCGTCATCTAGCCGTCGCAACAATGGCTCAATGGTGTCGGCAAACTTGTGCCGACGCAAACCTCCGTCGCAAATCTATTTATTTTTTGTAGTGGACTCATACTCATCATCTACGCACTCTTCGCGAGTTATGGGTCAATTACTATCGAAAATTAAGTTAATTAACATTAATCATCATTAATTAGGATTCGAAAATCCTAGCTTTTACAGCCCGAATGTGATGACCGAATAATATGTTGTCCATCCATATTTTCCCAAGTTCATAGTCAGTGTAGCAGGGTTTTTTGTGCATGTGTTTGTAGTAATGGTCGGCCAATATAACCGTTTGCTCTCTGCATTTCCGCATGATGTGTGTACATTTTGACAAGGTGACACCGTTTCTACAATTCTTCATCATTATCCTCGCTCATGCTTGACATAATATTCAAACACACTATGTGGACCAACAAGCGAACACACATCTAACTAGATGATTATCAAAGGTAAAATAAAAATGATATGCATTTAGTCATAAAAAAAATACAAGTTCAATGTTCGACACAATAGATGTGAAACAATGGAAAAGCTATGCAAGCGAACACAATTTCAAACAAGTTCAATCAAGATCAATGTTCAACATATATGAAACAACTAAAAAATCAACGGTTGTCAAACTCCCACTTCAATCACTTCACTCTTTTCTTGTCACCTCCCAGTTTGCTCAAGATTTTCATATCCTTCCTCGTCTTAGTGTTCGAAATAAAAAAACATCATAATGGTGATCCGTCCTCGACCAAATTTTTTCTACCAACCAATCAATAATGATCATTCCTTCATCCAACATTGACTCTTCCTCTTTTTCTTTGGAGTTCACTTCTTCTTGGAAGAGGGCAAGTATTTTCTCACCGTGTTCTCTAGTGTACTGTGCACAATGTTCTTCAAATTTGGAAGAGCCAACAAATTGTCTTTTTTTCCTCTTCATTGGAGCCTTGTCATTAGTAACTCTAGTTATTTACCGGAGTTGGCGTAGGAGCTTCTGTTGACTCGAATGGTTACCCGTTGAGGTATGCGCCTACTCTAGGGTGGCTACATGCTCCTTCATTGATGGTGTCAACAAATGTGCGAAAGAACTGACAATCACCTCCATCACCAAACCTAACCCTATCTCCTCCTCATTTGCAAGTGGCACACGATCGGGACATATATCATGAACCATGCCAGAAGACATGGCAAGTAGCCCTGTTGCCACGTTTCCGGAAAAAAAATGTATGCAACAAATCTTCATACTCGACATCCATACCCTTGTTCTTGTATTTCTTACAGTTTGCATCTTTTTACAACAGTAAGAAATACATAAGTATAGTACATTGCATTGAAATTATCGATTATTGTTGAGACAATAATCTTTCTATCCCACCATTCATTAGATGTCGTGATCCTACGAATGTTTTGGTCCCAACCAAGACCCGTCTCTGAATTCATAAGCAAATTTCAAGCTTTATACTCTTTTAATTTTCATTGCCTCGTACACTTATTTCTACAAACATCTTTCACATCACTCTTTCCGCAATTACCTAGTAACTATTGCAGTAATTTCTTTCCAATTGTAAGCCTATTTGCTTCCATTTTTCTTTTGGTATTCAATTAAGATCTTCACAAGAAGTCTCACAAGTTCATCTTCCCATGTAAAATTTGGACATCTAGAGCGACTCTTAGAAACAATATTCTCCATCAAAACTATAAGAAATTTATGTAAGGTTAATGCATATACAAATCAACAACTAAATAAAATTTATGTAAAGCTGTCAAAAGCATATATAAATCAACAAGATAAACAAGTAATGCTATTATTATATAAGTTGATCAAAAAGTTCATCAAGTCTATCAAAAGCATATACAAATCAACACCCAACACAACTAGCAAAGTGCAAATCATAATGCATGGCATATATAGCAAACAACACATTTAGTAAAGGGAAAATTAGAAAGCATGAAATAAATACTGCAAAACACAATCAGCAGTAGAAAGTAGGAAATTTACAACAAACAAGAGAAAAAAAATCAAGAAATATATTTCAGGTTGGTTAGTTTGGAGAAGATTACGAATTCAAAGGGCCACCTAGTTCAGAGAAGATTACGAATTTTCAAGTTAGTTCAAACAGAAATCTATTTCTGGTTGGTTCAAACAGGAATCGACAACAAAGGGTTACCTAGTTCAGAGAAGATTACGAATTTCAGGTTGGTTCAAACAAGAATCGATAACAATGGGCTACCTAGTTCAGAGAAGATTACGAATTCAAAACAGGAATCGATAACCGGCATAGAAAACCAGTTGAGCAAATGAAGGAAGAAGAAGACGACTTCAAACCTAACAATGAAATATACAACAAACAACAAATTGAGCAAAGCAAGTATACGAATTCAAAGTCTTCATTGGTCCAGATAAGAAGAAACTATCCACAACCGGCATCGAAAACCAGAACAAACAAACAATTGAGTGAAGGAGGAAGAAGAAGCCTATGAAGAACTTACCTAGTTCAAAGAAGATTACGAATTGAAATCAAGGAAGAAGATTTCGAATTCACACAACAAGCGAACAAGGAAGAAGACGACTTGAAACCTAACAACGGATTCGACTTGGTTCAATGGTTCTTCAGGTCGAGCGTCGGAAAGGTTCACCTTCGGCGTGGGTTCCTCTTTGCGGGCTAGGGGTTTGGTAAGATTAATGTGAGATGGCAATGATAAATACCGGGTATGTATTGTAATTTGGATGAAAAGTAAGGACATTTTAGTACTTTTGTATAAAGAACACGCCGGAATAAAAAGACTAGCCATACCAAATACGTACGAGTATTTTTAAATACTAAAACACTACCAAAAACACAAAACACTACCAAAAACACTATTAAACACATACACTAGTGTTTTATTTTCGAAAGTCGTAAACACACGGGTCAAGATTTAATAAAGGCACGACGTTTACGGATCTCGTAACCGTCATAAGGTCACGGTTACGAGATCCGTAACCGTCATGATTACGGGTTTCGGATCTATGATAACTTTCTACATGAATTCTAACCCGAAAAAAAAATTCTAACACCATCACGGTTACGGACCCGTAACCGTGATGCCAGTAAATTTTTTTTTTACGGTTACGGAACCCGTGACCGTGGCGGTCACAGATTCCGTAAGCGTCGTGCATTAACGAAATCTTGAACCGTGCCCGTAATACCCCCTTTAATTTTTGTGTCAAATACAAACTTAGTAGATTTGTAAATAAACTTCTTTAGAAGTTTAAAATCCTTTAATGATATTTTATTTTTTGTTTAAAGAAAATCTTAACTTGCATATCTTAATTGATGAATCAATATAAATCGAGCGGCTAAAAAAGTGATAGCTTTATGATTGCTCTAGCTGAAATCCAAGGGTCTTTGGATGATATAGTTAACGTCATGGTGAAATCTGAGAAGCGTGAGAAACTTCTATCAACACAAAATAGTGAGCTACTTTCCGAGATATCCATGTTACCGAGAGTCTTTGATGAAGATGTTATTGATGTACTTGACTTTATTTTGACTAGTACAAACTGCATCAAGACATTCAAATTGTCCAAATGACTAGTGGAAGAAATTGTACGTGCAAAAGATTATCGATCGACTTCGTGGTTTCTCATGTGCAAGTCAAGGCTAGAAGGTTCTCAATGAGGTACATATGGATCCCGATTGCAGAGTGATTTTGGTGGGTGTATTGTGATTTTGGTGTCATATTTGAAGTATTTTATGCTAAAAAATGTGGCATGTCTTTATGTTAACAATCTTGCAGTTGTTTTCAATTTTTGTTTTACATTTTAACACACTTTATGTTGAATAAGGATGATTTGATTGAATTTTATGTTCAATGCCGATGGTTAGATTCAATGCTGCTTTTATTCTGATGTTTTCTTGACATCAAATATCAATATCAAACAATGATATCATATATCATATCTAATATATGATATAATGCAACATACCAAATAAAATATCAGATATCAATTTGATATTCATTTCTTAATACTTTGACATGTAAAATCAAGATATCAATATCAAACTATCTCGTTTTTATCGACAAATATGTTTAGGTACGTTGAAGCACTATTTATTATAAAAATATAATTTATAAAGAAAGAGGGAATATTTTTTTTGGTGGAAGAAAGAGGGAATAGTTTGTATTATTTTTGTTCTTTTCTAGTAAGAAGAAACATACAACCGGTGTTGGATTGTCGAACCATTTCGGAACCTGGCGCACACATACAATTCGATAAAACCCTAAGAAAGAGGGTCTATCCCAGATCCTGTTCACGAATTCGCCGGTGAAGTTTATTCCGGTGAGCTCGATCGATCTCTCCTCTCCGTTCTCCAATCCTAACTTTCCAGTTCCCCTATTAGTATTTCTCATTTCTTCATACTGTAAGCAGATTTGATTTGACAGTGTAAAACAAGTGCGTTGAAGTTTCCGCCATTAATTAATAAAGCCCACGGTATATCATGACCTCTCTACATCTCGATCTCTCGATCGTTGTTGGGGCTTTTGATGTGGGTTTACGAACTTCTGCTCATGCTTCGCCAGAAGCAGAAGAATTAAAAAAAGAAGTTAAATTAGATGATCCTTTTGGAAATTTCTTCAATTGTTAGATTGTGATGTTGCTGCTACGATTGGTTGATTGACTTCTGGCTGGTTCGATGTGCTGATTATCGTTCAGGGACTTGTGGTTGACTTGTAATTTTGATTTCAAATTTGTGATATTTGGCACCGGAAGATTATCGTGTTTGGTTTCATAGTTATGTTCTATTGTTTATATGTGTAGTTTTGACCTTAAATTTGTGAATTGTATGGTTGAACTGGTTCATTTCAGCCTTAGGCACAAATCTCAAGCGAAATGGCAAATCAAGGTGCCAAGAAACGCAAGGAAGAAAATGCTCGGCATATCTTGAAGCTTTTCAAACTTATAGTCGCTTGCAATGTAATGTTATTTGCCTGTTTTGTTGGTATTCTGTCTATTTACTGATGTTGCGCCACAATTGTTATTCAGACACAATCCTTACGCACCTCCTACAAAGTCATCTCATGTTGTTTTCAGTTGTGCCCCATAATATTGAAAATGTTCCGGCGTTTGCTTTTTCTCATTTTTATCCCTGTTTTTTGTTAATCCTTTTCAAGTATTCAAGGCTTTTTCGCGGTTTTGGAAAAAAAAAAAACATTCATAGTTTGTATTGATGGGCTATAATTTTGTTTGCTAGGTTATCTATGTATTGGTTAGGCTGCTTATTTTCCGTTCATCCGTCACATGGAAGCACTGGATCGGGATTATGCTGACATCTTTGGCCTATGCTATTCCATATCAACAACTTTCTGCAATGGCAAGACCATCTTACGACAGTAGCGGGGAACTTATAGATGGTGGATTTGATATGAGCACGGGAGGTATCTGCGGGTATGCTATTTTTGGCTACATTGTCATATTTGATTGGAAATCACAGTAAAGCAGCTATTATGGCCCCCCTTTTTATAGGAATATCTTAATGCTCTTAACCCTCGGTGAATCATATTCTAGAATGAATCACACTCAAAGCTATTTACTGTGGCTTGCAGTTACATGCACGATATTATCTACATTACGAGCTTTGTGCAAATGGCATCCATCATCTCCGACAAGTTTTGGTATACATATCTAGTGGTAAGCCTACTGCCTTGATTTCCTAGGTAATAATTTGGCATGTAAGCCATGAGCACATCAAACATGACTTGGTGCTCGCTTTGGCTCAACACTGAACTTTAGATTAATAGGGTCTAGTGAATATGTATTCTTCATTGGGTCTAACGGAAGCAGTTGAATTGTAGAATGAGCTTGTTGGTGTGATCTTAGAGCCTTAGATGATATAGATTGAGTGATTGAAAAGTTGATAAGTTCCCTGCCCCTTAAAAGAATGTCATTTGATTGATCTATCAGAAAAGATGGGTCTATTCAGAAACGGCTACATTGTTGTATGCATCTGCCGATACTTCTCGTTATGATAATCCTGTTATTGTATCTATATTGGGTTGCATGAATTTGAACTTTAAACACCTTGAACTTCGCTGTACCCGAACTGTGAATTTGAAGTATGTTACCCTTCTTTTATCTGTATCAACCTGCCATTATGCTGAAGGACTAAAGGTATTTGGACTACTATTGTCTATTGAGATATAGATTATGAGGGATTCTTTGTAAATGTAGAATATATATATAAAAATTCAAAACTCATATAAGTCTCTCGTGGCACCACCAATTTCAAGATTACATGTTGAAAGTTCATTACATGTGGACTTTAGCTAAGAAGAATGCAGGTTTTCTGTCAAACTTGGCATCCTCTGATAGTTTGATCATGTGTTATATGATCGGCTTGAATTTCCATTATCAACTGCATTTATGAGGATATAGACTTGGTTTACTATGTTACCAAATTGACCATACTCTTCCTCCAGATACCAGCCTATGCATTATATCAAGCTTCTGGGTTAATAAAAGGTTTCTTGTCACAAGGATCAGAGGTAAATGTTTTGTTGTATGGAAACTATAGTTCAAATTTCCATAATACATATGGTTCCTATTATGTATATATCTTTATTCCTAAGCATTGGTTTTTTACCTTTGCTTTCATGTGATGATTGCACTCGTAGGGAACGGAGGAGGATGAAAAATCACGTAAGAAAAGGGAAAAGCTTGAAAAGAAGGCATCAAGAGGCAAATTCATCAAAACACGAACCAGATGATTCTGCTCAGTGTACAATGGTACTTTCGGATCTTCAGTAGGTATGAGAAAGAATCGTATTTAGGAGAGTCGATCAAGCAAGAGAAAAACAAGCTTAGATGCTAACAGAAGGGAAGGGAAGGGAAGTAGAGAAATAAACCACTGGAGTAAACTTGTACTTTCATACTACAGTAAAACTTTCATGTTTTCGATACATGTGTGGTAGAACTTATTATACTTTTGCTTCAGAGTCCATCTTTCTGAGCATTGGACTAAAATGTGTTATACTTTTGCTCCTTGTCTAATTGCCTTTGTGTGGTATCATGGATTCTTTTGGTCACAAAAGCGCCTTTGCCAGTAATTTAATCTCTGTCTGAAGTTTTAAGGTTGTGTTATGTTCAGGTGATCCTGTTCTTTTAACCATTCTAGTGCTTGTACTATAAACTAGACGTACTATTCTTTTGGCCACAGTTTAGTTAAGAGGAACAGAGTTGTTCATGCACCTGCCCCTTCACCAAATACTGAAGATTCAAGAGTGGCCCCTGGGGGCATAGTACAGTTGCCTTGTTCGATTTCTACTAATAGTTTGGAATACGAAAACCATTACGTCCTGTTCCGGCCTCTCGGGAACCTTAGGCTGATGGTTTCTACCTCTAAAACAAGTAAAGAGTTCATTTCTCACGTCAGAAGAGTGCAGGTGAATGACTTGAGGCTGAGATCGAGTTCTGTGCTATGCTTATCTAATAGCATGACGCCTACTATAACCGCTCTTTATATGTAAACGTCATGTGTTGAACTGCTCAAAGTATGATCCTGATAGGGAGACATTTGAACCGTAACATACTAATGAAGGGCTAAATACACTTTATTGAATATACTATTGATACGAACGAAGGGCTAAGGTGTCGTCACTCGGGATAGCCTGACCCGTACCATCATCATGCTAAAAATAGTTGTAGGACACAATACAAACAATCCCTATCTTAGAATATAAAATAAGTTTGCCGCGTGACAGAAACATGCGGCGAAACTAGATTTTTATTATTTTTAAGGAAGTCTTGAGATTGACAAATAAGATTGACGATTGAGTGGGTTGATGTTCGTTTTACCCGTCGGAAGTGTCCCTACGAGTTGTGAATCTATTTCCGAGATTAGAGGCAGGTTGCGATACACTTGTGCCATTTGAAATATGGTTTTAGTAAGGAGAAGAGTATGTGATCCAAAAGGATGGAAGTAGTGATTATAGTAGGTAGGTGGTGATAAGGTTGGCTCCAGGTTTTGAGGGACATGAAACGTTATAAAATAATGAAAAATGCATGAAGAGATGTGTTGATGGCTTTCCTATTAGTGTGAGTGAGAAATAGGTATGGTGGGCTAATCTATGTCAGTTTGAGCCTTGAGGTGGGGTATGTACCCATTCATTATAAGGGTAGTATGACCTTATCTTTCCCTCTTTATGCTAACCCTAATTACCTTAATTCCAACTTCCTGTTGTTTTGTGTAAATTGGAATGCAAGGACACTGCACTTCCTCTTCACTCCTACCAAATCAAGAAATTGAGAAACTAAGACCATCCAACTGCCTGCTGAGGTGACTTTCTTATTTTTAATTTAGAAAATGTCGGTACTTTTATGACACGGGTTTTCTATTTTACAGTAAATGATCCTTGCAGTAGAGTATTTCATGTTAAATAGTAGCTTTTGTTCAGAGAAATCAATTGTATTGGTGACCAATTGACCCATTTGAGAATTTTGAACTCCAACACACCGTTTTCTGACGATCCCGAACTTCGTGTTCTCATCTGCAAGATGCTTTAAGATGAACTACCTCTAGAAGATAGTACTTCATAACCGCTTTCCGCTTTTTTTTAAAAAAGAGGAGCATTTGTTTTGAAAAACTCTACTATTTTATGAATTATATTTCTTTTCATCACATTTTAATAAATAAAAAACTCATCACAATCACCAGATTGTGGATGTTTCTAGCCGCCATCATAAGATAACTTGTTTGTTACCTGCTCCTAATTGTATTATTTATGAAATGACAACCAATCTCCCTTTGCAAAGACAAATAACTCAACCCTAACATTAGTCAAAACACACTAGCCGAAACTTGACTTATCTTGTCATGAACATGTAACAAACCTGACCCGAAGCCCTAAATCCGATCCCGACTAAGTTAATCATCTTACTTTTAGCTATATAGTTGGTCAGCCTATAGCTAGGTTTAAACTTGTATATGGCTTGTTTTCACTCTAAACTCTAGATGATGATCTTCATACAAGAAAACACTAGGATGTAACATTGAAGCACCAAACAAACACAACCTGCCATTCTGCCTAGTAGGTGAAATGAGACAAAACTTATGGCTCCACAATTGACACTTTTTATGTCCCTTGCTTGTGAAGAACAAGTTTAAACCCAAAGTTAATTATCATAAGTACTTAAGATGGGGTTAATGAAAAGTATGGGAGAGAGACAAAGAGAGACAGGTGACTTAAATTAAGGAGTACCCACCTCTATAATTGCTTATGAATTGCCCCACAAACCATCATATGACCCTTACATTGTCTCTAATCAATAATTATCTGCCCCTCGTTTTTCTTCTCCAATAGTTTTTTACCTTTCATTTTCCACTCCAAACATGTATATACCTATCAATTACATCGGTCAAGTCATGTATGAGTTGGGCTATTTTGGATTCCACTTCTTTTTACAACTTGCCTACTTTCTTATCAATCCTATACAAAAACTTATATGGCCACCCAATTTGGACTCTCTTAACATACCACACAAACAAGTGTTAATCACATTACATATATAGGATATACCGGGTGCATCGTCACAACATTCTTTATAACTCGGATCTTCAAATCACCGAGTAGAGATGACAATGGCCGGTGTACGCTGTTCCACTTCCGTGATTGGTCCTAGCCAAAAATCACTCGTCTCGTTATCCACCTGCTACATTGCTCATCTAGATGCTTACTCATCCGTGAGGATCGAGTTTTTGTGGATGTGTCAAAGTCCGATATAGACGGACCGGTTGAGCGGGGGTCGTGTGCATCCCAGCACATAAACCCGGTGAGGTTCCATCTAAAACCAATTGGCAATAGGAGGAGTAGCCCACCGACCTTATATACTAGACTTGGAGTGTTCCCATCTTTCGATGTGGGACTTTATTATCTCCAACATGATGGCTTGCAACACTAAGCTACTAGTTGACCAACATTTGATTAACAAATTATCATCCTAAGGTGAGTTTAATTCTTCAATATATACAGAGAGAGAATTATTACATGACTCACATTCTGAAATTGGAACATGAATACAATAGGTTGATAATTCTAGTGTCATTACACATATTTGAATCAAATCATTAAAGTACGAAATAGAAAGAAAAGTTGACATAAAGTTACTTTCAACTACACCAACCTATGTTATTATTAAGGAACTTCATGGTTGTTGGAGTTGATTATGAAAGATCAAAATGATTATTTCCGATTTTATATTGGACCTCCGATTTTTTTACGAAGTACAGATTAAGCATATGTTCAGAGAAGTAAACTGTGTTGTGAACCGATTAACCCATCTGGAATTTCGACACCCAACACCAACTTTTCAGATGGTATAGAGGCTTTTTCGATGGTTGTTGGAGTTGCTTATGAAAGATCAAAATGATTATTTCTGATTTCATACTGGACCTCCAGCTTTTTGACGAAGTCCAGATTAAGCATATTTTCAGAGAAGTTGACATAAAGTTACTTTTTTTACGTGTCGAGTAATTTGTGGGTTTATCGAATATGCATGAAGGTATAGAGGCTTTTTCGATGAGAAGATTTGGATGTGGAGGAGAGTAAGCGTGAGATTGATGGATATATGGGTTAAGGATTTGGGAGGAGATGATTAGTTGTAAGAAGCCCACTAATGTGAGGACATGCTTCTCTCATTTAACTTGAGTTGTAGTGTTGTTTATGCTTTAAAAGGCATTTAGAATAAGTGACAGCCAGCCTACTAATTATACATTAATGAAGCCAACACTTTACCTTCCTTGGCCCCCCTTGTAATTGTAAGTGGTTGTGATACTTGTATACAGCTGCCTGCCTGCCTGCCTGCTACACGCTTTTCTCCATCACACTTCCTATTGTTTAAACTCGAGATATCCGATCAAGGACGCGTTTACTAGAGATGCGGGATTATTCGGGGTTATAATCACCATATTAATCTCGATAATCACGATAATTCAAGTTTAATTGGTTTAAGAAAACCCACACAAATCTCCGAGACTAATTCTCTCGTATTATAATCCCTGATAATTTACTTTTACCGAACACACCCCATCTAAAAATTCATAACTAAAAAGACATGAATATGTCAAAAAGATTATATCCATAATAATCACATAGACTATCACACACCACTTTGTTTTAAATAAAACCGTATCGATCTTATGTTTTATCAAATTAGTCTTTTAAAAGACAGTAAAATTCTCACGTTATTTGATTCGACATAATTTGACAAGCCTCTTAAAATTTTAAACTTCACGTGTAATACAGTATATCGTATTATAAGTGTCATTAGTACTTACATCTTTCACAAATATAATTTTATCTACTTTCTATTTATTATTTGTATTTTTAAAACATTATTTTCTCTATCATCACTTATCAGATCATTGATTATCATTATTTTTATACAAATTTTTATTTATTATGCATTGATACATGTTACATCATATTATAATTTTATTTTTATTAATATGTGTTTCACAATGTCGAGAACAAGAGGAGTATCTTTTAAAATATTATCTATATATTCTCTCTTAAATAAACGTTTAAGTTAGTTTTAAAATTGAACGCAGGATACAAATACAACATTTTTAAAGGAAATTATCCAGGTTTGAGAAACTCTAAAAAACAATATTATATTAGTTCTAGTAAAATAACCAAAAATTAATTGATAAGTTAAAATAATATATACTAATTGGTTCACTTGATGAATCCAAAAGTCATCCTATTGATGATATATAATTTAAAAATGATGATGATAATTGAAAGTTGAAACAACATCTTTAATTATATATATTATCATTAAGTAATCCTAATAATCGAGTGACTGCCACCCTAGGGAATCTTTTCTTGCCTCACATAATTACATGATTAATATTCATTAATCGTATTACAAACAACCAATTTACAATTTAATATTCATTATAATTGCTTAACTGCACAGTGAAAGTTATTATGGATGAGATTAATTTTCTTTTAAAAAAAGTCTCTCCATTAATTTGAGGTTGACTCCAGCAAATTAAGTTAATAATTGCATTAAATGTAATCATTAACAGTTGATATGTTTATAAAGATGGCAGCTAAGAACAGCTGGATCTACAACAGTTCAGTTCGTAGTTAGATGATTACCGTCGTTTTATCTCCTTAATTTGATTTACAAAACTGTCCTCTCTACGAAACTTTTGTTTATCGTATGATCGTATGTGCGGTACGAGAAGACATTTATTGCGTTCATCATAATCATATGTTTTTTGGTCCAAATCATACGTAGTACGTTTCGTTTTTGTAAGTGAATCGACCTATAACTACCTCGGTTAATGTAAAACAATTCGAGTAATCAGATTAAAAAAACATTTTTTTATTTGTAAATTTTTTGGTTTTAATATTCTTTAATTCACAATATTTGATATTAGAGTATGAAAATACATGACACTATTAATCTCTAAATATTCTATAAATAAAATTTTATCTACTTTACATTTATCACTTATATTTTCAAAATATTATTTTTATATAACTTTCACATTGTTTTTATACAATTTTTTTAAATTGGAAATTAATAAAGATAACACCTTTTTGTAAAAAGAAAAAGTTATAAACATATATATAAGTTTTTTAATAGGAGAAAAGTGGATGGAAGAATTTTTATTTGACAAGTATTCAATCCGGACTTTTAAAGATTTTGACTTATTCTTAAATTTGCTGATTTCGTGGGATATTTTAAATCTATATAGAGTCAATACAGATTTGTGGAAATCTTATGTGTTGGAAGAAGATTTCTATGTATTTTAGGTATGTATAAAAGTAATAAAGAATCTACAAAATCAATCAAATAATAGATTTTTTTAAAATCTAACAAACTTTTATATACCATAGGAATTTTATGAAAAATTTTAAATACTAATTGAATACCTAAAAATTTATATGAACTTTTAAAAAAACTATACTAAATACCCATAAACTTTTAAACTCCAAAATTTTTTTTATAAAGTCTTAATTGATTACACTCCTCAATCAAGTCCAAAAATATAAAGCTACATAATTTATTATTTGTATATGAAGGTAGTAATTTGTTACAAAGGTACAAGGGGTTGTGGTGTGCAATCCACCTACTAATCACATAATAATAATAAGAGCAGTACAATTCCATAATTACAAGAATTAATTCAACTTGGAAGACCATTAATGATGCTAATTTACAAGTCTGTGACCAAATCTCAATGAATTATACTTAAACTCAGAATCGGTGATTAAGTAATTTAAGCTGGTGCTTCAGATGCAAGTTAATTAGCTAATGACTGTTTTGTCGTTGTGCGTAATGACCGTGTTGCCCTTCTCACCCTGTGTTAATTATCACTCAAACCCATTTGGAAAATCGTCTGGAGATCCCCTTCACACAAAGGTTGTACCTGTAATAGCAAGATATTAGCTAGTCTTCTCGGCTAACACGATGATAAAGTAACTGGATTAAAGAGATAATCACCCGATGAACACCATTAATGAAGTCATTAGTAGTTGGTAATAATGACATGTCGCCTGCATTGCCATTTTGCTGAGCACTGTAGAAAGCTGGTGCCAATGCATCGAATTGCTGCATTGAACTTGTTTGCAGGCCGCAGTTGGGTTGGTAAATCTGAAACATTAACCGCAGTAAAAGATGAAACTAATCTTTGAAAAAGAGATAGAGGTTCAATATTGATTATCTTACATCATTTTGAAAGGGGTTAGTTGCATTGAAGTCCATAGTAGGAGGTACAGAAGCCACCTTCATCGAAAGAAACTGCAACAACAAATTAAAAACACCATAATTAGTCTTATAATACTCAAAACCATCCCACATCGCCAATACAAAAGGACTAAACCTGCTATATAAAACTGGTGTCAGTTGTGAGATTAGTTACCTCTACTTGACGCTGTAGTGATTGCACATAATTTATAATTTCTTCTAGCATCAGTGCTTTCCCGGTTACCTAAAGCAAACAAAAATATTTATTTACAGCTTAAAAGTTACTCAAGCAGTTAAGGTTAAAATTTAGTGTACCTTATTGCAGCCTGGTACAATATCCTGAAGTAGCTTCATTCTTTCACTTATTTTTTCTCTTCTTACCTATATTTTTCATACAACAAAAATCAAATTTACATTTATGGTAACATACACGAATTAAGAATGTACAAATTATTCTTACCCTTTCCGCGAGACTGTGGCTATCCGTTGCTTGACCTCTTCTTGCTCGAACATGAATGTAGTCTTTCGGAGGCTCGGGTGGCTTTTCATTTGTGGTTTGGTTGTCATCTTCTTCGCTCGACTTGATTCGTTTCTTAATCGGGTCATTTTTTGTTTGGGTCACCTGAAAAAACAATTTTATTAATTTAAGTTGTAATAAAGTTATTTTTGTGGCTATGTTAAAAGTTAAAAATATATATACCTTTGTAGGAGAAGAGGGAATTTGCTTTGATTTAGGCTTAGGTGCAGATTTCCTCTTCCTAGAAGCAGACCCGTTTTCTGCAAACGGGTGGGTCTGCTCCGAAATGGATGAATTTTCTATTGAATTCCTTAATTGACCCTGATCAACCCCACAATCACCAGAAAATCTCTTCTCTTTAATGTCATTTTCACTTTCCACTTTAAGAGAAGGGCTGCTTAAGATCCTCTGAAGCTTCCGACCCGCTTTCAGTTGCTCCTGACCCGAACTGGAATTAAACCCGGATCCGTCTGGGGACCCGAATTGGGTCGTCCTGCAATTGAAGCTCCGGCTCCTAAACGACGAGAACCGGGCAGCTCGATCCGCGAATCCAGGATCTCCGGGCATGGCGGGTAAATTGGGTTGAATTGAATTACCCTGGTTCCCGGGAAAGTCGACCGGAACATTCGCCGGCGTCGGGATCTCGCCGGAGTTGCAGATATTGCCTAATTTCCCGATCAGCTCTCTGATCACGAATCCCTCGTTGGAGATGGCTGAATTGGAGACCGAAGCCGGGGAAGAGACCATAGAGCTGAGACCGGAATCGAAGTAGCAGCCGGGGGAGGCATCTCCGATCGCCGGAGCCGGAAAATGCAGGTCGACTTGTTGCAGGGAGTGCCACGTGGGAATGGGTGGTTGGTCGAAATGGAGGAGTGGTGTGATTCCAGCATCGAGGAAGAAATCGTTGTCCATTGGTTGAGAAATGAAATTGAATTGAGTAAAGACGTATGACTCGAGAGATTGAATCGGAAATAAACCTACATTAGGGCGCGTTTGGGTGAAGAAGTGATGAGCAATAGGTGGGAAGAAGGTGTTTGGATGAGGTTATATGGACTCTGTAATGTGTTGACGTTTTCTTTTACCTTTAGACTTTATACCAAACCAAACACGCCTTTCCTCTCTCCTGTAAATTATAATGTGGATACCAAACCTTTTTTTTTTTTAATATGAAAAAAGTTATTTTAGTGATATCCGACCATCAGTTTCGGTTTATCCTTTTATCCAAATTCCAAATAGTTGAAGTGGAGGTTAATAATTAGATAATATATGTTAATTGAAAGTTAATGGCGGGTAGATGCTTTTATAAATTAGTATAATTAGGTAGCATAGTGGAATTTCGACATCTAAAAGCGGCTCACATGATGAGATATAATTTGTATTCTTGGCTTTAGGGTTGGGAACCCTTTCAATCGTTGCTACCTCCTCCATCAAATCAAAGCTATCAAATATTCCATTAGTTTAATTAAATCACCTTATGCTAAACATAAAAAGGCATCTTTTCCTTTCCTTTTCAAATGCCCAAAATATTTTCTTATGTTATTTTCTTCTTTGTTATCAATGTCCAGCACAACGAACCGTAAAACGGGAATCGTTTTCATACAAGTGCACATTCGCGTTAGGTACAAAGCCAACACATATTCGGAATGTAGAGGCTAACCACTTTATATCGTCTCAACACCCAACACAAACGGACCGCGAAGCGGAGCTGGTGTGCTTACGAGCACACGGGCACGTTAGACCCAAACACTACACATAAACCCAATAGGAATCCATCCTAAAACCAATTGACAATATGAAAAGTAATTCACCGACATTATATGTTAGGTTCAAAATGTTCCTACTTTAGATGTGAAAACTTGTTATCTCCAACATATGTCTTTAAACCTTATTAGATAAGTTAATTTAAGATGATTTTAGATGAAAAAATTTAAACAAATTTAAGATAAATAAATAAATATAAAAATATATGTTTTAACCTAGCCTATTGTGGTTGTTTAATTTATCACGGGTCCATTCGGTAGCTCATGTGAAATAACTTATTTGAGAATAAAATGTGTTTAAACCGATAAATGTCGTTCGGTGTTGAAAAATAAGTGAGTGAACTGGAGAATGAATCGACTGAAATGATTGATGCTTATGGCAATAATTTCAGTTGGGGTAGGAGGTTGAAGCGAATGAAAGGATTTCTTTCTCAATTTTACCCTTCTTTTTGCGTTTTGGGAAATTTTTGTTTCCTACAAACTCATCATCTTCTATGAAATTAAAACATAAGAGAGGAAGAAGACATTATTAATTCTTTTTAGATCAACGCATGAGTGAAAGAAGACATTGTAACTCTTTTACACCTAATTTTTCTTCTATTTATTTACTTCCTCCCCCTTTCACCCTTTCCATTAACAACGACCGCAACTTCTAAGTCAGTCTCAAGCACTTCATCCTTCATCCAAGGAACAAGATTCTTCAATTTATTGCACAAAGATTGACTTACTTACCTTAGGATTTGGTTTCTTCATCTAAAGAACAAGATCCTTCAATGGAAACTTAGTCCCCGTTTGTTTTAGGGTGAAATTGATAACATCCTACATACTTACCTCAAATTGAGTAAATCATGCTTCCGGGAAGCAATGGAAATTTAGCCCCTGTTTGGTTAACTCCGAAAATGGAAATGGAATGGAAATGAATATAGTCCATATGTGTACATTATTCATGAAGGAAAACTATAGGTCAAAGAATGGTATATGAAATGGGAATCCCCAGCTATCTGAAGGGAAACTCTCCTGCCGTAAATCCCAAGACCTAGATCAACTCAAATGCCTTCTCATCCGAAATAGACGCTAAGAAGATAGAAGACTTGGGTAGACTAACAACCAAACCCAAAATCCTCTCAAACCTTCGTGGACACTCCTACAAAGTATCAATAAACACTCTATCACCCGACATAACAACACCACATCATTGGCGAACATCAAATGTGAGATCCTAAGCTCATCACAATGCTTATGGAACTAAAATCTTGGCTTAGAAGTCTCCACCCGGATCATCCTCGAGAGAAACTCCATGCATATCACAAACAAGAAAGGTAAAAGCGGGCATCCTGCCTCAGCCTCCGATGACCTTGAAGAACCGAAGAGGTGAATAATAAGGATATAAATACTCTAGAGGGGGGGGGAGGGTGTGAACAAAGTATGAGAACTTTTCGTAATATCGTATATCAAGGCTTTGAAACTAATCTCAAGACCTTGAAGTCGATATGTGCACTTAGTGACAGAACTGTTTCTCAAGGATTTGAAGTGGATTTCAAGGCCTTGACTTCAAAACCTGCAGAAAGTTGTTAGTCACAATAAAACGCGATAGTAAGTGCGGAATGTAAAAGATCGACGCGACGATATGTATACGAAGTTCGGCCCTAACAACCTACTCTCTATCTAGGGTTTCCGACACTAGGATTCTAACTATCTATAATCTGCTTTTTATGAGTCCTAGATACAACCTAGAAGAACTTCCCTTCTTCTCTCAATGTTGCCTCAATGCTACGATCTAGTCAACTCTATTCTAGCAATAATAGCCTAGTTACTTCGTAGAGTAACACACTCGAGTATAACACTATATAGATATGCCAATGGATCTGTTGTGTTTATCTCACTCTAAGGAATTAAACTAATGTAAGCTTAAGAGGAAGATAAACTTTTGGATCGATGAAGATGTTCTCGTATGATCGCTTGAAGACTTGGTTTCTTATCCGTGTAAGCCTTTGTTATGTTGCCTTCAGCTTCAATCGTCATCTTCATTTATAGTTATGGAGATATTCTATTAGCCGTTGTCCCATAGCCGTTGTAATATTTTTATTTCTCCATAGAATACGCTGCTTGGTTGAATGAGATCTTCTCACTTTGTTTGAGAAGTAGCCGTTGCAAGATCCTCATCTTCAAATTTGTTGCAAGTTTATTGGAGATCCTCAATCTCTAGATCTTCTCTTCTTCACTTTGAATGTCGTTGGAGATCTTCACCGTAACTTCTTTTAATCGAGATCTTCTTTGCCGTTGGAGATCTTTCAAGAATCTTGACAAAATCTTCTTTCAAGCCGTTGTAGATCTTCTTTGCGTTGGTTTAGATCGAATATTCGAATGCCTTCAGCTGAGATCTTCCAAGATCTTCTTGTTTTGGTTAGCTAGCCTTTGAAGATCTTCTCCTAGATCTTCTCTCTTGGTAGTTGTAGATGTGCGTGAGTTTTAGCGAATCCCTTAGGCGAGTTCTTCCCTTGTAATGCTTTTCAAGGCCTACACACATTTTAACAAATAAACCAAGACATGCAATCTAGATATATAATTGATATTTGTTAGTTTATAAAACCGCATTTATATGTTAAGTCTTTCATCATTTAAATAAAACAATTCATAACCAAGGTGGGAGTTATCAGACCCTAGAAGAACCCATGTGAAGTCTTGGTAACTCATATTGAGTAAGATGCCGTAGTGATGCACTCCATCACCTAGTCAATGAATATGGTCGGGAACTACAACTCCAACATTGCAAAGCGTAAGAACTTTCAAGAGATTGTGCCATAGGCCTTGTCAAGGTCAATCTTCATGAAACATCGTATGTTGTCATGTCGCACATTATATCTCCTCAAAAGCTCCTAGACGAGGAACACATTATCTAACATTAGTCTCTCCGAGACGAAGGTAGGTTGTGTCAGTCAATGAGGTCCCCAAGACTTGGACCCATTCTATTCGCCATTAGCTTGATGATGATCTTATAGACCACATTGCAACAAGATATCGACCTAAACTACTCCACACGGGAAGGTGCCTCTACTTTTGGCAATAAGTGAGACCATAGTACGGTTCACCTGCCTTAGTAGCTTCCCATTCAAAAAGAACTCACGAACCGTGACACAGATTTCACTCCATGTCGTATCCCAAGTGGCCTTGAAAAACTTAGAGGATAATCCATCCGGCCTTGGGGTCTTCATATCGCCAATAGACTAAAGTGCCTCCTTAATCTATGTGTTGGACACCGGTCCACCTAGCATATGTTGGTCTTTATCTACAACTCTCATCCCACAAAAAACGAGTCCCCTAGTGCATTCTCCATATCCCACTCCATCCTAAACAACCCCTAAAAGAAGGAAACAAACTCTCTAGTCACCCCTTCCAAGGAGGTTGTGGTCAGGCCATAGGTCAGATCGAGCGAAGGAATAAAATTCCTTTGCCCATTAGCCTTCATAAGGCTATGAAAATATGAAGTACATCTATCACTCTAAAGAACGTACTTGGACTTCACCTACTGTGCATATAAGCTTCTCTTTGCTACATAAAGCCTCATAGCTTTAGATCTAAGCTCAACCAAATCGGTCCGAGGGACTCAAAATCGGGATCTAGTCTAAAGCTCTCCAAAAAAGTAGCAAGCTCCTCTTTGCTACCTCCACCTTTTTCGAGATATGTGCAAAGTGGCATGTGTTCAAACCTCTCAAAGAGCCTTTAAGGTCACGAAGGAGGGAACACAAGAAGTATTGGTAGGTTCCCCGGAGTCAGTAACTCCATTTCTCCTTCACAATATCCTGAAGCTAGTTATGGGAGGCCACATATTAAAGAACTTAACACCTGGGGGATGATGTGAGATATGGGCGATTGTAGGCTTGTGATTTGAGTATTGTCACCTATTCGGAACTAGTCTTGGAGAAGACACATTTGAAGCTTTGTGTGACTTAGGAGCTAGTGTAAGTGTGATTCATCTTTCTGTGTCAAAGATTAAATTTAGGTACACCCAAGCCGGTTAAAATGATACTCTATATGACGGACAAGTCATCTAAAGTAACCAAAGGGATATTGGAAGATGTTCCTATCAAAATTGATAAGTTCATCTTGCCATTTGACTTTTTGGTACCAGATGTTGTTGAAGATAAGAGGGTGTCTATCTTCTTAGGAAGAGATTTCCTAGTTACCTTCGGAGCGCAAATTGATGTGAAGAATGAAACATTGATGTTCAATATTGGAGAAGAGAATGTGATGCATAAGTATTTGGAGATTCCATATCTCAAATTCAAAGTGTGAAGATCATAGAAGATGAGGAAGAACTTGAAGACTCAAGTGATGAGGAACTCTATGAAGAGTTGAAGGTAGTAAAAGTGGAGATGAAGCAAGAAGAAGAACAAATTCCAAATAAAGTTAAGGAGAAAATACATGGAATGTCAAAGATCATGCTATACAAGGACTTGAATAAGTGGATTACAAAGAAGAAGGTTCCAAAAGATCATGGCAAAGAGATATCATCAAGCCTAGATCTGGGTTGAACAAAATTTTGGTCGAGTCTATGACCTTAAACAATGACGCTTAATGGAAGGAAATCCATTGATACGTTTTCTTTTCTCTTTTTTGTATCTCTTTATTTTGGAATAATCATGCTTTCCCTCTCTTTGTGCTTCATTCATTCATGGTTAGGAGGAAAAAAAAGGAGAATGCCCAAGGAAACAAGAAGTGAAGAAAAGAAACCACGGAGGAAAAGTGGCCTTACATCGAGTTTTTGGTGTTCTTACCTCGAATTTTAGGTACTCTTACCCGGAGCTTCTACAATGAGTTTTACTTTGATTTGGCCACTCGATCGAGTTTTTAGAAACTCAATCTAAGACAAACTTTTGTCTATCTTGAGTTTTCAACGTTGAAGTGAAATTCTTCTTACCTTTCCAATGGAGCTTTTCTCCACTTTTCTTCATCTCCTTCTATGAAGTAATGATACTAAAAGGGATATATTTGAGGACGAGTAGACCTCACCTAGCAGAAACACTATTGCATCTTGTAAATTTTCTTAAACTCTACTCTTTATATTTTTGTATTGGGGACTAAGTAAAGTTTAAGTATGGGGTATGAGAAGGCCTACATTCATTTGTATATATATATGTTGCATATAATTCATTTTTTAGTTTATTTTTCATTTTTATTAGTTATATCTTTTATAAAATCTAAAAACATTTGAAAAGTTCTAAAATCCAAAAAAATTAAAAATGTAAAAATTTTGTATGCTTTTTAAAATGTTGAAATGATCTTAATGATGAGATTATGTTCTAGTCATGGCAATAATTTTGACTTGTTGATTGTAAAGTGTGTGAATTAAGCATATTAGAAGCATGTTAAATAGTCATCAGTGAAATGTATATGAAAGATGATTTTAGTTATGCACTTATACTTTCTATTGGTTGATGTATGAATTAGTAAATCTCATGTTATGAAATTTGAGCTAAACTAAACTTGTTTAGGTTCATGATAGTGTGTATTGGTTATGACCTCTTAATTGCTTGGCCTAGAGAAGCTTACATTAGTTGACACTCATTTGAATTAAAAATACTAACCCGTAAGGCAAAAGGCATATCATGAAAAAGTAAAGTAAAAGCCATACAAAAGCTCATAAAAATTCAAAAATGTCAATTGGCTATGTGATGCATGCTTATTTTTCATTTTTTTTACTTTTATGCCAATGAGGCCAATATTTGCAGATCAAAAGATGAAAGCACAAGTGAATGTAAATCCTATGAAAAGAGCATAAAGTTTTTATTTGTTAGACAGAGTTCAAGAAGAAATTAATTATAAAGGCCCTGCTCACACTTGATTGCACTTAAGCATGTAAACCTTTATCTATGTTTTAAACATTTGGATGAACAATACAGCCCTTATGCAAGCATCTAAAGACCTCTAAGTAGCAAACATAAGTTGTCAATTATCTTAGGATTCTAGATTATAGGTTTTGAGTGTGAAGATTTAGCCTATATTCTTACTTGTTTAATTTCATGTTCATTATTTTTAACTATGTCATAAAGCCTTGCCAAGGCTAAAATATTCTGAAAAGTGATCTATCATTTAAAGCATACTCTAAAAAGATTTTCTTTCTTTCTTGTTTATTTCTTTCTTTCATTGCAAACCTTTGCATTTGGTTCTTACTTGGGGACAAATAAGAGCTACGTATTGGTATTTTGATATCATGTTATTCTGCTATCTTTATAGATGTATTTTTGAGTATATTTCCTTATTTTTGCATGAGACAAGGCATTCACATCTTTTCTTATGCCTTAAAGTATCAAAGAAAGTCTACTCCCCTTGTGTTTGATGTTTTTAGGTGTTTTAACTCTAAAGTGGAGCATAAAGGACCAATCTAAAGCCAATCTAAGGAGTACTCATCATACCTCATCATCATGGAGCTAAGAAAGGAATGAAATAAGAAAGCAAGGAAAGAAAGGAGCATGACAAGCAAGAAGCCCTAGAAGAGGACCCTTGAGTTTACAAAAACTCGAGGTAAGAAGACTTAGAAACCCCAGCTAAGAACAACTCAAGTGACAAGTGTCAACCTATGTCGAGTTCACTCAAGAAACTCGAGCAAAGAACACACAAAACTCAACCAAGGAAGACAGAAAACTCGGACAAGGAAGAAATTTTCTCAACATAAGTTGAGTCAGCCAAAAAATTGACCTAAGAAGAAGAAGAAACTCGAGCAAAGAACACTTTACAGGAGAAGATTACACTTACCTTGGGTGAAAAGGCAACTCGATCAAAGAAGCACAATAAATCGACAAAAGAAGCACAAAAACTCGAGCTATGCAGAAATTCTCTATGGAGGTAGAAAAAATCAACCAAGGAGCTCTCTGACTCGACCTAAGGAAACCAAAAACTCGACCTTCCTACCCAATGTGGACCACTTTTGCAACTAACTCACACTTGATATGTGATTTTGTTTAGATGATTCTAGATGGGGGACCACGATTTTATCCTATAAATAGAGGCATGGCTGCTTATATTTGATATTATCTAAGGACCAAAACAATTCTCTGAAATTCTCTCTTGTAAGTTGGCTGAATTGAAGAAAGAAGTAGAAGTGTTCTTGAAGTTCTTCACAAATCCCTTCTCTAGATCCATTTACAATCTTGTTTTGGCTATAACTTTGGATTTTTAAGTCCAAATCATTACATTCTTTTTCCTATATTCGTTCTTTTCAATATCGATTGTCACTATCATATCCATTTCAACTAGTTGTGTTATTGAATTTTCAGTCATGAGTGGGGTCATCTCGCTAGTATTTGGGGTGAAAACTCCAAATCATGCTAGGACTGTCTTGATATATAATGTGTTTATAAAAATATGGAGAATTAAATTCATTTTAGTATCATAAAGAAGATTTCAAATCTATTTGAATGCTTATCCATGCTTGATCTTATTTTGAATGTCGGATGCCAGATTATTCATAATCTAGATTGTTCAGATAGAACATTGTATATTTTCAAGCAGGAATGAGTGTTTCTATGACTTAATCATCTTATATGAGACCTATAAGTAATTCTAAGGTGATTGTAAAAGGTGTGATGCCTATGATGCTTGAATGATGCTAGGTAGGGCCATGAGGATGGCTAAGTGATGACGTGATTTATGACACTAGATTAAGCACTCTTTTAGGTAGTTTTTACATTCATTCATGCATGGTTTTGCCTATGTTCGGGACGTTTTATGCTTTATCGAGTTATTTCGTCGAAATAGACGTCTACACAAGCATTTGTCGTTTTGTAGGTATTTTGGGGAGCTTTCATGCATTATTGACCGTATCCAAGGATCAAGCCTCGCGACGGCCCGAATTCAAGGTCCCAACGGAGCAAGCATGAAGAAAAGTAGAAGAAAATTGACCTTAGTTGGTGCGAGCTATGCACCAGCTTTGTGTTCAGCCATGATCCTAGCCATGCAGCCACCCATCTCGGTCCAAGGCAAATCCATCTCGGCCGAGATGCTTTATGGACCATCCGAGATCGTTCACTGGTCCCCCACGACACTTGGCACACTCCTCTTCTATCCCACGATTTTCTCTCCCATGATGGAGAAGAAGTGTTATATTGCTAGCTGCTCACATTTTGCAGGGGGATTCGCACTTCCATTCTCACCTTGGACTAATCTTGAATCTTGTTGGTCAAGCCTTAGAGTGGAGAAGAGAAGAAAGAGGACTCAATTGAAGAGAAGAAGAAAAACACACATTTTCATAGTCTTAGAGTGAGTTTTTGAGAATCTTGTAGTGACGAAGTTTTAGAGATTATTGAGCTCGCTTTGAAGCTACTCTTGGATGGTTGTAAGCTTGCTCTAAACTTATCATTCAGCTTGTTCTTATTTTATATTGCTTCCTTACTCTTCATCTAGCTATGGCATGCATTTGCGATGATATGATGATGACTGCTCTTAAGATGATTGTGGTTGGCTGAGTAGCATGTGATTCTAGGGAGATGGATGAAAGGTTATGGCTAGGATAATGATAGATTGGACTTATATATATCTTAGGATAGTTGTATGCTCGAAATCCCTAGCTCAGTTTGAAATATCGGCCTGTTCTTCATCCATTTCGGCCGAGATGTCCATGATCCACCCGAGGTGTGCGAGTTGAAATTCCTATTCATGTTAGGGATTTTGAGAGTTGAAATCCTAGTGTTTGTTGAGCCTAATCTAGCATTAGGGTGACCTATGTTAGTAAACTAAGTAAGGGATAAGACTTACCCGGTAACCCGCTCTTAGGTATAGAAGATTACGAACACTAGGTAATAGTGAGCTTCACTAGCCACTATTAGATTAAGTGTGGTAGGATTGCTGCTTAGGACTTGCTTTTTCGAGACTTACCCGGTAAGGAGAGGTTTGACCCCTAGGTAGTAATCCGGTTTGTGTAGAATTCCTAACCTTAGGTTCCTAGAGACTTACCCATTAATAGGATCTTGGGTGCGGGATTAGTGAACCATGAGACCTACCCGGTGATTGATCCCATTAGAGAAACATTATTTCCCAACATATGCAGCTTGTCCATGCCATAACCGGGCATCCGAATCTCTAGAATCCTCTTTCTATACCTTGACATTATATCTTGTGTTTGTTTTGTTGATTTGGTTTACTTAGTTTGCTTGATTGTGATCTTTGCTTGATCACCATAAAACCATCAAAAACATATAATTTTCATTTCTTTGTTTCCATCTCTTTTCTTATCTTAGACCTGAACTATTCTTAATCATTGCTTGACTCAATTTCACATCGGTCTTTGTGTTCGACCTCGGAATGCTTCCCTTTCTACTCTACGACCCATACATTGTGGATTTCGCTAGGTAGTTTAGGAGATATTATCGAGTTTATAAATTTAAGGCTTTTGCGTGGTATAAATCTAGCGTAACACTAAGCACATTTGTCATGTGAGTGTCTAACTATGACTATGTCGAGTTGTGCAAGCAAATATCAAACACCATGTGATACTTGCAAAGTTCAATATAGTCATAATTTATAGAGAAGCTTATCAAATAATGAGTAAACAACAAACAACATGTGATACTCATTAGTTGAAGCAAGCCAAATGTCTTGACAAAGCATACCTATATCATGCTACATTAGTAAACAACAAACACCATGTGATACCCATGATGCAAGATCAAAGATCGCAACATAGATTGAAGCATGATCACACCCTTGACGGCTTGCTATGCCGTCTTGAGCCCAACTTCTACATAGTGCAACCCAACACTGGTCCAATCTAGACAATGTCCCAAACCAATTGTGAAAGGAGGTGCCAAACGACATCCATGTCGTCTCATATGTCGTTCCTATGTCGTTCCTATGTCGTGTAGATTGTGTTGTTGATCCGAGATCATATCTTTCGATATTATCTTTGGAAGGATATATTTTGTAACCCTGGAGACTCCGATTTATGGTCCTATAAAAGCATGAATCAGCCTTAGGTTTTAGTATCCACTATCATTTGATCAAACACCAAATCCCGTGGTAGTCAAGTAGCTTTAGAGTAGATTCATATTAGTATTTTACCTGTAAAAAGTACTTCTTTTCTTCGGTGTGTGATTATACGATTTATTTGAGTTTTGAAAATATTACGAAAATTCATGCATGATGTCCGATGAAAAAGAGAAGGATAAAGAGGAAGAGAAGTAAGACTGTTGCATTTATCTTTCTAGTGACTCGAGGAATTGATGTGATAAATGCACTTCAAAGGGAGATGTGATCAATACTGCTATTTGTTGCATTCCTTGCATCGGTTTGCTGCCCTTTCGTTTTTTTGACTTTAAGGACATTTATTTCTGTGAAGGTTCGTCTCATTGTACTGGAACCAAATAATTGTCAGTTTGTCTATGTTGATTTTATATATAGTATATTCTGTTTTACATTAACTCATGTTTAGCTAATCTCCCTCTTAATCTAAGGATTGAATGATCATTATAATGGTTGGATTTATTTTTGCATATATGATTTGTGAATTTGCTTCTTTTCAAATTACTTCATTTTCAAATGTTATTTACCTTCAAAAGAGGTGACATTTATAAAGGATTTAGAGAAAAACTCTTACGCAATGCTAAAGAATTTTCTTGGTCTTTTCTAGATTTCTAAGTTCTTAAAGGGTTTTCACATACTTGATACAATTGTCGAAAGAGCACACTCATGTTGGTTAACACGATCTTTGTTTGTTTGTAGCAAAGATTATATTTGATGGTTATCTGCAATATTCGCATACAAATGTTCATGATATTCATATATGTGGTTTTACTTTAATTCAAATATAGTGATGCTTCATGTTTCCTTAGATCGCTTCCCTCCACTATTTTCCAAGCAACAATAATTGTTTTTCCGTATTTTCCCTTTTACCATAATCTCCAAAAGACATATTTTTCTCTTCCCTTACTTCTTATTTCATCCCTTTTTACTTTGAATAGTTAGTAATTAGTATTTTCGAACTCAGACGTAATCCTTGTGAATTCGACACTCGATTTACTATAAGTGACCCCATCATCCTTGCGGGTGGATTTTAGGACCATCATAGTACTCATATAAGGTCTCATCGGCAAGCATCTATACTTCCAACGGGTAGAGGTAGTACTAATCACCGGTTGCGTCATTGAGGGTGAATCCAAAAACTCTCATCTTGATTTGTTCATCAGTGACGTTATCCGTTTCCATGCTCATGCAAACATTGTGGAATTTATCCATATGCGTGATCGGATCCTCTCCACTTAGTCCATGGAATGACTTGAGAAAATGAATCATCTCTGACTTCAACTCAAAGTTACCAACTAGGAACTAGGAGATTTAATTAATATCAGTTTTGTAACCAAGTAATGAGTAAACAATTAAACAGATTCACAAGCAAAAGTTGTTTATATGATTGAGAAAACGTCATATTTGACAAATATCCACTCAACAAGAAATATAATTGATCATTAAAATATATTAGTCTTAAGTTCTTATTTTTCCTTTTGTTTTTCTTATCCCGAGCATACGTAACTAGTAGTTCTACCAAACCTGTTAGTACTTATTACTAAATTAAATCCGAAACCTTCAAGCAGTAGCATTCAAACAAGGATTCAACATGATATATGTAATAAAAACAACCCGTTACTATAAGCATGTAATTAACTCTCTCTCACAATGAATGCAACCCGCTAATATAAATCGTGTTTGCTACTTTGCAAGACGAACCCGGAATTGACAAATCCTAGCGATATAAATAATATTAGTAAATTGAGATGATCAAGCTAGATAAATTGATAAGATTCAATAAACATTCAAGTACAACATAATTAATACAACTATATAGAAAATTGATGAATGTCAAATGTACCACCGTTTAGACCTTAAATTCATGCATTTCATACCTCTTTTACTCTCTCATACATCTTTATTTGAACGAAAAGCGTTTACTTTTTTGTTGTTTTGTATCTATCTTGACTTTTATGTGTTTCGGACATTCAAAGTCATTTATTGAGCATAATGATATGAAAATACCATAACACGAGGATTCAATCTTTCCTAAAGTCGGAGAATACATGAAAATATCAAGATTGATTGAAGATTGAAGAGTCCAAGTGAAAATCATGGGAGTTGGATGCCATTTTATGATGGTCTTTAAGAGATTTCTGATTTTGACCATCTTCACTTTGAATTCGGAAAATCATGCTAACTACAAACTTGTAAATACTTGAAAGAAATTTATAAATAGCACTCATGGATCACGCAATTTCAGTTAGAGCAACAAAAAGTCAGTTTTAATGAGTTGTCAAACAACTTTTCATACAACCAACCAACGACCAAGCTTACAGCGCGCCAGCCTACGGCCGTATGGAGGCCATATCATCTGCCACTGAGAAAGAAATTAAATCTTTTCGATTAAACTTTGAAAAGGTTATATTTTGTGTAAGTCTAGACTCCGAGATTTTCCGCTATAAATTCATATGTCAGCTTAGGTTTAGGAACAACCAAAATCATCAAGTCCGAAATCATCAACATTTGCAACCACAAATTTCTCTAAACCCTACCCGTCAAGTAGTTGTTTTCTTTGCTTTGAAGATTTGCCATACTGAAACCAAGTAATTGTGAGTTTTTGTCTTTCTTGATTTTATATTATGATCTTTGATTTATATTTGATCATGCCTATAAAAATTTCCCCCCTAATCTAAGTATTGTATAATCCCTATAATAATTTGATTTATTGTTTGCATATATATATATATATAGTTATGAATTAAGATTGTAATATTGCTTCTTTACAAAGCGCTTCGTTCATGCCTTTTATTTACCTTCGAAAGAAGTGGCGTTTATAACCGGTTTACATAAAACAATTGAAGAGCCACAAACGAAGGATTTTTTTTTCTTCGATTTATTGAAAATAACTTGATTTTTAGAGTACTAGCTTATCAAATTTTTGAGGATTTCTAATTATCTTACAAAGTTTTGGTCTTTGTACATTTTTCTAACTGAAGAGCCAAAAGCGAAGATTGTTCTTGGTCTTTTCCGGTTTTCTAAGTGTTTAATGGGTTATACTAGATATACTTGTTGAACCGTTGAATTGAGAGATACACGAGTTGGAAAGCGGGATCTTTGTTTGTGTATATTAAATGCTATTTTAGATGGCTACCTACAATTATCATATATCAATGTTCATGATATATATACATCAATATCTTATTTCATATTCCCACCAAAAAAAATATCTTATTTCATATGTGCAATTTAATTCATTAACAAGCACAAAAGCATTAAAAAAATTTTAAGTGAGCAAAAACTTAAATAGTTTATAAAAATTGTCAAAAAGATGACAATTTCAAGGGTGATAATTATTCCATATAAAAATAGCAGGTGATACACAATTATGAGCTGATACATGTAATTATGATTTTACGGAATACATATAATCATAATTTTTAACCTGCTTAAAAATTTTAAATAATTATTACATTTATAAATTAAAAATTGAAACAATTTGGTTTACTAGGTTTTTTCTAGTTTTCTATTTAGTAAATGTACTCTATGAGAGAAGAGTGTGTGGAGTTTGAAAATAAATACAAAAGGTTGAGATATATTTACTTAATTGAAACATTAAAAAGCCTAGTCACTACTATAGTTTTTAAAAAAGGCCTAATTATCAAAATTATCCATTATAATTTTACTTATCAAAATTAATAATAATTACATAAATTGTAACAAAATTTATTATAAATATCATAATCTTAGTTGTAGGTTAAATCGTTAAAGTTAATGATTAACATCCTCAGCAACATGGAAATATCTCACGTTCTTTATGTACAACCATGCATATGACCAATAATATAAAATTTATTTTACTCTTCTTATTAGCCTTATGTGTCTATTGGAAGATACATATCACAATATTTTCTATTAAATAAATAATGATATTATTCTGTTATATTAGGCTAGTTTATATTTGATTCTATTATTGCAATCTTTATTATTCTATTCTTATTCTATTGTAATCCCTATATAAAGGGTCATTGTTGCATCAATATATTTGTGGTTCTACCTCTAACATTTGTGTGGTATTCTCCCACCAAAATTTATCATGGTATCAGAGCAGGTTCGATTCGGGACCTCAACCTCGTCTAAATCTACATTTATCACCGATTTACTGGTGGTCCTATCGATCTAATGTTGTCACCGATCTACTGGTGGTCATATCGATTTTACAAGTGGTGTTTGTGTCACCGCTCATTGTTAATCGAAGTGTTTCTTTGCTCATTGTCAATGAAATGGTCCAGCCTTCAGCGTTGTTTGCCTACCCACGCTTCGACTGCGGAGGCGTATTGGAAGATACATATCACAATATTTCCTATTAAATAAATAATGATATTACTCCGTTATATTAGACTAGTTTATATTTGATTCTATTATTGCAATCTTTATTATTCTATTCTTATTCTATTGTAATCCCTATATAAAGGGTCATTGTTGCATCAATATATTTGTGGTTCTACCTCTACCATTTGTGTGGTATTCTCCCACCAAAATTTATCAGTGTCGACCCTAATTCCTAGCTTAAACCCATCCCTTCATTTGATCATAGGAGTTTATCACTTTGCTTTGTTTTTTTTAATTGTGTGTGAATTTATACAATAACCATATAATAAACATGAAGAGAAACACTTTGTTAAATTTGGGGAATTTATCTTTACCAAAATAACACAATTTTCTTAAAAAATAAAAACTTATAACTTCACAATAAAACCAATATGACAAATTTCCGGACAACTTGCAATAGGAACACACATATAAACATCGGTTTTGAGAGTTTTTTTTCTCTAAAAAATGGTATGAGGCTGTTTTTTTTACTTACTTACCATTAATATCAAACTTTTCTTATTTTCTCCATAAGAAAAAATGCTTATTTGTTGAATTTTTTTAAGGTAAAATGGGTTTATTTTGGTTGTAGTTTATGTAATTGTGCATTTATGAATATTAATAGCGATTAGTTAAACTTAAGCAAAAACTACCGTTTATATATATAAATATCTTAAACAGACGCGGTCTAGACCAGCACTTCTATTATTACTACAAGTGTGTTACAAATTTTGTCATTTTAATTATGAAGCTTATGAGTTTTAGTTTGATAAATACTCCCTCCGATCAAAAATAAGTGTCGTTTTAGCATTAGAAATTTGATCAAAATTATCTGTCGTTTTAAGTTTTCTAGGCCAATAAATGAATAATAATTATAAGAAATGTTCTTGAAAATTGGTGTAAATGATTAATTTTAGTTCTAAAATCTTTCTTATTGGTTTAAAAGAAGGTTGAATATTAAATATGTGATAAGATTTAGAAAAACTTTACAAATCTATGTTATTTAATATTTTTCTTAAAAATTGTGTCAAAGGCTAAAATGACAGTTGTTTTTGATCGGAGGTAGTATATTTTTGTGCTATTTCGGTACAAGATCCTAAGTCAAGGAACCTTCTTATGTGTAATAATTTCATCTCCTTTTGGTACATAATAATGAAGTGCAATAAATGGTGTTCCTGCTACGAGTATTAATAATCAATATTTATCGACAAAGGGAATTTTAAATCATTTTATTATACAGAATTTAGTGTTAGTACATTTACCTTTATGAATTATAGATTTATACTATTAAATTGATTGGTCGGTGTTTGTTTATGCAGAAACCTCAAGGTAATGAAAAAGGAGCGGCGGTCATATAACTACAAGTCTATGTCACATCTTAATAAATAAAGAGTAGAACATGAAAATCTTACATGACTTGTTTTATATGTCGGATGCGGGTTGATTGAAAGTGGGTAAGGTTTTTGATCGGCGAGGAGTCAATCGGGATAAACAACTTTAGCCTTTAGGTGATGTGTTGGATGACAATTAAAGTCACTTATGTGATACCCGATTTAGTGTTATTCTATTTATGTATTTATAAAAATAGAAATTTTAAAGTACAAGGTTCGTGCGGCTCGCTGTGCTTTCCGCATAGCAATGTTTTGGCTCCATGTAAATGAAGGGTGAGTTGGGTAAGTGAGCTCTTTTTGCCTATAGGAACATCAAATAGACATTCTTTCTATTTTTGTAAAAGGAAGCAATTCAAGGCACCAAACATCCCTGGTGGCTTGATGGATCGATTAGAGTGACAAACGACTAGGTCGTCACGAAAGAGAAGTCCTAGACACGGCCGGTGAAGAGCATCATCGTGGATGAGTTCTTAACAACATGGAGTGCACTAGCAAGAGCGGTAGGGGACATTGACTAAGAGCAGTAAGAGCACCGGCCACCTTGTTTACTTTCCTAAAATTTTGTTTGATGCGAACTTTCTCGAAAAAATGGAGTTGGAGAAGGATATCTTGAATGAAAATTCCTGACTTCTCAGGGTGGTGGCTTTCAAATGCCTAAAACGTTAATAATGTGTTAATTATCCCCTTCAGTTTCACTTATCGACTTTCTTGGTCTTTGGCTAGAGTACCACTATAGGATAGCGTGTGGTAGAAGTAGAATCAAAATCCCAGCTTCCCAAGGAAGGATGATGGTCTTCGATTCAAATTCAAATGTCACAAACAAATTCATCGGACGAACCTGCATGTACACTCGTATATTAGGCCCAATAGATTATATTTTTCATGATTTATGTATGTTTAGTTAGATATTTTCAACATATTTATATTCATGTTATATAATATAGTCGTATTTACTAAATAATAGTCTACTTAGTAGTGTCTTTGGACATAATCATATATTCGTGGTGAACCTAATAACCATTTTTCATTTTTTTCCGATCAATTGCATTCTAATACTATCATAGTAACTATTAAACCTTATCCTCCAAACAAACCTCCCATTAAGATATCTCTATTTATTTATGATTGATGAATAATATATGTTCCCATCTTCACCCAAAGAGATATATATCTATATATATTAAAAGGGTCGATGAGTGTGTGCATGGGTAAGTCCAAGACAGCATAAAGAAGGCCCAGCGAAGCAAGACAGTGCACTGTTGGGTTGGCTGTTGGCATCATAATAACTTAATAACCACTACAATTTATCTTGACAGCATATAATTATGTCAATAATTGTAAACTATTAAGGGTTTTGGGTCGATATAATTAACAAATAATTTCATTGCCAATTATATTGGAGTTTAATTTAATATCCAATCTTGTAATTATGGCTGCTTTCATGGGATGAAACATAAATCAGAGATCTGTGTATATTGTCTCTACTTTCTCTTTCTGTGTGTATATGCAATGTATACTTAATAGTTTATTTGCACAGATGATCTTCATTGCTTTGTGAAATAGAAACTTGATTTAAGAATTAAGCAGTAAAGAATCAATTTGTTATTGCTGAGTTTGAAAAGACAAGAATATATTGTTTTAAAATAAATCAACACTTTTTTAATCTGTAAAAAACCTTTTAATATATTGTTTTATCAGCAATATTTCTTATACTAATATTCTTTGTCCAGTTAGTGGTAGTCACAGAAAACACTTGGACTGACAATTTCATTTCTTGTAAAAGTGGGAGTTTAAAAGAGAAGGTTTTGGCAAAGAGCATTTACAATTAATAGCAAAATGTAGATAAGTTTCAAATGTATACAAAAATTCTTGATTGATACGTTGGCAAGGTCATTGTTTGATTTGTCTGTAGAGGAGGAAATCTTGTTCCAATAGGAGCTTTTAAGCCTTTTAGTCAAGTAGTTTTGAGTGTGTTCGGTGAGATAGAGATGATGTTGGAGGAAATAAGTTCTCACAGTGAAAGTTGGAAACATTTCGAGCCTAGTATATAAGGTTAGTGGACTACTACTCCTATCGTTAATTGGTTTTAGGATGGAACCTCATCGGATTTATGTGCTCGGCTTGAGCCTAATGCTCATGTGCGCTCGTATGCACATGACCTCGCTCTACTGGTCCGTCTGTATTGGGCTTTGACATGGTATAAGAGGGGTAGACCTCTATTCGTCTTGCGATCCTAAGATGGGGACAAGTGCAAGTCGGTATATATTCTCTAGTTGCACTTGCGGAGGCGTGTTGGAGATAATAAGTTCCCACATTGATAGTTGGGAACATTCCGAGCCTAGTATATAAGGTCGGTAGTTGGATGGAAACTCATCGGGTTCATGTGCTGGGTTTGGCCTAATGCGCATGTACGCTCGTATGCACAAATCCCTGCTCTACCGGTCCGTCTGTATCGAATATTGACATATAAAAATTAGAAAATAGTGAAAAGGGTCGAGTATACTTTAAAACTAAATTATATTCATGTCCCATAATACAACATTGTGAAGTTTGTTAACGTTTTATCTTGTTTGTTGATATGTTATATGTTTGCGTGGATTTGTTGTAGTTTTGAAAATATGGTGATGGAAGAAATGTAAGATTTTGTGTATGATTTGTATGGGTGTAGGTATGAACGAAGGTATAATTTTTTATTTTGTTTGTGATGTCCGATCTTTCGAATGAGTACTTTGTTGTCACTTTTACAGGAAACCTAAGTTTCATCAATATTCGGTTATTCAAGAGAAGTATATCATAACTCGGTACGAAATAAGGGTAATTTAGGTCCCTCGGGTCAAAGAACCATTTATCCCTCATAAATACTCAAAAACAAAGAACCAGAATAGAAAAGAAAAAAAAAACAACTGAGTATTTGAATGGATTGGGAGGTGACAATCTTGTGTACTCGATAGTCGTAAAAACAAGGTTTTTTTGTGGGTCTTTTACAAAAAAAAAACTTGCTACACTCAACAAGGGTTTTCTGTAGGGCCACTTTAGGCAACCTCCTTGTACTCAACAAGAGATTTTTTTTTGTTGGTTTGTTTGTGTAGATGATCTTCACAACCCGACACCAAACAAGAGTTTTTGAAGTATAGCTACTTTAAGAAACCATCTTGCACTTCTCACCACCCTAGGATTGCAAAGTTGGCTCCCAGTTTTGGAATATGGGTGGTGATAGGAATATGGACGATGATAGGAAAAACACCTACAACGGTAATTAAAAATATTATAATAAAATGAATAGAGGATAGAAGGGGGATTCAATACTAGATTCAATTTAAAGAAGATGGATTATCAAGAATCACGATTGTTATTCACAAAAAAGCACACAAAATTTTCTTCAAAAGTAAATGTTGAATTGTATTGATAATCTTGTGGGTAACTGAATAATTTTAAAAACGTATGCACAATATTATTCAGTTATAAGTTAATCTGAGTAATAACTAGAAACCTCTATTTACAAGGAATAAGAGGAATAACTTATCCTAGAAAATATAATAAGAAAGGGCATAAATATAAGATATTGAAAAGGTAGACCTTTAACTAAGTTAACAACTAACTACAAAAATATCGTTTTCAACCGAAATTATCCTTGATGAAGAACCGTTAGGTGAATATAAAGGATAAAGATACTCTAGAAGGGGGGTTGAATAGAGTATGAGAACTTTTCGCAAAAACCTATCTCAAGGCTTTGAAACTGATTTCAAAGGCCTTGATGTCGATATGAGCTCTTTGTGACACACTTTGATTTCAAGGGTTTTGAAACTTATTTCAAGGGTCTTGACTTTGTTCACTTGCAAGACAAAGTTAGTCACAATAAAGCAGATAAAGTGCGGAATATAAAAGATCGACACGAGGATATATTTACGAAGTTCGGCTCTAAATAGCCTACTCTCCGTCCCAGGATATAGCCGTAGGATCTAACTATCTATTATCAGCTTCAAATAGTCCTAGATACAAACTAGAAGAAATTCCCTTCTCTCACTGTAGCCAAAGCTACGATCTAGCTCCAACTCTTCACCTTGCTATAATAGCCTAGTTACTTCGCACAATAACACACACTCTAGTATAACACTCTTTAGATATTCCAATGGAGCTCTCGAGTTTTATCTCTCTCTAGGGGATAACGCTTTTTGTAAAAGAGAGAAAGAAAAACTTGTTTGATCAAATGAAGATGCTTTGGATCGCTTGAAGACTTGGAATGTTTCCGTGTAAGCTTGTCTCTTGTTCTTCAATCGACATCTTCATTTATAGTCTTCTATGGAGAGGTCTTATAGCCGTTAGGATGATGACCATTGAAGATGATTCTTCTTCTCCATGAAAACCGCTTCTTGGTTGAGATGAGGTAGACGTTGTAGATCTTCTATCGTCTTCATCTCCTTAAAGCACGTTGATCTCCCTTGTCCGTAATATTCTCATACTTGTTGTGAAGATATTTGAAATCCATTGAGAGAGGATCTTTGCGCTTTTGGTTGAGGATATTTGTGAGATCTTGTTTCGAATCAAATCTACTTGGTCGGTTGAGATCTTCTTTAAGCGTATCTTCTTGTTGGGCATATCTCCTTAGAAGATCTTATTTGATGCTTGGTAGATTTAGTTTGTTGAAGTTTGAATTCCTTTCAACCTCTTGCGTTGTTCCGATTTCGATTTCAAGGCCTTGGCTTCTGGTCCCTTGAAATGGCTTTCAAGGCCTCCGTGTTGAACCTCTCTAAACTCTTCTTCTGTTCCTTGTATCCGATTTCAAGGCCTCCTAAGTTTCCTTGAAATACGTTTCAAGACCTGCACACATTCTAAACAAACCACCAAACCAAACCTAGCAACTTGATATACAATCGATAAACTGTTAGTATAGAAAACCACTTTATTTGTGTTTAAGTCTTCCATCATCATCACCTATACAATTATATAATCAAGGTGGAGCTTTCAATCTCCCCCTTGATGGAAAGCAACACAAATATCGAACCTGCATTGTAAAGTTAGCGATGCATATATGAATATCAAAACAAACTTAAAATGCAGAATGCAGAAGTATCAATGCAGAAATATCGTAAATGTCGGATCATTTATTTCTCCCCCTTTGTCTTTCAACAAGGGAGAAAAATAGTTAAAACACGGTAGTTTTAAAGATCACAACCCCAGAAAAATATTTCAAAAACCACTGTAAAAACCAAGTCTTTCAAAAACGCATAACAAGGCTTTGATATCAAAATCAAGGGCCTTGCAATCCATTGTCAGCCATAGAATCTTCATTCATGGTACCACTTTGAATTGAGATTCCCCTTCCCGAAATTCTCCCTCATGCACATCTTTCTCCATCGATTGGTAGCATTCGAGATGTCATGATTCTTGAGGGAAATGTCCGTACGTCTTTGATCAGAATCATCTTTGTATTTCTTGAGAACCCCAAATTCTTCTATTTGCAAGACGTCTGGATCCTCAGATGATGGTTGACCTATAGGGCGGTCCTTGATAATTTTGTAGCACTGAGCCATGACTTTTTCAGCATCTTTAGTGCTGGCTTGACCGTCTTCTTTTGTTAAAGGCTTGATGTTATTGGCTGTTGTAAGAGAAAGAGCGTTGACGTGAAACATCTGGTTAATCTTTTGATTTAAATTCCCTGTAAGTCTTGTGTTTCATCCAGACGATCATTTATTGCGGATCTGAAGGTAATAAGATCATGTCGCATCAAATCCAGTCCTCGTTCTACAACCTCCAGTCTCTGAACGGTGGTATAGTTTCAGGCCGGTTGCTCTTTAAGAACCCATTCCCCTGTTGCTGTTTTCTTAATTCCCATGTTGTCGAAAAATTCCTCATCTAGTTCTCCAACAACATAATGTTGTTCCTCATCAGAGTAATTAATCGAAAAGTATCAAAAAATTTTAGGGAGCAAGTTTCCATATGGTAAATGTGAATCACTAGGAGAATTAATGGTGTGAAGCATATGGGACAAGATAATTTCTGGAAGATTAACATCTAACCCATTCAGCACATGATACTGAAAAGCAAGCAAATGATTTGTAAGCACTTCCCTATTATTTATCCTTGGTACCACACATCTAACCAGTAGTGTACAAGTAATTTTGGCTTGAAGGGTTAAACAAGTGGTGGTAGGTTAAGGCAGTGAGTTGGGTAGAAGGAATTGTTCTTTGGTCATTTTAACAGTTCTAGAGGGGGTAGGGTGGTCAAAAGAGTTGTAGCGAGGAAACCCTAGAATCTCAGCAATTATCTCAAAGGAAAGAGTAATTTTCTTACCTTTATCAACTGATTTCAGGACAAGTTCTCCTCGTTCTCTTCGAGCTGTCAGGTTGATGTAGAACAGCCTGGTTAACCTTGGAAAAGATGTCTCCGCGGGGTTGAGAATGATCCAGATTGAATTGGCTTGAAGCACCTCGAGGCCTGGTAGAAAAAGACAGGTGAAGAGCTCTCGATCAACTAATTCACACATGCATAGACCCCGTTCGTTGAACCCCTCCAGCCACTTCTTGACTGCGATTTGGCTTCTGAACAAGTGTGAGGGAAGACCAGTTTTGGTACAGATTTCTGCATCGTCCATGTGGAATGGGGAATGGAGCTTGAGTCGGAGTCGGAGTCAGAGTCGGAGGAGATATGAACTACCCTCTGGCGTTTGGGGGCAGAGGATGCAGCATCATCGACTGAAGATCTCTTAGAAGCCATGGTTATTTTTGAAAGAAGATGAAGCAGTTTGTGAAAACGAAAGAGTAAAGCAAGGGGGTTTTGCAAAGAGAAGTTGAAGCGGAAGAGATAAAGAAAGAAGAGAAGTAGTATTTAAGGGAAGAAGTCACATCAACGTTAGTTCACTAGGATCTTGAAAGATTCAAAATCTTGGGAAAATCACTTTTGATTAGAATTCTTTCCATAAATTTTGTAACCACTTTTCAAAATTCTTTGAATCTGAAAATAAAAGCTTTTGAAATCTCTTTTAAAACTCTTTCTTTAACATAGTTTTAGGAATCAAAATATCTAAAAGATATTAATCCCCAAAATATATCCGTAACATTTAATTTTTCCCTTGAAACTCGTTTCAAGGCCCTTGAATTGCATTTCAAGGCCTTTGAAAACTAAAATTGGCTGCATACGAAGGAGAAAATAAAACAATTTACTTCCCCTACGTTAATGCTTCCTTATTCATCATACCAAGCTCTAATCGAATGAAATTGAATTGATCTTCATAGAGGCTTGGTAAACATATCTACAAGCTGCATGTCAGTTGATATAAAAGAAATCGAAACATCACCTTTCTAAACATGATCACATATGAAGTGATGCCTTACATCGATGTGCTTAGTCCTTGAATGCTGCACATGATTTTTAGTAATTGAAATAGCACTAGTATTATCACCTTTTATCGGAATACCTTTCAAATCAAAGTCAAGATCACGAAGTTCTTGAGTTATCCATAGAATTTTTGCACAACAGGCTACCGTAGCTATATATTCGGCTTCAGCTGTGGATAGGGCGAGAAAGTTTTGCTTCTTGGAGTGCCAACTGATTAGGATGCCCCTAAGAATTGGCAACATCCAAAAGTGGTCTTTCTATCGACCTTATAACCTGCAAAGTCTGCATCTGAATAACCAACGAGGTGAACGAGCTTTGACGTGGGTACCATAACCCTAAGTCCTTAGTGCCATTGAGATACCGAAATATCCTTTTCACAGCTATCAAGTGTGATTTTTTAGGATCAACTTGAAATCTTGCACACATGCACACGCTAAACATAATATCGGGTCAACTAGCGGTTAGATATAACAATGAACCAATCATACATCGAGGCTCCTTTTGTACAACACTTTTGTCATCTTTGTCATGGTCAAGCGAAAGTGTAGAACTCGTAGGAGTCTTTGCGACCTTAGATTGATCCATCTTATACTTCTTAAGCAAGTCCTTGGTATACTTGCTTTGATTGAGAAAAATTCCTTTTTTGCTTGTGTAACTTGAAGTCCAAGAAAGAAATTTTACTCACCCATTAAGCTCATTTCGATTTCCCTACACATGATATCTGAAAATTCCTTGCATAGGGAATCATTAGTAGCCGCGAATAATATCAACATAAATTTGTACTACTAAAATATCATTGCCTCTGGTTTTGATAAATAACGTTTTATCAATCAAACCTCTTTTGAAATCGTTTTCAAGGAGATACTTGGACAATCTTTCATACCAAGAAACAAGAAGAGCCGAAGTCGTCAAGGTACAATGACTCCTACTCTTCTCAGGATTCACAAGACGGGCAAGAGAGCATGATGCCTCCCAAGGATATGCCTATCTTAGGCGCAAAATAGAAATATTGGAGGCACAAGTTCTTTTCCTCACATAGAATGCACAACGTCAAGTGGCTACCGAAAGGACGCCAAGCCATGGCCACGTTGCTCCGACACAAACCACTTCCGATGAAGGACTCCAAGCGGTGACACAAGTTACGTGTAAACTTATTGTATGACGAGGGAAAAGTCAAAGACGAGGGCGATGCCATTATTGAATATTGTGCCCCGACACTTCCAATTCAATTTTTTAACCCGTTGTATGATGAGTCATTTGAAGAGGACAAAGATGAAGTCATCATCAAGAGTGAAGGAGATGATAACCCCTACAATGGCACCATTATGTTGATGGACTACAAGTTTGAGTCTGCCGATCTAGGTATAGTCCTTGTTATCTCCAATAACTTACCTCCCGGCTTGCGCTTTCATCGTTTCGGAATGCCCCCGACGTTCACCGTCAAGGGCATTGACGGCATAATAGACAAACTTCATGGGCCACATCTTGATAGACTACAAGTTCGAGCTTCCTGATCCGGATTTTGTCCTTGTTATGACCAATGGTTTACACCCCGACTTTCCCTCTCGATCTATTCAACATGCACCCGAAATTCAACTTTAAGGGCATTGACAACATGTTAAACATACTCCACGATGTGACCATCTTGATGAACTACAAGTTTGAGCCTCCCGATCCAGAGTTTGTTCTCATTATGTCCAAAGGTCTACTGCCCGGCTTGCCACCCATCGCAGACATTAAACACTATTTCAAAGAGTTGGAATGTGAAGGCTTGGATCGAAGATCCAAGGAAGAACTTTAAGAGGGAAGAGGTGATGCCAAAAATCAAGGAGGATGATTTACTGTTAGCATGAAATATTGCGATATTCTAGGCACTTTTTCTAGTTGTTTTTCATCCATTATAGTGTTCATTGATTAGGCATTGCAGAAATTGTTAGCTAGTTTGTCTATATTGTCGATATAGAGGTCTACATAAGCTTTGTGTTGATTATAGGTGAATAAGAGCTAAAACCGAACCAATTGAGAGAGAAAGGAGAAGGTTTGAGCACATCCAAGGATTAAGGACACATCAAAGAAGCCAAGGGAGATGCTAGGATGAGGAATGGTACGACACAAAGGAAACCACAAGCAAATTTCACTTCCACGCCCAAAACCACGGCCGTGGATCTTGGCAACATGAACGTGGAGTATTCTAGAGAGTTACACTGTATAAAGTACGGTCGTGGAAATCATGAAGAACCGTAATCCACTTCCACGCTCTAAACCACGGTCGTGGAATTCCAGGAGACCGTGATTTAGGTGATCTTTTGACGAATAAAATATTGACACATCATTTACGCATATGGGCCGGACGGTTATTTTACCCTTCCTTATAAAAGGGCTGGAAGAGAGAGATTTCGGACTTCGGCTTAGACGTGCTTAGGGCTGCATTGGACGTCCGGAGATTTGCATTTTTGCAAACGGAGATTCAAGAGGGTTTGAAGATTTGGAAGTTGCTTGTGGCGGAAGTTACGCCTTTTGTCCTTAGGTTTGATTAGAAGATGGATTGACATCCCGTTCTTCGTTCTTATCGAAGATTGTTATTGGTTTGTGTTTATTCCAAATCTGATATACATTATTATCCTTGTTGTGGATTTGAGATTGATTTGAGATTTATTGAAGGTTTTCGAAGGTTTTCATCTTTAATTCTTCTTAATCTTGAATTTGATATTATAATGACAGTTATTGGCTAAAACCCTTTAGCAATTCAAAGGTGAAGGATTGATAGTTGTGGCTTAGATGATGATAGATCGATCATAAACAGATTGGACCCTGAGAGTTAGAGAGATTCACCGACGAACCAAAATCACGGTCTATTCTTGAGGTTCCACGGCCGTGGAACTCAAGATCTGCCCGTAATTTATACCAGTTTACGAACTTTGCTTTTACTTTAATCCAAAGTTAAAGATTAGCTTTAATCGAGTCTCGGCTTGTCCTTTTCTAGGTAGTAGTGAAGTCTCAACAACCTCTACTTCGATTTCGAGTGTCACAACCTTAATCGGTTTAGTTAGTTTTGATCCTTGGGTTACAAGTTTGGGTATTTGAGATTAATTCTTGTCTTTAGATCCTTTCTATACTGAAGCCTCAACAACCTTTATAGAGAGTGTCTTTAGATAAGTCATATAAAGCCTTGGAACTTCACCGTACATTGCTTTACCTTAGCATACCTTTGCAACTTTTAACTCTGTACTTAGTTCTTTAGTATATCTTGAATCGATTGCCACAATTAGATACCTGGATCTTTATGGTTGCTGTTTTCCCAATATATTTGCAAAGCTTTACCCTTTTTCTTGCTTGACAACTTTACAATTAAATTTGTTCCCCCCAAATCCCTGTGTTCGATACTCTGGAATTCTTGCTTTACTACGCCGATCCGTACACTGCGGGTTCGCTTGCTTGATTCTAGTTTTATAAATTTAAAGCTTATTTGCACGCACGCTAAGTGGCGAACATTTAACTTCAAATAAACATGGTTTAATTTGAACATATCTTATAAATGAGGCCAACCATCCTTTATATAGAGGATGAGGTTGGAACGAAATGTCCAAAATGAAAGGTCTAAAATAAAAGGTTTAAAAGGGTGTCCAATAGGACAAAACCTAAAGGAGGTCCAATGGAGGATGAGGTCGGAAGACTCAACACATGGGAGGATCTTTCTTCGGAGTTCCTCACCAAATTCTTTCCGCCATCTAAAACGGCGGAGTTGAGAGGTAAGATTAATGCATTTTCTATGAGATCTAACGAAAGTTTATTTCAATCTTGGGAAAGATTTCAGGATTTACTATTGAATTGCCCACACCATGGCATTTCCAAATTGGAGCTATTAGAGATATACTATAAGGGGCTGGATATGGAAACCCAATTCAAGCTCAAATCCCTTTCATGTGGTTCATTCATGGACATGAGGGAAGTTGACGCTTGAGACTTCATTTAGAAGTAAGCCCGAGTCATTGAGAAGTATTCTCACTGGAAAGTAGAAGCAAATCAAGTGGAGCAAGGAGCAAAGGTAACACAAGCCGCTCAAACTCAAATATTTTCTCTCAACTCCGAGATTAAAGAATTGAAGGAAGTCATAAAGGTTAACTTTCCAAATCAAAAGGGGCAAGATGTGGGTTATTTAGGAAACAACAATAACCACAATGGGAATGAGAATACAAACCGCAACAACCGGAACAACAACCGGAACAATTGGAACAACAACAACAACAGGAATAACAATTGGAACAACAATAGGAGTTCAAACAACAACAATTGGCGTTCCAACCAACAACACAATTCCGGTAATTCTTATCCCAATTCAAGAAATTCACTAACTCCACCTTCTTCTTCTTCCATTCCTTTCAAAAGCCAGGAACAAGCATCTAATAGTGGAAGCACTTCGGGGAAAGAGAAGCCCGATCTCATGTTGGAAACAATTTTAGGAAAGCTTCAAGGATTGGAGAGTCACATCACTAAAGTTGATAATCACATTACTAAGGTTGATAAGGCTCAAAAGGTTTTAGAAAACCAAATGTTTAGCAATGCTGAAGAAGTTCCTAGGAATCAAGGGAAACTTCTAGGAAAGACGGAGGATAACCCAAAAGGAAGGGTGATGACTATTACAACTAGGAGCGGAGCAACAATCACCGACCCGTAGCCTAAGTTTGTGGAAGTTCCCGTCATGAAGGAGAAAGAGAAGGGGAAGGAGAAGGAAGACATCTACATTCCTCCTCCAGCTTACAAACCTCCCCTACCATTCCCTCAATCTAGAGCAAGAGCGCGTCTAGACAAACAATTCGGTAAGTTTATAGAACTCATGAGCAAACTGCATATTAATATACCTTTCATTGATGCAATTGTAGGTATGCCAACTTATGGAAAGTTCTTAAAGAAGATCCTCTCTAACAAGAGGAAGTTAGAGGATTTTGGAGAGGTCAAAATAAGTTCGGATTCGTCAGATCTCATTAAGACAATGAAGGAAAAGATGCCCCCAAAGTTGAAGGATCCGGGGTTGTTTTGTATTCCCATAGGAGTGGGAGATGTCATATATGATGCATTATGTGATTTAGGAGCAAGCGTGAGCATCATTCCGCTTGCCTTATGCAGAAAGATCGGTTTAGGCGAACCTAAACTGGTGAAGATGACGTTATACATGGCGGATCGATCCATAACTCGTCCCGTCGGTATAGTTGAAGACGTCCCGATCAAGCTTGGTAAGTTCTATGTTCCAATAGATTTTGTTGTGCTTGACATTCCTGCAGATAGTCCGGTCCCGATCATACTCGGAAGACCGTTTCTTGCAACATCCGGTTGTATGGTTGATTGCAAGAATGCTAGACTCGCCTTCAACATAGGAGAAGAAAAGGTAGAGTTCGTTCTCTCCACTTTGGTGAAGGAACCAGTTTTTGAAGAGGATATATTCAACATCCATGACGAAGAGCTATCTAGAGAGGAAGTAAGTTCGATTCTCTTCAAAGATCCCTTGCAAAAGGTGATCTCTATGAGCATTATGGACATAGGGGAAGAAGAGGAATGCAATGAGGAAATTAAAGCTTTAGAGAAGCAAAAGGAAGTGTATGAAGAAGAATTTGAGAAACTCTATGATGGGTCAGAGAACGTGAGAAATCACGGCTAGTCGTGCTATTCCACGGCCGTGGAATCCACCAACATGGCCGTAATCAGCTATTCAGAGGACTCTAGTAAGTTACACGGCCAAAACCACGGCCGTGGAACAAACAGAGGCACCGTAATTGATTTTCACGCCTAAAACCACGGCCGTGGAGGAAACAGGGGAGCCGTAATTTTGGGTGAATCTGAAGGCAATTGTGTTCTTTCCACCACTTCTTTTGATTCTTTTCCAACAACTTCTACACCCTTCGAAACTTTCAAAGAAGCAATGGACACTCCTCAAGAGCCATTAGAGAGTCCTATAGTGATGGAATTGAAGCCACTTCCCGCACATCTAAGGTATGCATTTCTAGGACCCAATTCTACCTTTCCGGTAATTGTTAGTTCCGATCTAAGTATAGATGAACATATTAAGCTTATGGTTGTTCTTAAGAAACATAGGAAAGCCTTAGGGTATACTATAGAGGATCTAGTAGGAATCAAACCTTCACTATGCATGCATAAGATCCTAACGGAAGAAGATTTTAGAACTTCGTGACAACCTCAAAGGCGGTTAAATCCGACCATGAAGGAGGTTGTCAAGAAAGAAATTCTTAAACTACTTGATGCAGGTATCATTTACCCTATCTCCGATAGCAAGTGGGTGAGTCCCGTACAGGTGGTTCCAAAGAAAGGAGGAATGACGGTCATTACCAACAAGAACAACGAGCTCATTCCTACGCGAACCGTGACAGGATGGAGGATGTGCATAGACTACCGCAAGCTAAACAACGCAACGAGGAAGGATCACTTCCCACTACCCTTCATCGACCAAATGCTTGAGAGGTTAGCACAACACTCACACTTTTGCTATCTTGATGGTTATATTGGTTTCTTTCAGATCCCGATACATCCGGACGATCAAGAGAAGACCACATTCACATGCCCGTGGGGTACGTTCGCTTATAGGAGAATGCCGTTTGGGTTATGCAACGCCCCAGCCACCTTTCAAAGGTGCATGATGGCTATCTTCTCGGAGTACATAGCGGAAATCATGGAGGTTTTTATGGATGATTTTTCTGTTTAAGGTTCCTCTTTTGATAATTGCCTTTCTAACCTTGCTCTTGTGCTACAAAGGTGTGAAGACACTAACCTAGTTCTTAATTGGGAGAAGTGTCAATTCATGGTGAAAGAAGGCATTGTATTAGGACACTTAATCTCTAGTAGAGGGATTGAAGTAGATAAGGCTAAGATAGAGACTATAGAAAAGCTTCCTCCTCCAACTTCGGTGAAAGGGATAAGAAGTTTCTTAGGACATGCTGGATTTTATAGACGTTTTATAAAGGATTTCTCTAAGATATCAAAGCCGCTTACTAATCTATTGATGAAGGATGCAGTTTTTGATTTTTCGCAGGAATGTTTAGATGTGTTTAATAAGATTCGAGAAGCTCTAATCTCAGCCCCGATTATTCAACCTCCGGACTAGAATCTTCCATTCGAGGTTATGTGTGACGCAAGTGACGTAGCTATAGGAGCTGTGCTTGGGCAAAAGAAGGAAGGACGAACCCACACTATCTACTACACTAGCAAGATGCTAGATGAAGCACAACTCAACTACGCCACTATCGAGAAAGAATTTTTAGCAATTGTATATGCATTTGAAAAGTTTCGCTCTTATCGTGTAGGTGCAAAGGTGACTGTATACACGGATCATGCTGCGATCCGGTATTTGCTTGCAAAGAAGGATGCGAAGCCAAGGCTAATTAGATGGATTCTTCTCCTACAAGAATTCGATCTAGAGATCCGTGACAAGAAGGGTTCGGAAAATTCTGTTGCGGATCATTTGAGTCGTCTACCACATCTTGAGGACGACAATCTACCCATAGATGACTCCTTTGCAGACGAGCATTTACATATCATAGAGGAGTGCATCGACAAGATTAGTAAAGGTAATGAGTCATGGTTTGCTGATTTTGTTAACTATTTGGTTTGCCAGGAATTACCACCCGGATTATCCTATGCACAAAGAAAGAAGTTCTTTAAGGATGTTCGGGAATACTTTTGGAATGAACCTCTCCTCTTTGAGAGAGGTCCTGACGACATCATTCGATGATGTGTGCCGGAAGACGAGATGCAAAGTATCATCCGTCATTGTCATTCACTACCTTGTGGAGGACACGCTAGTTCGAACAACACTAGCGCTAAGGTATTGCAATCTGGATTCTTTTGGCCTACTTTATTTAAAGATGTGCAAACCATTGTTTCCTGCTGCGATGCTTGTCAAAGAACAGGGAACATATTGATAACGTGATTTATGACGTTAGTATAGACATACATTTAGATAGTTTTTCCCGTTATTCATGCACGTTTTGGCACTAGTTCACGACGTTTACACTCATTTCGTGCATATTTCTAGAAAAGACGTCTACACGAGCTTTTGTCGGTTTTGTAGGTAATTCGGGGATCTTTTGGGCATTAATCAATACATTCGAGGGTCAAGCCTCATGGTGGTACACATCCAAGGCTTTGAAGGAACATAATTGGAGAAATGAAGGACACAAGGACCCTTATTGGTGCAAGCAATGGAGCAACTCATGGCTGGATGATCATAGCAAGTCTCTGTTGAAGAAAATCGGACCAAGACTCAGGAAAATCGGCCGATTTTCCCGACTGGGTCGATTTTTGGCCTTTGACAGCTTAAGCCACATGTCCCACCATCTCTTTGTCCGGCTTTGCTCTTGGTGGAGAATATAAGTGGGCCTGCAAGCTGTTACTGAGCATCTCCCTCTCCCACATTCTCTCACACACAGCTCATTGGATTGGAGGCTAGACTTGGAGAAGAAGAAAAACTCTCTCAATTTGGAGGAGGAAGAAGAACAAAAAGCTTAGAGTGATAGTGAGTTTTTGAGTGATTTTTGGAGTCTTGGATTGAAGAACTATTGGAAGGATTGTAAGGAACGTTTTGAAACTTCATTTGAAGGGTTGTAAGTCTTGTTAAAACTTAGATTCAGCTGAGATTTATTGTTTTTACTTGCTTATCTTTCATCATCCATCTATGAAAACCATGTATTCTTGTGTGATGATTTTGGATCTTGATATGTATACTATTGGCTAGGTTATTGTGATTCTGGAGTGATGGATTGATGGTTATGGCTTGGGTGATGATAAAATGGACTTATATGTTAGTTTAGGATGATTTGTATGCACAAAACCTAAATCAGGAGGAAAAATCGGCCTGTTCTTCAGCCAGATCGGCCGATTTAGGTATGATCCACCCGATTTTTCTCCCTGTTGCTCTTTAATTGATGAATCTGTATGTCAGGGTGTTAGGTTGTTGAAATCCTAGTGTTTATTAAGCATAATTTAGCTTAGGATCACCTAATGCTAACAACCTAAGTGAGGGAAGAGATCTACCCAATGATTTCCGATCTTAGATCCCGAAGATGATGAACTCTAGGTAGTAGTGAGCCTCACAAGCCGCTATTGGATTGAGTGTGCTAGGATTATTGCTTGAGACTTCCCTTTTCCGAGACTTACCCGGTAAGGAGAGGGTAGCCCCTTTAGTAGAGTCCGATTTGTGTAGAATTCCCTATTTTAACCCCTTGAGACCTACCCGGTAATAGGAGTTTGATGCGGGATTAGTGAAGTGAGAGACTTACCCGGTAATTGCTTCCACTAGAAAAACACCCTTTCCCAACACCGCAGCGTTATCCTTAGAATCTTTAGAAACTTGAGTCCAATGCCATAACCGGAAATCTTGACCTCTAGAATCCATTTTTCTCTCTTTGATCACATATTTTGAGTTTGTGCTACTTGTTTGTTTTGCTAGCTTGAGTTGTTAGTTTGATTTATTATTTTGCATGAATTGTGATCTTTGATTGATCACCAAAAAACCAAACCAAAAACATTGAGATTTTCATTTCTTTATTCCTTTCTCTTTTCTTAGACTAGATTCACACTATCTATGCTCACTTGTTGATTCAGTTTCACCTTAGTCTTCGAGTTCGACCTCGGAATACTATCCTTGCTGCAAAACGACCCATACACTGTGGGTTCGCTAGGAGTTAGGAAATTATATCGAGTTTATAAATTGTAAGACTTTTGTGCTACACAATCTTAGCGTAACACATATCTAGGAGAAACGAGATGCCTCTTAACAACATTCAAAAGGTGGAGATCTTTGACGTTTGGGGAGTAGACTTCATGGGACCTTTCCCATCATCTTGTGGAAACCAATACATACTTCTAGCTGTAGATTATGTTTCGAGATGGGTTGAAGCAATAACCTCTCCTACTAATGATGCCATGGTTGTGGTTAAGTTCTTTAACAAGACCATTTTCCCGCGATTTGGGACACCACGGACCATCATTAGTGATGGAGGCTCTCACTTCATTGCCCGACGATTTGAAGCTGTATTAGCTAAGTATGGGTTGACTCACAAGATCGCCACCCCTTACCATCCACAAACAAGTGGACAAGTGGAGATTTCAAACCGGGAGATTAAAGGAATCCTAGAGAAGACGGTTTCAAGGACAAGGAAGGATTGGTCTTTGAAGCTAGATGATGCATTATGGGCATACCGGACTGCATATATGACTCCCATAGGTACGACGTCATACAACCTTGTATATGGGAAGTCTTGTCACCTGCCTGTAGAGTTAGAGCATAAGGCGTATTGGGCAATAAAGTGGCTGAACTTCGGCATGAAGGAGGCGGGAGAGAAGCGTCTCTTGGACCTTAACGAGCTTGAAGAACTTCACTTGAACGCCTACGAAAACGCCAAGATCTATAAAGAAAGAGCGAAGCGTTGGCATGATAAGCATATCATTCCAAAAGACCTCAAAGAAGGAGATCAAGTTCTCCTCTTCAATTCAATACTTCGTCTCTTTCCAGGTAAGCTTAAATCTCGTTGGATTGGACCTTATCTAATCAAACGTGTTTTTCCCCATGGTGCAGTTGAAGTATGGGGTGAAAAGGGCAGAAGTTTTAAGGTGAACGGTCAACGACTCAAGAAGTACTCACCGGAACTCCAAGCTGAAGAATTCGCACCTACCGCACTTGAATAGGTGCAAGTACGGTCTAGCTACGGACCTTAAACAAGCACTTCTTGGGAGGAAACCCAAGGTATTGCACTTATATTTTTGTTTTTCATTCATAGGTTAGAGTAGCATAGACGTTTTTATGTTTTGTTTTGCCTTCGATACCTTCCGGTATGTTCGTGTTTTTGGATGTAGGATCAATGGAAGAGGCAAGGGAGAAGGAAAAGTTAGAAGAAATTGACGAAACTTGGACTTTGGCACATTACAGAGAGTTCCACGGCCAAAATTACGGTCGTGACAACTACAGTGACCGTAATTTGCAAAAGCCTGAGAAAAAATCACCAAAACCACGGTTCCGTACATTTCCATGGCCGTGGAAACCCCCGAGTGACCGTAATTTTCCAAATATTTTACGGCCACTATATAAACCACGTCTCTTCACAAAGAACACCAAAAATACCCAATTCCACGCCCCAAAATCGCCGAAAATGACCCCTTCTCTCAAATCTCCGTTCGTTAAACGTTTCGAACGATTCTTTAACCCAAAGTGAAGCAAATTCAACCATCTACAAGATCCAAGCAACAAATCGAGTGGACAATCACTGGAGAAGACGGAATTTGGATTTTAAAATCCAAAAACTTAGGTTTTCTTCTTTTCCTTTACTTTGTCGATTTGAGTAAGTTTTTGCAAGAAATTTTAGGAGAACTGATTGGAACTGGATTGGAATTAGTCTAGGGCTGCTGTCTGTTGATTTTGGTGTTGATTGAGTGGATTTTGAGAAATTACGAGCCGAATCACGGTCACTGGGCATTCCACGGTCGTGGAACCTCAAGAACAGGCCGTAATTTTGGACAGAAAATGGATTTGGTTAGGAGAATGTCTGCTAGAACCAAGAAGAGGAAAGGGGATGCTTCCTCCTCCTCCTCCCAAGCACCCCCTAGTGAGCCACCATCACCCCCACCCCCTAAAATTCCAAAGATCCATGATGACTACCTCGATGCCTTAGAGAGGATCGCGAAGAGACCGGTCATAAGACCACGTTATTTGCTTCTTGAGGATTTAGAGCCACTGAATGTGGTAGGTGATCTTACTTGGTTACTAGATAGAGTTGGTTTGATCATCTTCTCTGCCATTCGGAAAGATGCATATGAGGAGATCACTAGAGAGTTTGTGATCTCTTTTGAGAACAGTCACATAGATAGGACAGTTTCTTTTCGGCTGATGGAGAGGAACTATGAGTTTTCGATCCTAGAGTTTGGAGCCTTCTTTGGGTTCCATGAGACCTTCAATGGTCGTTTCCCTAGCGGTGTATACGCTAAGGATTTCTGGGAGGACATTGCCATGATTTACGCCAGCGAGGACCGCTGGCAACCTGCTGATACCAAGGCTAAGCTCATCTACCACTTAGCCTTGAAGATAGCCCACCAAGTACTTTCTGAGTGTCTCTTCCCTAGGACTGAGACTCCTCAGAAGATCAAGACTGATGAGTTGTTTTTGTTGTATTGTATGCTGCATGGTAGGCCTGCTAACTGTGCCACCCTCTTAGCTTCTACCATGAGTAAGCTAAAGAACAAGAGGGCCGGTAATATCGGATATGGTGGGATGGTCACCCACATTGCTAGACAGTTGGGTATTGATTTTTCTGTGTGCACTAGGATAGCAGCTAGACCTTTAGGACTTCAGAGCCTCATGACTAGAGGTATGATCTTTCCTAGGCATAGAGGTCCACCTACCGCTGCCATGCCTTGGGAGGATAGAGGAGGTAGAGGTGTGGCATGGCTTCCCGAGTATTCCATTATGGATGGAAGTCGTAATTGGAAGCAGACATTCGCAGCTATGCATGCGAACAAATTAGTAGCCCTTCCTTACGTTCCCCCTAAGGTGCCAGCTGCAGATGAGGAGGAGATGAGAGGAGATGACGGTTTTGAGGGAGGAGGTGAGGAGCACGACTTTAGTACTTTTACGGATCAGCCGAACATATTTCCCAGCCTCCCTAGACAGTCTCCCCGCCCTGCTAGACCTTCCGGTTCTTCCTCTCGCCGTGCCAGCGTGAGTGAGAGGCCGACGTGGATGTCGACCCCTCCCGATTGGTATAGGACACAGCCGGAGTGGATGGGAGCTCCACCGACATGGTACGCACAGCAACCATCAGCACCAGCACCATCCGATGCACCATCTTGGTACAGTCACGCACCGGGGTGGTATGAGCAGCTACCGGATTGGGCTACTGACCTTTCCAGGAGAGTAGGAGATTTGGAGGTCCGACATGATGCTAGAGATGTCCGAGCCGACGAGCACGATAGGATGATGAGGGACATCTACCGCCAGCAGTTTGGGCGGAACTTCGACTCCAGCTTCTTCCCGTTTCCACCACCACCAGGTCCTCAGTGATGACCATGGATGATTGTTAGGATTAGACGCTCCACCGCCGTCTTGTGAGTTCATTTTCTTTCTTTCTTTTCTTTATTTTCTTTTTGAACATTAGGGACAATGTTTGTCTCAAGTATGGGGTGGGGTGTGACTATCGTTTGTAATAACTCTACTCACTTTTCCTTGCCTTGAATTTAGAACACATTGCATGTTTCATTCCATTGTCACACATTTCATTATTGCATTGCATGAAAAGGCTTTTGAAAAACCCATAAAAATTGAAAAATTTTGAATTTTTTATGCTTCTAAGAATTGAGATGATTTCTATGATAATCACTACTTGTGAATTGAGTTTTTGATGACAATTGTATGCCTAAACGGATAATGAATTGAAAAGAAATTGAATGTGTTGATTATTCCTTTCTTGCAATTTTCATAATGTGAAGAGTTTTATCTAAATCATATTGAGAAATCAAGGTTGAAATCACATGATAAGTTCTTATACTTCTTTTTGAAATGATTAAGGCAATTCGATTTTCTTTCTTCTTTCTTTGATCATTTAGCCCCTCAATGAAATAATTTCCTCCCTTACCTATCCGGGAATTTGGAGGAGTTGAATTTTGGCATGTTTGATGTGGGAGGGCCATGAAAGCAAAATTTTGCATTCAAAGAATAGAAAAAAGTTGTAGGTTTGGGGAAGTCAATCATGACGATGAGTAACTCGGCACCATTCACATAGCCGGGTGTTTGTGTCTTGCCCAAGTCGGATTGAGCGATATTCCTAACGGATTATGGTATGTGCATCAAGGGTTTGAGGCATCTCGCAAAATTGAGAAACGCCAATCTCCTAGGCTTCGGTTTTTGTGCACCTCTATCCATAACTCCAAAAGTAAAGTCGAAAAATGATGTGAAAAAGAGAAGAGTAAAGCTCTAAGTTGATAGTGTTGCAAGACCATAAGAGAAAAAGAAAAGAGTTAGTTGTCCACCTTCCCGGATTCATGCACCACATTCCTTATAGTTTCCCCTTCCTTTCCGCATTCTAGACCTTATTTGAAAGTCTTTAAGATCAAGAGAGTGTTATATGACTTGGTGATCTAAATTGAATTTTCTTATGATTGATTTTGATAATGTTTGAAGCTTATGATGCTTACATTGAAGTTTGATCAATTCATGATGTTTCTTTCCTCTTTATTCTTTGGTTATGTATATGAGCGTCTCATGAATGAATGAAGCAAGGTTTGAGAATGATCTATTGACTAGAAGCACATTTACCTAAAAGATGTTTTGTTTTTGAGATTGCATGCATATTTCATCCTAACTTAAGTTCTAAAGCTTTTGAAAGACCTTGCTTGGGGACAAGCAAGTAGTAAGTATGGGGTATTTTGTTAGCATGAAATATTGCGATATTCTAGGCACTTTTTCTAGTTGTTTTTCATTCATTATAGTGTTCATTGATGAGGCATTGCAGAAATTGTTAGCTAGTTTGTCTATATTGTCGATATAGAGGTCTACATAAGCTTTGTGTTGATTATAGGTGAATAAGAGCTAAAACCGAACCAATTGAGAGAGAAAGGAGAAGGTTTGAGCACATCCAAGGATTAAGGACACATCAAAGAAGCCAAGAGAAATGCTAGGATGAGGAATGGTACGACACAAAGGAAACCACAAGCAAATTTCACTTCCACGCCCAAAACCACGGCCGTGGATCTTGGCAACATGAACGTGGAGTATTCTAGAGAGTTACACGGTATAAAGTACGGTCGTGGAAATCATGAAGAACCGTAATCCACTTCCACGCTCTAAACCACGGTCATGGAATTCTAGGAGACCGTGATTTAGGTGATCTTTTGACAAATAAAATATTGACACATCATTTACGCATATGGGCCGGACGGTTATTTTACCCTTCCTTACAAAAGGGCTGGAGGAGAGAGATTTCGGACTTCGGCTTACACGTGCTTAGGGCTGCATTGGATGTCCGGAGATTTGCATTTTTGCAAACAGAGATTCAAGAGGGTTTGAAGATTTGGAAGTTGCTTGTGGCAGAAGTTACGCCTTTTGTCCTTAGGTTTGATTAGAAGACGGATTGACATCCCGTTCTTCGTTCTTATCGAGGATTGTTATTGGTTTGTGTTTATTCCAAATCTGATATACATTATTATCTTTGTTGTGGATTTGAGATTGATTTGAGATTTATTGAAGGTTTTCGAAGGTTTTCATCTTTCATTCTTCTTAATCTTGAATTTGATATTATAATGACAGTTATTGGCTAAAACCCTTTAGCAATTATAAGGTGAAGGGTTGATAGTTGTGGCTTAGATGATGATAGATCGATCGTAAACAGATTGGACTCTGAGAGTTAGAGAGATTCGCCGACAAACCAAAATCACGGTCTGTTCTTGAGGTTCCACGGCCGTGGAACTCAAGATTTGCCCGTAATTTATACTAGTTTATGAAGTTTGCTTTTACTTTAACCTAAAGTTAAAGATTAGCTTTAATCTAGTCTTGGCTTGTCCTTTTCTAGGTAGTAGTGAAGCCTCAACAACCTCTACTTCGATTTCGAGTGTCACAACCTTAATCGGTTTAGTTAGTTTTGATCCTTGGGTTACAAGTGTAACACCCCGAATCCGCGGGACTCGGGATGTCACATTGGGCTAGGATCTCACAATGGATCCTGACCCTAGCCTGACAACAAGTTCACTGGACCTTACAACATGGCACTGACAGATATAAAACAAATACATAAAACAGTATAAACTGTATGACCCAAAGTAAACAACAACATAGCCGAGTATATAAAACGACATCCTCACATAGGAGGTACAAAAGATCATCCTCACGCAGGAGGGGAAACACAACAACCCCAAACCAACCACCTAATGTACGAGAGTCCTCGGCTTGTCACCTTGCCAGATCACCCAGTAGCGCCTAACCTGTAAACATCTACAACACGGTATGAAACCGTTAGCTAACCATACATATATGAGGTAATGCATAAGCACAAGCACAATCATGAAAAATAAACACATCAGCATGCTATCACACATTTACCCATTTATTATCTTTATATAATAACCGTTCAGTCAAAAACCGTATATATATAGATAGATGAAAGTATGTGACACGAGGACCGATACATCCCCGCCTCTGAGTACAATGTCCAACTGTACGAGTATCGGTCACACAATCCGTGTACCCTATGGGAGTGGATTGCGCCCTTCCTGTAAACCAGTCTGGCCTGACATCAGAGAACCTCCCAGACTCCACGGCGGGATGAAAGGGAAAGATTATCACAGCCACGCAGTGGGGCAGTCAATAGAACATAGGTCGATAAAAACGACAACTCATGCTATCATAGCAAACATATAAAGCACACACCACTCATGCAAACACCCAATATAGGGATGGTAGCTAAGTAAGTCCTACGGACTTACCTCAACCTCGTATAAAACTCAACCACGATCACCTCTACACTGGAGGGACAACACGGCCTATAAAAAGGCATAAAGAGATATATCAACCTCTATTCATCAAAGGGGTCACACCTAGACCCAAAGGGATCCATAAGAATCATACTCAATCTATAAGCCTCAGAACCAACTAAACCTCAATATCTCAACATAACTCACAATTCCTCAAATCTCAAGGTAGTATCTAATCAACATTCCTCAATCTCAATTCTAATCCAAATTTAATTAATTAACCTTTAATTAATTAATTAGATTTCGCCAAAATAACGTTTTGCCCGCAGGCAATTTCTAAACCCACCTGTCATCAGATTTCATCAAACAAGAACCCATAATCACCAGAATAATATAACGACCATAATGGAATTTCTAATTGTCCTGTTTGACAAGCCTAAAGTCAATTTAGGCCAAATCGCAGTACGGAAAACGAATAAATTCATAACTTATTCGTTACTAACCCGATTGACGATCTGAAAGAAGATTCGGAATCACAACGACGCAGGCTACGCATGGACAACATCAAATTCATCGGAATCTGAGCGACGGAACCGTCCTGGTGACATATATGCTCGACCAGCCCTCCATATACTCGGAAATGCAAAAACTCGGTACCGATATGAAGAGAATGAAGAGAGGAATCCAGAAACTCAAACGGAATTGAAATCGGATTAGAAACGGAGAGTAGATCTGAGTTTGAAGGTTGAGAGAAATCAGAGCTTTTACGAGGAAACGTGAAAGGAAATGAATTAATAAAGAATTTTCCGCTATTTATAGTGAAGACGATAATTATCCTTTAGTAAAGTCGATAATTATCCTTTAATCGATCCAAAGGCGGGTCGAACCTCTTTCTCCAAACTTCTCGAGATTGGAACATCAAATCTGGAATATTGTAGGGATAATTATTCCACAACTGCCTCGGAAAACGTGTATTCCTAAGCCGTCTTTCTTAGCCGTTAAGAAACGAAATAGCGACTCTTTTGGCCGTTTTGCCTCTCCATGTTATTTCATATCTAGGACATATCCGATGTCCTGATCATTTCTCTCAACTGCATTTTTATTAATTGGAGCTCCCAAATGCTCCAAATAACACCGGAGGGTAAAAATAATTACCCGGGGGAAAAAGTAAAAATTTTCCCAAACGTCCAAAATTACGCCAGGAACATAACGGTGGGACTCTTACTCATCACTTGTGAAGTCTTCGCGAGTTATATGTCAATTACTATCAACGATTAAGTTAATCAACATTAATTAGAATTCGGAAATCCTAGCTATTACATCACACACCCCTTAAAAAAAAGTTTCGTCCCGAAACTTGAACAATTCCCAAATCCTCTCGGACCCATACGCCGAGGTATAACTCTCACTCTTTCTATCGGAGGTATCACATCTCCGTTCAAAAGATCATAACCTATAACAATCTATAACCTCAAGTATAAACATGGAGGAATCATCACTCCAGGAAACAGGGCCATAACGCTACCCAAAGGCGTAGAGGAATCACGTCTCTCGCCATACCACATCACAAGGCATAGAGGAAGCACATCTCTAGCCAAAACATATCACATGCATAGAGGAAATACGTCTCTAGCCAACCCATAAACATATATATCGCATGGAGGAATCACATCTCCACTGAACTATGTCCATCAAGGTAGCATGGAGGAAAGAACCATCTCCAGCTAAATCCTAATCCCACTCAAATAGCATGGAGGAAAGAACCATCTCCAGCTATAAATATAATCATACTCGGGTAGCGTGGAGGAAGTAATCATCTCCAGCTATAACATACATCACGCTAGCACATCAAGATTTACTAAGATCATAAATCACATCACAGCTAGCATGGAATAACACATCAAGGCATATAAGCACATAAGCACAACATTCATCAAGATAGTACTAAGATCTACTCGTGCTCCCACAAATGGGTTTGTCCCAACATATACTCTGGATAGTTCCTCAGGACACTATCCTCAGTCTCTCACATAGCCTCTTCAGGTCTTCATCTCGACCATAATATCCTCACTATGGGAATGTCTTTCGAATGCAAGCGTTTCATATCTCATTCCAAGAATGTAATCGAATGCTCAACAAAAGTGTGGTTGAACTCAACCACCAAATTATCGTAACTCACAAGGTGTCTCGAGTCTGGTATATACTTCCTCAGTTGAGACATAAGAAACACTGGGTGGATATCCTCTAATCTCAGAGGCAAAGCTAAACATCATGCTGCCTTCTCCGTACTGGTCGATCTCAAATAAACCATCATATTGGAAACTCAGTTCCCTTTCCATATTAACACGTCTAACGTCTCGCAGCTGAGATACTTACAGCCGGATATGAACTCTCGCTTGAACTTTAGAGGTTAACGCCTCTTGTCTACACACACAATCTGGCGACTATGTAGAACCAACATTCTTCCTTTAATCAACGTTACTTGAACTATAAAATCCTGAATCTGGTCAGGTGTTATTCCACTACTACTGCTAGATCACTTCTAGCATAAGGATATACGGCATCTATGTCTATATATATTGCCTCATAGGGCCATCCCAGAAAGATACACGTCCTTCATTGTTATATAATAAACTCATTAATGGAAGGTAATATAACCATCCACGTTTCCCATTCGACTTACAACTTATAATAGATCTTTAAGATCTAGATGATCCTCTCTAACTGACCATCTGTCAAGGGGTGAAGTGTAGTCATGAGGTACAGACTCGTCCCCAAAGCAGTCTGAATCTGCTGCCTAAAATCTCAAAGTAAAAACATCCATCTCGATCAGAAATGATCGTTCTCGGTATACCATGGAGTCTCATTATCTGTCTAGTGTACTCCTCAGCCAATTCATTTACTAGCCCCGTCCTTCTAATAGAAATGAAACGTGCCGGTTTCATTAATTTGTTACTAACAATCCAGATAACATAAGTCTTCTACTGGGTCACAATCCCATAAAAAAGTCCTTAGAGATATCCTCCCAAATTCTACTACTGCACTGGTAGTGGGTGGGGCTTATCTCTAGATCGGAAATACTCTATCTGGACCTGCTAACAAGTCACACATTGTATCACAAATCTAGTTATATTGGCTTCATACAACATAATCATCTCATCTCGTGGTACATCTTACTCGTACCTGAATGTACTAAATAAGGCGTACAATGGGTATACCATAATATTCTATGTCTCCATCTACATCAGCAGGTACACAAAAGTGGTCATGACTCTTCATCAATCCATCTACTCCCATGGAGAACAATGGTGCCTCAGTAGACATCCTTTCTCTAAACCTTGTCAAGGCCGGGTAGGTCTCCTGCTTCTGTTGGACCTCATCCAACAGACCAGGTAGAACCTCTGAGGTAACTGGGTATCCTCATCAAGGAACTAATTGTCCAACTCTAACCAAGCTAGATCTCTCTGAAGTTGAGGCTGAACTATCAGTCTCACAATCATCTTCTCTTGGAGCGTCTTTCCATTCAAGTTATCGGCGACAACATTCAACTTCTCTAAATGATATGGAATCTTCAAGTGAAAGTCTTGATCAATTTAAGCTCTTAACACTTGCGGTTATTCAACCCCTGTTGCATATAATATACTTCAGATTTCTATGATCTATAGAAATCTGACATGAAGATCACACCGGTACGGTCTTCAAAACTTAAAGGCTTGAACTACCACTACTAACTCTAAATCGTGAGTCGGGTAGTTCTCATCATACGTTCTCAGCTGTAAACACACATATCAATAACCCTACTCCCCTGTAGTAATACACATATCAGACTTAGGTGGGATGTATCTCCGTAAATCACGGGATCCCAAAAATCTTCTAACTACAACAAAATGGAAGCAGAGGTCAAATGTCTCCTCAACTCTTCAGAACATAGACACATTGCTTTCATCATGTAGTTATGATGGTCTTCTCAAAAGACTCGCAAATGAATACGTAATCATATAAAATCCTTCCTCAAAGTATTGGTAGCAATCGGCTGAGCCGAGAAAATTACGTATCCCTTAATGTTCATCAGTATCTCCCATGTTACAACATACTTAATTCTCGCCAGGTCAACCATGATCCCACTAGCGGAGACAACATGGCCTAAAAAGGTTACCACTGGCATCTCAACTTACACTTAGAGAGCGTAGAATACATCCCTCTATCTCTCAAAATCTGCAGAACGGTCCTCAGACGATCGGTCTACTATTCTCTGCTATGTTAGTATACCGACATGTCATCCATGAAGTCCACCACCAACTAATCAAGGAAGTCGATAAAGATACTATTCATCAACTACATAAAAACTACTAAAACATTTGTCAACCCAAATGACATCACTACATACTCGTAGTGTCCATAACGGGTATGGGATGCTATCTCATACACATGCTGCTCTCTCATCCTTGACTAGGGATATCTTGAGCACAAAGGAATCCTGAAAACACAATTGCTTCTTGAAGCTAACTCATCAGGTCGTCAATATGGAACATGGAACCCACTAGGGTAAACCCGTTTCAGTCAACTTTTCAAGTTATCAGTACAATATCTCAACAAGCACCATATAGTGTGGCTTTCCCATTCAATCTTGTACCATACTTCAACTCGATAACAATGTCCACACTCTGCTGAGGTGGAAACTAGACGGTTCAGTAACACATATATAAACTCATAAACAGCTGGAATACCTTCCAATGTTGGACTATCTCGCTCCTTCATGGTATAACACTAGAAGGCGTCACATCCCTGTACTATCAACTCGCTGCTCGTACAGTCCTGATGACAAACCCATATCTTCAAAGGTCTTAACCTTAGAAGACCTCTATTTACCATCTCAATAAAGACTATAATAGCCTTACTATTAATATCTAACACCGCATGATATCTATTCATCCAATCCATACACATAATGACTTCCTCATGCACCTACGGCATGACAAAGAAGTCTACAAGCCATACACAAGTCCCGGAGTAAGGGAGCAAACACATATCTCGCGGGTACCTCAGACCCCTAACTGGTAATCCTGTAAAGGAAAGTCCACCTTCTACTATATATCAAAGATCAACCACTAACGCATGCATCGAAAGACAAAAAGTGCATAGCACTCATAACAAACAAAACTCCACTAGGTAAACCATTAACGAAAATGGTACTTGTAACAGCTAACTCCCGTAGCTCCACTACATATCATCACTCGATCTCGGATCTATGCTCCTCAAGTATCACTGAGGTCCTCACTATAGCCTCCACTTCCACTCTTTCAACACCGGAAAGAGGAAGGTCTTGCTGGGAAGAAACACTACCTTGCTGACAGAAAGGGCCAGATGGCCTAGTTCAGCACAGATGAAACAAGCTATCGGTGCCAAAGGGCACTCAGAACGCAAATGATCTGGATAGCCACAATTGTAACATAATTGTCCCATTCTTGCAACCTGTGCAACTGATGGGTAACTCGATCTTCGTCGTCCACCTTGAATAATCTTATTCCGAGAGGGAACTTGTAAAGGCAACGCCTTGCCCTGTCGACAAAACTTCGCTCTATGCCCTGCTTTACCACACGTAAAGCATATGATGGGCGTTTTTGGGCACACAACTCACCAGTGTCCCAACTTCCACGCAATTAAAACACCGTAGTTCATTGCCAGTCATCTTCATGGCCAAAGGATCACTAGATTGTCCTGATATCGGACTTGGTTCCCCATTCATCATCTTTGCTTCTCCAGTAACTGATTCAGTCCATTGCTTCTTTCCGGATCCAAAAGCTTCAGTTGATCTCACAATTGTTGGTAAATCCGGTGTGGATCTACCCGCTATCACCGCTTCATATACTTGTTACATATATTCTTGAAACTCGGATCTACTCATGGAGACACAATCAGCCTCTTCAAACTCGTTCTCTGCCATAGGCGAAACAACAGCGAAAACTGGTCCCTGACTTATCACCACTGGAGGAAGAGGGGTGTGCCCCTACCTCATCCCACTACAGATACTACTCTAGTCAGAGTCATCTGTAGGATATACACACCTAATCTTATAAGGCTATATATATGCCATAGGTATCGATATGTATATAATACATCCACATAATCCATAGTACACACAGATATATATACATATCTTCGCTGCAGAGATCCATGGCAGAGGTGACGACTTCTCGTACATTCTATCCCAAAACCACACTTAAAACCAAAACCTTTGAAAACGTCAGATCCCATGTGGGCTCTGTTTATTTTACCTATCAAACCTCATTGCAGGTAGCAAGTGCCATTGTTGTCAACCTGGGCTCTGATACCAACTCTGTAACACCCCGAATCCGCGGGACTCGGGATGTCACATTGGGCTAGGATCTCACAATGGATCCTGACCCTAGCCTGACAACAAGTTCACTGGACCTTACAACATGGCACTGACAGATATAAAACAAATACATAAAACAGTATAAACTGTATGACCCAAAGTAAACAACAACATAGCCGAGTATATAAAACGACATCCTCACATAGGAGGTACAAAAGATCATCCTCACGCAGGAGGGGAAACACAACAACCCCAAACCAACCACCTAATGTACGAGAGTCCTCGGCTTGTCACCTTGCCAGATCACCCAGTAGCGCCTAACCTGTAAACATCTACAACACGGTATGAAACCGTTAGCTAACCATACATATATGAGGTAATGCATAAGCACAAGCACAATCATGAAAAATAAACACATCAGCATGCTATCACACATTTACCCATTTATTATCTTTATATAATAACCGTTCAGTCAAAAACCGTATATATATAGATAGATGAAAGTATGTGACACGAGGACCGATACATCCCCGCCTCTGAGTACAATGTCCAACTGTACGAGTATCGGTCACACAATCCGTGTACCCTATGGGAGTGGATTGCGCCCTTCCTGTAAACCAGTCTGGCCTGACATCAGAGAACCTCCCAGACTCCACGGCGGGATGAAAGGGAAAGATTATCACAGCCACGCAGTGGGGCAGTCAATAGAACATAGGTCGATAAAAACGACAACTCATGCTATCATAGCAAACATATAAAGCACACACCACTCATGCAAACACCCAATATAGGGATGGTAGCTAAGTAAGTCCTACGGACTTACCTCAACCTCGTATAAAACTCAACCACGATCACCTCTACACTGGAGGGACAACACGGCCTATAAAAAGGCATAAAGAGATATATCAACCTCTATTCATCAAAGGGGTCACACCTAAACCCAAAGGGATCCATAAGAATCATACTCAATCTATAAGCCTCAGAACCAACTAAACCTCAATATCTCAACATAACTCACAATTCCTCAAATCTCAAGGTAGTATCTAATCAACATTCCTCAATCTCAATTCTAATCCAAATTTAATTAATTAACCTTTAATTAATTAATTAGATTTCGCCAAAATAACGTTTTGCCCGCAGGCAATTTCTAAACCCACCTGTCATCAGATTTCATCAAACAAGAACCCATAATCACCAGAATAATATAACGACCATAATGGAATTTCTAATTGTCCTGTTTGACAAGCCTAAAGTCAATTTAGGCCAAATCGCAGTACGGAAAACGAATAAATTCATAACTTATTCGTTACTAACCCGATTGACGATCTGAAAGAAGATTCGGAATCACAACGACGCAGGCTACGCATGGACAGCATCAAATTCATCGGAATCTGAGCGACAGAACCGTCCTGGTGACATATATGCTCGACCAGCCCTCCATATACTCGGAAATGCAAAAACTCGGTACCGATATGAAGAGAATGAAGAGAGGAATCCAGAAACTCAAACGGAATTGAAATCGGATTAGAAACGGAGAGTAGATCTGAGTTTGAAGGTTGAGAGAAATCAGAGCTTTTACGAGGAAACGTGAAAGGAAATGAATTAATAAAGAATTTTCCGCTATTTATAGTGAAGACGATAATTATCCTTTAGTAAAGTCGATAATTATCCTTTAATCGATCCAAAGGCGGGTCGAACCTCTTTCTCCAAACTTCTCGAGATTGGAACATCAAATCTGGAATATTGTAGGGATAATTATTCCACAACTGCCTCGGAAAACGTGTATTCCTAAGCCGTCTTTCTTAGCCGTTAAGAAACGAAATAGCGACTCTTTTGGCCGTTTTGCCTCTCCATGTTATTTCATATCTAGGACATATCCGATGTCCTGATCATTTCTCTCAACTGCATTTTTATTAATTGGAGCTCCCAAATGCTCCAAATAACACCGGAGGGTAAAAATAATTACCCGGGGGAAAAAGTAAAAATTTTCCCAAACGTCCAAAATTACGCCAAGAACATAACGGTGGGACTCTTACTCATCACTTGTGAAGTCTTCGCGAGTTATATGTCAATTACTATCAACGATTAAGTTAATCAACATTAATTAGAATTCGGAAATCCTAGCTATTACAACAAGTTTGGGTATTTGAGATTAATTCTTGTCTTTAGATCCTTTCTATACTGAAGCCTCAATAACCTTTATAGAGAGTGTCTTTAGATAAGTCATATAAAGCCTTGGAACTTCACCGTACATTGCTTTACCTTAGCATACCTTTGCAACTTTTAACTCTATCCTTAGTTCTTTAGTATATCTTGAATCGATTGCCACAATTAGATACCTGGATCTTTAGGGTTGTTGTTTTCCCAATATATTTGCAAAGCTTTACCCTTTTTCTTGCTTGACAACTTTACAATTAAATTTTTCTCCCTAAATCCATGTGTTCGATACTTTGGAATTCTTGCTTTACTACGCCGATCCGTACACTGCGGGTTCGCTTGCTTGATTCTAGTTTTATAAATTTAAAGCTTATTTGCACGCACGTCAAGTGGCGAACATTTACCTTCAAATAAACATGGTTTAATTTGAACATATCTTATAAATGAGGCCAACCATCCTTTAAATAGAGGATGAGGTTGGAATGAAATGTCCAAAATGAAAGGTCTAAAATAAAAGGTTTAAAAGGGTGTCCAATAAGACAAAACCTAAAGGAGGTCCAATGGAAAAACTTAGAAGAGAATATTCCACAAGAATATTCCTTTTATTATTACATAAGCAAAATGTAGAAAAACAAGGGAAATATTTTCAAAACGGGCAAGCCTTGTGATAGGTGATGGAATCACTATCATTTAGGATAGTTTTTAGAGTCTTTTTATTGCATTTGTGTCGGTTTATGCTACTAACTCCTTGGTCCAGAAGAAGAAGAGTAAAAGAAGCTAAGGAAGGAGTTATAAGCACTTAGGAGTGATGTTCGTTCACGAAGCAAAGCTTTTGTTGCTTCACCGCCCCCGCGGAGCCTTGTCACCGCCTCTGCGGGTGACTCCTTACTCCGGAGCGCTCCCTGCGCCTTCACCAGCGCTAGCCACGAAGACTGTCACCGCACCTGCGTCAACCCCTGGCGCCTCTGCGGTGACTTGCCCTGAAGAAGCGAAGACCAGTGCCCCTGTGCCTTCCCCTATTCCTCAACCTGGGAGCTAGAAGATGAAGAGTCTGTGTCACCGCCCCTGCGTTGACACTGGGACGCCCCGGCGGCTTGGCATAAAAAACGGCAGGAAGTTGAAGAGTCAGACGTTTGAAGAGCATTAAAGATCCGCCCCTGCGGAATTTCCTAGCCGCCCTGCGGCCATGAAGAAGATCAAGCGTTTTTGCCTTCACCGCCCCTGCGGAGCTGAAGGCCGCCCTTGCGGTTCAACGACAGAAGCTTTACTCCGGCTGTTTACACCACCTGTATGGCATTAAAGGTGGCAGTTTTGGGCCGGCCATTTACTCCTATTTAGTGTCTTTTGTAGTATAAATAGTCCTTGGTTGATTGCTAGAATCATCCAACTTATCACCCATCATTTTCCACTTAGAATCCAATTTTCTCATCATTTCCATTGTAATGAGTTTCTAACTCCCTTGCTACATTGGGTTGGTTTGAAGCTGCATTGTTACTTTGGTTGTAAGTTGTCTTTAATATATGTTTTCATTTAGTAATGCTTTGTGTTTCTTTGATCTTTATTGTCTAATTGCATGTTTTACTATTACTTGAGATTGATCACCTTAGGTTCTAAAGTGCATGCAAAGAACTAGGATTAATAGGTTCCGGGTTCGGGTCTTTAATCTAGTAGTAAACTTTAAGTAATAACGGGTTGTAATTGCTTAAAGAAAAGGAACACAAATATAAAGATAATGTTAACGGTTTTAATCTATTCTTTATATCCCTTACTCTTTATTTGAAAGCTAACTTGTTATTTGTTCTTGTAGGTTTACGGAACACTAACCTATTAAGTTGTGTTGATGCCGGTTGGCTCAACACATATATATGATCGAGACGGGAGATTACTTGAAAACTTGTAAAAGGAACTTACCAAAGTAGCAATCGCATGCTTAGGATCAACCTAGTGTAGATTCACCCATCATTGTCTTACTTGTCGCGTTATTCGTTTTCATAAGTTTTTGTGTGCATCAATTCGACCAAACCCCCCCCCCTTTGTTACTCGTTTCTATAATCAATAATTGCATCTAATAAAACACCTTAACTCTCTTGGGTTCGACCCTTACTTAACCGCTATACTTGTTTTAGTGCTAAGTCGGGATTATATTTTTGATAGGGTATAGACGACCATAGAAATAACCCTCAGTCAAATTTTGGCGCCGTTGCCGGGGAGTTTAGTGTTTTTATTTTATTGTTATTATTGATTTGGCTTGAACCATTTTTATGGTTCAAACCCGTGCTACTAACTCCGGCTTTGCTTCTTTTGATCCAGAAATTAAGAGGACGCACATCCGGCAACGAAGACAACAACAACTCCAACAAGAAATGGTTGATCGTACTCTTCGTCAACTTACTCAGCCCACTTTGGCTCAAAACCCTTTTGCGGTTACCATACCGGCATTAGGGGAAGTAATCAACTTTGAGCTCAAGCCGGGACTCATCCACTTGCTTCCATCCTTCCATGGGCTAAGTGGTGAAGACCCCATCAAACACCTTGGGAAGTTCCATACCGTGTGTATGAGCATGAAGCCGGCCAACATTACCGAAGAACAAATCATGATGAGGGCATTCGGCTTCACACTCAAAGATTCAGCGGATGATTGGTATTACCACCTTCCATCCGGGAGTATCGACACTTGGGAGAACCTCCACAAGGCGTTCGTGGAGAAATACTTCCCACCCAAGAAGGCGAATAGCTTGAAGAAAGCTATAAGCAACATCCAGCAAGAGGCGGACGAAACTCTTTATGAGTACTTCGAAAGATTCGCACGTCTCGGATCCAGCAGTCCTTTCCACGGATATTCAACTCAAGATCTAGTCTTGTACTTGTACAATGGCTTGCTAGATTAAGAAAGGAGGATCGTCGATGCGGCTTGCGGAGGTAACATTCTTAACTCTACCCCTGACCTTGCTTTTGAAAAAATTTAGGAACTAGCAGAAGGGACCCGGAACTTTGGAAGGACTCCTTCCAAGAGAGGTGTTCATGCTGTAAATACCGGGAAGAGTGAGATCTCCACTGAGCTCACAGGGCTGAAGGAAATGATGAAGAGACTAACACTTGTGGGAACCCCACAACAACTCAAAGCATGTGGAGTGTGTGCTGACCCATACCATCCAACGGACATGTGTCCCCAAGTCCAGGATGATGATGCTGAGGTGAATGCAATGGGTTATGGACAGCCACAACAACAAAGGCCTAGGAACGATCCCTATGCACAGAATTTCATGTCAAACTGGCGTGACCAATAGAATTTCCGTTGGAAGGATCAACAAAACCAACAACAACAGCCCCGACAAGGTAAGTATCAAAGAACTGAAGATATGTTGCAGGTTTTGACTAAAGACTTTGCTACTAATGTCCAAACAACAGAGTCCAACATCAAGAACCTTGAAAAACAGGTTGGGCAAATGGCGGAAGCCATTTCAAGGACCGAAGCTAGATTTTTCAGAGGATTGCCTTCCCAGACGTTTATAAGCCCCAAGGAGAATGTTAGTGCCCTAACATTAAGGAGTGGGAAGGAAATCCAACAAAAACCAGCAAAAGAATCACAAAGCAAACCTTTTGTCGATTTTACCACACCCACAGCCGCCCCTGCGGCTGCAACTACGCCCAACACCGAGCAGACACCGCCCCTGCGGCTGGATGTCCCCGCCCATGCGGTGACAACCCCTGAGTCGCCCCTGCGCATACAAGCTGACATCCCTGCTGAAAACACGACAGAAGGTTCTGCTGAGAAGTATTCTTACATCAGGCCTAACTTTCCGCCACTGTACTTTGAGAAACCACCAGCTCCTTTTCTTGAGGCTCTGAAGGAGAGAAGAATCATTGAGGACAAAGACCTCTTTGAGACTTTTTTTCAAATGCGAGGTAAAGATTCCCCTCCATAAGTTGGTGAAAAGTATTCTTAAGTATGCTCGTTTCTTGAAGGAACTTTGCACTATCAAGAGGAACCAGAAGCTGAAGGGGAAACAAAAAGTGCAAGTGAGTGAGCATGTGTTGGCTGTTTTCCAACGGAGAATGCCCAAGAAGTGCAGCGATCCGGGCATGGTAAGCATTCCTTGTGTTATAGGGGAAACCCGCTTTGACAAAGCAATGCTTGATCTTGGTGCTTCTATCAATGTTTTACCATATTCGGTTTACAAATCACTTGGCCTTGGGCCATTAATGGAAACTAGAATTGTAGTACAACTTACTGATAGATCTAATGTGTACCCGAAAGAGATAATTGAAGATGTATTAGTAATGGTAGACAACCTAATATTTCCTGTTGATTTCTTTGTAATGGATATGGAAAATGATTCGCATGCTGCACCCATATTGTTAGGTAGACCATTTTTAAAAACTGATAGGACTAAAATTGATTATGTTAGTGGCAAACTAACCATGGAGTTTGATGGTGAAGTAGTGGAATTTGACATCTATGATGCAATGAAATTTCCTAGTGATGATCACTCTTTATGTGCTATTGACATCGTTGAACCTTTTGTGCAAGATGTGTTTGATAATTCTGATATTGATGAGTTGAATAATGTAATTGAGCATGATATTGATAATTTCAAATCAGAATATGTAGTAACATCCAGCATGAAAGAGGTCCTAGCCCAATTAGATGAGCATAAAAGGCTACCTATCTCCAATTTGGCCATTGGGCCCACTTTACTAACCCCAAGCGAGAAGCTTGTTCCATCTATAGTGCAGGCACCAGAAATAGAATTGAAGGACCTTCCGTCGCACCTCAAGTACGTTTTCCTTGGAGAACACAACACCTTGCCGGTGATCATCTCCAACAAGTTGACCACCGGTCAAGAAGACAAGTTGGTGAAAGTGCTAAAAGAGCACAAGACAGCCCTTGGATGGACCATTGCGGATATCAAAGGGATAAGCCCTTCAACTTTCATGCATAGGATCTTACTTGAGGATGAAGCCAAACCCTCTAGGCAACCTCAACGAAGGTTAAATCCACCAATGATGGATGTGGTCAAGAAGGAAGTGTTGAAGCTCCTCCAAGCGGATATGATCTTCCCTATTTCGGATAGCACTTGGGTTAGTCCAACCCAAGTGGTTCTAAAGAAAGGAGGCATCACCATGGTGGAAAATCAACATGGAGAGATGGTCCCGAGCAAAACACAAACCGGATGGAGAGTTTGCATTGACTACCGCAAGCTCAACAAGGTAACACGTAAAGACCATTTCCCATTACCCTTTATTGACCAAATGTTGGAACGTCTTACAGGTCATCAGTACTACTGCTTCCTTGATGGATATTCGGGTTATTTCCAAATAGCCATCGCACCGGAAGATCAAGAAAAGACGACGTTCACTTGCCCATTTGGCACTTTTGCGTACCGCAAAATGCCATTTGGACTTTCCAACGCACCCGGCACCTTCCAACGGTGCATGATAAGTATTTTCTCCGAATACATAGTGATAGGTGATGGAATCACTATCAATTAGGGTAGTTTTTAGAGTCTTTTTATTACATTAGTGTCGGTTTATGCTACTAACTCCTTGATCCAGACGAAGAATACTAAAAGAAGATAAAGAAGGAGTCATAAGCACTTAGGAGTGAAGATCGATCACGAAGCAAAGCTTCTGTTGCCTCACCGCCCCAGCGGGTCCTTGCAGTCGCCCCTACGGATGACGTTTTCCACTGGAGCGCTCCCTCCACCTTCACCAGCGCCAACCATGAAGCGTGTCACCGCCCCTACGCCACTACTTGGTGCACCTGCGGTGTCCTCCATTGAAGAAACGAAGACCAGCTCCCCTGCCCCTCAATGTGGGAGTTGGAAGACGAAGAGGTTGTGTCACCGCCCCTGCATTGACATAGGGATGCCCCGGCGGCTTGGCATCAGAAACGCCAGTAAAGCGAAAGGTCAGACGTTGAAGTGCATTGAAGATCCGACCCAACGGAATTGTGTAGCCGCCCCAACGGCTCTGAAGAAGATCAACCAATTCTGCCTAAACCGCCCCTGCGGTTCCTGAAGGCCGCCCCTGCGGTTTAACGCCAGAAGCTTTACTCCAGCTGTTTACACCACCTTTATGGCATTTAAGGTGGTTGTTTTGGCCCGGCCATTTACTCCTATATAGTGTATTTTGTAGTATAAATAGTCCTTGGTTGATTGCTAGAATGATCCATCTTATCATCTTGTTAACCAACAAATTATCCACTTAGATTGTCTTGCTACCTTGTAATGAGTTGCTAGACTCCCTTGCTACATTGGGTTGGTTTGAAGCTGCATTGTTACTTTGGTTGTAAGTAATTTATAATATAAGTTTTCATTCAGTAATACTTTGTGTTTCCTTGATCTTCATTGTCTAATTGCATGTTTACTATTGCTTGAGATTGATCACCTTAGGTTCTAAAGTGCATGTAAACAACTAGGATTAATAGGTTCCGGGTTCGGGTCTTTAATCTAGTAGCAACTTTAAGTAATAACGGGTTGTGATTACTTAAAGAAAAGGAACACAAATATAAAGATAAGTTTAACGGTTTTAATCTTCTCTTTATATCCCTTAGTCTTTGTTTGAAAGCGAACTTGTTATTTGTTCTTGTAGGTTTACAGAACTTTAACCTGTTAAGTTGTGTTGATGCCGGTTGGCTCAACACATATATACGATCGAGACGGGAGATTACTTGAAAACTTGTAAAAGGAACTCACCAAAGTAGCAATTGCATGCTTAGAATCAACCTAGTGTAGATTCACCCATCATTGTCTTACTTGTCGCATTAATCGTTTTCATAAGTTTTTGTGCATCAATTCAACCAAACCCCCCCCCTTGTGTTACTTGTCACTATAATCGATAATTGCATCTAAAACACCTTAACTCTCTTGGGTTCGACCCTTATTTAATCACTATACTTGTTCTTAGTGCTAAGTCGGGATTTACTTTTGATTGGGTATAGACGACCATAGAAATAACCTCGGTCAAATTTTGGCGCCGTTGCCGGGGAGTTTTAGTGTTTTATTATTATTATTATTTATTATTGGTTTGAACCATTTTTTATGGTTCAAACCCGTGCTACTAATTCCGGCTTTGCTTCTTTTGATCCAGAAATTGAGAGGACGCACATCCGGCAACAAAGACAACAACAACTTCAACAAGAGATGGCTGACCATACCCTTCGTCAAATTACGCAGCCCACCTTGGCTCAAAACCCTCTTCCAATCACTATACCGGCATTAGGGGAAGGAGTCAACTTTGAGCTCAAGCCGGGCCTCATTCACTTGCTCTCATCCTTCCATGGGCTAAGTGGTGAAGACCCCATCAAGCACCTTGGGAAGTTCCATACCGTGTGTATGAGCATGAAGCCGGCCAACATTACCGAAGAACAAATCAAGATGAGGGCATTCGGCTTCAGACTCAACGATTCGGCGGATGATTGGTATTACCACCTTTCATCCGGGAGTATCGACATTTGGGAGAACCTTCACAAAGTGTTCTTGGAGAAATACTTTCCATCTAAGAAGGCCAATAGCTTGAAGAAAGCTATAAGCAACATCGAGCAAGAGGCAACCGAAACTCTCTACGAGTACGTCAAAAGGTTTGCACGCCTCTGATTCAGCTGTCCTTTTCACGGATATTCAACTCAAGATCTAGTCTTGTACTTGTACAATGGCTTGCTAGACAATGAAAGGAGGATCGTCGATGTGGCTTGCGGAGGTAATATTTTCAACTCTACTCCTGACCTTACTTTGGAAAAGATACAGGAACTAGCGGAAGGAACTCGGAACTTTGGAAAGACCCCGGCTAAGAAAGGAGTTCATGCTGTGAGTTCCGGGAAGAGTGAGATTTCCACAGAGCTCGCGGAATTGAAGGAAATGGTGAAGAGGCTAACACTTATGGGAACACCGCAACAGCTCAAAGCTTGTGGAGTTTGTGCTGACCCGTACCATCCAATAGACATGTGTCCACAAGTCCAGGATGACGATGTTGAGGTAAACACAATGGGATATGGACAACCACAGTAGCAAAGACCTAGGAACGATCCCTATGCACAGAATTTCATGCCAAATTGGCGTGACCAACAGAATTTTTGTTGGAGGGATCAACAAAACCAACAACAACAGCCCCGCCAAGGTAAGTATCACTCAACTGAAGATATGTTGTAGGTTTTGACTAAACACTTTGCTACTCATGTCCAAACAAAAGAATCTAGCATCAAGAACCTTGAACAACAGGTTAGTCAAATGGCGGAAGCTATTTCAAGGACCGAATCAAGGCTTTACGGAGGATTGCCTTCCCAGACGTTTATAAACCCCAAGGAGAATTTTAGTGCCCTAACATTAAGGAGTGGGAAGGAAATCCAACAAGAACCAACAAAAGAATCACAAAGCAAACCTTCTATCGTTTTTTCCGCACCCACAGCCGCCCTTGCGGCTGCAGCTACGCCCAACACAGAAAGGACGACGCCCCTGCGGCTGGCTGTCCCCGCCCCTACGGTGACAACCCCTAAGCCACCCCTGCGCCTTCAAGCTGACGCCCCTGCGGAAAACACAACAAAGGGTCCTACTGAAAAGTATACTTACGTCCGGCCTAACTTTCCGCCACTATACTCCGAAAAGCCACCAGCTCCTTTTCCTGAGGCCTTGAAGGAGAGAAGAATCATAGAGGACAAGGACCTCTTTGAGACTTTCTCCAAATGCGAGGTAAACATTCCCCTCCTCAAGAGGAATCAGAAGCTAAAGGGGAAACAGAAAGTGCAAGTGAGTGAGCATTTGTCGGCAGTTTTCTAACGGAGAATGCCCAAGAAGTGCAGCGATCCGGGCATGGTAAGCATTCCTTGTGTTATAGGGGAAACCCGCTTTGACAAAGCAATGCTTGATCTCGGTGCTTCTATCAATGTTTTACCATATTCGATTTACAAATCACTTGGCCTTGGACCATTAATGGAAACTAGGATTGTAGTACAACTTGCTGATAGATCTAATGTGTACCCGAAAGGAATAATGAAGATGTATTAGTAATGGTAGACAATCTAATATTCCCGGCTGATTTTTTTGTAATGGATATGGAAAATGATTCACATGTTGCACCCATTCTGTTAGGTAGGCCATTTCTGAAAACGGATAGGACTAAAATTGATTATGTTAGTGGTAAATTGACCATGGACTTTGATAGAGAAGTAGTGGAATTTGACATCTATGATGCAATGAGATTTTAGTGATGATCATTCTTTATGTGCTATTGACATTGTTGAACCTTTTGTGCAAGATGTTTTTGATAACTCTGATGTGGATGAATTAAGAAATGTGATTGAGCATGACATTGATGGTTTCAAATCAGATTATGTGTTAACATCTAGCATGAAAGAGGTCCTAGCCCAATTAGATGGGCATAAAAGGCTACCTATCTCCAATTTGGCCATTGGGCCCACTTTACTAACCCCAAGCGAGAAGCTTGTTCCGTCCATAGTGCAGGCACCTGAAATAGAATTGAAGGACCTTCCGTCACACCTCAAGTATGTTTTCCTTGGAGCACACAATACCTTGCCGGTGATTATCTCCAACAAGTTGACCACCGGACAAGAAGACAAGTTGGTGAAAGTACTAAAAGAGCAAAAGACGGCCCTTGGATGGACTATTGCAGACATCAAAGGGATAAGTCCTTCCACTTGCATGCATAGGATTCTACTTGAGGACGAAGCCAAGCCCTCTAGGCAACCTCAAAGGAGGTTGAACCCGCCAATGATGAATGTGGTAAAAAAGGATGTGTTGAAGCTCCTCCAAGCGGATATGATCTTTCCTATCTCGGATAGCACTTGGGTTAGCCCGACCCAAGTAGTTCCAAAGAAGGGAGGCATCACTATGGTGATAAATCAACATGGAGAGATGGTCCCAAGTAAAACACAAACCGGATGGAGAGTTTGCATTGACTATCGCAAGCTCAATAAGGTAACACGAAAAGACCATTTTCCATTACCTTTTATTGATCAAATGTTGGAACGTCTTGCAGGTCACAAGTACTACTGTTTCCTGGATGAATATTCGGGCTATTTCCAAATAGCCATCGCACCAGAAGATCAAGAAAAGACGACGTTCACTTGCCCATTTGGCACTTTCGCATATCGCAGAATGCCATTTGGATTTTGCAACGCACCAGACACTTTCCAACGGTGCATGATAAGTATTTTCTCCGAATACAAAGAAAATTTCATTCAAGTCTTCATGGACGATTTTACCGTCCATGGAGATAGTTTTGACGCATGTTTAGGGCATTTGAAACTTGTTCTTGAAAAATGTGTTGAAACTAATTTAGTTCTTAATTTGGAAAATTGTCATTTCATGGTCGAACGAGGAATTGTGCTAGGACATGTAATATCCTCAAAAGGGATAGAGGTAGATAAGGCAAATGTTGATGTTATTCGAAATTTACCTTATCCTACTAAAGTTTTGGAAATCCGATCTTTTCTTGGTCATGCAGGTTTCTACCGACGGTTCATCAAAGATTTTTCAAAAATCTCGGCACCCCTGTGTGAATTGCTCAAGAAAGATGTGTCCTTCATAGTGGGTGAGGATTGCAAGAAGGCTTTCGACACTTTGAAAGCATGTCTCACCACCGCACCAATCATCCGTTCCCCGGATTGGGAGAAATATTTTGAAATCATGTGTGACGCCAACAACTACGCCGTTGGAGCTGTCTTAGGACAAAAAGACGGACGGGCCTCCCATGTAATCCATTATGCGTCTATGACACTCAATGGAGCGCAAAGGAATTACTCTACCACCGAGAAGGAGATGTTAGCAGTGGTTTTTGCCCTTGAGAAATTCCGGCAGTACCTACTTGGGGTATAGGTAATTATCTTCACTGACCATGCAACTCTTTGGTACCTCATGGAAAAGAAGGAGGCAAAGCCACGATTGATCCGTTGGGTGCTTCTTCTAAGCGATTTTAACCTAGAGATAAGGGACAAGAAGGGAGCTGAGAACCTGGTGGCCGATCATTTGAGCAGACTAGTGCAAGAGGAAGAAGATCCAGAAAAAAGAGAGATAGCCGGAAGTTTTCCAGACGATACATTCTACACAACTCTCTGTTGTGTAACCGCCCCCGCGCCTCACACCAGCCCCCCCTGCGGCTCCGTCTAGGCGCCCTTGCGGATTTGTCGACAGAGGTTTGTCTTAAGCTCCAATCTTTTAAGCCTTGGTTTGCTGACATTGTGAACTTCATTGTCAGGAAGGAGTATCCTCCAGACTTCACCAAGGAACAACGAGAGAAGGTAAAAGCTGAAGCTCGACACTACGTTTGGGACGATCCTTACCTTTGGAAGCATTGTAGTGACCAAGTGATCCGGCGTTGCATTCCGGACAATGAGGTAGAATCCGTCCTAACTTTCTGTCATTCTGAAGCATGTGAGGGGCACTTTGGGGCAAACAAAACTTCTAGAAAAGTTTTGGATGCCGGTTTCTTTTGGCCACACATTTTTCGAGACGCTTTTGCATTTTGTAAAGTGTGTGATAGATGCCAAAGGGTAGGAAATCTTTCAAGGAGACATGAAATGCCCCAATCCTCTCTTATATTTTGTGAAATATTTGATATTTGGGGAATTGATTTCATGGGGCCATTTCCTACTTCATTCGGGAACACATATATTTTGATTGCGGTAGACTATGTTTCCAAGTGGGTGGAAGCAAAGGTCACCAAAACTGATGATTCAAAAGTAGTTGCAGCTTTTCTGAAGGAAAATATCTTTGCAAGATTTGGAATCCAAAAAGCCTTAATCAGTTTATCATCCACAAACAAACGGCCAAGCTGAGGTGTCCAACCGGGAAATAAAGACCATCCTTGAAAAGAAGGTTTCTCCCGGGCGGAAGGATTGGAGTGCAAGGCTAAATGACGCCCTATGGGCATATCGGACAGCCTAAAAAACTCCTATCGGGATGTCCCCTTTTAGGCTCGTGTTTGGGAAAACTTGCCACCTACCGGTGGAGTTAGAGCACAAAGCTTGGTGGGCAGTAAAGAAGTGCAACATGAACATAGAGGAAGTGGGAGAATTCCGGAAGCTCCAACTGCAAGAGTTGGAGGAACTGAAGCTAGATGCATATGACCATGCTACCACATACAAAGAAAAGACCAAAGCATGGCATGACCGGAACATTCTCCGAAAGGACTTCAAGGTAGGTAATAAGGTACTTCTCTTTCAATCCCGTTTGAAACTCTTTGCAGGTAAGCTACGTTCGAGATGGACATGGCCGTTCATAGTAGCCGAAGTATACCCTCACGGGGCTGTGGATCTCGATGATTCCCAAACGCACAAGGTGTTTTAGATGAACGGACAAAGGCTAAAGCTTTACCTTGAAGGAGTCAAGAACGATCCGATTGACGAAATGGTACTGGAGGAAGCACAGTCAGAGAAGTAGAGATCTTTCGTCAAGCCAACGACGTAAAACAAAGGCGCTTCTCGGGAGGCAACCCGAAGGAATAAGAAGAGGAGCTTCTGTCAAGAAAACCGCCCCTGCAGCTTTGTATCCCGCCCATGCGGTGACACTAATGCCTAGCGCCGCCCCCGGCGTTGGGCCTGCTCCTGCCACACGCCTGTCACCGCCCCTGTAGTGACATCCCGACGCTCCTACGGCGGCCATCCTTGACACGAATTCCTAGCGCCGCCCCCGGCGCTGAGCCTATGTGACCCTCTCCCTTGTCGCCGCCCCCGCGGCGACAAACTACCGCCCCTGCGGGTTTACCCAAAAAAGAAAAAAAAAGAGGATCTTGAAAAACGCCTACACCTACCACGCACCACCCACCAACCTTCTTCACCAAACACAAACCCTCCAAACCCCTCTTCTCCAGAAACACCCTCACGCCCCTGCGCCCTCTGCCCACCAACAATCTCGCCGACGCCCCTGCGCCGCCTCCGACAGCCAGCCACCAGTCGAAATGCCCCTGCGCCACCCTCTCCCACTACCCCCTTACTCTCTCACAACCCTACGGCCTTCCTCCTCACCCACTTCACACATTCCACTCCAGATACACCGCCGGCGAGACTAACACACCAAGGAAGTCACCGGAGCAGCCTCAGCAACACCCTTTCCATCGCTCCCCAGAAATCACCTCTGCACTTCTCCCGCACCTGCGGCTGCAAGCATCCACCCGTGCGCCTCACCACCCCCGTGCCTGCATAGCCGCCCTTACGGAAATCACACCAGAGAGGTCGTTTTCTTTTCCTTATTTTGACATTTGCTAATCCTTTGCTTCAATTACTTTCAAGAATGGAAGCCTCAAGGAAACACAAGATGACCGACGTAGAGAAGGAGAGTTATAGGATTGTGCAGGATCGAGTTGTGTATGCAACTTGATTTTTGCATATTCCGACTTTGGAGAAACTAGGCATGCTAGAGAGCATGCAAGCGTTTTTGGCGAATGCCGGGCTCGGAGACTTCCTCCAGAAAAGTGCTCCAACATATCCCGAGCTCAGTAGACAGTTTATCTCCACTTTCATAATGGAGAAGGAAGACCACGTGTATATTGGCCTCACCTTCAAGTTCAACAAGGTGAAATACACTCTTGACTACGCCGATCTACGGGAGGCCTTTGGGGTGACTCTAAACCCCTGTCCGAACTGGTGGGATCCAATACCGGCCCCAGACTTGTGCGAGTTTTGGCAGGCAGCTACCGGGTCAGAATTCCATGCTGGGGGTGAGTACTCCAACAAACTCACTCACCCCGGCTTGAGGCTGATTTCAAAGATCCTTATGAGTGTCTTCTGTGGACACAAAGAGGAAAACAAGGTCGCTCTTAAGGACCTCCCACTACTCTACTCCTGCCTTCCACAAAGCGAGAAGGTGATGGATTGGCCCTCTCTCTTCCTTGCCGCTTTGAAGCGGATCAGGAGGGATGAGTCGAGGGATATTGTCGGCGGTGGGGTGATCTCTTTGATCGCCTCACAAGTGATGGAACTGTCCAAGTTAGAGGACGGGATGGTGGCTCCTCTCTACACTGAGGGGATTCTTAGGAGGTGCAAGCTCCTCCGGCGGGACGGGGAGAACCTATTTTTGATCTCCCTTGCATATGGGAGCCACCTCACCTACCTCCCCCGGCCTTTACCATTAGGAGGTGAGCTCTCCGAGCTCTACATTCCGGCAGATCCTTTCGTGCCGAGGAGGCCACTAGTGGCCATTGTGGAGAGACATGCTGCCAGCTCCAGCCGGGCTCATCAGGAGGAGCACCTGCCCATCCCAGATGACGAGGAGATGCCCACGGAGGCACCAGAGGAGGACCCGGCCCTTGCGAGCCTTCAGGCTCAGATGGCGGCTCTGACGACCCAGCACTGGACATGGCAGTCCGATTACCAGCGGATTATGCTGGAGCAGCAGCAGAGCTGGCAAACCATTTTTGCCACCTCCATGACCTCACACTTTGACCAAAGGCAGGACGCCTAGCAGGCAGCCCAACAGCAGCAGTTGGAGGCTCAGTAGCTGGAGGCTCAGCAGCTGGCTTGGCAGGCCAATTTTGAGACCTGTTTTGGCCGCCGGATGGAGGCCCAACAGGACCGCATTGATGATATCTACCGTCGGCAGGACCACTTCTTCCGCCACTTCCCTTACCCACCGGAGGAGGGTCCAGGTGGTCCATCCGGACCACCCCACTGAGGGGTACATTTCTTTTCCTTCTCCCACATTTATCTTTGACTCATTTCCACTTTGAGGACAAAGTGTACTTCAAGTATGGGGGAGAGATATATCATTGCTTGTACAGTTCATTGAGTTGTTTTGTTGTTTTTGGAGTTTTTTTTTGCATTGTTGAATTTAGTTTGATATTCAAGTAAAAAAAAAGCCAGTGAAGTGAAAAAGGCATGGAAATCCTTGGATAAACCGAAAACTCGAAAGGGCGGTTTAGGTAAAAAGAAGGTAGTCCGACCAACCTTAGGTTGGTACAAAATTGGACTTGAGGGATGTGAGTTAAAGTGAGAAAAGAAGAAGAGTGGCAAGGTGAAAACCCGAAAGGGCGCCTTGGAAAAATAAGCGACACCGAGCGTCGGATTCCCTTCCGGCGTTTTGGCGACATAAGAAGGGGAGTAATAAGGAGGTTGTCCGGGTAGGCCACTCTTGGAGCGATAAGAATGGTAGTATTTCTTTTTCTCACATTTCCTCTCTTTTCCTTCTTTCTTTCTTGGCTTTTCTCTCTTGTTTTTCATTATCTTTCTGCTTGCTCATGCTTCTTGAGGCCTTTGAGTCTAGTTGATGTCAATTGTTTTTACTCGGGGCGAGTAAAAGGTCTAAGTATGGGGGAGTTTGATAGGTGATGGAATCACTATCAATTAGGGTAGTTTTTAGAGTCTTTTTATTGCATTAGTGTCGGTTTATGCTACTAACTCCTTGATCCAGAAGAAGAATACTAAAAGAAGCTAAAGAAGGAGTTATAAGCACTTAGGAGTGAAGATGGATCACGAAGCAAAGCTTCTGTTGCCTCACCGCCCCAGCGGGTCCTTGCAGCCGCCCCTGCGGATGCCGTTTTCCACTGGAGCGCTCCCTGCGCCTTCACCAGCGCCAACCATGAAGCGTGTCACCACCCCTGCGCCACTACTTGGCGCCCCTGCGGTGTTCTCCATTGAAGAAACGAAGACCAGCTCCCCAGCGCCTTACACTGCGGCGCTACCTGCGCCTCAACGTGGGAGCTGGAAGACGAAGAGGCTGTGTCACCGCCCCTGCGCTGACATAGGGCCGCCCCGGCGGCTTGGCATCAGAAACGCCAAGAAAGCGAAAGGTCCGACGTTGAAGTGCATTGAAGATCCGCCCCAGTGGAATTGTGTAGCCGCCCCAGCAGCTTTGAAGAAGATCAACCGATTTTTCCTAAACCGCCCCTGCGGTTCCTGAAGGCCGCCCCTGCGGTTTAACGCTAGAAGCTTTACTCCGGCTGTTTACACCACCTTTGTGGCATTTAAGGTGGCTGTTTTGGGCCGGCCATTTACTCCTATTTAGTGTCTAATGTAGTATAAATAGTCCTTGGTTGATTGCTAGAATGATCCATCTTATCATCTTGTTAACCAACAAATTATCCACTTAGATTGTCTTGCTACCTTGTAATGAGTTGCTAAACTCCCTTGCTACATTGGGTTGGTTTGAAGCTACATTGTTACTTTGGTTGTAAGTACTTTATAATATAAGTTTTTATTTAGTAATACTTTGTGTTTCCTTGATCTCCATTGTCTAATTGCATGTTTACTATTGCTTGAGATTGATCACCATAGGTTCTAAAGTGCATGTAAACAACTAGGATTAATAGGTTCGGGGTTCGGGTCTTTAATCTAGTAGCAACTTTAAGTAATAACGGGTTGTGATTACTTAAAGAAAAGGAACACAAATATAAAGATAAGTTTAACGGTTTTAATCTTCTCTTTATATCCCTTAGTCTTTGTTTGAAATCTAACTTGTTATTTGTTCTTGTAGGTTTACGGAACTTTAACCTGTTAAGTTGTGTTGATGCCGGTTGGCTCAACACATATATACGATCGAGACGGGAGATTACTTGAAAACTTGTAAAAGGAACTCACAAAAGTAGCAATTGCATGCTTAGAATCAACCTAGTATAGATTCACCCATCATTGTCTTACTTGTCGCATTAATCGTTTTCATAAGTTTTTGTGCATCAATTCAACCAAACCCCCCCCCTTTGTGTCACTTGTCACTATAATCGATAATTGTATCTAAAACACCTTAAGTCTCTTGGGTTCGACCCTTACTTAATCACTATACTTGTTCTTAGTGCTAAGTCGGGATTTACTTTTGATTGGGTATAGACGACCATAGAAATAACCTCGGTCACATAGAAAACTTTATTGAAGTCTTCATGGACGATTTTACCGTCCATGGAGACAGTTTTGATGCATGTTTAGGACATTTAAAACTTGTTCTCGAAAAATGTGTTGAAACCAATTTGGTTCTTAATTTGGAAAAATGTCATTTCATGGTCGAACAAGGAATTGTGCTAGGACATGTAATATCCTCAAAAGGGATAGAGGTAGATAGGGAAAAAGTTGATGTAATTCAAAATGTACCTTATCCTACTAATGTTCGGGAAATCCGATCTTTTCTTGGTCATGCAGGTTTCTACCGACGTTTCATCAAAGATTTTTCAAAGATCTCGGCACCCCTATGTGAATTGCTCAAGAAAGACGTCACCTTCATAGTAGATGAGAATTGCAAGAAAGCTTTCGACACTTTGAAGGCATGTCTTACCACCGCAACAATCATCCGTTCTCCGGATTGGGAGAAACATTTTGAAATCATGTGTGACGCCAGTGATTACGCCGTTGGAGCCGTCTTAGGACAGAAAGACGGACGGGCTTCCCATGTGATCCATTATGCGTCTATGACACTCAATGGAGCGCAAAGGAATTACTCTACCACCGAGAAGGACATGTTAGCGGTGGTTTTTGCCCTTGAGAAATTCAAGCAGTACCTACTTGGGGTAAAGGTAATTATCTTCACTGACCTTGCAGCTCTTAGGTACCTCATGGCGAAGAAGGAAGCAAAACCACGATTGATTCGATGGGTGCTCCTTCTTAGTGAGTTTAACCTAGAGATACGGGACAAGAAGGGGGCTCAGAACCTTGTGGCCGATCATTTGAGCAGACTAGTGAAAGAAGAGGAGGATCCAGGAAAAGGAAGAGAGATAGTTGGAAGTTTTCCAGACGATACATTTTACACAACTCTTTGTTTTGTAACCACCCCCGCGCCTCACACCAGCCGCCCCAGCGGCCAGCCGCCCCAGCGGCCAGCCGCCCCTGCGGCCAGCCGCCCCTGCGGCCAGCCGCCCCTGCGGCCAGCCGCCCCTGCGGCCAGCCGCCCCTGCGGCTCAGTCTAGGCGCCCCTGCGGATTTGTCGACAAAGGTTTGTCTTAAGCTCCAGTCTTTTAAGCCTTGGTTTGCTGACATTGTGAACTTCATTGTCCGGAAAAAGTATCCTCCAGACTTCACCAAGGCACAACGAGAGAAGGTAAAGGCTGAAGCTCGATACTACGTTTGGGACGATCCTTACCTTTGGAAGCATTGTAGTGACCAAGTGATCCGACGTTGTATTCCGGACAATGTGGTACAATCCGTCCTAACTTTCTTTCATTCTGAAGCATATGGGGGACACTTTGGGGCAAACAAAACTACAAGAAAATTTTTAGATGCCGGTTTCTTTTGGCCACACATTTTTCGAGACGCTTTTGCGTTTAGAAAAGTGTGTGATAGATGCCAAAGGGTAGGAAATCTTTCAAGGAGACATTAAATGCCCCAATCCTCTCTTATATTTTGCGAAATATTTGACGTTTGGGGAATTGATTTCATGGGGCCGTTTCCTACCTCATTCGGGCACACATATATTTTGCTTGCGGTGGACTATGTTTCCAAGTGGGTGGAAGCAAAGGCCACAAAAATTGATGTTCAAAAGTGATTGTAGCGTTTCTTAAGGAAACCATTTTCACACGATTTGGAATTCCGAAAGCCTTAATCAGCGATAGGGGTACCCATTTCTGCAACAAGACGATCACAACTCTCCTTAAGAAGTATCACGTCCACGAACGAATGTCAACAACTTATCATCCACAAACAAATGGCCAAGCTGAGGTATCTAACCGGGAAATAAAAACCATCCTTGAAAAGACGGTCTCTCCCGGACGAAAGGATTGGAGTGCAAGGCTAAATGACGCCCTATGGGCATATCGGACAGCCTACAAAACTCCTATCGGGATGTCTCCTTTTAAGCTCGTGTTTGGGAAAGCCTGTCACCTACCGGTGGAGCTAGAGCACAAAGCTTGGTGGGCGGTAAAGAAGTGCAACATGAACATAGAGGAAGTGGGAGAATTCCGGAAGCTCCAATTGCAAGAGTTGGAGGAATTGAGGTTAGATACATACTATCATGCCACCGCATACGAAGAAAAGACTAAATCATGGCATGACCGAAACATTCTCCGGAAGGACTTCAAGGTAGGTAATAAGGTACTTCTCTTTCAATCACGTTTGAAACTCTTTGCAGGTAAGCTGCGTTCGAGATGGACCGGGCCGTTCGTCGTAGCCAAAGTATACCCTCACGGAGCTGTGGATCTTTATGATCCCCAAACGCACAAGGTGTTCAAGGTAAACGGACAAAGGCTAAAGTCTTACCTTGAAGGAGTCAAGAACGATCCGATTGATGAGATGGGGCTGGAGGAAGCATAGTTAGAGAAGTAGAGGCCATAGGTCGAGCCAACGACGTAAAACAAAGGCACTTCTCGGAGGCAACCCGAAGGAATAAGAAGAGGAGCCTCTGTCAAGAAAACCGCCCCTGCGGCTCAGTGTCACCGCTCATGCCCAGCACCGCCCCCGGCACTGGGCCAGCGCCTGCAACATACTAGTCACCGCCCCCCGCGGTGACACCCCAACGCCCCTGCGGAGGCCATCCTTGACACGCATCCTCGGCGCCGCCCCCGGCACTGAGCCTGCGTGGCCCCTCTCCCTTGTCACTGCCCCCCGCAACGACAAGCCCCTGCCCCTACGGGTTTACCCAAAAAAGAAAAAAAATAGGATCGCAAAAACATTCCCTACACCTACCCCACTCACCCACTCTCTATCCCCTCACCAACCACATCTCCCTCGCCTTTACCCCTCTCAAACTGCAAACGCCCCTGCGCCCCAACCAAATACTCACCAGCCACCCCTACGACGCCCCTGCGCCACCTCCGACGACAGCCAACCCCTTGCGACGCCCCTGCGCCACCCTCACCAACTCCACCTTCCTCCCTCCAAACTCTCTCACCTTACTACACTCTTCATCACCAACCACCACAAAACTCCACTCCTGCTCCACTTCCGACGATGCCTACACCACCAAAGAAGTCACCGGAACGGCCTCAGCATCACCACCTTCGTCGTTCCCTAGAATTCTCCCTCTGCACTTCTCCCTCCCCTGTGCCTGCAAGCTCCCGCACCTGCGCCTTGCCGCTCATGCGCCTGCTGCAGCCGCCCCTGCGGAAAACACAACAGAGGGTTTGTCTTCTCTCCCTATTTTTGAAAGTTTCTGATTCCTTTGCTAAATCAAATACCAGAATGGAGCCACAAAGGAAATACAAGATGTCTGAAGCTGAGAAGGAGAGGTATAGGAACGTACAGGATCGAGTTGTGTACGCAACTCGGTTTTTGCACATTCCTACATTGGAGAAGCTAGGCATGCTGGAGAGCATGTAGTCTTTTCTGGCCAATGATGGGCTCGGAGACTTCCTACATAGGAGTGCTCCAACATATCCCGAGCTCAGCAGACAGTTCATCTCCACCTTCACCATGGAGAAGGAGGATCATGTGTGTATTGGACTCACCTTCAAGTTCAACAAGGTGAAATACACACTTGATTACCACCAGCTACATGAGGCCTTCGGGGTGACTCTCAACCCCTCCGCAAACTGGTGGGATCCAGTCTCGACCCCGGACCTGTGTGAGTTTTGGCAGGCAGCTACGGGGTCAGATTTCCATGCAGGGGGTGAGTACTCCAACAAACTCACTCACCCTTGCTTGAGGCTCCTCTGCAAGATCCTCATGAGTGTCTTTTGTGGACACAAAGAGGAGAATAAGATCGCCCTCAAGGACCTCTCACTACTATACTCCTGCCTTCCGATGAGCGAGAAGGTGATGGATTGGCCGTCCCTCTTCCTTGCCGCTTTGAAGCGGATTAGGAGGAACGAGCCGAGGGACATTGTCGGCGGTGGAGTGATCTCCTTGATCGCCTCACAGGTGATGGACCTGTCCGAGCTAGAGGACGGGCTGGAGGCTCCCCTTTACACTGAGGGGATGCTTAGGAGGTGCAAGCTCCTACGACATGACGGGGAGAACCTATTTTGGATCTCCCTTGCAGATGGAAACCACCTCACTTACCTCCCTCGGCCTTTACCATTCGGGGATGAGCTCTCCGAGCTCTACATTCCGGCAGATCCCTTCGTACCGAGGCGGCCGCTAGTGGCCATTGTGGAGAGGCATGCTGCGAGCTCCAGCCGGGCTCATCAGGAGGATCACATGCCCATCCCCGACGACGAGAAGATGCCCACTACGGCACCAGATGAGGATCCGGCCCTTACGAGCCTTCAGGATCAGATGGCGGCTATGACCACCCAACACCGGACATGGCAGTTTGACTACCAGAGGACCATGCTGGAGTAGCAGCGGAGCTGGCAGACAAGCTTTGTTGCCTCCATGACCTCCCACTTTAACCAGAGGCAGGAGGCTTGGCAAGCGGCCCAACAGCAGCAGCTGGAGGCTCAGCAGTTGGCTTGGCAAGCCAGCTTTGAGACCTCTTTTGGCCGTCGGATGGAGGCTCAGCAGGACCGCATCGATGACATCTACCGCTGGCAGGAGCACTTCTTCAGCCACTTTCCATACCCACCGGAGGAGGGTCCGGATGGTCCAACAGGACCATCCCACTAGTGGTATCATTTCTCTTCCCTTTTCCACATTTATCTTTGCTTCATTTCCACTTTGAGGGCAAAGTGTACTTCAAGTATGGGGGAGGGACATATCATTGCAGATACAGGTTGTTTTGAGTTGTTTTTCATCGAGTCTTATGAGTTTGAATTCAGTTCGTAATTCAGTAAAAAAAAAAGAAAAAGAAAAAGCCAAAGAAAATAAAAAAGGCATGAAAAATCCTTGGATAAACAAAAAACCCGAAAGGGCGGTTTAGGCAAAAAGAAGGTAGTCCGACCAACCTTAGGTTGGTGCAAAATTGGACTTGAGAGATGTGAGACTAAAGTGAGATCATCAAAGAAAAGAAGAAGAGTGGCAAGGTGAAAACCCGAAAGGGCACCTTGGAAAATGAGCGTCACCGAGTGTAGGTTTCCTTTCCGGCATTTGACGACATAAGAAGGGGAGTCATAAGAAGGTTGTCCGGGTAGGACACTCTTGGAGCAATAAGGATGGTAGTTTCTCACCTTTTTCTCACATTTCCTCTCTTTTCCTTCTTTCTTTCTTGGCTTTTCTTGTGTTTTTATTGTCTTTTCTACTTACCCATGCTTCCTGAGGCCTTTGAGTCTAGTTGTTGTCATTTGTTTTACTTGAGACGAGTAAAAGGTCTAAGTATGGGGGAGTTTGATAGGTGATGGAATCACTATCATTTAGGATAGTTTTTAGAGTCTTTTTATTGCATTTTTGTCGGTTTATGCTACTAACTCCTTGGTCCAGAAGAAGAAGACTAAAAGAAGCTAAGGAAGGAGTTATACGCACTTAGGAGTGAAGTTTGTTCACGAAGCAAAGCTTTTGTTGCTTCACCGCCCCCGCGGAGCCTTGTCACCGCCCCTGCGGGTGACACCTTACTCCGGAACGCTCCCTGTGCCTTCGCCAGCGCCAGCCACGAAGACTGTCACCACACCTACGTCAACCTCTGGCGCCCCTGCGGTGATTGCCCTGAAGAAGCGAAGAGCAGCGCCCTGCGCCTTCCCCTGTGCCTCTGCATGCGCCTCAACTTGGGAGCTAGAAGATGAAGAGTCTGTGTCACCGCCCCTGCGTTGACACTAGGACGCCCCGGCGGCTTGGCATCAGAAACGGCAGGAAGTTGAAGAGTCAGACGTTTGAAGAGCATTACAGATCCGTCCCTGTGGAATTGCCTAGCCGCCCCTGCGGCCATGAAGAAGATCAAGCGTTTTTGCCATCACCGCCCCTGCGGAGTTGAAGGCCGCCCCTGCGATTCAACGATAGAAGCTTTACTCCGGTTGTTTACACCACCTGTATGGCATTAAAGGTGGCTGTTTTGGGCCGGCCATTTACTCCTATTTAGTGTCTTTTGTAGTATAAATAGTCCTTGGTTGATTGCTAGAATCATCCAACTTATCACCCATCGTTTTCCACTTAGAATCCAATTTTCTCATCATTTCCATTGTAATGAGTTGCTAACTCCCTTGCTACATTGGGTTGGTTTGAAGCTGCATTGTTACTTTGGTTGTAAGTTGTGTTTAATATAAGTTTTCATTCAGTAATGCTTTGTGTTTCCTTGATCTTTATTGTCTAATTGCATGTTTTACTATTACTTGAGATTGATCACCTTAGGTTCTAAAGTGCATGCAAAGAACTAGGATTAATAGGTTCCGGGTTCGGGTCTTTAATCTAGTAGTAAACTTTAAGTAATAACGGGTTGTAATTGCTTAAAGAAAAGGAACACAAATATAAAGATAAGGTTAACGGTTTTAATCTATTCTTTATATCCCTTAGTCTTTATTTGAAAGCTAACTTGTTATTTGTTCTTGTAGGTTTACGGAACACTAACCTGTTAAGTTGTGTTGATACCGGTTGGCTCAACACATATATATGATCGAGACGGGAGATTACTTAAAAACTTGTAAAAGGAACTCACCAAAGTAGCAATCGCATGCTTAGGATCAACCTAGTGTAGATTCACCCATCATTGTCTTACTTGTCGCGTTATTCGTTTTCATAAGTTTTTGTGTGCATCAATTCAACCAACCCCCCCCCCCCTTTGTTACTCGTTTCTATAATCAATAATTGCATCTAATAAAATACCTTAACTCTCTTGGGTTCGACCCTTACTTAACCGCTATACTTGTTTTAGTGCTAAGTCGGGATTATATTTTTGATAGGGTATAGACTACCATAGAAATAACCCTCGGTCACCTTGTGATATGGTGGAGTGAAGACAAGACATACCGCTTGACGGGTTGGCTTAGGCGGAAGCACTGATGGAAACGGTATCCAGAGGCGTTGCACTTATTACCGAAAGGGTCGGGTGCTTTATGGGTTGATATCCTTTGAGCAAAGTACCGCATTTAGAGTGATTGGGACATTCGCTAGTTATCATTGTCAAAAAATAGATCAAATATCTAGGGGTGTAGCTTGGGGAGTTTGTGAGACGCTTAGAGATGGTGTTGCTTGGAGGGTTAAAAATGGCCATAATGTTCGCTTTTGGCAAGATCGTTGGCTCGATTTGAGACCCTTCTCTCAGCTGGACCTTGGGAGTATCGATGATATCCTTGTTGAGGCCAAAGTAAGTGACTTGTGAGTCGTTAATCAGGGATGAAGTTGGCCCTTTCTCCATTTCTTGCTTCCCACTACGCTATTGTTCAATTTGGTTTCCATTAGAATTTTGGAACCCCAAAATCAGCGATACCCCTTGCCGGCCTCTTAGTCCCAATGGTGAGTACTCCATCAAAACTGGGTAATCTTTCGTTAAGCATGTCCATGTTTCGATCCTTGACAACTCCATCTATACCATTATATGGAAGCTTGAGGTGCTAGAGAAAGTGAATGTGTTCCTTTAGCTTGCGGTTCTAGGAAAAGTACTAACCAATATTGAGCGTCACAAGAGACACTTGTCCACTCACCCGCATTATGAACTATGCCCCATGATTCCCGAAACCCTATTACACATATGTCGGGATTGTCCCTCTCCGCTATGTTGTGGGAGTCCTTAGTCCCAAATAAGAAGCTCTCAGGTTTCATGGTTGCCCCCCCTATGAAGCATGGTTTACAACCAACGTTGAAAACAACTTTGACAAACTCTACAATGTCCATGTGATAACTCCACCTTTGATATTAATTGTTTTTTATTTAAATGATGGAAGACTTAACATAAATGCGGTTATTATAAACTAACAAATATCGATTATATGTCTAGATTTCTTGTCTTGGTTTGTTTATTAAATATGAGTATAGGTATTGGACTATATTACAAGGGAACGTCTTAGCTGAAGATTTACTACAACAACCAACATTCAAACGAGAAGATCTAGGAGATGAAGATCTCAAAGCGGCCAAAACGTCCAACCAAGAAGATAGACGTTTAAGAGAAAATCTTGGAGAAGATCTCAGTGAAGAATTCAAACAGCTACGAAGTTTCTTGATGATCTGGAATGGCTGTAGAGAAGAACATCAAACGGCTATCAAGCAAACATTTTGAAGAGAAGATGTTGGAGAAGATCTTGGTTGAAGATTCTACTCAACAGCTAGCACTCAAACGACACATGAGAAGATCTCCCTTTAACAAACATTGTATTCTATGGAAGAAAGAAGTTGGAACGGCTAAGAGATAAACGGCTAGAAGAAGATCCTCCATAGGAGACCATATATATAAAGAAGACATTGATTGAAGATGAAGACACCGAGCTTACAAGTGAAACAATCCAAGTCATCTTCATCAATCCAAAAGTTTATCTTCCTCTTTGAGCGTACTTAAGTTCATTTGTTAGAGTGAGATAAACACAAGAGCTACATTGACATATCATCTTAGTGTTATACTCGAGTGTGTTCCTCTACGAAGTAACTAGGCTATTATTACTAGAATAGAGTTGACTAGATCGTAGCATTGAGGCTACAAAGAGAGAAGAAGGAAAGTTCTTCTAGGTTGTATCTAGGACTCACAATAAGCAGATAATAGATTGTTAGAATCGTAGGGTCAGAAACCCTAGGCGGAGAGTAGGCTGTTAGGGCCGAACTTCGTAAACACATCGTGTGTCGATCTTTTATTTTCCGCACATTCTATCGCTTATATTGCGACTAACAATTTTTTGTAGGTTTCGAAGTCAAGGCATTGAAATCCACTTTAAAGCCTTGAAAAACAGTTTTGTAACAAAGCGCAGAGATCGACTTCAAGGCCTTGAGATTCATTTCAAAGTCTTAATATCCGATATTGCGAAAAGTTTTCATACTCTATTCAACCCCCCTCTAGAACCCTTCTAGAGTATTTATATCCTTATTAATCACCTACTCGGTTATTCACCCTAGTGTATGATCTTTGCTGATGTTGAGTGGTGGTTATGGAAATGAAGGAACAATTGGATGTTTAATAGTGTTGCTCATCCTCTCAATCTCGCTTAGCTTGTTGTCAATCAAGCCAATGATTATTTCTCTATCTCTATAGAGCTGGGATCATGGGTAAAATTAAAAGGAACGAGAAGTCTTTCATTCGTTGGCTTTCCCCCGAGTTCGGTTAGGTTGAGTGGAAATTCGACGGTTATGTCAACCATGTGAACGGGGTGGTTGTTGTTGATGATATCTTACGCGGAGATGGTGGGCAGTGGATCAGAGGAGGGTTCATAATATTTGTTTCAATATATTTATAAAACAAACTAAATATATAAAATATTTTTAAATTTCATCTAAGTAAAATAAGTAAAGTAAAAGCTCTAATTTACATTACAAAATTTATATAAATTTTTATTTATTTATTTAGTTTATAGATTTTATTGTTTATTTTCTAACTTTATATGCAACATATGTTATAAAAAAAATTGTGTCCCTCCAACGAAAGTTTTCTGGCTCCGCCACTGCACACCATCTCAATAGTCTGGTGGAAAGTTTTCTGGCTCCGCCACTGCACACCATCTCAATAGTCTGGTGGAAGTTTGTCATGGCTTCATACGTAGCAACTGCTCTATTCCATTCGACATGTTTTTCGGGAGGCTAATTCGGCCCCAGAATATCTCGCCTCATTTGCTTTCAATTTTCCATTTGGATTACATTTTATTAATGTTCCTCTTGTGGATCTTCTTCCCATATTAACTAACGAATTTAGAGATCGTGCGACTCCTCAACTCATCCTTATTTAATCGGCTTTACTTCCTAATAAATGCGATTTTGCGCTTTACCCTCCTTTTCTTACAACAAAAAGAAGTTATTTCCAAAATCATAGAAATTTTAATTAGCATGCCTCATTTGCTAAGGTAGCAAAGAAAATTTTCAAAAATAAAACCAATTAATAAAATGAATAATAATTAAGTGAACTATTTTGTAGTAAGATTGTGATATTTGTAATAAATTTTGTTACGATTAATACAATTACTATTTATTTTGTTTATTTTAAATCAATTCGAATGTATCCTATGTATAATGACTATGATTTTCATCACAATTAATTCTATTAATTTCAAACTTTCTTTTTGATAAATAAAATTACAGATGTAATGATCTTTTAAAGCTAATAAGCAATAGACTGGTTATAAATTATGATTATATGCATTTCGTAAAGGCATAATTACATGTATCGATTCATGATTATGTATCACCTGCTAATTTTGTAAAGAACCATCATCCTTGAAATTATCATACTTCCGACAATTTTTATAAGTACGTCATATAAAAAGAGATTACCCCGATTTTCATATGTGCAATTTTTAACATGCACAAACGCATTAAAAATATTTAAATGAACAAAAACTTAAACAATTTACTTAAAATAATAAACTAGATATATTTGTGGAGTTGTACATATTACGGGCCTGTTTATTGGTATAATAAGTTTTCCTTGTCTATTCATCTCAGCTAATTCATGTTGTATCCACACTATCTTTTGTCGTCAGTAAACTGGATAATCCGTATGGGCTGAAGAAAATATATTTGTATAAAGCCCAAGTTGAACGAGCCCACTTCAAATTACTGTAGAAATCATATTATTCAGTGCTTTCGTTATATGACGAAAAGGGTTACAAATCGTTTCACAACTTCATTCTAATGCTCTTATATTACTAAATAATAAATTCGTACAATTTATACCCAAATTGATTGATTAATACTTACGTTTTAACCCAACTATCAAAGCAGGAAGAAACAATGATATTATTTTTTTATATAAAAAAAATACAAAGGGACTTGAATATAACCATAATTCGCTAAAAAAAACACAAAGGGACTTCTAAAATAATGAAAAATTGCAAGACTACCATTTGGCTTAGTAGTATAGGACTCATCCGAGTACCAATTGATGTGGTTCTTCTTGTTAGTGACACCGTACCTTTGAGTTTCAAATTCTAGATATTACAATAAAACTTGAGGATGATATTGTTAGATGATCATAGAGTTGTGTAAAATGTCCCTAAAATAAGGCGCATTTTATATAAATATTTTCTGTACTTTTTATTAAAATTTTAATATCACGTGCTTATCTTGAAGAAGATTAGATTCCACCCCGCCATTCGGACCCTTACCATTACGGTCGAGATAGTACGACAACAAATTAAAGCTCTATAAGCAACAAGAAGAAGAGCCAAAGTCATCAAGGTATAATCACTCTTGCTCTTCTTAGGATTCACAAGACGGACAAGAGCATGATGCCTCCTAAGGACATGCCTCTCTTAGGCGTAAGATAAGAATATTGGAGGCAAAGTTCTTTTCCTCACATATAATCCATAACACCAAGGGGATACCTGTAACACCCCAAATTCTTGGAACTCGGGGAGCTACTGGTTAGGACCTCACAATGGGTCCCGACCTTGGTTTAACAACAACATTACTTGGATCTTACAACAAGGCACAAATGTACTTAAAACAACTTCGAAACATAATTTTTTTATTGTATGAATGTACACATGCGACAGCCTTACAAAACATAAACATATACATAACATGTATGCTGTATGGGAGACTTCCCCGCCCCATCTAATGAGTACGTGGACCCGGCTGACCATTCGTTCCGAATCACTCTGGAACTGTCTATCTCTACAAATCTACAACACGGATAAACCGTTAGCTAACAATCCAAATATAAGCAGAATAAGGATAGCACAAACACAAACAAGGTAACATAAAACAATCATCATGCTGGCACACAAACCGGTTATTATCTGTTCATTTAGTGAGTCACCTTATTCCATTTTACAGTTGTGGCACGAGAAATCTTAAGAGTTCTCGCCTCCGTTCCTTATCCTACTGGGTGTAGGTCTAGCTTACCTCCGCCGGTAGCATCACTACAAACCGAGTGTGGACTAGTCCCTAAAGAAACCCCCAGCACCCTCAGGCTAACTGAGCAGAATGCCACCGCCCGTTACTCTTAGGCCAAGGTATAGGTCGGTAGATAATAATTACTAAAATATAACTATAAACATCTCATTCACACACCACTACCATTATTCGTACTCATATCTGGAAGTCAGCTAAGTAAGCCCAAAGGACTTACCTAAATTCAAACATAATCTCGCTATCTCGACTCGGTCTGTAACCGCAGGAACTCAACCGCCTGTTATAAAAGGCAAGTGGATCAATCATGTATCCCACTTAATTAGAAGTCTCTGACTTCTAAGATATTTAACTCTATCATCAGATAAATTACCAAAATACCCTTATACGGATAATTGACTGTTTTACCTCTGGTCCCGAAACTTTATAAAATTCCATAACAAAGTTCCAAACTATTCGTTGGAACTAAAAACCACACTCAAACTCTCAAAGGAAAGTTTGCTAAAGATTTAGAAGAGTTAACTACATTCTTGACTTTCATAAAAAGTCGTCAAGGTCCGCCTTTGGCTTAAGATATGAGAACTGAATAAAAATATAAAAAGTCTAACAAAAATCTCTAAATCTTTTATGCTATGCACTCTATCCATAGTAGTCAGAATTTCCCAAAAATACATAATAAGCACTTCTACACAAATTCCCAAAGTCAGTTCCTAAACCAGAAATTCAGACTTAGCCAAAAACTGAGTATTTCTTAACTGCTCAACCAGTCCACTTTGGACCTTCATAGATCTAAATCCAACCGTTGGATCAACCCCAACTTTTGATACACCACACAATGCATGACACTCTATAACATATTAAAAACGGAACGGTGGATTATGTTTCTAAGGTATCCAAACTTAAGCTCAAACATGACTGCACAACCCAGAAAATTCCAGCACTTAACAATTTCAGCAACATCCAGAAAACTGTCTAAGGTCTCAACTTCAAAAATTCATAACTCCTAAACCACTAGCTGGATTCATCCCAAATTTTAATATGTTCCACCACAATATGCCAACTATATCATATCCAAAATTCAAGTCAAACAGAGATCAAACTCTTATTCAAAACTATCTCTCAAAACAGCATCCCATGCTGTTTTTCCCAACACTCAGCACAGTTATAAAAACTGTGTGAGGAGTCAACTTTGAGACACCATAACTCTCAAACCGTAGCATGGATTCCTCTAAAATTTTTCTATGATCTACTATACTATATCAACTATAACTTGTCAGAAATTCAAGTCTAACAGAAGTCAATAACCCCTCCAAATTTATTCCACAAAACTGCATCTCAAGCAAATTTCCTCAAACTCAGCACACTAAAAAAAAAACTGCATGAATAGCCAACTTCGAAATACTATAACTCTCACACCGTAACTCCGATTGTTCCCAAATTTTAGTATGATATACTATGCAACACTGGCTACAATATATCCGAATTTCATCAAGAAAGGAGGTGTCTAACATACCTAAATCTGGACTCGAAAATGCCTGCTTGTCACTTCATGCACATTCAACAATCCGAGATCCTTCTCGCTACTGCTGTGTTTCTGTACAAGGTTTGCAAGTATCCATCAGAGATCAAAAGCCTAATAAAATATCTTACAAAACCACATCACATGCTGTTTTGTGAGATAGCCTAACCTAAACATCAACAGGTCGAAACTCCTTAGAAGTAAACAAGGGCTCCTCATCTAGACACAACAAAAACTCCTTCTATCGATGTATAGGGAGGATACATATTACACGAAATTCCCTCACGAAACTATTAAGAACTACAGAGGCTAAGTCCGGCTACCTTTCTGCAGTATGGACGGAAGTTCGACGCCAATGGGAACTCCGGTGGTGGCCAATATCGACGGCGGAGATAAGAGTAACCGGTTGTCGCTTTCCCCTCACGCAGTCGGTTACAATGCACACAGTGAAGCGGTCGAGGCTGCTTGCGTCGGCGATGAAGGCCTCCGGTAGTGGTTGCTGTCGGCTGAAAGGGCTCGCCTGTACAGAAGACAAGGCGCCATCAGTTCACAACAAGGGCTCTCGGTTTCCACTACAGAGAAGGGAGAGCAACTATACTTACCCGGCGTCGGAGTGCAGAAGGGAAAAGCGAGGCTGGCGACGGCTCTCCTGCCGGAGAGGACGATACCCCTAGCGTCCTTGCTTGCGGCCGGTGCTGGCGAGATTGTGGCAAAGATGAAGACGAAGGATGGCTGCTGCTGGAGGTTGCCGGCATGGTGACAACGGGGAGGTGGCTGTCGTCGGTTCTTGCGTCGGCTTGGCGTGGAGGAGGAGATGGCGCCGGCTGGAGTCAACAGGCGGAAGAGGAGAGGGCTGCTAGGGTTCCAGCGCTTCTGGATAGACGAGGAGAGACGTGCGAGAGAGGAGATGGCGCCGGCTGGAGAAGAGACGTGAGAGAGAGATTGAGGAGCTGCAGATCCAAAGTGTAACCCTAATGGGCCCGGATGGCATGTTCATGACGGGCCCGGCTGGCCTGTAATGACGGCCCAGTGGACTCGGAATTAAACCAGAAAAACTTAAAAGGAGAACGAATCGGTCGCAGTCCAGTGGACTCGGAATTAAACCAGAAATAAAATTTCTAGATGTTACATCAGTTACCCCTTAGCATAAGTTTCGTCCCGAAACTTAAAAGAAGGTAACATAAGGACGAAGTCTATACAAAAGAAATAAAGCGCCAGAAAAAGTCATAATTTGTCAAGTTCTTATTTGTTTCGGAAATAGTCGGAAGAAAATTTTTCCGGGTATTACATCAATACCCACTTGAAATAAGTTTCGTCCCGAAACTTAGAAGAAGACTCGTAATGTCGGAGTCCATACAAAAGAACTAAAGCGCCGGAAAGAGGTCACAACGGTCGAGTTATGATTTGTTTCCGAAATAGCCGGAAGAAATATTTCCGGGTATTACATCAATCCCGCCTTAGAATAAGTTTCACTCCGAAACTTAAAATACGCCAGTCATAAGGTCAACCCTCAAAGTACGAATCTAGTGTATCTACTTGTTACCGCACCCGACTCATCGTTTCCACATATAAGTATCCCGCACATCAAGGTCACCAATAACACACATCCCGACTAAGCATTCACGCGTGAAAATAAGCAAGTAGTCAGACAATATAACACAGATATAGGGCCAAGCCCTAACTCGTCGCCCCCTAGATTACAACTATCTCGACAAAGGTCTCTGAAAGGTTATGTCTCATACTATCCATATTATGAGACATCTGTCCTAATCTTTGTCCGGTAAGTATCCCTCTAACCGAATCCGTAGAAACTGGGTTTACACTCTCCAATAGGGTGAGGATTACTAGTCCATCACTCACTTATAAACCACTTTATAGCCTCTAGTAGTCGCATTTTGCAACTCACCCCCAGGTCCTTTGATGACCGTTCAGAAAATAACCTAGTTAATTTCTTCCCTTCTTTATGATTACTTGACTACACACTAAGGCCAAAGGTCTTAGACTTCCGCCATCACTTTATCAAGTGCCTAATGCTCTTCGTATTACGACCTACTTGATCTTGTCTTTTAATATGACTCAATCATCTTATTCCTCAGGTAAGGAATCATCACCTTTACCCTTTTCTGGTCTAGCACTTGAGACACAAATCCAGTGGTCATCGTCTGCATTCACTTAGCATTAATGTACTATTTATGGATCTCTAATATATATTGTTAGCTCAACCTTAGGCTTCTCACGTATTTTCCAAGGTCTTGAGTGACATAAAATATGTCCGGAATGACGATATTAGATACCAGGTGATCTCACGTCGCCGTTACTTGCTCATACTACTCAATAGTTGTTAGCATTGTACTGGGTCCTATAATATCCCTCTGACTCAAAACGCAACTCGACTCCGTTCTGATATAAAATTCTCCATATACTCTACTCTTGGGATTAAGTTTTCTATATGTACGGATACTGGTTCGTAAGTACACTCTCGTGGCTTCCTTTTCTTATATGTCTTTCGATTCAGCTTGATAGTTACTCACCTTGAGCTTGTTAGTGCAGGCCCTACACAATACCTTTATTACATTGTTACTCCCTTTTTCGTTCCATTAAGAAACTCATTCTAAAGTACCCTGTTAGGTATTAAATTCCAAATTGACTTGTTTGCAGACATATGCCAAGGTCGGCATGCTTCATTTGGATCTATAATGGGTACCACTCTCTTTCTATAATTCTGTGTGCACATACTTTCTCGTCTATCTAGATAGTGATACAGTTCCTTTACAAAATTTCTTGTCACCCCACGTAGCCTATGTCAAGTTCCTTCCAAACGAAATGCAATTCACCAATTATCACCGTCTTAAACCCGACACGTCATTTCCTATATTCTCGAATTTCTTGCTATGTGGGTTAGGACTCATCACGCTTCCGCTGCGCTACTTTGATAGTTATATTGCCATCCGTTAATCATAAGAACATTTTCCGTGTGTCCAAAATGATTGACTCCAACACTCCTCTCAATTACACCATAAGTCCTATCCGGATGAAGTACCCGATACCCTCCCTTCTTGCCTGAAGGAACTAAGATAATGGTTGGAAGACGACCCCTTCCGTTTACCTTTGGAAGTCTCCTAACACGCATCCAAACTCTTTGACTCACCCGGAGTTGATCTTAACCAGCCAGAAGAAATCTCTAACACAATTCTCTTCATGCCCTTAGTTAATAGAAGAAAGGTGTCATTACCTACTTGAGGTAATCCTCAAGGCGTCGGTAAGGCTAATCCATAAATCCACAATCACAAATATCTTTTCTTAACGGCACATAACTCCTCCATATCAAAAGAAACATTTGCACGTCCTCCGTTGACGTCGGTCAGTCTATAGTTGCCTTATTTCAATATCCTGAACTCCCTCTTCTCATGCTCTATTGGCATAAATTTGGTAAGCCTCAACTACTCGGTTAATCCTTTCCTTTCGTTAGTTCGTTATATCTTTCCCACTTCCATTTCCTTAGGCCAACTCTAATTCTCGAGTCCCCTCGGTCATTCTCTCATGGCCTTCCTTAGTGTTGTTTATAATATTGCTCCGTTGGACTCTATTGATTCTGCTACCGGCCTCCTACTCTTTTTGATACTGGCGTTGTGATTCCTCACCACTTCTTATCTTTCTAATGAGGTTAAAACTCCTCTACCCTTGTAGGGTTCTATCTTCGCTCTTACTCTCAATTATAGGTCTGCATTCCGTGCATCTCTTAGTCACAAAGGTTTCTTCCGCAATTATCGTAGGAGAATCATCATTTTCCCTTGTATGAAATGCTATGCACACTCTGTCCTGTCTGACATAGAACCTTATCAAAAGTTTATACTTCTTACCTCTCTATTTTTTTTTTTTTTAATCCATTTGTACTAGTTGTGATATGTATCTTTTTCCTAGCCAGTAAGTAGTAAATCACTTACACAATTCTCTCGGTCTCAAAACACATAAGGGTCATTTCTGTCGTCTAGTCTTCCTCTTAAGTTCTTAATTAGAGTTACTGACGTGTCTCCTTATCTGCCAACCAGTTACTACTAGTTGACCTGCACGTGTTACGACTCAGTTATTACCAACTAGTCTTTAGTTGACCTTCTATAAGATCATGGACTTATTGTTCTTCTATTTCTTTTGAAGTTTGATACGCTTGGTGAAATCTATCTCTCCCAATTTCTTTGTTAATACTCCTTCAGCTCCTTCCAAAGTTGCATTTCTCTTATTTTCTTATGGGATCACTATATTCTTCTAAGTCTAGTCCTAACATTCTTCTGCCGTCAATGAGTTTATTAAGTCTTCCACGATAACTTGTAAGCGTGTCTTCACAATTATTCTTACTTTGTTCATCATCTGTTTGCGGTTATCTAATATGACTGTAATTGTTGGTAACTCAGATCTTTAGGTGAATGAGAAGTTATTGTGGACTCCTTAGTCCACCAGAGTCACTTTTCCACATTCTTCCCTTTATCTGGTGTTGTGTTGTAATGCTACTTTTATAGAATTCTTTTGTCTAAATTTCAGACTTCTACTGTATTTGATACTTACGTGTGGATTTCTTACAATTTCTTGCATCTCTAAGTAAGTCAAACCGTCTCTATGATGATGAAATGTATTTCACGTCTTTAAACTCATTCGTCAATGGTTGTCTTTGTACTCCTTTAATTCTTCACCTCGGGTCAGCACCTTATCTTCTTTGTACTCTCATGCCCATGCCTGCATGTGGCGGCGTCTGCCTTGATTGTAACATCTTTTATTCCGAAATTCTTGGTTGTACTCCGTTCTGTATGGTTCTTGTTCCCTTATCGTTATCTCTAATCTGATCTGTCGTCGTCCCTTACATGATTCTTCTAATTCATCTTTCAGTCTCATACGACCAAGTCCCTTGTATGACTTCCTACTCCTTCTGCCTGAGTTGACTCGGGGATTCCTTTCTCATCTGACGGTACTTGTGGTGAAAATTATCTCAACATCTTTACTTCCTTGCCCAACCGTTCTCCGGATGCTTTATAGGGTCGCCAGAACGCCCACCAGAGTATAATACTCAATCCTAGGTCTGAATCCGTTATCTCGTGTTGAAAACTCTTCCAGTTCGCTACGGATTTATCATGAGGCGATAATCGCTTCATGATATCATAACTAAAGGATCTAAAGTATCCTTTAGGATACTAACGTGCTACACATATACATATATATAATCATACCCTAAAACATATCGATATAACTCTAAATACTAACATCCATCATTCCAAGTTGCAGAGATCCACAGAGAACGATGGTGGTCCGACGTACTACTAACCCAACAACCCGACTATGCACTTGTGTAAAAACAGAAATCCGTTTTGAAAATCTTAGACCCCTTTCGGGTTCTAGTTATTTTATACATTCGGTCTTTCAGAAGATTTCAAGTGCCATTGTTGCCAACCCAGAGCTCTGATACCATGTTGTAACACCCCAAATTCTCGGAACTCGGGGAGCTACTGGTTAGGACCTCACAATGGGTCCCGACCTTGGTTTAACAACAACATTACTTGGATCTTACAACAAGGCACAAATGTACTTAAAATAACTTCGAAACATAATTTTTTTTATTGTATGAATGTACACATGCGACAGCCTTACAAAACATAAACATATACATAACATGTATGCTGTATGGGAGACTTCCCCGCCCCATCTAATGAGTACGTGGACCCGGCTGACCATTCGTTCCGAATCACTCTGGAACTGTCTATCTCTACAAATCTACAACACGGATAAACCGTTAGCTAACAATCCAAATATAAGCAGAATAAGGATATCACAAACACAAACAAGGTAACATAAAACAATCATCATGCTGGCACACAAACCGGTTATTATCTGTTCATTTAGTGAGTCACCTTATTCCATTTTACAGTTGTGGCACGAGAAATCTTAAGAGTTCTCGCCTCCGTTCCTTATCCAACTGGGTGTAGGTCTAGCTTACCTCCGCCGGTAGCATCACTACAAACCGAGTGTGGACTAGTCCCTAAAGAAACCCCCAGCGCCCTCAGGCTAACTGAGCAAAATGCCACCGCCCGTTACTCTTAGGCCAAGGTATAGGTCGGTAGATAATAATTACTAAAATATAACTATAAACATCTCATTCACACACCACTACCATTATTCGTACTCATATCTGGAAGTCAGCTAAGTAAGCTCAAAGGACTTACCTGAATTCAAACATAATCTCGCTATCTCGACTCGGTCTGTAACCGTAGGAACTCAACCGCCTGTTATAAAAGGCAAGTGGATCAATAATGTATCCCACTTAATTAGAAGTCTCTGACTTCTAAGATATTTAACTCTATCATCAGATAAATTACCAAAATACCCTTATACGGATAATTGACTGTTTTACCTCTAGTCCCGTAACTTTATAAAATTCCATAACAAAGTTCCAAACTATTCATTGGAACTCAAAACCACACTCAAACTCTCAAAGGAAAGTTTGCTAAAGATTTAGAAGAGTTAACTACATTCTTGACTTTCATAAAAAGTCGTCAAGGTCCGACTTTGGCTTAAGATATGAGAACTGAATAAAAATATAAAAAGTCTAACAAAAATCTCTAAATCTTTTATGCTATGCACTCTATCCATAGTAGTCAGAATTTCCCAAAAATACATAATAAGCACTTCTACACAAATTCCCAAAGTCAGTTCCTAAACCAGAAATTCAGACTTAGCCAAAAACTGAGTAATTCTTAACTGCTCAGCCAGTCCACTTTGGACCTTCATAGATCTAAATCCAACCGTTGGATCAACCCCAACTTTTGATACACCACACTATGCATGACACTCTATAACATATTAAAAACTGAACGGTGGATTATGTTTCTAAAGTATCCAAACTTAAGCTCAAATATGATTGCACAACCCAGAAAATTCCAGCACTTAACAATTTCAGCATCATCCAGAAAACTGTCTAAGGTCTCAACTTCAAAAATTCATAACTCCTAAACCACTAGCTGGATTCATCCCAAATTTTAATATGTTCCACCACAATATATGCCAACTATATCATATCCAAAATTCAAGTCAAACAGAGATCAAACTCTTATTCAAAACTATCTCTCAAAACAGCATCCCATGCTGTTTTTCCCAACACTCAGCACAGTTATAAAAACTGTGTGAGGAGTCAACTTTGAGACACCATAACTCTCAAACCGTAGCATGGATTCCTCTAAAATTTTTCTATGATCTACTATACTATATCAACTATAACTTGTCAGAAATTCAAGTCTAACAGAAGTCAATAACCCTCCAAATTTATTCCACAAAACTGCATCTCAAGCAAATTTCCTCAAACTCAGCACACTAAAAAAAAACTGCATGAATAGCCAACTTCGGGATACTATAACTCTCACACCGTAACTCCGATTGTTCCCAAATTTTAGTATGATATACTATGCAACACTGGCTACAATATATCCGAATTTCATGAAGAAAGGAGGTGTCTAACATACCTAAATCTGGACTCGAAAATGCCTGCTTGTCACTTCATGCACATTCAACAATCCGAGATCCTTCTCGCTACTGCTGTGTTTCTGTACAAGGTTTGCAAGTATCCATCAGAGATCAAAAGCCTAATAAAATATCTTACAAAACCACATCACATGCTGTTTTGTGAGATAGCCTAACCTAAACATCAACAGGTCGAAACTCCTTAGCAGTAAACAAGGGCTCCTCATCTAGACACAACAAAAACTCCTTTTATCGATGTATAGGGAGGATACATATTACACGAAATTCCCTCACGAAACTATTAAGAACTGCAGAGGCTAAGTCCGGCTACCTGTCTGCAGTAAGGACGGAAGTCCGACGCCAATGGGAACTCCGGTGGTGGCCAATATCGACGGCGGAGATAAGAGTAACCGGTTGTCGCTTTCCCCTCACGCAGTCGGTTACAATGCACACAGTGAAGCGGTCGAGGCTGCTTGCGTCGGCGATGAAGGCCTCCGGTAGTGGTTGCTGTCGGCTGAAAGGGCTCGCCTGTACAGAAGACAAGGCGCCATCAGTTCACCACAAGGGCTCTCGGTTTCCACTACAGAGAAGGGAGAGCAACTATACTTACCCGGTGTCGGAGTGCAGAAGGGAAAAGCGAGGCTGGCGACGGCTCTCCTACCGGAGAGGACGATACCCCTGACGTCCTTGCTTGCGGCCGGTGCTGGCGAGATTGTGGCGAAGATGAAGACAAAGGATGGTTGCCGCTGGAGGTTGCCGGCATGGTGACAACGGGGAGGTGGCTGTCGTCGGTTCTTGCGTCGGCTTGGTGTGGAGGAGGAGATGGCGCCGGCTGGAGTCAACAGGCGGAAGAGGAGAGGTCTGCTAGGGTTCTGGCGCTTCTGGATAGACGAGGAGAGACGTGCGAGAGAGGAGATGGTGCCGGCTGGAGAAGAGACGTGAGAGAGAGATTGAGGAGCTGCAGATCCAAAGTGTAACCCTAATGGGCCCGGATGGCATGTTCATGACGGGCCCGGCTGGCCTGTAATGACGGCCCAGTGGACTCGGAATTAAACCAGAAAAACTTAAAAGGAGAACGAATCGGTCGCAGTCCAGTGGACTCGGAATTAAACCAGAAATAAAATTTCTAGATGTTACAATACCGAAAGGACGCCAAGCCATAATCACGCTGCTCTGACATAAACCACTTCCGACGAAGGACCCCAAGCGGTGACACAAGCTAAGTGTGAGTTGGTTGTCAACCCATTGTATGGCAAGGGAAAAGTTAAAGACGAGGGCGATGCCATTATTGAATATTGCGTCCGACACTTCCAATTCAGTTTGTCAACCCGTTGTATGATGAGTCATTTGAAGAGGACAAAGATGAAGTCATCATCGAGAGTGAAGGAGATGACAACCCTGTCAATGGCACCATTATGTTGATGGACTACTAGTTTGAGCCTCATGATCTAGGTATAGTCCTTGTTATGTCCAATAACTTACCTCCCGGCTTGCGCTTCCATCTTTTTGGCATGCCTCCGACGTTCACCGTTAAGGGCCTGGACGACATAATAGACAAACTCCACGGGGCCACATCTTGATAGACTTCAAGTTCGAGTCTCTTGATCCAGAGTTTGTCCTTGTTATAACCAACGGTTTACAACCCGGATTTCCCCTCGATCTATTCCGCATGCACTTGAAATTCAACTTTAAGGGCATTGACAACATGTTAAACAAACTCCACGTTGCGACCATCTTGATGAACTACAAGTTTGAGCCTCAGGATCTGGAGCTTGTTCTCATTATGTCTAAAGATCTACCGCCCAGCTTGTCACTCATCCCAGGCATTAAACACCGTGTTGAGAGTTGGAATGTGAAGGATTGGATCGAAGATCCAAGGAAGAACTTTAAGAGGGAAGATGTGATGCCCAAAATCAAGGAGGTTGATTTACCTTTAAATAAACATGGTTTAATTTGAACATATCTTACAAGTGAGGTCAACCATCCTTTATAAAGAGGATGGGGCTGAAACGAAATGTCCAACATAAAATGTCTAACATGAAAGGTCTAAAATAAACGGTTTTAATGGTGTACAATATGATAAAGTCTAAAGGGGGTCTAATGGGAAAGCTTAGAAGAGAATATTCCACAAGAATATTCCTTCTATTATTGAATAAGAAAAACATTGAAAAACAAGGGAAATGTTGTCAAAACGGGTAAACCTTGTGACATGGTGGAGTGAAGACAAGACGTGCCGCTTGACGGGTCGGCTTAGGCGGAAGCACTGATGGAAACGGTACCCATAGGCGTTGCACTTATTATCGAAAGGGATGATTTATGGGTTGATATCCTTAGAAAAAAGTACCGTATTTAGAGTGATTGGGAAATTCTCCAATTATCATTGTCAAAAATTAGATCACATATCTATGGGTGTAGCTTGGGGAGTTTGTGAGATGCTTAGAGATGGTGTTGCTTAGAGGGTTAGGAATGGCCATAATGTTCGCTTTTTGGCAAGATTGTTGGCTCGAGTTGAGACCCTTCTCTCAGTTGGACTTTGGGAGCATCGATGGCATCCTTCTTGAGGCCAAAGTAAGTGACTTGTGGGTCGCTAATCAGGGATGAAGTTGGCCCTTTCTCCATTCCTTGCTTCCCGTTACGATATTGTTCAAATTGTTTCCATTAGAATTATGAACCCCAAAATCAGTGATACCCCCTTGCTAGCCTCTTAGTCCCAATGGAGAGTACTACATCAAAACGGGGTACATTTTTGTTAAGCATGTCCATGTTTCGATCTTTGACAACTCAATCTATACCATTATTTGGAAGCTTGAGGTGTTAGAGAAGGTGAAGGTGTCCCTTTGACTTGTGGTTCTAGGTAAAGTCCTAACCAATGTTAAGCGTCACATGAGACATTTGTCCACTCACCCGCATTATGATAAAGGCCCCGTGATTCCTGAAACCCTATTACACATATGTCGGGATTGTCCCTCGCCGCTAAGTTTTAGGAGTCTATAGTCCCAAAGAAGAAGCTCTCAGGTTTCATGGTTGCCCCTATAAAGCATGGTTTACAACCAACGTTGAAAACAACTTTAACAAATTCGACAATGTCCCCTAGTGTATGATATTTGCTAATGGAGTGTGGTGGTTAGGGAAATGAAGGAACGATATGATATTTAATAGTAATGCTCATCCTCTTAATATCGCTCAGCTTTTTGTCAATTAAGCTAATGAGTATTTCTCTATCTCTAATAGAATTGGGATCATGGGTAAAATTAAAAAGGATGGAGAAGTCTTTCTTCGTTGGCTTCCCCCGAGTCCGGTTGGGTCGAGTGGAATTCCGACGGCTATCTCAACCATGTGAACGGGGTGGTTGTTGTTGATATTTTACACGGAGATGATGGGAAGTGGATCAGAGGAGGGTTCATAATATTGGCATTTGTTCGATGCCACTTGCAGAGCTATGGGGTGTTGCTCTTGGTCTCGACCTTTATTGAAACTTAGGCTACTGTCGTGTGGAAATAGAGATAGATTTGAAGGTTGTCGAGGGCCTCCTTTGTAAGGGCATTGAACGTTCACAACATCTCAATAGTGGTGGAACTTTGTTTTTTTTTTTTTTTTTTGGTGAAAAGTGGTGGAACTTTGTCATGGCTTCATACGTAGCAACGGGTCTATTTGGTTCGACATGCTTTTCGGGATGCTAATTTGGCTCCGGATTATCTCACCTCTTTTGCTTTCAATTTTTCTTTTAAAGTACATTTTATTAATGTTCCTCTTGTCGATCTTCTTCCCATACGTGGAGTACATTTTATTAATGTTTCTCTTGTGGATCTTCTTCCCATATTAACTAACAATTTTAGAGATCGTGCGACTCCTCAACTCATCCGTGTTTAATCGGCTTTATACCTAATAAATGAGCTTTTGAGCTTTACTCTCATTTTCTTAAAAAAAAAAGCTCATTCCAAAAACATATGATCTTAATTAGCATGCCTCATTTGCTAAGTTAGCAAAGAAAATTTTCAAATATTAACCCATTTTATAAAGTGAATAACGATTAAGTGCACTATTTTTCAATATCTAACCTACAAGTAAAAATTGTGATATTTGCAATAAATTTTGTGACACTTACTATGAATTTTATTTTTTTATAAATCAATTCGAAATTGTATTCTATATATAATGACTATGATTTTCATCACAATTAATTCTATTAATTATAAACTTTCTTTTCAATAAATAAAATTACAAATTTAATGATCATTTAAAGCTTTAAATCAAAAGGCCAGTTATAAATTATGATTATATCTATTCCGTAAAAGTATAATGGGTTAATTAGGTAACTAGGCTTTTTTTAATTTATGAATACTAAGTAGGCTTTTAGTGGTTTTTCATTTAGTAAATGTACCCCAATTATATTTTTACCGTTCAACTAAATCCTAATGCCGCTTCTCACTTCACATCTCTCTCCTTCGCTCTTCTCTTCCCATCGCCGCTCCGGAGTGCCTCCCCTACTAGAAAGCTTTCTAGATTCATGTGCAGATCTATTGTGTATTATAAATCCAAATTCATCTCCCACCCTCTCCCGTTTGATTCTCTGTCCTCTCCGCCTCAAAACAAATCATGAGAGGCTTCCAACTTCGAAAACGAGCAACCCGATTCTTCCACCGCCTCCTCCATCTTCGCCGTCGTCGCCGCCACCGCTACGCTAGCAGAGAACAGCAGCAATCACGCACCCTCTTGGACTGGTTGCATCAGATAACGGGCAGCATCTTCCACCAACGAACCGGGGCGAGTTACATGAAATTGGGTCATAACCACGAAGACGAAGTGATCCGGTTCGAAGTTCCCAAGGGCCATTTAGCGGTTTACGACCGATTCTTGTCGAGACAGAGAATACGACGATTCATCTGAGTTGGAACCGGATTACGAGTTCGACACCCCCAAATTCTTCGACTTCAACACGCTCGAGTCTCCATCGGATGCCCAAAAGGCTGAGCACTGAATCCTCTTCGCCCAGAGCCATTCTCCTTCCCGTAAGGATCCCCAATTCGATTCCCTTTTTGATTCATTTGTTTCCTCGTTTCTAGACTACAGCTTAGAAATTCTCCATATAATTTTTGTGTGGGGGGGGGTTCGTGTTGTCTGGTTTGTTTGGTGGGGTGGGTGGGGGTTCGTATGGTTTCTGGTTTTTGTTGTGGGGGTAGAAATGGTTAAATTATCCTTGTAAATGGATCAATAGCATATTCTGAATCATTGTAAATTTACATCTAAAGCAGCTTAAAGAGATAAAAGCTAAAATATATTTTCTTATATTTATTTCCATATGAGTGTAGATATTCAATTCCTGTACCCTAATCTTCATGTGTTGAGCCATTGGAAGAGAATGAAGGAGGCGGATGATCTTTTCAACAAGGCAATAAGTAGAGGGGATTCTTGATGAGATGAAAAAATTTTGTGAATTTTCTGGTATGAGTTTTTAGGTATGAATTTCATACCAGAATTTCTAGTACGAATTTCTGATATGAAATTCATACAAAAAAACTCATACCAGAATTTTTTGCTATGTAAAATTCTTACCAGAAAATTTTGTTATGAGTTTTTTGGTATGAAAAATTTCTGGTATGAGAGATTCTGGTAGATTATTGTGGTATGTACTTCTGATATGAAAGAAATTTGGTATGAAAATAATTTTGGTATGACAAAATTCTGGTATGAAAAAATTTGACCAAAATTTTGGTATGAGAAAAAATCTGGTATGATAATTTCTGATATGACAAGTTCTGGTATGAAAAGTTCTGGTATGACAAAATTCTGGTATGAAAATAATTTCTAGTATGAGAAATTCTGGTATGAAATTTCTGGTATAAAAATTTCTGGTATGAAAATTCCGGTATGAGAAATTCCGGTATGAGAAATTCATTCCAGAAAATAAAAAATAAAAAAAAAAAGGCAAGAAAAATAATAAAAGAAAATAAATTCAGTAATTAAAATTTAAAACTTATACTTATATAACAAATAACAAACATCATTTATTATTTCTTTCTAAATAGAAGGGTTAATAATTTTTACCTACTATTAAATGAGAGTGGTAAAAAATTTGGGGTACACTTTCTTAAACAAAAACTTAGTATGTCAAATTCTCTCAAGTATAATTACCCCGATTCTGATACGTGCAATTTAATTAATTAAATTGCACAAAAGCATTAAAAATTTAAGTAAACAAAAACTTAAATAATTTTATATAAAAATAATAATTTTATATAAAAATAATAATTTTATACAAAAACTTAAATAATTTTATATAAAAATAACAAAAACTTAAACAATCTTTTGTCGTCAGTAAAGTAGATAATTCATATAGGCCGAAGAAAATATATTTGTACAAAGCCCAAGTTGAAGGAGCCCATTTCAAATTATTGTAGATCCATCGTATTATTTTGTTTCTGAGTGCCTTGGATATATGACGAAAAGGTTACATATCGTTTGACAACTTACTATCAAAGCAGGAAGAAACAATGATATTATTTTTTTATATCAAAAAAATACAAAGGGACTTGAATATAACTATAATTCGCTAAAACAAAACACAAAGGGACTTACTTATAAAATAATAAATATAACTATAATTCGCTAAAAACAAGCATCGTATGATCTCTAGTTACGAGATTTGTGATGAACACGTCCCAACATTTTCTCTTGGACTCTGCAGTTATGGTAACATCTGCACTGTTTGTTTGGGGCATCGCACACAAATTGACCTTCAGGGTACGCATCCAAACACCATAGATTGCAGTTGTCACAACCATCAAATATGGTCAAGCATAACTCTGCCTCTACGTTCTTACCAACTGCACCAAAAATCATATCACGTTACAGTTAATATGCAACAATATTACAGTAATTAGTAAATTAAGGTTAAAAAAACCTTACCGGATGCAATAGCAAGTACCACAAAGATGAAGAAAACAATATTATTCCTTGCCATTATCGATTTTACTTACAATTGCTTTCTCTTCGAGTTTTTTCTTTTTTTTTTTGGGTGAGAAGACAACGTATAATGCCTCTATTTATAATGATAAAATTGGATGCACATCTTTTGTCATATATTTTCTTTCTAAAATAAATAAATATGTTTCCATATATAAATGATCCTTCTCATACCCATGTTTTTCCTTAACGTGGGATCTAATAGCGTTTTAGGAAATAAAATATCCTATTTTATACTGTTTTTCAATGTAAAATTTTATTTTAATTTTACGAAAAAATATTTATCCTAACTTATTTGATGTCACGTGTAATTTTCTTAGAATTTTGATTTTTTAAAAAAAAATTATATATACATCTACCATATTTAAATTAGTCATTAATGTAATAGTATAATTATCCTATAATAGAAGTTATATTTATCTACTTACCATACATGTCTTTTTATATATCTACACATATACATAAACATAGTTAAAATTATACTAATAGATTTATTATTCTATGATAAAAATTATACCAAATAACTTTACATATATAGTTATACATATATTTATCTATACTAAATATACTTTTTTATTTTATGTATAGATGCTAATGTATTTTAATTTTATTAAAAAATTGAAGAGATTATTTTTATTAAACTTCTATCAATTAATCTATATACATATATTAAAGCAGAAACACTTTGTGTCACGTGTCGTGATCTTATAAACTTCACACCACTTGTCATTTTCTTGCGCATCTTAATTTTATAATTATGGTAATTAACAAATCAATAAAAAAAAGAAATGATATAGATAATAGATATATTATTTCCATTTATAATTTTATCACAATCTTCAATATATTCTTAAGATATTCTTTTCATTATTTAAAAAAAATCTCACTTTTAATTATAAAATAATTAGATTATTTATTATTCTAACTTTAACATATAAATATATAATTTTTATATTAATTAGGAAATAATCACTAACTAAAAAATGTATAAATTTTTATAATATAATTATTACATCTTTTTTTATGGATATTATTTAAAACAACCTAAGATAATTTTGTAATTGAATTTTTTAAATGTTCTCTACTTTAACATTTATATTTTAATTTAGAAATTTATTTATATTTTTTCTTTTGAAAATTTTTATTTTATTTTTATCAACTTTATAAAATAGTCTACTAACATTAACTAAGATATGTAATATTGTCTAAATTAGTCTATTTTTATTGTTTATCTGAAATTATAATTAATTTAATTATAAGTTTTATTTTAATCTTTCGTTAGTTAATTAAAACCATTATGTTACATATTTATAAAAATTTTAAAAATTATAAAATTCAAATTATATCCGTGCCTTGGCACGGGAACTACACTAGTTTGTTTGTAAAATTATTGTTGCTGAGTTAAATTATTTTTTAAAAATACACCTACTGTAACAAATATATTTAACATAGTCACAAATATTCTATTGTTTTTATTTTAAATTTCTAAAAATTAATAAAAATACGAAAATAGCTATATTAAAACAAATCAAATTTTAAAGTGAAGAGTTTGTACAAACTTAAAAAAAATTAATAAAAAGAAATATAATCATAACAAAAAGTACTATTTTTTTTACTGCCTAATTAAGAATAGTTTTGTCAAATAAGTTTATATTTCACTAAGAAATGTTTATAGGTGGTTCCATTTCATAATTTATATTATATGGGTAGTTATATTTTGTAAGTTCCTTTGTAACCCTCTTAATTTTTCGAAAAAGCTAAACGCACGGATTTCGTTTTACGAACAACAAAAAACGAACGCCTTCCAACGGCGCTCATCGCAAGCCATCGGTTGGCGAAAACGCTCAAAAACCAAAGCGCTGAATGAGCGCCAATGCTCAGCGAAAACGTTCGTTTTTAAAAAAGAAATTTGTACTAGAGCGCCGGCTCCAAGCGCCAGCGTTCAATCTTCTTCTTGCCCTCCAGCTCCTGTGTCATTTTGTTTCAATGTACACAAGCACTGAAGTCATCTACACGCTATGTTGTACCACGTGTACCTATGAAAATTGTCAATTAGTAGATGAAGCCATGTGTACCTATGAAAATTGTCAGGTTTGTTAGGGCATGCACATTGGAGTACATACAAGACTAATCTTAATCTATTTTTTAAATATTTTTACTCTTCCACCTCACTTTAAGAACAAAACTACCCACATCAATAAAATACATCAATGTGTTCTTAATATATTATAATATTTATTATTTATTTTAAAATGAGAGAAAACTTATGCAAAATGGATGTCTATGAATAGATAAAATTAATTATAAAGTATAAATATATAATTTTATTTTTTTTAAATTCATATGATAACATTAAATGCATTTATTGGAATAAAAAGCAATTGCCTACTATTTTATATCCATTAAATATGTTAAGATCATCTTAAGTACGATCCTTCTTCAAGACTAAAATTTCTTGGTTCTAACAATTTTTTTTCTTCTCACTCCTACGTGGCAATCTAAGAACAGGGTTAAGATCACCAATGTGGATGCTCTTAGCCATATTAATAAAGGGTAAGATGCTTTAGGATAACAATGGAGGTATATTTTGATTGTGAGCGCCGGCGCCTCTAGAAGGCGCTTAAAATCTATTAAAGAAATAAATAAAAAAATATTGCATCGCTTTGTGTGTGTGTTCGATGTTAAACGCCGGCGCCATCTAGATGCGCTCACGTTAAACGCCAACACTAAGCGTTCATATTTCGTACCAAGTAAATTGAAAATTGTGTATTTAACACGCCCCTAATTTTTTATGTTTTCTATTTTTATATTTAAGTAAAAAATATTTCTTAAATATTAATATTATTTCGAATTTTGTCTTTCGAGAATTTTTGTCCACACAATACATAATGTAATGTCAAACCAATATTTGTCGGCAGTAAATAATTAATTATAGTACAAAAAATTTGAATGGAACATTATAATTCCTTTTTTTAGTTGGAGAAAACCAAATTGATTAAAATTAAGAGTTAGATTTTTTTTTTCAAACTTAAATAAACTAGTTTAAAAATTCAACATTCAACTTATTAAAGGAAAGACGTATAAAAAACGTATCAAAGGAAAGTCTATTAAAAAAACGTACCATCCTTTATTGGTTTTTGTTTTTCAGTTTCCTTCTTTCTCATATTCATATTTTTACTTTTAATATAATCTAATAGCCTTTTACAAAGTATATACTCACATAAAAGTTAATACCGTTTATAAGATTTTTTCCAAAAAACGAAGTTTGTAAGAAAACCACCTTATATAATCAATAACCACTATATAAAGAGAAATTATATTAGATGATTAAAATGCCTTTTGTTAACTAACTTAATAATTTTATTTATTTATTTGTAAAAATCTTTATTAGTGAATTAAATTATTTTTTTTTGAATACACCTACAATAAGTATTTTTAACATGATCACAAAGTATTTAATAATTTTTGTTTAAAAAATATAAAAAGTAATTATTTCATAAACAAATAAAAATAATTATATTATAAGAAGTCAAGTTTTAAAGTGAAGTTTTGAAACAAATAGTTTTTGAAAAAATTATACTAAAATTAATATAATCATGAAAGCCAAAGTGCCTTTTTTTTATTGATTAATGAGGGTTTTAGTCAAATAGTCTAATCTTTCATTAAAAAGTATTTTTTGGTGATTGAATTTCATAATTATATTATATAAGTAGTTTTATTTTAGAAAAATTAGGAAAAAATATTTTATTATAAAAATACATTAAAAGGTTTTATTTTTAAACAAAATCTACTTCATATTACCAAATCTTTTACCAATTCTTATCGTAGTCATTGCTATGGACTGATGTAATACCCAAAAATTTCACGAGGTTATAAATTCTCGTGATTATTTTATCTCCAAGGACTTATCATGCTATCATTGTCTTCGATGGTTTTAAATGGGTTGATGATAAATCTGAGTAGATCGAACTCAACCGAAGCAAATCGAACTCAACCGGTTTATTATATATTCCACTTTCATGTCATTTTATGTGCTTAAAGCACTTGCCTTTTTTTGTACAAACACTCTTGTTTGGGTAACATTTAGTAGTAATGTTAAAAAGAAGGGTATTCAGAATTATTGTGTTTGGATTACATTCTACTGAAATTTAAAATGACGGGAATTTAAGAAGCTAGGAATTACAAAAATATTTTGTTTGGATTACATTCTGAAAGTCAAGCATAAGAAGTTGAGAATTACTAATAAGCTAAAAGTTCATTAATCCATTCGACAAGCAAAATGATAAATATCATCCATGATAAAGAAAAAACTAACAACTAAAAAAATCCAGAACATCTTTGTAACTCAAAACTAAAACAATCCAACCGTAAAAACAAAAACGAAATGATAAAGAACATTCTTCAAGCGAGATCGTGATATTCTATTCATATCCATTTTTAACAAATATCATCACCATGTCTTTCTTCATATCCAATGAAACTTCTTTCACCATAAGAAATTGTTTCTCATTCTCTATAAACCATGCACATGCCTTAATTTGTACATCTCTAGAAAGTTCTGGTATTGTCATGATCTCTGTGTATACCTCTTTTGGAGTAAGACTAGTTTAGTAGCACATATAAGGGCTTCAAAGATGACGCCATTCTATCAACTAAAGTCCTCAAGACGTCTTTAGTCGTACATTTTCTCTTTGGAGGGGGTACCTTACAAGAACTTGTTTCTTTGTTTCTCCTCTTTACAAAACTTACATGGCTTGGTGAGATTTCTTCAGCAATATCAATATCGTCTAATGTTTTATCATCACCATCCAAATCAACATAATTTCTTGCATTATTGAGAGGAGTCATAACCTTAGCGACGTCATCACATGTTTCAGCACCCGCTCCATTGACTCTATCTTTCCCACACAAATCAACTATATCCTCCCAGTTTTGGATTCTCTTATATCGAAAGCTAGCAGCTTCGTCATGAGACTATAGCAAAAGTATATAATTTATATAAGAAAAGGTTGTCAACTGACTGAAAGAAAAATTATATATAATAATAAAAAAAACTTACCTTCACATATTCTTCCCACACCTTGGTTTCATCAACACTAATCATTTGAGTTGATGAATCCCAGCTAAATCCGCTTTGATCCAAGATATCACTCACAATGCCATAATACTTTTTCCATAGTTTCACACGGTTTTTCAGGTTGTCAGCAGTTACTTGAATGCCAAATTGTGCGGATAATATTGAAGCAGCTGTATTATATGCTATAGATTTCCAATTGTTATCTCCTTTGTGACCAAGACCTCGTTCCTCGCGAAGTGTATCAGCTAAAACACGCTTCATGTTCAAATTTCATTTCATGTAGCTCTTTCTTTCTAACTTGACTTTCATCTTTCCTTCATTCTTTCCTTTTGTCTTTTCTTGCATGACCTCATTCACTCCGTGCGTATCCATTTCTGAATGTAGAACACAAAAAATACTTCAACTATCAAGATAATAATTAAATAACCAGTAATAGATATAAGACATGAAACACACAAGTGATTATAATTATAAAATATTACTGTCATTTAGTTTTATAAAGTTGCATTACAAATAGACTCCATAAAAAGCAAGCAACACAAACCAACAAGAACTATTAACCCTAAAGTTATTTTTCGTTGAAAGCATAGTAAAAAAAACTCATGGTTGTTCATTCCATCGTGCACAATAATCTTCGAACATCCTCTTTGCAAGTGTATCACAGAAATTTGCCAGGGTTGGAAGATCGTTTGTTGAAATTGGACAAATTAATAAATCCGAATCAACATCTGACAGAAATTGTGTATCGGCAGCTTGGAGAATAGGATCGGTAGCTTGTTAAATTTGTATAAAGTTATTTAGAACACAACAAGCATTTATGATCCTTACTTGAGTTTTGATGCTAAAAAATGATGGAGTACATTATGCTCCATCGTTTTTTTAACAAATTGAATGCTCGTTCAACTAAATTCCTTGCAACGGAATGACGAAGATTGAACAACTATTTGTAGGTATTTGGTCGATTTCCGGTCCACTCATTTAAATGGTATCTAGTTCCGGGTATGGTGCTAAAAATCCCGGACCATTGGTATAGCCAACATCCACCAAATAGTATTTTCTACACATACGCATTTCGAAAGATAAGTTCTATATTTAAAATACCTACGTTTTAAATTTTTTATAAAGTAGTTTGGAAATTACCTCTCGGCACATGAAACGGATTGTTTCGACGAAGAGCATCTCGTAAAACACGAGTATCTGAAGTAGACCCCTCCAAACCAGGTAACACATCGTATAATTTCAAATCAAGTCCACAAACTCCTAGGACATTAGTCGATATATCACCCTTCCTATTACGATATCTCGGCCTATCCTCAGTCGGAACAGTCAATAAAACGTGTGTACCATCAAGGGGTCGTAGAAAATTCTAAATTAAGGAGGAAAATTATCAGGGAATAATTTTAAATGAGTACACAAATTTTTGTATTGGTAAAGAATTACCTCAAACCACTTCCATTTCTCTCTTTCTGAGTTCACAATGACAAGTGGTTGTATTTTCAAGTATTCTTTACTTATCCTCATCATTGCACACAAGACATTATGGAATTGTCTGCTAACTGTTTCCTTAGAGCGATAATATATAAAATCAATTTTTCAGTATTTGACGTTGTATGCAAGTATGTCTAGGAACATAGCTACCGATTCTTCTATAGGAACATTCTAGTACGAACTAAGCCTCCTAATCCACTTAGAATTTCACACAAACGCCTAAAATCAATCTTACTGAACCGTAGTTGTTCAATACAATCTACCTCTCTTCCATCATACACACGATTTAAATAAGACTTTCTATCATGATCCCAATCACGTGATGGCTCCTTAACGAAAAATGTTGTATGTACCACTCTACTACTAAAGCAATCATAGATATAGTTGCACCTAACACAATTTTCTTTCGTTTTTGTGATTCTTCCGCGTCATCGACATGCTTTCGTTTTAATCTCATTACAATATTACTTTGTACTTGTCAACAATATCCCAACAACGTCCTGAATTTGGATAGTTAGGAGCCTACAAGACAGTTATACCCACGTTGTTTCAGTAAATGTAAAACAAAGAAATCACTTATGAGAACAAAGAAACCAATTCAGAAAAGAAACACAAATGCAACCAGGCAAAACAAATACGTACTAGAGAAGAAAAAAATCACAAAGAAGAACAGAGAAGAAGCGTACGAGGCCAAACAGATGCAAAGAGGTGATAGGGGTTTGTGTTTCTTATATGGGAGAAGATCTGTTCGATTATTTCCCCTTTGGCGCCTAGGATTTGTCTAATTCCCGCTTGCAAAGGATTCTTTAAAAAACGTCAGTATAGATGGAATTTCAAGGGAGTATTTTGGGCTTTTCAAATCCCTTAATATTTGCTCATGGGATTCTAAAAATTCAGGGATTTGATATGCAAACGGGATAATTGACAAACGGAATTGTGAAAATCACTGATTTGAATTAAAATCTTGGGATTTAAATCCAAACGCAATGTTGGTGTCTCCTCTTTTGTTGTTCCACTAGTTAACCACTCTTGGTGTCTTCTCTTTCGTTCCTTCTCTAGTCAAGCAAGGTGAGGCATAAACCAAGGAAAAAGGGGCAAGCTACCCCTTTATTTGTGTATAGAAGAAGACAGGTTTCTTGTGGAGCTAAAGAACATGATTTTCCCTCTCCCTTCATTCATACAAACGCACATTATAGGACATATTTCAGTTTTCTTTGTTCTATAGGAACTGACTTGAATCAATAGGGTCTTCTCCTTCCTCTTCCCTTCTATTCTCTCCAATCTGCATGCTAATGGATGCTCCTTCATCTCCTGTATACCCACACTAGAGCACAATAAATCAAACTACAATACCCTATGCATTTCTAGTTTTCACACCTTACTAACAACCGTCATTGGGTGAAATTTAGGTATGATAGACTCAACATATGTGGTTGATTTTAGGTTATATAGTGGTTTTTATATTCTAGTTGAGCATACTGAAATATGGAGAAGATCCAACGTTGGATTAGAAATTATGAGTTTTAGAAGTTCGGTTGAAAATCTATTTTAGGAAATGTCGGTGAAAAATGGTTAAGTATATAAGATGAGGATTTTGGAGTCATATTTGAGAATTTATATAGATTTTTTGGAATTGAATTCGATTATTTTGTCATGACCTTTTGATAGTTAGTGCATTATAGATTGTACAAGGTTTTTCTTGATTTTTTTTATGGATCAGTTAAGGGCTTAATCAGATGACCATAGTTGGTTGTTAAGAAGTTGAGAATTTTGGAGAGATGACACATTAGGTATATTTGGAAACCCTAGAGACTTTCAACGCTTATATATGAGAAGTTTAGTTATCATCTATACAAAGGTATGAGGTTTACCTACGGTGTTTACAATACTTTTGGGCCTTCTTCATAATTTAGAGAAAGTTGGGATTTTCGGGCTAGTCTTGCAAATAAACTCCAACTAGTCCATTCTAGCCCTAAAAGACTTTTAGAACCTTCTAGATAAATGAAAATGTGATGTTAAGACATGCTTCTAATTTTACCAAGCATCAAGGGTCATATACGTGCGAGACAATGACATATTGGTAGTCGAGTATTTTTACCGATACAAGTAAGCCTCGTGGACTTAGTTAGCTAGATTTTCTCGAATTGGTGTGCTATTGTGGTCGTGTGTGCTATGTGAATTATAATAACAACTTGAATAGGACGGCATTATTATATTATGAGACTCATGTGTATGTATCACAGATCGTGTCATCACTCTCTAACTCTGACATGAGACTAAGAGGTTATCTACGACTAGTCCATACAAGTATACGACGAGATGCATGAGACTCACTCTTATTAGTATACGGAGACAAATGAGAGGTCCGGAACACTCTCATACCACACAATAAGTTGAAAGAATATATTCACAACTAAAAATATACTTGGACCTAAGAAAAAATAGGGCTTATTAGGTAAGTAGACTTTTTTTATTTTATTGTATACTAACTAGGCCTTTTTTAGTTTTCTATTTAGTAAATATACCCCATGATTTTTGTACCACTTTTATTTAATGATAAGGTAAAACTAATTAACCCTTCTATTAAAAAAGAAAAAAAATGATGTTTGTTACGTAAATTTTGATTTAATTACTGAATTTGTTTTTTATTTTATTTTATTTTATTTTCCTTTTTATTTTCTGTTTTCATACCGGACATTTACATACCGAACATTAACATACCGGACATTTACATACCGGACATTTTACATACCGGGCATTTACATACCAGACATTTTATATACCGGACATTTACATACCGGAAGTTCATAACGCAATTTTTCATACCGGAAGTTCATACCGAAATTTTTTATACCGGAAGTTCATACCGAAATTTTTTATACCGAAGTTCAACCGAAAGTTCATACCGGAAGTTCATACCGAAATTTTTATACCGAAAGTTCATACCGAAATTTTTTATACCGGAAGTTCATACCGAATTTTTTCATACCGGAAGTTCATACCGAATTTTTTTTATGCCAAAAGTTCATACCGGAAGTTCATAACGAAAATTTTCATACCGGAAGTGTAAGACCCGAGGTCTTAGGAACGTTGTCCCCATGCCAACCATGCTCGCGCAGAAAACTTCCCAAGAGGTCACCCATCCTGAAATTGCTTCCGCACGAGCACGCTTAACTCCAGAGTTATTTGTCCTCACTCTACCACTAGAAAAGAAAAATTCTTGTTGACATGGGTAGCAACCCATCCTTATAATCCAATCACAAATCCCCATTCAAATAATGCAGGATGACAATTTTACGGGATGTTACAATCTCCCCCACTTAAACTCCTGACGTCCACGTTAAGCCAAGGACCGTCCACCGAGCCGAGTGACCGCCTACTAGGGCAAGCACACTCGTAACACAGGGTTAGCTTTGATACCATCATTTCATTAGATCAAACATACCATGCATCCCCTTTACGCACAACAACAACAACATAAGCCTCACTTTCCTCTTGTTTCTTCTAGTTCTCTTCTCCTTAATCAAACTTTAAAAGTTTTGATCCGTGCATGTCATTCTCCCATATGCCAATTCCATGACCTAAGAAGGTCGCATATGTTCGTTACAATCCCTCCCCAGGAGGTCTATTATAGTTACTTGCTTTGACCTCAATCCATGTTACTTGATTAAAACACTTGCACTTCTGTTTATACAATTCCTTATTGTTGACGTTGAACCACCGGGAATATCCCAAGTTCCTTTTTTTTACTCATCCCCTCTACACTCATCAATAGACAACCCGCACCTGTGCGTTCTCAATTGTCACCGATTAACTTGTACCTGACCTTCTCTGAAGTCAACGACTTACTATTCTACTACACTTCTCATGTTACCATCCTCATGAAGGCTACCCTCCTCGGGGCACTTTACTTTAAACTCTGTTAGTTCTTTGTTCATTTCATGCTTCCTCTTCTTTATAAGGTAACTATATCTTCTTGGCGTTGTTGTTTTGTATATCTCCCTTTCATAGGCTTAACTATTATTCCATGTTGTCCTTCATGTACACCTTCACCAAAATTCTAGCCTCATATATCATCCGTTCATGTTTCTCTTGATTGGTATCTTAAGTCCTTCGAAAAAACTCCTTGTTTTGTCTTTCATCTTCTTAGGATCATCATTTATACACACCCCCTCCTTCTTGGCATTTCTTAGCCTTATCATCATAATGGAAACCGGTCAACTCTAAGTGCATCCCCATCATGCCCTTCTTCTCATAACTCTAGTAATGTTGACACTTCACTTATTGGTACTTCGTAAGCTTAACTTACGGTATCTTAAATCTTTCGCAATTGGTTCGATCACTCTTCTCATCTTGACTCCAAGGCTTAGGAGTGTCTAAAGAAAACTTCACATCTTAATAGAATACCACCATCAACCTTGCTAGAACGTACCCATCTCCTCCTCGATTCGTATCTTTGGTTGTCCACGTGTCTTCTTGAAGAATTCAAACTAGTTATATCTATTGGTCGCGTTGTCGTTCAATCATGGTTTCTTCCACTTGCACAAAGGAGAAATAGGTAGGTTGTTGGTTGTACAAATGGGGATCGTCAACGTCGGACTGGCAGCAGTTGTGGCGGGAAACCGGTGGCACCGGAGTGGCAACAAGGTAGCAGAAAGGCGACAACCAAGCGGCTATTATCGAGCCCTCTCTCAGTCAGTTGTTGATGACATCCTGTTGTGGAACAAATGGCGACAAACTCCCGGTGGTGTGGCAATACGGGCTGACGGTAGTGGGTGACCGGCTGCAACGGCGGTACTGGATTGGTCGCTCAAACTGCTCTTGAGTAGCGTTATTAGGAGAACAGAGTGGAGGAGGTTTTACCTGGAGAGAGAAATCGGATTAGGAGGGAGAAAGTTGTGGGAAAAGAAATTGGGTTCTTTTAAGTGATTCCCCAGATTTGTAATTCTAAAATCCCGACCCGCCTGATTAAAAATTCATACCCGATTTTTCTGATGAAAATAATTCTACACATGGAATACTAGATGCAAGACCTCCAAGGCAGACGGAAGTGCCAAGCGATAGACTACCTTCCTATAACGACCGGATTTTCTAGGTCACCGCCCCCGTGGTGACGTTGAGCCACGGTCGCGGCTAGCCGTAGTCGCGGCAGGGTCAAGCCGCGGGTGCGGCTGTCCCCAGATCGCGCAGATATGTTTTTATCCGTTTTATTATTTTATTTCCTTTCTTAGAAGATCCGATCTTTTATCTTTTGGGCAGACTTTTCTTCTATCTTTTAACCTAATTCTGACCTTTCTTCTTTCCCAGCCGTGCCCTATATATTTCCGCCTTCTCTTTTGATTTCTTCTTCTTGCTTGCCTTATTCTTCAACCTTGAGCCAAGCTGCAGCCTTTCCGTGCAATTTTTTGCAGAAGCTTTGTAAGTTTTTGCTCCCTTCGTTCACCTTCTGTTCATGCATTCCCTGCTACATCTCTTTTCTTTTCTTGCTTCTTCTTTTCTTCTTTATCCTTTGTAACATGAATCAAGATCGAGTCTTGATTCTTGTTTGGCCTTCATTGGTTGTTGTGCATGTGTTCCAAGCTCCCTTGGTTGAGTGATGTCGTGTGAAGATCGAAGAGGAGGTTTAATCCGGCCTTGATATCTTTCTGCAGTTGAAAGAAGCTTCGGTAGTAGATTCTGTCTGTCAACCGCCCCCGCGGCTTCTCTGCAGTAACTCCCGTCTTTGGTGAGTTGCTTCCATCCTTGCTTCCTTTTCCCTTTCCTTGTGCTAGATCATATGCTAGGCTAGAACTAGAGTGAATGTCAGTTAGTGGCTTGTTGATCCTTGTGAGTTGTTTATGCTTTGAGAGCCTTGCGCTTGTGTTGTTGTTGTTGTTCCTTGTGAACCTTGAGACTAGGAATCGTTCTTCCTAACATGTTGGAGATCTTTAGAGATCATCAAGACTAGAAGTAGGAACCTTCTAGCACATTACAGTATACCTTGTAGAGGTCAATGAGACTACAAGTATGTAGACTTCTAGCATCCGGATAGTTTTTGATACATGATGCCTTGTCTGAGCGAGCGTAGATCTTTCCTTCGGGAAGCTAAGCTGTTTAGCTGAGTTTGTGTACCTTTGAATCAAGTAAGTCCCTTGAACTTACTTAGCTGCATTCTGTACATTAGTTGGACCATTTTGGTGGTGTTTGTTTGCTTTATCGTTATAACCTAAAACCAGACTAGGATGACCTTATACCGTAATTGGCCCAAGTGTATCATAACCGGGCGATGACCACTTATCCAGTTCAGAATTGGGAAACTGAAAGGTGCCCTTGCGACCATGCCTACAAGTAACGGACAAATGCATCTGATCTATTCCTGTCAGTAACGGAAACGGAGGCAAGTTTCGGAAGATTCTCGTGTGACAAAAGAAGTTGAATTACTAATGGATAACTATTATAATGATAATAATCGGATTGTGTGTGAGCATGCTATGTGTTTATATACTTATATGTGTGTGTGCCTTTACCGCCTTTTTGATATCTAGAATGTTAGCTAACGGTTATACCGATGTTGTAGATGTCCTGCGGGTTAGAGATGTTGCTGAGTGATCTGGATGGAGTGATCAGCCGGTACGTGTTCCCGTACATTATAGAACAGGATCGGGGTTTATATTTCATTTGTTGTATTTTCCAATTTTTTGTTGAACTCGACTAAAGTCTTTTGCTTTTCCTTTGTTAAACCTTTTGATATTTTATCGATTTTGGTTTTCATTTATTTGTGCCTTGTTGCAACATCCGATGGTATTGTTGTTACTTTAAGGGTCGGGACCATTGTGAGTACCTAGCCCGTAACGCTCCGAGTTCCTAGAATTTGGGGTGTTACACTTCCCTACTCTCCCTAACATCTCAAAGGGCCCAACATATCTAGGGATCAATTTCCCTTTAACTCCAATGCGCCGAACACCTCGGGTAGGGGAGACTCTCAACCAAACATGGATCCAACTTCAAACTCATTACCTTTGTCTCTTGTCAGCATAGGATTTCTGGAGACTTTGGGCAGTCAACATTTGTTCAATCAAAGAAACTCCAATTCCTTCATGTATCTAGTCGGGGCTACAACTTTGTTTCTATTGGATCCTCCAACACATACGCCCATATAATGCCTGATAAGGGGCCATTTGGACGGATACATGCCAACTGTTGTTGTATGAGAACTCTACAAAGCTCAAATGGTCTAACCCTACCCTACCTCACACTAAGATACATGCCCTTAGCATGTCCTCCAATTGCGTTTGGCTTACGATGAAACTTTGATCTTTAGATCATGTTTATGTGCTTGATCGGGGGACTTCTTGTTGTAGTTCCTCAATCAAATGATCTTCTCTTTGGCTCTGACTTCAAGGAGGACGTACTTCTAACACAATTGATGCTGGAAATGACTGAAACATAAAAAGGCCAAGGTAGATACCGAAGTATGAAAATGAATGGTCTTTATACAAATAGTGATGTAGGAGAGGGCAATAGATGTATGAAATTCATGATTCTAAAGTCTATATCATGTTATATTTGGAACTCATCAGTAAGCGAAACAATAGATAACAATAAAGGTTAAACATTCCAAAACCCGGATCACCACAACATACATATAATAGATTTCATAAGGCAATTCCACAATATCACAAGTATGCTAGAGTTCAGTAAAGACTTCGTTGATTGTCACTTCGTGGTTAGGTTGTCGCTTGTGGTACATCGATGTTCTGACCATTATGGTCACTTGGTACGCAAGACTATTTCCGATTCAGCACATCAAATAGAGGATTGAGGTGTGAGAATTCCATTGTCACTTTGAGTTAAGGTCACCCTTTATAGAACATATAATATTTACAATACTACCATAACTCAATGACATATAAACAATACATAGAATCAATCCAATATCATTGATCATGCATGTTGTGCTCATCAGACCCTAGAATAGAGAGGGATTACTCACACCTTCAGTAATAAAAAAATTTATTTTATTGATCGAAGAAGGGAGGCATCGTCTGACGGGGTACAAGTCGCACAACCTTGTAACACCCTAAATTCTTTGAATTTGGGAAGTTACGGGTTAGGACCTCAAAATGGGTCCCGACCCTAGTTTGACAACACTTTCACTAGATCTTACAACAAGGCACTGAAAAGGAAACCAAAATTCATAAAACGATCCTTCATGTTATGAATGCAACAACGTGATACTATCAGCCAACAACGCACTTAACATCAATGGTCTAAAGACAACATGCTAAAAGGAAAACAACACAGTAATATCTAAACCATCTTATGGAGTATGAAGACCTAGCTGACCACTACTTCGGGATCACTCAGCCGTTGCTCTAACCTATGGTAAGTCTAAACTAAAAAAATAATCAACCATTAGCTAACTATCCAAAAGTTAGAAAAATGATTATTGCACACGCACATATAATAACAGAAATAAAACACCCATCATGCTTTCAGAAAATTCTATTTATTATCTTTATTTAAGTCATACACTTTACTAATGCAACTTATTTTTGTGACACGAGAAATTCCCAAACCTCGCCTCTGTCCCCGTATACCAACAAGAGTGGATCCGATGCACCTCACCGTGCACCTGTATGGACTGGCCTGAGAGAACCTCCCAGACTTCTATCAAAGCTGGGCAGTGATGTTACCGTACGTTATAGATACACTTGGGCCATAAACTTATAGAGGTTGTCTTATGCATGTTATAATTATTAAAAACATAAACACACACACCCATCATCATTCAACTAACATCTAGAAGCCAGCTAAGTAAGCTCAATGGACTTACCTGAATCCAATCACAATTCTCGTTATTTCAACTCGATCCGCAACCTCAGGAGCCGCCTAATATAGAAGGCAAGTGGATCAATAATGCATCCCACTTTCTTAGAAGTCTCCAGCCTCTAAGATACTCAAGCCTATCATAAGAGAAAATTACCAAAATACCCTTATAAGGGTAAAAAGACTATTTTACCCCTAGGTCTTCAAATCCTAGAAATATTCCTAGAATACTTACAAACTATCCTACGGGTCCCAAAATCATAAACCAAAACTCATAAGAAAGATCTATCAAGTTTGAAAGATTTTCAACTTTCAAACTTGATACCAAGGCTAACCAGCTAGGATCATACTTTGGTCTAAAATATAATGTCCAAATAACCCCTAAAATTTTCCAAGGAAAATATCTAGGGATACTATGACATATATGCTCTCATATAAGGGAACTAAACTCACAAACTCCCATCCACCAAGTCTACATAATTTCACAAAGATGCCTCCACAATACCATTCCAACACTTCGAAAAATTTTAGCATATTAATTACACAACTTAATTTTGGTCCAACTTTATAAAATCATATCTCATGATCCTACCATTGGATCTCCCTCAAATGCAAACATGGTGAAATATAATATCTAGACTATATCCTATAAAAATTTCAAATCCATCAGAAAAGTGTAACCCAATCGTATTTGGTTCTAAAAACTGCATCAACCAACAGTTTATCCATACTTAAAAAATTTTCAACATTTTCCAGAAAAACTGCTTTTGATCTCAACTTTGAAAAATCATAACTTCTAAACTACTTGTTGGATACTTCTCCAATTTTGCTATGTTTTACTAAAATATCCCAACTACAACATATCAAAATGTCAGCCAAAAAGGAGAAGTCGTTTATACCCAGATCTGGATCCAAAGTTAGTTGATTGACGATTTTGAAAACGCAAAAGTTTCAGCTGGTTTGTGATGCTTTTCCCTTGTCTATTTTGTAGGAGTTTAAGACAGGATTTGAGGCACTTACAAATATATACATATAAAGGGAAGGTAAGGGAGGATGGCCGATGTTCTTACTCGTCCAAACCGTTGGTCTATTGACTCGGTTGTGGCTGCTCGAAGAATGACAAAAAGGGAGGCGAGAGGAACGGAGCTCTTGGCTTGGCTGCTGCTGTTGTGTGAAGAGGGAGGGATGACCTATGCTGGCTTGCTTCTGCATGAAGAAGACGCAAGGGAAGACTCCTGTCTCGACGCCCTTCTGCGTGCACGACAGGAAGGAGGAAGAGCTTTGCTGCGTCGCTGATTATGTGAGATACGAAACTGAGAGCTTCCGGGTTTGCTGCAGGAATGAAGAGTGAAGCTCCTTAGTGTGCTGTTGTGCATCCTAGGCTGTTGTGAGGTTGCTGTTACGTGAGTTTTGGAGGGGTTGTTAAGTGAGATTCAAAGGCTGCTGTAACGTGAGTTTTGGAGAGGTTGTTTGCAGCTATTCAAGTGAGATTCAAAGGTTGTTGTAACGTGCCAAGGAGAAGCAACAACTGACCGTTACTTTCTGGGCAGCCTAGGGTTATTAAGAAGGTAATAATATTAATTATATGGTGTCTTAAACAGGTAGATTTTGGCAGTCTATATTGGTTCAAATGGGTGTAAGCAAGGTTGTTTATATGGGTTTAAATTAGAGTAAGTCAAGCTATTTACGTGCAATTTAAGAAGGGAGAGGGAAGTAAGTCTTAAATGGGTACATAGTATAGGTATAGAAGAGAGGGGACCAAACTAATGTGATATCATGTACACATGTAGTGAGGTGAAGGGAAGGAATTGTTTAGCTAAGATAGGAAAGTATACTCACACCACATTTTAACACTAAAAACCACATAAAATAATGGGTATTAGTTAGGTGTTGTTTGATACTAGATTCTCATAGAGTGATAGGTATGATGTAGGTGGTATATAGATATACCCACATTAAATGCTAAGTATAGTTGGTTTATGATACTAAGTGTCACATAAATAATAAGAAAGTTAAGCATGTAGAATCTTTGTCATGTAAGCATCACTAATAACTTTGAAAATAAATGTGAAAGGAGTCCAAACGGGTCTATGTCCGGTTTGACTCGAAATTTATCGGAAATAAAAACCCGGGTATTACACAATCTATCATAAAAAGTTCACCCTAAAGCTTTGGAAAATGCGGGAAAATGAGATATTTAACCTAACTGTTGAAAAGCCTTATTTATCGGGTATGGTAACATCCCAAAAATCCTATATATCCTAGGATTTTATCTTCTATTAAGATAGAATCAAATATACTCGATCTTATCTCCTACTAAGATAAGATCGGTCTAATGACAAGTTAGAAACAAAGCAGTATAGATAAACGTTGTTGTAGGGCCATCGAGCATTGGGCCATCTTTTGACCTATTGGGTCAATATGTTGGGTTTGGTTCAAAATTGCTCCAAGATCATCTCAGCAACAACAAATGATCATTTTGGGTTGAATCCAAGAATGCGGGGACAAGCCGTCGTGCGACATAGACCCGGTTGAGATCTCTTGGATCTTCTCCCGATGTTCTTCTCTTCACTCTAGGATTTCGGTCATTTGCGCCAATGATCTTTGACTTCGATGACCGCAAGGAATCCCTTCGTGTGTATCAGTACATTCAATGGTGGAAGTATCATTTCCGCTCTACAAGTGTCTAGAATGCTTACAACTACATATACCAACTTGTCTCCAAAATAGGAATATAAAAAAAATAGACTAATAATGTATGCTTCTTAAGTTTAAAAGAGTAGAGAATGGAATAGAACGATTATGGTAAAACACACTATTTTTAGTGCTATCAAAAGCAACCGCCATACACGGTGAATATATGGTATCATCACAGTATTACATTTGTGGAATTACATTGTGCATTTTTTGGTTTTAGTTCTTAATAAAATACCATTTGTAGCAAACTCTTGTCGTACATCTTATGAGGCTATTAAGGGAAAAAGGTACGTCATATGTGATATGCGATATGTTTTCTTTTTGCCATTGATCATACTATTACTTTTAGTATAAAAATTGGTTTGTAGCTTTAATTTCCCTCCTTGTATATGAATGATATTGAATTCAAAATTATGTTTTCGACAATTTCAAATCAATTGATTTCATAGTCCTTCATCACAAGCAGAATTTCCCAAACAAGAAGTTTTCCATAACAACTTTTAACTAAACCAAAATTATTAAATTCGTCTAAAACAAACCTCGAAACTCGGGTCTTACAATTAATATATGAACTTATGGTAGCCATAATATTATTGAAGGAGATTGTGTAGTGAAATGAAATATGAAAATGGTTTAGGGCATATGTAAGCAAGGCCAATAGCATCTACAAGTATCGTCTCTGGTATCGCATGCTCCTTCGCCTTGCCAAAACATCTGGCCACACCTTTGATTGCAGTCAACACAACTGTCATACACTCCGAAGCATATATATCCCTCCACATTCTTACTTATTAATGGTCCACCTGCATCAAAACCAAAATCTAAGTTACACTCTAACTATATAGTAAAATAGCATACAGAAATGTATAATAGTTAATATTTATTTACATCTTATAATTTCATTTATCGTACAAGACATGACATATTCAAATAAGTTGTATTGATATTTAGAGTAAAAAAAGATAGAAGTACAGTAAAAAAACGAATAAGAAGGATACCGATTGCAGCTACAAGAACCACAAAGATGAAGAAATTGTTGTATTGTGCCATTGCAAATGTTGATCCCAACTTCTTTTTTTTTTGTAAGAGAGTTTATAAGGAGTGACAATGTGCTGAATTATCTTATCTTATATAGATAAACTTTTACGTACAAAAATAAATATATCTTTTTTTAGGGATGACATACTTTACATATATATTCATCTTACAAAAAATAAAATAAGAGTGTACATACATGTTTTCATGTCTAATTGATATGATTGGATTTAATGTGATTATTACTGTAATCTTAGGATGAGAATATATATAGAAAGAATCATATCTTATGATATAAATACAAGATTAATATTGTTTTCACAAGGATAAAAATAAAATTATATTTGTCCACAACCCTTTTTTTTTATGCTCCAAGATTTATGTAGAAATAATAATAATAATATAGGGTAATATTTAAAAAATTAATTTTTAAATTATATAACACTTGAGAAATGAAGTTTATCAATTTTCATTTATAAGTGATTTTATACAACTTAGTTTTGGGATCATCTTAAATTAAATATCGTATTTTATAGTTGATTGCCTACTATTCTGCATGTATTATTTTACTAATTATATGTTATTTAATTAACAAGTTACATTATTTATTTCCATACAAAAGAATCTACTTCAACGATTATATGTAAATAATATATATATATATATACTTTCATTACCAAATATAAAATATATTATTTACTCAAACTTCCCAAATCTTTAATCTCTCAAAAATGCTTTCCAAATGGACTCCTAAAACCACGTTTATGAAAATATTGTATAGAATATAACACTTGATGATACTAAAACGTTGACATATTATAAAGTTAATGGGATGAAATCCTATACATATTTATCTTACCAAAAATATAGAATAAAAAATTAAGAGTGTACGTACATTTCATATCTAATAGATATTATTGGATTTAATGCGATTAGTGTAATCTTAGGGTGAGAATGAAAAAAGAATCATATCCTATGATATAAATGGAAGATTAATATTTTTCACAAGGATAAATAAAGTAAATATCATTAACTTTCATTGACCAATCATACTATCAATGAATTATAGCTTCACACCCAAAGTTATTGCAACTTAAATAAAAACTTTTGCATGATACTGATAATGTTAAAATGTTTGACATATTCATTAACTAAAATTCAAAGGAATATATATATTGAAACGTCCCAAGGAAGGCACATTTTATATAAATATTTTTTACATATTTTTATTATTATTTTAATATCATAAATATTTCTTGAGGATATTTTATATCATAAGTTATATTTTTTCGAGTATATATTTTACATATATGTTCGGTATTTTATTTTACCGAAAAATTCAAAAAATTTCCAATCCGACGTTTCGAATATTTTTTATCGAGTTGGTTTAAGTTATCAATAAGTCAAAGACATCTCATTTGTTTTATGAGGTACAAAAATGCGGAGTTTGACGTTATTTGGATAATAGAAATCTCGAGCAAGATTTCGTGAAGAACAAGCCGAGATTTTAACAAACTTAGAAAACTGATTATTGGATAATATGGAAAGAAAAAAAGATGATTATAGAATGACAAATGATAAGTATAGGAAGATATGAATCAAGATATTCCTTCAAAGATTTTGACCAATGATGTGTTAAAACCCCTTAAGAAGAGCTTACCTTAACCCTCATTTCTTTAACGTTACACAAGTCTTATAAGTAAGACTAGCATGAAAATAAAACAACCAACAATTACCTTAAGAATGTTTGAGTGATTTAAGGTAACAAAGATAAACATAATTGAAAGATCTTGGCCGGATCTTCAGCGCGTGTCACAAAGTAAATCTCGGGTGGAGATGTCGGCCGAGATTCCTTGTGGTAGACCGAGATTTCTTCTGTGAGACTCTTTCCTCGTCCTAGCCACCTTCTATGTTTGATGGCTCTTCTTGGTCGTGGTTTGGCTCTTCCATAACAACCAGTAATGTAACTAGAGATTTCTTAAGAGTGAGTAAGGTCTCCTTGAGTGTACATGCTGTGAGTATGCTCGTAACTTCATCTTGAATAGCCTTTGCTCTTCACCTCGTGATTGCTTCTTCCATAATAGCATCCGAAGAAGGTGTAGTTGGCTTGTCCTTCAATGCTTTAGCCTTTGATCTAGTAAATGGTCCTTGATATCGTGTTGAATATGGTTCCACATCACACTCCCCTTCTTGAGAAGGATTCGTCCTCGAATCATCAACATGTTCATCTTTAAACTCGTAAGGACTCAAATCTCCCACATTAAAGATAGGACTAACATCATACTCAACTGGAAGCTCCAATACATAAGCATTATCACAAATTTTTCCCTTCACTTTAAATGGTCCAACTTCTCTTGGAGACAACTTAGACTTCCTCTTGTCCGGAAATCGCTCTTTCCTTAGATGCAACCAAACTAGATCTTCGGGTTTGAACAATATCTCCTTGCAATTCCGATTGGCCTTTGAAGCAACAGGTTTCCTTTTTTACTCCAGCCTAATGCGCGTCTTCTCATGCACTCCCTTAATGAACTCCACTGGTTTTCGTGCAATGAAATCTACTCGCTCCTCTAAAGGCAACGGTATAAGATCAAAAGGAGTCAAAGGATTCACTCCATAGACACACTCAAAGTCCTATTAGTTACCTCCGTTTGACCATCCGCTTGAGGATGACTAAAAGTTAAAAACAACAACTTGGTACCTAATTTTTCCCAAAGTGTCTTCCAAAAGAAGCTAAGGAAATTGACATCTCTATCACTTTTTTTACAATAGTCCGTGACACTCCGTTCAACCTAACAACTTCCCTAAAGAACAAGTTATCCACATTAGAACCATCATTAGTTTTATGGCGAGCAATAAACCGAGCCATCTTAGAAAAGCGGTCAACAACCACGAAGATGGAGTCTCTCCCCTTTAGTCCTTGGTAAACCTACAATAAAATTCATACTAATATCAAGCAATGGTGAAGTAGGAATAGGTAAAGGAGTATACAAAGCGTGTGACTTCAGTCTTGACTTCGCTTTCAAGCAAATAATGCACCTCTTAATCAAGTGTTCAATATCCTTAAGCATGTGAGGCCAAAAGAAATGTGAATGAAGCATATGATAAGTCTTATCTCTTCCAAAATGTCCCAGTAATTCCCCATTTCAGCCTCCTCAACTAATAATAATCTCAGAGAACATCTAGAATACAAACTTTATCCTCATGGAATAAAAATCCTTTGAAAAGATAATACTTACCTCTCGACTGGGGCAAATCTAGGTTGAAATATCGGTTGAGATTCCTGGCAGTTGGCCGAGATTTTCACTGGAGCTAAATTTTGGCAATATCATCATCATCCTCGTATATCTCTTTGATATAATGGAACCCTAAGACCTTGAAATCCATGGTTGTGGTCAAATATACCTTTTGGAAAGGGCATCTACTACAACATTAGCCTTTCCCTTCTTGTATTTGATAATACAAGGAAAAATCTCAATAAACTCCATCCATCGTCCATGTCTCCTATCCAATTTATCATGACTTCGAAAATGCTTCACAAACTCATGATTAGTTATAAGGATGAACTCATTAGGCCAAATATAATTTTTCCATGTCTTGAAAACTCGAAATAAAGCATATAATTTCTTATCATAGGTTGAATAATTCGAGCATGGACCCTTTGACTTTTCACTAAAGTAGGTGAGATGCTTACCTTCTTGCATGGGTACTCCTCCAATACCAATACTTGAAGCGTCACATTCGACTTCGAATGGTTTGGTGAAATCTGGAAGTGCAAGAAGAGGTGCGTTTGATAGTCGCCTTTTTAGCTTCGTAAATGCTTTCTCTTGCGCTTCTCCCCACTCAAATTGTACTTGCTTCTTTGTGAGATGTGTGAGAGGGGGTGAGATGGTGCTAAAATCCTTCACAAAGAGCCTATAGAATGTGGCCAATCCATGGAAAGATCGCACATGTCCAACGGTGGTAGGTGTAGGCCATTCTTGGACTGCTTTGATATTTTCCTTGTCTACTTCTTGACCTCTTTTGCTTACATTTCTTAATATTAGCATATAAAGATTCAGATCTAGGAGTTCCAAGTACTTCCCTCAAGTGTTCTAAATGTTCCTCAATGGATTTTTTTATAGATGAGGATGTCGTCGAAATAGACAACCACAAACTTTCCAATATAATGGCATAAGACATGATTCATTAGCCTCATAAAAGAGTTAGGAGCGTTAGTTAAACCAAAAGGTATAACCAACAACTCATAAAGTCCAAACTTTGTCTTGAATGATGTCTTTCATTCATCTCATTTACTCATCCGGATTTGATGATATCCACTCTTAAGACCGATCTTGGAGAACAAGGTGGATCCGTTAAGCTCATCTAGCATGTCATATAATTGGGGAATGGGATGACGATACTTGATAGTGGTGTTATTAATTGCTCGACAATCAACACACATCGTCCAAGTGTTGTCCTTCTTGGGCACCAACAGAAATGGAACCGCACAAGGACTCAAGCTTTATTGAAAGTAACCTTTGTTCAAAAGGTCTTGCACTTGATCTTGAATATCCCGATTTTCCTACGGACTCATTCTATAAGCGAGGGGATTAAAAAAGGACGAACCTGGAATGAATTCAATCCGATGTTCAATGCCTCGAAAAGGTGGAAGCCTTGCATGAATCTCATCCAAAAATACATCTTTATACTCATCTAAAGCCTTTAACATGTTTGAAGGCAACACAACCTTCACTTCATCACTTAAAGTCAGTAGGATTTTACATAAACTCATTAAAGAAAGATCTAAAGGAACGCAATCATCAAGAAGTTCCCTTTTGGATGATAAAAGTGTGCGTTGATGTCCCAGAGAAGGAATCTCGGGCTGATTACAAGAATCTCGGCCGAGATTTCAATAACCGGGCCGAGATTTGTCACTAGATCAGGTCTGGCCCTCAGATCTCGGGTGAGATTTTGATGATCCGCCCGAGTTTTCTTCTCTGAGAGTGATTTCTGGTTCCTTTTCCTTTCATTTGTCCTTCTTCTTGTCGTAATGCTCTGCAATCTACAAGGGGGGCATAGGTTTAAGAGTAATTGTTTTCCATTAAACTCAAAGGAATGTTTATTAGAAAAACCATCATGTGTAACCTTCCTTTCAAATTGCCAAAGACGGCCTAGTAAAATATGACATGCTTGCATAAGCACAACATCACAAACAATAATATCTTCATTCTTTCCCAAGGTAAACACAATTATAGCTTGTTTGTTAACTTTCAATTCTCCAAAATCATTCATCAAATGCAACTTATGAGATCTAGGATGATAGAAAGTAGTGATTTGTAACTTAGTGATCAATTCCTCACTAGTAATGTTGCAATAACAACCACCATCAATAATCATATTAGAAACCTTTCTTTGAACAAGACATCTAGTATGAAAAAGGTTTTTACGTTGATCATCCTCACATGGAGCAATCTTAGCATGCAATGTACGTCTAGCAATCAAAGATTCACCATGCTCATATTCACAACCTTCATCACTATCACTATTACTATCATGTTCATGCAATGCATTGATATGTATATGATCATGCTCATGCTCTTCTTCACTTTCATATTGCCCTTATTGATTTAGAAATAAAACCCTTTTATTTGGACAATATCGCATGTAGTGACCTCTACCTTGACATTTAAAGCATACAATATCTCTAGATCATAAGGTAGGGTTAGAAGTACTCCCTTTTATCCTTTGAAGGCTCATTAAAAGGAAGAGACTGAGTAGAAGACTTATGGACTACTGTATCAGGAAGGGGTATCTTTTCTTCGTCTTTTTGGGGCAAATCTCGGTTGGAATCTCGACCGAGATTCCTGTAGGATGACCGAGATTTCTTCTCTATCATCTAAGAATTTTTCCCTTGATTATGTCCTTTGATCTTCTTATCCACCCTGATAGTCAAATGTAGTAAGTTAGTCATTGAAGTATATGGATAAAGATCAATCTCATTAGCTAAAGAAGGATATAAATTTCGTAAAAATCAAGCCATAATAGACTCCTCATCCTCTTGCACGTTAGCTTTCACCATCGCCGTTTGCATGGTGTAGACTTCTTCCACAATCATTGAACCTTGTTTGAGGTTCTCTAAGCGCTGCCTCACTTACCTACCGGAGGCACGAATCTAAGTGTCATCAAGGCCCTCATGTGTTCCCAAGTGTTAATGTTCGGTTCTCTCGTTCTTCTTCGTTCTTTAACGAGATGATCCAACCAAATTTGGGCATATTCTTGGAATTCCAACGCAGCAAGTTGGATTTTCCGTTCCTCACTGAAATTATGGCAAGACCGAATTTGTTCAATCTTAGTCTCTCATTCTATGTATGCGTCCGAATCGCATCTTCCCTCGAAACTTGGAATCTTGACCTTTACTCTCCCAAGTCCGTCATTATCTTGAGGAGGTATATATTTGTTATTATCACGTCCTCTCCGTGGATTATAATGACGTCGGGGGTATTCTCTCTACATGCCCTCATCTTCTTTATCTCCTAAGTCCTGAAATTCTTCACCAAAGCGCGGATTGTGTTTAGCATTAAAGAATTGATTAGGGTGAGGATTACCTAGAACCGGGGGAGGGTTAGGAATTGGTACGAGGGCTGGTGGTGGTGGCGGTGGAGTTAAAGAGCTCCCACCAACTCCGTAGACAGATCTCGGGTCAAATTCGGGCAAGATGTTGGCCGGGATTTTGCACTGGGCCTTGCTTCCACTTGTTCCAATCGTTTATCAATGTTGGACATAGTAGCCATCATTTGTTTGAACATCTCCATGATATCGGGTCCTGGAGCATCACTCTTTTGGGACGCTCATGGACTATCTCCTCTAGACATGTACACAAGCACACAAAGTAACAACAAACTCGTAATGTTAGTGAAAACGAAAGTACCTTTCTTGTTTTCTCTGGCACTCACGCTCTATTATGTTATCGCAAGCTAATTTGATGTAATTTCCTTGGATGAATTAATGTCTTTACCAATCTGTGCTTTAGTCTCACTATAATTCCTAGGTTTGACTTAAGTAGTCAACTTGGTTCGGATAAAAGGTTCTTGTGTTGTGGGATGGTTAAAGAACTCTTGTAAGAAGTTTACTCCACACACAACAAGGTGGGTAGAATATTGCGGATAGACACACTAGTATATTAGGAAGTATATATATCAACTAACACACCCAAACAAATAAGACTCAAGTGTTTAGAGTAGAAAAGAGGCTAAGGAAAGGCACACAAGAGATTAAGAAGAGATAAAGAACGTACCTTGAATTTGTGAACTTAGAAAGAGAGAAACACCACACCCAAACACAAGCCATCCACTAACCTTGAAAACCCGATCTAGATTGAAAGCCACGACAAAAGCAAAATCTCGGGTGGATAATAGATATCTCGGGGCGAGATTTCGTGAAGAACATACCAAGATTTTAAGAAACTTAGAAAATGGATTAGTGGGTGATATGGATAGAAAAGATGATGATTATGGAATGATAAATGATAAGTATAGGAAGATATGAAACAAGATAGTCTCGCAAAGAACCTTGACCAATGATGTGTCAAAACCCCTTGACGAAGAGCTTACCTTAACCCTCACTTCTTTAACCTTACACAAGTCTTTTAAGTAAGACAAGCATATGGAGGGACTAGTATTGATCAGGAGCACCAATATTCAAAAATATTAACGCTCACAAGCACAATCTTACAAGGACTTCAAAACAACTCAATCAAGGCCTCTCTCTTTGATTGAATAGGAGTGGATAAAATACAAACTTCATAACGAAGCTGCAAGTTCACACAATCTGTGGAATAATATCAAATCTAATCTCTCTAACAATCTCCTCACTAAGGCTATTTATAAGGGCGATCAATCAATGTAAGACAAGAAATATATCTTCTTAAAGATAATCTTAGGAAAGATATCTTTACAAGATATAAAGATAATAATCGAAAAAATAAAACAACCAACAATTACCTTAAGAATGTTTGAGAGATTTAAGGTAATGAAAGATAAGCATAGTTTCCAAAATTAAGGATCATGGTCGGATCTTCAAGCACATGTCAGAGAGTAAATCTCGGGTGGAAATCTCGGCCGAGATTCTTGGTGGTGGACCGAGAGTTCTTCTCTAAGACTCTTTCCTCGTCCTAGCCACCTTCTATGCTTGATGACTCTTCTTGGTCGTGGCTTGACTCTTCCATAACAGTCACTAATGTCACTAAAGGGTTCCTAAGAGTGATTAAGGTCTCCTTGAGTGTACATGTTGTGAGTATGCTCGTAACTTCATCTTGAATAGCATTTGCTCTTGACCTCATGATTGATCCTTCCATGATAGCATCCGAAGAAGGTGTAGCTGGTTTGTCCTTCAGTGCTTTTGCCTTTGATCTAGTAACTAGTCCTTGATGTCGTGTTGGAGATGGTCCCACATCACCTACATTTATAGGGTACCCTTCCGACTTCCCATCCATTATCTCTCACAAAAACACTAGCCTCCATTTACCTCTCTTTATTTGCCTGTAATTATTTCTTTCACCCCCGGAAAACAATCTCGGGCCCTAACCCGCTCATCCTCCACCATTTTCGCTGGAATCGGAAATCGATCTCAATGCTTACTGGAAACCGATCCCAATGCTTGTCGGAAACCGATCTTGATGCTTTCCGGAAACCACCAGCCACTGTTGAGCCTACAATTGCAGCTGCACCGCCGCTTAGCTGAGCCACTACCTCCGCCTTTGAGTAAGAGGAAGCCGTAGCCGCCACTTGAGAGCTTAGCCACCGCCAGCTTATCGGGAAGCCACAACCCAAATCTTTGATCAAATTGAACAACAACCTAACATTTTGGATATTATTTATGTCAAATACTTTGAGGAGGTTTGTTGGGTGATGATGGATGATTGTTTCTGGCATGATATAAGAGATCTTTGATCTTCAAAATCTTTTTCCTTTTGCCACCTTCTCTTGCTTTTCATTGGATCTTCAAATTCTTTTTCTTTCATTGTCTTTCAATCATCATAGTACTTTATTATATGCATTAGTGTAGTGATACACGTTTAAGAGTGTCGGGGACAATTTTGAACAATTAGGGTATGTAAAAACTCAAACAAGAGGATTGATGCAATTGGAGACACTACAATTGAAAATTAACACTTGGATTGATGCTACCCTAACTATGGTAAGAAACCGTTCTATATGTTTATGAATTATGAAAAGCATAGAAATTTTTTTTTATGCTTGTTAGTGAAAAAAATAAGTGTGATCAACTATTCAAAAGGATTGTTTATCTGAAGCATCGATGCTTTGCTGAAGTTGTTTCTTCTATGAGACATGTGTAATATAATGCTAGAGTTACACTGAGGTGAATTCTCCACTGAGGTGAATTCTCCACTATGATAAGATGAATGTTCAACAAATTTGAGCCAATGATTTGATCATTGGAGTGCATGATTCAAATTATGTGTTTTTTTCCTAATGCATGAACTACACTGAGACCTTTAACAACTAATATCTTTGGATAAGTATGGACACATAACGGAAAAATTAAAACCCTAAGATACCAACTGAAAAAACGAAATTTGGTGGACACCAACCGAAACAGGTAAAATTACGAGGGCACCAAACGGAGTTATCCTAAAATCTACTTTTGTTTAATCAAACCACTTATAATGATGACATATCATCTTAACCGAAATATATATATCATAGTTTGTTATTTTTAATATTTATTTTGTAAAAATCATTTTTATAGAAAATTCAAATTAATTGTGGGTGATTTTTACAAAAATATTATTTTTTTTATTTTGTAAAATTAAATAAGTGTGTATAGTATAAACGATGAAAATATGTCAATGTGATATCGTATTTGAAATGGGTAATATCTTCAAATGAATGATAGTCAACTATCTTTTTTTTATTGTCGGTAAAATCGATAATCCATATCGGTCGAGAGCTAGTGTATTCACTTGTATGATTTGGACTTCTCATCCGCTACCAAAAAAATTATTATTTCACGTAGAAAAAACGATATAAATGATTGGGCTCTTCAAGAATCACAGTACAGAAGCAATAATAAGATTGATGCATAATACAATAGAAGAACATGTTAAGCCGTGAAGTGATACACCAAGATCGGAACTTTTAATAATTGGAGAAACTACTAATAGAAGTTCTTTCGTTTGTATATGATGAAGGATGTGATTAGCGTGAAGATAGTCGGTGTCCACAAACGAAAGTAGATGTGGAAGAAATGTTCGAGAGTCGAGAGGGTAGAGTTTGAAGGAACTGTCATGTAGATAGAAAAAATTGAGAAACAGAAAAAACACCTCAAGGAAATGACTGAAAAGGTATCACGGATGACAAGTTGTAGTCGAGCTTAATTAGCTGAGAAAGATGAAATTACTTGCGGCTCTTAAGGCGCACAAGTGTTCTTAATTTTTAACATAACCTTTACGTTTACTGTTATATTTCTTTGCATTTTATAATCGCGTAAAGATAGATATGTTCATGACATTGATAAGGCTAACACATTCAAATATACATACATACATTCTAAAACATATTATACGTCTTATGCTTGGAAATACGTTTAAAAGTATGAAAATTACCCTCAGGACATATTTACTTTTAATTCAATGGTCTTTTTCTTTACTTATCTTTCAACGAACAAAGAAACAACAACGTAATGAAATAAACTCATCAACTCGATTCTAACGCACATATCATTATCAAAAACTTAACAGAAGGACTTCAAAAATTAAATGACAATAACTATAATTAGCTAGAAAAAGAAAAAGAAGCATTGCATAAGGGCTTCTATCGTATGATATCTAGTTGCGAGATTTGTGATGAACGCGTCCTAACGTTTTCTCTTGGACTCTGCAGTTATGATAACATCTGCACTGCTTGTTTGGGGCATCGCACACAAATTGACCTTCCGGGTACGCATCCAAACACCATAGATTGCAGTTGTCACAACCATCAAATATGGTCAAGCATAACTCTGCCTCTACGTTCCTACCAACTGCATCAAAATCATATCACATTACAATCATTATTAAACAATATTACAGTAATTAGTAAATCGGGGTTAAAAAAAACTTACTGGATGCAATAGCAAGTGCAACAAAGATGAAGAGAACAATGTTTCCCCTTGCCATTATCAATTTAGTCACAATTGCTTTCTCTTCGAGTTTTTTTTTGTGTGAGAAGACAACCTGCAATGCCTCTATTTATAATCAAATAATAAGATCGCACATTGTCGTACATGTATAGTAAATATATTTTGATACAGAAGAATTATATTTTGCCATAAATAAGTTTAAACTGCCTTTATCAACGATCTTCTCATACCCACGTTTTTCCTTTAATAAAAATGTAGGATTTAATAGCCTTTACGGAGTACACGTTAACATAGAAATAAAATTATATTATTTTATGCAGTTTTTGGAAAAAATAGATTTTAAGTATTTTTAGGAAAATTACCGTATTTAATGTGGTTTATAAACATAAATAAAGAAATTTATGTTACATGACTAAGATGCTTCAATAAATTTTTATTATTTATTTGGAAAAGTGCTATTACTGAATTAAATTATTTTTTAAAATACACCTACTATGATGAATATATTTACGTTAATCGCAAAGTATTTACTGATTTTTATTTGAAATATCTAAAAAGTAGTTCTTTCATAAACAAATAAAAATAATTATATTATCAAAAAAATATATATACTATATTAAAGCCAAAGCATTTGCTTCAACGTGATTCATTCTTAATTATAATATGCCACATGTCATTTTCTTAGAATTTTGATTTTTTTTAAAAATAATATATAGTTACCATGTTTTAAATTAGAATTATGGGATTCACCCAAGGATGGATATCGAGGGTCATGTGTAGTGTGCGGGGCGCTAGATACTCTTTCAAGGTTAATGGCGCTATTGAAGGTAACATCATTCCTTCTCGTGGTCTCTGCCAAGGGGATCCACTCTCTCCCATCCTCTTCATTTTGGGAGCGGAAGGGCTATCTAACATCATTTTGCGTGCGTCTGATCTGGGGTCTCTTCATGGCGTATCGGTACGACGTGGTGCTCCCCCTATCACCCATCTTTTCTTTGCTGATGATAGTCTTCTGTTTGCTAAGACAACTCCGAGAGAATGCTCCGAGATAACTGATTTGCTCAGTCACTATGAGAGGGCATCATGTCAGATAATTAACTTGCAAAAGTCGGAGGTGTCTCTTAGTTCTGACATGGACAACAATCAGCAAGTACTCTTTTCTAATATCTTGGGTGTCAAAAGAGTGGACAGACATGCCAAAAATCTCGGACTTCCTGCTGTGGTGGGGCGATAGAAGAAAGTCATTTTCTCATTCATTAAAGAAAGGATTTGGAAGAAAACTTCGGGTTGGAAAGAAAAGTTACTTTCACAAGCGGCTAAGGAAGTGATGATCAAGTCGGTATTACAAAGCATCCCAACTTACATCATGTCTGTTTACCGTCGTCTGGACGGCCTCATAGATGAGATCCACTCCCTCTTGGCTCGTTTTTGGTGGGGATCCACGACCGCTAAGCGTTGGATTCATTGGAGGACTTGGTCTGATTTGTGCCTTCCAAAAAGCCACGGTGGTATGGGGTTCCGCGATCTCGGAATTTTCAATGACGCTCTTCTGCCCGTCAAGGCTGGCGTGTTCTTACTATGCCCGACTCTCTTGTGCATTCGGTTCTCAAAGCAAGATATTTCCGCCATGAGACCTTTATTGATGCTAGGAGGGGTTCAAGGCCTAGCTACTCATGGCGCAACATCTGGGGTGCAAAACCCATCCTCTTAGATGGTTTGGGAAGGCTTGTCGGCAATGGTAATTCTATTAATGTGATGTCCAGATGGATCCCCTCGAATAAGGGATTTATGCAGCCAACTGTCCTTCCGGGAGTCAATGTTGATACCTTTGTTTCGGAGCTCATTGATCCTCAGAGCAATGAATGGGATCTTGCGGCACTTAACGCCATCTTCCCTCCTCTTGTTGTGGGGCGTATCCTTGAAATTCCCCTACTGGAGTATGGGGACCGGGACCAACTTGTTTGGGCTCTTACTTCAAATGGCACTTTTACGGTGAAGTCTGCTTATTGGCTTGGCAAGATGGGGAGCATTCAGGTTGATCACCCACCGGTATGGTCGTCTGTCTGGCGTTGTAATCTCCCCCTTAAGGTGTTGCACTTCATATGGCGATTGTGTCACGGTTTTCTGAGCATGGCCTCTGTACTCCACAACAAGCACGCCATCAGATCTCCTTTGTGCACACGATGCTCTCTCGACAGCGAGACCATTTGGCACACCCTTCTGCATTGCCCAGAATCAAGCATCGTTTGGGAGCAGTCAATCTCTCTTCCTGCCTTTTTGGCCTCCTCCAGGAGCATGCCCGCAATTGTCTTTCAAGAAATACACACTGCTTTGGGTGAAACTGGACTTATCGACTTCGTCTCGCATTGCTGGATTGCATGGGCACACCGAAATAAGTCTCTTTTCGAACCCACGCAACACTCGGGTGAGCTACTTAGAAACGGTTATAAACGTTTCATTGAGGACTTCAGACTTCATCCCCCACTGCCCCCTTTTGTCCGCCCATCTCTCTCGCCAGATCACACATGGACTAAACCGGCAGCTGGTTTCATCAAACTCAACACAGACGCATCTATCATTAATGGTCAGATGGGCTTCGGCACAGTACTACGCGACTCTCACGGGCAAGTTCAATTGATTGCAACCAAATGCATAGACGGAGACGCTGTTCCATCTCTTGCTGAGGCTCTTGCTGTTGCTTTTGCGGTGGACACTGCTCGTTCCTTCTTCAGCCATAACATCATTATTGAATCTGATGCCTCGGTGGTCACAAGACATCTTCAACCGAAGAAGACTCTACAATCTTCCTCTTACATGGCTTTGGTTTGCAATCATGTTCTTTCCATTTTCTCATGCTTAGACTTAGTTTCTTATCGTCATGTAAGACGCTCAGCTAACATTGTGGCGCACCATGCTGCTAGACTATCACTTGGTGAGGCCACTTCTCATGTCTGGTTCGATCGTTTTCCGCAAAGTATTATTGACCTTGCGGAAATTGATCTTCTCTAATATACGCAAGCAATTCTTGACTTCAAAAAAAAATAAAATAGAATTATAAAATTAATAGAATAATTATCCTATTTTAGAATTAAAATTTATCTACTTACCAAACGTGTCTATATATATACATACATACACATATATATATATATATATATATATATATACACATATATATATATATATATATATATATATATATATATATATATATATATATGTATATATATATACTAAATATACTTCAAATTATACTAATAGAATAATTATCCTAGATAAAACTTATACCAAAATAACTGTATATATAGTTATACATATATGTATCTATATTAAACATACTTTTTTCATATACGTATATATGTTAATATGTTTTTATTTTATTAAAAAAATCAAGAGCTTATATTTATTAAACTTTTATCAATTAAAGTATTTTTGTTAATAAAAGTGGTGTATTGTGCTCTTTTTTTTAATTTATTAATATATTAACTATGTTATGTTTGTGTACATAATATAGGTATTTAGTTTTTTTTAAATATATATAGTTATCATATTTTAATTATACTAATAGAATAATTATCCTAGATAAAACTTATACCAAAATAACTGTATATATAGTTATACATATATATATATATCTATATTAAACATACTTTTTTCATATCCGTATATATGTTAATATGTTTTAATTTTATTAAAAAAATCAAGAGCTTATATTTATTAAACTTTTATCAATTAAAGTATTTTTGTTAATAAAAATGGTGTATTGTGTTCTTTTTTTTTTTTGAAACAATTTGGTTTACTAGGCTTTTTTAAGTTTTGTGTTTAATAAATGTACCCCTTGATAGAAGAGTGTGTAGAGTTTGAAAATAAATACAAAAGGTTGGGGTATATTTACTTAATTGAAACATTAAAAAGCCTAGTTACTACTATAGTTTTTCAAAAAGGCCTAGTTACCAAAATTGTCCCTTTTTTTTTTTAATTTATTAATATATTAACTATGTTATGTTTGTGTACATAATATAGGTTTTTAGTTTTTTTTAAAATATATATAGTTACCATATTTTAATTATCCTATTGTAGACCAAACATGTCTTTATATATATCTACATATACTAAACATACTTTAAATTATACTAATGAAATAATTATTCTATAAAAAAACTTATACCAAAAAAACTTATAACTATATGTATAAACATACTTTTTAAATATAAGTATATATGTTAATGTATTTTAATTTTATTAAAAATCTATATCTATATCTATCTATTTACTTATATTAAAGCGGAAGACATTCACACCAAGTGTCAGTCATATATTAATTTTGTGATACATGTCATTTTCTCATAATTTTCATTTTATAATTTTATCATCTCACTAAAAATACAAAATTACTAATATAGATAGTAAATATATTGTTTCTTATCACATATTTTAAAGATATCTTTAAAAAAATTTAATTTTATTTATAAAACGATTAGATAATTTTCTATTCTAACTTTACCTTATAAATATATTATTATTTTTTATAAAGTAAGTACTCACTAAATCAATAAATGTATAAATTATAATAATATTAGTGTTTTGTTTTCGTTATTCTTTATAAATCATATTTAATATTACCTAAGAAATCTTTTAAACTTAAACTTTTAAATCTTTTTCTATTTTAACATTTACATTTCCATTTTGTCTTCTTTCCAAATAGTTAATTGATATTAATTTATTTTCACACTTTTATATTTTATAAGAGACAAAAAAAATAGGATATATAATATCACACAAATTAATCTATTTTTATCGTTTATCCAAAATTATAATTAATTTAATAGTATAAATTTATTTTATTTTCTCTTCGATTAATTAAATAAAATTATTACCATACATCAAAAGTGTTTTATAAATTATAATTATAATTTTATTTTTATCTATTAAAATTTAAATTATAACCGTACCTTGGTACGGGAACTATACTAGTTAAATTTCAAAGTGAAGTGTTTAAACAAACAATTTTTATAAACAATAATACTAAAAAGAAATATAATCAGAATAACAAAAGTACTACTTTTTATTGACTAATTAGGACAGTCTAGTCAAATAATCTTATATTTCACTAGAAAATGTTTATAGGCGGTTCCATTTTATAATTTATATTATATATAGAGGTAGTTATATTTTTAAAACTTTCTAAAAGTAATTTAAAATTATAATTTAAAGTTTTTATTTTTTTTGAAAAAGTTTATTTTATGTCAGCAAATTTTTAAAAATAGCGTTGCCATAGAATGAAGTCTTGAAACAAAAGTTTATTTTATATTGGTTATTACTTGAAATTAGAAATTGAAAATTGAACTCCCGTAAATTTTTATCTTTGATTTTTTACCATTAACTAGAAAATGTTATTTATTTATTTTTGCAGATAATATTTTTTCGAGTTTTATTTTATGAATTTTTTTCAAAATTTGTAGCAATACATAATTGATAATTGTATTGTCTATCATTTGTTGACTATACCTAAATAGTGATAGTGTAATGCCCAAATGGGATAACGCTACAACATCGGATTCCGTACAAGAATTCCCTTAGACTTTTCAAACGAAAAGACTTTTACCGAAAAATATAAAAATAATAAGAACAGAGGAGTTCAACTATCATCTCAAAAAACAACTAAAATAAATGTTTAAAATCAAATAACTAGTTAATGCTATGTTTGACATGACACTAGTGGTTGTGTTTACTTGTGTTTTTGGGATGGTTTTTTAAAAACACTAGGGTTTAGTGTAGCGGGTGTTTGACAATTTCATAACACAACTACTAGTTTTTCGGCATCCTCATGTGCATATCACGTGTTTTCTTCCATTCCAAAATCTGCTGATGAATGTAATCAATTTCCCAAGTCTGATGCGAGATCACTTCTTGTAAATTTGGTTCCGATTCAACTCCTTCAATGAATATACTACATTCATGAATGTAGTAGATTAGCTCCCATGTCACCAAATTATGTTAGGAAATCTGTTACTAGGTTTATTACCTGTATAAAATCATGGTCCTTCATTTGCGTTGCTGTTAATTCATCAATTCAAAAATGGGTTTGGATTGTTACTTCTGTCTCTGGTGTAGTTCTGATATCAACAATTGCTTGTGTATATATATCGGTGAATCAAGAGAAGGAGAGAGGTTCAAGACAGTGAATCATCATTTGAAGAACAGATTGAATCTCAAACATAGGGCCGAAGAAGTATAAATTTCGTGAGCTTAAATTTGCAACTGAGGATTTCAATAGTCGAAAGAATGATGGATTACCAGAAGAAACGGTGAATGATTTAGAATTGGATTTGCTAATATGAGCCCTAACCGAGGCTGTTGATAGGCCCCCATAGAAGAAATCTGAAAAGGCTCGCTTTTCAAATCTTTGATATTTTTGACAATTCTGTATATGGTGAATGAATGATAGATTCTGAAAGAGGGAGAGAGGAGGACAAGGAATAAGACATGCCGGCAACTTGAAATCATTGCAGCGAAGAAGGAAAACAAAAACCCTAATACCCAAATCGATTCAACACAACAGATTAAAACAAATTACAATAAAGGAAAAACAATTTTATGTCGGAATTGGCAAACAAAGACGAAGATGGAGAGGATGGAGAGGAGGTTGGAGAAACCATGTTTGATGTTCAGACTCAGAGCAAGCACTTCTTACGCGAAGAGAGGTGAGAAAAGGGAGAGCCAGGTGAGAGAATGTTCTTTAAATACTTGGTTTATAATGTAATTACGGATAAAAAAAAGTTAAGGACAACAGATTCATGTTTTATATGAAACACTAGTGTTTATCCGGAAACCCTTGCTTTGACGAGAGTTTTAAAACACTCCCGAAAACTCTAGTCACTTGTGTTTTTCGGTGTGCCAAACACCCGTTAAAAATTCAAACACTCATAAACACTCATTTACATTAGTGTAAATGTCCTGCAAAAACAACCTAAGACTCAAGAGGACAGTCAAAAGATAAACATATTGAAACAACTCTCAAAGGAAGAGTCAAAGGACAACCGATATCCAAAGCGAAAGATGACATCAACCCACTAACTCTATAAGTCGTCTGACCTCTATGCTCCTGAACTGTTCTTTAACCTAGTTATGACAACATAATCAGTCCCACCATAGTAGGGTTAGTCTTCTACTAGACTAAACCGGTACATTCAATTTATAATATGAAGTATACAAGCGTAAAATCATAAATAATAGCACATGACCGTTAACAAACAAAGATGGGTACAATAAGAGCATGCTTCAAAGATGAAATAAGAGGGTGTTATAAAACATGTAATTGTTTCAAAACCTGTTAATTTACAATATTATAATAGCAAAACAATGTTTTTGTTTCTTGCAAAGAACCTTTGCAAAACAAGTTAAATATGTTCTTTAAATATGAATAAGACACTAACAAAAATATAGTTGTATCAAACCTTTCAATTGATATAAACAAAATAACAAAGTCAGTCACCTGAAAGACCCTTTACCAAACCATTAAAAAATATGCTCTAAGTAGGAATGTGATGTTAACAATTATGTAATTGTACCAAATTTGTCAACCAATAATAATATAATAACAAAACAATACTTTGTTTCCTTTTTGAAAGTCGTCTCAAAGAACATTTACAAAACAAAATGAAAATATGCCCGAGCATTCTTTATTTTATGAACTATATTTAAATACCAATTGCAAAATAAATATTTTCAAAACATGTACAAAGCCTATTTCTTGAACAGGAAGGTACTTTAACCCCAACTACATGAAGAATACGGAAAACACTGATCAGGTAAACCCTCATCAACACACAATGGTCGGGTACAACCTCGGCCGCATAAACCATGAAACCATTGGTAAACATGGCCCGCCTAAATCTAGGAGTGAAAAGAGAATATCTCAAAATAAATTAAGGTCAAAGATCAAATCAACGCTCAAATACTCAACACAACAATCCAGTTCTTTTAAAATATCTTGTAACACCCCAAATTCTCAAAACTCAGGGCGTTGCGATTTAAAAACTCACAATGGGTCCTAACCCTAGCATGAAAAGAACTTCACTGGATCTTGCAACAAGGCACAAGTAAAAGAAAAACCGAAATAGATAAAAATGCAAATGTGTCAAAATCCAATAACAAAGGACAAGACTCTCACCTGATAAGTACAATCGATAATGTGAAATGAAAAGAATAACAAAAATAAAGAGCCAACAACCCGTCTTATAATGCACGGGAACCCGATTGACCACTCCGTCAAGATCACTTGCCAATGTCCCTATCCAACAAGGCATCTGCAACGACGGATAAACCGTTAGCTAACAACCTACATATTAAAATAATTGTAACAAACACACACGTCATTGCAAATATAAGACACTCATCATGCTTGCACAGAAGTTCATTTATTATCTTGTATTATGCCATATACTTTCTAATTAAACTTAGTTTGTAACACGAGGATCTCCCGAACCTCGCATCTGTCCCTGTGTACCAACAAGACTGGATCCGATGCACCTCACCGTATACATGTGTGGACTAGTTGTAGAGAACTTCTCAGTCTCATGTCAAAGCTAGGTAGTGATGTCACCGTCCGTTATACATGTATTTGACCACATTACAATAAATGTCGTCCTACTTAGGGTATCTATGTTAAACACTTAATACAAACACCACTATCACAGATCATGCTAACACGTAGAAAGTCCACTAAGTAAGCCCAAGAGACTTACTTGTATCAAGGTAATCCCAACTAATTAACACTCTCATATCCCATAGGAATAAACTCCACCGCCAGATAACAAGGACATGTGTAAAGTTGTTTCCACGGAAAAAGGGCGATCGATTGGTGGATCTTCCTTGTGCGAATCCTCCATCACCTACAGAGTTCATGATTTGTCTCACTGATAGTTAAATTAAATATACGTGAGTCAAGCTTTGATACTAATTGAAGATCCGAGTAGGGGGTAAAATAAGGATAAAGATACTCTAGGGGGGTGAATAGAGTATGAAAACTTTTCGCAATCGCGGATGTTAAGGCTTTGAAATGAATCTCAAGGCCTTGAAGTCGATCTTTCAAACATGTGATGATAACTGTATCACAAGGCCTTAAAGCGAATCTCATGGTCTTAAATTTGAATCTTGTAATTAATTGTTATCCATACATAAACAAATAAAGCGCGGATATAAGATGAAGATCGACACACCTTATGTTTACGAAGTTTGGCCCTATATAGCCTACGTCTGTGCCCAGGGTGATGTAAGACCCCAGACTTTTCCTTCACCGCCCCCGCGGTGAAGAGTGTCGCCCCTGCGGTAGGTTGCACCCGCGACAGGGTCAACTGCCCTTGTGGCTGACGATAGCTCGTACCCGATCTTTCTTTCGTTCATTTTATCTTCCTTCCATAGATAGAATATCCGATATTCTATTGTATGGGACGGTTTCCTTATCCTCTTTCTAACCCTAGACGCCCTTCCTTCTATCCTTTCAACCCTTCTCTATATATTCCTTCCTTTTCCTCCTTTTTCCGTTTCTTGCTATCGTCTTCAAACCCTAGAGAGCTGCAACCGTCACCTTGCTTCCTGCGACCTTGCTGAACGTGTAAGTTCACCATTCATGTACTGCAGCATGCTTCCTTCTTTCCTTTCATTTCTTCTTCTTCTTCTCTCCTTTTCTTCTTCTCCAAGAATAAAGTTTGAACCTTGATTCTTGTTGGCTTCTCGTTGTTGATGTATCGTTGTTCTCAGGCTCTTTGAAGTTGATTCTTGACGTGTGTGATCCAAAGGTTCGAGCTTTGGTTGCCTTGTTGTGAGTTTTGTCGAAGAGAAGCCCGACAACGCTTTCTGTCATGCAGCCGCCCCGCGCCTGCACGTCCCCGCCCCTGCGTGTTGCCGCCCCTGCGCCTGATCCAACCGCCCATGCGGTTTCCTCTCTAGAAACCTCGTTCTTGTGAGTTACTTCCTTCCTTGCTTTCCTCGTTCCTTTCCTTACATCTTTTGGATGTTGTTTACTTCCTGTGAGTACTGTAAGACTAGGGTTGAGCCCTTAGCATGTGTAGATCTCTTAGAGATCATTGAGACTAGAAGTTATAGACTTCTAGCAACCGTTTCGTTCCTGATTCGTGATGCTTATGTAAACAAGCTTTCCCTTGCTCCTTTCTTGAGGAAAACGGAGTTGTTCCTGAGTTTTCCTAAGCTTTGAGTTACCTTCGTGTGAGGTAAGTCCCTTGGACTTACTTAGCTTCTTTCCGCATATTAGTTGGATTGTATTGTCTTGTTTGTATTGTTTATCATGTTATAACGGATAACCGGAATAGGATTCACCTTTTATAACCTTAATTGGCCCAAGTGTATTATAATCGGACGGTGACCGCTTGTCCAGTTCATTATTGGGAAAACTAGAAAGTGCTCTTGCGACTCAGGCATGTAGGTAACGAATAGTACTGATCTATTCCTTTTGGTAGACGGAAGCGGAGACGAGTTTCGAAAGGATTCTCGTGTGACAAAAGAAGTTGAATTAGTAAGGAATGACTTAATGAAAGATAATAACCGGTTGTGTGCAAGCATGCTACGTGTTTACGTTACCTTATATGTGTTTGTGCCTTTACGTTCTTGCTTATACCTAGAATGTTAGCTAACGGTTTATACCGTCTTGTAGATGTTCCGCAGGTTCAGGATGCTGTTGAGTGATCCAGATGGTGTGGTCAGCCGGAGTTCCCGTACATTATAGGACGGGATCGGGTTTATGTTTCTTTTGTTGTTCCCCTTTTTGTTTTGAACTCGGTTGCGAGTGTTTTCCGCTTTGCTTTGTTTACACCTTTGGTTTTATATTGAGTTTTGGTTTTCGTTCGTTTGGGCCTTGTTGTAAGATCGGTTTGCTGTTACTACTCTGAGCGTCGGGACCCATTGTGCGGTCCTTGCCCGTAGCGCTTCGAGTTCCCAGAACTTGGGGTGTTACAATATGGTATCAAAGCTCCAAGTTGGCAACAATGGCACTCGAAATCTTCTAAAGGTCGGATAGATAAACAAATAGAACCCGCAAGGGGTCTAACGTTTTCAAAAGGGGTTTTTTTTGTTTTTAAACTTGTCGGTCTAGGATAGATGTACCGGCGACCACCACTACCTCCGCGGATCTCAGCAGTGTAGTTTCTTATATGTTGGGCTTTATATGTTCTTTTTCTTGAATTTCTGCTTTAGTTGTAGCGCGACCTTATATATATATATATATATATATATATATATATATATATATATATATATATATATATATATATATATATATCCTTATATATCTATCCTTATAGCAGATGACGCGTACTAGAGCTACATCTGCTATAGGGCGAGGAAGGGGTCGATCACCTCTTCCACCTGTCGTTCATGGATGAGAACGTGAGAAGGACCTCCACTAGCTAGAGGTCGGGGCCAAACCCCAATTGTTGATCCGCTTATCGCCGAGGCGTTCAATGAAGAAGTTGTTGAGAGAGTTGTTCCCGAAGTAGGGAACGGGACTATTGAAAAGTCCGGAGACAAAAGAGCGCAAACGATCAAGTCCGGTCAAGTGACCATCGGAGTATTTGCATATTGCGACTACGTGCAAAGAGTTGAAGAAGCTATCAGGACTGGAGAACCTACACCAGCACCGCCAGTACCCGTTAGATCAGTTGAGAACATCAGAGCTCAAGATGGAGCAAGTTCAGAAGTTGAGCTTTGGCTAGACCACATGGATTCAATGTTGGAGTCAATAAGAAGTATGCTCAGGAAGCGATCGGATTTCAAGAGATATGTTCAGGCAGGAGGTCTTATAAAGAGACAGAAGACTAGAGCAGCCAATGTTGGAACTGAAGCATCAAGATTCGAGCATGTTTAGATGACATGTCACTTTGGGATCCAGCAAACGATACGGAAGTTCCAGCAGAGGACGACAATGTCATTACTACGGAGATGTCGGACACATCCGAGCAGATTATGAGAAGCCGACAATGACTTGCTATTCTTGTGGCATGTCCAGACATAGAGTTGCGTTTTGCCGACAGAGCAGAAGACGAGGAGGTGGTACGCTTGACACCAAAAGTGCCTCGGCTACAGTGTATGAGTTGAGGAGTGTTGTAGAGCCGACAGCGCCACCAGCCACATGTACCATTCATATTAATGGTTTCCTTGTCAGAGTTCTTTTTGATACCGGTGCTATGCATTCTTTTATATCTAATACATGCGTAGATAGATTGACCTTAGTTACTGTAGAAGGTAGACCCATCATTATAGGATAACCCGATGGGGGTAAGATTCGAGGTACACGAGAGGTTTGCGATTGCCCTATTAGATTGGGAGGTCGCGATTGGCCAGCTGACATCTTTGTCATATACTTAATACATGAAGAAGTTATTCTGGGCATGGATTGGATGGATCGACATCGAGCAGTTCTGGACATCGGCAAGAGGACTATGACAATAACTACAGATGCAAGCCATGTTGAGATCTTCCGAGGACGAGATCTCGGGAAGACTGGTATAGTCATTAGTGTAGTGCGAGCTACGAGAGTTATCAGTTAGGGTTGCGAGGCATTTCGGTGTTATGCCATGAAGGATAATACGAGTCCGGCTTTGGAAGAGATTCCAGTAGCTTGCAATTTTGCTGACGTCTTTGGAGAGCCATCAGGTTTACCTCCACAGAGGAATGTAGACTTTGGCGTTGAGCTAGAGCCCGGTACGAGACCAATCTCTAAAGCTCCTTATCGTATGGCGCCTATCGAGATGCTTGGGTTGAAGAAGCAGCTCGAGGAGTTAGCAGAGAAGGGCTTCATCTGCCCTAGTGTATCTCCTTGGGGCGCACCAGTTCTCTTTGTCAGGAAGAAAGACGTGTCAATGAGGTTATGTATCGACTACCGAGAGTTGAACAAGGTGACGATCAAGAACAAGTACCCTTTGCCCCGTATCGACAATCTTTTGGATCAGTTGCATGGAGCTTCAGTGTTTTCGAGGATTGATCTGAGATCTGGATATCACCAGTTGAGGGTGAGGGAGCAAGACATAGCCAAGACGGCATTTCGGACCAAATATGGATACTACGAGTTTGTAGTGCAAATGCGCCTGCAATCTTCATGGAGTTGATGAACAACATCTTCATCGACTTTCTAGACCAGTTTGTAGTTGTCTTCATCGATGATATTGTGTTTTACTCTCGTAGTAGGGAGGAGCATGCTGGACACTTGAGGATTGTTCTTCAGGTCTTACAGGATAGAGAGTTGTATGCCAAACTCTCTAAGTGCGAGTTTTGGATGACCGATATAGCATTTCTTGGTCACATTGTTTCGGCTGAAGGAATCAAGGTAGATCCGAAGAAGATTGAGTCAACAACATCTTGGCCGCCACCTAAGAACTTCAAAGAGGTACGGAGCTTCTTCTGATTGATGGGCTACTACCGGCGTTTTGTTGAGGGCTTTTCAGTTATCGCCCGACCGCTCACTTCCTTGCTGAGGAAGTCTACGAGGTTCGTATGGTCTGAGTCGTGCCTGCAGAGCTTCGAGGAGCTGAAGAAGAGATTGACCTCTACTCCTATTCTAGCTCAAACAGAGGGCATTAAATATTTCGCGGTTTACAGCGACGCATCCAAGTTGGGCTTGGGATGTGTTTTGATACAGAGGGGTAAGGTAATTGCTTACGCGTCTAGACAGCTGAAGACGTACGAGGAGAATTACCCTACCCATGATCTGGAGTTGGCTGTTGTGGTTCACGCTTTGAAGATTTGGAGGCATTATCTGTACGGAGCTACGTGTTAGATATTCACAGACCACAAGAGTCTGAAGTACATATTCACTCAGCGGAAGTTGAATAACCACAAAAGTGTGAAGTACATATTCACATACTACAAGAGTCTGAAGTACGTATACCACCTGGGGAAAGCTAACGTGGTAGCCAATGCCCTTAGTAGGAAGACTCCCCGGGAGATGACGATCGCTAGGCTGACAGCTCAGCCACAATTACAGCGAGACCTGCCATGACTAGAGATGGATATCCACTTCCTGGATTACGACAACCAGTTGCCCACCTTGGAGATAGTACTTGATTTGTTGGCCGAAATCCGACAGAAGCAAAGGAGTTGGCTAGCTTTGACACAGATCCGAGACCGGATTTCTCGAGGAGAGGCACCGCAGTTTGCAGTTGGTGCTGATGGAGTTCTGAGACGACAAGAGCGTGTTTGTGTGCCTTCAGATCGAGAGTTGAGACAGAGGATCCTTCAGGAGGCTCACTCTTCACCTTACTCAGTGCACCCTGGCGCGAGTAAGATGTATCAGGACATCAGACGCTCTTTCTGGTGGGGAGGTCTGAAGCCAGACATCACGAGATATGTAGCTCAGTGTGCAACCTGTTAGCAGGTCAAGATCGAGCATCACAAACCAGGAGGCGAGCTACACCCACTTCCCGTTCCTCAGTGGAAGTGGGAGGATATCTCTATGGATTTTGTTACCGGTTTGAGGCCGAGTCGAGGATTTCATGCTATCTGGGTGATAGTAGATCGATTGACAAAGACCGCACGTTTCATTCCGAGCAAGGAAACGTGGCCGGTGCGTCGATTTTCAGAGGAGTTCACGAGACAGATAGTGAGACTTCATGGAGTACCTAGGACTATAGTCTCTAATAGAGATGGACGGTTCACATCGAAGTTCTGGCAGCAGGTGCATGCCGCCCTAGGTACGAGTCTACAGTTCACGACTTCTTATCATCCTCAGACTGATGGTTAGTCCAAACGGACCATCCAGAATCTGGAGGACTGGTTGAGAGCCTGCGTGTTAGACTGGGGACAGTTGTGGCCATATCACCTTCCCTTAGTGGAGTTTTCGTACAACAACAGGCACGCATCGATCAGGATGGCTCCTTATGAGGCTTTATACGGACAAACATGCTGTACAACACTATGTTGGGACGAGCCTAGTAGTGCTAGTGGAGTAGCACCGGAACAGATTCAAGATGACATGGCTCGTGTAGTAGTGATCCGCGAGCGGATGTTAGCAGCGCAGAGTCGAAAAAAAGTCTTATGCAGATAAGAGGCATAGACCTTTGGAGTTCAGAGTTGGAGCTCAGGTTTGGTTGAGAGTATTCCCGACACGAGGCGTCAGACGTTTCGGTGTCAAGGGGAAGTTGAGCCCCATATATGTTGGACCATTCGAGATCCTTGAGCGAGTGGGAGAGGCAGCATACAGACTTGTGTTACCACCGAGACTCGAGGGTGTTTACCCAGTCTTCCATGTGTCTCAGCTGCGGGAGTACATACCGGACCCGAAGCACATCGCCAGTCACGAGGATCTAGTGATTGAGCCAGACCACACGTTCGTAGAGCACCCGGTGGCTGTCTTGGAGCGTCGTACGAGACGCTTGAGTTCGAAGGACATACTTGATGATGAAGATTTAGTGGTCGATGCGAGGAGCTGATGAGGCAACTTGGGAGATAGAGGATAGTATCCATAGGAACTATACAGAGTTTTACGCTGGGCAGGATGCACCTTTAGCGTAGTCGTTTGTTTCAGTTTTTCCTCTGTTGCGTTGCGTATGATTTTGTGACGTTTTGAGTTACGTGCCCCGAGTGAGAATATATGAGTTCAATTTTGTTTCTGTGTGTTGTTGTGATTGTTGGGCTTTTGCAAGTTTTGGGACGAAACTTCTTTTCAGGGGGATCTGATGTAAGACCCCAGTCTTTGCCTTTACCGCCCCCGCGGTGAAGAGTGCCGCCCCTGCGACAGGCCGCACCCGCGGCAGGGTCAGCCGCCCCTGCGGCTGACGACAGCTCGTGCCCGATCTTTCTTTCGTTCGTTTTATCTTCCTTCCATAGATAGAGTATCCGATATTCTATTGTATGATCCGGTTTCCTTATCCTCTTTCTAACCCTAGACGCCCTTCCTTCTATCCTTTCAACCCTTCTCTATATATTCCTTCCTTTTCCTCCTTTTTCCGTTTCTTTCTATCGTCTTCAAACCATAGAGAGTTGCAGCCGTCACCTTGCTTCCTACGACTGATAACACGATTTATGGGTTAGTTTTAGGCAATCATTTAGATAGAATTCTCGCTCATTCATGCATGTTTAGCATTGGTTCGAGACATTTTGCACTCAATTCATGTATTTTGTCGAGATAGATGTCTACACGGACTTGTGCGTGTTTTATAGGTAATTCGGGAAATTTAGGAGCTAAAACGATGCATTTGAGGATCGTTTATCTAGACGACACACCCTCGGACTCATTAGGACACAAGCTATAGGCTAAGGAGGACTCATGGAACCTTGCCAACACTAGCCATGCACCAAATCAGAGCTTAATGATCCAAGGCAAAGTTTCTGCACAGAATCACGGTTCTCTGACAGATCACGGCCGTGGAATCAACCGTGGTTTTTGCCAGATTCTTGTGACAGCTGTGTCACGACTCTCATGGCCAGCTCATGCAAGTTTGTTATAAAAGTGGTCCTTCATGGGTTGTGAGGGGCAGCTGGGAGCATCTTGGAGCAGCTCATCCATTTCCCATTTCTCTAACAAAAATATCCTCTTAAGAAGAAGATTTTCTAGGAAGGAAAGTGTCAAAAAGGAAGAAGAAGAGCTCCATTGAAGGGAAGAAGAAGGACACACAACATTGCTATTGTTGCTAGATTTCCGGATTCTATTTTCTAGTTGTAAGAACCATTTGAACCTTCTTTTGGAAGGATTGTAAGTCTCCCAAATTCTATTTTCAGCTTGGTTTAATCCTAGTACTCTTGTTCATCTCTTTCTTTCATTCTCTTGCAATTGAATGTTATGATTTTGTGTTTGTTTGTTTCGATTTCTATTATGAATGTTGTAGGCTAAATAGATGTGGTTCTAGGGTAAGGAAAGGATGGTTATGGCTAAGGCTATGATAGGATGAACTTAGATTTATCTTTGGATGACTTGTGTGCTTGAACGTACTCTCTGTTAGGAATTACGGGTGGATCTTGTCAAACCACGGCCGTGGTTTAGGTAGAACAACCCGTGATTTTCCTGGTTCGATGGATCTTGATTTAGATTGTTAGAATGTTGAAATCCTAAGTGTTTGTTGAGTTAAATCTATCCTAGGGTAACCTAGAGTTAGCAACTAAGTGTTAGGAGAGACTTACCCGGTAATCCTCACTCTTAGATTCCAAAGATAACAACCCTTAGGTAGTGGTGAGCCTAATAAGCCGCCATTGGATTAAGTGTGCTGGATAGTAGCTTGAGACTAGCCCTTCCGAGACTTACCCGGTGAGGATAGGTTAGATCCTTGAGTAAACAATCCGGTTTGAGTAGAATTCCGCTCCTTAGGTTCTTAGAGACTTACCCGGTAATGAGACCTAGGGAATGTACTAGCGGATCTTGAGACCTAACCGGTGATTGATCCCAATCTAGAAATGCTTAATCCCCAACATAGTTAATCCAAGAATTGAATAGATAGCTTGAGTCTTATGCCATGACCGGAACTTCCAACCCCTAGAATCCATCTTTTCTTTCTTTGATCTATATCTTGTTTAGTTGTTCATTCGTGTTTATTCATAGTTTAGTTGATTGATTGTTTTGCATGTGTTGTGATCTTTGATTGATCACCAAAAAAATCAACCAAAAACATTTGAGATTTTCATTTCTTTATTTCTTTCCTTTCTTGCACCCTAGGTCTTTACTAAACTCAATCACAAATCGAATCAATTTCACTTTAGTCTTTGTGTTCGACCTCGGAATACTATCCCTACTACAAACGTCCCGTACACTGCGGGTTTCGCTAGGAGTTAGGATAATTATAATGAGTATAAATTTAAAACCCAATTGCGCATCACAATCTTAGCGTAACAAGTTTTTGGCGCCGTTGCTGGGGACTAGGTCTAGATTGAGTCTATTTTATGATTGTTTCTAGTGTAGATCTTTCTTGTTGCTTTTGATCTCTTTTTGGTTTGTGTCTTTGCTTTTCAGGACATCTATTACTCTTTAGGTGTATGCGAAGATCTCGTGGCAAGGATTTAGCTCCATTCGATCCCGAACCGGAGAAAACCCTTCGATCTAGATCCAAGAACATCCGAAAAGAGAAATAGATGGCCGGAAGAAACCTCCAAGCTGAATTGGATGAAGCCTTAGAGCAAATAAGGCTAAGAGATGAGCTCTTGGAGGAAGAAAGGAGACTTGCCAATGAGAGGCAAGAGGAAACTAGGAGGGAGATTGAGGAGATTAGGCAAGCCCTTGTTCAAGGAGAGCTTAATCGCCGACAACTGATAACACGATTTATAGCATAGTTTTAGGTGTACATTTAGATAAGATTCTCGCTCAATCATGCATTATCTAGCACTAGTCCGATACGTTTTGCACTCGAAACATGTATTTTGTCGAGATAGACGTCTACACGGACTTGTGTGCGTTTTGTAGGTATTTCGGGAGGTTTCGAGCCAAAACGACGCGTTTGAGGGTCGCTCATTTAGAGGACACGTTTCCAAACTCATTAGAACGCAAGGCATGGGCTGAGAAAGACTCAAGGAACCTTGCCAACACAGGCCATGCACCAAACCACAGCCTAATGATCCAAGGCGAAGTTTCTGCACAAAATCACGGTTCTCTGAAGAACCACGGCCGTGGAAATGACCGTGGATTTTGCCAGATTCTCGTGACAGTTGTGCCACGACTCTCATGGCCAGCTCATGAAGAATTGGTTATAAAAGTGGTCCTTGATAGTTGTTAGAGGTAGCTGGGATTTGGGTAGTTTGAGAGCAGCTCACATATTCTCCATTTTTCTTTGACAAAATATATTCCAAGAAGAAGAAGGACTTTTTCTAGGAAGGAAAGGGCAAGAAGAAGAAGAAAGGAGCCATTGCCATTGAAGAGGAGAGGAGAAGACACACTTAGCTCTTATATTTTCGGATTTATTTCTAGAAGTTTTTGAACTCTTGAACCTTCCTTTGGAAGGGTTGTAAGTCGTTCTAATTTCATCTTCAGATTTAGATTGTGTTTGAAGTTCATTTGTTCATCTTCTTTCTCTCATTTTCTTGCAATGGAGGTTATGAATCTATGCTTGTTTGTTTTGATTTCCAATATGAATGTTGTAGGCTAGATTGATGTGATTCTAGGGTAAGGAAAGGATGGTTATGGCTAGATCTATGATAGGACGAACTTAGATTTACCTTTGGATGATTTTTGTTTATGAACGTAGCTACTGTTAGGAATCACGGGCAGTTCTTGAAGAACCACGGTCGTGGTTTCTGTAGAACAAACCGTGGTTCTTCCTGGTTCGAAGGATCTTACCTTAGATTCATAAAATTGTTGAAACCCTAAGTTTTTGCTGAGTTTAACCTACCCTAGGGTGTCCTAGTGTAGCGACTAAGTGTTAGGAGAGACTTACCCGGTAATCCTTGCCCTTAGAATCTAAAATAGCAAAACCTTAGGTAATGGTGAGCCTAATAAGCCGCCATTGGATTAAACGTGCTAGGATAGTTGATTAGGACTTCCCTTTCCGAGACTTACCCGGTGAGGATAGGTTAGATCCCTAATTAAACAATTCGGTTTGTGTTAAATTCCTACCCTTAGGTTCTTAGAGACTTAACCGGTAATGAGACCTTAGGTGTGGATTAGTTGGATCATGAGACTTACCCGGTAATTGATCCCATTTTAGGAACACTTAATCCCAACATATCATAATCAATCCAAAGAATGAATAGATAACTTGAGTTTTATGCCATAACCGGAATTTCCAACCCCTAGAATCCGTCTTCCCTTTCTCTTGATCAACATCTTGTTCGATTTGTTTATTTGTGCCAATTTTCCGATTTAGTTTGATTGATTGTTTGCATGCATTTGATCTTTGAAGTGATCACCTAAAAACAACCAAAACAATTGAGATTTTCTTCCTTTATTTGCATCCTTTTCTTTAGACTTAGATCTTGCTAAATTCAATCACAACTTAATTCGATTTCACCTTAGTCTTTGTGTTCGACCTTGGAATACTTATCTTGCTACATACGTCCCGTACACTGCGGGTGCGCTAGAAGTAGGATAATTATAACGAGTATAAATTTAAGGCTTATTGCGTACACACTTTTTAGCGTGACAAGTTTTTGGCGCCGTTGCCGGGGACTAGGTCTAGATTGAGTCTATTTTGTGATTGTTTCTAGTGTAGATCCTTCTTGTTTCTTTTGATCTCTTTTTGGTTTTTGTCTTTGCTTTTCAGGACATCTATTACTCTTTAGGTGTATGCGAAGATCTCGTGGCAAGGATTTAGCTCCATTCGATCCCGAACCGGAGAAAACCCTTCGATCTAGATCTAAGAACATTCGAAAGGAGAAAGAGATGGCCGGTAGAAATCTTCAAGCTGAATTGGATGAAGCCTTAGAACAAATAAGGCTAAGAGATGAACTCTTGGAGGAAGAAAGGAGACTTGCCAATGAGAGGCAAGAGGAAACTAGAAGGGAGATTGAAGAGATTAGGCAAGCTCTTGTTCAAGGAGAGCTTAATCGCCGACAACCTCCACCACCCCCACCACAACCGCAGCCGGCGGCCAATGTTAGGGTTGTTCCCATTGCTATTGAGGAGCCACAAACCCTAGGGAGACGTATGGATCCGGCACAAAGAGCACACCGACCGGGTGTGAATCTAGGAGATCCCGCAACCCACAACTATGAGCTCCGCCCTCAAGTTCTTCAAATGATCCGGCATAATCAATTTGGAGGGATGGAAGGAGAGTCTCCTCACCAACATTTGATGAACTATGAAATTTTGATGGAGACTCTTAGACCACCAAGATTGGAGAGCAACAACCATAAGCTAAGGGCCTTTTCCTTCTCTCTTAAGGACAAAGCCTTGGCTTGGTATCAATCTATTCCACAAGGGAGAGTTGGTACTTGGGAGGAGATGACAACCGAGTTCTTGACCAAGTTCTTCCCACCTTCCAAGACCACCGAGTTAAGGGGAAAGATCAATGCCTTTGTGATGAGGGATAGAGAAAGTTTGTTCAAGTCTTGGGAGAGATTTAAGGACCTTCTCCTAGATTGTCCGCACCATGGCATACCAAAGATTGAGCTATTAGAGATCTATTTCAAGGGGCTTGATGAAGATAGCCAATTCAAGCTGCAATCTCTTTCCGGTGGGACCTTTATGGAGAAGCATGTGGATGATGCCTGGGAGTTTGTAGAGAAGCAAGCTCTAGTGATTGAGAAGTACTCTCATAGGAAGAGCGAAGGAAGAAAGGCGGGAGCATATGAGGTGAGTGAAGTCACCATGAGCAATTTCAAGCTTGACGCCATCAACAACGAGTTGAAATCCTTAAGAGAGTTGTGCACTACCACATTGAAGAGCCAAGCAACTCCTCAAGCACCTCCACGAGCCAACTTGTCTTCCAAGGAGGAAGATGTGAATTATATGGGAAGGGGCAACTTCAACAATTACCAAGGCCCAAGAAATTTCAACAACAACCGGCAATTCAACAATTACCGGCCAAACCACAACCATCCCGGGTTTTCTTACTCTAATCCGGATGGAGCCTTGAACCCTCCCGCCTCCACAAGCACAACTCCACCACAAAGAGCTTCACAAGAACCTCCACCCGGTTTTACTCAACCTTCAAAGGATAGAACCGAAGTCATTTTTGAACAATTGCTAGGAAGGTTGAGTGGACTTGAGAGCACCGTCACTTCAATTTCTAAGGCTCAAAAGGTCTTGGAAGCACAAGTCTTTCAAAAGGCGGGTGAGGCACATAGAGATCCGGGGAAGCTTCCCGGAAGAACCGAAGACAACCCAAGAGGCCAAGTTTTGGCTATCACAACAAGGAGTGGGTTGAGTATGAAGGATCCTTTGCCCAAGGACCAAGCTAAGGGGAGTCAAGTAGTGGTAGAAGAGGGAAGAAAGCAAGATGATGGAGGCAAGAGCAAAGATGTAGAGCCAACTTATGTAGCACCGCCTCCATACAAGCCACCACTACCGTTCCCACAATCAAGAGCAAGAGCTCGTTTGGACAATCACTTTGGTAAGTTCCTTGAACTAATGTCCAAGTTACATATTAACATTCCGTTCATGGATGCCATCTTAGGAATGCCGGCATACGGAAAATTCTTGAAAGAAATACTCTCCAACAAAAGGAAGTTGGAGGAGTATGGGGAGATTAGGATGACCAAGAGATCCTCGGAGTTAATCCAAACAATGAAGGAGGCAATGCCTCCCAAGCTAAGGGATCCGGGCTCTTTTTGTGTTCCGATTGGAGTAGGAGACGTGAAGTACGAAGCCCTTTGTGATCTTGGAGCAAGTGTGAGCATCATACCGCTTGCACTTAGTAACAAGGTCGGGCTAGGAGAGCCAAAACCGGTCAAGATGACCCTCTATATGGCGGACCGTTCTATCACTCATCCAGTTGGGATTCTTGAGGACATTCCGGTGCAATTGGGAGGATTCTATGTGCCTATTGACTTTGTAGTGTTGGACATTCCGGCGGATTACCCGGTTCCCATCATCCTAGGAAGACCTTTCTTAGCTACCTCCGGATGTTTAGTGGATTGCAAGAACGGGACTCTCTCCTTCAACATAGGAGAGGAGAACATCAAGTTCAAGCTGTCCACAATGATGAAAGGGCCAACCCTTGATGAAGATATCTTCAACATAGTCGAGCAAGAAGAATCTAGAGAAATGGTGAGCTCGATCTTGATCAAGGACCCCTTGGAAAAGGTTCTTACCTTGAGTATGATGGAGGAAGACATTGAGGAGAATTGCAATGAAGAAATCAAAGCCTTGGAGGCATTGGAAGAGGAGCCAAGAGTTGGATTTGAGAGCCACGAAGAAATTGTGAACAGCTGCAAGTTCCACGGTCGAGATTCAGGAACCACGGCCGTCAAACTCTCTGGACAACTCCGAGAAACAAGCCTGGAAGGAACCACGGTCGTGGAAGTTGAGCAACCCGTGATTCCAGCCGTGGTTTTCCCTGAATCAGCTCTTGATGATGATCAAGCTTCTAGGAGCCAAGGGGAATCCTCATTTGCTTTGAATTCATCTCATCCAACCTTGTTTGGATCGTCTTCAACCGATAAAGGTCCTCCCTCACTTGAACTCAAACCCCTCCCCTCTCATTTAAAGTATGCATTCCTTGGTGATAATTCTACATATCCGGTGATTGTTAATGCATGCTTGAGTGATGATGAACTTGCTAAATTGCTGCATGAACTAAGATTGCATAGGAAAGCCATTGGTTATACTATTGATGATTTGGTTGGCATTAAGCCATCTTTGTGCATGCATAAGATAATGATGGAAGATAACCACAAACCCTCTATTAAACATCAAAGGAGATTGAATCCTATAATGAAAGAGGTGGTCAAGAAGGAAATCATTAAGTTGCTAGATGCGGGAATTATCTACCCTATCTCGGATAGTAAGTGGGTTAGCCCCGTTCATGTAGTACCTAAGAAGGGTGGAATGACGGTAGTAACTAATGAGAACAATGAACTAATACCAACTAGGACGGTCACGGGATGGAGAATGTGTATAGATTATAGGAAATTGAACATGGCCTCTAGGAAAGATCACTTTCCCCTCCCCTTCATTGACCAAATGCTAGAAAGATTAGCTCAACACTCTCACTTTTGCTATCTAGATGGGTATAGTGGATTCTTCCAAATCCCTATCCACCCCGATGACCAAGAGAAAACAACTTTTACATGTCCATGGGGTACCTTTGCATATAGGAGAATGCCATTTGGGTTGTGTAATGCACCCGCCACCTTTCAAAGGTGTATGATGGCTATCTTTTCGGAATACATAGAAAATATCATGGAAGTGTTCATGGATGATTTCTCTGTTTACGGTTCTTCTTTTGATAATTGCTTAGCTAATTTGTCATTGGTGTTGCAAAGATGTGAGGAAACAAATCTTGTCTTAAATTGGGAAAAATGCCACTTCATGGTAAGTGAAGGGATTGTGTTAGGACACTTGGTGTCTAACCATGGCATTGAGGTTGATAGGGCTAAGATTGAAACAATAGAGAAGTTGCCACCACCTACCTCGGTGAAGGGGGTAAGGAGTTTCTTAGGGCATGCCGGTTTTTACCGGAGGTTTATTCAAGATTTCTCTAAAATTTCTAAGCCTCTCACTAACCTACTAATGAAAGATGTTGATTTTGTGTTTTCCAAAGATTGTCTTGAAGCGTTTTGTAGGTTGAAGAACGCCTTGATCTCCGCACCTATCATGCAACCTCCGGATTGGAGTCTACCATTTGAGATTATGTGCGATGCAAGTGATGTGGCCGTTGGGGCCGTTTTGGGGCAAAGGAAAGAAGGGCGCACTCATGTTATTTACTATGCTAGCAAGACGCTAGATGATGCCCAACTCAATTATGCTACTACCGAGAAGGAGTTGTTAGCGGTAGCGTATGCATTTGAGAAGTTCCGCTCGTACCTTGTTGGAGCGAAGGTCATAGTTTACACGGATCATGCGGCGATCCGTTATCTACTTACAAAGAAGGATGCCAAGCCAAGGTTGATTCGGTGGATCCTTCTTCTTCAAGAGTTTGATTTGGAGATAAGAGATAAGAAGGGATCCGAGAACTCGGTGGCGGATCACCTTAGTAGACTCCCACCATTAGAGCTTGGGAAAGACAACATCCCGATAGATGACTCGTTCCGGGATGAACAATTGCAAATGGTGGAAGAATGCTTATTCCAAGTGGCTAGGGGAAGTGAGCCATGGTATGCCGACATTGTGAATTACTTGGTGTGTGAGGAAGTGCCTCCCGGATTATCATATTCACAAAGGAAGAAGTTCTTCAACGATGTAAGGCATTACTATTGGAGCGAGCCACTTCTATTCAAGAGAGGCCCGGATGGGGTGCTTAGAAGATGCATACTGGAAGATGAAATGGAGAGTGTGATCCGGCATTGTCACTCCCTACCATGTGGAGGCCATGCTAGCTCACACAAAACGTGTGCCAAGGTATTGCAATCCGGTTTTTATTGGCCTAACTTGTTTAGAGATGTGCAAGGTTTTGTAGCGGCATGTGATGCTTGCCAAAGAATGGGGAACATCTCAAGGAGGAATGAAATGCCCTTGAACAACATCCAAAAAGTTGAGATTTTTGATGTATGGGGTGTAGACTTCATGGGACCATTCCCTTCTTCATGTGGCAATCTATTCATCCTATTGGCGGTGGACTATGTGTCAAGATGGGTAGAGGCAATCGCCTCTCCTACGAATGATGCCAAGGTGGTGGTGCGGTTCTTCAACCGAGTGATCTTCCCTAGGTTTGGAACACCAAGGGTGATCATTAGTGATGGAGGGAAGCACTTCACAAATAGGAATTTTGGAGCACTTTTGGCCAAGTATGGGGTGACTCATAAAGTGGCCACACCCTACCACCCCCAAACTAGTGGCCAAGTGGAGATCTCCAACCGAGAAATCAAGGCCATCCTCGAGAAGACGGTGTCTAGAACAAGGAAGGATTGGGCCATGAAGCTCAATGACGCACTATGGGCATATAGAACCGCCTTCAAGACACCTATTGGAACCACTCCCTACAAATTGGTCTATGGCAAGTCTTGCCATCTTCCGGTGGAAATGGAGCATCGAGCTTATTGGGCCATTAAGTGGCTAAATTTTGACCTCAAGGAGGCGGGAGAGAAGAGATTGCTTGATATCAATGCCCTTGAGGAGCTCCGGTTGGAAGCTTATGAGAATGCCCGGATTTACAAGGAGAGAACCAAAAGGTGGCATGACAAGAGGATCATTCCAAAGGAGTTGAGTGAAGGAGATCTTGTCCTTCTCTTCAACTCGAGGCTAAGGCTCTTTCCCGGAAAGCTCAAATCAAGATGGACCGGGCCATATGTGGTAAAGAAGATCTTTCCCCATGGAGCTATTGAGATAGGAGGGGAGCATTGTGGAGATTTCAAGGTGAATGGGCATCGCTTGAAGAAGTACATTCCGGGAGCCCCAATAGACATGATTGCCCCGCTTCACCTTGCATAAACGCTCCCGAGTTTGGTCAAGCTAATGACCTTAAAGAAGCGCTTGGTGGGAGGCAACCCATCGGTAACATTTTTCCTTCATTTTAGCTTAGATTTTTCTGTTTTTGTGTGCTTTGTGTGTTTTGTCTATTCTATGTGTGCTAGAACATTAGTGGCATTGGAAGCCTTTCTTGGAAATGATGATGATGAAACCCTCACCAATTATGGGTGGAGCGGACGCGGAACTTGGACGGCTAGCGGTGCCTAGCGCGGGTTTCAAAGCTTGAAGGATGCTTAGAGCTCCCTACCATGGTTGAAAGGATCATCCAACATCAATCCTCTTGAGAATTCCCAAATACCGAAGAAAACCATTTTACATTGTGAGAACCTTCTTTCACTCTCTTTACTTGAATACCACATTGGGGACAATGTGTTTCTAAGTATGGGGTGGGGTTTGCATGATCCTTTGCATGAAGAGCATCTAGGATAGTTTAATATTTGCACATGTCTTGCATTGTACATACTTAAATCGAAAATCCCATAAAAATCAGAAAAATTTTAAATTTTTTGTGCTTTCTAGGCTTGGATATAATCCTAATGATGAAAACTTGTCTTGTGATTGGCTATGAATGGCCTTATGTGTTGAATTGATAAATGCATATGTGGACTTGAACTACTTCTCTTGAATTCCATGAATGACTTGAGATCATGATGATTGCCTAGAATGGATTGAGTATTGAAAATCGAAATTACATGATAGTTCTTGCATACCATCTAGGAATGAATAAGGCATTTCATCTTTCTCTACTTCTCATCTTGATCATGATTGCTTGAGCACCTCAATTGATATAAAATTTGACCTCCTTTTAAACCCATCCGGGAATAGGAGCATGCTAGTGTGTTTGAATGTGTAAAAAGCAAGTGCGGGGTGAAGATGTAATGAAAAGAATGTCGTGAATGGAATGCTGAAATTATTGTGGAAGTGTAGCCAAAATAGGTTTGGGGGCGTTGGTTTAAATGACAAGTAACTCGGTACACTTCACATAATCGGGTGTTGGTGCCTTGCCAAAGTCAAATAAGCCAATAGCCCTAACGAGCTTTGGTATGTGTGCCCGGTGTGGATGCACCTCGAAAAAGAGAAAAAGCCCGAGGATGGCTAATCACCGAGGTTTCGGCTATTGTACACCAATGCCATTGTCTCAAAAATGAGTTAAAGAAAAAGAAAAGAAAGCAAGATAGGGAAAAATATGCACTTGGGGGAAGTTGATCGAGGACAAGGAAGTGAAGTTAGTTCCATTCCCGGATTAGCATCACATACCTAGAAAATTCCCCTCCCCAATTGAAACGTTTCTTAGCCTTTTATGTCACAAGCCCTTATGACCTACTTGTATGTTTGTAAGACTTAGTAATCTAGATTGGATAGACTCTTGATCTTCTTGACATCTCCGTCCTCCCATCTCATGCATGTTTTTGAGTTAAGTACAATTGTCTTTCCATGACTTTATTGTTTGATACATAATTGCTTATTCAATTGCCATTGATCATGACTATGAAGGTGATCCAATAGTAGAAGCACAAAACCAAAAAGATTTTGCCATTTTTCTGCATATATAAATCATGTCATCTCTTAGTCTATAGTTGGGAATTTGTTCGGGGACGAGCAAACCTTAAGTATGGGGTATTTTGATAACACGATTTATAGCATAGTTTTAGGTGTACATTTAGATAATATTCTCGCTCAATCATGCATTATCTAGCACTAGTCCGATACGTTTTGCACTCGAAACATGTATTTTGTCGAGATAGACGTCTACACGGACTTGTGTGCGTTTTGTAGGTATTTCGGGAGGTTTCGAGCCAAAACGACGCGTTTGAGGGTCGCTCATTTAGAGGACACGTTTCCAAACTCATTAGAACGCAAGGCAAGGGCTGAGAAAGACTCAAGGAACCTTGCCAACACAGGCCATGCACCAAACCACAGCCTAATGATCCAAGGCGAAGTTTCTGCACAGAATCACGGTTCTCTGAAGAACCACGGCCGTGGAAATGACCGTGGATTTTGCCAGATTCTCGTGACAGCTGTGCCACGACTCTCATGGCCAGCTCATGAAGAATTGGTTATAAAAGTGGTCCTTGATAGTTGTTAGAGGTAGCTGGGATTTAGGTAGTTTGAGAGCAGCTCACATATTCTCCATTTTTCTTTGACAAAATATATTCCAAGAAGAAGAAGGACTTTTTCTAGGAAGGAAAGGGCAAGAAGAAGAAGAAAGGAGCCATTGCCATTGAAGAGGAGAGGAGAAGACACACTTAGCTCTTATATTTTCGGATTTATTTCTAGAAGTTTTTGAACTCTTGAACCTTCCTTTGGAAGGGTTGTAAGTCGTTCTAATTTCATCTTCAGATTTAGATTGTGTTTGAAGTTCATTTGTTCATCTTCTTTCTCTCATTTTCTTGCAATGGAGGTTATGAATCTATGCTTGTTTGTTTTGATTTCCAATATGAATGTTGTAGGCTAGATTGATGTGATTCTAGGGTAAGGAAAGGATGGTTATGGCTAGATCTATGATAGGACAAACTTAGATTTACCTTTGGATGATTTTTGTTTATGAACGTAGCTACTGTTAGGAATCACGGGCAGTTCTTGAAGAACCACGGTCGTGGTTTCTGTAGAACAAACCGTGGTTCTTCCTGGTTCGAAGGATCTTACCTTAGATTCATAAAATTGTTGAAACCCTAAGTTTTCGCTGAGTTTAACCTACCCTAGGGTGTCCTAGTGTAGCGACTAAGTGTTAGGAGAGACTTACCCGGTAATCCTTGCCCTTAGAATCTAAAATAGCAAAACCTTAGGTAATGGTGAGCCTAATAAGCCGCCATTGGATTAAACGTGCTAGGATAGTTGATTAGGACTTCCCTTTCCGAGACTTACCCGGTGAGGATAGGTTAGATCCCTAATTAAACAATTCGGTTTGTGTTAAATTCCTACCCTTAGGTTCTTAGAGACTTAACCGGTAATGAGACCTTAGGTGTGGATTAGTTGGATCATGAGACTTACCCGGTAATTGATCCCATTTTAGGAACACTTAATCCCAACATATCATAATCAATCCAAAGAATGAATAGATAACTTGAGTTTTATGCCATAACCGGAATTTCCAACCCCTAGAATCCGTCTTCCCTTTCTCTTGATCAACATCTTGTTCGATTTGTTTATTTGTGCCAATTTTCCGATTTAGTTTGATTGATTGTTTGCATGCATTTGATCTTTGAAGTGATCACCTAAAAACAACCAAAACAATTGAGATTTTCTTCCTTTATTTGCATCCTTTTCTTTAGACTTAGATCTTGCTAAATTCAATCACAACTTAATTCGATTTCACCTTAGTCTTTGTGTTCGACCTTGGAATACTTATCTTGCTACATACGTCCCGTACACTGCGGGTGCGCTAGAAGTAGGATAATTATAACGAGTATAAATTTAAGGCTTATTGCGTACACACTTTTTAGCGTGACAACAACCTCCACCTCCTCCACCACAACCGCAGCCGGCGGCTAATGTTAGGGTTATTCCCATTGCTATTGAGGAGCCACAAACCCTAGGGAGACGCATGGATCCGGCACAAAGAGCACACCGACCGGGTGTGAACCTAGGAGATCCCGCTACCCACAACTATGAGCTCCGCTCTCAAGTTCTACAAATGATCCGGCATAATCAATTTGGAGGGATGGAAGGAGAGTCTCCTCATCAACACTTGATGAATTATGAGATCTTGATGGAGACTCTTAGACCGCCAAGGTTGGAGAGCAACAACCATAAGCTTAGGGCTTTTTCCTTCTCCCTTAAGGATAAAGCCTTGGCTTGGTATCAATCTATTCCACAAGGGCGAGTAGGTACTTGGGAGGAGATGACCACCGAGTTTTTGACTAAGTTCTTCCCACCTTCCAAGACTACCAAGTTAAGAGGGAAGATCAATGCCTTCGTGATGAAGGATAGAGAGAGTTTGTTCAAGTCTTGGGAGAGGTTCAAAGACCTTCTCCTTGATTGTCCACACCATGGCATACCGAAAATTGAGCTATTGGAGATCTACTTCAAGGGACTTGATGAAGATATCCAATTCAAGCTCCAATCTCTTTCCGGTGGGACTTTTATGGAGAAGCATGTAGATGAGGCTTGGGAGTTTCTGGAGAAGCAAGCTCTAGTGATTGAGAAGTACTCTCATAGGAAGAGTGAAGGAAGAAAGGCGGGAGCATATGAGGTGAGTGAAGTCACCATGAGCAATTTCAAGCTTGACGCCATCAATAACGAATTGAAGTCCTTGAGAGAGTTGTGCACTACAACTTTGAAGAGCCAAGCAACTCCTCAAGTGCTTCCACAAGCTAACTTGTCTTCCAAGGAGGAAGATGTGAATTATATGGGAAGGGGCAACTTCAACAATTACCAAGGCCCAAGGAGTTTCAACAACAACCGGCAATTCAACAATTACCGGCCCAACCACAACCATCCCGAATTTTCTTACTCAAACCCGGATGGAGCCTTGAACCCTCCCGCTTCCACAAGCTCAACTCCACCACCAAGAGCTTCACAAGAACCTCCACCCGGATTTACTCAACCTCCCAAGGATAGAACCGAAATGATGTTTGAGCAATTGCTAGGAAGGTTGAGTGGTCTTGAGAGCACCGTGACTTCAATCTCTAAGGCTCAAAAAGTCTTGGAAGCACAAGTGTTCCAAAAAGCGGGTGAAGCCCATAGAGATCCGGGAAAGCTTCCCGGAAGAACCGAAGACAACCCAAGAGGCCAAGTGTTGGCTATCACAACAAGGAGTGGGTTGAGTTTAAAGGATCCTTTGCCCAAGGACCATGCTAAGGGAAAGCAAGTAGTGGTAGAAAAGGGAAGAATGCAAGAAGATGGAGGCAAGAGCAAGGATGTAGAGCCAACCTATGTGGCACCACCTCCATACAAGCCACCACTACCGTTCCCACAATCAAGAGCAAGAGCTCGTTTGGACAATCACTTTGGTAAGTTCCTTGAACTAATGTCTAAATTGCATATTAACATTCCGTTCATGGATGCTATTTTAGGAATGCCGGCATATGGCAAGTTTTTGAAGGAAATACTTTCCAACAAAAGGAAGTTGGAAGAGTATGGGGAGATAAGAATGACCAAGAGATCCTCGGAATTGATCCAAACCATGAAGGAGGAGATGCCTCCCAAGCTAAGGGATCCGGGCTCTTTTTGCGTCCCAATAGGAGTGGGAGATGTGAAGTACGAGACCCTTTGTGACCTTGGAGCGAGTGTAAGCATTATACCGCTTGCACTTTGCAAAAAGGTCGGGTTAGGAGAGCCAAAGCCGGTCAAGATGACCCTCTATATGGCGGATCGTTCTATCACCCATCCGGTTGGGATCCTAGAGGACATTCCGGTGCAACTAGGAGGATTCTATGTGCCAATTGACTTTGTCGTCTTGGACATTCCGGCGGATTACCCGGTTCCCATCATCTTAGGAAGACCTTTCCTAGCCACCTCCGGATGCCTAGTGGATTGCAAGAACGGGACTCTCTCCTTCAATATTGGAGAAGAGAACATCAAGTTCAAGTTGTCCACAATGATGAAAGGGCCAGCCCTTGATGAAGATGTCTTCAACATAATCGAGCATGAAGAATCTAGGGAAGTTGTGAGCTCGATCTTGATCAAGGATCCCTTAGAGAAGGTTCTTGCCTTAAGCATGATGGAAGAAGGTGTTGAGGAGGCCTGCAATGAAGAGATCAAAGCCTTGAAAGCCTTGGAAGAGGAGCCAAGAGTTGGATTTGAAAGCCACGAAGAGGTGTTGAACAGCTGCAAATTCCACGGTCGAGATTTATGTTCCACGGCCGTCAAACTTTCTGGACAACTCCGAGAAGCAAGCTTGGCAAGAACCACGGCCGTGGAAGTTGGGCGAGCCGTGATTTCAACCGTGGATTTCCCTGGACCAGTCCTTGATGATGATCACGCTTTTAGGAGGCATGAGGACCGGATGGGATGTTTAGAAGATGCATACCGGAAGATGAAGTGAGCCACTCTTGTTCAAGAGAGGACCGGATGGGATGTTTAGAAGATGCATACCGGAAGATGAAGTGGAGAGTGTGATCCGGCATTGTCACTCCTTACCATGTGGAGGCCATGCTAGCTCACACAAGACGTGTGCAAAGGTATTGCAATCCGGTTTTTATTGGCCTAACTTGTTTAGAGATGTGCAAAGTTTTGTAGCTGGATGTGATGATTGCCAAAGGACGGGCAACATCGCAAGGAGGAATGAAATGCCCTTGAACAACATCCAAGAAGTGGAAATTTTTGATGTGTGGGGTGTGGACTTCATGGGACCATTCCCTTCTTCATGTGGCAATCTCTATATCCTATTGGCAGTGGATTATGTGTCAAGATGGGTGGAGGCAATCGCCTCTCCTACAAATGATGCCAAGGTAGTGGTGCAGTTCTTCAACCGGGTGATCTTCCCTAGGTTTGGAACGCCAAGGGTGATCATTAGTGATGGAGGAAGGCACTTCATAAATAGGAACTTTGGAGCGCTTTTGGCTAAGTATGGGGTGACTCATAAGGTGGCGACACCTTACCATCCCCAAACTAGTGGCCAAGTGGAGATCTCCAACCGGGAGATAAAGGCCATCCTTGAGAAGACGGTGTCTAGAACTAGAAAGGATTGGGCTATGAAGCTCAATGACGCATTGTGGGCATATAGAACCGCCTTCAAGACACCGATTGGCACCACTCCCTACAAGTTAGTCTATGGCAAGTCTTGCCATCTTCCGGTGGCAATGGAGCATAGAGCTTATTGGGCCATTAAGTGGCTAACTTTTGACCTCAAAGAAGCGGGAGAAAAGAGGTTGCTTGATCTAAACGCCCTTGAGGAGATCCGGTTGGACGCTTATGAGAATGCCCGGATTTACAAGGAACGAACCAAAAGATGGCATGACAAGAAGATCATCCCCAAGGAGTTGAGTGAAGGAGATCTTGTCCTTCTCTTCAACTCAAGGCTAAGGCTCTTTCCCGGAAAGCTCAAATCAAGATGGACCGGGCCATATGTGGTGAAGAAGATCTTTTCCCATGGAGCTATTGAGATAGGAGGGGAGCATTGTGGGAATTTCAAAGTGAATGGGCACTGCTTGAAGAAATATATTCCGGGAGCTCCGGTGGACATGATTGCCCCACTTCACCTTGAATAGACTCCCCCGAGTTTGGTCAAGCTAATGACCTTAAAGAAGCGCTTGGTGGGAGGCAACCCATTGGTAACATTTTTCTTTTTCTTGTTTTGTTTTAGTTTTTTTTAGATTTTTCTATCTTTGTGTGTGTTTTGTCTACTTTGTGTGTGTGCTAGAGCATTAGTAGCATTGGAAGCCTTTCTTGGCATGTGAATGATGATGATGAAACCCTCACCAATTATGGGTGGAGCGGACGCGGGACTTGGACGGCTAGCGGTGCCTAGCGCGGGTTCCGAAGCTTTGATGGATGCTTAGAGCTCCCTACCATGGTTGATAGGATCATCCAACATCAATTCATTTGAGAAATCCCAATTCCCATAGCAAACCACTTTTACATTGTGAGAACCTTCTTTCACTCTCTTTACTTGAATACCACATTGGGGACAATGTGTTTCTAAGTATGGGGTGGGGTTTGCATGATCCTTTGCATGATGAGCATCTAGGATAGTTTAAAATTTGCACATGTCTTGCATTGTACATACTTAAAACGAAAAACCCATAAAAATCAAAAAAAAAAAAAAAAAAATTTTGTGCTTTCTTGGCTTGGATATGATCCTAATGATGAAACTTGTCTTGTGAATTGGCTATGGATGGCCTCATGTGTTTGGATTAATGAACGCATGTGTGGACTTGAACTACTTCTCTTGAAATTCTATGAATGATTTGTGACCATAATGTTTGCCTAGAAAGGATTGAGTAGTGAAAATCGAAATTACATGATAGTTCTTGCATACCATCTAGGAATGAATGAGGCAATTCAATCTTTCTCTACTTCTCATCTTAATCATGATTGCTTGAGCACCTCAATTGAGAAAAATTTGACCTCTTTTAACCCATCCGGGAATAGGAGCATGCTAGTGTGTTGATGTGTGCAAAAGGCAAGTTTGGGGTGAAGTTGTTGATGAAAAGAATATCATGCATAAAATGCTGAATTTGTTGTGAAAGTGTAGCCAAAATATAAGTTTGGGGACATTGGTTTAAATGACAAGTAACTCGGTACACTTCACATAATCGGGTGTTGGTACCTTGCCAAAGTCAAATGAACCAATAGTTCTAACGAGCTTTGGTATGTGTGCCCGGTGTGGATGCACCTCGAAAACTAAGAAAAAACCCGAGGATGGCTAATCACCAAGGTTTCGGCTCTTGTACACCAATGTTATTGTCTCAAAAAGAAGTCAAAGAAAAAGAAAAGAAAGAAAAGATAAAGGAAAATATACATTTGGGGGAAGTTGATCGAGGACAAGGATGTGAAGTTAGTTCCGTTCCCGGATTAGCATCACATAACCTAGAAACCCCCACCCAATCACTATATTTCTTGGCCCTTTTATCTCACAAGACCTTATGACCTATTTGCATGTTTGTAAGACTTAGTAGTTTAGATTGGATGTACTCTTGATCTTCTTGACTTCTTCATCTTTACACTTCATGCATACTTTTGAGTTAAGTACAATTGTCTTTCCATGCTTTCATTTGTTTGATGCATGATTGCTTGTCCTTAGCCATGAAACATGACTTTGAAGGTGATCCAATAGTAGAAGCACAAACCCAAAAAGATTTTTGCCATTTTTCTGCATACATAAATCATGTCATCTCTAAATCTATAGTTGGGAATTTGCCCGGGGACGAGCAAACCTTAAGTATGGGGTATTTTGATAACACGATTTATGGGTTAGTTTTAGGCAATCATTTAGATAAAATTCTCGCTCATTCATGCATGTTTAGCATTGGTTCGAGATATTTTGCACTCAATTCATGTATTTTGTCGAGATAGATGTCTACACGGACTTGTGCGTGTTTTATAGGTAATTCGAGAAATTTAGGAGCTAAAACGATGCATTTGAGGATCGTTTATCTAGACGACACACCCTCGGACTCATTAGGACACAAGTTATAGGCTAAGGAGGACTCATGGAACCTTGCCAACACTAGCCATGCACCAAATCACAGCTTAATGATCCAAGGCAAAGTTTCTGCACAGAATCACGGTTCTCTGACAGATCACGGCCGTGGAATCAACCGTGGTTTTTGCCAGATTCTTGTGACAGCTGTGCCACGACTCTCATGGCCAGCTCATGCAAGTTTGTTATAAAAGTGGTCCTTCATGGGTTGTGAGGGGCAGCTGGGAGCATCTTGGAGCAGCTCATCCATTTCCCATTTCTCTAACAAAAATATCCTCTTAAGAAGAAGATTTTCTAGGAAGGAAAGTGTCAAAAAGGAAGAAGAAGAGCTCCATTGAAGGGAAGAAGAAGGACACACAACATTGCTATTGTTGCTAGATTTCCGGATTCTATTTTCTAGTTGTAAGAACCATTTGAACCTTCTTTTGGAAGGATTGTAAGTCTCCCAAATTCTATTTTCATCTTGGTTTAATCCTAGTACTCTTGTTCATCTCTTTCTTTCATTCTCTTGCAATTGAATGTTATGATTTTGTGTTTGTTTGTTTCGATTTCTATTATGAATGTTGTAGGCTAAATAGATGTGGTTCTAGGGTAAGGAAAGGATGGTTATGGCTAAGGCTATGATAGGATGAACTTAGATTTATCTTTGGATGACTTGTGTGCTTGAACGTACTCTCTGTTAGGAATTAAGGGTGGATCTTGTCAAACCACGGCCGTGGTTTAGGTAGAACAACCCGTGATTTTCCTGGTTCGATGGATCTTGATTTAGATTGTTAGAATGTTGAAATCCTAAGTGTTTGTTGAGTTAAATCTATCCTAGGGTAACCTAGAGTTAGCAACTAAGTGTTAGGAGAGACTTACCCGGTAATCCTCACTCTTAGATTCCAAAGATAACAACCCTTAGGTAGTGGTGAGCCTAATAAGCCGCCATTGGATTAAGTGTGCTGGATAGTAGCTTGAGACTAGCCCTTCTGAGACTTACCCGGTGAGGATAGGTTAGATCCTTGAGTAAACAATCCGGTTTGAGTAGAATTTCGCTCCTTAGGTTCTTAGAGACTTACCCGGTAATGAGACCTAGGGAATGGACTAGCGGATCTTGAGACCTACCCGGTGATTGATCCCAATCTAGAAATGCTTAATCCCCAACATAGTTAATCCAAGAATTGAATAGATAGCTTGAGTCTTATGCCATGACCGGAACTTCCAACCCCTAGAATCCATCTTTTCTTTCTTTGATCTATATCTTGTTTAGTTGTTCATTCGTGTTTATTCATAGTTTAGTTGATTGATTGTTTTGCATGTGTTGTGATCTTTGATTGATCACCAAAAAAATCAACCAAAAACATTTGAGATTTTCATTTCTTTATTTCTTTCCTTTCTTGCACCCTAGGTCTTTACTAAACTCAATCACAAATCGAATCAATTTCACTTTAGTCTTTGTGTTCGACCTCGGAATACTATCCCTACTACAAACGTCCCGTACACTGCGGGTTTCGCTAGGAGTTAGGATAATTATAACGAGTATAAATTTAAAACCCAATTGCGCATCACAATCTTAGCGTAACAACGACCTTGCTGAACGTGTAAGTTCACCATTCCTTTGTTCTTTCTTACGTTCATGTACTGCAGCATGCTTCCTTCTTTCCTTTCATTTCTTCTTCTTCTTCTCTCATTTTCTTCTTCTCCAAGAATCAAGTTTGAACCTTGATTCTTTTTGGCTTCTCGTTGTTGATGTATCGTTGTTCTCAGGCTCTTTGGAGTTGAATCTTGATGTGTGTGAGCCAAAGGTTCGAGCTTTGGTTGCCTTGTTGTGAGGTTTGTCGAAGAGAAGTGATAGCATGTATTATAGTCTATATTTTGGGACTTGTTTAGACATTTTATCTTCAATAACCTGCATGTTTGAATGTATATTATGTGATTATATTGTCGTTTCATCTACCTTTACGGGAATCGAGGTCTACACCAAGTTTCGTTGTAATCGTAGGTAAAATGGCATGTTTTGCATAAAAATGGAGCTAAGGAGCAAAGGAGTCATTGGAGCTACATTTAGGAGCTTAAAAGAGAACACATGAAGCAAGAAATTAACAAAGAGGATTTACTTTGGACCAGATTTGAGAGATTTCACCTTCATCTGAGATTCACCTCGGTCAGCTACAGTACCACCTCGACCGAGGTGATATAGAGGAGCGCCCCGACCGAGGCGAATATCTTGACGCGGCGAGATATATTTTATTTGCCTGAGATCTTTTATTTTTGGAAGGAGAGATCTTATATTTTTAGGCTGGATTTCTGGAAGAAAGATCATATATTTGGGAGATCTATTTTAGAGATATGGATATATTTTATTAGGAAATTATCTTTTTAAGATATTATTATCTTTGGAAGATAATTCTCCTACATAAAGGGTTGGATTTTCCACAATTCAACCATCTTTCACCTCTGGATTTTTATCTTCTACACCATATTCTCCCAGCTGCAATTAGGAAGGAAGTTTGAAGATTGAAGGAAGGAAGTTCATAGCTTTGTTATAGCTTTTGAGGGGATTTGTAAGACTTTTTTAGATTCCCTTTGGTTTGTTGTCTTGTTTGCTTTGTGATTTGAAGGAAAGCTGATTTGTTTGATATTTGATTCAGTTATTGAAGCCTTATTCTTAAGGTTTTTGTGTTCAAATATTCATTCTCTTCCCATATATTTGATTATTGCTTTCATAATGATGAGTGGCTAATTTCTTTGTGAGATTCTAGGGTGATTGGTTGAAAGTTGTGGGAAAGACGATGATAGAAAAATCTTAATCTAGTAGGACCCTGAAAGCTCGAGTCTTTATCCTTAACCCTAGAACATCTCGTTCAGTCGATGAGCATCTTGGCCGGGGTGGAACTTGACTGACCGAGGTGGCCTTTCTGATCCGTAACTGAGAGTTAAGTGTTAGAGTTGCCAAATCCTATTCTTATTACACCTTTCCTGGTTCAATGCAAGCCTATGATGAGACTTACCCGGTGATTCCTTAGTTTGTTTACCCATGATCATAAGTGTAGGTAATAAAGGTTTATCCTTTATTGGGGTTTGAGTGTGCCTTCATCCCATCTTTGTGAGTTAGCCTGAGACTTACCCGGTAAAGGTTGATTCTATTCCCTTAGTTGGTGTGTTGGTTTGAGATTATAATTCCTTTCCTTAGTACCTTGAGACTTACCCGGTAATAGGAGCTTTTGGTTTGGGATTAGTGAGTAGTGAGACTTATCCGGTGATCTATTCCACTTTAGAAAAGCCTTTCCTTTGCAAAATCTCAGCTTTGTCCGCTTATCTTGAGATCTTGAGTTGAAACCACGACTAGATGCTTTAATCCCTAGAATTTGCATATTTCCTTTAATTGACCTTATTATCATCTCTATGATTGCTTTAATCGCTTTTGTGGTTATTAATTGCATAGACGACCTATACTTGCTTTGTTTCACCTAAGTCCGTGAGATCGACACCCCGGAATTCTTGCTTTTACTATAATTGATCCGTACACTGCGGGTTCGCGTCCTTGTTTAAGCATATTTCTTGGGATATAAATTTAAAGCTTGCACACACCGTTTGGAGCGAACAAGTTTTTGGCACCGTTTCCGGGGACTTGGTCTAAACCAAGCCGGTTTCGGTTGTCTTTCGGGGCTATTTCCCTTGTTGCATTTGACTACTCCTTCTATGAGTTTTGTAGTTTTCAGGATTTCCGATGGCTACATTTGATCTAGCCTGGATAGCAAGACAAAGTGCTAGGGCGGACCATTATGAATACTTTGAAGAGAAATATTCCTTCTATTGGTTTGACAATAAAAGGGAAAGAGAAGAGGCCATTAAGAAACAACGTGCGATATGGGATGAGCTGAATGTCCCTAGAAAGATTTATGAGCAACCTCTTGAAGATTCACTTGAATCAAAATGGGAGAAGATGATGAAGAAGTTGAAGGAGCTCAAGGAAAGCACCCTATCCTATGTGAAGCCGAAAGAGGAGCATAAGGAAGTACTGCAAGTTTCAAGCATTCCTCCAATCAAACCGGAAATTTTTCATGAAGCTCTTGAAGAAGAGGAAGCAGTGGAAGATCTCGATCTAACTGCTGAAACATCGGCCGAGACTGAAGTAAGATCGGCCGAGGTTGAAAAAAATCCCGCTGAGTTGGGAAAGATTTCATGTGTGGATTATCACCCTAACATGAATCTTATCCCAAGTTTTGAAGAACGTTATAAGGTACCTTCTGTTACTCCCTTTGAAATTCCCTTTAAAATTCTAGATTTCTTCAGGGATGCACCGAAGAGTTGGAGGTCTCTTCTGACAGAACCTCCTAAGATCAAGATGAAACCTCCCTTGAATTTGCTGAAAGTAATTGCTCCTTGGACTGAAAGGAGTGGAGTTAATAAGCGCTTCACCGCTAAGGCAACAAAGTGTTATTTGTTCAAGTATGGGATCACTCACGTGACAAAGACCTTGTACTATCCCCAAGCTGGAGATGGGACAACTAAGTGGATTCTCGACAAGCTGATTTCCCGATCCAGGAAAGGATGGGATGCAAAACTGAGTTATGTCCCACGGAAGCATAGGAAGACCGGTAGGATTCCGGTGATAACTAAACCATACAAGATTGTACGTGGAAGATCCTACCATTTGTCGATGAAATTAGGAACCGGAACCTTCTTAGAAGAATTTTATGATGGATGTGATGTGCACTCCAAGATATTCGAGGTACATTGAGTAGATCCATGAGGAAAGGTCCAGCTAGCGACCTTAAACCAAGCGCTTCTTGGGAGGCAACCCAATGTATTGCTTTCTTTTCCCTTTTCTAGTTTAGTTTTAGATAGTTTGCTTCGCTTTGTTTTGGCGTCCTAGACACAAATCAGGTACTCTCTAAGGAAGGATCACAGCTCAGGAGCTACACTGGAAGGACAGAAGTTTGAAAAGTTGAGAAAACGGAGCTTGGCTGAGATACATCTCGGATGCTATCAGAACGCCTCGACCGAGATGTTCTTCGCCAACCGAGATGGTCTTATCTAGGAGTTATTTCCTATTTTTGTATGCAGTTCAGCTAGATCCGGTGAGTTTCCTGGTTCCCTAGACTTTTATTTGACCCATTGGGACAATGTGTCCCAAGTATGGGGTATTTGGATGTATCTTACTTGACATTATGTGTATGACTTGTTATTTATGATCTTTCTTATGCTCTATATGCTTATCTGAGACTACATGCATGCATACAGGTTATTTGTTTGAAAAAAACGTCAAAAAATGGTTAAGAAATTTTTTTATGACCTCGACCGGGATGATTCTTGCCAGACGAGGTCAAGTACCTCGGTTGACTTAGAACACATCGACCGAGGTGGTTTAACTGAGAGAGTTTTTGAAACGATTTTGTGCTTCTTTTCTGGATATGACCTCAGTGATGATTTTGTTTGCAGATTGGTTTTGAAATCTTTATATGTTTGAAAGGTTTTATGATATGTTTAAGTTGCTAAATGCTTTGTTTGAAATTTTGGCATGTTTAATATTTTGTTTTTATCCAAATTATGTTGAATTTGAAGGTTGCCACCACATGATGAGTTCTATCACTTTCTTCCTGGGATGATTAAGGCAATTCATTCTCTTCTCTTCTTCTTCTTAATCATGCTTAGCCCTTCATATACATATTTGCCTCCCTTTACCTATCCGGGAATTTAGAAGCAAGCAAGCAAAAAGCAAGTGAAAGAAAAGTTGAGATGTTGGCTGGAAGTTAGAAACAAACAAATAGGTTTGGGGAAGTCAATCATGATGATGAGTAACTCGGCACCATTCACATATCCGGGTGTTTGTGTCTTGCCAAAGTCGGATTGAGCGATATTCCTAACGGGTCATGGTATGTGCATCAAGGGTTTGAGGCATCTCGAGAAATTGATGATTGTTGATCTCCTAGGCTTCGGTTATTGTGCACCTCTGTCCATGCATCCCAAAAAAGTGAAAAAGTAAAATAAGCAAAGCTTATTGGTGGAAGATGTTGAAATTCAAAGCAAGTGAAGTGAAGATCCCTTTTCCCGGATTCTAGCACCACATTCCCTATATACATCCCACCCTCACACGTTTCTTGACCTTCTCTTGAAAAGCCCTTGAGACCTCGAGCTTGTTGATTGACTTGGTGGTTTAAATTGGATTATACATGATTAATTTCGATAATTATGATTTATTATGAATTCTATGATTTTATGCAAAGATGAAAACCTTTCTTATATTTATAAAATGTTTTGATCATGTTTTGATTTTAAATGCCATGAAGCATTCTCTTAGAGTGATCTATGAGTGGAGCACACCACCGAAAATGTTTTGAAATACTTTTCATTGATCTTTATGACTAATAATCCATTCTATCTTGCGCTTAAGATTTGTAACTTGCTTGGGGACAAGCAAGGGACAAGTATGAGGTATTTTGATAGCATGTATTATAGTCTATATTTTGGGACTTGTTTAGACGTTTTATCATCAATAATTTGCATGTTTGAATGTATATTATGTGATTATATTGTCGTTTCATCTACCTTTACGGGAATCGAGGTCTACACCAAGTTTTGTTGTAATCGTAGGTAAAATGGCACGTTTTGCATCAAAATGGAGCTAAGGAGCAAAGGAGTCATTGCAGCTACATTTAGGAGCTTAAAAGAGTACTCATGAAGCAAGAAATTAACAAAGAGGATTTACTTTGGACCAGATTTGAGAGATTTCACCTTCAGCTGAGATTCACCTCGGTCAGCTACAATACCACCTCGACCGATGTGATATAGAGGAGCACCCCGACCGAGGCGAATATCCTGACGCGGCGAGATATATTTTATTTGGCTGAGATCTTTTATTTTTGGAAGGAGATATCTTATATTTTTGGGCTGGATTTCTGGAAGGAAGATCATATATTTGGGAGATCTATTTTAGAGATATGGATATATTTTATTTGGAAATTATCTTTTTAAGATATTATTATCTTTGGAAGATAACTCTCCTACATAAAGGGTTGAATTATCCACAACTCAACCATCTTTCACCTCTGAATTTTTATCTTCTACACCATATTCTCCCAGCTGCAATTAGGAAGGAAGTTTGAAGATTGAAGGAAGGAAGTTCATAGCTTTGTTATAGCTTTTGAGGGGATTTGTAAGACTTTCTTAGATTCCCTTTGGTTTGTTGACTTGTTTGATTTGTGATTTGAAGGAAATCTGATTTGTTTGATATTTGATTCAGTTATTGAAGTCTTATTCTTAAGGTTTTTGTGTTCAAATATTCATTCTCTTCCCATATATTTGATAGTACTAATCTATTCCTGTTGGTAGACAGAAGCGGAGGCGAGTTTCGAAAGGATTCTCGTTGATAGCAGGTATTATAGTCTATATTTTGGGACTTGTTTAGACGTTTTATCTTCAATAATCTGCATGTATGGATGTATATTATGTGATTATATTGTCATTTCATCTACCTTTACGGGAATCGAGGTCTACACCAAGTTCCGTTGTAATTGTAGCTAAAATGGCACGTTTTGGATCGAAATGGAGCTAAGGAGCAAAGGAGTCATAGAAGCTACATTCTAGAGCTTAAAAGAGAACTCAGGGAGCAAGGAATTAATGAAGAAGGTTTGCTTTGGACCAGATTTGAGAGATTTCACATTCAGCTGAGAATCACCTCGGTAAGCTATAGTGTCACCTCGACCGAGGTGATCTTGAGGAGCGTCCTGACCGAGGTGAACACCCTGGCACCGGCGAGATATTTTTTTTTGGCTAAGATCTTTTAATTATGGAAAAAAGATATCTTATATTTTTGGGCTGGATTTCTGAAAGGAAGATCATATATTTGGGAGATCTATTTTAGAGATATAATATATTTTTTTATAGGAAATTATCTTTTTAAGATATTATTATCATTGGAAGATAATTCTCCTATATAAAGGGTTGGATTTTCCACAATTCAGCCATCCGGGAAGCAACATATATTCTTCCCACTGCAGTAAAGAGATTTTCTGGAAGTTCGAAGGAAGGAAGGATTGAAGATTGAAGGAAGGAAGTTTGATAGCTTGGAGATAGCTTTTGAGGGGATTTGTAAGACTTTCTTAGATTCCTTTTGGTTTTATTGTCTTGTTGGATTTGTGATCCAAGGAACGCTGATTTGTGAACTATTTGATTCAGTTATTGAAGCCTTGTTCTTAAGGTTTTTTATTCAAATATTCATTACCTTCTCATATTTTTTATTATTGTTATCATGATGATGAGTGGCTAATTTCCTTGTGCGATTCTAGGGTGATTGGCTGAAAGTTGAGGGAAAGACAATGATAGAATGATCTTAATCCTAGTAGGACCCTGAAAGCTTGAGTCTTTAACCTTAACCCTAGAACATCTCATTCAGTCGATGAACATCTCGGCCGGGGTGGAACTTGACTGACCGAGGTGACCTTTTCTGATCCGAAACTGAGAGTTAAGTGTTAGAGCTTGCCAAATCCAATTCTTATTACACCTTTCCTGGTTCAATGCAAGCATAGGATGAGACTTACCCGGTGATTCCTTTGTTTGTTTACCCAAGATCATAAGTGTAGGTAATAAAGGTTTATCCTTTATTGGGGTTTGAGTGTGCTTTCATCCCATCTTTGTGAGTTAGCTTGAGACTTACCCGGTAAAAGGTTGATTCTATTCCCTTAGGTGGTATATTGGTTTGAGATAATAGTTCCTTTCCTTAGTACCTTGAGACTTACCCGGTAATAGGAGCTTTGGTTTGGGATAGTGAGTAGTGAGACTTACCCGGTAATCTATTCTCATTTTAGAAACACCTGCCCTTTGCAAAATCTCAGCTTTGTCCGCTTTATCTTTAGCTTGAGTTGGAACCACAACTAGATGCTTTAACCCTAGAATTTGCATATTCCCCTTTTTTGACGTTATTATCATCTTTGATTGCTTTAATCGCTTTTGTGGTTATTAGTTGCATTGATAACCTCTACTTGCTTAGGTTTCACCTAAGTCCCTGAGATCGACAGCCCGAAATTCTTGCTTTTTACTATAATTGATCCGTACACTGCGGGTTCGCATCCTTGTTTTAAGCATATTTCTTGGGATATAAATTTAAAGCTTGCACACACCATTTGGAGTGAAAACTCGTGTGATAAAAGAAGTTCAATTAGTAAGGAATGACTTAATGAAAGATAATAACCGGTTGTGTGCAAGCATGCTACGTGTTTACGTTACCTTATATGTGTTTGTGCCTTTACGTTCTTGCTTATACATAGAATGTTAGCTAACGATTTATACCGTCTTTGTAGATGTTAAGTAGGTTCAGGATGTTGCTGAGTGATCCGGATGGTGTGGTCAGTCGGGGTTCCCATACATTATAGGACGGGATCGGGTTTATGTTTCTTTTGTTGTTCCCCTTTTTGTTTTGAACTCGGCTGCGAGTCTTTTCCGCTTTGCTTTGTTTAAACCTTTGGTTTTATATTGAGTTTTGGTTTTCATTCGTTTGTGCCTTGTTGTAAGATCCGTTTGGTGTTGCTACTCTGAGAGGTCGGGACCCATTGTGCGGTCCTAGCCCGTAGCACTTCGAGTTCCCAGAACTTGGGGTGTTATAGGTTTCTGACCCTAGGATTTAGCTATCTATTATCTGCTTCTTTTCAGTCCTAGATACAACCTAGAAGAACTTTCTTTCTTCTCTCACTTGTAGTCTCACCGCTACTATCTAGTCAACTCAAGTCTAGCAATAATAACCTAGTCACTTCGTAGAGTAACACTTGAGTATAACACTCCTAAGTATAACATCGCTCTTGTATTTTACTAGCTCTCTTAAACAGAAAAGAAAACAAGGATCACTCTTGAGAACGAGATAAACCAGGTCGATGAAGAAAGATGAGAATGTTCACTTTATAAGCACCGGTGCATTCTTCATCACTTGCTTGATTCTTTTATAAGACCTTATGTGGAGTTGAATCGAACGTTGAGTTTTCGACCGTTGGGTTGTTAGAATCCTCTCCACAATGTAATACCCGGAAATTTAATTTACGTTTATTTCAGAGACAAACCGAAACTTGACCGGTTTAGACTTTCCGTTGTTATTTGTCATTTTATGTGACCCTGAGTTCTTCAATATTTTGGTTACCTTTTAGGCGAGGTTTCTAATCGCATAAAATACGCGGGATCGATCTACTTTTTCTTAACCATCAAAAGAGTTCAATTCTTTTAGATAGGACATCCGAGCCCATTAAGCATACCATCCGGGCCCAATAGAAGGATGATAGGGCCAGCCCATGCCTTGTGTGTTTTACGTACATGCAACCTTCCCTCTTGTTTTAATTTGTAAACCCTAAAACCCCTCCCCTCTTTCACGTTCTAACCCTAACCGCCTCCCTAGCTGGCCTTTCTGTCCGTCTCTCTCTCCTTCCTCTGCCTATCAGAACGCCAAGGAGAGCGTCTTGTTGTAGCAATCGACAGTGGTGCTCCTTCTCCACGCCTCTCCTCTTGCCTTGCCGTTACCGCCACTCCCCTTTCCTCTCTTACCTGTCGTCAAAACGCAGCAGCCCTCTATTTCAGCCTTATATTTCACGTGAGACGCAACACCGTAACTCTCCTTCTCTGTACCGATCATCGTCATATTGCAACCTTTGCCAGACGTGGACGCTGCCGGCAATAGAGGCTAACTCGTGATCGATTGGTGAACAATAGTGGGCCTCCTCTCTCGGCCGGTTGGAATCCAACCCAGTCATGACTGCGTTCATCCTGTAGGACTGTAGACGCGTCTCCTGGATCCGTTGGCGCCCCTACCTCTCAGCATCCGTGCACTTGACAACAACAGCCATGCACCCCCTTCCTTAGTCTCCTCGAGTCGTGGAATCGATTAAGGTTTGTGCCTCTCTCCATTGCAATTATGTCCACGTATCCCATGCCTAACGAGTGCCTGTCATGCCTTCTAAACGTACACAGAGCATTCGTAGATGAGTAGTAAGGAGGCACACGTTTCTGCGTTTTTATGAAGTGATGAGCAGTTATCTTCGAATCCAATTTTGGGTAAGCTATGCTCTTCCTTTTTGGCTGATTTTTGGATATGTTGTAGTCAGTAGTACATAGTAGATCATACTAAAATTTGGGAAGAATCAGAGTTACGGTTTGAGAGTTATGATGTTGCAAAGTTGACTCCTCGAGCAATTTTTATATGTGTGCTGAATATTGAGAAAAACAGCATGTGATGCAGTTTTGTGAGATGGTTTTAAATAAGCTTTTGATCTCCTTTGCTGCTGAATTATGGATATATTATAGATGAGATTTTATAGTAGAACATATCAAAATTTGGGATATATCCAGCGAGCGGTTTAGGAGTTATGATTTTTCAAAGTTAAGACAGTGTGCTGTTTTATTAAGTGTTTGCTGAAATTCCAAAAACAGTGTTGATCAGTCAAGTTTGAGCATGCTTTTAGATGTCTTAGAGATAAGATCCACCGTTCAGTTTTTGGGATGCTGTTTAGTGTAATGCATAGGTTAATATGTCAAAAGTTTGGATGAATCCAACGGTGGGACTTAGAGTTATAGAGGCTCAAAGTGGACTTGTTGTACAATTAGAAAATATACTTAGATTTTGGCTAAGTATAGAAAATTTCAAGTGTTGTAACCAACTTTGGAATTTTTTATAGAAGTGATGGTTGAACAGTTTTAAAAAATTCTTGCTCCTAGGAGTAGATGAGATATCATAGATGATCTAAGGAATTATTTCGGAAATTTTATTAGATTATTCGAATTTTAGATTTGAAGCCGAAGTTGGACCTTAACGTTCTTTCGGAAAATAAGAAGAATGTGTAAATTGCCAGTTTGTAACCAAACTCATCTTTAGGAGTTAGAATATGACATTTTAGTCGCAAATAAGAGTTTAGACATAAGTTATGGAATTTTTAGAAGTTTCGGGACCAAGGGTAAAATGGTCATTTTACCATAAATTAATACTGTAATCAATTCCGTTCTAGCAAGACCTGCTATCTTAGAAGTCTTAGACTTCTAATCACCTAGAAAGTGTGCTGACACACTTGTCTCCTTTGGCAGGCCACTGAATTCCTAGTGTACAGATCGATTTGCGAATTAGAAAGTCGAGATCTGGTTCAGGTAAGTCCTCGGACTTACTTAGCTGGCTTCTTGTATGAGTGTGATGTGTATGAGTGGTGTTTTTTAGTTAAGATAAATAACGAAACCGGAATAGGCCGACTTTAGTATATTGTGTAATTGACCCAAGTGTATGATAACGGGTCGTGACATCATCTGCCTAGCTCTTGCGAGAGTCTAGGAGGTTCCCTACGACCAGTCCAGTCAGGTAGACGGTCAAATGCATTAGTACCATTCCGCGTTGGTAAACGGGGACATGGGCGAGGTTTGGGAATCCCTCGTGTCACAAAATAAGTATCATTAGTAATAACCTATCACCTAATTAAAGATAATAAAAGGATTGAGTGTTGCATGTTGATTGTGTATATTGTGTGTTTGTGCTTTTACCTTTATACTTATGCATAGAATGTTAGCTAACGGTTTTCTACTGGTTGTAGATGCCTTGCAGGTTAAGACAGTTGTAGAGAGATCCGGAGGGAATGGCTAGCCGGGTCCACGTACTCATTTAGTGGGGACGGGAATGTCTTCTGTTCTTCATATATGTCGTTTTGGTACCTTTGCTTTGTAAGGCTGATACATATTCTTCATGTATATATTGTGTAAAGTTTTCAAATGTTTTAAATACTTTTGTGTCTTGTTGTAAGATCCTAATGAAATTATTGTCAAACTAAGGTCGGGACCCATTGTGAGGTCCTAACCAGTAGGATCCCGAGTTCTCATAATTTAGGGTGTTACACACAAGATCTTCAACAAATCTTGGTTATTTTGAAGTTGAACGTCTTCACAAGATCTTCAACAACGTCGCACAAAATCTTCAACGTTTTCACAAGATTTTTTAACAACTTCGCACAATCTTCAAGCAAATCTTTAACAACTTGTGCACATGAGATCTTCAACAAGATCTTCAACACAATCTTCTCTTTCTCTTTACTTTATCCGTTAGAGTAGACTTTTCGGTTTATAAAACTGCAAAAATTATGTAACAAACAAGACAAAATATATAAATATATATAATTGATATTTGTTAGTCCATAACCATATTTTGTTAAGTCTTTCATCATTCATGTAAATAGAATCATACTTATCAAGGTGGAGCTATCAAAAACATTAGTAGTTTCAACAAAAATTTCCAAAGTAATATCATTCTCCTTATTATTATTCTCAACATTAATTAGTGATAGGATTAGCAACAAACTTAGTTTCATTTCCATCATTAGGCATATCATTATAATCTGATAACATATTAGGGGTATCTTTAACCAGTTTAAAATTATTAACATGGTTGTCAAGTCCTTCAAGAACATGTTTAACCATAGTAGTGGCCAACTTCTCGGCTTCAATGGTAACAACTGTGGAACCAGTCGGGTTGCCTGTATTGTGGGTCGTGACAATAGGGTCAGGGGAAGCCAAGAGGAGATTCAAATTTCTTAGGTTTGAATATTGTGTTTGGTCACATGCGGTATCACTATCATTAGCAACAAGCATGGGATTAGTTAACCGATTCAAGTCCAAAGAAGCATTACTAACCTTGGGTGAAATAGGGTGATTAATTTTGGCAGATATTGTTGGGGAGGTTCTCCAACTATCACTACGTCAACCACATCCACTACAAGGATTAGGTAAGACTTGTTTGTCTTGTTAATTAATAAAAATGACCGTATATGGTACATAACACAATCTTAAACATTTAGGGCTCCTTTGGTATGATTGTAGGAATGAAGTTGAGATCAGGAATCGGAATAAAACAAGGATAATTAGGTAAGACTTCTTAAAACGAGTTAATTGATTTTAAATGAATTAAGGAACGAGAAATTGTATCATTCTTGATCATATATGTATGTTTAATATGTAAAATATAATTTATTTTTAATCTAGAATTCCGAAAAACGTTGATCAAGTAATGACTTAAAATACAATATGTACCAAATGTCAACTTAAATAACTAGGTATATAATATCTTCTATAAAACCTAGGGTAATTCCGTTTGATGTCATCGTGGTTTTGTCTTTTCCAGCTGGTTCCCATCAAGTTTTGTTTTTCCGGTTAGTATCCTAGGATTTCGACTTTTTTTATGTGCCCATTCTTATCCAAAAACATAAGTAGTTGAATATTCATCCGTGATAATATCTAATTCATATTGACTAAATGAGGGAAACAGTGCTCCTAAAATTTTATTTTTGCAAAGTGGGCTCCTAGTATAATTTAGGCCTGTATTTGTGAGCTGTAAAGAAAAGATGGATGGGCTGCCAAAAAAAATTGAATTTTAAATGACTTTTGGTATTATTTGAGAGGATAAAGAGAAAACATTCATTCTCTTTGTAAAGAGAGAGAAAACAAATCTAGAAAGGAACGAATGAGAGGAAGGAGAAATAGAGGATGAAACGGAGATCCGCCGACACTGAAGGGTGAGCGAGAGATCTAGGGTTTCCTTCGAGCGGGAGAAGGGCAAGCGAGAGATCTAGGGTTTCGCCGTCAAGGTTGACACGAGGAGGGGCTACGCTACTGGTTTCCGGCGCCGGCGCCGCTGTCTAATCGTCGTTCCGTCACCAACCCTCCTCTCTCTCACCGTTGTATGCTCCGTCGTTGCCGGGAACCAAATCTGTATTTTTTGGGTAAGCTATTTTTACTAGATTTTTGGTATGCATTTGATTCGTTTTAGTAAGTAGTAGTGGGTATGTGTTTGATTTTGTGTGTGCAGTTTGAGTATGTATTATGAAAGAGATTGATTACATAATGTTTGCATTTTTTGGGTATTGTTTTAAATTGAGTCTATGTGTGTGCATTTTGGGTATGCATCATTGAAGATATGCTTTTGTTGTTTGGGGTATGTATTTGTTATTGAAGATAAGTTTTTTTTGGGTATTGATTATTGAGCATATGTGTGTGCAGTTTGGGTATGCATTTTGAGTATATGTGCGTGCAGTTTTGGGTATTTGCTTATTGAGTGATTAATATGCATTTTTTTGGGTATGCATTTTTTGGATATTGTTTATTGAGGGATTGATATGTATTTTTAGGGTATTGCTTATTAAGTATGTGTGTGCAGTTTGGGTATGCATTTTTTAGTATATGTGTGTGCAGTTTTGAATATTGCTTATTGAGTGATTGATATGCATACTTTTGGATATGCATTTTTTTGGGTATGCATTTTTTGGGTATGCATTTTTGGGTATTGTTTATTGAGTGATTATTGATATGTATTTTTTTGTATTGCTTATTAAGTATATGCGTGTGCAATTTGGGTATGCAGTTTTGGTTATTGCTTACCCAAAAACAAACGTTGCTGCTTACCCAAAAATAGAACAGGGGAGTGCTTCCAGATTTCGGTGAAGGGAAGAAGAAAGGACCTGCGTTTGGAAGAATTTGAGTTATGGAAGAAGAAAGGACTTGCATTTGAAGGGAAGAAGAAGGGACATGAGTTTATAAATAGGGAAGAAAAAGGGTTGCATTTATTTGGCACAAATTCCTTGTAAAATGTCCATCAACATTGTCATCAATCAAATCAATGACTATCACTTTTTTGTACTTTTTCTAATTTCATCTAGTATATAGGAGCCCATTTTCTAAATGAATAATTGAGAGTCCCTAAATCCAAACTCTACATTGTAAAAGACCTACATTGGAAATTCAGCCATTCATATTTGTTAAAATTTTAAAGCAACAACGGAATGCTGAATTCCGAAGCTTTTACTTATTTTGAGCAACCTAACATTTAGGACGTTGTTCATGTCAAATACTACAAGGAGGTTTGTTAGGTGAGGAATGATTGTTTTTGTCATGGTATAAGAGATCTTTGATCTTCAAAATATTTTTCTTTCTTGCCACTTATTGTTGCATTTCATTGGATCTTTAAATTCCTTTTCTTTCATTGTATTTCAATCACCACAATGCTTCATTATACGCATTGGTGCAATGATACACGCTTAAGATTGATAGGGACAATTTTGAACAATTGGGTATGCAAAATATAAAACAAGAGGATTGATGTAGTTGAATATTCATCCCTTATTATTTATGATTCATATTTGCTTAATTTAAAGTAGTAATAGAATGCTAATTTCCGTAGCTTTTTCTCAAATTGGGCAGCAACCTAATATTTAGGATGTTGTTCATGTCAAATACTTTAGACAGGTTTGTTGGGTGAGGGGTGATTAATTTTGTCATGGTATAAGATATCTTTGATCGTCAAAATCTTTTTCTTTCTTTCCACTCATTGCTGCCTTTCATTGGTTCTTCAATATTTTTTTCCCTTTCATTGTCTTTCAATCACCATAATGCTTCATTATACGCATTGCTGTAGTGATAAACGCTTAAGAATGTTAGGGAAGATTTTGAACAATTTAGGTATGTAAAACTCAAACAAGAGGATTGATGTAGTTGAATATACATCCCTGATAATCTATGATTCTTATTTGCTCAAAGTTTAAAAGTATTAAGGGAATGCTAATTTCCTAAGCTTTTGTTCAAATTGAGCATCAACCAAATATTTAGGATGTTGTTCATGTCATATACTCTAAGGAGGTTTATTGGGTGATGGATGATTGTTTCTGTCATGGTTCTACGAGATCTTTGATCTTCCAATTTTGTTTTTTGTTGCCACTTATTGTTCCCTTTCATTGGATCTTCAAATTCTTTATTATTCATTGTCTTTCACTCACCATAGTGCTTCATCATACGTATTGGTGCAATGATACACGCTTAAGAGTGTCAAGGATAATTTTGCACAATTTAGGTATGCAAAAATCTCAAATAAGAGGATTGATGCAGTTAGAGGCACCACAATTGAAAATTAGCACCTGGATTGATGCTACCCTAACTATGGTAAGAAATCGTTTTATACGCTTATAAATTATGAAAAGGCTGAAAAGAAAAATATTTTGTTTGTCAATGAAAAATATATGTGTGAGCAAATATTCAAAAGGATTGGTTATTCCAAGCGTTGATGCTTTGTTGAAGTTGTTTTCTCTATTAGACATGTGTAAGATAATGGTAGACTAGACTAGAGTTACATTGAGGTGAATTCTCGACTTTGAAAAGATGAATGTTCAACAAATTTGATCCGTTGATTTGATCATTCATTGGAGTGCATGATTCCAATTATATGTGTTGTTTTCCTAATGCATGAACAAAAATGAGACCTTTAACAACTAACATTTTTGAATAAGACTGGGCACAGTGGCGGCCGCAGGATTTCTGTAGGGGGGGGCAAAAAAATAAATTATTGATAAAAAGATCTATGAAAACAAAATAGCAACAAGTCTACCAAAATTGATGCAAATAAAAAATGGCTCCCAAGTGAACAAAGACCATTGCAGGATAGCATACCTCTGGAGCAACATAATTTGGAGTCCCACATGTAGTGTGCAATAACCCATCTTCCTAGAGAAGACCATTCAGAAATCAGATGGTATAGAAAATTATAAAGGATCAACATTTTAAACGGTTAAAAAATGTCAAAACTATGGAAAATAATAGCCTACATATTTAGTCATCAGCAAAGAATCTTATGAAACTCACCTGAACTTGCTGAGTTAATGCACTTAATCCAAAATCAGAAACTTTAAGCATTCCATTTGCATCTAACAACAAGTTCTCTGTCTGTTTATAGAAGCACAAAGATATCTAAACAAAATTATTGATTACTTTATGAAGAATAGTTATCAAGTAAAGAATGTTAAAGGGAAAGGATGTTAGAAACACAATCAAGCAATTAAGCATTCCATTTGCATCTAACAACAAGTTAATTTAACTTGGCCAAAGAAAATGCAGGCACTTAAATGCATCGATCAGATATAACAAAATAAATAGTGTGGTGAATTTTAAGGTTTACCTATTCAATGTGATATAAACTCCTCCTACTTTTAGCAACAAAATGTTGGAAAATAGTAATACTATAGTACTGTTAGCTTGTTAGGTCAAGAACTAATCCAAGCTGAATGTTCTCGACTTCTCGTCATGGTAGACAAATCCAACCAGATGAGCTTAATGCATCAAAACTTATGAAAAATGATAATTCATCTCCTCTACCATCACCAAACATGTGATTCAAGTTAACTGTATGTGATCAAAACGGCTGTCCATAGCCAACAAAACATAAATATCAAGAGAAGTTCAGAAAATAACCCTAACCTTTACTAGTTCCCATCGTCTTGATATCCACTTTAACCTCATCCTTAGAATCGTTCTCGAGAAATAAGACCGGACGTGTTAAACTCCAGCCTAGGAGATGGACTTGCACCAATTTTTCAGGTTCGTTTCAATTGTTGTTGCGTTTGATCTACAATTAAGAGGCTTAACCGTAAGCAATACAAAATAGAATAAATATTTATGAAGGTGATAGAGTTGTCTACCCGAAAAGCAACACACAAAAATTTAAAATCCATCGCATAAGCAATACAAAAAAGAAAAATAAGATCAAGGGACTAAATGACTTCAAGAACATAATTTAATGACTATATTCCTACACAAGTATATACTGTTTATACTTTCTATGATGATACTTCATGATAAAGATATATCAAACGCTCTAAGTGAATCGATAGTTACATACTTACATCCTAATGCACTTTATTCAATATCTGAAACTTTAAGCACTCTATTGACATCTAACAACAAGTTCTCTGGCTGTTTACAGAAGCACAAAGAGATCAGAACAAAATTAATCAAGCAAGTGAAGCAACTAAACATGTCTCAAGGAACCTGTAGATAATTAAAGCTTAGCTAATCAATAGAAGTTAGTCACCTTCAGGTCTCTATGGAAAACCCTTTCTGTTGTGACTGTAATCAACAACATTTATCAACTGTGGAAGACAGCGAGAGTCTGTGCGAGACTAGGGCCGGGAAGGAAAGAAGGCGCCGCTGGGCAGTGGAGTGACTGTTGGTGGCTCGCTGGGCAGTGGAAAGGCCGGCGGCGAAGAGTTCTATGCGAATGGTGCGAGACTGGGACGCGAAGCCTGGCCGCCAGGGTGCGAGAGTCGGGAGGAAACTCAAGAGAGTGAAGCACGAGATTGCAAACCCTTAACCTTTTCTGATTTTTTTTTATTTTTCAAATTCCACCAAACGACGTCGTTTTGTAATGTAAAATTTTTTATTTTTATTTTTTCTTTCTGGAGGGTGGGGCAGCTGCCCCACCTTACTCTCCCCTAAGGCCGCCACTGACTGGGCACATAACGAAAAAGTCAAAACTCTAAGGACACTAATAGGAAAACAAAATTTGTTGATCACCAACCGAAATAGACAAAATCACGAGGGCACGAGACGAAATTATAGTTTATTATTTTATTTGAAAGGTTTTTTTATAAAAACCATTTTATAGAAAAATTGAAATATAATTTGAATTAATTATGGGTGATTTTTTACAAATTTTATTTTACTTTGTAGAAATTAAATGAGTATAATTTATATGTGATAAAAATATTTCAATGTGATATCGTATTTAAAATGGATGTTCGATCTTACAGAGCGAGAGAAGAAAAAAATGAAATGGGAAAGTCGTAAATGAAGGGTGACGAAATCCAATCAGGCTTCACCTAAATCCAAGTTAAACAAGTCTATTTTATTTTTTTTGTGACTCAAATGTATGGGCGTTTTCTTAACATGACTTGACCACAATGTCACCCCTATTAAAATTAGCTTAATGTGAAATAGTTTGTATATTAGTGGTAATCTCTAAAGTTTGTATTATTTCTGATCATTTTTCCTTATTTTAATGGTAATTCAAGTAAACGTATAACATAAATAGAATATGTTTTTTAAAAGGACGTTGGCGGTTTTAACGCTACACGTAGGTAAAACGAACGTGAACCTGATACATAAGCTTTATTACATTTGTTTTAGCGTAATATATAGATAATATTTTATGTTAGTTTTTTTTTTTAATTATCCGTGCAAAGCACAAAAAACATACAAGTATTATCTTTTTATCTTAGTCACAAAATGAAATCAAACAGGCAAGTTAGATTTATTTATTTTAATCAAACGTCATATAACCATGTTAAATCAACATGAATCAAGTTTACAACAAAGTGAGGATAATTATTGATGGCGAAATACATAACACCTTGTATAGGAAAAGATCTAGCTAAATGGTGAGCACTCTATTACAGTCTCGATACACAAAATTAAGAGAGCAAGAAGTAAACTCGAAAATAAGGTTTGGAATATCATCAATGATAAGACCTTCAACTTAGCAAATGAGAAGGTGGCGTTTATGAAGTCGATGGCCAGCAAACAATCCGAATCAAGTATAATCAAGAGCCATCCTTGATCTATGTCAATAACAATGCCTAGCGTATTGCCAAAAGTTCAGCAAGAAGTCGATCGATAGCTCCATTTATTCCGGAAGAAAAAGTTGAAAGCAACGTTTTATCATGGTTTTTGAAGATAAATCCAATCTCATGTCAAGAATTTCCTAATGCAGCAACAATGTTGATCTTAATCAAGCCGGAGGCTTTATCCAGCTGTAAATGGATGCTCCAAGAATGTGATTTTGTGTGACGGAATAGGCTTCAAAGCCACATAACCCACAAACTTTTTTTCTTTTTTATTTTATTTTATTTATGGAGATATATAAACTTTTTTCTATTTAAAAAATAAAATTAATTTTATGTTATTTTGTATCAATTATAGCTATATATATATATATAACTAAATAATTTTCTTTCTATGGCTACCATTTAACCACATGTCAATTTGATATTATGGATTTTAGTTTTAATGTTTTCACTTAATTACATTAAGATTATTAATATTTAAACTGATCTTAGTTTATATAATAGAAACAATGTTAATATTTTCTACAAAATTGATTAACTATATATGACTAGTGTATTTTAGTCAAACTATTAACCGATTAATTAACATATATTATATGTCTAATCAATATTTAATAAACATACTAGACACAAGCTTATCAACTAATTGTATAAATAAACATATTTGATGTCACCCAAATTAAAATTTAAAAATATTATATAATATCATATATTTTTTTCTTTCTATTTTGTGCAAGCCACATGTATTAAATTAGTTTCTAAAGTTCTATTATTTTTGGTAGCCTTGAAATTGGTATTAATATTGGTCATTATTTATTCACAATTTCTTTTATCAATAAAATATTTTTGCAAAATATTTTGTCTCTTTAATTACCCTTTTCAAAAAGGTAATAGTATTCTTGAAAAGTTTGCATTACAATCCTTTAAAACAGAAGCATGATTAGAATATATTTGCAAAAGGTTTTATAAGGAAATAAATATTAGAAAATTATAAGGGGCCTGTACGTGAGCTGCAAGTATATATATTTGAATGCTGCTGCATATTCTGATTACTCTCAGTCTAGCGAAGCGAAGCCAAGTAAAATCTCTTGATGATGCCTGCCGATAATACAAATTTGTCGCAAATCCCATTCCCGACCATGGATTTGCATTCGAATTCAATTCCGAAGATGAAGAAGAAGACGAAAGGAAGAAGAAAGATAGAGATTGTGAAGATCGAAAACAAGAACCGAAAGAATGTTACTTTCACAAAGCGTCGAAAGGGGCTTTTTAAGAAAGCCGGCGAAATTGCCGTTTTATGCGGTGCAACCGTTGCGGTCATCGTCTTCTCAGAGGCCGGTAAGGTTTTTCCGTTCGGGCATCCCAGCGTCGAAGGCGTTATCGATCGCTACATCCACGGTTCCTTCTCCAATGCTGCCGTTGTATCTGATCAGAGGAGGTGGTGGGATAGATCGATTGAAGAGTTAGGGTTCGAAGAATTGGAGCCGTTTGGGGCAGCGTTGATGGAATTAAGGAATAATTTGGAGAGGAGGAGTATGGATCTTGAATGGCAATCGAGCGAATTTGATGATGCGCTTCTTGTTCAACAGAGGATAGCGCCTCGCTGCAACATGAATGGTGTTTCTATGGATGGAGGGCATAACATAGAAGACTTAGAGATTTTTGTTAGAATTTTTATATTTTTATTCGGGGCTCACATCATAGGCTAAAGTTGGATCCTAGTGACCTTTTTGAGTAGTGAGGAGAATGTGTGTTTCTTCTAGTTCTACCTAAACTCATTTTTAAAAGTTAGAACATAAAATCATGTCCAAAAGAAGAGGATAGACATATTTTAGGGGATTTTTGGAAGTTTTGGAACCAAGGGTAAAATGGTCATTCTACCCTAGGAGGATATTTTAGTAATTTCTAATATGTTAGAATCGTACATCTTAGAAGTCATAGACTTCTAAGTGTATGGGAAAAGTTTTGATACACTTGCCTCTTGTGACAGGCAATTGAGTAATGGCGAATCCCAACTGAGGTGGGGAGAGGTTAGGGTTTACTCCTTAATCAGTCATTAATAGTTAATTTTGTTGATAATATTGTAGTTTTAGGAGTTGATCCTACTATTGATTTGTAGGAGACAAAGAACACAGCTTAGTTAGTATGAGATATTGCTGTATCTGCAAAAGCCTGTAAGCCAAGAAGCTCTGTGGGTTGATTTGTAGGAGTTGATTGTACTATTGATTTGTGGGTTGAAAGAAAATCCCAACCAGGTTGTAACATGAAGATTTGTAGCTGCTTCTACTTTGCACAGAACAGAGAAAGAGCTGAATTTTTGTTTAACATTCTTAACCAAAATTTGTGTATTATGATGTTTCTCTTTGTTCAATATATGGCGTGTTACTTTGTTTCCTCTGAATTTAGATTTGGACAACCTCAGTCTAGTTGTTAGTCCGACCCGTATAGACAGGCCGGTATGTACAAACATTTCTCGTCTAAATGGACCGTTGAGTCCAATGTGGTATGGATCGAGTATGAAAAGGGTTTGATGTTAATTTTTTTGTAAAACTTCATTTCATTTTTTCCGGGATATACCCCACGGACGAGTCTGAAATTAGAAGAGAAAAAGAAGGCAAATTGTGGCTACGATCCGACTAATTGATTCTAACCCGAATCCAAATATGAACAAATTTGTGTAAATTCCTACTTGATTCTTAACATTTTATTCACCTACCCTAATGAATAAAAGTGTAAGTCTACTTGCGTAGTTTTTCTATGTTCGCCCTTTATATAAACGACACATAAAAACAACTCAAAAACATTTATATAATCAGAGATTCTGAAGTATGTTTTTAAAAAAATAAGAATATCATAAATATGTTTTTTAAGACTGGAAGGACGCTTTTCTTTTTTGACCAAAAGTTTAGCACCAAAACAGTAAGATATAGGTACCACCGGACTTTACGCAAATGACGCATGCGTCTTGCAATTCAAATTTCATCAACTTTCGATTATCGAGTTTTAATGAAATTTTGGTTAAACTTTTCAAATAAAATAATTTGTAAGGATGATTTTGTATAATAATGTAATTAGCATTATAGTCAACGAACTCATGATGGACCAACCACAAAATAGTGAACATCAAAATATTTTAAGCAAGCATAATTAAGAAGTGTCTTTACAAAATATTTTTAAAAAATAAAAGCTAAAGTAAAAAGTGACGTGCGCAAGTCTATGTCCTTTAATCAAGTTGTAGTTAAGATTAGCTGATTAAGTAGAGTAATTAGCACTAAACAATAAGATATATAATCACAGAAATTAAAAGACGACCTTCAAACCAGACATCAGGGATGTTGGAAAATTGGGAATGTAGCAAATAAACAAAGTCGTGATAGAGAACGAAAGATAAACGCAAAAGTGTAAACCGAGAGCCTTCTCATAATGAGATCCCCAAGCGATGAAGCTCCATAAAAGCAACGAGCCTTATAAAGGCGAGGGAGCTGCCATTACTATCACTACAAAAAAAAAACTTTTGCGACGGCTTTTGCGACGGTAGAAAGCCTTTTGCGACGGAAAAAACCAACTTTTTGCGACGGCTATGCGTCGGCAATTACGCCGACGCAAACTCGTTCATCGCAAAAGGTATTTGCGACGGAAAGTAGCCGCCGCTACAGTTCTTGCGAGGGCATTAGAGCGGTGATATCCGTCGCAAAAATTGGTGTCGTCAGCGCTTATTTTAATAATTGCGACGGATATGCGACGGTCAAACTCGTCGCAAAAACAATGACGTGTATTTTTCCATATATTTGCGACGGTAAATTACCGTTGCAACCGTCGCGAAAACAAATTATAGCTTTTTAAATCTTTCATTGTGACGGATATTTCCTGTCGCAAAACGTTTAACGGCTACATTATTCAAAATTTGCGACGGCTGCATGTCGACGCAAAAGTTGCCCCTGAATTGGATATTTGATAATTGTGCTCACAAAGCTAATTAAAGTTACCATCATCGCCCATCGTAATTGATACATACTTCATATAGTTTCTAAACAAAAGTACCTAATTGACACATTTTATAGCATATTACATTAGTTTCACGTCATTGTGAACAATCCCCCACAAAACTGCTAGTATCTTTGTGAACACAAAATGTAACATATTACGTTTTCACTTGGATTTTCTTCTTGGACGACTTCTTCAGCGACGGACTCTCTTTGATCTTCTCCAATAGATTTATTTTGATGAACACTTGTTCTAGTGATGCGTCTTTTTTTGAAAATAAAGTGATGCGTCTTTTTTTGGAAATAAAGTTGGAGAAAATATGCATACATCTTCTCTTATTTCGGCTATAGATCTTCGACCAGTGATTAAGCATGTCCACGGGTCACGGGTTACCCGTGACCCGGCGGGTTACGGGTACGGATAAGGGTCGAGGTGATCCTTACCCATGACCCGGCGGGTCGACCCGCCGACCCGTCAATTTTGAAAAAAAAAATTTGGATCCAACAACTATTTTAGCCGTTGGCGGGTCAACCCGGCGGGTCGACCCGCCGGGTCATGCCTTTTCTTCTTCTTTTTTTTTTTAAAAAAAATCGGGTTCTAAAGCAAAAGGACCAACCCGTCCACCCACCGGGTCTAAACCGTGACCTGGCGGGTTGGCCTTTTACACGGGTCCGGGTCACCCTTCCCGGACCCTCGACCCATGAGTTGTGACATTGCACTGCAACAAAGGGAGAAGAAGAGTAAAGGAGATGCATCATCTTTACCAAAACCCTAAATCTGTCCAAATCGTAATGACAACTAGTGTTAGAGTGCGACTGGAATTGAGATCGCTGCAGTGAGGAAGACGACGAAGCCAAGTCCGCCGTCGTCAATCACCGTGTGGAAGGAGAATAAAAGGCGAATGGATATTGAAATTATGAGTATAAATTTTCTCATTTGTTTAGTCATCGCCATTTTCAGAGATCGAACGAGAGAATACACTGATGTTAGGGTTTATGCTCTGAGCTCTTTTACTATTACTAGGTGAGAATGCGCAGGCGGCATCATGAATTGTCGTTGTTGGTTAAATTGGAATCGAGTACATAACAAAAAATCATTAACTAATTTATATGTAGTTGTCAATATAGTACGCGCACTGGGTGCATCCATCTACATTTCGAATGATAACATAATTATTTCAAACTTTTTATAGAGGATCTAACTGACATAACCAAAGCAGAAAAACAAATCTGAACATGTAATGGTACATAAAATACACCAGGTTCTTCCTAATTTAGCATATCTATTAGTTTGGATTCTCTTAAGTTCAAAAGTAAAATTTATGCAATATGTGAAGAGCACTTTTGAGTTCTGAGTCAAAATGCACATTTGTAGTGAAGTACTTGTAGATCAAAGCCTGATGATCTAACTCAACCCATTGAGCTAGAGTGAATGGTCCTCGGATCCTCGTGAATGACCCTTGCATGCTTCTAGAAGCATAACCTGAAAGAAGAGATGTCAAATCTAAATTCTAGATATTATAACTATAAGTTGCAGAAACACGCAACCATGTATAGAAAAAACCAATAAGAAGAAGAATAACTATCAAGCATAACAGTTAATTAATGAGAAATTTCCAAACTAAAGCCATGAGATAGCTCGCAGGAAAATTTTCAAAAATCTGGAGTTGAACACAATGAACTGTGGGCTTCATTCTGATCATAAATTTATCCTAAATGAAAGAATTACCTCAACGCAAATCAGTTGAGCCTCTTTGATTCGACATTCATCATCCTTATTATATCCTTCCTTTTCTAGTATGTGGCACACTAAATCTTCATTTTTGTAGACCTTCTAGCGGATGATGTCCTTTCTCATACAGCTTCAGTGTAGTTGCGGGGCCAATGCTCAAAGTTTTCTCCAAACAAAGTGATCGTCCGTACCTACAGTAACACAAAAGACAAGGTAATAACAAAATATTCATTAACTTGAGGATTACAAGATATGAACAGGACAAAACATATGTGTATAAAGATCTATTATTTATTTATGGATACTTTAAACAAAGTTTTAATTTTAGCAACTCAATCCATTTATGTCAAGTCAAGCTGAAAATGAGAAGAGAAAAAGAAGGCAAGTTGTGGCTAAAATCCGACTTGATTCTAACCCGAATCCAAAGATGTCCAGATTTGTATAAAATCCGACTTGATTCTTAACATTTTATTCACCTACCCTAATGAATAAAACCGTATGTCTATTTGTGTATTTTTTTTATGTTCGCCCTTTATATAAACGACACATAAAAACAACTCAAAAACATTCATATAATCAAAAGTCTCCAAAACCGATTATACCAATCCACATTCTCCTAAAGAAAACGATGGTTTTCACGTTTTTTTGTTCTATTTTCCTCGTAACATTCTCCCTTGCAATCACGCATCATCATAGCCTCAGTGAGATATTCAACACGGTTCTCTATATGTTTCTACGAGGTTGTTTCTCCCCACCCTTCTTCTATTCTTCCTTCGTGATTAGTTTTCGCTTGATCAACTTCGGTTCGAAAGAAAGAATCAGGGGTGTTACGTTATCACCTTACCTTTGTTCTCATATTTGGGGGTAATTTGGTAAAATTTAGGAAGTAACTCTAGTCCTATTGATTAGCAAGTTTAATGACTAAGTCTAGTTAGGTCCATCAATTAATCATTTTCCCTATGTAAGTGTAACTCTAGTCCTTATTGTAACATCCGGAAATTTAGTTTTTATTTAATTCCGAGACAAATCGGAACTCGACCGGTTTGGACTTTCCGTCATTTTTGTCATTTTATGTGACACCGAGTTCTTCGACATTTCTATTATTCTATGTGAGGACTCTACTCACATATAGTACGCAACTCCAATCTATGTGTTCTTAATCCGTTGTTAAAATTTTATCCAATATGAGAAGCCAAGTTTCAACCCATGAACCATACCATCTAGGCTTGTCATGACATATCAGTTGAGCTCGTCAGGAACAGGCCATCCGGGCCCATTAGGGTTAGAGACATCAATCTTCCTACATTCCTCCTCCTTTCTCTCACGTGAAACCAACCTTGCATCTCTTCTCCTCACATCTCTCCCTAACCGTTCGCCTCCTCCTCCACGCCAAGCCGGCGCTAGCGCCGACGACAACCACCTCCCCTTCCTTCCTCCTCCGCTGTCACCATGCCGCAACCTCCAGCAACAACCCATCCTTCATCTTCATCGACAACAGGCAGCCATGGGAGTCGCCTTCCCTGCTCCAGTCACGCAGTGGCAAGCAACATCAGATCTCCTCAGTCGCGGGTGCACCACCATAAGATGGCAGTCACGCCTCTAGACCCTCTCACTGCAGGTGCGTCACCCTAGTGCCGCGGTCGCATTCCACCCCCATGGGGTCGTGCACAACAACCTCTTTCTGGACCTCTTCAGCTTTAGACAAGGCTATGAACGTGAGAGCCATCCTCTCCTTCCTATCCATATGTTTACATATATATATCTCTTGCTTGCTGATGGATGCTTCTATTTTCTTTTGACTCTCTCAGAACAACCTAAGACCCATCTTAAGGACTGCATTATTTTCAGAGTTTCCAAGCTGTGTCGGGCATCCATCTTCAGGTCCAGATTTGGATAATCTATACTCGTCATTTGTTGCTGAATTTCAGATATTTTATAGTTCATATTGCTTAGTTGAACATACTGAAATTTGAGAGAAATCCGAGTTACATTTAAGAGTTATGGTGTCCCAAAGTAGAGACATTAAGTAGTTTATAAATTGTGCTGAATTTTGTCTAATTATTGAGAACGCTGCTTGTGATGCAGTTTTGTGGTACAGATTTGATTGGGTTATATTCCTCGGTTAGACTTGAATTTTGGATATGTCATAGTTAAGATTTCATATTAGAATATATCAAAATTTGGGAGAAATCCAGCGAGTGGTTTAGGAGTTATGATTTTTCAAAGTTGAGACCGTCTGTAGTTTTGTTGAATGTTTGTTGAATTTTCTAAGTGTTGGAAAAACTGCATGTTGTTACAGTTTTGTGATCCAGATTTGGGTAAGTTAGACTCCTCCTTTATTGTTGATTTTTAGATATGTTATAGTTTAGGAGATATGGTTCTCCAAAGTTGGTTCTTCATGCAGTTTTTAGGATGTGCTGAAATGTTATAAGTGTTGAGAAAAAAAAACTGGTTGTGATGCAGTTTTGTGAGATAGATTTGGATGAGTTATTGACCTCTGTTGGACTTGAATTTTAGATATGTTGTTTATGGATATGTATAGTAGCATGTGGTAATAGCTGAGAGCGATCCATTGGTTTAATCCGGTTTTGTGATGTCCGGAAGTTAGGTATAAGCATAGTTTGTATGAATAAGGGATTTTGGTTGGGTTTAGAATTTTGTGTTCGTGGAGATCGCTTTGAGAATTTGTGTAGACTTGTTTATTAGGTAATTTTGGTAAATTCTTGCTTCTATGGATGGAGGGCATAACATAGAAGACTTAGAGATTTTTGTTAGAATTTTTATATTTTTATTCGGGGCTCACATCATAGGCTAAAGTTGGATCCTAGTGACCTTTTTGAGTAGTGAGGAGAATGTGTGTTTCTTCTAGTTCTACCTAAACTCATTTTTAAAAGTTAGAACATAAAATCATGTCCAAAAGAAGAGGATAGACATATTTTAGGGGATTTTTGGAAGTTTTGGAACCAAGGGTAAAATGGTCATTCTACCCTAGGAGGATATTTTAGTAATTTCTAATATGTTAGAATCGTACATCTTAGAAGTCATAGACTTCTAAGTGTATGGGAAAAGTTTTGATACACTTGCCTCTTGTGACAGGCAATTGAGTAATGGCGAATCCCAACTGAGGTGGGGAGAGGTTAGGGTTTACTCCTTAATCAGTCATTAATAGTTAATTTTGTTGATAATATTGTAGTTTTAGGAGTTGATCCTACTATTGATTTGTAGGAGACAAAGAACACAGCTTAGTTAGTATGAGATATTGCTGTATCTGCAAAAGCCTGTAAGCCAAGAAGCTCTGTGGGTTGATTTGTAGGAGTTGATTGTACTATTGATTTGTGGGTTGAAAGAAAATCCCAACCAGGTTGTAACATGAAGATTTGTAGCTGCTTCTACTTTGCACAGAACAGAGAAAGAGCTGAATTTTTGTTTAACATTCTTAACCAAAATTTGTGTATTATGATGTTTCTCTTTGTTCAATATATGGCGTGTTACTTTGTTTCCTCTGAATTTAGATTTGGACAACCTCAGTCTAGTTGTTAGTCCGACCCGTATAGACAGGCCGGTATGTACAAACATTTCTCGTCTAAATGGACCGTTGAGTCCAATGTGGTATGGATCGAGTATGAAAAGGGTTTGATGTTAATTTTTTTGTAAAACTTCATTTCATTTTTTCCGGGATATACCCCACGGACGAGTCTGAAATTAGAAGAGAAAAAGAAGGCAAATTGTGGCTACGATCCGACTAATTGATTCTAACCCGAATCCAAATATGAACAAATTTGTGTAAATTCCTACTTGATTCTTAACATTTTATTCACCTACCCTAATGAATAAAAGTGTAAGTCTACTTGCGTAGTTTTTCTATGTTCGCCCTTTATATAAACGACACATAAAAACAACTCAAAAACATTTATATAATCAGAGATTCTGAAGTATGTTTTTAAAAAAATAAGAATATCATAAATATGTTTTTTAAGACTGGAAGGACGCTTTTCTTTTTTGACCAAAAGTTTAGCACCAAAACAGTAAGATATAGGTACCACCGGACTTTACGCAAATGACGCATGCGTCTTGCAATTCAAATTTCATCAACTTTCGATTATCGAGTTTTAATGAAATTTTGGTTAAACTTTTCAAATAAAATAATTTGTAAGGATGATTTTGTATAATAATGTAATTAGCATTATAGTCAACGAACTCATGATGGACCAACCACAAAATAGTGAACATCAAAATATTTTAAGCAAGCATAATTAAGAAGTGTCTTTACAAAATATTTTTAAAAAATAAAAGCTAAAGTAAAAAGTGACGTGCGCAAGTCTATGTCCTTTAATCAAGTTGTAGTTAAGATTAGCTGATTAAGTAGAGTAATTAGCACTAAACAATAAGATATATAATCACAGAAATTAAAAGACGACCTTCAAACCAGACATCAGGGATGTTGGAAAATTGGGAATGTAGCAAATAAACAAAGTCGTGATAGAGAACGAAAGATAAACGCAAAAGTGTAAACCGAGAGCCTTCTCATAATGAGATCCCCAAGCGATGAAGCTCCATAAAAGCAACGAGCCATATAAAGGCGAGGGAGCTGCCATTACTATGAGCTGTGACATTGCACTGCAACAAAGGGAGAAGAAGAGTAAAGGAGATGCATCATCTTTTACCAAAGCCCTAAATCTGTCCAAATCGTAATGGCAACTAGTGTTAGAGTGTGACTGGAATTGAGATCGCTGAAGTGAGGAAGACGACGGAGCAAAGTCCGTCATCGTCAACCACCGTGTGAAAGGAGAATAAAAGGCGAATGGATATTGAAATTGTGAGTATGAATTTTCTCATTTGTTTAATCATCGCCAATTTCAGAGATCGAACGAGAGAATACACTGATGTTAGGGTTTATGCTCTGAGCTCTTTTACTATTACTAGGTGGGAATGTGCAGACGACATCATGAATTGTCATTGTTGGTTAAATTGGAATCAAGTACATAGCAGAAAATCGTTAACTAATTTATATGCAGTTGTCAATATAGTACGCGCACGGGGTGTATCCATCTACAATTCGTACGATAACATAATTATTTCAAACTTTTTGTAGAGGATCTAGCTGACATAAACAAAGCAGAAAAAAAATCTGAACATGTAATGGTACATAAAATACACCCGGTTCTTCCTAATTTAGCATATCTATTAGTCTGGATTCTCTTAAGTTCAAAAGTAAGATTTATGCAATATGTGAAGAGCACTTTTGAGTTGTGAGTCAAAATGCACATTTGTAGTGAAGTACTTGTAGATCAAATCCTATGATCTAACTTAACCCATTGAGCTGGAGTGAATGATCCTCGGATCCTCATGAATGACCCATGCATGCTTTCAGAAGCATAACCTGAAAGAGGAAATGTCAAATCTAAATTCTAGACATTATAACCATAAGCTGCAGAAACAAGCAAGACACAAGAATAGTAACAAAGGGTAAGGACCAATGGTGATCATGTATAGAAAAAACCAATAAGAAGAAGAACAAGAACTACCAAGCAAAACAGTTATTTAATGAGAAATTTTCAAAAATAAAGCCACGAGATAGTCGAACGAAAATTTTTAAAAATCTTGAGTTGAACACTTATCGAACTGTGGGCTTAATTCTGATCACAAATTTATCCTAAATGAAAGAAGTACCTCAACACAAATCAGTTGAACCTCTTTGATATGACATTTAACATTTTTATTATATCCTTCCTTTTCTAGTATGTTGCACACTAAATCTTCACTTTGTAGATCTTCTAGCGGATGATGTGCTTTCTTATTCAACTTCAGTGTAGTTGCAGGGCCAATGCCCCAAAATTGTCCAAACAAAGTGATCGTCCGTACCTGTAGTATTATAAAAGACAAGTTTATAGCAAAATCTTCATTAACTTGAGGCTTACAAGATATGAACATGAAAAAAATTATATGTGCATAAAGATCTATTATTTATTTATGGATACTTTAATTTAGGTTTTAATTTTGGTAACTCAATCCATTTATGTCAAGTCAAGATGAAAATGAGTAAAGAGTATAGAGTAAAGACGGTTTAATCTCCCAATCAGATGTACAACTTTCAAATCGAAAGCCTTGACCACTATTTTCTTTCAACGAAGAGGATTAATAAATTTAGAAGATTGTGTCAACTTTTCATCTTGCTCAAAGTGCTCCAACTTGAAAATCTTTCCTGTTCACACAATCTCCATAATCTAGTAAAGATCTCAGATGCTTTTCCTTTGCCTTCAGATAATGGAGATTGTAAGAACAAGAAAGTTTTTTAAGTTGATCACTTTGAACAAGATGAAAATGTGACACAATCTTCTGAACTTAATAATCCTCTTCTTTGAAAAAAAATAAAGGTGACGGCTTTTGATTTCAAAAATTGTACATCTGAGTGGGAGATCCAACCGTGTTTATTCTTTACTCATTTTTAGCTTGACTTGACATAAATGGACTGAGTTGTCAAAATTAAAACCTTGTTTAAAGTATCCATAAACAGATAGATAGATGTTTATGCACATATGTTTTTTTCTTGTTCATATCTTGTAAGCCTCAAGGTAATGAAGATTTTGTTATTGCCTTGTCTTTTGTATTAGTGTGGGTACGGACGCTCACTTTGTTTGGCGAAGTTTGGGCATTGGCCCCACAACTACACTAAAACTGTATGAGAAAGGACATAATCTGTTAGAAGATCCACAAAGTGAAGATTCAATGTGCAACATACTAGAAAAGGAAGGATATAATAAGGATGCTGAATGTCCATTCAAAGAGGTTCAACTGATTTGTGCTGAGGTACTTCTTTCATTTAGGATAAATTTGTGATCAAAATGAAGCCCACAATCCATTGAGTGTTCAACTCCAGATTTTTGAAAATTTTCCTGCAAGTTATCTCGTAGCTTTATTTTGGAAATTTCTCATTAATTAACTGTTTTGCTTGATAGTTCTTGTTATTCTTCGTATTGGTGTTTTCTATACATGGTCCCCATTGGTTTTGGCTTTTTTCTTCTGTTCTTGAATCTTGCGTGTTTCTACAACTTATGGTTATAATGTCTAGAATTTAGATTTCACATCTCTACTTTCAGGTTATGCTTCGGGAAGCATGCATGTGTTATTCACTGGGATCATATGACTATTCACTCCAGCTCAATGAGTTGAGTTAGATCATCAGACTTTGATCTACAACACTTCACTACAAATGTGGTTTATTGTGACTCAGAAGTGCTCTTCACATTTTGCATAAATCTTACTATAAAAAGTTTGAATTAATTATGTTATCATTCGAATTGTAGATGAATACAACCCGTGTACGTACTATATTGACAACTGTATACAAATCACATAATGATGAAGCCCCAAAAAAGCAATGAGCCAAATAAAGGGCGAGGAAGCTGCCATTATAATGGGTTGTGACGTTGAACCGTTGCAAAGGGAGATGAAGAGTAATGGAGATGCATTAACAAAGCCCTAAATATGTCCAAATTGTAATGACAACTAGTGTTAGAGTGCAACTGGAATTAAGATCGTTGCAATGAGGAAGACGACGGAGCCAAGTCCGTCACCGTGAGAAAGAAGAATAAAAGGGGAATGAATATTGAAATTGTGAGTATGAAGTTTCTCATTTGTATAGTCATCTCCATTTTCAGAGATTGAACGAGAGATTAAGGTGATATTAGTGTTTATGCTTTGAGCTCTCTTACCATTATATCTGGCTTTTTTATGGTTGTATGTTGAGCGGTGGATCTGATGACACGTGTAAGGCATCCATCACGCTTCCTAGGCTTCTAACTGGATAGTTATAGGAGATGACCCATTCGTGTAGATGTCAGCTCGAACTCATTCACTTTTTAAACTAGTCGAGTATGAACACAACTTAAAGTCACGTTAAATTAAGCATGCTTGATATCAGATAGAAATTCATTTTTTTTAGATTGTGGGGATGAAGATTGCTAGAATTGTTGAGGATTGTGGTAGATGGAGATTATTGTTAAATTTAACAAGATTTTGGTGTTTGATATAAGATTATTAGTATAGATTGTTTAATGAAAGTACAATATTGTCCTCAAATAAACATGCGTGAAACATCCCATAAAATTCTTGAGCCCTAATCTCCGCCTCGTCTGATTGTCAAGAGATCTGAAACTCGTGAAGTGCTCATCAAAAGTCAAAAAATTGACAGCAAGGAAGAAATTCAAAAAAGTCAGAAAATGATAGTAAGAATTGAGAAATACATAGTCGAAGAAACCAGGAAAGATACATACATTAGAGGAGTTGCTGATGAGTTCATGGAGGAAGATCTCCTTGTTTTCGTAGAAGATGTTGATGACCAAGCTGAGAAGCTGGTTAAGGTAAATGTCTCCGATGAGATCAAAAAAAAGAAATTGAATTGGATTGATTTGTAGAGCAGGGGCAGTGGTTATGCTTTATAAGAAGGATGAAAGAGGAGGAAGAATGAGTGCTCGTCAAAAAAGAGGAATCGAAACTCGTGAAGTGCTCGTAAGTTGTGGGAGTTGAAGATGAATGTTCCAAGAAGAAGGTTGATTGTGATTTGTCTTTTGTGAAGTTCTCATAAAAAATCAAATGGGCGGCAATGAAGATGCTTAAACGCTAAAAAAGAAGAAGTCGGGCTCTCAGTTGACAGTTCTCTTGGAATCATGAAGCTTCAACTCTAAACTTCTTATCAAGAGTCTATTGGCTTGAATGTAAGGTTTCACCTATTTCTTCCAAGGGTAGAAGTGACGTGATGATAGTTTGATAGTGTTGGGAGAAGAAAAGGCTGGAAGAGAGGAAGAAAACAACATGGTTGTGAGCGCCACCGGTGAGTAGATAGTGTTTTCGGTGAAGAATACTATAAGCAAAGGGTACGAGGGTAAAAAAATAATCTATCCCCAACAATCTCGAAGAATCTTGGTATTCCGATATTGTTTTTTCGGGATTATTTAGCAAAAACAATCTCATAAAAGGATACAACTGTAACACCCCAAATCCGCAGGACTCGGGATGCCACATTAGGCTAGGATATCACAGTGGATCCTGACCGTAGCCTGACAACAAGTTCAATGGACCTTAAAATATGGCACTGACAGATATAAAACAAATACATTAAACTGTATAAACTGTACAACGAAAAGGTAAACAATATCATAGATGAGTATCAAACATAACCCTCACACAAGAGGTATTCAAAACATCATCCTCACGCAGGAGAGAAACAAACATCCCCAAAAGCTATAATCCCCTAATGTACGAGAGTCCTCGGCTTGTCACCCTGCCAGATCACTCAGCAACACGCCTATCTTGCAAGGCATCTACTACATGGCATGAAACCATTAGCTAACCATACATATATAAGGTAATTCATAAGCACAAACACCAGTCATGAAAAATAAACACATAATCATGTTGTCACACATTTACCCGATTTATTATCTTCATATAATAGTCATTCACTCAAATCGTATATATATAGATAAATGAAACTATGTGACACAGGGAACGTATCATCCCCGACTCTGGGACTGCTAGCCAGCTGCAGTAGTATCGGTCACACAATTCGTGTACCCTATGGGATTGGATTGCGCCCTTTCTGTAAAGTCTGTCTGGCCTGACGTCAACGAACCTTCCAAACTCCACGGCGGGATGAAAGGGAAGGGTTATCACTGCCACACATACAAGGCTATAAATAAAACATATGTCGGTAATACTCAACATCGCATGCTATAAACTCAAGCATATAATACACACACCACTCATACAAACACCCAATATAAGGATGGTAGCTAAGTAATTCTTACGAACTTACCTCAACCTCGTACAATCATAACCACGATCAACCTCTGATCCTGAGTGGGACACTGCCTAATAACAAGGCATAGAGATATATCAATCTCCTATCAATTAATGGAGTCACACCTAGACCCAAGGGATCCATTGGATCATCCTTGTTCGCTCCAAATGGTGTGTGCAAGCTTTAAATTTATAACCCAAGATGTATGCTTAAAACAAGGATGCGAACCCGCAGTGTACGGGTCAATCGTAGTAAAAGCAAGAATTCCGGGGTGCCGATCTCAGGGACTTAGGTGAAAAAAACCAATATAGGTAGTCAATATTGCAACTAACCACAAAAGCAATTAAAGCAATCAAAAGATGATAATATAGTCAATTAAAGAAATATGCAAATTTTAGGGATTAAAGCATCTAGTTGTGGTTCCAACTCAAGATCTCAAGATAAGCGGACAAAGCTGAGATTTTGCAAAGGGAAGGTGTTACTAAAGTGGAATAGATCACGGGTAAGTCTCACTACACACTAACTCCAAACCTAAAGAACCTATTACGGGGTAAGTCTCAAGGCACTAAGGAAAGGAATTATAATCTCAAACCAACAAACCAACATAGGGAATATAATCAACCTTTACCGGGTAAGTCTCAGGCTAACTCACAAAGAAGGAATGAAGGCATACTCAAACCCCAATAAAGGATAAACCTTTATTACCTACACTTATGATCATGGGTAAACAAACAAAGGAATTACCGGGTAAGTCTCATCATAGGCTTGCATTGAACCAGGAAAGGTGTAATAAGAATAGGATTTGGCAAACTCTAACACTTAACTCTTAGTTTCGGATTAGAAAAGGTCACCTCGGTCAGACGAATTCCAACTCGGCCGAGATGTTCATCGACTGAACGAGATGTTCTAAGGTTAAGGATAAAGACTCGAGCTTTCAGGGTCCTACTGGAATTTAAGATTATTCTATCAATGTTTTTCCCACAAGCTTCAGCCAATCACCCTAGAATCGCACAAAGAAATTAGCCACTCATCATCATGAAAGCAATAATCAAATATATGGGAAGAGAATGAATATTTAAACACAAAAACCTTAAGAACAAGGCTTCAATAACTGAATCAAATATCAAACAAATAAGCGTTTCTGGGATCACAAATCCAACAAGACAATCAACAAAAAGGGAATCTAAGAAAGTCTTACAAAACCTTCACAAAAGCTATAACAAGCTATCAATCCTTCCTAGATTGATCTTCAATCTTCCTTCCTTCCTTCAACCACTACAATGATAGCGGGATTTTCGGTGATGCGCTGATGCTGAATTGTGGAAAATCAAGCCCTTTTTATAGGAAAACTATCTTCCAAAGATAAAATATCTTGAAAAGATAATTTCCTAATAAAAATATATCCATATATCTAAAATAGATCTCCAAAATATATGATCTTCCTTCTAGAAATCCAGCCCAAAAATATAAGATCTCTCCTTCCAAAAATAAAAGATCTCAGCCAAGAATAAACGATCTCAAGATCATATCGGTCGAGGTGACACTGTAGCTGACCGAGGTGAATCTCAGCTAAATGTGAAATCTCTCAAATCTGGTCCATAGTAAATCTTTAATCCATTTCCATGCTTTCTGAATTCTTCCTTAAACTCCTGAATGTAGCTCCAATGACTCCTTAGCTCCTTTAGCTCCATTTTGATGTAAAACGTGCCATTTTACCTACGATTACAACGAAACTTGGTGTAGACCTCGATTCCCGCAAAGGTAGATGAAACGACAATATAATCACATAATATACATTCAAACATGCAGATTATTGAAGATAAAACATCTAAACGGGTCCCAAAATATAGACTATAATTCATGCTATCAAAATACCCCATACTTGTCCCTTGCTTGTCCCCAAGCAAGTTCCAAATCTTAAGTACAAGATAGAATGGATTATAAGTCATAAAGATCAATGAAAAGTATTTCAAAACATTTTTGGTGGTGTGCTCTAATCATAGATCGCTCTAAGAGAATGCTTCATGGAATTTAAAATCAAAATATGATCAAAACATTTTATAAATATAAGAAAGTTGTTCATCTTTGCATAAAATCATAGAATGCATAATAGATCATAATTATCGAAATTAATCATGTATAATCCAATTTAAACCGCCAATTCAATCAACAAGCTCGAGGTCTCAAGGACTTTTCAAGAGAAGGTCAAGAAACGTGTGAGGGTGGGATGTATATAGGGAATGTGGTGCTAGAATCCGGGAAAAGGATCTTCACTTCACTTTGCTTTGAACTTCAACATCTTCCACCAATAAGCTTTGCTTATTTTACTTTTTACTTTTTTTTGGAATGCATGGAGAGAGGTGCATAATGAAGCCTAGGAGATCAACAATCATCAATTTCTCGAGATGCCTCAAACCCTTGATGCACATTCCATGACCCGTTAGGAATATCGCTCAATTCGACTTTGGCAAGACACAAACACCCGGCTATGTGAATGTGCCGAGTTACTCATCATCATGATTGACTTCCCCAAACCTATTTGTTTCTTTCTAACTTCCAGCCAACATCTCAACTTTTCTTTCACTTGCTTGCTTCCAAGTTCCCGGATAGGTAAAGGAAGGCAAATATGTATATGAGGGGCTAAGCATGATCAAGAAGAAGAAGAGAAGAGAATGACTTGCCTTAATCATCCCAGAAAGAAAGTGAGAGAACTCATCATGTGGTGTCAACCTTCAAATTCAACATAATTTGGATAAAAATAAAGTATTAAACATGCCAAAATTTCAAACAAAGTATTTAGCAACTTAAACATATTATAAAACCTTTCAAACATATAAAGATTTCAAAACCAATCTGCAAACAAAATCTTCACTGAGGTCATATCAAGATAAGAAGCACAAAAATCGTTTCGAAAACTGTCTCAGTTAAACCACCTCGGTCGAGATGTTCTAAGTCAACCGAGGTGAATCACCTCATTCGGTCAGAATCACTTCGGTCGAGGCATAAAATTTTTTTTTTCTTAAACCAGTTTTTGACATTTTTCTCAATCAAATAATCTGTATGCATGCATGTAGTCTCAGATAAGCATATAGAGTAGGATAAAATCATAAATATCCATCAAGAGTCATACAATCATCCACATAAGTCAAATAATACATATCCGAATACCCCATACTTGGGACACATTGTCCCAATGGGTCAAATAAGTCATAAGAAAAGAATACTCACCGGACAAAGCTGAGTTGCATAATAAATAAAGAAAAGAAATCTCTACAAGCTCTAGTCCTGATATGTTGGCGGTGGTGGTGGATATGGTACGTAAGGATGCTAGGATGGGTCGAATGGATATCCCATCATATGCTGAAATTGGATCTCCATCATCCGGCACTGATAGTGCTAACTCTCTAGCATCTGATGAGTCCGGCAATCCATCTCTCGGTGATGGTCATCAAGGCGCTCACCAATATCAACAGTAAGAGCGGCGTAGGAGTCTATCATCTGATCCGTCAGATCATCAATCCGGCGGTGAGTGACGGGATCCCTCTACCTGCGTACTCTACGCCTGGCAGGACGTGCTGGTGTTGTAGCTGGCTCGTCCTCTGTCTCCTCGTCGTCTAGATCGACGACTGGTATACTGGGAGCAGCTATATCTGTCCCTGTCTCCATAGAAACTCCACCATCATCCTCCTCATCAGCCTCCTCCTCCTCATCCTACTCTTGGGCTGCTGCTGCTGCGTCTCTAGCGTACTCAACAAGAGGAATCCACGCAGTGTACCAATATTGAGGGTCAAATACTGAGAACTGAGATGACCATCTAATACCTTGAGGGGCAGTCTGCTCCCAGGGTATCGCCACATATGGCGTAGTAAGTCCACGAGGAATCAGAATCCTCCTCGTGATCATCTCCTGCAGACTAAGCGGCTTGGCAGCCGCCACCATAGTACAAGCACTTAGATCAAGGTCCATGTAAATCGCGACGTGAGTCACTAGCCCTCCACAACAAATATCTCCCTTTGCCTTCGCCTTTATCTTGTGTAAATCCTCAGCCAGTATCACTCCAAAGTCGGGAACTCCTCCGGTAACCATATAGTATAGACTCAGCAACTCCCCCTGTCTAATCTTCTAGGGTGTCTCAGTACGTGCCAAAAGTGTCTCGCTAAAGATCCGGTGGGCTAATCTGAAGGCGAGGTGGAAGATGATGCGATCCTTGGAGTCTCCAGGTCTCCACCTATCAGCATGCTCAACTACATGAGCTATCTGGCCCCAGAACTGTTGAGCCACGGCTCGAGAAGGAAAATCAGAAATTGTGGGGGTCGGGAAGCCGAAGATCTCCCTCCAATGGTCCATCGGAACTAAGTAGTTTCGGTTCAGCAACCGGTACTTGATGGCCTACTCTGTAGGCAGGTAAGTCACGGAGCTCACAAACTCCAAAGTCGGCTCAAGGTAGGCTGGAGCTCTAATCTCAGTAAACTGCTCCAACCCTAACATAGCAATCATCCGCCTCAAATCATCATCTACGTAGAGGCAATCAAAAGCAGCGATATCAAGGAATCGCGGTGCAACCACTGGACGCGCAGCAATGCGGTCATAATCTACCCAGTGACGCTCATGGATCACCGGTATGGAGCGGCGAGAAGAAGAAGAAGGAGAAGGGGAAGACCTATCCCTCAGAACCAGTTGTCTATCAGAACTCATTTTTCCTCTCTCTGTCAGACCACCTCGGTCGGTTGTCAGATCTCAAGAACACCTCGGTCGAGACGCAGGTCGACTGGACCGATGTAGAAGGCTGTTCGATCGTAACTCTCAGAAATCCAGTTATTTTCCCCCAATATCACTACCAATTGTTCCTATGGGGTAATTAAGCCTTTTTCAACACAAAGCAGGGGCAAGCAAAGCCCAATTTGATCGAAACAGTGGAAGAAGAATGAGTTAAGGTTTTTTCGATTTACCCCAGATTTGGTCCATTCGGAGCGTTTTTGTTGTAGATTGTCGCTTGCAAACTGATCCTCTACTCTTTCCTTGCAGTTTGGAAGCAAGAATCGTCGAAAACGATCGAGAATCGAGGAGGGAGATGAATTAGGACGCCGCAGTCGAGAAGGTGAGAGAGGGAAGAGAGAGAATTCGAACCCCCTTTTATACCTTTTTCTGAAACTGCTGTCACCTCGGTCGAGATGGTCTCGACTGGACCGAGGTGATATGGAACGAGGTGGATCTTTAGTAACCCTAGTCGCCTCGGTTGCTCAAGAATCATCTCGGTCGAGGTGCCGTGACAGCAACCGAGATGTGTCTCAGTCGAACTCCGTCTTCTCAAATTCTCGAACTTCAGTCCTTCCAGTGTTGCTCCTGAGTTGTATTCCTTCCTTAGAGAGTACTTGGTTTCTGTCTAGGATGCCAAAAACAAAGCAAAGCAAAGCAAAAGCAAACTATCTAAAGCTAGACTAGGAAAGGGAAAGAAAGCAATACCTTGGGTTGTCTCCCAAGAAGCGCTTGATTTAAGGTCGCTAGCTGGGCCGTACGGTGTCCCTAAACGTGATGGGAGGTATCCTCACCCCATACTTCACCTTCATCATGGGGTGAGATAAGGAGGTATATCAAACGTACAAAAAAGTGCAAGTGCTCATCGGGGAATGAATCGTCTATGGGTGGATCATCCTTCTCGCGTGAAGACGGAGGTAGCCGACTGAGGTGATCCGCAACAGAATTTTCGGATCCCTTCTTATCGCGGATCTCTAGGTAAAACTCTTGAAGCAAGAGAATCCATCGAATAAGACGTGGCTTGGCATCCTTCTTAGCAAGCAAGTAACGAATAGCTGCATGGTCGGTGTAAACAATAACCTTCGCCCCTACTAAGTAAGAACGAAATTTCTCAAAAGCATATACAACCGCCAATAGCTCATTTTCGGTGGTGGCATAGTTACGATGGGCTTCGTCTAGCGTTTTGCTAACATAGTAAATGGTGTTGGTCCGGCCATCCTTCTTTTGTCCAAGCACCGATCCTACCGCCACATCACTCGCATCACACATGATCTCAAAGGGCAAGATCCAATCCGGAGGTTGGATAATGGGAGCGGAGATCAACGCCTCCTTAATCTTGTAGAATGCATCGAGACACTCCTGGGAAAACTCAAAAACAACATCTTTATTCAAGAGTTTAGTTAGTAGTTTAGAGATCTTCGAGAAGTCCTTGATGAATCTCCTATAGAAACCTGCATGCCCGAACAAACTCCGCACACCCTTAACAAAACAAGGGGAAGAAAGTTTCTCTATAGTCTCGATCTTAGCTCGATCGACCTCAATACCTCGATTGGAAACGAGGTATCCTAGCACAATGCCTTCATTAACCATAAAGTGACACTTTTCCCAATTCAAAACGAGATTAGTGTCTTCACATCTTTGTAGCACTAGAGAAAGGTTAGATAGGCAATCATCAAAAGAAGAACCATATAGTGAAAAATCATCCATAAATACCTCCATGAACTCCTCTATATACTCGGAAAAGATAGCCATCATGCATCGCTGGAAGGTAGCGGGTGCATTACATAATCCAAATGGCATCCTCCTATAAGCGAATGTCCCCCATGGACAAGTGAAAGTGGTCTTCTCTTGATCATCCGGATGGATAGGAATCTGAAAGAAGCCACTATAACCATCTAAATAGCAAAAATGGGAATGCTGGGCTAACCGTTCGAGCATTTGATCGATGAAGGGAAGCGGAAAATGGTCCTTCCGAGTGGCCACGTTCAGCTTCCTATAATCGATGCACACCATCCAGCCCGTGGCGGTCCTGGTTGGGATTAACTCGTTGTTCTTGTTTGTCACAACGGTCATCCCTCCTTTCTTCGGAACAACATGTACTGGGCTCACCCACTTGCTATCCGAGATAGGAAATATGATACCTGCATCCAAAAATTTAAGAATTTTTTTTCTTCACAACCTCTTTCATGATCGGATTTAACCGTCTTTGAGGTTCCCTTGAAGTCTTATGATCTTCCTCCATTAGTATTCTATGCATGCATAAAGAAGGCCTAACGCTAATAAGATCATTAATAGTATAACCCAAAGCCTTTTGATGCTTCCTTAGGACATGCATTAGTTTAGATAATTTAGATTCGGAGAGGGAAGCACTAACGATGACGGGATAAGTAGAATCCGGTCCAAGAAAAACATACCTCAAGTGACTTGGGAGTTGTTTAAGCTCCACAACTGGGGGTGCTTCCTGAGGTGGATCTTTGCTTCCTCCTTCCAGTGGAGTAGATCGAAGAACTGGACTTTCAGAAGTCTTAGTTGACATCATCTTGCTTTCGACCTCGGTCGAGGTCCAAAGTGGGTGACCAAGATGTTCTTCAATCAAGAACACCTCGCTTGGTCCAGAAGGTGCCTCGGTCGAGGTACTGTAACTGGGACCGAAACTAGAGATTTTCTTCTCCTGGATTAGTTTCTCAAATTTAGCTCCTGGATCTTCTTCCAATGCCTTTAAGCTCCATATATCTGCGTCATAAGAATCATCTATACCTTCCTCTATTAAGCTAAAACTAATAACTCTCTCAAGTGGATCATTAATAAGGATAGAGCTCACCAATTCTCTTGATTCTTCTTCATCATAGATGTTGAATATATCATCTCCCAACAGCTCTCCTTTCATTGCCGCAAGCAATGCAAACTCGACTTGATCACCGCCAATGTTGAATTGCAACTTGGTGTTCTTACAATCCACATTGCAACCCGAAGTTGCTAGAAATGGTCTCCCGAGAATGATAGGAACGGGATAATCTGCGGGAATGTCAAGCACAACAAAGTCTGTAGGTAAATAAAAGTTACCTAACTTAACCGGAACGTCTTCCAAAATGCCCACGGGATGGGTAATGGAGCGGTCCGCCATGTACAACCGTATCTTCACCGGCTTGGGTTCTCCAAGTCCGATCCTCACACATAGCTCCAGCGGGATGATGCTCACACTGGCTCCTAGATCACACAAGGCTTCACAACTGATATCCCCAACTTGATTGGGAATGCAAAATGAGCCGGGATCCTGTAATTTGGGTGGCATCTTCTCCTTCATGATTTGAATGAGTTCCGAGGATTTAGATGGCATCCTTACTTCACCAAAGTCTTCTAACTTCCTTTTCCTTGATAGAATTTCTTTCAAGAACTTTCCATAGGCGGGCATCCCTAAAATAGCATCAAGGAAAGGGATGTTAATATGTAGTTTATTCATCAAGTCAAGGAACTTACCAAAATGCTTGTCTAGATGTGCTTTAGCCCTTGACTGGGGGAATGGAAGTGGTGGTTTATATGCAAGAGGTGGGACATAAACTTCAGTTTTGCCCGATGCTCTCTGAGGCTCCACCTCGGTTGGTACCTCGGCCGAAGTGTTCTTCGTCTGTACTGGCATCGACCGAGGCACTGGATCTGCAGTTTTCAGTCCACTTCTCGACGTTATTTCCATGATTTGTCCTTTATGGTTGCTTTCCGTCCTTGATGGAAGCTTCCCTGGATCTCTTGGCGCTTCATTCGCCTTGTTAAAGAATTGTTGTTCTAAGGCTTTTTGTGCCTTCGAAAATGAAGTCATGGACGTCTCTATCGAGTTTAGTTTGATCACGATGGCCTCCAACACTGCATCTTTCTTTTCTGGTTGGGACGAACTTGATCCTTGTTCCTGACTCTTCAATGGAGTAGAAGAAGAAGAAGAAGAAGAGAGGAAAGGATTAGAAGAATTGTTTGAATTTGAGTTAGAGTAAGAGTTACCCGATTTTTGATTGTTGGATCTCCAATTGTTGCTGTTGGATCCTCTATTGTTATTGTAGTTGTTGTTTCAGGAACCGTTGTTGTTGTTGTTGTTCCTTGACCCTTGATATCCTCCCTCTTCCATTTGGGTTTGAGCAACCAAAAGGTCTTTCAATTGCTTCACATTATTCTTCAAAGAGGTGAGTTGATCATTGTTTGATGGAGCTTCTTGGAAGTTGACTCTTTTAACTCCACCTTCAGCTCCTTGGTGGGAGTATTTCTCCATGTGCAAAGCTTGCTTCTATATGAACTCCCAAGCTTCGTCAATCGGCATATCCATGAATGTGCCGGAGGATAGTAGTTGAAGGTTGAACTGGGTATTTCTGTCCAGTCCCTTGAAGTATATCTCCAACAACTCTATCTTTGGAATCCCATGATGTGGGCAATCCAAAAGGATGTCTTTAAATCTCTCCCATGACTTGGACAAACTCTCCTTGTCCTTCATGATGAATGCATTGATCTTCCCTCTCATTTCAGCGGTCTTAGAGGGGGGCAAGAATTTAGTTAAGAACTCCGTCGTCATCTCCTCCCAAGTGTTGATTTTTCCTGGAGGGAGAGATTGATACCAAGTAAGCGCCCTATCTTTCAAAGAGAAGTAGAAAGGCCTTAGCTTGTAATTGTTGTTTTCCAACCTTGAAGGTCTCAAGGTCTCCATCAAGATCTCATAGTTTTGCAGATGTTGATGCGGAGACTCCTTCTCTAGCCCTCCAAATTGGAATTGGTGAATCATGGAAAGAACTTGCGGTCGAAGTTCATAGTCATGGTCCGCTGGATCACCTAGGTTGACTCCTGGACGCCTCAGTTGCTGGTTGGGGTCCATCCTCTACCCTAGGGTCTGTGGAATACCTACAAAAAGAACGTCTCGGACTGGCATCCGAGGTGGAAGTATCTCGGCCGGGGCAACTGGAGCTAGGTCCTGCCTCGGTCGAGGATCTGGATTTGGTCGAGGTAGATATTGGTCCCGTAAAGTCTCCATATCTGCTTCGATCGCTTCCGTCCTTGCGCGAGTTTCTTTCTTTTCGAGTCGTAGTTCTTCTTTACTGAGGCATAGTTGTTCCAATGCCTCCTTCAATTCGGCCTCAAGATCGCGATTCTCTTGATTGGCCATCTTAGCTTCTTTCAAGCGTCTTTTGTATGTCTTTTCTGGTTTGGGATCGTAAGGAACGATTTCCTTCCCAGCGCGGGTTCTTCGCATAAACCTATAAGAAAGAACCTGCGAAAGTCACTCAAGTAGAGTGGTTAGTAGAAACAGGGGCAAGTGCCCCGAAAGACTACCACAACCGGCTCGGTCTAGACCAAGTCCCCGGCAACGGCGCCAAAAACTTGTTCGCTCCAATTGGTGTGTGCAAGCTTTAAATTTATAACCCAAGATGTATGCTTAAAACAAGAATGCGAACCCGCAGTGTACGGGTCAATCGTAGTAAAAGCAAGAATTCCGGGGTGTCGATCTCAGGGACTTAGGTGAAACAAAACCAATATAGGTAGTCAATATTGCAACTAACCACAAAAGCAATTAAAACAATCAAAAGATGATACTATAGTCAATTAAAGAAATATGCAAATTCTAGGGATTAAAGCATCTAGTTGTGGTTCCAACTCAAGATCTCAAGATAAGCGGACAAAGCTGAGATTTTGCAAAGGGAAGGTGTTACTAAAGTGGAATAGATCACCGGGTAAGTCTCACTACTCACTAACTCCAAACCTAAAGAACCTATTACCGGGTAAGTCTCAAGGCACTAAGGAAAGGAACTATAATCTCAAACCAACAAACCAACTAAGGGAATAGAATCAACCTTTACCGGGTAAGTCTCGGGCTAACTCACAAAGAAGGAATGAAGGCACACTCAAACCCCAATAAAGGATAAACCATTATTACCTACACTTATGATCATGGGTAAACAAACAAAGGAATTACCGGGTAAGTCTCATCCTAGGCTTGCATTGAACCAGGAAAGGTGTAATAAGAATAGGATTTGGCAAATTCTAACACTTAACTCTCAGTTTCGGATTAGAAAGGGTCACATCGGTCAGACGAATTCCACCCCGGCCGAGATGTTCATCGACTGAACGAGATGTTCTAAGGTTAAGGATAAAGACTCGAGCTTTCAAGGTCCTACTGGAATTTAAGATTATTCTATCATTGTTTTTCCCACAAGCTTCAGCCAATCACCCTAGAATCGCACAAAGAAATTAGCCACTCATCATCATGAAAGCAATAATCAAATATATGGGAAGAGAATGAATATTTGAACACAAAAACCTTAAGAACAAGACTTCAATAACTGAATCAAATATCAAACAAATAAGCGTTCCTTAGATCACAAATCCAACAAGACAATCAACAAAAAGGGAATCTAAGAAAGTCTTACAAAACCCTTCACAAAAGCTATAACAAGCTATCAATCCTTCCTAGATTGATCTTCAATCTTCCTTCCTTCCTTCAACCACTATAATGATAGCGGGATTTTCGGTGATGCGCAAATGCTGAATTGTGGAAAATCAAGCCCTTTTTATAGGAAAACTATCTTCCAAAGATAAAATATCTTGAAAAGATATTTTCCTAATAAAAATATATCCATATATATGAAATAGATCTCCAAAATATATGATCTTCCTTCTAGAAATCCAGCCCAAAAATATAAGATCTCTCCTTCCAAAAATAGAAGATCTCAGCCAAGAATAAACGATCTCGCCACGTCAGGGTATTCGCCTCGGTCGAGACGCTCCTCAAGATCACCTCGGTCGAGGTGACACTGTAGCTGACCGAGGTGAATCTCAGCTAAATCTGAAATCTCTCAAATCTGGTCCAAAGTAAATCTATAATCCATTTTCATGCTTCCTGGATTCTTCCTTAAACTCCTGAATGTAGCTCCAATGACTCCTTAGCTCCTTTAGCTCCATTTTGATGTAAAACGTGCCATTTTACCTACGATTACAACGAAACTTGGTGTAGACCTCGATTCCTGCAAAGGTAGATGAAACGACAATATAATCACATAATATAGATTCAAACATGCAGATTATTGAAGATAAAACGTCTAAATGGGTCCCAAAATATAGACTATAATTCATTCTATCAATCCTCAACCTAAACCTCACAACCTATTAATCCTCGAAAGCCATACAAGGCATTCATAATCATAATATCATTAACACAATCTCATCTACACCTAGCATGGTACTACACACTCACACTAGGAAAGGAAGATGCAATGCCATCCATAGGCAAGCTGATAGGTAATGGAATCACTATCATTTAGGATAGTATTTAGAGTCTTTTTATTGCATTAGTGTCGGTTTATTCTACTAACTCCTTGGTCCAGAAGAAGAAGCAAAGCTTCTGTTGCTTCACCGTCCCCGCGGAGCCTTGTCACCGCCCTTGCGGGTGACACCACACTACGGAGCACCCCCTGCACCTTCGCCAGCGCCAGCCACGAAGACCGTCACCGCACTTGCGTCAACCCCTGGCGCCCCTACGGTGACTTGCCCTGAAGAAGCGAAGACTAGCGCCCCTGCGCCTTCCCCTACGCCTAAACTTGGGAGCTGGAAGATGAAGAGTCAGTGTCACTGCCCCTGCGTTGACTCTAGAACGCCCCGGTGGCTTGGCATCCGAAACGACAAGAAGTTGAAGAGTCAGACGTTTGAAGAGCATTAAAGATCCGCCCCTGCGGAATTGCCCAGCCTCCCCTGCGCCCATGAAGAAGATCAAGCATTTTTGCCTTCACCGCCCCTGCGGATCTGAAGACCGCCCATGCGGTTCAACGACAGAATCGTTACTCCGGCTGTTTACACCACCTTTATGGCATTAAAGGTGGCTGTTTTGGGCCGGCCATTTACTCCTATTTAGTGTCTTTTGTAGTATAAATAGTCCTTGGCTGATTGCTAAGAGGATACACTTATTATCCAATTTAGAATTCACTTTTCCATTAAAACTTTCTTGCTACCTTTGTAATGAGTTGCTAACTCCCTTGCTACATTGAGTTGGTTTGAAGCTGCATTGTTACCTTGGTTGTAAGTTCTTTCTAATATAAGTTTTCATTCTGTAATTCTTTGTGGTTCCTTGATCTCCATTGTCTAAATTGCATATTTTACTATCACTTGAGATTGATCACCTTAGGCCCTAAAGTGCATGCAAAGAACTAGGATTAATAGATTCCGGGTTCGGGTCTTTAATCTAGTAGTAAACTTTAAGTAATAACGGGTTGTAATTGCTTAAAGAAAAGGAACACAAATATAAAGATAAGTTTAACGGTTTTAATCTTTTCTTTATATCCATAGTCTTTGTTTGAAAGCTAACTTGTTAGTTGTTCTTGTAGGTTTATGGAACACTAACATGTTAAGTTGTGTTGATGCCGGTTGACTTAACACATATATATATGATCGAGACAAGAGATTACTTGAAAACTTATAAAAGGAACTCACCAAAGTAGCAATCGCACGCTTAGAATCAACCTAGTGCAGATTCACCCAACATTGTCTTACTTGTTGCGTTATTCGTTTTCATAAGTTTTTGTGTGCATCAATTCAACCAAAACCCCCCTTGTTACTTGTTTCTATAATCAATAATTACATTTAATAGAAACACCAATCTCTCTTGGGTTCGACCCTTACTTAACCACTATACTCATTTTAGTGCTAAGTCGGGATTATATTTTGATAAGATAAAACGACCTCTAGAATAGAGTCTTGTCAAATTTTGGCGCCGTTGCCGGGGAGTTTAGTACTTTTATTTTATTGTTATTATTGATTATTAGTTTGAACCATTTTTATGGTTCAAACCTGTGCTACTAACTCCGGCTTTGCTTCTTTTGATCTAGAAATTGAGAGGACGCACATCCGGCAACGAAGACAACTCCAACAAGAAATGGCTGATCGTACTCTTCGTCAACTTACTCAGCCCACTTTGGCTCAAAACCCTCTTGTGGTTACTATACCGGCATTAGGGAAAGGAATCAACTTTGAGCTCAAGCCGGGTCTCATCCACTTGCTCCCATCTTTCCATGGGCTAAGTGGTGAAGATCCCATCAAGCACCTTGGGAAGTTCCATACCGTGTGTATGAGCATGAAGCCGGCCAATATTACCGAAGAGCAAATCAAGATGAGAGCATTCGGTTTCACACTCAAAGATTCAGCGGATGATTGGTATTACCACCTTCCATCCGGGAGTATCGACACTTGGGAGAACCTCCACAAGGCGTTTTTGGAGAAATACTTCCCACCCAAGAAGGCGAATAGCTTGAAGAAATCTATAAGCAACATCGAGCAAGAGGCGGACGAAACTCTCTATGAGTACTTCGAAAGATTCGCACGCCTCCGATCCAGCTGTCCTTTTCACATATATTCGACTCAAGATCTAGTCTTGTACTTGTACAATGGCTTGCTAGACAATGAAAGGAGGATCGTCGATGCGGCTTGTGGAGGTAACATTCTTAACTCTACCCTTGACCTTGCTTTTGAAAAAATACAGGAACTAGCTGAAGGGACCCGGAACTTTGGAAGGACTCCTTCCAAGAGAGGTGTTCATGCTGTGAATTCCGGGAAGAGTGAGATCTCCAATGATCTCGCGGAGCTGAAGGAAATGGTGAAGAGGCTAACACTTTTGGGAACCCCATAGCAGCTGAAGGCATGTGGAATGTGTGCTGACCCATACCATCCAACGGACATGTGTCTCCAAGTCTAGGATGATGATGCTGAGGTGAACGCAATGGGCTATAGACAGCCACAACAACAAAGGCCTACGAGCGATCCCTATGCACAGAATTTCATGCCAAATTGGCGTGATCAACAAAACTTTCGTTGGAGGGATCAACAAAATCAACAACAACAGCCCCGGCAAGGTAAGTGTCAAACAACTAAAGATATGTTGCAGGTTTTGACTAAACATTTTGCTACTCATGTCCAAACAACAGAATCCAGCATCAAGAACCTTGAAAAACAGGTTGGGCAAATGGCGGAAGCCATTACAAGGACCGAGGCAAGATTTTCCGGAGGATTGCCTTCCCAAACGTTTATAAGCCCCAAGGACAATGTTAGTGCCCTAACATTAAGGAGTGGGAAGCAAATCCAACAAAAACCAGCAAAAGAATCACAAAGCAAACCCTCTGTCGAGTTTACCGCACTCACAACCGCACCCCGGCTGCAACTGCGCCCAACACCGAGTAGATGCTGCCCGTGCGGCTGGATGTCCCCGCCCCTACGGTGACAACCCCTGAGCCGCCCCTGCGCATACAAGCTGACACCCCTGCGAAAAACACGACAGAAGGTTCTGATGAGAAGGATTCTTACATCCGGCCTAACTTTCCGCCACTGTACTCTGAGAAACCACCAGCTCCTTTTCCTGAGGCTCTGAAGGAGAGAACAATCATTGAGGACAAAGACCTCTTTGCGACTTTCTCCAAATGCGAGGTAAACATTCCCCTCCTTAAGTTAGTGAAGATTATTCCTAAATATGCTCGTTTCTTGAAGGAACTTTGCACTATCAAGAGGAATCAAAAGTTGAAGGGGAAACAAAAAGTGCAAGTAAGTGAGTATGTGTCGGCTGTTTTCCAACGGAAAATGCCCAAGAAGTGCAGCGATCCGGGCATGGTAGCATTCCTTGTGTTATAAGGGAAACCCGTTTTGACAAAGCAATGCTTGATCTTGGTGCTTCTATAAATGTTTTGTCATATTCGATTTACAAATCACTTGGCCTTGGGCCATTAATGGAAACTAGGATTGTAGTACAACTTGCTGATAGATCTAATGTGTACCCGAAAGAGATAATTGAAGATGTATTAGTAATGGTAGGCAACCTAATATTTCCTGTTGATTTCTTTGTAATGGATATGGAAAATGATTCGCATGCTGCACCGATTTTGTTAGGTAGGCCATTTCTGAAAACTGCTAGGACTAAAATTGATTATGTTAGTGGCAAATTGACCATGGAGTTTGATGGTGAAGTAGTGGAATTTGACATCTATGATGCAATGAGATTTCCTAGTGATGATCATTCTTTATGTGCTATTGACATTGTTGAACCTTTTGTGCAAGATGTATTTGATAATTCTGATGTTGATCAATTGAAAAATGTAATTGAGCATGACATTGATGGTTTCAAATCAGATTATGTATTAACATCCAGCATGGAAGAGGTCCTAGCCAAATTAGATGGGCATAAAAGACTACCTATCTCCAATTTGGCCATTGGGCCCACTTTACTAACCCCAAGCGAGGAGCTTGTTCCGTCTATAGTGCAGGTACCAGAAATAGATTTGAAGGACCTTCCGTCACACCTTAAGTAGGTTTTCCTTGGAGATAACAACACCTTGCCGGTGATCATCTCCAACAAGTTGACTACCGGTCAAGAAGACAAGTTGGTGAAAGTGTTGAAATAACACAAGAGGGCCCTTGGATGGACCATTGCGGACATCAAAGGGATACGTCCATCAACTTGCATGCATAGGATCTTACTTGAGGATGAAGCCAAACCCTCTAGGCAACCACAATGGAGGTTGAATCTGCCAATGATGGATGTGGTCAAGAAGGAAGTGTTGAAGCTCCTCCAAGCGGATATGATCTTCCCTATTTCGGGTAGCACTTGGGTTAGTCCAACCCAAGTGGTTTCAAAGAAAGGAGGCATCACAATGGTGGAAAATCAACATGGAGAGATGGTCCCGAGCAAAACACAAATCGGATGGAGAGTTTGCATTGACTACCGCAAGCTCAACAAGGTAACACGTAAAGACCTTCCCATTACCTTTTATTGACCAAATGTTGGAACGTCATGTAGGTCATCCGTACTACTGCTTCCTTGATGGATATTCGGGCTATTTCCAAATAGCCATCGCACCGGAAGATCAAGAAAAGACGATGTTCACTTGCCCATTTGGCACTTTTGCGTACCGCAGAATGCCATTTGGACTTTGCAACGCACCCGGCACCTTCCAACGGTGCATGATAAGTATTTTCTCCGAATACATAGAAAATTTCATTGAAGTCTTCATGGACGATTTTACCGTCCATGGAGACAGTTTTGATGCATGTTTAGGACATTTAAAACTTGTGCTTGAAAAATGTGTTGAAACCAATTTAGTTCTTAATTCGGAAAAATGCCATTTCATGGTCGAACAAGGAATTGTGCTAGTACATGTAATATCCTCCAAAGGGATAGAGGTGGATAGGGCAAAGGTTGATGTAATTCAAAGTTTACCTTATCCTACTAATGTTCGGGAAATCCGATCTTTTCTTGGTCATGCAGGTTTCTACCGATGTTTCATCAAAGATTTTTCGAAGATCTCGGCACCCCTATGTGAATTGCTCAAGAAAGACGTCACTTTCATAGTGGATGAGAATTGCAAGAAAGCTTTCGACACTTTGAAGGCATGTCTCACCAGCGCACCAATCATCCGTTCTCCGGATTGGGAGAAACCTTTCGAAATCATGTGTGACGCTAGCGATTATGCCGTTGGAGCTGTCTTAGGACAGAAAGACGGACGGGCTTCCCATGTGATCCATTATGCGTCTATGACACTCAATGGAGCACAAAGGAATTACTCTACCACCGAGAAGGAAATGTTAGCGGTGGTTTTTGCCCTTGAGAAATTCAGGCAGTACGTACTTGGGGTAAAGGTAACTATCTTCATTGACCATGCAGCTCTTAGGTACCTCATGACGAAGAAGGAAGCAAATCCACGATTGATTCGATGGGTGCTCCTTCTAAGTGAGTTTAACCTAGAGATACGGGACAAGAAGGGGGCTGAGAACCTGGTGGCCGATCATTTGAGCAGACTAGTAAAAGAAGAGGAGGATCCAGGAAAAGGAAGAGAGATAGCTGGAAGTTTTCCAGACGATACATTTTACACAACTCTCTGTTGTGTAACCCCCTCCGCGCCTCACACCAGCCGCACCTGCAGCTCAGTCTAGGCGCCCCTGCGGAATTATCGACAGAGGTTTGTCTTAAGCTCCAGTCTTTTAAGCCTTGGTTTGCTGACATTGTGAACTTCATTGTCAAGAATGAGTATCCTCCAGACTTCACCAAGGCACAACGAGAGAAGGTAAAGGCTGAAGCTCGACACTACGTTTGGGACAATCCTTACCTTTGGAAGTATTGTAGTGACCAAGTGATCCGACGTTGTATTCCGGATAATGAGGTACAATCCGTCCTAACTTTCTGTCATTCTGAAGCATGTGGGGGGCACTTTGGGGCAAACAAAACTACAAGAAAAATTTTGGATGCCGGTTTCTTTTGGCCACACATTTTTCGAGACGCTTTTGCGTTTTGCAAAGTGTGTGATAGATGCCAAAGGGTAGGAAATCTTTTAGGGAGACATGAAATGCCCCAATCCTCTCTTATATTTTACAAAATATTTGACGTTTGGGGGATTGATTTCATGGGGCCGTTTCCTACTTCATTCGGGCACACATATATTTTGCTTGCGGTTGACTATGTTTCCAAGTGGGTGGAAGCAAAGGCCACCAAAACTGATGATTCAAAAGTGGTTGCAGCTTTTCTTAAGGAAAACATTTTCGCACGATTTGGAATTCCGAAAGCCTTAATCAGCGATAGGGGTACCCATTTCTGCAACAAAACGATCACAACTCTCCTTAAGAAGTATCACGTCCACCAACGAGTGTCAATGACTTATCATCCACAAACAAATGGCCAAGCTGAGGTATCTAACCGGGAAATAAAGACCATCCTTGAAAAGACGGTCTCTCCCGGACGGAAGGATTTGAGTGCAAGGTTAAATGACGCCATATGGGCATATCGGACAGCCTACAAAACTCCTATCGGGATGTCTCCTATCAGGCTCGTGTTTGGGAAAGCTTGCCACCTACCGGTGGAGCTAGAGCACAAAGCTTGGTGGACGGTAAAGAAGTGCAACATGAACGTAGACGAAGTGGGAGAATTTCGGAAGCTCCAATTGCAAGAGTTGGAGGAATTGAGGTTAGATACATATGACCATGCCACCGCATACAAAGAAAAGACTAAAGCATGGCATGACCGAATCATTCTCCGGAAAGACTTCAAGGTAGGTAATAAGGTACTTCTCTTTTAATCACGTTTAAAACTCTTCGCAGGTAAGCTGCGTTCAAGATGGACGGGGCCGTTCGTGGTAGCCGAAGTATACCCTCACGGAGTTGTGGATCTTTATGATCCCCAAACACACAAGGTATTCAAGGTAAACGGACAAAGGCTAAAGCCTTACCTTGAAGGAGTCAAGAACGATCCGATTGATGAGATGGTGCTGGAGGAGGCACAGTTAGAGAAGTAGAGGCCTTACGTCGAGCCAACGACGTAAAACAAAGGCGCTACTAAGGAGTCAACCCGAAGGAATAAGAAAAGGAGCCTCTATCAAGATAACCGCCCTTGCGGCTCAGTGTCCCCGCCCCCGCAGTGACACCCATGACTAGCGCCGCCCCCGGCGCTGGGACAGCGTCTGCAACATACTGGTCACCGCCCCTACGGTGACTCCCCTACGCCCCTGCGGCGGCCATCCTTCACACAAATCCTCAGCGCCGCCCCCGGCGCTGAGCCTGCGTGACCCCTCTCCCTTGTCACCGCCCCCGCGGCAGCAAGCCCCCGCCCTTGCGGGTTTATCCAAAAAAGAAAAAAAAATAGAAATCACAAAACATTTCCCTACACCTACCCCACCCACCCACACTCTCTCTCCTCACCAACCACAACCACATCTCCCTCGCACCCTCCCTCACTAAAGTTATAACGCCACCTGCGCCGCCCCCGGCGCTGAGCCTGCGTGACCCCTCTCCCTTGTCACCGCCCCCGATGCGACAAGCCACCGCCCTTGTGGGTTTACCCAAAACAGAAAAAAATAGAAATCACAAAACATTTCCCTACACCTACCCCACCCACCCACACTCTCTCTCCTCACCAACCACAACCACATCTCCCTCACACCCTCCCTTTGTCAAGCTGCAACGCCCCTTGCGCCCTCAACAAACCCTCACGAGCCACCATCTGCAACCGCCCCTGCGCCACCTCCGACGACCGGCAAACACCCCTGCGACGCCCCTGCGCCACCCTCTCTAGCCCCTACCACCACCTTGCTCATTCTGGAACTCCCTCACCCTACTACATCCTTCACCACTACCCCCAACAAAAGTCCACTACACAACATCTCCGACGACGCCTCCACCACCCAAAGTAGTGCCGGAACAGCCCCAACACCACCACACTCGCAGTTTTCCAGAATCGCCCTCTGCATTTCTCCCACCCCTGCGCCTGCAAGTTGCCGCAGCTACGCCTCACCGCCCTTGCGCCTCTTCAGCCGCCCTTGCGGAAAACACAACAGAGGGTTCGTCTTTCTTCCCTAATTTTGAAAGTTGCTAATTCTTTTGTCTAATCAACTGGAAGAATGGAACCACATAGAAAGTACAAGATGTCGGAAGCCGAGAAGGAGAGGTATAGGATCGTACAAGATCGGGTTGTGTACGCAAGTCGGTTTTTGCACGTTCCTACCTTGGAGAAGCTAGGCATGCTGGAGAGCATGCAGTCCTTTCTAGCCAATGTTGGGCTCGGAGACTTCCTACATAATAGTGCTCCAACGTATCCCGAGCTCAGCAGACAGTTCATAGCCACCTTCACCTTGGAGAAGGAGGATCACGTGTGTATTGGACTCACTTTCAAGTTTAACAAGGTGAAATACACACTTGATTACCACCAGCTACAGGAGGCTTTCAGGGTGACTCTTAACCCCTCCGAGAACTGGTGGGAGCCAGTCCCGATCCCGGACTTGTGTGAGTTTTGGCAGGCAGCTACCGGGTCAGAGTTCCATGCAGGGGGTGAGTACTCAAACAAAGTCACTCACCCTTGCTTTAGGCTCCTCTCCAAGATCCTCATGAGTGTCTTCTGTGGACACAAGGAGGACAACAAGGTCGCCCTCAAGGACCTCCCACTACTATACTCCTGTCTTCCGATGAGCGAGAAGGTGATGGATTGGCCGTCCCTCTTCCTTGCCGCTTTGAAGCGGATTAGGAAGAACGAGCCGAGGGAGATTGTCGGCGGTGGGGTAATCTCCTTGATCGCCTCATAGGTTATGGATCTTTCCGGCTTAGAGGATGGGCTGGAGGCTCCCTTTTACACAGAGGGGATGTTGAGGAGGTGCAAGCTCCTCCGACGGGACGGGGAGAACCTATTTTGGATCTGCCTTGCAGATGGGGGCCACCTCAGTTACCTCCCTCAGCCTTTACCATTAGGGGATGAGCTCTCTGAGCTCTACATCCCGGCAGATCCCTTCGTACCGAGGAGGCCACTAATGGCCATTGTGGAGAGGCATGTTGCGAGCTCTAGCCGTGCCTACCATGAGGAGCACATGCCCATCCCCGATGACGAGGAGATGCCTACTGCACCACCGGAGGAGGATCCGGCTCTTGCGATCCTGCAGGCTCAGATGGCGGCCCTGACCACCCAACATCAGGCATGGCAAACCGAGTACCAGCAGACCATGCTTGAGCAGCAGCAGAGCTGGCAGACGAGTTTTGCCACCTCCATGACCTCCCACTTCGACCAGAGGCAAGAGGCTTCACAGACGGCCCAACAGCAGGAAATGGAGGCTCAACAGTTGGCTTGGCAGGCCAGCTTTGAGACCTCTTTTGGCCGTCGGATGGAGGCGCAACAGACCCGCATCGGTGACATCTACCGCCGGCAGGAGCACTTTTTCAGCCACTTCCCGTACCCACCAGAGGAGGGTCCGGATGGTCCAGCAGGACCATCCCACTAGTGGTATCATTCTCTTTCCCTTTCCCACATTTTCTCTGCTTCATTTCCACTTTTTCAGCCACTTTTTCGGCCACTTCAAGTATGGGGGGAGGGACATATCATTGCATGTATAGTTGTTTTGATTTGTTTTGAGTTGTTTTGCATTGAGTCTTTTGTAGTTTGAAATTCAGTTGAAATCCAAAAAAAAAAAAATAGCCAAAGAAAATGAAAAAAGGCATGAAAAATCCTTGGATAAACCGAAAATCCTTGGTGCAAAATTGGACTTGAGGGATGTGAGTTCAAAGTGAGATCACCAAAGAAAAGAAGAAGAGTGGCAAGGTGAAAAACCGAAAGGGCACCTTGGCAAAATGAGCGGCACCGAGTGTATGTTCCCTTTCCGGCGTTTGGCGACATAAGGAGAGGAGTCATAAGGAGGTTGTCCGGTAGGTCACTCTTGGAGCAATAAGGATGGTAGTTTCTCACCTTTTTCTCACCTTTTCTCTCTTTTCCTTCTTTCTTTCTTGGCTTTTCTTTTGTTTTCATTGTCTTTTCTGCTTGCCCATGCTTCCTGAGGCCTTTGAGTCTAGTTTGTTTTCATATGTTTTACTCGGGACGAGTAAAACGTCTAAGTATGGGGGAGTTTGATAGGTGATGGAATCACTATTATTTAGGAAAATTTTTAGAGTCTTTTTATTGCATTAGTGTCGGTTTATGCTACTAACTCCTTGGTCCAGAAGAAGAAGACTAAAAGAAGATAAAGAAGGAGTTTTAAGCACTTAGGAGTGAAGATTGTTCACGAAGCAAAGCTTCTATTGCTTCACCGCCCCCGCGGAGCCATGTCACCGCCCCTGCGGGTGACACCATACTACGGAGCGCACCCTGTGCGTTCGCCAGCGCCATCCACGAAGACCGTCACCGAACCTGCATCAACCCCTGGCGCCCCTGCGGTGACTTGCCCTGAAGAAGCAAAGACCAGCGCCCCTGTGCCTTTCCCTGCGCCTCTACCTGTGCCTCAACTTGGGAGCTGGAAGATGAAGAGTCAGTGTCACCGCCCCTACGTTGACACTGGGACGCCCCGGCGGCTTGACATAAAAAAAGATAGGAAGTTGAAGAGTCAGACGTTTGAAGAGCATTAAAAATCCGCCCCTGCGGAATTGCCCAGCCGCCCCGCGCTCATGAAGAAGATCAAGCGTTTTTTCCATCACCGTCCCTGCGGATCTGAAGGCTGCCCCTACGGTTCAACGACAGAAGCTTTACTCCGGTTGTTTACACCACCTTTATGGCATTAAAGGTGGCTGTTTTGGGCCGGCCATTTACTCCTATTTAGTGTCTTTTGTAGTATAAATAGTCCTTGGGTGATTGCTAAGAGGATACACTTATCATCCAATTTAGAATTCACTTTTCCATTAAAACTTTCTTGCTACCTTTGTAATGAGTTGTTAACTCCCTTTCTACATTGGGTTGGTTTAAAGCTGCATTGTTACCTTGGTTGTAAGTTCTTTCTAATATAAGTTTTCATTCAGTAATTATTTGTGGTTCCTTGAACTCCATTGTCTAAATTGCATGTTTTACTATCACTTGAGATTGATCACCTTAGGTCCTAAAGTGCATGCAAAGAACTAGGATTAATAGATTCCGGGTTAGGGACTTTAATCCAATAGTAAACTTTAAGTAATAATGGGTTGTAATTGCTTAAAGAAAAGGAACACAAATATAAAGATAAATTTAACGGTTTTAATCTTTTCTTTATATCCCTTAGTCTTTGTTTGAAAGCTAACTTGTTAGTTGTTCTTGTAGGTTTATGGAACACTAACATGTTAAGTTGTGTTGATGCCGGTTGGCTCAACAAATATATATGATCGAGACGGGAGATTACTTGAAAACTTGTAAAAGGAACTCACCAAAGTAGCAATCGCATGCTTAGAATCAACCTAGTGTAGATTCACCCATCATTGTCTTACTTGTTGCGTTATTCATTTTCATAAGTTTTTGTGTGCATCAATTCAACCAACCCTCCCCCCTTGTTACTTGTATCTATAATCAATAATTACATTTAATAGAAACACCAAACTCTCTTGGGTTCGACCCTTACTTAACCACTATACTCATATTAGTGCTAAGCCGGGATTATATTTTGATAAGATAAAACGGCCTCTAGAATAGAGTCTTGTCACAAGCCTAGAAGCAAGACGCACTTGCAGAAAAAAGAGAAAGACCAAACTGGTGCATGTTGCCGCAGGGGCGGCTGGAAGGAGGCGCAGGGGCGGCGACTGGCCGGCGCTGGGGCGGCTCCAAGGTGGCACAGGGGCGGCTGGGGTGCAGAAGGCACACTTCCAGCTTCTCTTTGCTTCTTCACTCGATTCTCTTCACTTATTTTTCCGCCAACATTCAAGCACATACATATACATACATATATACTCAAATGAAGCCTATCAAGGCTCCCACAAGATCAATCTTGTGGAACATAAGCTAGGAACGAAGAAAAGAACATAGGAAGAAAGAAAAGAAGAAACAAAGGAGAGAAGAAGAGAGATCTCACCAAGCTGAACCTAAGGAGAGGAAGAGACCTCACCATAACCTCAAAGATGGCTCAACCAGGCATAACAACATCATCAATCATCAACCACAACAAAGCCAAGCTCAAACTCTCTCAAACTCACACAAAGATAAATAAGGATCAACAAAGAGATCCAAGGGAGGAAGGAGAAGAAGATGAACGTGAGAGAGAAGATGAAGCTGGGGAAGATGAAGTAAACCCTCATCAGGAAGAAAGGGAGGCTTATATATGAAGCCAATCCAAAATCACAAGTCAAGAGTCAACAAAGAAGGCTGCAGCACACCCTAAACCGTAGGGGCGGCTCAAGGAGGCGCAGGTGCAGCCCAGGCAAACCGCAGGGGCAGTCTCTGGCTCACACAGGGGCGGTTCAGGCTATACCTTAACCCTCAGCACACACTCTCAACTCCTCCAAACTAAGGCTCTTAGATCTAACCCCCCGAAAAACAAGTATCGTCCCGAAACTTGCAAAATCCAAAATCCTCTCGGACTCACATGTCGAGGTATAACTCTCTCTATCGGAGGTATCGCATTTCCGTTCAATACGTTACAACCTAAAACAATCTATGACCTCAAATATAAACATGGAGAAATCATCAACTCTAGAAATAAAGACCATAACGCTATCGAAAGGCATAGAGGAAACACATCTCTTGCCATACTCACATCACATGGCATAGATGAAACACATCTCTAGCCAGATCATATACATACACAACACATGAAGGAATAACATCTCCAATAAGACTATGTTCATCAAAGTAGCGTGGAGGAAAGAACCATCATCAGTTGAATCCTAACCGCACTCAGATAGCATGGAGGAAAGAACCATCCCCAGCTATAATCATAAATTACGCTAGCACATCAAGACCTAATAAGATCATACATCACATCATAACTAGCATGAAATAAACCCATCAAGGCATATAAGCACATAAGCACATAATCACATACTCACCAAGATAGCACTAAGATCTACTCGGTGATCCTATAGGTGCATCTATATCAACATAAAACTCTAGATAGTTCCTTTGGATACTATCCTCAGTTTCCCATGTAGCCTCCTTTGGTCCTCGTCTCGACCATTGTATCCTCAACATGAGAATGTCCTTCGAACGCAGGCGTCTCATGCCTCATTCTAAGACTGCAATCGGATGCTCAACAAAAGTGTGGTCCGGCTCAACCACTAAATCATCATAGCTCACAATGTGCCTCGGATCTAGTATATACTCCCTCAACTGAGACACGTGAAACACAGTATGAACACCCTCTAACCTAGGAGGAAATGCTAATCTGTAGGCTACCGACTTTGTCCAGTATCTCAAAAGGACCGACATATCGGGGACTCAACTTACCCTTTATGCCAAAAACGTCTAACGCCTCGCGTCGGAGATACTCTCAGCTAGACATTAGCTCCCACTCTGAACTCTATAGGTCGATGCCTCCTATTTGCATATGACTTCTGGCGACTCTGTGTAGCCATCATCCTCTCTCTAGCGCTACTCGAGCCATATCATCTTGAATCTGCTCTGGCGCTATACAACTGATACTGCTAGGCTCATCCCATCATAAAGGTGTACGACATCTACGTCCATACAATGCTTCATATGGAACCATCCCAATAGATGCATGCCATTTTTTGTTGTTGTTCGCCACTTAGCGTGCGTGCAAATAAGCTTTAAATTTATAAAACTAGAATCAAGCAAGCGAACCCGTAGTGTACGGATCGATATAGTTAAACAAGAATTCCAGAGTATCGAACACAGAGATTTGGGGGGTTAAATCCAATTATAGAATTGTCAAGCAAGTAAATGTATGAGCTTTAGTAAATATTGGGAAAACAACAATCCTAAAGATCCAGGAATCCAGCTGTGGCAATCGATTCAAGATATACTAAAGATATAAGGACAGAGTTAAGAGTTGCAAAGGTATACTAATGCAAAGCAATGTACGGTGAAGTTCCAAGGCTTTATATGACTTAACTAAAGACACTCTCTATAAAGGTTGTTGAGGCTTCAGTATAGAAAGGATCTAAAGGTAAGAATTAATATCAAATACCCGAACTTGTAATCCAAGGATCAAGACCAACTAAACCGATTAAGGTTTTGACACTCGAAATCGAGGTAGAGGTTGTTGAGGCTTCACTACCACCTAGAAAAGGCAAGCCAAGACTAAGTTAAAGCAAATTTTTAACTTTGGATTAAAGTAAAAGCAAGGTTCGTAAACTGAGGGAAATTACGGGTGGATCTTGAGATTCCACGGCCGTGGAACTCAAGAACACACTGTGATTTTGGTGCGTCGACGATTCTCTCTAACTCTCAGGGTCCAATCTGTTTACGATCGATCTATCATCATCTAAGCCACAACTATCAACCCTTCACCTTAGAATTGCTAAAGGGTTTTAGCCAACAACAGTCATTATGATATCAAATTCAAGATTTAAAAGAATGAAAGATGAAAACCTTCGAAAACCTTGAATAAATCTCAAATCAATCTCAAATCCACAAACAAGAACAATGTTGTAAGTAGATTTAGAATAACACAAACAATCACAATCCTAGATAAGAACGAAGAACGGGATGTCAATCCGTCTTCTAATCAAACCTAAGGATAAAAGACGTAATCTCCGTACGTCCAATGAAACCCTCAATGCGCGGAAGCAATTCTCCGTCTCGAAATAGCAATCTCCACACGTCCAACTTGAAACCCTAGGCACGTGCAATAAGCGTAGGCAAACCCTAAGCGGAGGTGTAAGCAAGGTAGCGAAGGTGACGGAATCTCTTTCCTTCCGTCCTTTTATAAGGCTGGATGAAATGTGTCTTCGGCCCATGTGCGTAGTAGATCGTGGCTTAAAATATTGCGTAAAAGATCGCCAAGATCACGGTCGTGGAAGGTTCCACGCCCTTAATTTAGAGCGTGGAACTTGATCACGGTTGCTTCAAATCCTCCACGGCCGTGTAAGTTGCTGGAATGCTCCACGCTTGTGTTGCCAAAGTTCCACGGCAGTGGATTAGAGCGTGGATCCTAATACGGCCGTATTTTAGAGCGTGAAACGTAGATGGCTCGTAATTCTCCTTGATTTTGTGTCATTCTTCAACTTAGTATCTTCCTTAGCTCCTAGTGATGTCCTCAATCCTTGGACATGCTCAATCTATCTCCATTCTCTCTTGATTCGTCCGGTTTTTGCTCTTAATTGCCTACAATCAACACAAAGCTTATGTAGACCTCTATATCGACAATATAGACAAACTAACTCACAATTAATTCAATGCTTTATCAATGAACACCAATATGGATGAAATACACTTAGAAAACATGCCTAGAATATCACAATATTTCATGCTAACAGTTGTATGAGAACTCAACCAATGGGAGGTAATCTGACCACCCCTATCCCCAATCCAACACACAAGCTCGCAACATGTCCTCAAGGGTCTGGATGGTCCTCACTAACTGACCATCTCTCTGGGGGTGAAACGCAGTCGTGAAATGTACACTCGTCCCCAAAGAAGTTTGAGTCTGTTGCCAAAACCTCGAGGTAAATCACCCATCTCGATCAGAGACGATCGTCCTCGGTACACCATGGAGTCTCACTATCTATCTAGTGTACTCCTCAGCTAATCTGCTCACTTGTCACGTCTCTCTGATAGGAATGAAATGTTCCGTCTTCGTCAGTCTATCAACAACAATCCAAATAAAATCTAAACTCCTGTTGGGCCTCAATCCGGTCACAAAATCTATGGAGACATCCTCCCACTTCCACTGCGGCACCGGTAGTGGATGAAGCTCACCTCCAGATCTGCAATATTCTATCTTGATCTGCTGATAGGTCGCGCACTGTGCCACAAATCTGGCTACATCGGGCTTTAGTCCTCCTCACCAATAGGATCATCTCACATCATGGTACATCTTCCTCGTACCTGGATATATTGAGTAAGGTGTACATTGAGCCTCATGTAAAATCCTCTGTCTCAGCTCTACATCAGCAGGTACACAGACGCGGTCATGGCGTCTCATCACTCAATCTACTCCAATGGAGAAATGTGGTGCCTCACCACGAGACATCCTCTCTCTGATCCCCATCAAGGTTGGGCAGGTCCCGTGCTTATGTTGGATCTAATCCAAAAGACCAGGTAGAACCTCTAAAGCATATAACTGAACATGCTCATCAAGAAACTAGATGTCCATCTCCAGCCAAGCCAGATCCCTCTAAAGCTGAGGCTGAACTGTCAATCCAGCAATTGCCTTCTCTCGAGGTGTCTGTCTGCTCAGGGCGTCGGCGACAACATTCACCTTCCCTGGATGATACATAATCTTAAGGTCAAAGTCCTTGATCAACTCGATCCATCGACGCTGGCGGTTATTCAACTCCCGTTGCGTAAAGATGTACTTTAGACTCTTATGGTCTGCGAAGATCTGACATGTAGCATCATACAGGTAATGTCTCCAGATCCTCAAAGCATGAACTACCGCTGCCAACTCTTGATCGTGAGTCGGGTAGTTCTCCTCATACGTCTTCAACTGTCTAGACGCATAAGCAATCACCTTGCCCCTCTACATCAACACAAATCCCAAGCCTAGCTTGGATGCATCACTATAAACCACAAAATCCTCAGAACCCTCTGGTTGAGCTAAGATAGGAGTAGAAGTCAAATGCCTCCTCAACTTCTCAAAACTCTGGGCACACTGATCAGACCACACGAATCTGGTAGTCTTCCGTAATAGACTAGTCAGTGGACGGGCAATCATAAAAAATCCCTCCATAAAGCGTCGGTAATAACCGGCTAGGCCAAGAAAGCTACGCACTTCCTTGACCTTCATCGGTGTCATCCATGCAGCAACAAACTCAATCTTCGCCGGATCAACCATGATCCCACTGGCGGAGACAATATGCCTAAGAAGGTTACCTTTAACATCCAGAACTCGCACTTAGAGAGCTTAGCATACCACTCTCTATCCCTCAGAATATGCAAAACCGTCCTCAAATGACCGACATGCTCCTCTCTGTTACGAGAGTACACCAGAATGTCGTCAATGAAAACCACCACAAACTAATCAAGGAAGTCGATGAAAATACTGTTCATCAACTCCATGAAAATTGTTGGGGTATTTATAAGCCCAAATTGTATCACTATAAACTCGTGGTGTCCATAACGGGTACAAAATGCCGTTCTGTGCACATCTTGTTCCCTCACCCTCAACTGGTGATATCCTAAGCATAAGTCGACATGGGAGAACATTGTCTCTCCCTGAAGCTAATCAAGAAGATCAACATTACGAGGCAATGGATACTTGTTCTTGATGGTCACCTTTTTCAAATCTCTATAGTCAATGCACAATCTCAATGATTTGTCTTTCTTCATTATGAAGAGGACATTTGCTCCCAATGGGGATATGCTAGGGCAAATGAAGTCCTTCTCAGCCAACTCCTCGACTTGCTTCTTCAGCTCTAACATCTCGACAGGCGCCACACGATATGGTGCGTTCAAGATTGGTCTCGTACCAGGCTCCAACTCGATACTGAAGTCCACACTCCTCTGAGGCGGCAAGCTTGATGGCTCAGCAAACACGTCTGCAAACTCACACACCACTAGAATGTCCTCCAATGCTAGACGCTCTCCATCCTTCATGGCATAACACCAAAAGGCATCACATCCCTGTACTATCAGCCTCGCTGCTCTTACGACACTAATGACAGAACCCGTCTTCCAAAGGTCCCAACCTCGGAAAACCTCAATCTGACCTACCTCGGTAGAGATTGTCACAATCCTCCTACCAACATCTAACATCGCACGGTGTCTACGCATCCAATCCATATCAAATATGACCTCTTCATGCATCAATGACATGACTAAGAAGTCCACAAGCAACACACGAGTCCCAAGACAAAGGGGACAACTACGTGTCTTGCGGGTACCTCTGACCCGACTACCATCAGGTAACCCTATAGTAATTGATATCCCATCTATAGTAGCTAAACCCAGACCCTCAACACATACATCAGAAATAAACGAATGTGTAGCACCCGTATCAAATAAAACTCTAACAGGTAAACCATGAAACAAAATGGTACCTGTAGTAGCCGGTGCAGGCGGCTCCTCTACACTCCTCAGCTCAAAGACTCTACCTTGAGCTCCTTTGTTGTTAGTGGTACTCCCACCACAACCTCTACCTCTACTCGGCCCGGGAGTAGATCCTTGAGGAGAAGGACAATCTGGGACCCTTTATTGTCCTTGTGTTTGCTACTGAGGTGTACCCTGACCACCTCTTGCCACACTGTCAGGGGAAGAACCCTATTGTGATGAAACTCCACCCTGCCTACAAAAGGCAACTCTATGAACTGGTTTACCACAGGTGAAACAAGTCACCAGTGGCCTCGTGTACTCTGGTCGCATATGTCCAGGATCACCACAGTTGAAGCATTGTCATCCCTTCTTGCAGTCAATGCAGATGATGGGTAACCCTGACGTCTCTAACTCCACCCAGAAACAAATGCTCCTCCAATGCCACTGGTTTGCCCAGTACGTTGCCTCTTCTCAGACCGTCTTGTTTGAGAAGCCCTCCTCTGAATAGCCTTCTCACGCTCCTAAGCTGAGGCCCGGTCTTAGTAATCTGCCAAGGAATCACAATAAAATCCCGCCATGTATGAACTTGTACTCTCCCTCAACCGACGGGAGAACATGTACACATACTAGTCTTCAGAAGGTGCTTATGGACTCAACAAAGTCATCTCTGTCTAGAAGCGGCTGATGGCATATGCGATTGGCACATCCTCAAAGCCCGCCTCCACAAAATCCTGCAGCTTCTCCCTCCTCAGTGAGGCAAGGCAGGTCTGCTCTCTAATCATCCGCCTCATTTGATAGTAGCTAGTGGCTCGGGCTCGTACGGTCCTCGACCACTAATGAGCAAGGTCATGGAATAGAGTATGGACTAACTCTATCATTTGTCCTCAGGGCATTTGATAGACTCTAAAGCTGAGTCCACATGCCCGATCCAGACCTCTATCTCTAACCCCACATTCTAAGAGAAATTTGGTACGCCCACCTGATGAAATGCCTTCAACCAGGCATCTGGTCGAGGCACTCTAGACTCCTTTGGAGCTCGAACAGTCTCAACAACACGTGCCTGCATAACTGGCACCTGAGTGGCTCCCTGGGACATCTTAGAACATCCCTCGTGCCTTGGTAGATTTGGGGCCCGTCTGCCTACTTTGGCAGCCTCCTCAACACGTCGGATATAGTCACAAAACTTTGGCCCCGTCATGGAGACACAATCCGAGTCATGTGACTGGACTCGGTGTGAATGTTGTCTCCTAGATCCACCACTCCTCGTATCTGTGACGACACTATCAACAATCTCCCCATGAACCTCCTCTACCACAGGTGGTTCAGCAGCGAGAACTTGTCCCTGACCTATCACGCCCGAAGGAAGAGGCGGTCTACCTTTACCTCGGCCTACAACAAAAGCAGCTCTAGTCCGAGCCATCAGCGGGGTCTACACACCTAACTTATAAGGGTCTATATATATATACATATATATATATATATATATATATATATATATATATATATATATATATATATATATATAAAACACATAATCCATAGTACATATATATACATATCTATACTGCAGAGCTCCATGATAGAGGTGACGACTCCTCGTACATTCTATCCCAAAACAAAAACTTTTAAAATGAAATTATTTTAAAAATGTTAGTCCCCTTTTGGGTTCTTTTTATTTTATCCATCAGACCTCATTGCAGGTAACAAGAGCCATTCTTGTCAACTTGGCTCTGATACCAACTTTGTAACACCCCAAATCCGCGGGACTCGGGATGTTACATTGGGCTAGGATCTCACAGTGGATCTTGACCCTAGTCTGACAACAAGTTCACTAGACCTTACAACATGACACTGACAGATATAAAACAAATACATAAAACTGTATAAATTGTACAACCAAAATGTAAACAAGATCATAGCCGAGTATCAAAAATAACCCTCACACAGGAGGTATACCAAACATTATCCTCACGCAGAAGGGAAACATAAACATACCCAAAAGCCATAACCCCCTAAAGTACGAGAGTCCTCGGCCCGTCACCCTGCGAGATTACTCAACAGCACGCCTATCCTGCAAGGCATCTACAACATGGCATGAAACCATTAGCTAACCATACATATATAAGGTAATGCATAAGCACAAACACAAGTCATGGAAAATAAACACATAATCATGTTGTCACACATTTAGTCGTATTATTATCTTCATATAATAGTCAGTCACTCAAATCGTATATATATAGATAAATGAAACTATGTGATAGGGGGAACGTATAATCCCCTCCTCTGGGCCCGCTAGCCAGCTGTAGTAGTATCGGTCACTGCCATGCATACGGGGCTATAGATAAAACATAGGTCGGTAATACTAAACATCGCATGCTATCATATCAAGCATATAATAGACACACCACTCATTCAAACACCCAATATAAGGATGGTAGTTAATTAAGTCCTACGGACTTACCTCAACCTCATACAATCACAACCACGATCAATCTCTAATCTTGAGAGGGACAGTGCCTAATAACAAGGCATAGAGATATATCAATCTCCTATAAATTAAAGGGGTCACACCTTGGACCAAGGGATCCATATGATCATCCTCAACCTAAACCTCACATATTAATCCTCAAAAGCCATACAAGGTATTCATAATTATAATATCATCAACACACTCTCATCTATACCTAGCATGGAACTACACACTCACACTAGGAAAGGAAGAGGCAATGCCATCCATAGGCAAGCCTTGAAGCAAGACACACTTGCAGAACCAAGAGCAAGGCCAAGCTGGTGCAGGTTGCCGCAGGGGTGGCTAGAAGGAGGCGCAGGGGCGGTGAATGGCCGGCGCTGGGGCGGCTCCAAGGTGGTGCAGGGGCGGCTGGTGTGCAGAAGGCACACTTCCAGCTTCTCTTTACTTCTTCACTCGATTCTCTTCACTTCTTCTTCCGCCAGCAGTCAAACACATACATATATACATCAAATGAAGCCTATCAAGGCTGCCACAAGATCAATCTTATGGAACCTAAGCTATGAAGGAAAAAAAGAACATAGGAAGAAAGAAAAGATGAAAGAAAGGAGAGAAGAAGAGAGATCTCACCAAGCTGAACCTAAGCAAAGGAAAAGACGTCACCACAACCTGAAAGCCGGCTCAACCAGGCACATTAACATCATCAATCATCAACCACAACAAAGTGAAGCTCAAACTCTCTCAAACTGACACAAAGATCAAAGAGGATCAAGAAAGAGATCCAAGGGAGGAAGGAGAAGAAGATGAACGTGAGAGAGAAGGTGAAGCTGAGGCATTGTGTGATCTAGGGGCCAGCGTGAGCATCATCCCGCTGGAACTATGTGTGAAGATCGGACTTGGAGAGCCCAAGCCGGTAAAGATAAGGTTATACATGGCGGACCGCTCCATTACCCATCCCGTGGGCATTTTGGAAGACGTTCCAGTTAAGTTAGGTAACTTCTATTTACCTATAGACTTTGTTGTTCTTGATATTCCCCAGATTATCCCGTTCCTATCATTCTCGGGAGACCATTTCTAGCAACTTCGGGTTGCAATGTGGATTGTAAGAACGCCAAGTTGCAATTCAACATTGGCGGTGATCAAGTAGAGTTTGCATTGCTTGCTGCGATGAAAGGAGAGCCGCTAGAGGATGATATCTTCAACATCTATGATGAAGAAGAATCAAGAGAATTGGTGAGCTCTATCCTTATTAATGATCCACTTGAGAGAGTTATTAGCTTTAGCTTAATGGAGGAAGGTATAGATGCCTCTTGTGATGCAGAAATACGGAGCTTAAATGCACTGGAAGAAGATTCAGGAGCTAAGATTGAAAAACTAATCCAGGAGAAGAGAATCTCTAGTTTCGGTCCTAGTTGCAGTACCACGACCGAGGCACTTTCTGGACCAAGCGAGGCGTTCTTGACTGAAGAACATCTCGGTCACCCTCTTTGGACCTCGACCGAGGTCGAAAGCAAGATGATGTCATCTGAGACTTCTGAAAGTCCAGTTCTCTGATCTAGATCTACTCCAATGGAAGAAGGAAGCAAGGATCCCCTTCAGAAAGCACCCCCAGTTGTGGAGCTTAAACCGCTTCCAAGTCACTTGAGGTATGTTTTCCGCGGACCGGATTCTACTTATCCCGTCATCGTTAGTGCTTCCCTCTCTGAATCTGAATTATCTAAACTGATGCATGTCTTGAGAAAGCATCGAAAGGCTTGGGGTTATACTATTGATGATCTTATTGGCATTAAGCCTTCTTTCTGCATGCATAGAATTCTAATGGAGGATGATCATAAGACTTCACGGGAACCTCAAAGATGGTTAAATCCGATCATGAAAGAGGTTGTGAAGAAAGAAATTCTTAAATTGTTGGATGCAGGTATCATATTTCCTATCTCGGATAGCAAGTGGATGAGCCTAGTGCATGTAGTTCCGAAGAAAGGAGGGATGACCGTTGTGACAAATAAGAACAACGAGTTAATCCCAACTAGGACCGTCACGGGCTGGAGGGTGCACATCGATTATAGGAAGCTGAACATGGCCACTCGGAAGGACTATTTTCCACTTCCCTTCATCGATCAAATGCTCGAACGGTTAGCCCAACATTGACATTTTTGCTATTTAGATGGTTATAGTGGCTTCTTTTAGATTCCTATCCATCCGGATGATCAAGAGAAGACCACTTTCACTTGTCCATGGGGGACATTCACTTATAGGAGCATGCCATTTGGATTGTGTAATGCACCCACTACCTTCCAGCGATGCATGATGGCTATCTTTTCCGAGTACATAGAGGAGATCATGGAGGTATTTATGGATGATTTTTCAGTATATGGTTCCTCTTTTGATGATTGCCTATCTAACCTTTCTCTAGTGCTACAAAGATGTGAAGACGCTAATCTCGTCTTGAATTGGGAGAAGTGTCACTTTATGGTTAATGAAGGCATCGTACTAGGACACCTCGTTTCCAACCGAGGTATTGAGGTCGATCGAGCTAAGATCGAGACTATTAAGAAACTTCCTCCCCCTTGTTCTGTAAAGGGTGTACGGAGTTTTCTCGGGCATGTACGTTTCTATAGGAGATTCATCAAGGATTTCTCGAAGATTTCTAAACCACTAACTAAACTCCTAAATAAGGATGTTGTTTTTGAGTTTTTGCAGGAATGTCTTGATGCATTTTATAGGATTAAGGAAGCGTTGGTCTCCGCTCCCATTATCCAACCTCCGTATTGGACCTTGCCCTTTGAGATCATGTGTGATGCGAGTGATGTGGCGGTAGGAGCGGTGCTTGGACAAAAGAAGGATGGCCGGACCAACGCCATTTACTATGCTAGCAAGATGCTAGGTGAAGCCCAACTGATCTACGCCACCACCGAAAAGGAGCTATTGGCGGTTGTATATGCTTTTGAGAAATTTCGTTCTTACTTAGTAGGAGCGAAAGTTATTGTTTACACCGACCATGCAGCTATTCGTTACTTGCTTGCTAAGAAGGGTGCTAAGCCACGTCTTATTCGGTGGATTCTCTTGCTTCAAGAGTTTGACCTAGAGATCCGCGATAAGAAGGGATCCGAAAATTCGGTTGCGGATCACCTCATCCGGCTACCTGCCTCTTCACGCGAAAAGGACGAACCACCCATAGATGATTCCTTCCCCGATGAGCACTTACATTTGCTGGAACGTTTGATAGACTTCTTTATCTCACCCCACGATGAAGGTGAAGTATGGGGTGAGGACACTTTCAAGCATGTTTAGGGATGCCGTACGGTCTAGCTAGCGACCTTAAACCAAGCGCTTCTTGTGAGGCAACCCAAGGTATTGCTTTCTTTTCCCTTTTCTAGTCTAGTTTTAGATAGTTTTCTTTTCCTTCTCTTTGCTTTATTTTGGCGTCCTAGACTGAAACCAGGTACTCTCTAAGGAAGGAATACAACACAGGAGCAACACTGGAAGGACAAAAGTTCGAGAGCTTGAGAAGACGGAGTCTGACTGAGACACATCTCGGTTGTAGTCACAGCACCTCGACCGAGATGATTCTTGAGCAACCGAGACGACTAGGGCTGACAACGATCCACATCGGTCCAGACACCTCGGTCCAGTCGGGACCACCTCGACCGAGGTGACAGCAGAATCGGCGAGGGGTATAAAAGGGGAAATGATTTCTCTCTCTTCCCTCCTAACTTACCCCTCGACCGCGGCGCTCTTCCATCTCGTTTTCTTCGTTTCTCGATCGTTTTCGACGATTCTTGCTCCCATTTTGCGAGGAAAGGCTAGGGGAACCAATTGCAAGCAACAATCTGCAACAAGAACGCCTCAAATCGACCAAATCCGGGGTAAAACAGTCGAAACCCTAACTCCCTCTTTCTTTACTGATTTCGGAATTTAGTGGCTTTGGCTGCCATAGATCTCTGTTGAAAAAGGATTAAGTACCCCTTAGGAACAATCTGTAGTGAAATTGGGGGAAAAGAACTGAAATTCCGAGAGTTGAAATCGAACAGCTTCGCACCTCGGTCTAGTCGACCTGCGCCTCGGCCGAGGTGATTCTTGAGTTCTGACAAGCAACCGTGGTGAACTGTCAAACACAAAAGAGAAAATGATTTCCAGGTCAGATCGCTAGATTGTCCTGAGAGATAGATCATCCCCTTCTTCTTCTTCTTTTCGACCCTCCATACCGGTAATACATGAGCGTTACCAGGCTGATTACGACCGCATCTGTACACGCCATGTGATTGTGCCGCGGTTTTTAGACATCTCAGCTTTTGACTGTTTATATGTTGCGGAGGATTTGAGACGGATTGATAGCATGAATTATAGTTTATATTTTGGGGTTTGTTTGGACGTTTTATCTTCAATAATCTGCATTTTTGTATGTATAATATGTGATTATTTTACCATTTCATCTACATTTACGGGAATCGAGGTCTACACCTAGTTTTGTTGTGATCGTAGGTAAAATGGAACGTTTTGCATCAAAAAGGAGCAAAAGGAGCTATGGAGTCATTGGAGCTACATTCAGGAACATAAGGAACCATCCAGGAAGCATAGCCATGGATTAGAGATTCACTTTGGACCAGATTTGAGAGATTTCACATTCAGTTGTGACTCACCTCGGTTGACCACAGATTCACCTCGACCGAGGTGATCCAAAGAAGTCGACTCGACTGAGGCGAACACCTGGGACGCGGCGAGAATATTTTATTCTTGGCTGAGATCTTTTATCTTTGGAAAGAGATCTTATATTTTTGGGCTTGGCTCCTGGAAGGAAGAAGATATACTAGATCATATATTTTACCTATTTTTATGGGAAGAGATCTTTCTAAGATATCTTATCTTTGGAGAGTTATTTTCCTATAAGAAGGGTCGGATTTCCCACAAATCCGGGATCCGCTATCACCTTGCTTTACACCTACTACATCGTTGCGGCCATACTCCAGTTGGGAGATTTGAAGAACCTTTTTGAAGGTTGAAGAAGGAAGATTATAGCTTTTATAGCTTTTGAAGGGTTTTAGTAAGATTATCTTAGATTCCCTTCCTTGTTGTCTTGTCTTGTTAGATTTTTATCCAAGGAACGCTTTTGTTGTGATATTTGATTCAGTTATTGAAGTCTTTTCATTAAATTCTTCTTGTTCAAATATTCACCTTCTTCCCATATATTTGATCATTGCTTTCATGATGATGAGTGGCTAATTTCCTTGTGTGATTCTAGGGTGATTGGCTGAAGGTTGTGGGAAAAACAATGATAGAATAATCTTAAATCACAGTAGGACCCTGAAAGTTCGAGTCTTTAACCTTAACCCTAAGCATCTCGCTCAGTCGATGAACATCTCGGCCGGGGTGGAATTCTTCTGACCGAGGTGACTTATCTGATCCGAAACTGAGAGTTAAGTGTTAGAGTTTGCCAAATCCTATTCTTATTACACCCCTCCTGGTTCAATGCAAGCCTAGGATGAGACTTACCCGGTAATTCCTTTGTTTGTTTACCTAAGATCATAAGTGTAGGTAATAAAGGTTTATCCTTTATTGAGGTTTGAGTGTGCTTTCATCCCATCTTTGTGAGTTAGCCTGAGACTTACCCGGTAAAGGTTGATTATATTCCCTTAGATGGTGTGTTAGTTTGAGGTTATAACTCTTTATCTTAATTCCTTGAGACTTACCCTGTAATAGGAGTTATGATTTGGGATTAGTGAGTAGTGAGACTTACCCGGTGATCTATTCCACTTTAGTAACACCTTCCCTATGCAAAAACCTCAGCTTTGTCCGCTTATCTTTAGATCTTGAGTTGGATCCACAACTAGATGCTTTAATCCCTAGAATTGCATGTTTCCTTTATTGACTTCTATATCATCTTTGATTGTTTTGATTACCTCTTGTGGTTAGTATTTACATAAGCATAGCGTAATTGGACTTTGTTTCACTAAGTCCCTGTGATCGACCCCTGGAATTCCTTGCTTTTTTCTACGATTGACCCGTACACTGCGGTTTCGCATCCTTGTTTTAAGCTTACGTCTAGGGTTATAAATTTAAAGCTTGCACACACCGTTTGGAGCGAACAAGTTTTTGGCGCCGTTGCCGGGGACTTGGTCTAGACTGAGCCGGTTGCGGTTTGCTCTTGGGGCACTTGCCCCCGTGTCTACTAACCACTCTACTTGAGTGACTTTTGTAGGTTCTTTCTTAGGTTTATGCGAAGAACCCGCACTGGGAAGGAAATCGTTCCTTACGATCCCGAACCAGAAAAGACATACAAGCGACGCTTAAGAGAAGCGAAGATGGCCCACCAAGACAATCGCGATCTTGAGGCCGAATTGAAAGAGGCGCTAGAGCTGCTACGCCTCAGCAGGGAAGAGCTAAGGCGAGAGAAGGAAGAAACTCGCACAAGGACTGAAGCAATCGAAGCAGATATGGCAGCCATACGAGACCAAATTCTACTTCGACCAAGGGAAGATCCAGTCCCAAATCCTCGACCGATGCAGGATCCAGTCGCTGACCCTTGACCGAGGCAGGTTCCAGTACTAGACGCCCCGTCCGAGATACTTCCACCTCGGATGCCAGTCCGAGGCGCTCTTCTTGCAGGAATCCCATAAACCCTAGGTCAAAGGATGGACCCCAATCAACAACTGAGGCGTCCAGGAGTTAACCTAGGAGATCCAGCGGACCATGACTATGAACTTCGACCGCATGTTCTATCCATGATTCGCCAATGCCAATTCGGAGGGCTAGAGAAGGAATCGCCACATCAACATCTTCAAAACTATGAGATCTTGATGGAGACCTTGAGACCTTCAAGGATTGAAAATAACAACTACAAGCTAAGACCTTTTTACTTTTCTTTAAAAGATAGAGCTCTTACTTGGTATCAATCTCTTCCTCCAGGAAAAATCAGCACATGGGAGGAGATGACGACGGAATTTTTGACCAAATTCTTTCCCCCCTCAAAGACCGCTGAAATGAGAGGGAAGATCAATGCTTTCATTATGAAGGACAAGGAGAGCTTGTCCAAGTCATGGGAGCGGTTCAAGGACATTCTTTTGGATTGCCCACATCATGGGATTCCAAAGTTAGAGTTATTGGAGATATACTTCAAGGGACTGGACGGAAGCACCCAGTTCAACCTCCAACTACTCTCCGCCGGTACCTTTATGGACATGGCGATTGACGAAGCTTGGGACTTCATCGAGAAGCAAGCTTTGCATATGGAGAAGTACACCCATCAAGGAGCTGAAGGTGGAGTTAAAAGAGTTAACTTCCAGGAAACTCAGCCCAACAATAATCAACTCACGTCTTTGAAGAATGACGTGAAGCAATTGAAGGAACTCTTGGTTGCTCAAACCAAGAAGGAAGAGCAAGGACAAAGGAACAACAACATTGGATACCGTAACAACAACAACGGTTCCCGGAACAACAACTACAATAATAACAATAGAGGATCCAATAACAACAACTAGAGGGCGAACAACCAAAATTCTGGTAACAATCATTCAATCTCGAACTCTAACGATTCCTCTAACCCTTTCCTCTCTTCCCCTTCTTCTTCTTCTACTCCATTAAAGAGCCAGGGGCAAGGATCAAGTTCATCTCAGCCGGAAAAGAAAGACGCAGTTTTGGAGACTATCTTGATCAAGCTTAATGCTATGGAGACTTCTATGACTTCATTTTTGAAGGCCCAAAAAGCCTTTGAACAACAACTAGCGAGTAGGGCGAATGAAGCGCCAAGAGATCCAGGGAAGCTTCCAGCAAGGACGGAAAGCAACCCTAAGGGCCAGATCATGGCCATAACTACGAGGAGTGGACTGAAAACTGCAGATCCAGTGCCTCGGTCGGTGCTAGTACCGACGAAGACCACCTCGGTCAAGATGCAGTCGAAGAACACTTTGACCGAGATGCCAACTGAGGTGGAGCCACAGAAAGCGGAGGGGAAAATTGAAGTTTATGTTCCACTTCCTGCATACAAACCACCACTTCCATTCCCCCAGTTAAGGGCCAGAGCTCATCTAGACAAGCACTTTGGTAAGTTCCTTGACTTGATGAATAAACTGCACATTAACATTCCTTTCCTTGATGCTATTCTAGGGATGCCCGCCTAGGGGAAGTTCTTGAAGGAGATCCTATCAAGGAAAAGGAAACTGGAAGATTTTGGTGAAGTTAGGATGACATCTAAATCCTCGGAGCTTATTCAAATCATGAAGGAGAACATGCCACCTAAACTGAGAGATTCCGGCTCATTTTGCATTCCCATTCAAGTTGGGGATGTCACTTGTGAAGCCCTTTGTGATCTAGGAGCCAGCGTGAGCATCATTCCGCTGGAGCTATGTGTGAAGATCGGACTTGGAGATCCCAAGCCGGTCAAGATTCGACTATATATGGCGGATCGCTCCATCACCCACCCCGTGGGAATCTTGGAGGATGTTCCGGTCAAGTTAGGTAACTTCTATTTACCAATAGATTTTGTTGTGCTTGACATTCCCGCAGATTATCCTGTCCCTATTATTCTCGGGAGGCCATTTCTAGCAACTTCGGTTGCAACGTGAATTGCAAGAACGCCAAGTTGAAATTCAACATTGGCGGCGATGAGGTGGAGTTCGCATTACTTGCAGCCATGAAAGGGGAGCAGCTAAGCGATGATATCTTCAACATCTACGATGAAGAAGAATCAAAAGAATTGGTGAGCTCTATCCTTATTAACGATCCACTCGAAAGAGTTATTAGTTTCAGTTTAATGGAGGAAGGTATAGATGCTTCTTGTGATGCAGATATACGGAGCTTAAAAGCACTAGAAGAAGATCCACGAGCTAAAACTGAGAAGCTAATCTAGGAGACGAGGATCTCCAGTTTCGGTTCCAGTTGCAGTACCTCGACCGAGGCACTTTCTGGACTAAGCGAGGCGACCGAAGAACACCTCGGTCAACGCCTCTGCACCTCGACCGAGGTCGATGGCGAGATGATGTCATCTGAGACTACTGAGAATAATAAACTTCTTACTCCCTTCTCTGACATTCATCCGCAGTTGGTGGAACATTCTATCCACCAACTTTTTGATAATAAAGGACCTTGGTATGCTGATATTGTGAATTATCTTGTTTGCCAAGAAGTACCGCCCGGATTGACGTACTCTCAAAAGAAGAGATTCTTCAAGGAAGTACGCCATTACTACTGGGATGAACCGCTGCTATTCAAGCGCGGGCCGGATGGGATGCTTCGAAGATGCATTCCGGAAGATGAAGTTAATAGCGTCATACGGCATTGTCATTAACTTCCTTGTGGAGGACATGCCATCACCGATAAAACATGCGCTAAGGTATTACGTTCTGGTTTCTTCTGGCCTACATTATTTAAGGATGTGCAATCGTTTGTTGTCTCTTGTGATGCATGCCAAAGAACAGTAAATTTATCAAGGAGGAACGAGATGCCACTTAATAACATTCAAGAGGTGGAAATCTTTGATGTATGGGGGATAGACTTCATGGGACCTTTCCCATCATCCGGAGGAAACCTCTATATTCTTCTTGCAGTTGATTACGTCTCTAGATGGGTTGAAGCCATTGCTTCTCCCACTAACGACGCCAAGTTGGTTGTGAAGTTCTTAAACAGAACTATCTTTCCACGGTTTGGAACTCCACGCATCATCATCAGCGATGGAGGAACGCATTTCATCAACCGGAAATTCAAAGCACTTCTATCGAAGTATGGGGTAACCCACAAGGTATCAACCCCTTATCACCCTCAAACTAGTGGACAGGTCAAGATCTCGAATAGAGAAATCAAAGCAATTTTGGAGAAGACCGTCTCTAGGACGAGAAAGGATTGGTCCATGAAATTGGACGATGCTCTTTGGGCGTACAGGACCGCATTTAAGACTCCCATAGGTACCACCCCTTATAATTTGGTATATGGGAAGTCTTGCCATTTGCCCGTCGAATTAGAACACAAGGCATATTGGGCGATCAAATGGTTGAACTTCGACATTAAAGAGGCCGGCGAGAAGCGGCTATTGGAAATCAACGAGCTGGAGGAGTGTAAAATCCGGAATTTTTATTCCGTCTATTTCGGATATAAACCTGATCTCGATCCATCGATCCAGATCCGTCTACTTAGTTAAGCATATGATGATAAAATTTATCATTTTATGTAGACCTCCTTCACATAAAATGATAGAACCTTTTATAAGTTTATCATTTTATGTAACTTACCTTCGCATAAAATGATAGAGTTTTATAACCAATCCTAAACTGTAATCTAATCTGTATCCGGTTATTCCGTGCATTCATTTTTTTTGGGTTCTCGATTCCGGACTACAACTAGTACCGGGCTGCTGTCCCCTTCACTTCAGCGCCAGCTTCAGCCCTCTATAGCCCAGCTGGCTGCAGCCCAGCAGTCGCCACTCCAGCCCACGGCCTTGTCCGTCTTCAGCAAGCCTGCTGCTTTGCCTTCTCCAGCCCAGCATCTGTTCAGCCCAGGAAGGAGCTGCTGCCCTGCCTTCTCCAGCCCAACGTCTGCTCAGCCCAGTGAAGCAGCAACCCGCAGTCTTCAGCCCAGCAACACGCGAGCTTGCCACCTCCTTCCGCTGAACAACCGTTACAGATCTTCCCTTCTATAACCGTTTCTCTTTCCTATCATATCCCCAAATCGCGCTCTTCCCTTACCTGAATATTCATCCCCCTCTTCTATCTTCATACGTTCGGGTTGATTTGGAAGACGAAAGCACAACCGCCGACTGCGTACCTAGCCTCCCTCTGTACACGTCCAGCCGCTCCAACACATACGATCACCTTCTGATCTCCCTACCGAAACAAGGTTAGTGCAGCGATCTTGTTTTGTTTCCCGTCTTCAATTTAATCTCTCTGCCGACCCATCTGCGTACAGCCCTCACCATCCTTCTCTTCTTGTCTCTTCGACAGACGCGGCTGTGCCTCAAACTGCAGCCACCTACTGAACCAAAGAGGGTGAGTCCATCGTTTTGCAGCCACTGTAGCGAGCCTCTAGTTGCTTAAGACGAGACAGAACCTTGCGATACCTCCTGCATACATCTCCGGTAGGCCTTCTTCATTCTTCTTGCTTCACCCTTACCAATCCAGAGTATTGATCTCCTCCTGTTTAGCCTCAGTGACGCCGGCCAGCCCTCCCAGTTACGAGTCAAGAGCCAAAGACCTATCACGAGCCATCCACCAGGAACGGTTGTAACTGGACTACTACCGAGACAGGGTTAGCATTTTTACCTTCAGCATGTATCTGAGTAGGGTAGGAGTTCACTGAGTGTGTTAGTCGTAAGAAGGAGGGGCATAGAAAATGAACTGCTGTATATATATATTTCGTTTGCTTCAGTTGCTTCAGTTTTGAAGTTAGAAACGGACAATTTTGTCGACCAATGTTTGAGCGTTTGAATAAAGATCTACCGTTGAATTTTGGATATGTTGTAGATGGATATATGTAGTTTAGCATATTAAAATTTGGGAGGAAATGAATGGTCGGATTAGAAGTTATGAGCTCCCGAAGTTAGGTAGTTGAGCAGTTTTGGTAAACTTAAGTTTTTGGCTAAGTATAGGAATTTTGAGTGAAGTAGTCAACTTTGTGAATTTTTATAAAAATATCGGCTGAACAGTTTTGAGGAATTCTTCCTCCTAAGGTTAGATAGAACCTCACAGATGATCTTGAGATTTAATTCGGAATTATTATAAGCTGTTAAGAATTTAATATTTAGAACCGAAGTTAGACCTTTACGATTCTTCCGGAAAATAGAAACATAGGAAAAATGTCAGTTTGGAACCAAATAAAATTTTAAGAGTTAGAATATAAATTTAGAACCTCAAATAGGAGTTTAGACATGAATTTTAGGGTTTTCGAGAAAATCGGAACCAAGGGTAAAATGGTCATTTTACCCTAAACTAATATTGTAACTAGTATGTCTTAATACCTTATTCGATCTTAGAAGTTTTAGACTTCTATCTACGTGAGAGTGTGCTAATACACTTATCGCCTTTGGCAGGCAACTGAGTTGCTACAGTTTACAGAACGAGTGGTTTAAAAAGAGTCGAGCGTTATAACAGGTAAGTCCTTTGGGCTTACTTAGCTGACTTCTAAATATGAGTATAAATGATGATGGTGGTGTGTGATTGAAATGTCGAAGGAGATAGGTTGTGATATATAATTACCGACCTATATTTTGGCCTAAGAGTAACGGGCGGTGGCATTCTGCTCAGTAGCTTGCGGGCGCTGGGGGTTTCTTTCGGGACTAGTCCATACATGGTTTGTAGTGATGCTACCAGTGGAAGTCAGCTAGACCTACACCAGTTGGATAAGGAACGGAGGCGAGAACTAATAATAATTCTCGTGCCACAACTTAAATTGAATAATGTGAATCACTTAAATAATAGATAATAATTTGTTGAGTGCCAGCATGATGTTTGTTTATTTTGTTTCTGCTTGTGTTTGTGCCGTTATCATTTTGCTTATATTTGGATAGTTAGCTAACTGTTGATATGTTGTTTAGATTTGCCACAGGTTAGAGCAGATGCCGAGTGATCCAGATGGTAGTGGTCTGCCGGGGTGTCGTACTTTAGGACGTTTTACAGTTTCTGCATATGTGGGTTTTTCAGTTGAACCTTGTTTCCTTTCGTACTTTGTTATATTACGTTTTCCAGCTGTAGTTGATCTGGTCACATTCATGCATTATTAAGAACTATTTTATGATTTCTGGTTTTTCCTTATCTGTGCCTTGTTGTAAGATCTTGTTAAGTTGTTGTCAAACTAAGGTCGGGACCCACTGTGCGGTCCTAACCAGTAACTCCCTAAGTTGTAAAATTTGGGGTGTTACAACATGGTATCAGAGCGAGGTTGGCAACAATGGCACTTGAATCTTCTAAAAAGGTCATATAAGTAAATAAACAGAACCCGAAAAGGGTCTGAGTTTTCCAAAGAGAATTTTGGTTTTAAAATGCATACAGAGTCGGGTTGGGATAGAAAGTACGGATGACCACCACTACCTCTGCGTATCTCGGTAATCTTAGAATAATTGTAGACTTGTACTGTTATGATAGATTAGCTAGTTTATAACTGTAGTTATTACTATTCGTGTAGATGGCACGTACTAGGGCTGCACAAGTGACTGGCCGAGGTAGGGGTCGTCCCCCCTTCCCCCAGTCAGACAGGATCGAGCTGATAGCACCCCTACTGCTAGAGGGCGTGGTCGTGGGGGTAGACCTCCACTAGGGAGAGGTCGAGGACGAGTTCCTCGAGATGACCCACCTGCAGCAAGCATACCAGAGGTTGCTATAGAAGAAGTAGCTGAGAGTGTAGGCCCCGAGGTCAGGCCTGAGACCGCCGCTAGGTCTGGAGCGCAAGGAGCACGTTCTACTGAGTCAGGACGTGTTTCTATTGGAGCATCGGAGTATAGGGAGTTCAAAGTACGGATGACCTAGCCGGTACCACCAGTGGTACCGGCTAGGTCAGCTCAGGTGACACAGGGAGTGTCTCAGGTGCCGGCTGTATCTGAGAGGAGGGCTAATGCTGATAGAGCGTCTACTGGGTCCAGAGCACCGAGACCGGATGAGTGGTTGAAGGCTTTCAACTCTCAGAAGGTCCCCTCATTCAGCGGAGAGATAGGGCTAGAGGTGGATCACTGGATAGGGAAGATTGAGACTGTTTTGGAGGCAATACGTTGCCCCGTGGATCGACAGGTAGATTTGATACAGACCTGTTTCACAGATGATGCTCATTCATGGTGGCGTACCATTCGTGGCCGAGTCACCAGCTGGGAGCAGATGAGGAACATTGTTAGAGACAGGTACTGTCCAGTTTCGCTGAGGAGAGAGAGATTCCAAGATTTCATTGAGGCGGGATTTGAAGATATCCCGATTACTGCAGCTATAAAGAAATTTCAGAAGGAATTGACCTTACTTGGACCTTTGGCACCTCCAAAAGAGCAGCATGTTTACCTTTTCTCTAGGAGGTTGAGAGAGAGTACCCGATCCTACCTGGCTGGATTCCGCTGTGAGACCTTGTCTGATTATCAGGATAGGGCTTCTGCTTATGAGAGAGATAGACCAGCTTCTAGAAAAGCAGCTCAGTCTAGTGGGCCGGAAAAGCGGCAGAGGACAGGACATGCTGGTAGCAGTGCAGCAGTAACAGGTTATGGTCGAGGACAGACTCAGGGGAGGTCCAGCTACCACTCTACAGTTCGGACTCCCGGTGGAGATCGACAGTGCTTTAACTGTGGTGGCCGTGATCACATTAAGACGGATTGCCCGAAACCACCTATCACTTGCTTCACTTGTGGGAAGCCGGGACACAGAGCTACTTTCTGCCGTCAGGGCAAGGCTCCTTCTCAGCAGGGATCTTCTCCTGCAGGTGCTGAGAGGAGTGTACAGAGACCTCCTCAGTACCGAGCTCCGAGTCAGCAGCAGCCACAGTACCGGGCCCCAGGGCATCCTGCTTCATACAGTACGGCAGAGGGATCAGGTCGTGGCAGAGGACGTAGTAGTACCACTGACACCAGAGGAGGACCATCGAGAGTGTTCAAGCTGAGGAACACTGAGCAGCCTGCAGCACCTGCGACCACAGGTACTATTTGGATCCATGACTTACCTGTGCGCGTTTTATTTGATACGGGTGCCACGCACTCCTTTATATCACATGCATGTGTAGATAGGTTGTCCTTAGCTACAGTAGAGGGTGTACCTTTTGTGGTTGGGTTACCAGATGGGGGTAAGGTTAGAGGATCTCGAGAGATTTATGACTGCCCTATTCATCTGGGAGGCCGGATCTGGTTAGTAAATTTTCTAGTCATGCCCTTAGCACATGAGGACGTGATATTGGGAATAGAATGGATGACTAGACATGGAGCAGTCTTAGATATTGGTAGGAGGACTGTGACCGTCGCCACCGAGGAGGGTCACAGAGTTATATTCCGAGGTTGGGACCTCGGAAAGTCCGGCACAGTTATCAGCGCAGTGAGAGCAGCCAGACTGATAGCACAGGGTTGCGAAGCCTTCTGGTGTTATGCCATGAAGGAGCGCAAGAGCCTGACAGTAGAGGAGATACCAGTCGCATGCGAGTTTGCAGAGGTCTTCAGGGACGACTTACCAGGGCTACCTCCACAGAGGAGTGTTGACTTTAGCATCGAGTTAGAGCCGGGCACGAGACCGATCTCGAAGGCCCCGTACCGCATGGCCCCGATAGAACTGCTTGAGCTGAAGAAGCAGTTATAGGAGTTAGCAGAGAAGGGCTTCATACGCCTTAGTGTTTCTCCTTGGGGCGCACCAGTATTGTTTGTGAGGAAGAAGGATGGATCGATGAGACTGTGTATCGACTACAGGGAGTTGAACAAGGTCACCATCAAGAATAAGTATCCACTGCCTCGCATAGATGATCTGCTGGACCAGCTACATGGGGCGTCAGTGTTCTCGAGGATAGATTTGAGATCGGGTTATCACCAGCTGAGGGTGAGGGATCAGGACATACCTAAGACGGCATTCCGGACTAGGTATGGTCATTATGAGTTTGTAGTGATGCCATTCGGGCTCACTAATGCGCCATCAGTATTTATGGAGTTGATGAATGGGATTTTCATCGACTTCTTAGACCAGTTTGTAGTGGTCTTCATTGACGACATTCTAGTTTACTCTAGAAGTCGAGAGGAGCATGCCGGACACTTGAGGACAGTGTTGCAGATTCTACAGGATAGTCAGCTATATGCTAAACTATCCAAGTGTGAGTTCTGGATGTCAGAGGTGGCGTTCCTAGGCCATGTAGTGACTGCTGAGGGGATTAAGGTCGACCCGGCGAAGATTGAGTCAGTGTCCTCTTGGCAACCTCCGAAGAATGTTAAGGAGGTTCGCAGCTTCCTTGGATTGGCAGGTTATAACCGTCGGTTTGTGGAAGGGTTTTCTCTGATCGCCCGAACACTTACTTCTCTCTTAAGGAAGACTACTCGGTTCGTCTGGTCTGAGCCGTGTCAGCAGAGTTTTGAGGAGCTGAAGAGGAGATTGACTTCTGCTCCGATCTTAGCACAGCCTGAGGGTACAGAGGACTTTGTAGTGTACAGTGACGCATCCAAGTTGGGCTTGGGGTGTGTTTTGATGCAGAGGGGTAAGGTCATAGCGTATGCGTCTCGACAGCTGAAGACGTATAAGGAGAACTACCCCACTCACGACCTAGAGTTAGCTGTTGTAGTACATGCTCTTAAGATCTGGCGTCATTATCTCTATGGAGCGACCTGTCAGATCTTCACAGACCATAAGAGTCTGAAGTACATATTCACTCAGCGGGAGTTGAATAACCGCCAGAGGCGGTGGCTAGAGTTGATCAAGGATTTTGACCTTGAGATTCTCTACCACCCCGGAAAGGCGAATGTAGTTGCTGACGCTTTGAGTCGGAAGACGCCTCGGGAGAAGGCGATAGCTCGGTTGACAGTACAGCCACAGTTACAGAGAGACTTAGCTTGGTTGGAGGTAGAGATCCAGTTCCCCGATACAGCTCATCAGTTAGCCACCTTAGAGTTACTTCCTGACCTGTTGGGTGAGATCCGACAGAAGCAGGAGACCTGTCCGACTTTGACCCGGATCCGAGACCGGATGTCACGAGATGAGGCACCTTAGTTCACTATCGGTGCCGATGGAGTGATGAGACGACAGGATCGTATATGTGTGCCATCAGACATTGAGTTGAGACAGAGGATATTAGGTGAGGCTCATGCTACTCCTTACTCCGTACATCCAGGAGCGAGTAAGATGTATAAGGACGTGAGACGTTCCTTCTGGTGGGGTGGTCTGAAGCCTGATGTGGCCCGATATGTAGCCCAGTGTGCGACCTGTCAGCAGGTCAAGATTGAGCATCATAGATCCGGAGGAGAGCTCCACCCACTTCCAGTACCACAGTGGAAGTGGGAAGATATTTCTATGGATTTTGTTACCGGATTGAGGCTCAGCAGAGGTTTTGATGCCATTGGGTAGTGGTAGACCGTCTGACGAAGACCGCACGTTTCATTCCGATTAAGGAAACGTGGCCGGTAAGTCGTCTAGCAGAGGAGTTCATCAGGCATATTGTGAGACTCCATGGAGTACCGAGGACTATCGTCTCCGACAGGGATGGACGTTTTACCTCGAGGTTTTGGCAGCAAGTACACACTGCTCTGGGGACGAGTCTCCACTTTACCACTGCCTACCACCCACAGACAGACGGTCAGTCCGAGAGGACCATTCAGACCCTAGAGGATATGTTGCGGGCATGTGTGCTAGATTGGGGACAGGTATGGCCAGATCACCTCCCCCTGGTAGAGTTTTCATATAATAACAGTTGGCATGCTTCTATTGGGATGGCACCTTATGAGGCTTTGTACGGACGGAGATGTCGTACACCGTTGTGTTGGGATGAGCCTAGCAAGGCTGATGGAGTAGTACCAGACCAGATACAGGATGACATCATCCGGATTGCCTTAGTCCGGGAGAGGATGTTAGCAGCTCAGAGTCGTCAGAAGTCCTACGCCGACAAAAGGCGTCGACCTTTGGAGTTTAGAGTAGGTGCACAGGTGTGGTTGAGAGTGTCACCTACGAGAGGAGTTAGACGTTTTGGCATTAAGGGGAAGCTGAGTCCCCGATATGTCGGCCCATTTGAGATCATAGAGAGAGTCGGAGAGGTTGCCTACCGACTAGCACTGCCATCGCGATTGGAGGGAGTACACCCAGTTTTCCATGTATCTCAGCTGCGAGAGTACATACCGGACCCTAGACATGTCATCAGTCATGAGGATCTGATAGTCGAGCCAGACCACACTTTTGTGGAGTATCCAGTAGCCGTCCTAGAGCGTAGCATTAGGCGCCTGCGTTCTAAGGAGATACCGATGCTGAGGATTCAGTGGTCTAGACGAGGAGTTGATGAGGCTACCTGGGAGACAGAGGAGAGTATTAGGCGTAATTACCCTGTGTTCTTTGCGGAGTTAGCCGCTACCTCAGTACCGACGGGTTAGTACTAAGACGATACCTTATATGACTTCTGTGATTTTATGTTTAAATGATTGTGTATGTTTATGTGCTCGATGACGTGAGTAGTTGCTTGCTAGAATATAATTTTTGAAGGGAAATGTATGGGATAGGTACCTTATTCTAAAGTTTCGGGACGAAACTTATTTTAATGGGGTACTGATGTAAAATCCGGAATTTTTATTCCGTCTATTTCGGATATAAACCTGATCTCGATCCATCGATCCAGATCCGTCTACTTAGTTAAGCATATGATGATAAAATTTATCATTTTATGTAGACCTCCTTCACATAAAATGATAGAACCTTTTATAAGTTTATCATTTTATGTAACTTACCTTCGCATAAAATGATAGAGTTTTATAACCAATCCTAAACTGTAATCTAATCCGTATCTGGTTATTCCGTGCATTCATTTTTTTTGGGTTCTCGATTCCAGACTACAACTAGTACCGGGCTGCTGTCCCCTTCACTTCAGCGCCAGCTTCAGCCCTCTACAGCCCAGCTGGCTGCAGCCCAGCAGTCGCCACTCCAGCCCACGGCCTTGTCCGTCTTGAGCAAGCCTGCTGCTTTGCCTTCTCCAGCCCAGCATCTGTTCAGCCCAGGAAGGAGCTGCTGCCCTGCCTTCTCCAGCCCAACGTCTGCTCAGCCTAGTGAAGCAGCAACCCGCAGTCTTCAGCCTAGCAACACGCGAGCTTGCCACCTCCTTCCGCTGAACAACCGTTACAGATCTTCCCTTCTATAACCGTTTCTCTTTCCTATCATATCCCCAAATCTCGCTCTTCCCTTACCTGAATATTCATCCCCCTCTTCTATCTTCATACGTTCGGGTTGATTTGGAAGACGAAAGCACAACCGCCGACTGCGTACCTAGCCTCCCTCTGTACACGTCCAGCCGCTCCAACACATACGATCACCTTCTGATCTCCCTACCGAAACAAGGTTAGTGCAGCGATCTTGTTTTGTTTCCCGTCTTCAATTTAATCTCTCTGCCGACCCATCTGCGTACAGCCCTCACCATCCTTCTCTTCTTGTCTCTTCGACAGACGCGGCTGTGCCTCAAACTGCAGCCACCTACTGAACCAAAGAGGGTGAGTCCATCGTTTTGCTGCCACTGTAGCGAGCCTCTAGTTGCTTAAGACGAGACAGAACCTTGCGATACCTCCTGCATACATCTCCGGTAGGCCTTCTTCATTCTTCTTGCTTCACCCTTACCAATCCAGAGTATTGATCTCCTCCTGTTTAGCCTCAGTGACGCCGGCCAGCCCTCCCAGTTACGAGTCAAGAGCCAAAGACCTATCACGAGCCATCCACCAGGAACGGTTGTAACTGGACTACTACCGAGACAGGGTTAGCATTTTTACCTTCAGCATGTATCTGAGTAGGGTAGGAGTTCACTGAGTGTGTTAGTCGTAAGAAGGAGGGGCATAGAAAATGAACTGCTGTATATATATATTTCGTTTGCTTCAGTTGCTTCAGTTTTGAAGTTAGAAACGGACAATTTTGTCGACCAATGTTTGAGCGTTTGAATAAAGATCTACCGTTGAATTTTGGATATGTTGTAGATGGATATATGTAGTTTAGCATATTAAAATTTGGGAGGAAATGAACGGTCGGATTAGAAGTTATGAGCTCCCGAAGTTAGGTAGTTGAGCAGTTTTGGTAAACTTAAGTTTTTGGCTAAGTATAGGAATTTTGAGTGAAGTAGTCAACTTTGTGAATTTTTATAAAAATATCGGCTGAACAGTTTTGAGGAATTCTTCCTCCTAAGGTTAGATAGAACCTCACAGATGATCTAGAGATTTAATTCAGAATTATTATAAGCTGTTAAGAATTTTATATTTAGAACCGAAGTTAGACCTTTACGATTCTTCCGGAAAATAGAAACATAGGAAAAATGTCAGTTTGGAACCAAATAAAATTTTAAGAGTTAGAATATAAATTTAGAACCTCAAATAGGAGTTTAGACATGAATTTTAGGGTTTTCGAGAAAATCGGAACCAAGGGTAAAATGGTCATTTTACCCTAAACTAATATTGTAACTAGTATGTCTTAATACCTTATTCGATCTTAGAAGTTTTAGACTTCTATCTACGTGAGAGTGTCCTAATACACTTATCGCCTTTGGCAGGCAACTGAGTTGCTACAGTTTACAGAACGAGTGGTTTAAAAAGAGTCGAGCGTTATAACAGGTAAGTCCTTTGGGCTTACTTAGCTGACTTCTAAATATGAGTATAAATGATGATGGTGGTGTGTGATTGAAATGTCGAAGGAGATAGGTTGTGATATATAATTACCGACCTATATTTTGGCCTAAGAGTAACGGGCGGTGGCATTCTGGTCAGTAGCTTGCGGGCGCTGGGGGTTTCTTTCGGGACTAGTCCATACATGGCTTGTAGTGATGCTACCAGTGGAAGTCAGCTAGACCTACACCAGTTGGATAAGGAACGGAGGCGAGAACTAATAATAATTCTCGTGCCACAACTTAAATTGAATAATGTGAATCACTTAAATAATAGATAATAATTTGTTGAGTGCCAGCATGATGTTTGTTTATTTTGTTTCTGCTTGTGTTTGTGCCGTTATCATTTTGCTTATATTTGGATAGTTAGCTAACTGTTGATATGTTGTTTAGATTTGCCACAGGTTAGAGCAGATGCCGAGTGATCCAGATGGTAGTGGTCAGCCGGGGTGTCGTACTTTAGGACGTTTTACAGTTTCTGCATTTGTGGGTTTTTCAGTTGAACCTTGTTTCCTTTCGTACTTTGTTATATTACGTTTTCCGGCTGTAGTTGATCTGGTCACATTCATGCATTATTAAGAACTATTTTATGATTTCTGGTTTTTCCTTATCTGTGCCTTGTTGTAAGATCTTGTTAAGTTGTTGTCAAACTAAGGTCGGGACCCACTGTGCGGTCCTAACCAGTAATCCCTAAGTTATAAAATTTGGGGTGTTACAAGGAGCTGCGTTTGAACGCTTATGAGAATGCCAAAATCTATAAGGAGAGGACGAAGAGATGACATGACAAGCGTATCGTCCCAAAGGAGCTTAACAAAGAGATCTAGTTCTACTCTTCAACTCCCGCCTCCGCCTCTTTCCAAGTAAGTTAAAATCTAGATGGACCGGACCTTATGTTGTGAAACATGTTTTTCCTCATGGTGCAGTTGAGATATGGGGCGAAACGAGCGGAAGCTTCAAGTTCAACGGTCATAGACTTAAGAAGTACAAACCGGAAACTCCGGTTGAAAAGGTTGCACCAATATACCTCATTTGAGACGCATCATGGTCCAGCTAGCGACCTTAAACCAAGTGCTTCTTGGGAGGCAACCCAAGGTATTGCTTTCTTTTCCCTTTTTCTAGTCTAGCTTAGATAGTTTTTGCTTTTGCTTTGCTATGTTTTTGGTGTTCTAGACAGATAACAGGTGATATCTAAGGAAGGAGCATAACTGGAAGGACAGAAGATCGAGAATTTGAGAAGACGAAGTTTGACTGAGACACATCTCGGTTGCTGTCAGAGCACCTCGACCGAGATGATTCTTGAGCAACCTAGGCGACTAGGGTTTCTGAAGAACCACCTCGGTCCGTACCACCTCGGTCCAGTTGAGACCATCTCGACCGAGGTGACAGCAGTTCCAAAAAAGGGTATAAAAAGGGCTCAAGATTTCTCTCTCCTCACTTTACCCTCTCCCTCGACCGCGGCGACAGTTTTATCCTCGCTCCTTCGAATCTCTCTCATTTTCCAAGATTTTCGCTTCCAAACTGCGATTAAACCGTAGAGGATCCCAGTGCATCATCGATCTACGAAGAAATCGAACCGATTCGGCCGAACGAGGTAAAACAAAAACCGAAACCCTGACTCGCTGATTTCGCTTCGATTTGGGATTTGGTTGCCCTTCCATTTGCTGAGAAAAGGATTAAGTACCCCATAGGAAGCAATTGTCGTGATTTTGGGGGAAAAGAACTGAATTTTCAAAAGAAATTAGAATCAAGTTTTCCGCCTTGGTCCAGACGAGCTGTGCCTCGGCCGAGGTGATTCTTGAGTGTTGTTAGTTGACCGAGGTGACCTGACAGTAGGATTTCTGAAAATGAGTTCTGACAGACGCCTTGCCCTTAGGGATAGATCCTCCCCTTCCCCTTCTTCCTCTTCTTTCCGACCCTATCGACCGGTGATCCACGAGCGACACCAGGTCGATTACGACCGTATTTCTGGCCGTCTAGTGATTGCACCTCGCTTCTTGGACGTGTTTGCTTTTGACTGTCTCCATGTGGATGGAGACCTTAGGAGGATGATATCTACAGTAGGGCTGGATCAGTTTACTGAGATCCGAGCCCCAGCCTATTTGGAGCCCACCTTAGAGTTCGTTAGCTCCTTCACTTACTTCCCCACAGAGCGATCTGTGAAGTACCGGTTGATGAACCGGAACTTCTTAGTGCCACTAGAGTACTGGAGAGAGATTTTTGGTTTTCCTGAGCCGACAGCTGTTGACTTCCCTTCCCGATCTGTAGCTAGGGAGTTTTGGGGACAGATTGCTCACGTGGTTGAGCACGCAGACAGATGGCGCCCTGGATATTCCAGGGAGAAGGTCATCTTCCACTTAGCCTTTAGGTTAGCCCACCGGATCTTCAGTGAGACACTTTTGGCGCGTACTGAGATGCCCCAGAAGATCCAACAGGGGGAGCTTTTTAGTATGTATTGCATGGTGACCGGAGGTATCCCGGACTTTGGCTTGATGCTGGTAAAGGATCTGCACAGGATCAAGGCCAAAGCGAAGGGAGCCATCTGCTGCGGAGGACTTGTCACCCACATCGCCAACTATCAGGACATGGATCTCAGCGCTTGCACTATGGTGGCGGCTGCCAAGCCGCTTGGGCTGCAGGAGATGATCACTCGGCGGATTCTGGTTCCCCGAGGTTTGACTACACCGTACGTGGCTATGCCATGGGAGCTGCGTGCTATAAACCCTGATCGATGGAATAGCATCCTCCTGGATTTGAGGAAATCCAACCCTTTTTATAGGAAAATAACCCTCCAAAGATAAAATATCCTAGAAAGATCTTCTCCCATAAAAATAGGTAAAATATAAGATCTTCTTCCTTCCAGGAGCCAAGCCCAAAAATATAAGATCACCTTCCAAAGATAAAAGATCTCAGCCAAGAATAATATATTCTCGCCGCGTCCTAGGTGTTCGCCTCGGTCGAGTCGGCGTCTCTGGATCACCTCGGTCGAGATGAATCTGTGGTCAACCGAGGTGAGTCATAACTGAATATGAAATCTCTCAAAACTGGTCCAAAGTGAATTTTAATCCATGACTATGCTTCCTGGATGGTTCCTTATGCTCCTCAATGTAGCTCCAATGACTCCATAGCTCCTTTTAGATGCAAAACGTGCCATTTTACCTACAATTACAGCAAAACTAGGTGTAGACCTCAATTCCCGCAAAGGTAGATGAAATGGTAATATAATCACATAATATACATGCAATCATGCAGATTATGAAAGATAAAACGTCCAAACAAACCCCAAAATATAGACTATAATTCATGCTATCAAAATACCCCATACTTAGCCCTTGCTTGTCCCCAAGCAAGTTCCGCATATAGAAGACAAGATAGAATGGATTAATAGTCATGAAAATCAACGAAAAAGTCTTTCAAAAACATTTTATGGTGTGTTACAATCATAGATCACTCTAAGAGAATACTTCATGGAATTTAAAATCCAAACATGATCAAAACATTTTATAAATATAGGAAAGTTGTTCATCTTTGCATAAAATCATAGAATGCATAATAAGTCATAATTATCAAAATTAATCATGTATAATCCAGTTTAAACCACTAAGTCAATCAACAAGTTCAAGGTCTCAAGTGCTTCCCAAAAGAAAAGGTCAAGAAACGTGTAGGGTAGGGATGTATGTAAGGTAATGTGGTGCTAGAATCCGGGAAAAGGATGAACTTCACTTTCACTTTGACTTGCAACATCTTCCACCAATAAGCTTTGCTTATTTCACACTTTTTCTTTTTACTTTACTTTTTGGGATGCATGGACAGAGGTGCACAATAACCGAAGCCTAGGAGATCCGCAATCATCAATTTCTTGAGATGCATCAAACCCTTGATGCACATACCATGACCCGTTAGGAATATCGCTCAATCCGACTTTGGCAAGACACAAACACCCGGCTATGTGAATGGTGCCGAGTTACTCATCTTCATGATTGACTTCCCCAAACCTAAAATTACTTTCTAACACTTTCACTTCCAACCAACTTCTCAACTTTACTTCACTTGCTTTCACCACTTCGCTTGCTTCCAAATTCCCGGATAGGTAAAGGGAGGCAAAATGTATATGAGGGGCTAAGCATGATCAAGAAGAAGAAGAGAGAAGAATGAATTGCCTTGGTCTTTCCAGGAAGAAAGTGAGAGAACTCATAACGTGGTGTCAACCTTCAAATTCAACATAATTTAGACAAAAACGAAGTATTAAACATGCCAATAATTTCAAACAAAGCATTTAGCAACTTAAACATATTATAAAACCTTTCAAACACATAAAGAATTTAAAACCAGTCAGTAAACAAGATCTTCACTAAGATCATATCCAGATAAGTAACACAAAAATCGTTTTCAAAAACTCTCAGTTAACCCACCTCGGTCGAGGTGTTCTTGGTTCAACCGAGGTGAAACGCCTCGTTTGGCCAAGACTGACTCGGTCGAGGTCAAAAATTTTTTTTTTTAAAACCATTTTTTTCAGTTTCGACGTTTTTCTCACTCAAATAACCTGTAAATAAGTACATCGAATAAATAAGAGTACTCTCCGGATAAAGTAATCATCGAAGTCATCGAATAAATACATGAAATAGTCATCAAATAAGTACATCGAATACCCCATACTTGGGACACACTGTCCCAGTGGGTCAATATAAGTCTAGAAATAAGAGTACTCACCGGATAAATAGGTGAACTGCATAAAAATATAATAAAGAAAATCCTGCAGCTCATCAATAGTCGCGATCCGGTGGTGGTGGTGGTGGCACGTATGGATACTGAGTCGGGTCGAACGGGTAACCCATGACGCGCTCGAACTGAAGCTGGGCCATAATATGCTGATAATGCTGCCTCTCCTGCATCTCGCGGATATCCAACGACAATGCAGCATATGAATCAATAACCTGATCCGTCAGGTCATCGATCCGTCTGTGGGCAGCTGGATCTCTCACTCCGCGCCTCCTGCGTCTAGCAGGCCTAACTGGAGAAGTCTCAGCTGGTGCAGGCTCAGTCTCATTATCATCATCCAGATCTATGATCGGCGGCGCGCTCGTCCCTGCAGTATCTGTCCCTGTATCCATCGGGACTCCACCATCTCTCTCATCCACTGTATCCTCGTCATCATCAGCCTCCTCCTCCTCATCCTCAGCCGGGGCAGCTGCTGCCTCCCTATGATCCTCCATCAGTGGAGCCCAGGCGGTCTGCCAATAGTGTGGATCATAAACGGTGAACTGGGTAGACCATCGGATCCCCTGTGGCGTAGTCAGCTCCCACGGCATAGCCACATATGGAGTGGTCAGACCTCGGGGAACTAGAATCCTCCGAGTGATCATCTCCTGCAATCCAAGCGGCTTCGGAGCCGCCACCATCGTACACGTACTATGGTCCAGCTAGCGACCTTAAACCAAGCGCTTCTTGGGAGGCAACCCAAGGTATTGCTTTCTTTTCCCGTTTTCTAGTCTAGCTTAGATAGTTGGCTTTTGCTTTGTTTTGTTTGTTTTTGGCGTCCTAGACAGATAACAGGAGACCTCTAAGGAAGGAGCGTAACTGGAAGTACAGAATGATCGAGAATTCGAGAAGACGAAGTTTGACAGAGACACCTCGGTCCAGTCGAGGCCACCTCGACCGAGTTAATTCTTAAGCAACCGAGGCGACTAGGGTTTCTGCAGAACCACCTCGGTCCGTACCACCTCGGTCCAGTCGAGACCATCTCGACCGAGGTGACAGCAGTTCCAGGAACAGTATAAAAGGGGGAAAATTTTATTTTTCACTTTTTTTACCCTCTTCGACTCCCCGGCAACGGCGCCAAAAACTTGTTCGCTCCAAACGGTGTGTGCAAGCTTTAAATTTATAACCCTAGACTTAAGCTTAAAACAAGGATGCGAACCCGCAGTGTACGGGTCAATCGTAGTAAAAAGCAAGAAATTCCAGGGGTCGATCACAGGGACTCGGTGAAACAAAGTCGATAACGGTAAGCTTCGTAAATACTAACCACAAAGAGCAATTAACACAATCAAAGATGAATAAGAAGTCAATAAAGCAAACATGCAATTCTAGGGATTAAAGCGTCTAGATGTGGTTCCAACTCAAGATCTAAAGATAAGCGGACAAAGCTGAGATTTTTGCAAGGGGAAGGTGTTACTAAAGTGGAGTAGATCACCGGGTAAGTCTCACTACTCACTAATCCAAAACCGTAACTCCTATTACCGAGTAAGTCTCAAGGAATTAAGATAAAGAACTATAACCTCAAACTAACACACCATCTAAGGGGATAGAATCAACCTTTACCGGGTAAGTCTCAGGCTGACTCACAAAGATGGGATGGAAGCACACTCAAACCCCAATAAAAGATAAACCTTTATTACCTACACTTATGATCATTGGTACACAAACTAAGGAATTACCGGGTAAGTCTCATCCTAAGCTTGCTTTGAACCAGGAAAGGTGTAATAAGAATATGATTTGGCAAACTCTAACACTTAACTCTCAGTTTAGGATCAGATAAGTCACCTCGGTCAGCCAAATTCCACCCCGGCCGAGATGTTCATCGACTGAGCGAGATGCTTAGGGTTAAGGTTAAAGACTCGAACTTTCAGGGTCCTACTGGAATCTAAGACTATTCTATCATTGTTTTTCCCACAACCTTCAGCCAATCACCCTAGAATCACACAAGGAAATTAGCCACTCATCATCATTATGAAAGTATTAAATATATGGGAAGAAGGTGAATATTTGAACAAGAAGAATTTAATGGAAAAGACTTCAATAACTGAATCAAATATCACAACAAAAGCGTTCCTTGGATAGCAATCCAACAAGACAAGCCAACAAGGAAGGGAATTAAAGACAATCTTACAAAACCCTCCAAAAAGCTATAAAAGCTATGATCTTCAATCTTCCTTCAACCTTTAAAAAGGTTCTTCAAAACTCCCAACTGGAGTATGGCTGCTGCGTGCTATAAACCCTGATCGATGGTATATCATCCTCCTGGATTTGTGGAAATCCAACCCTTTTTATAGGAAAATAACCCTCCAAAGATAAAATATCCTAGAAAGATCTTGTCCCATAAAAATAGGTAAAATATAAGATCTTCTTCCTTCCAGGAGCCAAGCCCAAAAATATAAGATCACCTTCCAAAGATAAAAGATCTCAGCCAAGAATAAAATATTCTCGCCACGTCCTAGGTGTTCGCCTCGGTCAAGTTGGCGTCTCTGGATCACCTCGGTCGAGATGAATCTCTGGTCAACCGAGGTGAGTCATAACTGAATGTGAAATCTCTCAAAACTGGTCCAAAGTGAATCTTAATCCATGGCTATGCTTCCTGGATGGTTCCTTATGCTCCTCAATGTAGCTCCAATGACTCCATAGCTCCTTTTAGACGCAAAACGTGCCATTTTACCTACAATTACAGCAAAACTAGGTGTAGACCTTGATTCCCGCAAAGGTAGATGAAATGGTAATATAATCACATAATATACATGCAATCATGCAGATTATGAAAGATAAAACGTCCAAACAAACCCCAAAATATAGACTATAATTCATGCTATCAAGCTGACTGCACCACAGGGGATCAGGTGGTCTGCCTAGTTTACTGTTTATGACCCTCATTATTGGCAGACCGCCTGGGCCCCACTGATGGAGGGTTACAGAGAGACAGCAGCTGCACCAGCTGAGGAGGAGGCAGATGATGAGGAGACAACTGATGAAAGAGATGGTGGAGTCCCGATGGATACAGGAACACATACAGCAGGGACTAGTGCACCGGTTATAGATCTTGATGACGATGATACTGAGCCGGCACCTGCTACTTCTCCAGTGAGACCTGCTAGGCGTAGGACACGCCGACACAGAGATCCAGAGGCTCATAGTCGGATCGACGATCTGACGGATCAAGTTATTGATTCATATGCCGCTTTGTCACTAGATATCCGCGAGATGCAGGAGAGGCAACATTACCAGCACATGATGACCCAGATTCAGTTTGAGCACGTCATGGGCTATCCGTTCGACCAGACCCAGTATCCGTATGTGCCACCACCACCACCACCGGATCGTGATTATTGAGAGCTGCAGGATTTTCTTTCTTATTTTTATGCAGTTCAGCTTATTATCCGGTGAGTATTTTATTCCTTAGACTTATTTTGACCCACTGGTACAGTGTGTCCTAAGTATGGGGTGTTTATTGATGTATTTGAGTTATGTGATGTTTGACTCTATTTGACCGGATATTTATATTTATGCTTCAATTTTGCATCTATGTGTTTATCTGAGAATGCATGCATACTTATAGGTTATTTGATTGAGAAAAACGTCGAACCTGAAAAAAAAAACTAGTTTTAAAAAAATTTTTGACCTCGACCGGTGGAATTTTGTCCGAACGAGGTGTTTCACCTCGGTTGACCTAAGAACACCTCGACGGAGGTAGGTTAACTGAGAGTTTTCGAAACGATTTTTGTGCTTCTTATCTGGATATGATCTCAGTGAAGACTTTGTTTACTGACTGGTTTTGAAATCTTTATGTGTTTGAAAGGTTTTATAATATGTTTAAGTTGCTAAATGCTTTGTTTGAAATTATTTGCATGTTTAATACTTTGTTTTTATCCAAATTATGTTGAATTTGAAGGTTAACACCGCAAGATAAGTTCTCTCACTTTCTTCCTGGAAAGACCAAGGCAATTCATTCTTCTCTCTTCTTCTTCTTGATCATGCTTAACCCCTCATATACATTTTGCCTCCCTTTACCTATCCGGGAATTTGGAAGCAAGCGAAGTGGTGAAAGCAAGTGAAGTTAAAGTTGAGAAGTTGGCTGGAAGTGAAAGTGTTAGAAAGTAATAATAGGTTTGGGGAAGTCAATCATGAAGATGAGTAACTCGGCACCATTCACATAGCCGGGTGTTTATGTCTTGCCAAAGTTGGATTGAGCGATATTCCTAATGGGTCATAGTATGTGCATCAAGGGTTTGATGCATCTCAAGAAATTGATGATTGCTGATTTCCTAGGCTTCGGTTATTGTGCACCTCTGTCCATGCATCCCAAAAAGTAAAGTAAAAGAAAAAGTGTGAAATAAGCAAAGCTTATTGGTGGAAGATGTTGAAAGTCAAAGTGAAAGTGAAGTATATCCTTTTTCCGGATTCTAGCACCACATTACCTTACATACATCCCTACCCTACACGTTTCTTGACCTTTCTTTTGGGAAGCCCTTGAGACCTCGAGCTTGTTGATTGACTTAGCGGTTTAAACTGGATTATGCATGATTAATTTCGATAATTATGATTTATTAAATATTCTATGATTTTATGCAAAGATGAACAACTTGCTTATATTTATAAAATGTTTTGATCATGTTTTGATTTTAAATTCCATGAAGCATTCTCTTAGAGTGATATATGATTGTTGCACACCATAAAAATGTTTTAAAAGACTTTTCATTGATTTTTCTTGACTATTAATCCATTCTATCTTGTCTTTTATATGCGGAACTTGCTTCGGGACAAGCAAGGGCTAAGTATGGGGTATTTTGATAGCATGAATTATAGTCTATATTTTGGGATTTGTTTGGACGTTTTATCTTCAATAATCTGCATGTTTGTATATATAATATGTGATTATATTACCCTTGCATCTACCTTTGCGGGAATCGAGGTCTACACCTAGTTTTGTTGTAATCGTAGGTAAAATGGAACGTTTTGCATCAAAAAGGAGCAAAAGGAGGTATGAAGTCATTGGAGCTACATTCAGGAACATAAGGAACCATCCACGAAGCATAGCCATGGATTAGAGATTCACTTTGGACCAGATTTGAGAGGTTTCACATTTAGTTGTGACTCACCTCGGTTGACCACAGATTAACCTCGACCGAGGTGATCCAGAGAAGTCGACTCGACCGAGGCGAACACCTGGGATGCGGCAAGAATATTTTATTCTTGGCTGAGATCTTTTATCTTTGGAAAGAGATCTTATATTTTTGGGCTTGGCTCTTGGAAGGAAGAAGATATACTAGATCATATATTTTACCTATTTTTATGGGAAGAGATCTTTCTAAGATATCTTATCTTTGGAGAGTTATTTTCCTATAAGAAGGGTCGGATTTCCCACAAATCCGGGATCCGCTATCACCTTGCTTTACACCTACTACATCGTTGCGGCCATACTCCAGTTGGGAGATTTGAAGAACCTTTTTGAAGGTTGAAGAAGGAAGATTATAGCTTTTATAGCTTTTGAAGAGTTTTAGTAATATTATCTTAGATTCCCTTCCTCGTTGTCTTGCCTTGTTGGATTTTTATCCAAGGAACGCTTTTGTTGTGATATTTGATTCAGTTATTGAAGTCTTTTCATTAAATTCTTCTTGTTCAAATATTCACCTTCTTCCCATATATTTGATCATTGCTTTCATGATGATGAGTGGCTAATTTCCTTGTGTGATTCTAGGGTGATTGGCTGAAGGTTGTGGGAAAAACAATAATAGAATAATCTTAAATCACAGTAGGACCCTGAAAGTTCGAGTCTTTAACCTTAACCCTAAGCATCTCGCTCAGTCGATGAGCATCTCGGCCGGGGTGGAATTCTTCTGACCGAGGTGACTTATCTGATCCGAAACTGAGAGTTAAGTGTTAGAGTTTGCCAAATCCTATTCTTATTACACCTTTCCTGGTTCAATGCAAGCCTAGGATGAGACTTACCCGGTAATTCCTTTGTTTGTTTACCTAAGATCATAAGTGTAGGTAATAAAGGTTTATCCTTTATTGGGGTTTGAGTGTGCTTTCATCCCATCTTTGTGAGTTAGCCTGAGACTTACCCGGTAAAGGTTGATTCTAATCCCTTAGATGGTGTGTTAGTTTGAGGTTATAATTCTTTATCTTAATTCCTTGAGACTTACCCGGTAATAGGAGTTATGATTTGGGATTAGTGAGTAGTGAGACTTACCCGGTGATCTATTCCACTTTAGTAACACCTTCCCTATGCAAAAACCTCAGCTTTGTCCGCTTATCTTTAGATCTTGAGTTGGAACCACAACTAGATGCTTTAATCCCTAGAATTGCATGTTTCCTTTATTGACTTCTATATCAACTTTGATTGTTTTGATTACCTCTTGTGGTTAGTATTTACATAAGCATACCGTAATTGGACTTTGTTTCACTAAGTCCCTGTGATCGACCCTTGGAATTCCTTGCTTTTTACTACGATTGACCCGTACACTGCGGGTTCGCATCCTTGTTTTAAGCTTACGTCTAGGGTTATAAATTTAAAGCTTGCACACACCGTTTGGAGCGAACACGGATGGTCTCGTGGTTGGACTGAAGCAGTTTATAGAGATCAGAACTCCATCCTACCTCGAGCCTACACTAGAGTTTGTGAGTTCTGTGACTCACCTGCCCGAGGAGAGGGCCATCAAGTACCGGTTGCTGAACCGGAATTATTTAGTACCGATGGATCAGTGGAGAGATGTCTTCGGCTTCTCGACCCCCACAGTTCCCAATTTCCCTTCTCAAGCAGTAGCTCGCCAGTTCTGGGGACAGATAACTCATGTAGTTGAGCATGCTGATAGGTGGAGACTTGGAGACTCTAGGGAGCGGATCATCTTCCACCTTGCTTTTAGACTTGCCCACCGTATATATAGCGAGACACTTCGGGCGCGTACTGAGACGCCCAAGAAGGTTAGACAGGGGGAGATTTTGATTTTATTTTGCATGGTGGTTGGGGGTGTGCCTGATTTCGGTACGATGCTAGCTGAGGATCTGCACCGGATCAAGGCTAAGGCGAAGGGGGACATTTGCTGTGGCGGTTTAGTGACTCACATAGCTACTGTGATGGGGTTGGATTTGAGTGCATGTACACTAGTGGCGGCTGCCAAGCCGCTAGGGATGCAGGAGATGATCACCAGGAGGATTCTAGTTCCTCGTGGACTTACTACGCCATATGTGGCGATGCCTTGCGAGCAGACTACACCTCAGGGTATAAAGTGGTTGTCTCAGTTCTCGGTCTACGACTCTTAGTACTGGTCCAATGCGTGGATACCTTACATTGAGGACGCTAGAGACGCAACAATTCAGGTGCAGGAGGATGAGTATGAGGAGGAGGATGACGGTGCTGCCATGGAGATAGGGACGGACACAGCCGGTCCCAGTGTACCAGTCGTCGATCTGGATGACGAGGAGACTGAGGAGGAGGCAGCTGCACCACCATCACGTCCTGCCAGGCGCAGAGTCTGCAGACAGCGGGATCCCGTAGCTCACAGACGGATTGACGAGCTGACAGTCAGATGATCGACTCTTACGCCGCTCTATCCTTGGACATGTTGGAGATGAGGGAGAGCCAGCACTACCAACGCCGGATATTGAAGATACAGTTCCAGCATACTATGGGCTATCCTTTTGACCCATCCCAGCATCCGTACATGCCATATCCACCACCACCACCAGCAGATCAAGACTAGAGCTTGCAGGGATTTCTTTTATTTATTTATTATGCAGCTCAACTTATGTCCGGTGAGTACACTTCTTTCAAACTTATTTTGACCCATTGGGACAATGTGTCCCAAGTATGGGGTATTTGGACGTATTTATATGACTTATGTGTATGCTTGTATGACTCGGTTTGGATATTTATGATTTTCTTTATGCTCTATGTGTTTATCTGAAACTACATGCATGCATACAAGTTATTTGATTGAGAAAAACGTCAAAAACTGGTTAAGAAAAAACAAAATTTTGACCTCCACCGAAGTGATTCTGACCAATCGAGGAGCAGTACCTCGGTTGACTTAGAACATCTCGACCGAAGTGGTTTAACTGAAAACAGTTTTCAAAACGATCTTTGTGCTTCTTAGCTGGATATGACCTTAGTGAAGATTTGCAGACTGGTTTTGAAATCTTTATATGTTTGAAAGGTTTTATGATATGTTTAAGTTGCTAAATGCTTTGTTTGAAATTTTGGCATGTTTAATACTTTGTTTTTATCCAAATTATGTTGAATTTGAAGGTTGACACCACATGATAAGTTCTCTCACTTTCTTCCTGGGATGATTAAGGCAATTCATTCTCTTCTTTTCTTCTTGATCATGCTTAGCCCCTCATATACATATTTGCCTCTCTTTACCTATCTGGGAATTTGGAAGCAAGCAAGTGAAAAGAAAAGTGAAGGAAAAGTTGAGATGTTGGCTGGAAGTTAGAAAGAAACAAATAGGTTTGGGGAAGTCAATCATGATGATGAGTAACTCGGCACCATTCACATAGCCGGGTGTTTGTGTCTTGCCAAAGTCGGATTGAGCGATATTCCTAACGGGTCATGGTATGTGCATCAAGGGTTTGATGCATCTCAAGAATATGATGATTGCTAATTTCCTAGGCTTCGGTTATTGTGCACCTCTGTCCATACATCCCAAAAAAATAAAATAAATAAGCAAAGCTTATTGGTGGAAGATGTTGAAGTTCAAAGAAAGGAAATGAAGTAAAGATCCTTTTCCCGGATTCTAGCACCACATTCCCTATATATATCCCACCCTCACACGTTTCTTGACCTTCTCTTGAAAAGCCCTTGAGACCTCGAGCTTGTTGATTGACTTGGTGGTTTAAACTGGATTATACACAATTAATTTCGATAATTATGATTTATTATGCATTCTATGATTTTATGCAAAGATGAACAACTTTCTTATATTTATAAAATGTTTTGAGCAAGTTTTGATTTTAAATTCCATGAAGCATTCTCTTAGAGTGATCTATGATTGGAGCACACCACCAAAAATGTTTTGAAATACTTTTCATTGATCTTTCTGACTTATAATCCCTTCTATCTTGTACTTAAGATTTGAAACTTGCTTGGGGACAAGCAAGGGACAGTCGTTAATATGCAGTTATGTGAGTCGTTGACCTACTGATATGTGGGTCATTGACCTAATGTTTTGTGTGTCGTTATCTATATAATTTTAAAAAACTGTTGATCTATGGATACATATTTGACTTTGTTATTTAGTTTATCAACGTCACAAACGTATATTTTTTTATATAATATTTGTCTTTTGTTCTTCTCAAAATAATTTTTAAAATTATTTATTATTTACGACTTTTTTAATTCGGCCATGTTTTCATGTATTTTCTATGTATAAATAAAGCGTTTCCTTAATTTTTTGCTATTCAGTTATCAAGTAAAGTTGATAATTTGAAAAATTGTATGAATAAAGGGTTTGAAGATAAAACAAATCATATATTTCTAAATCTTTTCTCTAAGTATAAGTGTAATTATTATTCATATCGGATTAATATCAGCTATGTGGTCGTTGACCTAATGTTATTGTTGACCAATAGTTATTTGGGTCGTGTACCTGCTGAGACATTGAAAAAATGTTGACCTATATATATATATATATTTGAATTTGTTATTTAATTTAACAAAATCAAATATGTATATTATAAATAATTTTAAAGCGAAGCTATCATTGTCGTTGGAAAAAATGTTGACCTAATGTTATGGGTGTGGATAACCAATCCCCCTGCCCTCTAGTGAGCTCTCCATCGTCTGGCGTAGAGCCTTCGTCACTGCCGGAAGAAAAGTGAAGCTATGTTATCCACACCAGCCTAACTTCGACCGGATCGAAGCCATCACTGTCGTTGACCTACAGGAGTTCCATCACCGCCGTCCCCGAGCCACGTCTGAACCTTTCGCCCCTGATACCGGTGCCTCTTTAGCCAATCCTAAATAAACCACCACCAGGATCACCTAGCTACATATGCCTCATTCACCTCCCTATAATCTTGAACTAGAACCGTCGTCGATGCTGTTGGAAGGATGCCTTCCGCCATCGATAAGAGGGATGCTGGAAAAAGGGTTGTTATTGCCACCTCCCTCCCCTAAAACCCTAAACTCGGGTGTTGTGTGAAATGACCCGAATTTATGTTTCGGAAACCGACCCTCATGATTTCTTTCAGAGCCACAAGGGCGGTGTCAGCAAAGGTCACCGCCCCCACGACCTAAGAGGTCCGCAGTCCCGGCGACCTACTATTATCGCGGTCGTGGCGAGGTTTAGGCACAGGTGTGGTAAGTCAACATATCGTGGGCCGATCTGTTTGTAACCAACTTTTTCCTTCCTTAATTAGCTCGATCTGATCTTTGGTGAACCAAAACCCTCTCATAATACTAGTAGTCATTTCCTTTGCTTCTTTGGCGTCCACGTTCAAACCTCCTAGCCTCTTCTCCCTTCATCCCCTATCATTTTCCTCTTGCAATCCTCTCCTGACAAGAAGCTCTTGGACCTCCATCATGTGACTGCATTCCAGGGGGCATGGAGTCTTCTTGCGAGTCGATAGACGTGGTAAGAAAATTGTCTCTCCTTTTCTCGTTCTTCTTCTTGTCTAGTTCTATAGAATCAAGACTTAGCCCTTGGACATTGATAGGTGATGGAATCACTATCAATTAGGTTAAGTTTTAGAGTCTTTTCATTGTATTAGAGTCAGTTTGTGCTGCTAACTTCTTAATTCAGAAGAAGAAGTCAAAAAGAAACTAAAAGAGAAGTTAGAAGCACTTAGGAGTTGAAGATCATTCACAGAGACAATCTTCTGGTGTTACACCGCCCCCGCGGAGTAATGCCACCGCCCCTGCGGTGATACTGCACTCCGGAATGCAGCCAGCGCCTTCACCAACGCCTAGAACGAGCAAGTCACCGCACCTGCGGCCACCCCTAGACGCCCCTGTTGTGACTCACCTTGAAGAAGTGAAGCCTGCGCCCCAGCGCCCCCGCCTGCGGACCAACCTGTGGAGCTGTGAAGCCAAAGAGCCAATGTCACCGCCCCTGCGGTGACATTGGGCTGCCCTTGCTGCTCGATATCAAAAGCGACAAAAAGATGAAGACTCAGATGTTTGAAGAGCATTAAAAATATGCCCCTGTGGAACTTCCAAGCCGCCCCTGCGGCCATGAAGAACACCAAGCATTTTGGCCTAAACCGCCCATGCAGCCCTGAAGCCCGCCCCTGCGGTTTAATGATAGAGACTTTACTCCGGTTGTTTACACCACCTTTATGGCATTAAAGGTGGCTGTTTAGGCCGGCCATTTACTCTCATTTAGTACCAAAACTAGTATAAATAGGTCCATGACTGATTGCTAGAATCATCCAGCATTTCCCATATTATTCTCTCTTTTCTCTTGTTTCCTTTGTGTAATGAGCTTCTAATCTCCTTGCTACAATGGGTTGTTTTGAAGCTGTATTACTGCTTTGGTTGTAAGTCCCTTTCAATATAAGTATTATTCAATATATGTTTTTGTATTCCTTGAGCTTTACTTATCTAATTGCATGTTTCTTACCACTTAGCTTGATCACCTTAGTGTTTAATTGCATGCAAAGAACTAGGATTAATAGATTCCGGGTTCGGGTCTTTAATCTAGTAGACAACCTTTAGGTAAAAGCTGGTTGTGATTACTTAAAGGAAAAGGAATAAAAATATAAAGAAAAGTCTAATGGTTTTATTCTTCTCTTTATATCTATTTGTCTTTGTTTGAAAGATAACTTGTGACTTGTTCTTGTAGGTTTACGAAAAATTAACTTGTTAAGTTGTGTTGATACCGGGTGGCTCAACACATACATATGATCAAGACGAGAACATTGCTATAAAACTTATAAAAGGAACCAACCAAAGTAGCGTTGCATGCTAAGATCCAACATAGTGTAGTCTTTTTCCAATCAATCTATTCACCCCTTCATTTGTTTCTTATGCTTTTGTCTTGTTACAATCCAAAACCCCCTTACTTGGTTACATTATTAATAATTGAATTTAATCGAAACATCAACTTAACTCTCTTGGGTTCGAACCTTACTTAATCACTATACTTGCTTTAGTGTTGAGTTAGAAAATTACTTTGATAGGACATAAACGACTTAAGAAAATATCCTTGTCAAATTTGGTGCCGTTGCCGTGGAGTTTAGTTGTGTTTTTATTTTCTTTCAATTATTGATTATTGGTTTGGACTGTTTTTATGGTTCAAACCCGTGCTACTAACTCTGGAATTGTTCCTTTTGATCCAGAAATTGAGAGAACACACATCCGGCGACGTAGACAACTAAAACTTCGTGAAGAAATGGCTGACCAAACTCTTTGCCAACTCACGCATCCGGACTTGACTCAACACCCTCTTGCGGTTACTATACCGGCAATAGGGGAAGGTGTCAATTTCGAGCTCAAGTTGGGTCTCATCCACTTGCTCCCATCCTTCCATGGGTTAAGTGGTGAAGATTCCATCAAGAACCTTGGAAAGTTTCATACCGTGTGTATGAGCATGAAAACGACCAACATTACCGAAGATCAAATCAAGATGAGGGTGTTCGGTTTCACGCTAAAGGATATGGCGGATGATTGGTATTACCATCTTCCGTCCGGAAGCATTGACACGTGGGAGAATCTCCATAAGGCGTTTTTGGAGAAGTACTTTCCGGCCAAGAAGGCCAATAGCTTGAAGAAAGCTATAAGCAACATCGAGCAAGAGGCGGACGTGACTCTCTATGAGTATTACGAACGGTTTGCACGCCTCCGATCCAGTTGTCCTTCCATTGGGATTCTACTCAAGACGTAGTCTTGTACTTGTACAATGGCTTGCTTGACAATGAAAAGAGGATCGTCGATGCTGCTTGTGGAGGTAATATTCTCAATACCACTCATGACCTTGCTTTAGAAAAGATACAGGAACTAGCTGAAGGAACTCGGAATTTCGAAAGGACCTCTTCCAAGAAAGGAGTTCATTTTATCAATCCTGGGACAAACAAGATCTCAAATGAGAATTGTGAGCTGAAGGAGATGGTGAAAAGATTGACCCTGATGGGAACTTCACAAGAACTTAAGGCATGCGGAGTTTGTGCCGACCCATACCACCCAACGGACATGTGCCCTCAAGTCCAAGATGACGATGCTGAGGTGAATGCATTGGGCTATGGACAACAACAACAACAAAGGCCATGGAATGATCCGTATGCACAAAATTACATGCCAAATTGGCGTGATCAACAAAATTTTCGATGGAGGGATCAACAAAACTAACTACAGCAACCCCGCCAAGGTAAGTCTCAATCCACTGAGGATATGCTGTAGGTTTTGACTAAACATTTTGCTACCCATGTCCAAACTACATAATCTAGCATCAAGAATCAAGAGAAGCAAGTAGGGCAAATGGCGGAGGCTAATACTAGGATTGAAGCTCGAACCTCGGGAAATCTACCTTCCTAAACTGTGGTGAATTCTAAGGAGAATGTATGTTCCATGTTTCTTAGGAGTGGAAGGCTTATCAAGAAGAATGAAGAAACATGGACGATTAACCAACCCTCTGTTGGCCAACCGCCCGTGCCCATGAGGAATGACGCACCTGCGGCTGAAATCAATCCGCCCCCGCGCCTCACTACTCCCGCCCCTGCGGTCATCGGCACAGAGGACATCTTAGAAGACGATCCCTACGTCCGTCCTAACTTTCCACCGCTCTATGCTGACAAACCACCAACACCCTTTCCCGAAGCACTTAAGGAGAAAAGAGTAATGGAGGACAAAGAACTCTTTGAGACTTTTTCAAAGTGTGAGGTAAACATTCCTCTCCTTAAACTCGTAAAAAGTGTGCCTAAGTATGCTCGATTCTTGAAGGAATTATGTACCATCAAGAGGCAGAAAAAGCTGAAGGGACAACAGAAGGAAAGCAAGAAGGAGCATGTGTCCGCCGTTCTTCAAACCCATATACCGGAAAAACGTGGCGATTCGGGTATGGTAATTGTTCCTTGTGTCATCGGCGATACTCGCTTTGACAAAGCTATGCTTGATTTGGGTGCTTCTATAAATGTCCTACCCTATTCCATCTATCAATCTCTAGGTTTTGGACCATTGCATAAAACACGGACTATAGTGCAATTAGTTGACGGATCTAATATCTACCCAAAAGGCATCATCGAAGATGTTCTTATAAAACTTGATAAGCTAATCTTCCCTGCTGATTTCTTGGTCATTGATATGGAAAATAGCATGCACACCATCATGTTAGGAAGGCATTTTCTAATAACGGCTAGAACGAAAATTGACTATGTTGATGGAAAAGTTACTATGGAGTTTAACGATGAGGGAATTGAATTTAACCTGTTTAAATCTTTGAAAAAACCCGTTAACACTCTTTCTATATGTTCCATTAACAACATCGTGCCTTTTGAAAACTCTTCATATGACAAAAATGGTTTACAAGAACAGGTGTGCAACACCTTGGAGGTGAGCGTACATGATGAATTGGTCATTTGGCTCACTCAACTAACCAAAAGCCTACCTCCATCTTGCAGGAAGAACACGAGTCAAAGGATTCGCAACCAGAAAAGGTTACATTAGAACAAAAAGGGAATACGAAGCCAAATTCCCAAATCATGAAAGGAGACGAAGGACCAAGCATTCCACATCAAGAGGATAATCCCATAAATGAAATGGTGTTGGAGGAGGCCCAAGCAGAGAAATAGGGTCCCTACGTCGATCCAACGACGTAAAACAAAGGCGCTGCTCGGGAGGCAACCCGAAGGAATAAGAAGAGGATTCTTACTCTTAGATTTCGAAGATGATGAATTCTAGGTAGTGGTGAGCCTCATAAGCCACCATTGGACTAAGTGTGCTAGGATAGTTGTTTAGGACTTACCCTTCCGAGACCTACCCGGTGAGGATAGGTTAGACCGTTAGGCGACAATCCGGTTTTTGTAGAATTCCATTCCCTAGGCTCTTTGAGACTTACCCGGTGATGAGACCTTAGGATTGGACTAGTGGACCATGAGACCTACCTGGTGATTGATCCCAATCTAGAAACACTCACTCCCCAACATATTGTAGTTAATCCAAGGAATGACTAGATAGCTTGAGTCCTATGCCATAACCGGAATTTCCAACCCCTAGAATCCGCTTTTCTCTCTTTGATTGTCTATCTCTTATTTGCTTGTTTATTCGTTTTGTTAGCTTAGTTGTTTGTTGATTCCGCATGATTTGTGATCCTAGATTGATCACCTTAAAACCAAACCAAAAACATTGAGATTTTCATTTCTTTATTTCTTCCCCTTTTCTTGGCCTAGATCTTCATTAAACTTAGTCACTAATCGATTCAATCTCGCCTCAGTCTTTGTGTTCGACCTCGGAATACTATCCCTACTACAAACGTCCCGTACACTGCGGGTTCGCTAGGAGTTAGGAGAAATATAACGAGTTATAAATTTAAGACTTATTGCGTGCACACGTTCTTAGCGTGACAAGTTTTTGGCGCCGTTGTCGGGGACTAGGTCTAGATTGAGTCGTTATTTGTGATTGTTTATAGTGTAGGTCATTCTTGTTGCTTTTGATCTCTTTTTGGTTTGTGTCTTTGCTTTTCAGGACATCTCTCACTCTTTAGGTGTATGCGAAGATCTCGTGGCAAGGATTTAGCTCCATTCGATCCTGAACCGGAGAAAACCCTTAGATCTAGATCCAAGAGCATTAGAAAGGGAAAAGAGATGGCCGGAAGAGATCTCCAAGCTGAGTTAGATGAGGCTTTAGAGCAAATTAGGATAAGGGATGAAGCTTTGGAGAATGAAAGGAGACTTGCCAATGAGAGGCAAGAGGCAACTAGGAGGGAGATTGAAGAGATTAGGCAAGCTCTTGTGCAAAGAGAGCTTAATCGTCAACAACCTCCACCTCCACCACAACCGCAACCGGAGGCGGTTAATATATGGGTTATGCCCATTGCCATTGGAGAGCCACAAACGTTGGGGCAACATATGGATCCGGCACAAAGAGCACACCGTCCGGGTGTGAACTTAGGAGATCCCGCGGCCCATGATTACGAACTCCGCCCTCAAGTTCTACAAATGATCCGGCATAATCAATTTGGAGGGATGGAAGGAGAGTCTCCTCATCAACATTTGATGAACTATGAGATCTTGATGGAGACTCTTAGACCGCCTAGATTGGAGAACAACAACCATAAGCTAAGGGCTTTCTCCTTCTCTCTTAAGGACAAGGCCTTGGCTTGGTATCAATCTATTCCACAAGGGTGAGTGAGTACTTGGGAGGAGATGACAACCGAGTTTTTGACTAAGTTCTTCCCACCTTCCAAGACTACCGAGTTAAGAGGGAAGATCAATGCCTTCGTGATGAAGGATAGAGAGAGTTTATTCAAGTCTTGGGAGAGCTTCAAAGACCTTCTCCTAGATTGTCCACACCATGGTATACCGAAAATTGAGCTATTGGAGATCTACTTCAAAGGACTTGATGAAGATAGCCAATTCAAGCTCCAATCTCTTTCCGGTGGAACTTTCATGGAAAAGCATGTGGATGAAGCTTGGAATTAGTAGAGAAACAAGCTTTAGTGATTGAGAAGTACTCCCATAGGAAGAGTGAAGGGAGAAAGGCGGGAGCATATGAGGTGAGTGATGTCACCATGAGCAATTTCAAGCTTGACACCATCAACAACGAGCTAAAGTCTTTGAGGGAGTTGTGTGCTACGACTTTGAAGAACCAAGCAACCCCTCAAGTGCAAGTGCAAGCAAATTTGTCTTCCAAGGAGGAAGATGTGAACTACATGGGAAGGGGCAATTACAACAACTATCAAGGCCCAAGGAACTTCAACAACAACCGGCAATTCAATAATTACCAGCCTAACCATAACCATCCCGGGTTTTCCTATTCTAACCCGGATGGAGCCTTGAACCCTCCCGCTTCTACAAGCGCAGCTCCACCACCAAAGGCTTCACAAGAACCTTCACCCGGATTTACTCGACCTCCAAAGAATAGAACCGAGATGATGTTTGAGCAATTGCTTGGAAGGTTGAGTGGTCTTGAGAGCACGGTGACTTCCATTTCTAAGGCTCAAAAGGTGTTGGAAGCACAAGTGTTCCAAAAGGCGGGTGAAGCTCATAGAGATCCGGGAAAGCATCCTGGAAGAACTGAAGACAACCCAAGAGGCCAAGTGTTGGCCATCACAACAAGGAGTGGGTTAAGCACGAAGGATCCCTTGCCCAAGGAGAATGCTAAGGGAAAGCAAGTGGTGAAAGAGGAAGAGAAGTTGCAAGAAGATGGAGGCAAAAGCAAGGATGTTGAGCCAACATATGTGGCACCGCCTCCATACAAGCCACCACTACCGTTCCCACAATCACGAGCAAGGGCTCGTTTACACAAACACTTTGGTAAAGTCCTTGAACTTATGTCTAAATTGCATATTAACATTCCGTTCATTGATGCTATCTTAGGTATGCCGGCATATGGCAAGTTCTTGAAAGAAATACTCTCCAACAAAAGGAAGTTGGAAGAGTATGGAGAAGTAAGAATGACCAAGAGGTCCTCGGAATTGATCCAAACAATGAAGGAGGAGATGCCTCCTAAGCTAAGAGATCCGGGATCTTTTTCTGTACCAATCGGAGTGGGAGAAGTGAAGTATGAAGCCCTTTGTGATCTTGGGGCAAGTGTGAGCACCATACCGCTTGAACTTTGCAACAAGGTTGGGCTAGGAGAGCCTAAACCGGTCAAGATGACCCTTTACATGGCGGACCACTCGATCACTCATCCGGTTGGGATCTTAGAAGACATTCCGGTGCAACTAGGAAAGTTCTATGTGCCGATTGATTTTGTCGTCTTGGACATTCCGGCGGACTATCCGGTTCCCATCATCTTAGGGAGACCTTTCCTAGCCACTTCCGGATGCTTGGTGGATTGTAAGAATGGAATTCTCTCCTTCAACATTGGAGAGGAGAATATCAAGTTCAAGCTGTCCACAATGATGAAAGGGCCAACCCTTGATGAGGATGTATTCAACATAGTCGAGCAAGAGGAGTCTACTTGATCTTGATCAAGGACCCCTTGGAGAAGGTTCTTAGTTTAAGCTTGATGGAGGAAGGTGTTGAGGAGGCTTGCAATGAAGAAATCAAGGCCTTAGAAGCATTAGAAAAGGAGACAAGAGCTGAAATTGAAGACCACGAGAACATGTTAAGTACCTGTAGGAACCACGGTCGTGGAAGAGGTTCCACGGCCGTAGAACTCTCTGGAAATCTCCGAAGAGCAAGCTTGGCAACTTCCACGGCCGTGGATGTGCCAAGATCCGTGGACTTGCCCGTGGTTTCCCCTGAAGCAGCCCTTGTTGATGATCAAGCTTCAAAGAGCCTTGGAGAGCCTTCATTTGCTTTGGAATCATCTCAACTAACGTTATTTGGATCGTCTCCACTCGATAAAGGTCCTCCTAAACTTGAACTTAAACCCCTCCCCTCTCATTTGAAGTATGCTTTTCTTGGTGATAATTCTACATATCCAGTGATTGTGAATGCATGCTTGAATGATGATGAACTTCCTAAGTTGTTGCATGAGCTAAGATTGCATAGGAAAGCCATTAGCTATACTATTGATGATTTAGTTGGCATAAAACCTTCTTTGTGCATGCATAAGATATTGATGGAAGATGACCATAAACGCTCTATTGAACATCAAAGAAGATTGAATCCTATAATGAAAGAGGTAGTCAAGAAAGAAATCATTAAGTTGTTAGATGCGGGAATTATCTACCCTATCTCGGATAGTAAGTGGGTTAGTCCCGTGCATGTAGTTCCAAAGAAGGGTGGGATGACCGTAGTGACTAATGAGAACAATGAACTAATCCCAACGAGGACGGTTACGGGATGGAGGATGTACATTGACTATAGGAAATTGAACATGGCCTCTAGAAAAGATCACTTCCCTCTTCCTTTCATTGACCAAATGCTAGAGAGATTAGCTCAACATTCTCACTTTTGCTACTTAGATGGCTATAGTGGATTCTTCCAAATCCCTATCCACCCCGATGACCAAGAGAAAACTACATTTACATGTCCATGGGAAACTTTTGCATATAAGAGAATGCCATTTGGGTTGTGTAATGCACCCGCCACCTTCCAAAGGTGTATGATGGCTATATTTTCTGAGTACATTGAGAATATCATGGAAGTGTTTATGGATGATTTTTGTGTTTATGGTTCTTCCTTTGATAATTGCTTAGTTAACTTGTCTTTAGTGCTTAAAAGATGTGAGGAGACAAAGCTTGTCTTGAATTGGGAAAAATGCCACTTCATCGTAAGTGAAGGTGTTGTGTTGGGACATTTGGTGTCCAACCGTGGCATTGAGGTTGATAGGGCCAAGATTGAAACGATAGAGAAGTTGCCACCACCTACCTCGGTGAAGGGGGTAAGGAGCTTTCTAGGGCATGCCGGTTTTTACCGGAGGTTTATTAAGGACTTCTCTAAGATTTCTAAGCCTCTTACTAACCTACTAATGAAGGATGTTGAGTTTGTTTTCTCCAAGGATTGCCTTGAAGCTTTTTGTAGGTTGAAGAATGCTTTGATCTCCGCACCTATCATGCAACCTCCGGATTGGAGTTTACCGTTTGAGATCATGTGTGATGCAAGTGATGTAGCCGTCGGGGCTGTTTTGGGGCAAAGGAAGGATGGGCGCACACATGCCATTTATTATGCTAGCAAGACGCTAGATGATGCCCAACTCAATTATGCTACCACCGAGAAGGAGTTGTTGGCGGTTGTGTATGCATTTGAGAAATTCCGCTCATATCTTGTTGGAGGGAAGGTCATATTGTATACGGATCATGCTGCGATCCGTTATCTCCTTACAAAGAAGGATGCCAAGCCTAGGTTGATTCGGTGGATCCTTCTTCTTCAAGAATTTGATTTGGAAATCCGAGACAAGAAGGGGTCCGAAAACTCTGTGGCGGACCACCTTAGTAGACTACCTCCATTGAAACTTGAGAGAGATGACATCCTAGTTGATGACTCATTCCGAGATGAGCAATTGCAAATGGTGGAGGAGTGCTTGTTCCAAGTGTCTAGAGGAAGTGAGCCATGGTATGCCGATATTGTGAACTATCTTGTGTGTGAGGAAGTGCCTCCCGGATTGTCATATGCCCAAAGGAAGAAGTTCTTCAAGGATGTGAGGCACTACTATTGGAGTGAACCACTTTTGTTCAAGAGAGGGCCGGATGGAGTATTTAGAAGATGCATACCGGAGGATGAGGTAGAGAGTGTGATCCGCCATTGTCATTCCTTGCCATGTGGAGGCCATGCTAGCTCACACAAGACATGTGCAAAGGTGTTGCAATCGGGCTTCTTTTGGCCAAGTTTGTTCAAGGATGTGCAAAGCTTTGTGGTAGCTTGTGATGCTTGCCAAAGGACGGGCAACATCTCAACGAGGAATGAGATGCCCTTGAACAACATACAAGAGGTAGAGATATTTGATGTGTGGGGTGTGGACTTCATGGGACCGTTCCCCTCTTCATGTGGCAACCTCTACATCCTATTGGCGGTTGACTATGTTTCGAGATGGATGGAGGCAATCGCCTCTCCCACAAATGATGCCAAGGTTGTGGTGCGGTTCTTCAACCGAGTGATCTTCCCTAGGTTTGGAACACCAAGGGTGATCATTAGTGATGGCGGGAAGCATTTCACCAATAGGAACTTCGGGGCACTTTTGGCTAAGTATGGGGTGACTCATAAGGTGGCAACACCTTACCATCCCCAAACTAGTGGTCAAGTGGAGATCTCGAACCGGGAGATAAAGGGAATTCTTGAGAAGACGGTCTCTAGGACGAGAAAAGATTGGGCTATGAAGCTCGATGATGCCTTGTGGGCATATAGAACCGCCGTCAAGACACCAATTGGCACCACTCCTTACAAACTCGTCTATGGCAAGTCTTGCCACCTTCCGGTAGAGAAGGAGCATAGAGCTTATTGGGCCATTAAGTGGCTAAATTTTGACCTCAAGGAGGCCGTAGAGAAGAGGTTGCTTGATATGAACGCTCTTGAGGAGATCCGGTTGGATGCCTATGATAATGCCCGGATCTACAAGGAGAGGACTAAACGTTGGCATGACAAGCGCCTCATCCCAAAGGAGTTGAGTGAAGGCGACCTTGTCCTTCTCTTCAACTCAAGGCTGCGACTCTTCCCCGGAAAGCTAAAGTCGAGATGGACCGGTCCTTATATAGTGAAGAAGATCTTTCCCCATGGAGCGGTTGAGATAGGAGGGGAGCATTGTGGAGACTTTAAGGTGAATGGGCACCGGTTGAAGAAGTATATCCCGGGAGCTCCGGTGGACATGATTGCCCCGCTTCACCTTGAGTGAGACACCCCCGAGTTTGGTCAAGCTAATGACCTTAAAGAAGCGCTTGATTGGAGGTAACCTATTGGTAACGTTTTCCCCTTTTCGTTTTTGTTTTTGTTTTGATTTTTCTGTTTTTTGTGTGTCTTTGTGTGTTTGGTATGCTTTGTGTGTGTGCTAGAGTCTTGGTAGCATGGAACCCTTGTATGGCATGGTGAGGATGATGATGAGTCCCTCATCAATTGTGGGTGGAGCGGATGCGGAACTTGGACGGCTAGCGGTGCCTAGCGCGGGTCCCGACGCCATGATGCACATTTAGAGCTCTCTACCATTGTTGATAGGATCATCCACCATCAATCCACTTGAGTAATCCCAAATACCGAAGCAAACCATTTTTACATTGTGAGAACCCTCTTTAACTCTTCTTTACTTGAATGCCACATTGGGGACAATGTGTTGCTAAGTATGGGGTGGGGTTTGCATGATCTTTTGCATGATTAGCATCTAGGATAGTTTAATATTGTCACATGTCTTGCATTGTACATAGATATTTCGAAAATTCCAAAAAATCAGAAAATTTAAAATTTTTTGTGCTTTCTAGGCTTGGATATGACCCTAATGATGAATCTTGTCATGTGGATTGGCCATGGATGGCCTTATGTGTTAAATTGATAAATGCATATGTGGACTTGAAATACTTATATTGAATTCCATGAATGGATTGTGATCATGATGTTTGCCTTGATAGGGTTGAGTATTGAAAGTCGAAATTACATGCTAGTTCTTGCACATCATCTAGGAATGAATGAGGCAATTCATCTTTCTCTACTTCTCATCTTGATCATGTTGTTTGAGCACCTATATTTATATAAATTTAACCTCTTTTGACCCATCCAGGAATAGGAGCATGTTAGTGTGTTGATGTGTGTGAAAAGCAAGTGTGGGGTGAAGATGTTGATGAAATAATATCATGACTAAAATGCTGAATTTGTTGGGAAAGTGTAGACAAAAATATAGGTTTGGGGACGTTGATTTAAATGACGAGTAACTAGGCATCATTCACATAATCGGGTGTTTGTGCCTTGCCAAAGTCAAATAAACTAATAGTCCTAACGAGCTTTGGTATGTGTGCCCGGTGTGGATGCACCTCGAAAAATAGAAAAAACCCGAGGACGGCTAATCACCAAGGTTTCGGCTTTTGTACACCAATGTCATTGTCTTAAAAATAAGTGAAAGAAAAAGAAAAGATAGAAATGATGGAGAAAATATACACTTGTGGGAAGTTGATCAAGGACAAGATTGTGGAGTTAGTTCCATTCCTGGATTAGCATCACATAGCCTAAAAAAAAAAAAACCCCACCTAATCACAACGTTTCTTGGCCTTTTATTTCACAAGACCTTATGACCTATTTGCATGTGTGTAAGACTTAGTAATCTAGATTGGATATGCTCTTGATCATCTTGACTTCTTCATTTTTACATTTCATGCATGCTTTCAAGTTAAGTACGATTGTCTTTCCATGCCTTCACTTGTTTGACGCATGATTGCTTGTCCATTACCATGAAACATGACTATGAAGGTGATCTAATATTAGAAGCACAACTCCAAAAAGATTTTGCCATTTTTCTGCATGCATAAATCATGTCATCTCTTAGTCTATAGTTGAGAATTTGCTCGGGGACGAGCAAACCTTAAGTATGGGGTATTTTTGATAACACGATTTATGACTTAGGATTAGAAACTTATTTAGATAGATTCCTCACTCATTCATGCATGGTTTAGCACTAGTTCACGACGTTTGCACTCAATTCACGTATTTTGTCGAGATAGACGTCTACACGGACTTTTGCATTGCTTTGTAGGTATTTTGGGAGATTTAGGAGCTTAATCGATACGTTTGAGGATCGTTCATCAAGATGACACACCCTCAGACTCATTAGGATGCAAGCTAGAGGCTAAGGAAGACCCATGAGACCTTGTTGGTGCAATCCATGCACCAAATCGTGACTCAATGATCCAAAGAAAGCTGAACACCAAAACCACGGTCACTGAAGGTCCACGGCCGTGGTTTTTGCCAGACGGTTGTGACAGCTGTGCCACGATCTCATGGCCAACTCTAGCAAGGTTGTAGTATAAAAGTGGTCCTGCAAGGCTGAGAGAAGGACAACTCCCATCACTACCATTCTCTCCCACACTCTCAACAAGAAGATTCTCTCAAGGGAAGCTTGGAGGAGAGCTACCATAGGAGGAGGAAGAAGAGCTCCATTGGAGAAGAAGAGAAGAACACACCATTGCTAGTCTTTGATAGGTTTTCGTAGTGAAGATTTTCGGAATCGTTCTCTAGGGTTTTAAGAATCGATTAAACCTTCTTTTGAAGGGTTGTGAGTCTTTCTAATCTCATTTTCAGCTTGGTTTTTATTGCTTCACTTGTTCATCTCTTTCTCTTCATTATCTTGCAAATGGAAGCCATGATTTTATGTTTGATGATTTCGATTGTGATGATGTATGTTGTAGGCTAAATAGATGCGATTCTAGGGTAAGAAAAGAATGGTTATGGCTAGGACTATGATAGGACGGACTTAGATTTGCCTTTGGATGATTCATCTATATGTAATGAACCACTATTGGAGTCCACGGTTTGTTCTTGCCAGTCCACGGCCGTGGAAGGGTAGAACACCCCGTGGTTTGCCTTGTTCGTTTGATTTGATGGATCTAAGTTCTAGATTGTTAGAATGTTGAAATCCTAGTGTTTGTTGAGTTAAATCTATCCTAGGGTGACCTAGTGTTAGCAACTAAGTGTTAGAAGAGACCTACCCGGTGATTCTTACTCTTAGATTTCGAAGATGATGAATTCTAGGTAGTGGTGAGCCTCATAAGCCGCCATTGGACTAAGTGTGCTAGGATAGTTGTTTAAGACTTACCCTTCCAAGACCTACCCGGTGAGGATAGGTTAGACCCTTAGGCGACAATCCGGTTTGTGTAGAATTCCATTTCCTAGACTCTTTGAGACTTACCCGGTGATGAAACCTTAGGATTGGACTAGTGGACCATGAGACCTACCCGGTGATTGATCCCAATCTAGAAACACTCACTCCCCAACATATTGTAGTTAATCCAAGGAATGACTAGATAGCTTGAGTCCTATGCCATAACCGGAATTTCCAACCCCTAGAATCCGCTTTTCTCTCTTTGATTGTCTATTTCCTATTTGCTTGTTTATTCGTTTTGTTAGCTTAGTTGTTAGTTGATTCCGCATGATTTGTGATCCTAGATTGATCACCTTAAAACCAAACCAAAAACATTGAGATTTTCATTTCTTTATTTCTTCCCCTTTTCTTGGCCTAGATCTTACTAAACTTAGTCACTAATCGATTCAATCTCGCCTCAGTCTTTGTGTTCGACCTCAGAATAATATCCCTAATACAAACGTCCTGTACACTGCGGGTTCACTAGGAGTTAGAAGAAATATAACGAGTTATAAATTTAAGACTTATTGCGTGCACACGTTCTTAGCGTGACACACCTCTCAGACGCTCCCTGCGCCACCGCACCGACGCCACCACCACAACTTCTGACGCCCTTGCGCCACCCTCTCCCCGCTGACAACCATCACCACCCTCGATCTCTCAAACCATCACCCTACTACACTCCCCACCACCAACACTCTCCTCCCTCCACTCTTCACTACCTCCGACGACATCTCCACCAACCAGACGCCACAGGAAAGCTCCCCAGCTCCACCACCTGCGAAGCTGCCTAGAATCGCCCACCTTCTGCTCTCCCGCCCCTACTCCTGCAAGAATCCGCACCTGCGCCTCACCGCCCTTGCACATCTCACAACCGCCCCTATGGAAATAGCAACACAAGGTTCGTTTTCTCTCTCTGTTTTTGAACTTACTGATTCCTTTGCTCAAATCTTTGAAAGAAATGGAACCCAAAGGTAATATATGATGTCAGAGGTTGAGAAGACTCGCTACAGGATTGTGCAAGATCGGGTTGTGTATGCAACTCGGTTTTTGCACATCCTGACATTGGAGAAGTTGGGCATGTTGGAGAGAATGCAATCCTTTCTCACCAACACTGGGCTCGGGGACTTTCTAAAAAGAGAGCTCACACATATCCCGAGCTCAACAGACATTTCATCGCCACCTTCAACATGGAGAAGGAGGATCACGTGTGTGTCGGACTTTCGTTCAAGTTCAACAACAAGAAGTACACACTTGACTACCTCCAGCTGCAGGAGGCTTTTTGGGTGACTCTCAACCCCTCCGAGAATTGGTGGGAGCCCATTCCTACACCGGACTTGTGTGAGTTTTGGCAGGCGGCCACCAGCTCCGAGTTTCATGCCAGGGGTGAGTATTCCAACAAACTCACTCACCACTGCTTGAGACTCCTCTCGAAGATCATCATGAGTGTCTTTTGTGGACACAAGGAGGAGAACAAGGTCGCTCTTAAGGACCTTCCATTGCTCTATGCCTGCCTACCGATGAGTGAGAAGGTGTCAGATTGGCCATTCCTCTTCCTTACCGCTTTGAAGCGGATTAGGAAGAACGAGCCACGGGATATTGTTGGCAGTGGGGTGATCTCCTTGACAGCCGAGCAGGTGATGGACTTTTCGGACCTTGAGGATAGATGGCGGTCCCATTCTATACGGAAGGTATGCTTTGAAGGTGCAAGCTCCTCAAGCGGGACGGGGAGAACCTATTTTGGCTTTCCTTTGCAGATGGGAGCCACATCACATACCTTCGACGGCCGCTTCTCTTTGGAGATAAGCTCTCTGAGCTGTACATCCCGGTTGATCCATTTGTGTCGGGGCGGCCTCAGGTGGCCATTGTGGAGAGACATGTTGCGAGCTCTAGCCGGGCTCCTTATGAGGAGCATATGCTCATAACAGACGATGAGGAGATGCCTACTGCAGCGGGTGATGATGGTCCCGAGCTTAGGAGCCTCCAAGCTCAGATGGCTTCCTTGACCACTCAGCACCAGGCTTGGCAGACCGAGTACAAGTGGACCATGTTGGAGCAGTAACAGACTTGGCAATCCAGCTTGGCCACGTCCATGACCGCGCACTTTGATCAACGTCAGGATGCTTGATAGGCGGCCCAGCAGCAACAACTAGAGGTTCAACAGTTGGCTTGGAAAGCCAACTTTGAGACCTCATTTGGCAACTAGATGGATACTCAGCAGTCCCGCATCGATGAGATCTACCGCCGGCAGGAGCATTTCATCCGCCACTTGCCATATCCCCCAGAGGAGGGTCTGGATGGTCCAGTTGGACCATCCCACTAGTGGGTATTGTCTCTTTCCCTTCTCCACATATAATCTTTGCTTTCATTTTCCACTTTGAAGGCAAAGTGTGCTTCAAGTATGAGGGAGGGAATCTTGCATGTATAGATTGTTTGAGTTGTTTGAGGTGTATTTGTTTTGAGCTTTCATGAGTCGTAATTCAGTTTACTAAAAAAAAAGAAAAAAAAGCAAAATAAATTGAAAAAGGCATGAAAAATCCTTGGACAAACCGAAAACCCAAAAGGGCGGTTTAGGCAAAAAGAAGGTAGTCCGACCAACATTAGGTTGGTGCAAAAATGGACTTGAGGGATGTGAGAAATAAGTGAGATCATCAAGAAAAGAAGAAGAGTGGCAAGGTGAAAACCCGAAAGGGCGCCTTGGCAAAATGAGCGACACCGAGTGTAGGTTCTCCATCCGATATTTGGCGGCATAAGAAGGGGAGTCATAAGGAGGTTGTCCGGGTAGGTCACTCTTGGAGCGAAAAGGATGGTAGTTTTCTCACTTTCTTTTTTCTTTCTTTCTTGGTTTTACTTTCGGTTTCCTTGTCTATTTTACTACACCTTGCTTCCTGAGGCCTTGTGTTGATGAAAATGTTGTCATATGTGTTACTCGGGACGAGTAAAAGGTCTAAGTATAGGGGAGTTTGATAGGTGATGGAATCACTATGAGTTAGGTTAAGTTGTAGAGTCTCTTCATTGTATTAGAGTCGGTTTGTGCTACTAACTTCTTAATCCAGAAGAAGAAGTAAAAAAGAAACTAAAAGAGAAGTTAGAAGCACTTGGGAGTTGATGATAATTCACGAAGACAAGCTTCTGGTGTCACACCGACCCCGCCCCTGCGGTGACACTTCACTCCGGAACGCAACCAGGGTCTTCGCCTGCGCCAAGAACGAGCAAGTCACTGCACCTGCGGCCACCCCTGGACGCCCCTGCAGTGACTCACCTTGAAGAAGCGAAGCCTGCGCCCCAACTCCCCTGCCTGCGGACCAACCTGCAGAGCTGTGAAGCCAAAGAGCTAGTGTCACCGCCCTTACGGTGACATTGGGCTTCCCCTGCGGCTCGATATCAAAAGCGACAAAAAGATGAAGAGTCAGATGTTTGAAGAGCATTAAAAATACGCCCCTGTGGAACTTCCAGGCCGCCCCTGCGGCCATGAAGAACACCAAGCGTTTTGGCCTAAACCTCCCATGCAGCCCTGAAGCCCGCCCCTGCGGTTTAGCGATAGAGACATTACTCCGGTTGTTTGCACCACCTTTATGGCATTAAAGGTGGCTGTTTAGGCCGGCCATTTACTCCCATTTAGTGCCAAAACTAGTATAAATAGGTCCATGGGTGATTATTAGAATCATCCAGCATTTCCCATATTATTCTCTCTTTTCTCTTGTTTTCTTTGTGTAATGAGTTTCTAATCTCCTTGCTACATTGGGTTGTTTCGAAGCTGTATTACTGCTTTGGTTGTAAATCCCTTTCAATATAAGTACCATTCAGTATATGTTTTGTATTCCTTGAGCTTTACTTGTCTAATTGCATGTTTCTTACCACTTAGCTTGATCACCTTAGTGTTTAATTGCATGCAAAGAACTAGGATTAATAGATTCCGGGTTCGGGTCTTTAATCTAGTAGACAAGCTTTAGGTAAAAGCTAGTTGTGATTACTTAAAGGAAAAGGAATAAAAATATAAAGAAAAGTCTAATGGTTTTATTCTTCTCTTTATATCTCTTTGTCTTTGTTTGAAAGATAACTTGTGAATTGTTCTTGTAGGTTTACGAAACATTAACTTGTTAAGTTGTGTTGATGCCGGGTGGCTCAACACATACATATGATCAAGACGAGAACATTGCTATAAAACTTATAAAAGGAACCAACCAAAGTAGCATTGCATGCTAAGATCCAACCTAGTGTAGTCTTTTTCCCATCAATCTATTCACCCCTTTATTTGTTTCTTATGCTTTTGTCTTGTTACAATCCAAACCCCCCTTACTTGCTTATATAATTAATAATTTAATTTAATCGGAACATCAACTTAACTCTCTTGGGTTCGACCCTTACTTAATCACTATACTTGCGTTAGTGTTGAGTTAGGAAATTACTTTGATAGGATATAAACGAGTTAAGAAAATATCCTTGTCAGACATCCATCCAATGATGTCTCTACGTTTTCATACCAATACTCTCTAGCAATCGTAAATCATCAATCATACATCAGGCGCGAGTGTTCCTGGCTTCTCTTAAGCCTTAAGAACCTTAGCCATCCTCTTTGGTGTAACTAACACGGAAATCACCTTTTACAACACAACGGAACTGGTGATGCCGAAGGATATGGAACGCATCTTTCTTTCTTCGCCACTTCTATTACACGCTCGACGTCTTCTCAAGCTCGTTGCTTCATTGAGGTGCAACTTGAAGCATCCACTTGGGTACTCCACAATCTAATTAGGGTATCTATCTCGTTCCTTAATGCGATCCACATGTCGCCGACAGCCTTGGAAATTACATTCTCAACATCTTTCATAACTTGGTCTTCCGCCTGTTGCAACTCAGCAATGAGGACTTAACCCCGACCTCTTGCGATAGGAGGTCCACCAACTCGTTCACGACTTATGATTACCGGAGATTAGGGGTGAACATCTCCGGATATCCGATCCGACAAACTTTAACAAGTCCGATCCGAGAACACCCGGATATCCGACAGTTTTATCTAGACGGATATCCGATATGACTTTTTCCTCTAAACCCCGACCCGTATCCGATCAGATGAGCCGTAAAATATGCCCGGGTCGGATCGGACTCGGATCACCAATTGTCGGATATCTTCAGATTTGGATTTTTCCGGATCGGATCATCGGATTAGCGGATCAGATTAGTCGCATCGGAAATTTTTGCTAACCCGTACCGGAGATAGAGGTGGTCTACCTCTTCCGCGTCCTATAGCAGATGTTGCTCTAGTCTGAGCCATCAGCGAAAATATCATAGCTACGTACAGCAACACATAATGCATATATATATATATATATATATATATATATATATATATATATATATATATATATATATATATTGTTGAGATCCTCAAAAGGGTGATGGCTTCCCGTACACACTATCCAAAAACAGTTGTACACTTTCCAAACCAAGATCCTTTTGAAAAGTCAAACCCCTTTCGGGTTATGTTTATTTTATGTATTCGACCTTTATCGCAGATTGTAAGTACCATTGTTGTCAACCTAAGGCTCTGATACTAACTTTGTAACATGCCAAATCCGTGAGACTCGGGGCGCTACTGGGCTAGGATCTCACAGTGGATCCTCACCCTATCTTGACAACAAATTCACTAGATCTTACAACAAGGCACGGTGATGACATGATTTATGACACTAGTTTAGGCACTCTTTTAGGTAGTTTTCCTTTCCATTCATGCATGTTTCCGCATTAGTTCGTGACGTTTACGCGTAATTCATGCATATTGTCGGAATAGACGTCTACACGGACTTTTGTCGGTTTTGTAGGTATTTTGGGGAGCTTTTGGACTTAATCGATACAATCGAGGATCATTCCTCGTGATGGCACACTTCTGGACTCGTTAATGAGCAAGCTAGGAGCAAAGAAGAACACATGGGACCTTGTTGGTGCATGCCTTGCACCAACTCGTGACTTAATGATCCAAGGAAGGCTGAGGCACCAAAACCACAGTCATTGGGACTTCCACGGGCGTGGAAATAGGCCGTGGTTTATGTCCGGACCACCCTGACACGTGTCCCACGATCTCTTTGGCCGACTCTTGCTCTTGGCGTGGAAATAGACCGTGGTTTATGTCTGGACCACCCTGACACGTGTCCCACGATCTCTTTGGCCGACTCTTGCTCTTGGTGGGGTATTTAAGTGATCTTTGCAGGCTGTGATGGAGAAGATCTCTCTCTTCCCTTTTTGACCTAGCTTCTTCCCCAAAACACTTCTCCATTGTAGCCTCTGTTCCAAGCACCCATTGTGGGTGTTCATGGAAGATATTAGTGTAGATTTTTGTTTTAAAGTGAGATGAGAGTGGTTTTGAGTGAGATTTTCATTGTTGACAACTTGGAGCAACTCTTGGAGCCCTTGTAAGATTTGGTAACTTCTATTCTAGCTTTTAATGTCTTTTCTTTGGATTATTCTTCATTATCTAGCCATGACTTGTAAGGATGCTCTATTTGTGAAGTTTGATCTTGAAATGTATGTTGTTGGCTGAATAGTTGTCATTCTAGGGTGAAGGAATGATGTTTATGCTTTGGACTATGATTGTATGGTCTTCCATGTTAGCTTAGGATCGATTTGTGTTCAAAAGCCCGACTCAGTGTAGAATCACGGCTTGTTCTTCATGATTCCACGGCCGTGGTTTTCATGATCCACCCGTAATTTTCTATGTTGTGCTTGTATTGATGAATCTGGATGTTAGAATGTAGATGTGTTGAAATCCTAGTGTTTGTTGAACCTAATCTAGCTTAGGGTGACCTAATGTTAGCAACCTTTTTGAGGGATGAGACTTACCCGGTAATTCCCTCTCTTAGATGCATAAGATGATGAACTTTAGGTAGTAGTGAGCCAAAAAAGCCGCTATTGGATTGAGTGTGCTCGGATCGTTGCCTAAGACTTACCCATTCCGAGACTTACCTGGTAAGGAGGGGTTGGACCTTTAGGTAGTGGCCGGTTTGTGTAGAATTCCCGTCCTTAGGTTCCTTGAGACTTACCCGGTAATAGGACCTTAGGTGCGAGACTAGTGGAGCTTGAGACTTACCCGGTAATTGCTCCCATTAGAGAAACACCCAACTTCAAACAACCACAACCTTCCTTTGATCTTTAGAAGCACGACTCCATTGTCATAATCGGAATTCCGAATCTCTAGAATCCACTTTCTTACCTCTTATCTCTTATCTTGGTGTGTGTGTGTTTGCTTGTTTGTTTGTGTTGATATATTTGTGATCCTTGTTTGATCACCAAACACCAACCAAAAACATTGTGTTTTGCACTTTCTTTATTCCTCATCTCATCTTAGTTTAGATTTACACTATCTTTCATCATTGAATGACTTGATTTCACCTCAGTCCTTGTGTTCGACCTCAGAATACTTTCCTTTCTACAAAACGATCCGTACACTGCGGGTTTCCCTAGGTAGTTTAGGATTTTATACCGAGTTTATAAATGTAAAGCTTTTTGTGCTACCAAACTAGCGTAACACACGGATAGATTAAAACCAAAAGATCAAGTTGGATAAATATATACAACAAAGGTTTACAAAAGCACCGTTGAGTACAAATCAACAATCCATACATATATAAAATATCCCATAATCCCTCGCATTATCCTAGTGTACGGAAGCCCTCAGCGGATCACTCATCTGGCTCACTCAACAGTCCTCCTCACCTGCAGATCATCTACAACACGGTATAAACCGTTAGCTAACCATTCATATATAAGATAATGCATATGCACAAACACAGGTCATGGAATCATAAACACATAATCATGCTATCACACATTTACCCGTTTGATTATCTTTATAACGTCATGCACTCAAGGTATATATATATATATAGATGAAAACATGTGACACGAGGAATATATCATCCTCTCCTCTGGGTATCATATCCATCTGGGGTAGTATCGGCTCACTTCCCGTGTACCCTAAGGGAGTGGTGAAGTGTCCATCTCGTATACCAGTAATGGTCTGACCACAAAGAACCTCCCAGACTCCTTACGGGATGAAAGGGAAAGGTTATCACTGCCACTGCAAGGGGGCTATCCAATAAATCATAGGCCGGTAATAATCAATATTGCATGCTATCAAGCTTATATCAAATACCACTCATGCATACATCCAATATAAGTATGTTAGCTAAGTATGTCCTACAGACTTACCTGAACCTCAAGATAACCTCAACCACGATCAACTCCGATCCGTAGGATAACACTGCCTAATAACAAGGCATAAAGAGATATCAAATCTCCTATCAATCAAAGGGTCACACCTAGACCCAAGGGATCCATAAGGATCATAATCAACCTATAAGCCTCACAACCAACTAAGACTCAATATCTCAACATAACTCATAATTCCTCAAATCTCAAGGTAGAATCTAATCAAAATTCCTCAATCTGAATTCTAATCCTAATTTAATTAATTAATCTTTAATTAATTAATTAAATTTCGCCAGAATGATGTTTTGCCTGCAGGCAATTTTTAAACCCACCTGTCATCAAATTTTATCAAGCAAACAACCCATAAACATCAGAATAAGATAACGACCATAATGGAATTTCAAATTATCCATTTTTACAAGCCTAAGGTCCATTTAGGCAAAATCGTAGTACGAAAAACGAATAAATTCGTAACTTATTCGTCACTAACCCGATTGACGATCTCAAAGAATTTCGGAATCACAACAACGTAGGCTATGCATGGACATCATCAAATACACCGGAATATGAGTGACGGAAGCGGCCTAGAGACATATATGCTCGACCAGATATTCATATGCTCCGAAATAAAGAAATTCGGTACCAATATCAAGAGAATGAAGAGAAGAATCTAGAAACTCAAACGGAATTGAAATCGGATTAGAAACGGAGAGTAGATTTGAGTTTGAAGGTTGAGAGAAATCAGAGCTTTTACAAGGAAACGTGAAAGGAAATGATTTAATAAACGGTTTTCCGCTATTTATAGCGAAGACGATAATTATCCTTTAGTGAAGTCGATATATATCCTTTAACCGATCTAAAGGCGGGTTAAAATCCTTCTCCAAACTTCTCAAAATTGGAATAATAAATTTGGAATATCGTAGGGATAATTATTTCACAACTGCCTTGGAAAACGTGTATCCCTAAGCCGTCTTTCTTAGCCGTTACGAAACAAAATAGCGACTCTTTTGGCCGTTTTGCCTTTCCATGTTATTTCATATCTAGGGCATGTCCAGTGTTCTAATCATTTCTCACAACTGCATTTTTATTAATTGGAGCTCTAAAATGCTTCAAATAACACCGGAGGGTAAAAATAATTATCCGGAGGAAAAACTGAAAAAATTCCCATAAGCCCAAAATTGCACCAAGAACATAACGGTGGAACTTATACTCATCACTTACGCAATCTTCGCGTGTTATGGGTCAATTACTATCAATGATTAAGTTAATAAACATTAATTACAATTCAAAAATTCGAGCTCTTACAAATATTTATTTGTGCCTTGTTGCAAGATTCGGTGAAGTTGTTGTCACGATATGATCTAGACCCATTGCGGGGTTAGACACAGAGACACCCTAGTCACTAACAATTATCAAAAACTCCTAATAGAGGACGGTAGTGTCATAATTACGGAGGGTATGATCATATGTGAGCCTAGTGTAATAGGTCACTAGTGACCTGCATCACATGCGGCAAGTCAGGTCATAAAGTTGTATATTGCCGACAAGAAAGGCGATATCACAACAGCGTTTTTCCCTATCAATGTTGTAGTAGATGGACAAAGACCTCCCTAGTATCAGGCTCAGGGTCAGCTGTAGCGGGTCTCGAGCTATCCTCCTTAGGGTTCCGTTCAAGGATAAGGTAGAGGCAAATTACGTGGTTGCGGTTTAGCTGACACATGAGGTGATCAGGCTAGAGTGTTTGAGCCGAGGAATGCAAATGAGCAAACAACAATAGCGACCACAAGTATCATTCAGAATAATGACTTACCTATTAGAGTACTTTTTGATATGGGTTCTACGCATTATTTTATTTCTGATGTGTGCATTAATAGATTAGCCTTAGATACAATAGAAGCGAAACCCTTCATTATAGGGTTACCCGATGGGGGTAAGGTTAGAGCTAACCGGGAGGTTCACGATTGTCCCATTTGTTTTGGATATCGTGATTGGCTAGCAGATTTCTTCGTCATCTACTTGATTCATGAGGAAGTCATTTTGGGGATGGATTGGATGGATCGGCATAGAGAAGTTCTAGACATCGTTAAGAGGGCCATGACAATGACGACTCAGCTAGGTCACATAGAGATTTTCCGAGGATGCGACCTCAGAAAGACCGGTACAATCATTAGTGTAGTGCGAGCTGCGAGACTTATGGGGTAGGGTTGTCAAGCCTTTTGGTGTTATGCCATGAAGTATAGCGACAGTCTGAACGAGCTCATAGATGTATTCAGTGAGCCATCCAGTTTGCCACCGCAGAGGAGCATAGATTTCAGTATTGAGTTAGAGCCCGGGACGAGACCGATCTCAAAGGCACCATACAGTATGGTGTCTATCGAAGTGCTTGAGATAAAGAAGCAACTCGAGGAGTTAGCTAAGAAGGGCTTCATCCGCCCTAGTGTATCTCTCTGGGGTGCACCGATACTCTTCGTCCGGAAGAAAGACACGCCGATGAGACTGTGTATCGACTACCGTGAGTTAAATAAGGTGACCATCAAGAACAAGTACCCGTTTCCCTATATCAATAATTTGTTAGATCAGCTACATGGAGCTACGGTGTTCTTGCGGATTGATATGAGGTCAGGATATCACCTGCTAAGGGTGAGAGAGCAGGATGTACCTAAGACGGCATTTCGGACCAGGTATGGCCACTACGAGTTTGTGGTGATTCCATTCAGGCTCACAAATGTGCCCGCCGTCTTCATAGAGTTGATGAATGGCATCTTCATTGACTTCCTAGACCAGTTTGTGGTGGTCTTCATTGACGACATCCTAGTGTACTCTAGGAGTAGAGAAGAGCATTAAGGAACTTGAGGATGATGCTCCGAGTCTTACAGGATAGAGAGAGGTACGCTAAGCTGTCTAAGTGTGAGTTTTGGATGACTGAAGTGGCCTTTCTTGGGCACATAGATTCCACCGAGGGGATCAAGGTAAATCCGGCAAAGATAGAGTTTGTTGCATCATGGAAGGCTCCTAGTAATGTCAAGGAGGTACACAACATTCTAGGCTTGACTTCCGCTCTTATTGAGGTCAATCCGGCAAAGATAGGGTTTTCCATGATCGCCCGACCACTTACTTCCTTATTGAGGAAGTCTACCAGATTTGTATGGTCGGAGACGTGCCTGGTGAGTTTCGAGGAGCTGAAGAGGAGGTTGACTTTCACTCCTATTCTAGCACAACATGAGGGCATTGAGGATTTTGTGGATTAGACTGATACATCCAAGATGGGCTTAGGATGTGTTTTGATGCAGTAAGGTAGGGTTATTGTATACGCGTCGAGGCAACTAAACACGTATGAGGAGAACTACCCGACACATGGCCTCAAGTTAACTTCGGTGATACATGATCTAAAGAACTGGCGGCATCATCTGTATGGAACTACGTGACATATCTTCACAAAGAATAAGAATCTGAAGTACATATTCACTCAACGATAGTTGAATAACTGCAAAAGGAGATTGCTTGAGCTGATCAAGGATTTTGATCTTCATATATTATACCATCCGTGGAAGGCGAATGTCGTCAATACCCTTAGCAGGAAGACATCTCGAGAGAAGGCGATAGCTTGACTGACGGCTCAACCTCAAATATAGAGAGATCTAGCATAGCTAGAGTTAGATAACCAATTTCCGGATGTGGACAACCTCCAGTCCACCTTGGAGATGCTACCTGATCTGTTGGGAGAGATCCAAAAGAAGCAGGAGAGCTACCAGAAACTAACGAGGATCCTAGATAGGATGTCTTGAGGCGAGCCACCACAGTTCACCATAGGTGCCGATGGGTTGATATGACACTAGGAGCGCATAAGTGTGCCTTAAGACAGGGAGTTGAGGAAAAGGATTTTACAAGAGGCTCATACTACATCTTACTCATTACACCAAGGTGCGAGTAAGATGTATCAGAACGTGAGACATTCTTTCTACTAAGGTGGGCTGAAGCCCGATATGGCTACCGGTACCATAGTGGAAGTGGAAGGACATCTCCATGGATTTCGTCACCAGTTTGAGACCGAGTAGGAGGCTTCGATGCTATTTCAGTTATGGTAGACCGACTAACGAAGACAGCACGTTTCATTCCTATTAAAGAAACGTGGCCTGTGAGTTGGCTAACTAAGGAGTTCACTAGGTAGATAGTGAGATTTCACGGGGTACCGAGGACCATCGCCTCGGATAGAGATGGACGGTTCACCTCGATGTTTTTGCAGCAAGATCACGCCAAATTTGGTACGAGCCTTCATTTCACGACAACTTATCATCCTAAGACGGACGGTCAGTCTAAGAGGACTATATAGACCATTAAGGATATGTTGAGAGCCAGTGTGCTAAACTAGCGACAGGTGTGGCCAAATCACCTCCATTTGGTTGAGTTTTCATACAACAATAGTTGGCATGCGTCGATTAGGTTGGCTCCTTATGAGCCGTTGTATAGGCGGCGATTCCGTACACCTCTATGATGGGAAAAGCCGAGTAGTGCCAGTGGAGAAGCTCCTGGTCAGATATAGGACGACATGTATCAAGCAGCGTTGATCCGAGAGCGGATGCTGACCATGCAGAGTCGCCAAACTTCTTATGTTAATAAGAGGCGTAAGCCTCTAGAGTTCAGAGTGAGAGCTTAGTTGTGGTTGCGAGTATCACCGACATGAGGTGTCCAACATTTCGGCCTTAAGGGGAAGTAAAGTTCCCGATATCTCAAAACTTTTGAGATTCTTGAGCGAGTTGGAGAGGTGGCATAAAGACTCGCGTTGCCACTAATATTAGAGGGTGCTCACCCGGTCTTCCACATGTCTCATTTGCAAGAGTACATACCAGAACCAAGCCACATTGTTAGTCATTAGGATCTGGTGGTCGAGCCGGACCACACATTTTGTAAGAGCCTTAGTCTTTTAGGTCAGCCGCCCCTGGGGCTCCGTGGACCGTCCCAACGGCCCTGTTGACCGCCCTTGCGAATCACCCCCTGTGGTTACTTGTGACTGCAGCCGTCTTTGTTGACTCTTGACACGTGCTTTACCTTGGCTTTCTTTATAAGCCTTCATTCGCTTCGGATGAAGGGTTTCCTTTATTCTCTCGGCTTCTTCTCCTCACATTCTTCTTCTCCTCCTCTTCTTTGGATCTTCTTCTTGGCTTTTCCTTTGATCTTGCAAAAGTGATTGAGTTGAGTGTTGATGATGATGATGATGATGAGTTGTTGATGTTGAGCTATGGAGAGCCAGCTGAGTGTGGGGTTGATCTTTCCCTCTGTTAGTTCCAGTTTTGGTAAGCTTCTCTCTTTCTTCCTTTTTCTTTCTTCTTTCTTCTTCTTTCCTCATCCTTGGTGACGAATTCCCACAAGCTTGATCTTGTGGTAGTCTTCTTAGACATGTATTGATGTATGTATGTATATATATGTGTATGGTTGATTATTGGATGGTGAAGAAGTGAAGAAGGTTGAGTGAAAGATCGAAGAGAGGAAAGAGATTACCTTCTGCACAAGCAGCCGCCCCTGCGCCACCAAGGAGCTGCCCTTATGCCTGGTGTGCCGCCACCCCTACGTGAGTGAGCCGCCTCTCTTGCGCCTCCTGGTACTTCGCCCTTGCGCCTTCTTGTCACGCAAGTACGTCTTGTGCTGGACCTACCCAAGGTGCTATTGATACTTTCCTTTCCTAGTAAGAGTGGGTTAGTAGCATGTTATGTTTGAGTATGAGATTAGGATGATGATGATCATGGTATCGATATATGCCGGTTATGGCTTTGAGGTTTAGTAGGTTGTGAGGCTTATTTGTTGATTATGATCCTTATGGATCCCTTGGGTCTAGGTGTGACCCCTTTGATTGATAGGAGATTTGATATCTCTTTATGCCTTGTTATTAGGCAGTGCTATCCTCCGAATTAGAGTGGATCGTGGTTGAGGTTATTCTGAGGTTGAGGTAAGTCCGTAGGACTTACTTAGCTACCATCCCTATATTGGATGTATGCATGAGTGGTGTTTATATATACTTGATAGCATGCGTTATTGATTATTACCAACATATGGTTTATTGGATAGCCCCCTTGCAGTGGTAGTGATAACCTTTCCCTTACATCCTGTAAGGAGTCTGGGAGGTTCTCCGTGGTCAGGCCAGTACTAGTATACGAGATGGACACTTCACCACTCCCTTAGGGTACACGGGACGTGTGCCGATACTACTCCAGATGGCTATGGTACCCAAAGGCGAGGATTATATATTCCTCGTGTCACATATTTCATCTATATATATATATACCTTGAGTGTATGACGATATAAAGATAATTAAACGGGTAAATGTTTGACAGCATGATTATGTGTTTATCATTCCATGACATGTGTATGTTCTTATGCATTAGGATTGTGTGAGGGAGGACTGTAGAGTGAGCAAAATAGGTGATCCGCCGAGGGCTTCCGTACACTAGGATTGTGTGAGGGATTATGGGATATTTTGTATATGTATGGATTGTTGTTTTGTACTCAGCGGTGTTTTTGTAGAACTTGTCTTTGTATATATTTATATAGTTTGATGTTTTGGTTTTAATCTATTTGTGCCTTATTGTAAGATCCATTGAACTTGTTGATAGGCTAGGGTCAAGATCTATTGTGAGATCCTAGCCCAGTAGCTCCCCGAGTCCCGCGGCTTTGGGATGTTACAAAGTTGGTATCAGAGTCTTAGGTTGACAACAATGACACTTGCAATCTACAATTAAGGTCGAATAGATAAATAAATAGAACCCGAAAGGGGTTTGACTTTTGAAAAGAATTTTTGTTTTGAAATAAGTACAACTATTTTGGGATAGTGTGTACGGGAAACCATCACCCTTCTGAGGATCTCGACAATATATATATATATATATATATAGATATGTATTATGTGATGTTGTGTTTGCATGTGACCTGAAGTATTATATATATATATATATACATATATATATACATATATATATTTATACATATGGTATATATATAGCCTTATAAATTAGGTGTGCATACCCCGCATATGGCTCAGACTAGATCGATGTCTACAGTTGGACGAGGTAGGGGTAGATCCCCTCTTCCTCCAGTAGTGATAGGCTAGGGACATATTCCCATTGTTGACCCGCCTATAGCGGAGGATGTACATGAAGAGTGATTACATGATTTATGGCACTAGTTTAGGCACTCTTTTAGATAGTTTTCCTTTCCATTCATGCATGTTTCCGCATTAGTTTGTGACGTTTACGCTTAATTCATGCATATTGTCGAAATAGACGTCTACACGAACTCTTGTCGGTTTTGTAGGTATTTTGGGGAGCTTTTGGAACTTAATCGATACATTCGAGAATCATTCCTTGTGGTGGCACACTTCTAGACTAATTAAGGAGCAAGATAGAAGCAAAGGAGAACACATAGGACCTTATTGATGCATGCCTTGCACCAACTCATGACTTGGTGATCCAAGGAGAGTTTCTGTTGAAGAAAATCGACCTAACACTCAGGAAAATCGGACGATTTTTCTGTCTGGGTCGATTTTTTGGCCCCTGACAGCTTTGACACGTGTCCCACGATCTCTTTGTCCGACCCTTGCTTCTTGGTGGAGTATTTAAGTGGTCCTGCATGCTGATTTGAGGATCCTTCTCCTTCCTTTTGGACCCTTCTCCTCTAGCATCTTCCCCAACACTCTTCCATAGTAGCCTCTCTTCAAGGCACCCTTGTGGGTGTTCTTGAGAGAGATTAATGTAGATTTTAGTTTTGTAGTGAGATTTGAGTGGTTTTGAGTGAGGTTTCCATTGTCGACAACTTGGAGCAGCTCTTGGAGCCTTTGTAATAGGGCTGTTAAAACGGTTCTTAAACAATGATTTTTTAGGAACCGGGGACCGAAACATTTTATTTATGCGGTTCGGTTCTTATACTTGTAACAGGCGGAACCGTTTAGAACCGGACAAATTAAGGAACCAAACCATTTTAGGTATACGGTTCGGTTCTTGTATTTTTTTTATGAGTGGAAACATTTAGAACTGAATTACAAAGGAAGCGTTTTGAACCGAACAAGAACTATTTTACAACTTTCATTTGCTTATGAATTATAGGAGGAAAGTCCAAATACTTTAAATTTGTTAAGAATATAGATATTTTTTAATTTTTACATGTTTTGTCATAATTTTCTCTAATTCTCGATAACTCAAGAATGCCTTATAATAAGTAGTTAAGCGTTGCTACAACGGAAGATAAAATTTAAACTTCAAGTCTATCTCGACGAACTACACCCATTGTCTTATAAATGGGATTATTTCATTTTTTATAGTCTAGTTTAAAGAAACTAACAACAAAATGATTGTAGACAAAGAAATTATGGATTGATGACAAACCAAGTTAAAGAAGTTGTTGAACAACTAGAAAAACCAATTTAGTGAGGAACAAATGAATGTGAGAGAGAAACAGAAGACAATATTATAGTCATTATACCAAAAAAAGAGACCAATACCTTTTACTAGTTTACCTAAAAATATAAACGGTTCCAATCTATTTTGTTTTAAGGAACCGAACTGAACCAAACCTTTTTTATAACGGTTCGGTTTGAAAAAAACCGACAAATAATTAAGAGGAACCGAACCGAACCGTAAAAAACTAGTTCGGTTCCAACGGTTCCATCAGGAATCGGTTCGGATTAACAGCCATACTTTGTAAAACTGGGTAACTTCTATTCTAGCTTTATAATGTCTTTTCTTTGGTTCATTCTTCATTATCTAGATATGACTTGCAAGCATGCTCTATTTATGAAGTTTGATCTAGATTTGTATGTTGTTGGCTGAATATTTGTGATTCTAGGATAATGGATTGATGGTTATGGCTTGGGTGATGATATAATGGACTTGTATGTTAGTTTAGGATGATTCGTATGCACAAAACCTAACCCAGACAGAAAAACCGACTTGTTCATAGGCCAGATCGACTGATTTATCTAATGATCCATCCGATTTTTCTCTCTGTTGTTCTTTAATTGATGAATCTGTATGTTAGAATGTTAGGTTGTTGAAATCCTAGTGTTTGTTAAGGATAATATAGCTTAGGGTGACCTAATGCTAGCAAACTAAGTGAGGAAAGAGACCTACCCGGTGATTTCCAATCTTAGATACCGAAGATGATGAACTCTAGGTAGTAGTGAGCCTCATAAGCGGCTATTGGACTGAGTGTGCGAGGATTGTTGCTTAAGACTTGCCTTTTCCGAGACTTACCCGATAAGGAGTGGTTTGCCCCTTAAGTAGTGTCCGGTTTGTGTAGAATTCCCAACTTTACCTCCTTGAGACTTACCCGATAATAGGACTTTGGTGCGGGATTAGTGGAGCATGAGACTTACCCGGTAATTGCTTCCATTAGAGAAACACCCTTTCCCAACACCGCAGGTTTGTCCTTAGATGTTTAGAAGCTTGAGTCCAATGCCATAACCGGAAATCTTGATCTCTAGAATCCACTTATCTTACCTCTTATCTCCTATCTTGCAATTGTGTGTTTGTTTGCTTTTTTGATTTGCATATTTTGTGATCCTTCTTTGATCACCCCAAAACCAACCAAAAATATTGTGTTTTGCACTTTCTTTATTCCTCATCTCATCTTAGTTTAGATTGCACTATCTTTGATCATTGAATGACTTGATTTCACCTCAGTCCTTGTGTTCGACCTCAGAATACTTTCCTTCCTACATAACGATCCGTACGCTGCGGGTCTCGCAAGGTAGTTTAGGATATTAGATGGAGTTTTTAAATGTAAAGCTTTTTGTGCTACGTCTCTAGCGTAACAAGTTTTTGGCGCCGTTGTCGGGGACTAGGTCTAGATTGAGTCATTTGATTTTGATTGCTTTTAGTGTTCATCTTTCTTGTTACTTTTGATCTTGTGTTGTTTTCATCTTTGCCTTTTCATGTTTGCCATGGACGGATTGTACCTCAAAGATGACCTTGACGACATGGAGTATGAGGGATGGATGGAAAACCATGATCTAGGACCTCTCCATGATGAGTTTGAGTATTGGGTGGAGTTTAATGCCTATCATGAGTCCCATGATCAAGCTCACATAAATACATTGCCTTATGTGGAACCTCACCATCAACCTCACAATGATCGAGTGGAATCAATGCTAGAAGAAATATTGAGGAAGATGATTGATCTAGAGAGTAACCTTTCTTCCCTTTCGAGTTCCAACATGGAGCTTGAAGCGGAAGTGTTACGACAAGAAGAGGTTCACCATGAGGAGATCCAAGAATTGCCCGAATCAACCATGATCATTCAGGAACTTCAATAAGAGTTGGATGAAGTTTGGGAGCAAGTGAGGCTAAGGGATTTGGCCCTGAAGGTTGAAAGAAGATTGAATTTCGAGAGAGAAGAACAAATGAGGAGGGAGATTGAGGAGATTAGGCATGCTCTTATACTAGGAGATCCTACATCATTCAAAGCTTACCTCCACCTCCTTCACCTTTGGAGGAGTGCAATGAAGTACTCTCATCCCCGGACATCCTTGCCATCAACCCCAGAACCACACTTCAAGAGCTCACGAGGGAGAACCCTAAGTTAACTTCAACTCCTTCCAATCCCTCCTTGCTTGCCCATAGTACCCTCGAAGATTGGAGTCCCTTTCCTAAGGAGTCTCCCGTGTTGAATGAAGGAGGCAAGCATGATGGATCCATGATGGTTATGAAGCATTTCAATGAAGAATTCTTTCCAAGAATCGGCTTTCTTCGAATCATAGAGGATGAGGATGGCAAGCATCTCACCGGTGTGACCGTGGAGTACCAATTGTCTAAGTATGGGGTGGCACCTATGGTTGCAACTCCATACTATCATCAAGGGAGCGGTGATGAAGGAGTCTACTACTCACCGGTGAAGAGAGAACTTAAAGCTTATTTAGGCATCAAGTGGCCCTTGCTTGTCATCATGGATGCCAGAAAGCGATGTTTGCTTGTACTCGTCAAGCAAACCATGGTATTCGAGGTGGATTGACACATCCTTGGAGTTTGGTCAAGCTAATGACCTAAAAGAAGCGCTTTTTGGGAGGCAACCCAAGGGTAACAACTCTTTCCCTTTTCTCTTGCGTTTTTGCTTTTGCTTTTATTTTGGTGTGTTTGTTTATTTTGTGTTTGTATGCTACAGTCTAGGTAACAAAGGATTCTTGCAAGGCATGAGGATGATGATGATCCCGCATCAAACGTGGGTGGACCGGACGTGGAACTTGGACGGCTTGCGATTTCAAGCGCGGGTTCCGACACCATAATGAATATCAAGAGCTCTCTACCATGCTTGATCGATCATCTGCACCACCACTCCACATTAGTAAACCAAAATACCGAAAACACCATTTTTACATTGTGAGGACTCTCTTTCACTCTTCTTTACTTAATTTGCACATTGGGGAAAATGTGGTTTTAAGTATGGGGTGGGGCTTTCATGATTCTTAGCATGGCATGATCGCATCTAGGATAGTTTCATTTTGTTGTCACACGTCTCTTTTCATGTTTTGCATTGTACATATTTATCTCGAAAATTCAAAAAAATCAGGAAATTTTAAAAAATTTTGTGCTTCCTAGTTTGGATATGACCCTTATGATGAGATTGTTTTGTGAATTGGCTATGGATGGCCTTGTGTGTTGAATGGATTTATGCATATGTGGACTTGAACTACTTATGTTGAATCCTATGTATGAATTGTGATTATGATGTTTGCTTTGATTGGATTGAGAATTGATAGTCGAAGTTACATGCTAGTTCTTGCAAATCATCTAGGAATGATTAAGGCAATTCATCTCTCTTCTTCTCATCTTGATCATGTTGTTTGAGCACCTCACTCAATTAAAAATTTGACATCTTTTAACCCATCCGGGAATAGGAGCATGCTAGTGTGTTCAGTGTGTGAAAAGCAAGTATGTGGTGGTGAAGTTGGTGTATGAACTTTGTGAATGAAGTGCTGAATTATTTGTGAAAGTGAAGAAAAAAAAAATAGGTTTGGGGACTTTGGTTTTGATGACGAGTAACTCGGCACCATTACTATAATCGGGTGTTTGTGCCTTGCCAAAGTCGGATAAACCGAATGTCCTAACAAGCCTTGGTATGTGTGCCCGGTGTGAGGCACCTCGGAAAAATCCTGAGGTCCACTAATCACCAAGGTTTATGATTTTGTACACCAATGCCATTGTCTCAAAAATAAGTGAAAGAAAATGAAAAAGAAAAGAAAAGAAAGAAAAGATGGAGAAAAATATACACTTGTGGGAAAGTTGATGAAAAATAAAATTGTGGAGTTAGTTCCTTTCCCTGATTAGGATCACATGAACTCAAAAAAAATTCCCACCTATCATCACGTTTCTTGGCCTCTTCTTTCCTAAGTCCTTAAGACCTATTTGCATATGTGTATGACTTAGTGATCTAGATTGGATATTCTCATGATCATCTTGACTTCTTCATTTTCACCTTTCATGCATGCTTTCGAGTTAAGTATGATTGCCTTTCCGTGCCTTCATTAATTTAATACATGATTGCTTGTTCATTGCCATGAAACATAACCATGAAGGTGATCCATCTTTAGAAGCACAATTGCAAAAATATTTTTGGTTTTGCAGCATTCATAAATCATGTCATCTCGTAAGCCTATAATTGAACCTTGCTCGGGGACGAGCAAGTGGCAAGTATTGGGTACTTTGATTACATGATTTATGGCACTAGTTTAGACACTCTTTTAGATATTTTTCCTTTCCATTCATGCATGTTTTCGCATTAGTTTGTGACGTTTACACTTAATTCATGCATATTGTCGAAATAGACATCTACACGAACTCTTGTCGGTTTTGTAGGTATTTTGGGGAGCTTTTAGAACTTAATCGATACATTCGAGGATCATTCCTTGTGGTGGCACACTTCCAGACTCATTAAGGAGCAGGGTAGGAGCAAAGGAGAACACATAGGACCTTGTTGGTGCATGCCTTGCACCAACTCATGACTTGGTGATCCAAGGAGAGTTTCTCTTCAAGAAAATAGACCTAACACTCAGGAAAATCGAACAATTTTTCTGTCTAGGTCGATTTTTTGGCTCCTGACAGCTTTGACACGTGTCCCACGATCTCTTTGTCCGATCCTTGCTTCTTGGTGGAGTATTTAAGTGGTCCTGCAGGCTGATTTGAGGATCCTTCTCCTTCCTTTTGGACCCTTCTCCTCTAGCATCTTCCCCAACACTCTTCTATAGTAGCCTCTCTTCAAGGCACTCTTGTGGGTGTTCTTGAGAGAGATTAGTGTAGATTTTAGTTTTGTAGTGAGATTTGAGTGGTTTTGAGTGAGGTTTCCATTGTCGACAACTTGGAGCAGCTCTTGGAGCCTTTCTGATTGCCCGTCCACTTACAAGTTTGTTGAGGAAGACCACTAGGTTTGTGTGGTCAGAGTAGTGTGCATAGAGTTTTGAGGAGTTGAACAGATGTTTGACTTCTGCTCCTATTTTGGCACAGTCGGAGGGCACCGAGGATTTTGTAGTTTACAGTGATGCATGCAAGCTAGGCTTGGGATGTGTTTTGATGTAGTGTGGCAAAGTAATTGCATGTGTGTCTAGAAAGTTGAAGACTTATGACGAGAACTACCTAACTCATGATTTAGAGTTGGTAGCAGTAGTTCATGCATTAAAGATCTGGAGACATTATCTGTATGGTTCTAAATGCCAAATCTTCACAGACCATAAGAGTTTGAAGTATATTTTTACGTAGCGGGAATTGAATAACCGCGAGCGTAGATGGCTTGAGCTGATCAAGGATTTTGACCTTGACATTATGTACCATCCAGGTTGTTGTCGACGCCTTGAGCAGGAAGACGCCCCGAGAGAACGCGAATGTGAGATTGACAATTCAGCCACAGCTATAGAGAGATCTAGCTTATCTAGAGTTGGACATCCAATTTCCTGATGAGGATGCCTAGCTGAGTACTTTAGATGTTCTACCTGATATGTTGGGTGGGATCCAACTGACGCAAGGGACCTGCCCGACACTGATGAGGATACGAGATAGGATGTCTCATGGTGATGCCCCACAGTTCTCCACAAGAGCAGATGGAGTGATGAAATGCCGCGATCATGCCTATGTACCCGCAGATACAAATATGAGACATATGATATTACTGGAGGCTCACTTCACACCTTACTCAATACACCTAGGTACGAGTAAGATGTATCAGGATGTGAGACATTCATATTGGTGGGGAGGGCTGAAGCCCGATGTGGCCAGATTTGTGGCTTAGTACGCGACCTGTCAGCAGGTCAAGATAGAGCTTTGCAGACTAGGAGGGAAGCTCCATCAACTACCGGTACCGCAGTGGGAGTGGAAAGACGTCTCCATGGACTTTGTGACAAGGTTAAGACAGAGCAAGAGTTTTGATGTTATTTGGGTTGTGGTTGATAGACTCACAAAGACTGCAGATTTCCTTCCTATGAAGGAAATGTGGCCAATGAGCAGATTAGCTGAGGAGTTCACTAGGCAAATAGTGAGACTCCATGGTGTACTGAGGACGATCGTCTCAAATCGAGATCGACGATTTACCTTGAGATTCTGGAAATAGATTCAGACTGCCTTGGGGACAAGTATGCACTTCACGACTACATTCCATCCTCAGATAGATGGTCAGTCAAAGAGGACCATTCAGACACTAGAAGACATGCTGCGAGTTTGTGTGTTGGATTGGGGACAGGGATGGTCAGATTACCTCACATTAGTTGAGTTCTCCTACAACAACAAATGCCATGCATCGATTGGGATGGCTCCATATGAGGCACTATATGGGCGGAGATGTCATGCGCCGTTATGTTGGGATGAGCCTAGCAGTGTTAGTGGTTTGGCACCTAATCAGATTCAAGATGATATTGCCCGTGTAGCATTGATCAGAGAGAAGATGCTGGCTACACATAGTTGCCAGAAGTCGTATGCAGACAAGAGGCGTCGGCCTCTAGAGTTCAGAGTTGCAGCTCATGTTTGACTGAGAGTATCTCCGACACGAGGAGTCCGAAGTTTTGGCATAAAGGGGAAGCTGAGTCCCCGATATGTCGGTCCTTTTGAGATACTGTACAGAGTTGGGATAGCACCATACAGATTGGTGGTTGAGCCGGACCACACTTTTGTTGAGCATTCGATTACAGTCTTAGAGCGAGGTATGAGACGCTTGCGTTCGAAGGACATTCCTATGTTGAGGATGCAGTGGTGGAGATGAAGACCTGATAAGGCTACATGAAAGACTTAGTATAGTATCCAGAGGAACTATCTAGAGTTTTTATGCCGAGATAGATGCACCTGTAGGATCCATGAGTAGATCTTAGTGCTATCGTGGTGAGTGTTGTGATCATATGCTTATGTGCTTTGATGTGTTTATTTTCGTGCTAGCTATGATATGATATATGATTTTGTTAGATCTTGTTATGCTAGCTAGAGATGGTTGTTTCTCCATGCTATTACGAGTATAGTTTCGCTGCAGATGTTCTTCCTCCATTCCCTTGGGTTATGAGTATCATATGGGAAGAGATGTATTTCTTCTATGTCCATGTGATGTGATGATAGTCTGGCTAGAGATGGTTTTCATCTATGCCATTGGATAATATGTGATCTTGTTGCTAGAGTTGATGATTCCTCCATGTCTTTGTTTGAGGTTATAGAATGATATAGGTTGATACCTTGTGAGCAGAGATGTGATGCCTCCGATAGAGAGAGTTATACCTCGGCATATGGGTCCGAGAGGATTTGGGATCATGCAAGTTTCGGGACAAAACTTGTTTTAGGGGGGTGAGATCTAAGAACCTTAGTCTTTTAGGCCAGCCGCCCCTACGGCTTTGTGGACCGCCCCAGCGGCCCTGTGGACCGCCCCAGTGGCCTTGTGGACCGCCCCAGCGGCCCTGTGGACCGCCCCTGCGGCTCACGGATCCGCCCTTGTGGTTTCCTGCGGCTGTAGCTGTCTTTGTTGACTCTTGACCCGTTCTTTACTTGGCTTCGTTTATAAGCCTTCCTTTACTTCTGATGAAGGGTTTCCTTCATTCTACAAGCTTCTTCTCCTCACGTTCTTCTTCTCCTCCTCTTCTTCTTTGGATCTTCTTCTTGGATTTTACATTGATCTTGCAAGAGAGTTTGAGTTGAGTTTTAATGATGATGATGATGAGTTGTTGATGTTGAGTTGTGGAGAGCCAACTGACTGTGGTGTTGATCTTACCCTCTGTAAGCTCCAGTTGTTGTAAGCTTCTCCCTTTCTACCTCTTTCTTCCTTCTTTCATCTTCTATCCTCATCCTTGGTGATTAATTCCCACAAGTTTGATCTTGTGATAGTCTTCTTAGACATGTATTGATGAATATATGTATATATATGTGTATGGTTGATTGCTGGATGGTAAAGAAGTGAAGAAGGTTGAGTGAAAGATCGGAGAGAAGTCGGAGATTACCTTCTACACAAACAGCCACCCCTGCGCCACCAAGGAGCCGCCCTTGCGCCTGATGTGCCGCCGCCCCTGCGTGAGTGAGCCGCCGCCCCTGCGCCTCTTGGTACTTCGCCCCTACGCCTTCCTGTCACGCATGTGTGTCTTGTGCAGGACCTACCCAAGGTGGTATGGATCCATTCCTTTCCTAGTATGAGTGGGTTAGTAGCATGTTAGGTTCGAGTATGAGATTAGGAGGATGATGATCATGTTAGGTTCGAGTATGAGACTAGGTGTGACCCATTTGATTGATAGGAGATTTGATATCTCTTTATGCCTTGTTATTAGGCAACGCTATCCTCCGGATTAGAGTGCATCGTGGTTGAGGTTATTTTTAGGTTGAGGTAAGTCTGTAGGACTTATTTAGCTACCATCCCTATATTGGATGTATGCATGACTGGTGTTTGTATATGCTTGATAGCATGTGTTATTGATTATTACAAACCTATGATTTATTGGATAGCCCCATTGTAGTGGCAGTGATAACCTTTCTCTTTCATCCTGTAAGGAGTCACGATGGTTCTCTATGGTTAGGCCAGTACTAGTATACGGGATAGACACTTCACCACTCCCTTAGGATACACGCGAAGTGTGCCAATACTACTCCAGATGGCTATGATACCTAGAGGTGAGGATGATATATACCTCATGTCACATATTTTCTTATATATATATACCTTGAGTGTATGACGTTATAAAGATAATTAAACGGGTAAATGTGTGACAGCATGATTATGTGTTTATCATTCCATGACATGTGTATGTGCTTATGCATTATCTTATATTTGAATGGTTAGCTAACGGTATATACCATGTTGTAGATGATATGCAGGTTAGGAGGACTGCAGAGTGAGCCAGATGGGTGATCCGCTGAGGGCTTCCGTACACTAGGATAGTGCGAGGGATTATGGGATATTTTGTATATGTTTGGATTGTTTTTTTATACTTAACGGTGTTTTGTAAAATGTGTGTTTGTATATATTTAAATAGTTTCATGTTTTGGTTTTAATTTGTTTGTGCCTTGTTGTCAGCCTAGGGTCAAGATCCCTTATGAGATCCTAGCCTAGTAGGCCCCCGAGTCTCGCGGATTTGGGGTGTTACACAATTGTAGAGCATCCGGTAGCTGTACTAGAGCGGAGTATGAGACGCTTACGATCGAAAGATGTAACACCCCAAGTTCTGGGAACTCGAAGCGTTACGTGCTAGGACCTCACAATGGGTCCTGACCCTCAGAGTAGCAAGAACACAACGGATCTTACAACAAGGCACAGATGAATGAAAACCAAAACTCGATATAAAACAAAAGGTTTAAACAAAAGAAAGCGTAAAAGACTCGCAACCAAGTTCAAAACAAAAAGGGAAACAACAACATAAACATAAACCCGATCTCGTGCTATAATGTACGCGAACACCGGTTGACCACACCGTCTGGATCACTCACCAGCATCCTGAACTTGAGGAACATCTACAACATTGGTATAAACCGTTAGCTAACATTCTACATATCAGAAAGACAATAAAGGCACAAACACCCATAAGCTAAAGTAAACACATACCATGCTCACACAACAGCCGGTTATTATCTTTCATTAGGTTATCCAATTACTAATTCAACTTATGGTTTCTACACAAGTATGACTACAATCTCGACTCCGTCCCCTTTCACCAACAAGAATAGAACGTACGCATCCTTCTGTCACCTACTAGACTAGTCGCGAAAGCACCTTCCAGTTATCCCATTTTGAACTGGATAAGCGGTAATCGCCCGGTTATAATACACTTGGGACAATTAAGGTATAACAAGGTCAATTTTATTCCGGTTATCAGCTATAACAAGATAAACAACACAACAAGACCAATACAATCAAACGGATATACGGAATAAAGCTAAGTGAGTTCAAGGGACTTACCTCACTCAAAGGTAATCTTAACACTTAGCAAACACTCAGAGAACGGCTCAGTTTCCCTCAAGAAAGGAGCAAGAAAATCTTGTTCACACAAGCATCAAGAATCAAGAGCCTAAGCGAATGCTAGAAGTTTATAACTTCTAGTCTCCATGATCTCTAAGAGATCTACACAAGCTAAGGTCTTAACCTTAGTCTTAGAACACTCAGGGGTCAAGGAACATTCAGAAGGAACGAGGAAAACAAGGAAGGAAGCAACTTACAAGAACGAGAGTTACTACAGAAGAAACCGTGGGGGTGGCATAGAAGAGGCGCGGGGGCGGTTTCTGCAACAGAAACACTGACTTCTCCTTCGACAACACGGAACTTCACCAAAGGCCAAAGCTTTCCTTTCTCAACACACAACCACATCACAACTCAACCAAGGGAGCCTGTTAACATCAAAGGATCAACAAAGGAATGGTCCACAAGAATCAATGATCAAACTTGATTCTTGGAGAAGAAGAAAATAGGAAACGAAGAGAGAAACGAAGCAAGAGCAAAACAAGGTGCACCAGCACATGAACGTGATGCCGAACAAGGGAGGAAGAACGTACAGGTTGAGCAAGATATCAGGAAGCAAGGCTGCAGGGCTCTAGGGTTAAAGAAGGTGTAAGCAAGAAACAGGAAAAAGAAGAAAAGACGGGATTATATAGAAGAGGAAGAAAAGATAAAAGGAAGGACGTTCTAGGGTAGAAGATCTAGGAAAGTCCTCCAAAGATAAGAAAATTGGATCTTCTAAGATAGGAAACAAGATAGCGCCAAAAAAGAAAAGAATATTTTCGCGATCTGTGGTAATACCGCAAGGACGGCCCCTTGTCACCACGGGGGCGGTGAAGGTGAAAACTGGGATCTTACATCAAATCCCCCTAAAAAGAAGTGTCGTCCCAAAATTTACAACATCCGAACGATCACATAACAACACAGAACGCTGAACACAACTCATATATTCCTACACGGGACACATAACTCCGAACGTCACAAAAGCGTACGCAGTTCAACGAAAGGAAAAACCGAAAAACACAACTACGCTAAAGGTGCATCAAGCTCAGCATAAAACTTCGGATAGTTCCTCTAGATAATATCCTTTGTCTCCCAAGTCTCCTCGTCAGCTCCTCGCATCAACCACTGAATCTTCATCGGTATGTCCTTCGATGCAACCGACTCGTACTACGCTCTAAGACAGCTACCGGATGCTCAACGAACGTGTGGTCTGTCTCGTCCACTATATCCTCATGACTGACAATGTGTCTCGGGTCCGGTATGTACTCACATAACTGAGACACGTGGAAGACGGAGTAAACACCTTCAAGCCTTGGTGGCAAAGCAAGTCTGTATGCTGCCTCTCCAACTTGCTCCAGAATCTCAAATGGTCCGACGTATCTAGGACTCAGCTTCCCCTTGACACCAAAACATCTAATGTGTAGTGTCGGGGATACCCTCAAAAAAACCTGAGCTCCAACTTTAAACTCCAGAGGTCTGCCCCTGTTATCTGCATAAGACTTTTGTCGACTTTGTGCTGCTAACATCCGCTCACGGATCACTGCTACTCGAGCCATGTCATCCTGAGTTTACTCAGGTGCTGTTCCGCTAGCATTACTCGGCTCGTCCCAGCACAATGGTGTACGACATCTCTGTCCATATAGAGCCTCATAAGGAGTCTTCCTAATCGAAGCGTGCTAACTATTGTTGTATGAAAACTCCACTAAGGGAAGGTGATATGGCCATACATGTACTAGTCTAACACGGAGGCTCGCAGCATGTCCTCCAGAGTTTGGATGGTCCGCTTGGATTGACCATCGGTCTGAGGATGATAAGCAGTCATGAATTATAGACTCGTACCTAGGGCGGCATGCACTTGCTTCCAAAACCTCGAGGTGAACCGTATGTCTTTATCAAAGACTATAGTCTTAGGTACCCTATGAAGTCTTACTATGTGTTTAGTGAACTCCTTTTCTAATCGACTTACCGGCCACGTCTCCTTGATCGGAATGAAACGTGCGGTCTTTGTCAGTCGATCTAGTATCACCTAAATAGCATCAAAACCCCGACTCGGTCTCAAGCCGGTAACAAAATCCATAAAGATGTCCTCCCACTTTCACTAAGGAACGAGAAGTGGGTGTAGCTCGCCACCTGGTCGATCATGCTCGATCTTGACCTGCTGACAAGTCGCCCACTGAGCTACATATCTCGTGACATCTAGATTTAGACCTCCTCACCAGTAGGAGCGTCTAATGTCCTAATACATCTTACTCGCACCAAGGTGCACTGAGTAAGGTGAAGAATGAGTCTCGTATAGGAACCTCTATCTCAACTCTTGATCTGACAATACACATACACGCTCTTGGCGTCTCAAGATCCCATCGGCACCGACTGCAAACTGTGGCGCCTCTCCTCGATACATCCGATCACGGATCTATGTCAAAGTTGGACAACTCTCGTGCTTCTGTCGGATTTCGGCCAACAAAGCAGGCACTATCTCCAAGGTGGCAACTGGCTGTCAGAATCCAGAAGGTGGATATCCATCTCTAGTCATGCAAGGTCTTGCTGTAACTGTGGCTTAGTTGTTAGCCTAGTGTTCCCCATCTCCTGGGGAGTCTTCCTACTAAGGGCAACAACTACCACATTATCCTTCCCCAGGTGGTATAAGATCTCAAGGTCGAAGTCCTTGATCAACTCCAACCATCTCCTCTGGTGGTTATTGAGCTCCCGCTGAGTGAATATATACTTCAAACTCTTATGATCTGTGAATATCTGACACGTAGCTCCTTACAGATAATGCCTCCAAATCTTCAAAGCATGAACAATAGTGGCCAACTCAAGATCATGGGTAGGATAATTCTCCTCATACGTCTTCAGCTGTCTTGACTCCTAAACAATCATCTTACCCCTATACATCAGAACATATCCCAAGCCAAGCTTGGATGCATCGTTGTAAACCACGAAATCCTCAATGCCCTCTAGCTAAGTTAGCATAGGAGAAGAGGTCAACCTCTTTTTTAGCTCCTCAAAGCTCTACAGGCACGGCTCGAACCATACGAACCTCATAGACTTCCTTAGCAAGGAAGTGAGCGGTCGGGCGATAACTGAAAAATCCTCAACAAAATGCCGGTAGTAGCCCACCAATCCTAAGAAGCTGCGCACCTCCTCGATGTTCTTAGGAGGTGGCCAAGATGTTACTGACTCGATCTTTGCCGGATCTACTTTGACCCCTTCAGCTAAAATGATGTGATCAAGGAATGCTGCCTCGGACATCCAAAACTCGCACTTAGAGAGCTTGGCGTACAACTCTTTATCTTGTAAGACCTGAAGAACGATCCTCAAGTTTCCTACATGCTCCTCTATACTGCAAGAATATACTCGAATGTCGTCTATGAAGACAACTACAAACTGGTCTAGGAAGTCGATAAAGATGTTGTTCATTAAATCCATCAAGACTGTGGGTGCATTCGTAAGCCCGAATGGCATCACTACAAACTCGTAGTGTCCATATCTAGTCCGAAATGTGGTCATGGCTATGTCATGTTCTCTCACCCTCAGCTAGTGATATCCAAATCTCAAGTCGATCCTCGAAAACACTGACTTTCCATGCAGCTGATCCAAAAGGTCATCGATACGGGGTAATGGGTACTTATTCTTGATCATCACCTTGTTAAGCTCTCGGTAGTCGATACATAACCTCATTGACCCGTCTTTCTTTCTCAAGAAAAGAACAGGTGCGCCCCAAAGAGATACACTAGGGCGGATGAAGCCTTTCTCTACTAACTCCTCGAGCTGCTTCTTTAACTCCAACATCACGATAGACGCCATACGATAAGGAGCCTTAGAGATCAGTCTCGTACCGGGCTCTAAGTCAATGCCAAAGTCTACACTCCTTTGTGGAGGTAAACCTGATGGCTCTCCAAAGACGTCGGTAAACTCACAAGCTACCGGGATTTCCTCCAAATATGGACTAGTACTATACTTCATGGCGTAGCACCACAAAGCCTCGTAACCCTGTCCAATAAGTCTCGCAGCTCGGACTGCACTAATGACTGTACCGGTCTTCCCTAGATCCCATCCTCTGAAGATCTCAACATGGCCTCCTTCTGTAGCTACCGTCATTGTCCTCTTGCCGATGTCTAGATGTGCTCGATGCCGATCCATCCAATCCATGCCAAGGATAACTTTTTCATATACTAAGTACATGTCGAAGAAGTTAGCTGGTCAGTTGCGACCTCTCAATCTAATAATGCAATCGCAAACCTCTCGGGTACCTGTAACTTACCCCTATCGGGTAATCCTACAAAGAACGGTCATTGGCGCTTTCGTGTCCACTGCACTCCTCAACTCCAAAACTCTAGTTGAAGCATCTCTAGGGTCGGTAGCACCACCACCTCGTCCTCTCTGATGGCAGAATGTAGCTCTGTGTCCGGACTTGCCACAAGAAAAGCATGTCACTATAGGCTTCTCACAATCTGCTCGGATATGTCCAACGCCTCCGCAGTTATGACATTGTCGTCCTCTGTCGGAACTTTGCGTCATCCTCTAGGAACCATAGGGTCTTGTCGTCTGACCATGCTCGAATCCTAATGCTCTAGCTTCAGCATTGGCTGGTCCAGTCTTTTGTTTCTTTTCAAGACCTCTTGCTAGAGAAGCTCTCCTAGAATCTTCTCGATTCTTGAGCATGCTTCTTATCGACTCCAAAGTTGAACCCATGTTGTCTAGCCAAATCTCGATCTCTTAGCTTGCTCCATCTTGAACTTTGACGTTCTCAAATGATCTCAAGGGTATTGGAGGTGTAGGTGCAGGTTCTCCAGTCCTGATAGCTTCTCCAACTATCTACACGTAGTCGCGATATGCAAATACTCCATTGGTCACTTGACCGGACTCGATCGTTTGTCCACCAGACTTCTCGATAGTCCCGTTCCCTCCTTCGTGAACGATTCTTTTAGCAAAATCTTCAGCAAACGCCTCAGTGATAGGTGGATCAACAATTGGGGCTTGGCCCAGACCTCTAGCTAGTGGAGGTCCTTCTGCACGTCCTTGTCCATGGACGGTAGGTGGAAGTGCTGGTCGTCCACTTCCTCGCCCCATAGCAGATGTAGCTCTAGTACGCACCATCTGCTATAAGGATAAAAATATATAAGACTATATATATAAGGTCAAACTACAGCTAAAGTAGAAATCAAGGATAAACGCATATAAAGGCCAACATATAAGAACTATACTGCTGAGATCCGCGGAGGTAGTGGTGGTCGCCCGTACATCTATCCTATACCGACAAGTTTAAAAACAAAACCCCCTTTTGAAAACGTTACACCCCTTGTGGGTTCTATTTACTTATTTATCCGACCTTCGGAATATTCCGAGTGTCATTGTTGTCAACCTAGAGCTTTGATACCATATTGTAACACCCCAAGTTCTGGGAACTCGAAGCGTTACGGGCTAGGACCTCATAATGGGTCCTGACTCTTAGAGTAGCAACGACACAATGGATCTTACAACAAGGCACAAAAGAATGAAAACCAAAACTCGATATAAAACCAAAGGTTTAAACAAAAGGAAAGGTAAAAGACTCGCAACCGAATTCAAAACGAAAAGGGAAAATATCAACATAAACATAAACCGGATCCCGTCCTATAATGTACGGGAACCACGGCTGACCACACCATCCGGATCACTCAGTAGTATCATCAGCTTGAGGAACATCTACAACATTGATATAAATCGTTAGATAACATTCTTCATAATAGAAAGATAGTAAAGGAACAAGCACGCATAAGGTAAAGGAAACACATAACATGCTCACACAACATCTGGTTATTATCTTTCATTAAGTTATCCAATTAATAATTCAACTTATGGTTGCTACACGAGTATCACTACGATCTCGCCTCCACCCCCTTTCACCAACAAGAATAAAACATATGCATCCTTCTCTCACCTGTTGGACTGGTCGCGAGAGCACCTCCTACTTTCCGCATTCTAAACTGGACAAGCGGTAACCGCCCGGTTATAATACACTTGGTCCCATTCAGGTATAACAAGGTCAATCCTATTCCGGTTATCAGCTATAACAAGATAAACGACATAAAAAAGCCAATACAATCAAACGGATATACAGAATGAAGCTAAGTAAGTCCAAGGGACTTACCTCACTCGAAGGTAATCTCAACACTCAGCAAACACTCAATGAACGGCTCAATTTCCCTCAGGAAAGGAGCAAGGAAAGCCTGTTCACACAAGCATCAAGAATCAAGAGGTGAAACGAATGCTAGAAGTCTTTAACTTTTAGTCTACATGATCTCTAAGAGATCTAGACAAGTTAAGGTCTCAACCTTAGTCTTACAGAACACTCAGGGGTCAAGGAACATCCAGAAGGAACAAGGAAAGGAACGAGGAAAGAAAGGAAGGAAGCAACTCACAAGAACAGGAGTTACTACATAAGAAACCTTGGGGGCGGCTGGACAGGCGTAGGGGCGGAAATCCGCGGGGGTAGCACAATAGAGGCGTGGGGGCGGTTTCTGTAACAGAAACGCCGACTTCTCCTTCGACGGCAAGGAACTTCACCAAAGGCCAAAGCTTGCCTTTCTCAACACACAACCACGTCACAACTAAACCAAGGGAGCCTGTGAACATCAAAGGAACGGTCCTCAAGAATCAAACTTGATTCTTGGAGAAGAAGAAAATAGGAAAAGAAGAGAGAAACGAAGGAGGAGAGAAACAAGGTGCACCAACACATGAACTTGATGAAGAACAAGGGAGGGAGAGCAGAGCATACACGTTCAGCAAGATATCAGGAAGCAAGGTTGTAGCTCTAGGGTTAAAGAAGACGTATGCAAGAAATGGGAAAAAAGAAGAAAAGACTGGAGTATATAGAAGAGGAAGAAAAGATAAAAGGAAGGACATTCTAGGGTAGAAGATCCAGGAAAGTCGTCCAAAGATAAGAAAATCGGATCTTCTAAGATAGGAAACAAGATAGATCCGAAAAAGGAAAGAAGATATCCGCAATTTGTGGCAATATCGCAAGGGCGGCCAGCCGTAGGGGCGGCCCCTTGTCACCGCGGGGGCGGTGACATACACCAAGACCGTTGGGGCGGCCTCCTTCACTGCGGGGGTGGTGAAGGTGAAAATTGGGATCTTACAAAAGAAATGGCAATAATGAGAGTTCAGTGGTCCATACGGGAAGCCGATGAGGCTACTTGAGAGACGGAGGATATTATTAGGAGGAACTATCCGTAGTTTTATGCATAGCTAGCTGCAACTGTAGGATCGACGGGTGAGTCCCAATTTTGTCCTTGTTAAGCTAATACGATGTTGTATGTTTTTGTATTCCATTCTGGAATGTGATGTATGATAATTTTTAGAACTTGATGTGCTAGTACGAGTAGGTCATGTGTGTAGATTAGAAGGATTATGCCTTCATGGAGTCTTGTGAGTATACATCGGCATATGAGACTGAGAGGATAAGTGTTTGACTAAATTTCGGGACTAAACTTATTTTTAGGGGGATCTGATGTAATAACCAGAAAATCTGTTTTGGAAACGGAACCTTGTGACTTCTTTCAGAGCCACAAAGGTGGTGTCGGAAGGGGTCACAACCCTTGCGGCCTCAGAGGTCAGCGGTCGCGGCAAGGTTTAGGCACGGGTGCGGTAAGTAGACATATCGTGGGTCGATCTATTTGTAACCGACTTTTTCCTTCCTTAATTAGCTCGATCCGATATTGGTGAACCAAAACCCTCTCATAACCCTAGAAGTCGTTTCCTTTGCTTCTACTCGCGTCCACGTTCAAACATCCTTGCCTCTTCTCCCTTCTTCCCCTATCATTTTCCTCTTGCATTCCTCTCCCAACAAGAAGATCTTGGACCTCCATTACGTGACTGCATTCCAGGGGACATGGAGTCTTCTTGCGAGTCACTAGACGTGGTAAGGAAATTGTCTCACCTTTTCTCGTTCTTCCTTTTCTTGTTCCATAGAATCAAGACTTAGTCTTGATAACTCTCCATTTTGTGTGTTGTGTTGATGAATCTATCCAGCGAGTAGCATGGATTGTTAGCCTTGAAGTGGACAACAAGAGTTGGACAAGCAAACCAAAGAAGCACTGAAGGCCTTGTTGCACATCGAAGACAACCTCGTCGTTCGCTCCTAAATTTCTCCCGCGACCGCGCTTGCATTCTGCCGCGGTCGTTTCTTCCCATTTTCACCGTGTCGGAGCTTGTCACCGTGGTTGTGCCTTTCCTCTCCTGCAGTCGTGTCTTACCTCTATTGAGTAACAACCTTTGGTATGTCGATCACTTCCTTTTGTCTTAGTTGGTACTAGAGTAGTATCATGTTAGGTTAGGAATAAGCATAACTAGTTGAAATGCCAATTAGTGGTGATTGAGAGTTATTTCATGTTATGAACGCGTAAGTGTTTGTGGATCGTTGAGAATAGAAGTAGCAACCTTCTAGCATGTTGTTTATATGATCTTGTGAAGATCATTGAGATTAGAAGTTGAGGACTTCTAGCATGTTGGATAGTTGTTGATATGTGTGCCTTGTTTGATCAGGTGTAGAGTATTTTCCTACAAGAAACTGAGTGTGGGCTTTACCTAGGATTACCTTGATTCAAGTAAGTCCCTTGGGCTTACTTAGCTGACTTATGTGTGTTAGCTTACTTGTAATAGTGGTGGTGTTGTATGTTAATAATGATAACATGCTTGGATAACCTTTATTGTTGTTTGACCGTATTAGTAACGGGCGGTAACAACTTGTCTAGTTCTACAAGACACTAGGAGGTTATCTTCGACTAGTCTAGACAAGTACACGGTGAGATGCATCGGATCCATACTGCTGGTATAAGGGAACATAGACGAGGTTCGGGGAAATCTTCTTGTCACAAAAGAAGTTGAATTAGTAAAGTAATTCACGTAATAAGATAATAATCGGCTTGTTTGTGAGTGTGTTATGTGTTTAGTATTACCTTATGTGTGCTTGTGGTGAACCCGTTAGTCTGATATATAGAATGTTAGCTAACGGTTTTATCCAATGTTGTAGATGTCTTCCAGGTTTGAGATGTTGCCGAGTGATCCGGTCAGAGTGGTCAGCCGGGGTTCCCATACATTATAGGATGGGATTATGGGTTTTTTTATATATCTTTTGCACTTGACATTATAGTTGTAGTACATTCCTAAGAGTTAGATTCTTATTTCAAATGTTAATAGTTTGACGTTTTATCTATTTTGGTTTTATACTTATTTGTGCTTTGTTGCAAGATACGGTGAAGTTGTTGTCAGGTTAGGGTCACAACCCATTGTGAGGTCCTAACTTGTAGCATGCCGAGTTCCTAGAAATTGTGGTGTTACATTGTGATGATTGGATAAAATTACTGTTTTTGCCCCATACTTTATATTTGTGTTGAATGTCGAATATTATTGGAAATTGAAAAAGTGGCCAAAAAGGAATAATTACAAAAATTGACCCAAATTTATATTTATAAGAATGACCCAAACTTTTGGAACTTTACCAAATGCCCTAATTTGAATAAATACAGGAAAGGGCCTAAACTTATACTATCACAAAATGTCCCAAACATTTATAATTACATTTAATGGCCCAAGTTTTAATTAATCGAGTTAAAGTTGTACAATTAACTTTTTTAGGTCCTTGGAGGTATGTTTGGATGAGAAGACAATCTTTTCGACTTTGACACACGAGATTCTTCATTCGTTTGACTTCGATCCCTACTTGTTTGCTTGGATTTCTATTGATGATTATCAAGCTTTTCTTTTTTAGGCAAGCTATTTGACTTACTTAATTCCCTCTTGTTTCAAATTATATTTGTTGTTGATTGTGAGTAGAACATAATTTTGAGATTATACAAATAACATTTATGTTTGAAAAAAGGTTTTCATTAAATTGTGTTAATTATTTTTATCTTGAGTATTTAGAGGATGTTGATTTAGTTACGAGGGTGAGTATAATATTGTTATGGATTGATGGAAAGTGATTACGTAAAGTGTCATAAATAGCGATGAGAGTTTGAGGTGTGATTATTATGAGTATCTAGATATGGTGAAATTTGTGATAGTATGGATGACGACTCACATGAATGTATGTAAGAAGGATAGGAGATGTTGATGGTTATGGAGAACGGTATAAGTTGATGGTGCATGTGATAGAAGGATAAGTGATATGATGAAGGTCGGGATAATTATGTGATTGAATAATTGTCTTGTTAGTGATGATAATTGAAGGAATTTAGCATGTGTACGTATATCCTCAATTGTTAGAGATGGTTGTTTGTGGTGGTATCCTTGGTAGGAAGTGATGTATATGGTCTTTAAAGGAGAGGTGACTAAGAGTTTTCTTTTAGTGTTGAGTGTTAGCATGAAATATTGTGATATTTTAGGCATGTTTTCTAAGTGTATTTCATCCATATTAATAGTCATTGATAAAGCATTGAAGCATTTGTGAGTTAGTGTTAGCATGAAATATTGTGACGTTCTAGGCACGTTTTCTAAGTATATTTGATTCATATTGATAGTCTTTGATCGAGCATTGTTGCAATTGTGAGCTAGTTTGCCTATATTGTCGATATGGATGTCTACACAAGCTTTATGTTGATTATAGGTGATTGAGAGTCATTTCCGAACAGAATTTAGCAAAGAAGAGTTGATTGAGTATGTCCATGGATTGAGGGCATTCTTAGGAGCAAAATGGAGTTCAACTTAAGGAGTGTACGAAGCTAGGGAAGAATCACGTTCTTGCCCTAAACCACGCTCTAAAATACGGCCGTACTACAAACCACGTTCAGTTCCACGGCCGTGGAACCTTGCAAGAGAGGCGTGATGCATTCCAGTAACTATTACGGTCGTGGAATCCATGGTTCAAACCGTGACACTTTCCACGCTCTAAATTACGGTCGTGGAACCTTCCACGACCGTGATCTTGGCGATCTTTTTCGCCACATTTTGAAGCCACGATCTTTTAAAGATTGGTCCGGGCCGATATTTTATCTTGCCCTATAAAAAGACGGACGAAGGGAGATTCCGTCACCTCTGCTTGGACGCGTTTACACCTTCGCTTAGCGGCATTTATCCACGCTTATTCCCGTTCTTCCTTCTTTCCTAAGATAGTGTTTGTTTGCCTTATTCTGAATCTATTGCCAATATTCGTTCTTGATTGTGACTTTGAGATTGGTTTGAAGTTTATTGGAAGTTTTCAGAAGTTTTCATCTTTTAATCTTTTAATTCTTGAAATTGATATCAACATGACTGTTATTGGCTAAAAACCCTTAACAATTCTAAGGTGAAGGGTTGATAGTTGTGGCTTAGATGATGATAGATTGATCGTAATTAGATTAGACCTTGAGAGTTTGAGAGAATCGTCGACGAACCCTAAATCACGGTTTGTTCTTGAGTTCCACGACCGTGGAATCTCAAGATCCAACCGTAATTTCCCTTAAGTTTACGAACCTGCTTTTACTTAAATCCAAAGTTAAAGATTTGCTTTAACTCAGTTTAGGCTTGCCTTTTCTAGGTGGTAGTGAAGCCTCAACAACCTCTACCTCGATTGTGAGTGTCACAACCTCAATCGGTTAAGTTAGTCTTGATCCTTGGATTACAAGTTTGGGTATTTGACATTAATTCTCACCTTTAGAATCTTTCTATATTGAAGCCTCAACAACCTGTATAGGGAGTGTCTTGTAGGTGAGCCATATAAGGTTTTTGGAACTTCACCGTACGATTACCTTACATTAGCATACCTTCGCATATCTTAACTCTGTCTTTATATCAATAGTAAATCTTGAATCGATTGCCACAACTGGATACTTGGATCTTTAGGATTGTTGTTTTCCCAATATTTGCAAAAACTCTCATATTTACTCGCTTGATAATCTGCAATTATATTTGTTCCCACCCAAATCCCTGTGTTCGATACTCTGGAATTCTTGCTTAACTATATCGATCCGTACACTGCGGGTTTGCTTGCTTGATTCTAGTTTTATAATTAAAACTTATTTGCACGCACGTTTAGGGGCGAACAGTTAGTTTATCTATTTTGTCGATATAGAGGTCTACATAAGCTTTGTGTTGATTGTAGGCGATTAGGAGCTAATTCCGGACGGATTGAGAAAGATTGGAGTTTGATTGAGCATGTCCAAGGATGAAGACATCTCTAGGAGCTAAGTATGGTGCTAACTTGAAGAATAGCATGAGGATGAGGGAAATCACGAACTACCTCTAAACCACGCTCTAAAATACGGCCGTACTAGTTTTCACGTTCAAGTCCACGGCCGTGGAACCTTGGCAAGAGAGGTGTGGTGCATTCCAGCAACTTACACGGCCGTGGAGGATTGTGACAAACCGTGACCAACTTCCACGCTCTAAATTACGGGCGTGGAACTCTTCCACGACCGTGCTTGGCAATATTTTACGTAATATTATAAGCCAAGATCTTCTATGCAATGGGCCGGGCCAATACTTTATCTTACACTATAAAAGGACGGAAGAAGAGAGATTCCGTCACCTTCGCTTACACTTTGCCTGCGCTTATTGCATGTGCCTAGGCTTTCAAGATTCCCGTTAAGAGATTGCGTTTTGCTATTGAGATTTCCAAATTGACGGAAGAGTTGAAGATTTGGAAGATTGTTCGTGGCGGAAGGTACGCCTTTAATTCAAGGTTTGATTTGAAAACGGATTGACATCCTGTTCTTCGTTCTTATGTAGATAGTTACTTGTTTGTGTTTATTCCGAATTTGAATTGCATTATCGTTGATATTTGTGGATTTGAGATTGACTTAAGGTTTATTGAAGGTTTTCGGAAGTTTTCATCTTTCAATCTTTTCATCCTTGAATTTGATATCAATATGACTATTGTTGGCTAAAACCCTTTAGCAATTCTAAGGTGAAGGGTTGATAGTTGTGGCTTAGATGATAATAGATCGATCGTAAACAGATTGGACCCTGAGAGTTAGAGAGAATCGCCGACGAACCTAATCCACGGTCTGTTCTTGAGCTTCCACGGCCGTGGAACTCAAGAACTACCCGTAATTTTGTGTCAGTTTACGAACTTGCTTTTACTTTAATCCAAAGTTAAAGATTTGCTTTAACTTTGTCTTGGCTTGCCTTTTCTAGGTGGTAGTGAAGCCTCAACAACCTCTACCTCGATTGTGAGTGTCACAACCTTAATCGGTTTAGTTAGTCTTGATCCTTGGATTACAAGTTTGAGTATTTGACGTTAATTCTTGCCTTTAGATCTTTTCTGTATTGAAGCCTCAACAACCTTTGTAGAGAGTGTCTTTTAGGTGGGTCATATAAGGTTTTTGGAACTTTACCGCACGATTACCTTACATTCGTATACCTTTGCATACCTCAACTCTGTCCTTATATCTTTAAGTATATCTTGAATCGATTGCCACAGCTGGACTCCTGGATCTTTAGGATTGTTGTTTTCCCAATAATTTGAAAAGCTTCATACATTTACTTGCTTGATAATCTATAACTGGATTTAACCCCCCAAATCCCTGTGTTCGATACTCTGGAATTCTTGCTCAACTATATCGATCCGTACACTGCGGGTTCGCTTGCTTGATTTCTAGTTTTATAATTAAAGCTTATTTGCACGCACGCTAAGTGGCGAACAAGCTTTTGGCGCCGTTGCCGGGGATCGAACGTGTGGATGAGGAGCCAAGGACTCTTGGCCAAAGGATGGATCCAACACAACAACCACGCTGTTTAGGTGTGAACTTTGATGCTGACGATGTACAAGGGTTTAGCTTCAACCCACAGGTTATTACTCTTGTTCGCCAAAACCAATTTGGCGGAACAAGCGCTGAATCTCCACACCAACATCTACAAAATTTTGAGTGTATGATGGAGACGATGAAGCCGAAGAACGCGACTACCAACAACTATAAGCTCAAGCCTTTCTTCTTCTCCTTGAAGGGGAAGGCATTGTCTTGGTACCAAGCTCTTCCTAGTGGGAAACTAGACACGTGGGAAGACCTTTCCGCGGAGTTCCTCACTAAGTTCTTTCCGCCATCCAAAACGGTGGAGCTAAGAGGTAAGATTAACGTATTTTCCATGAGATCTAACGAGGGTTTGTTTCAATCTTGGGAAAGATTTCAGGATTTGCTCTTGGATTGCCCTCACCATGGCATATCCAAACTAGCACTTTTGGAGATATATTATAAGGGGCTGGATGTGGAGACGCAATTCAAGCTCCAATCCCTCTCATGTGGTACATTTATGGACATGAGGGAAGACGACGCTTGGGACTTCATTGAGAAGCAAGCGCGAGTCATAGAGAAGTACTCTCACCGGAAAGTGGAGGGAAATCGTGTGGAGCAAGGAGCAAAGCTCACACATGAAGCTCAAAATCAAATTTTCTCCCTCAACAATGAGATTAAAGAGTTGAAGGAAGCTATCAAGACCGACTTTCCAAAGCAAAACGGAAAGGATGTTGGCTATTTGGGCAACAACAACAACAACGGTGGTGAGAATACAAACCGCAACAACAATAACCGGAACAATAACCGGAACAATTGGAATAACAACAACAACAACCGGAACAACAATTGGAACAACAATAGGGGTTCAAACAACAACAATTGGCGCTCCAATCAACAAAACTCCGGTAATTCTTATCCTTCCAATTCAAATTCACTAACTCCACCTTCCTCTTCTTCTACTCCTTTGAAAAGCCAGGGGCAAACATCTAATGGAGGAAGCACTTCGGGGAAGGAGAAGCCCGATCCCATGTTAGAGACGATTTTGGGAAAGCTTCAAGGGTTAGAGACTCGCATCATCAAGGTTGATGATCACATAACTAAGGTTGATAAAGCCCAAAAGGTTTTAGAAAACCAAATGTTTACTCATACGGAGGAAGTTCCTAGGAATCAAGGGAAACTTCCAGGAAAAACGGAGGACAACCCAAAGGGAAGGGTTATGGCAATCACAACTAGGAGCGGAGTGACAACCACCGATCCGCAACCTAAGTTTGTTGAAGTCTCCGTTGAGAAAGAAAAAGAGAAGGGGAAGGAGAAGGAAGATGTCTACGTTCCTCCTCCGGCTTACAAACCTCCCCTACCATTTCCTCAATCTAGAGCAAGAGCGCGTCTAGATAAACAATTTGGTAAGTTCATAGAACTCATGAGCAAATTGCATATTAACATACCTTTCATTGATGCTATTGTAGGTATGCCGGCTTATGGCAAGTTCTTAAAGGAGCTCCTCTCCAACAAGAGGAAGCTAGAAGATTTTGGAGAGGTTAAGATGAGTTCGGATTCTTCGGATCTCATCAAGACCATGAAGGAGAAAATGCCCCCAAAGCTAAAGGATCCGGGGTCATTTTTGTATTCCCATAGGAGTGGGAGATGTCACATATGATGCATTATGTGACTTAGGAGCAAGTGTGAGCATCATACCACTTGCATTATGTAGGAAGATCGGTTTAGGCGACCCTAAACTGGTGAAGATGACGTTGTACATGGCGGATCGATCCATCACTCGTCCCGTCGGTATTGTAGAAGACGTCCCGGTCAAGCTAGGTAAATTCTTTGTACCCATTGATTTTGTTGTGCTTGACATTCCTGCAGATAGTCCGGTCCCGATCATACTCGGAAGACCGTTTCTTGCAACTTCCGGATGCATAGTCGATTGCAAGAATGCTAGACTCGCCTTTCACATAGGAGAAGAGAAGGTAGAGTTCGTTCTTTCCACTCTAGTGAAGGAACCAATCTTTGATGAGGATATATTCAATATCCAAGATGAAGAAGGGTTGTCTAGAGAGGAGGTAAGTGCTATTCTCTTCAAACATTCTTTGCAAAAGGTTATTACTATGAGTCTAATGAATGTAGGGGAAGAAGAGGAGTGCAATGAGGTAATTGAAGCCTTAGAAGCACAAGATGAAGTGTGTGAAGAGGAGTTTGAGAAACTCCACGACGAAGCAGAAAACGTACGGATCCACGGCCATACACTATATTCCACGGCCGTGGATTTCACCAACCAAAGCGTGGCTCACTCTAGAGGGTTACACGGTCGTGGAGGAATCAGAGCACCCGTTAACTACATTCCACGCCCAAAATCACGGCCGTGGAGCATACAGAGGAACCGTAATTTTGGCCGTGGACGAAGGTAATCATGCTTCTTCTTCAACTTCTCTTGATTCTTCTCCAACACCTTCTACTTCCTTAGGCACTTCTAAGGAAGCATCAGAAGCTCCTCAAGAGCCATAAGAAACTCCTGCAGCTATGGAGTTGAAACAACTTCCTACACATCTAAGGTACGCGTTCCTAGGACCTAACTCTACTTATCCGGTAATTGTTAGCTCCGATTTAACCATAGATGAACATAGTAAGATTATGGTTGTCCTTAGGAAACATAGGAAAGCTTTAGGTTATACTATAGAGGATTTAGTAGGAATCAAACCTTCCCTATGCATGCACAAGATATTAATGGAAGAGGACTTTAGGACTTCAAGACAACCTCAAAGGCGGTTGAATCCGACCATGAAAAAGGTTGTCAAGAAGGAAATTCTTAAACTTCTTGATGCAGGTATCATCTACCCTATCTCCGATAGCAAGTGGGTGAGTCCAGTTCAAGTAGTTCCGAAGAAGGGAGGAATGACGGTCATCACCAACAAAAACAACGAACTCATTCCTACTCAAACCGTAACGGGATGGAGGATGTGCATAGACTACCGCAAGCTTAACAACGCGACGAGGAAAGATCACTTCCCACTACCCTTCATCGATCAAATGCTTGAAAGGTTAGCGCAACATTCGCACTTTTGCTATCTTGATGGATATAGTGGTTTCTTTCAGATTCCGATACACCCGGATGATCAAGAGAAGACCATGTTCATGTGCCCATGGGGTACGTTTGCTTATAAGAGGATGCCGTTCGGGCTTTGCAATGCCCCAGCCACCTTTCAAAGATGCATGATGGCCATCTTCTCCGAATATATAGAGGAAATCATGGAGGTTTTCATGGATGACTTCTCCGTATACGGTTCCTCTTTTGACAATTGTCTTTCTAACCTTGCTCTTGTGTTACAAAGGTGTGAAGACACTAACCTAGTTCTTAATTGGGAGAAGTGTCAATTCATGGTTAAGGAAGGCATTGTATTAGGACACTTAATCTCTAGTAGAGGAATTGAGGTGGATAAAGCGAAAATAGAGACTATACAAAAGCTTCCTCCCCCAACTTCGGTGAAAGGGATAAGAAGTTTCCTAGGACATGCTGGATTTTATAGGCGCTTCATAAAGGATTTCTCTAAAATATCAAAGCCGCTAACTAATCTATTGATGAAGGATGCAGTTTTTGAATTTTCGCAGGAATGCTTGGATGCGTTTAACATGATCCGGGAAGCTCTAATTTCAGCTCCTATTATCCAACCTCCGGATTGGAATCTTCCCTTTGAGGTTATGTGCGATGCAAGTAACGTAGCTATAGGAGTTGTTCTTGGGCAAAGGAAAGAAGGACGAACCCATGCCATATACTACGCTAGCAAGACGCTAGATGAAGCGCAGCTCAACTACGCCACTACGGAAAAGGAATTTTTAGCCATTGTTTATGTTATTGACAAATTTCGCTCTTATCTTGTAGGTGCAAAGGTGATTGTGTACACGGATCATGCTGCGATCCGGTATCTCCTTGCAAAGAAGGATGCGAAGCCAAGGCTAATTAGATGTATTCTTCTCCTACAAGAATTCGATTTAGAGATCCGCGACAAGAAGGGTTCGGAAAATTCTGTTGCGGATCATTTGAGTCGCCTAAAACATCTAGAGGACGACCACCTACCTATAGATGACTCCTTCCCGGACGAACACTTACATATAATAGAGGAGTGCATCGACGTGATCTCCAAAGGTAACGAACCATGGTTTGCTGATTTTGTTAACTATTTTGTTTGTCAGGAGATACCGCCCGGATTATCCTACGCTCAAAGAAAGAAGTTCTTTAAGGATGTTCGGGAATACTTTTGGAATGAACCTCTCCTCTTTAAGAGAGGTCCGGATGGCATCATTCGGCGATGTGTGCCGGAAGATGAGATGCAAAGTGTCATCCGCCATTGTCATTAACTACCATGTGGAGGACACGCTAGTTCAAACAAAACTAGCGCTAAGGTATTGCAATCTGGATTCTTTTGGCCTACTTTATTTAGAGATGTGTAAACCTTTGTTTCCTGCTGCGATGCTTGTCAAAGAACAAGAAATATCTCTAGAAGGAATGAGATGCCTCTCAATAACATCCAAGAGGTGGAGATTTTCGATGTTTGGGGAGTTGATTTTATGGGACCGTTCCCATCATCTTGTGGAAACCAATACATACTCTTGGCGGTGGATTACGTTTCTAGATGGGTGGAAGCAATTGCCTCTCCCACCAATGATGCCATGGTAGTGGTCAAGTTCTTTAACAAGACCATCTTCCCACGATTTGGGACACCAAGGACTATCATTAGTGATGGAGGTTCTCACTTCATTGCCCGGCGCTTTGAAGCTCTTCTAGCTAAGTATGGGGTTACTCACAAGATCGCCACCCCTTATCATCCACAAACTAGTGGACAAGTTGAGATCTCAAACCGGGAGATCAAAGGAATCCTAGAGAAGACGGTTTCAAGGACAAGGAAGGATTGGTCCTTGAAGCTTGATGATGCATTGTGGGCGTACCGGACTGCGTACAAGACTCCCATAGGAACCACACCATACAACTGTTCGCTCCAAACGGTGTGTGCAAGCTTTAAATTTATAACCCTAGACGTAAGCTTAAAACAAGGATGCGAACCCGCAGTGTACGGGTCAATCGTAGTAAAAGCAAGGAATTCCAGGGGTCGATCACAGGGACTTAGTGAAACAAAGTCCAATTACGGTATGCTTATGTAAATACTAACCACAAGAGCAATTAAAACAATCAAAGATGATAAACAGTCAATAAAGGAAATATGCAATTCTAGGGATTAAAGCATCTAGTTGTGGTTCCAACTCAAGATAAGCGGACAAAGCTGAGATTTTTGCATAGGGAAGGTATTACTAAAGTGGAATAGATCACCGGGTAAGTCTCACTACTCACTAATCCTAAACCGTAACTCCTATTACCGGGTAAGTCTCAAGGAATTAAGATAAAGAACTATAACCTCAAACTAACACATCATCTAAGGGAATAGAATCAACCTTTACCGGGTAAGTCTCAGGCTAACTCACAAAGATGGGACGGAAGCACACTCAAACCCCAATAAAGGACAAACCTTTATTACCTACACTTATGATCTTAGGTACACAAACTAAGGAATTACCGGGTAAGTCTCATCCTAGGCTTGCATTGAACAAGGAAAGGTGTAATAAGAATAGGATTTGGCAAACTCTAACACTTAACTCTCAGTTTCGGATCAGATAAGTCACCTCGGTCAGACGAATTCCACCCCGGCCGAGATGTTCATCGACTGAGCGAGATGCTTAGGGTTAAGGTTAAAGACTCGAACTTTCAAGGTCCTACTGGAATCTAAGATCATTCTATCATTGTTTTTCCCACAACCTTCAGCCAATCACCTTAGAATCACACAAGGAAATTAGCCACTCATCATCATGAAAGCAATAATCAAATATATGGGAAGAAGGTGAATATTTGAACAAGAAGAATTTAATGAAAAGACTTCAATAACTGAATAAAATATCACAACAAAAGCATTCCATGGATATAAATCCAACAAAGGAAGACAACAAGGAAGGGAATCTAAGATGATCTTACAAAACCCTTCAAAAGCTATAAAAGCTACAATCTTCAATCTTTAACCTTCAAAAAGGTTCTTCAAATCTCCCAACTGGAGTATGGCTGCTGTGGTGTATAAACCCTGATCGGTGGTATAGCGTGATTTTTCGGTGTAAGCGGGTTGTTGGATATGTGGAAATCCAACCCTTTTTATAGGAAAATAACCCTCCAAAAATAAGATATCTTAGAAAGATCTTTTCCCATAAATATAGGTAAAATATATGATCTAGCATATCTTCTTCCTTCCAGGAGCCAAGCCCAAAAATATAAGATCTCTTTCCAAAGATAAAAGATCTCAGCCAAGAATAAAATATTCTCGCCGCGTCCCAGGTGTTCGCCTCGGTCGAGTCGAATTCTCTGGATCACCTCGGTCGAGGTGAATCTGTGGTCAACCGAGGTGAGTCACAACTGAATGTGAAATCCCTCAAATCTGGTCCAAAGTGAATCCTAAATCCATGTATATGCTTCCTGGATAGTTCCTTATGTTCTTGGATGTAGCTCCAATGACTCCATAGCTCCTTTTGCTCCTTTTTGATGCAAAACGTGCCATTTTACCTACGATTACAACAAAACTAGGTGTAGACCTTGATTCTCGCAAAGGTAGATGAAATGGTAATATAATCACATAATATACATACAAACATGCAGATTATTGAAGATAAAACGTCCAAACAAACCCTAAAATATAGACTATAATTCATGCTATCAAAATACCCCATACTTAACCCTTGCTTGTTCCCAAGCAAGTTCCGCATATAGAAGACAAGATAGAAGGGATTAATAGTCAAGAAAATCAATGAAAATTCTTTCAAAAACATTTTATGGTGTGCAACAATCATAGATCACTCTAAGACAATACTTCATGGAATCTAAAATCCAATATATGATTAAAACATTTTATAAATATAAGAAAGTTGTTCATCTTTGCATAAAATCATAGAATGCATAATAAGTCATAATTATCGAAATTAATCATGCATAATCCAGTTTAAACCGCTAAGTCAATCAACAAGCTCGAGATCTCAAGGGCTTCCCAAAAGAAAGGTCAAGAAACGTGTAGGGTAGGGATGTATGTAAGGTAATGTGGTGCTCGAATCCGGAAAAAGGATAAACTTCACTTTCACTTTGACTTGCAACATCTTCCACCAATAAGCTTTGCTTATTTCACGCTTTTTCTTTTTACTTTACTTTTTGGGATGCATGGACAGAGGTGCACAATAACCGAAGCCTAGGAAATCAGCAATCATCAATTTCTTGAGATGCATCAAACCCTTGATGCACATACCATGACCCGTTAGGAATACCGCTCAATCCGACTTTGGCAAGACACAAACACCCGGCTATGTGAATGGTGCCGAGTTACTCATCTTCATGATTGACTTCCCCAAACCTATTATTACTTTCTAACACTTTCACTTCCAGCCAACTTCTCAACTTTAACTTCACTTGCTTTCACCACTTCGCTTGCTTCCAAATTTCCGGATAGGTAAAGGGAGGCAAAATGTATATGAGGGGCTAAGCATGATCTAGAAGAAGAAGAGAGAAGAATGAATTGCCTTGGTCTTTCCAGGAAGAAAGTGAGAGAACTTATCTTGCGGTGTCAACCTTCAAATTCAACATAATTTGGATAAAAACAAAGTATTAAACATGCCAATAATTTCAAACAAAGCATTTAGCAACTTAAACATATTATAAAACCTTTCAAACACATAAAGAATTTCAAAACCAGTCAGTAAACAAGATCTTCACTGAGATCATATCCAGATAAGAAGCACAAAAATCGTTTCGAAAACTCTCAGTTAACCCACCTCGGTCGAGGTGTTCTTAGGTCAACCGAGGTGAAACACCTCGTTTGGCCAGAACTGTCCCGGTCGAGGTCCAAAAATTTTTTTTTAAAACCATTTTTCTTTCAGTTTCGACGTTTTTCTCAATCAAATAACCTGTAAGTATGCATGTAATCTCAGATAAACACATAGATGCAAAAGTGAAGCATAAATATAAATATCCGGTCAAATAGAGTCATACATCAAATAACTGTCAAGTAATACACAAATACCCCATACTTAGGACACACTGTCCCAGTGGGTCAAAATAAGTCTAAGAAATAAAGTACTCACCGGATAAATAGCTGAACTGCATAAAAATAAGAACGAAAATCCTGCAGCTCTCAAGAATCCTCATCCGGTGGTGGTGGTGGTGGCACGTACGGATAGTGAGACGGGTCGAATGGATAACCCATAGCCTGCTGGAACTGGATCTCCATCATCCTGCACTGATAGTGCTGTCCCTCTAACATCTGATTAGTCCAGCTGTCAATCTGTCGGTGCTGGGCAACAAACCTCTCATGTATGTCCACAGTGAGGGCATCATAAGAATCTATCATCTGATCCGTCAGATCATCGATCCGACGGTGTGTCTCTGGATCTCTATGACGGCGTGTCCTACGCCTAGGAGGTCTCAATGGTGATGCAGCAGGTGCAGGCTCAGCCTCAGTGTCATCGTCTAGATCAATAACTGGTGCGCTCATCCCTGCAGTATCCGTCCCTGTATCCATCGGGACTCCACCCTCTCTCTCATCAACTGTCTCCTCATCATCTGCCTCCTCCTCAGCTGGGGCAGCTGCTGCCTCTCTGTAATCCTCCATCAGTGGAGCCCAAGTGGTCTGCCAATAATGAGGGTCAAAAACAGTAAACTGGGCAGACCACCTGATCCCCTGTGGTGCAGTCAGCTCCCACAGCATAGCCATGTACGGTGTAGTCAGACCTCGGGGAACCAGAATCCGCCGAGTGATCATCTCATGTAGCCCAAGCGGCTTGGCAGCCGCCACCATCGTGCAAGCGTTGAGATCCATGTCGTGATAACTAGTTATGTGGGTGACAAGCCCTCCGCAGCAGATGTCTCCCTTCGCTTTGGCCTTGATCTTGTGCAGATCCTCTGCCAACATCAAGCCAAAGTCCGGGATACCCCCAGTAACCATGCAGTACAAACTGAAAAGCTCTCCCTGTCGGATCTTCTGGGGCGTCTCAGTGCACGCCAGAAGTGTCTCGCTGAATATCCAGTGGGCTAACCTAAAGTCTAAATGGAAGATGGCCTTCTCCCTGGAATCTCCAGGGCGCCATCTGTTTGCGTGCTCAGTAATATGGGCAATCTGTCCCCAAAACTCCCTAGCTACAGATCGGGAAGGGTAGTCAACAGTAGTGGGCTCAAGAAAGCCAAAAATCTCTCTCCAGTACTCAAGTGGCACAAGGAAGTTCCGGTTCATCAACCGGTACTTCACATATCTCTCTGTGGGGAGGTAGGTGAAGGAGCTAATGAACTCTAAGGTGGCTCCAAATAGGCTGGGGCTCGGATCTCAGTAAACTGATCCAGCCCTACTGTAGAAATCATCCTCCTAAGGTCTCCGTCTACCTGGAGGCAATCAAAAGCAGACACGTCCAGGAAGCATGGTGCAATCACTAGAGGCCAGAAATACGCTCATAATCCACTCGGTGTCGCTCATGGATCACCGGGCGGTAAGGTCGGGAAGAAGAGGAAGAAGGGGAAGGTGAGGATCTATCCCTGAGGGCAAGGCGTCGGTCAGAACTCATCTTCAGAAAATCACACTGTCAGGTCACCTCGGTCGACTGACAACACTCAAGAATCACCTCGGCCGAGGCACAGCTCGACTAGACCGAGGCGAAAAACTGGGTTTCTAATTTCTTCAGAAAATTCAGTTATTTTCCCCCAAAATCACTACAACTGCTTCCTATGGGGTACTTAAGCCTTTTCTCAGCAAATGCAAGGGCCACCAAAGTCCAAATCGAAGCGAAATCGGAGAGGTAGGGTTTCGGTTTTGTTTTACCTCGTTCGGCCGAATCGGTTCGATTTTCTTGCAGATCGATGATGCACTGGGATCCTCTAAGCCTTAATCGCAGTTTGGAGACAGAAATCTTCGAGAAAAAGCAAGAATCAGAGAAGCAAGGTGAAATTGTCGCCGCGGTCGAGGGAGAAGAGTAAAGTGAGGAGAGAGAAATCTTCGCCCCTTTTATACCCTTTTCTGGAACTGCTGTCACCTCGGTCGAGATGGTCTCGACTGGACCGAGGTGGTACGGACCGAGGTGGTTCTTCAGAAAACCCTAGTCGCCTCGGTTGCTCAAGAATCATCTCGGTCGAGGTGTTCTAACAGCAACCGAGATGCCTCAGTCAAACTTCGTCTTCTCAAATTCTCGATCTTCTGTCCTTTCAGTTGTGCTCCTTCCTTAGATGTCTCTTGTTATCTGTCTAGAACGCCAAAAACAAAACAAAGCAAAGCAAAAGCAAAAACTATCTAAGCTAGATTAGAAAAAGGGAAAAGAAAGCAATAATTTGGGTTGCCTCCCAAGAAGCGCTAGGTTTAAGGTCGCTAGCTGGACCATGATGCGTCTCTCATATGTGATGGGAGGTGCCCTCACCCCATACTTCACCTCCATCGTGGGGTGAAGTAAGTAAGTCAATCAAACGCTCCAACAAGTGTAAATGCTCATCGGGGAATGAATCGTCTATGGGCGGGTCGTCCTTCTCACGTGAGGATGCAGGTAGCCGGCTGAGGTGATCCGCAACAGAATTTTCGGATCCCTTCTTATCGCGGATCTCTAGATCAAACTCTTGAAGCAAGAGAATCCATCGAATAAGGCGTGGCTTGGCATCTTTCTTAGCCAACAAGTAACGAATGGTTGCATGGTCGGTGTACACAATGACTTTCGCCCCAACTAAATGTTAGCATGAAATATTGTGATACTTTAGGCACGTTTTCTAAGTGTATTTGATTCATATTGATAGTCTTTGATTTAGCAATGTTGCATTTGTGAGCTAGTTTGCCTATATTATCGATATGTATGTCTACACTAGCTTTATGTTGAAATATAGGTGATTGAGAGTCATTTCCGAACGAAATCGAGCAAAGAAGAGTTGATTGAGTATGTCCATGGATTGAGGGCATTATTAGGAGCAATTTGGAGTTCAACTTGAGGAACGCACGAAGCTAGGGAAGAATCACGTTCTTGCCCTAAACCACGCTCTAAAATACGGCCGTACTACAAACCACGTTTAGTTCCACGGCTGTGGAACCCTGCAAAGAGAGGCGTTATGCATTCCAGTAACTATTACGGTTGTGGAATCCATGGTTCAAACCGTGACACTTTCCACGCTCTAAATTACGGTCGTGGAACCTTCCACGACCGTGATCTTGGCGATCCTTTTCGCCACATTTTGAAGCCACGATCTTTTGAAGATTGGGCCGGGCCGATATTTTATCTTGCCCTATAAAAAGATGGACGAAGCAAGATTCCGTCATCTTCGCTTAGCGGCATTTATCCACGCTTACGGCCGCTTAGGGATTTTTGGCAATCGACGCTTATCTCCGCTTAGAGAATTTTGGCGACTCCTGCTTAGACGCACTTACCCTCGTTCAACCCTCGCTTAGAGGCATTGACATCTCTTTGGAGATCGAAGTTCGTGTTTGGGATTTGCCCTAATCTTGCACTTTTGGTGGAGATTGTTGTTGAGATCTCCGGATTGGCGGAAGATCGAAGCTTTTGGAAGATTGTTGCAAGAAGACTTCTCTTCTTGTTTAGGTTTGATTTGGAAGACGGATTGACATCCCGTTCTCCCTTCTTTCCTAAGATTGTGATTGTTTGCTTTATTCAGAATCTATTGACAACATTTGTTCTTGGTTGTGACTTTGAGATTGGTTTGAAGATTATTGAAAGTTTTCGGAAGTTTTCATCTTTCTATCTTTTAACTCTTGAATTTGATATCAATATGACTGTTATTGGCTAAAAACCCTTAACAATTCTAAGGTGAAGGGTTGATAGTTGTGGCTTAGATGATGATAGATCGATCGTAAATAGATTAGACCCTGAGAGTTAGAGAGAATCGTCGACGAACCCTAAATTACGGTTTGTTCTTGAGTTCCACGGCCGTGGAGTCTCAAGATCTACCCGTAATTTCCCTTAAGTTTACGAACTTGCTTTTACTTTAATCCAAAGTTAAGGATTTGCTTTAACTTAGTTTAGGCTTGCCTTTTCTAGGTGGTAGTGAAGCCTCAACAACCTCTACCTCGATTGTGAGTGTCATAACCGTAATCGGCTAAGTTAGTCTTGATCCTTGGATTACAAGTTTGGGTATTTGACATTAATTCTTGCCTTTAGAACCTTTTTATATTGAAGCCTCAACAACCTGTATAGAGAGTGTCTTGTAGGTGAGTCATATAAGGTTTTTGGAACTTCACCGTACGATTACCTTACATTAGCATACCTTCGTATATCTCAACTCTGTCTTTATATCATTAGTATATCTTGAATCGATTGCCACAGCTTGATACTTGGATCTTTAGGATTGTTGTTTTCCCAATATTTGCAAAACTCTCATATTTACTCGCTTGATAATCTGCAATTGAAATTGTTCCCACCCAAATCCCTGTGTTCGATACTCTGGAATTCTTGCTTAACTACGTCGATCCGTACACTGCGGGTTCGCTTGCTTGATTCTAGTTTTATAAATTTAAAGCTTATTTGCACACACCTTTAGGGGCGAACACTAAATAGGAACGAAACTTCTCGAAAGCATATACAACCGCCAATAATTCTTTCTCGGTGGTAGCGTAGTTGTGTTGTGCTACATCTAGCGTCTTGCTAGCATAATAGATGGCGGTGGTCCGTCCATCCTTCTTCTGTCCGAGCACCGCTCCTACGGCTACATCACTAGCATCGCACATGATCTCAAAGGGCAAGGTCCAATCCGGAGGTTGGATAATGGGAGCGGAGATCAACGCTTCCTTAATCCTGTAAAAAGCATCAAGACACTCCTGCGAAAACTCAAAAACAACATCTTTATTCAAGAGGTTAGTTAGAGGTTTAGAAATCTTAGAGAAGTCCTTGATGAATCTCCTGTAGAAACCTGCATGCCCGAGAAAACTCCTCACACCTTTAACAAAACAAGGGGGAGGGAGTTTCTCAATAGTCTCGATCTTAGCGCGATCGACCTCAATGCCTCGATTAGAAACGAGGTGTCCTAGCACAATGCCTTCATTAACCATAAAATGACAATTCTCCCAATTCAAAACAAGATTAGTGTCTTCACATCTTTTAAGCACTAGAGAAAGGTTAGATAGGCAATCATCAAAAGAGGAACCATATACAGAAAAATCATCCATAAATACCTCCATGATCTCCTCTATGTACTCGGAAAAGATAGCCATCATGCATCGCTGGAAGCTAGCGGGTGCATTGGACAATCCGAATGGCATCCTCCTATAAGCAAATGTCCCCCATGGACAAGTGAAAGTGGTCTTCTCTTGATCATCCGGATGGATAGGAATCTGGAAGAATCCACTATAACCGTCTAAGTAGCAAAAGTGTGAATGTTGGGCCAACCGCTCGAGCATTTGATCAATGAAGGGAAGTGGAAAATGGTCCTTCCGTGTGGCCGTGTTCAGCTTCCTATAATCGATGCAAACCCTCCAGCCCGTAACGGTCCTAGTTGGGATCAACTCGTTGTTCTTATGCGTCACAACGGTCATCCCTCCTTTCTTCGGAACTACATGCACCGGGCTAACCCACTTGTTGTCCGAGATAGGGTATATGATACCTGCATCCAACAACTTAAGAATTTCTTTCTTCATAATCTCTTTCATGATCGGGTTTAACCGTCTTTGAGGTTCTCGTGAAGTCTTATGATCATCCTCCATTAGAATTCTATGCATGCAGAAAGAGGGCTTAATGCCAATAAGATCATCTATAGTATAACCCAAAGCTTTTTGATGCTTTCTCAGGACATGCATTAGTTTAGATAATTCAGTTTCAGAAAGAGAAGCACTAACAATAACGGGATAAGTGGAATCCGGTCCAAGAAAGACATACCTCAAGTGATTTGGGAGTTGTTTAAGCTCCACAACTGGGGGTGCTTTCTGAGGGGGATCCTTGCTTCCTCCTTTCAGTGGAGTAGATCTAGAAACTGGACTTCCGGAAGTCTCAGTTGAAGTTGTCTCGCCATCAACCTCGGTCGAGGTGCAGAGGCGTTGACCGAGATGTTCTTCAATCGCCTCGCTCAGTCCAGAAAGTGCCTCGGTCGAGGTACTGCAACTGGGACCGAAACTGGACATCTTCGTCTCCTGGATTAGCTTCTCTGTTTTAGCTCCTGGATCCTCTTCCAGTGCTTTTAAGCTCCGTATATCTGCATCACAAGAAGAATTTATACCTTCCTCCATTAAACTGAAGCTAATAACTCTTTCAAGTGGATCGTTAGTAAGGATAGAGCTCACCAATTCTCTTGATTCTTCTTCATCGTAGATGTTGAAGATATCATCAGTTAGCTGCTCCCCTTTCATGGCTGCAAGTAATGCGAACTCCACCTCATCGCCACCAATGTTGAATTTCAACTTGGCGTTCTTGCAATCCACGTTGCAACCCGAAGTTGCTAGAAATGGTCTCCCGAGAATAATAGGAACAGGATAATCTGCGGGAATGTCAAGCACAACAAAATCTATTGGTAAATAGAAGTTACCTAACTTGACCGGAACATCCTCCAAGATCCCCATGGGATGGGTGATGGATCGATCCGCCATATAAAGTCGAATCTTGACCGCCTTGGGCTCTCCAAGTCCGATCTTCGCACATAGCTCCAGCGGGATGATGCTCACGCTGGCTCCTAGATCACAAAGGGCTTCACAAGTGACATCCCCAACTTGAATGGGAATGCAAAATGAGCCGGGATCTATTAACTTAGGTGGCATCTTCTCCTTCATGATTTGTATGAGCTCCGAGGATTTAGATGTCATCCTAACTTCACCAAAATCTTCCAGTTTCCTTTTCCTTGATAGGATCTCCTTCAAAAACTTCCCATAGGCGGGCATTCCTAGAATAGCATCAAGGAAAGGAATGTTAATATGTAGTTTATTCATCAAGTCAAGGAACTTACCAAAGTGCTTGTCTAGACGTGCTTTGGCCCTTGACTGGGGGAATGGAAGTGGTGGTTTGTATGCAGGAGGTGAAACATAAACTTCAGTTTTCCCCTCCGCTTTTTGTGGCTCCACCTCGGTTGGCATCTCGGTCGAGGTGTTCTTCGACTGCATCTGGACCGAGGTGGTCTTCGTCGGTACTGGCACCGACCGAGGCACTGGATCTGCATTTTTCAGTCCACTCCTCGTAGTTATGGACATGATCTGGCCCTTAGGGTTGCTCTCCGTCCTTGCTGGAAGCTTCCCTGGATCTCTTGGCGCTTCATTCGCCCTACTTGCTAGTTGTTGTTCAAAGGCTTTTTGGGCCTTCGAAAATGAAGTCATAGAAGTCTCCATAGCGTTGAGCTTGATCAAGAAAGCCTCCAGGACTGCGTCCTTCTTTTCCGGCTGAGACGAACTTGATCCTTGCCCCTGACTTTTTAATGGAGTAGAAGAAGAAGAAGAAGAAGGGGAAGAGAGGAAAGGGTTAGAGGAATCGTTAGAGTTGGAGTTTGAATGATTGTTACTAGAATTTTGGTTGTTCGCCCTCCAGTTGTTGCTATTGGATCCTCTATTGTTGTTGTTGTAATTGTTGTTCCGAGAACCGTTGTTGTTGTTACGGTATCCGTTGTTGTTGTTCCTTTGCCCTTGCTCTTCCTTCTTGGTTTGAGCAACCAAGAGTTCCTTCAATTGCTTCACGTCGTTCTTCAAAGACGTGAGTTGATTGTTACTGGGCTGAGTTTCTTGGAAGTTAACTCTTTTAACTCCACCTTCAGCTCCTTGGTGGGTGTACTTCTCCATATGCAAAGCTTGCTTCTCGATGAAGTCCCAAGCTTCGTCAATCGCCATGTCCATAAAGGTACCGGCGGAGAGTAGTTGGAGATTGAACTGGGTGCTTCCGTCCAGTCCTTTGAAGTAAATCTCCAATAACTCTAACTTTGGAATCCCATGATGTGGGCAATCCAAAATAATGTCCTTGAACCGCTCCCATGATTTGGACAAGCTCTCCTTGTCCTTCATAATGAAAGCGTTGATCTTCCCTCTCATTTCAGCTGTTTTTGAGGGGGGAAAGAATTTGGTCAATAATTCCGTCGTCATCTCCTCCCATGTGCTAATTTTTCTTGGAGGAAGAGATTGATACCAAGTAAGAGCTCTATCTTTTAAAGAAAAATAAAAAGGTCTTAGCTTGTAGTTGTTATTTTCAATCCTCGGAGGTCTCAAGGTCTCCATCAAGATCTCATAGTTTTGAAGATGTTGATGTGGTGATTCCTTCTCTAGCCCTCCGAACTGGCATTGGCGAATCATGGATAGAACTTGCGGTCGAAGTTCATAGTCATGGTCCGCTGGATCTCCTAGGTTAACTCCTGGACGCCTCAATTGTTGATTGGGGTCCATCCTTTGACCTAGGGTTTGTGGGATTCCTGCAAGAAGAACATCTCGGACTGGCCTCCGAGGTGGAAGTACATCGGCCAGGCGTCAGGTACTGGGACTTGCCTCGGTCGAGGATCAGCAACTGGATCTTCCCTCGGTCGAAGTTGATATTGGTCTCTCAAAGCGACCATATCTGCTTCGATTGCTTCAGTCCTTGTGTGAGTTTCTTCTTTCTCTTGTCTTAGTTCTTCCCTACTGAGGCGTAGCAGCTCTAGCGCCTCTTTCAATTCGGCCTCAAGATCGCGGTTGTCTTGGTGGGCCATCTTCGCTTCTCTTAAGCGTCGTTTGTATGTCTTTTCTGGTTCGGGATCGTAAGGATCGATTTCCTTCCCAGTGCGGGTTCTTCGCATAAACCTAAGAAAGAACCTGCAAAAGTCACTCAAGTAGAGTGGTTAGAAGACACGGGGGCAAGTGCCCCAAAAGCAAACCGTAACCGGCTCGGTCTAGACCAAGTCCCCGGCAACGGCGCCAAAAACTTGTTCGCTCCAAACGGTGTGTGCAAGCTTTAAATTTATAACCCTAGACGTAAGCTTAAAACAAGGATGTGAACCCGCAGTGTATGGGTCAATCGTAGTAAAAGCAAGGAATTCCAGGGGTCGATCACAGGGACTTAGTGAAACAAAGTCCAATTACGGTATGCTTATGTAAATACTAACCACAAGAGCAATTAAAACAATCAAAGATGATAAACAGTCAGTAAAGGAAATATGCAATTCTAGGGATTAAAGCATCTAGTTGTGGTTCCAACTCAAGATAAGCGGACAAAGCTGAGATTTTTGCATAGGGAAGGTATTACTAAAGTGGAATAGATCACCGGGTAAGTCTCACTACTCACTAATCCTAAACCGTAACTCCTATTACCGGGTAAGTCTCAAGGAATTAAGATAAAGAACTATAACCTCAAACTAACACACCATCTAAGGGAATAGAATCAACCTTTACCGGGTAAGTCTCAGGCTAACTCACAAAGATGGGATGGAAGCACACTCAAACCCCAATAAAGGACAAACCTTTATTACCTACACTTATGATCTTAGGTACACAAACTAAGGAATTACCGGGTAAGTCTCATCTTGGGCTTGCATTGAACAAGGAAAGGTGTAATAAGAATAGGATTTGGCAAACTCTAACACTTAACTCTCAGTTTCGGATCAGATAAGTCACCTCGGTCAGACGAATTCCACCCCGGCCGAGATGTTCATCGACTGAGCGAGATGCTTAGGGTTAAGGTTAAAGACTCGAACTTTCAAGGTCCTACTGGAATCTAAGATCATTCTATCATTGTTTTTCCCACAACCTTCAGCCAATCACCCTAGAATCACACAAGGAAATTAGCCACTCATCATCATGAAAGTAATAATCAAATATATGGGAAGAAGGTGAATATTTGAACAAGAAGAATTTAATGAAAAGACTTCAATAACTGAATCAAATATCACAACAAAAGCGTTCCTTGGATATAAATCCAACAAAGGAAGACAACAAGGAAGGGAATCTAAGATGATCTTACAAAACCCTTCAAAAGCTATAAAAGCTACAATCTTCAATCTTCAACCTTCAAAAAGGTTCTTCAAATCTCTCAACTGGAGTATGGCTGTTGTTGTGTATAAACCTTGATCGGTGGTATAGCGTGATTTTTCGGTGTAAGCGGGCTGTTGGATTTGTGGAAATTCAACCCTTTTTATAGGAAAATAACCCTCCAAAGATAAGATATCTTAGAAAGATCTTTTCCCATAAATATAGGTAAAATATATGATCTAGCATATCTTCTTCCTTCCAGGAGCCAAGAATAAAATATTCTCGCCGCGTCCCAGGTGTTCGCCTCGGTCGAGTCGAATTCTCTGGATCACCTCGGTCGAGGTGAATCTGTGGTCAACCGAGGTGAGTCACAACTGAATGTGAAATCTCTCAAATCCGGTCCAAAGTGAATCCTAAATCCATGGCTATGCTTCCTGGATAGATCCTTATGTTCCTGGATGTAGCTCCAATGACTCCATAGCTCCTTTTGCTCCTTTTTGATGCAAAACGTGCCATTTTACCTACGATTACAACAAAACTAGGTGTAGACCTCGATTCTCACAAAGGTAGATGAAATGGTAATATAATCACATAATATACATACAAACGTGCAGATTATTGAAGATAAAACGTCCAAACATACCCTAAAATATAGACTATAATTCATGCTATCAACAACTTTGTGTATGGAAAGTCTTGTCACTTACAGGTAGAGTTAGAGCACAAGGCGTTTTGGGCAATCAAGTGGCTAAATTTCAGCATAAAGGAGGCGGGAGAGAAGCGTCTCTTGGACCTTAATGAGCTTGAAGAACTCCACTTGAACGCTTATGAAAACGCCAATATCTATAAGGAGAGAGCAAAGCGTTGGCATGATAAGCATATCATTCCAAAAGACTTCAAAGAAGGAGATCAAGTTCTCCTCTTCAATTCAAGGCTTCGTCTCTTTCCAGGTAAGCTTAAATCTCGTTGGACTGGACCTTTTCTAATTAAGCGTATTTTTCTCCATGGCGCAGTTGAATTATGGGGTGAAGCGGGCGGAAGCTTTAAGGTGAACGGTCAACGACTCAAGAAGTATACGCCGGAACTCCAAGCTGAAGAGTTCGCGCCTACCGCACTCGAATAAGTGCGAATTTGGTCTAGCTACGGACCTTAAACAAAGCGCTTCTTGGGAGGCAACCCAAGGTATTGCATTACGTTTTTGTCTTTTGATACATAGATTAGCTTAGTTTAGACGTTTTTGCTTTGTTTTGCCTTCGATACCTCCGGTATGTTCGTGTTTTTGGATGTAGGAACAGTGGGAGAAGAAAAGAGAAGAGTAAGTTTGAAGAAAAGTGACGAAACTTGGACTTTGGAGCATTACAGAGAGTTCCACGGTCTAAACCATGGCCGTGGAACCCTTTGAGACCGTAATTTACAAAAGCCTTTGAAAAATCACCAAAACCACGGTTCCGTACATTTCCACGGCCGTGGAACCCCCCGACAGACCGTGATTTTCAAAAATTTTTACGGCCACTACATAAACCACGTTTCTTCACAAAACACAACACCACAACCCATTCCACGCCCAAAAACGCCGAAATCCCTCCCCTCACCTCAAATCTTCGTTCGTTAATCGTTTTTAACGATTCTTTGACCTAAACTGAAGCAAATTCGATCACCAACAAGATCCAAGCAACAATTCAAGCGGCAAACCACCGAGGAAAGCAGAATTCGGATTTGAAAATCCGAAAACCTAGGTTTTTTCGCTCTTCTCTATCTTTGTCGATTCGGTCTTGAAATTGCTAGATTTTTTAGGAATAACTGATTGGAATTGGAAGAGAATTAGTCTAGGACTGCTGCTGTGAAATTTGGTGTGATTTTGCTGAGTTTTGAGAAAAGTCGAGAAGAACCACGGTTTCTGGTAGTTCCACGGCCGTGGAAAATCAAGAACAAACCGTTGTTTTTGTCAGAACATGGATTTTATGAGGAGAGTGTCCGGTAGGAATAAGGACAAGAACAAAGACAAAGATAAGAGTAAAAAGAGGAAGGGGAACCCCTCTTCCTCTTCCTTCTCTAGAGCACCACCACCTTCATCCCCTTCACCTCCATCATCACCTTCATCACCATCACCACCTCACCCTAGGGCCCCTACCATTCATGAGGATCATCTCGACGCCTTAGAGAGGATCCATAAGAGGACAGTTATCGGACCTAGATACCTGTTGCTAGAAGATTTAGAGCCTCTCCATGTGATAGGGGACCTTACTTGGCTCTTGGATAGAGCCGGATTAGTCATCTTCTCGGCTATTCGAGAAGATGCTTATGAGGAGATTACGAGAGAGGTTCTGGTTTCTTTTGAGCACAGCCATGTTGATAGGACAGTTTCTTTCCGGCTGATGGAAAGAAACTATGATTTCTCCATCCGGGAGTTTGGAGCCTTCTTTGGGTTCCACGAGACCTACAATGGTCGTTTCCCCAGTGGCGTATACGCCAAGGATTTCTGGGAAGAGATCGCGATGATCTATGCTAGCGAGGACCGCTGGCAGCCAGCTGACACCAAGGCTAAGTTGATGTATCACTTAGCCTTGAAGATCGCTCACATGGTACTTTCTGAGTGTCTCTTCCCTAGGACGGAGACACCTCAGAAGATTAAGACAAATGAGCTCTTTATTCTTTACTGCATGTTGTATGGACGGTTTGCTGACTGTGCCACCCTCTTAGCTGCTACCATGAGCAAGCTAAAGAACAAGAGGGCTGGCAACATTGGATATGGTGGGATAGTCACCCACCTTGCTAGGGCATTAGGGATAGACTTTTCTGCTTGCACACGTATCCCCGCTGTACCCCTAGGACTTCAGACCCTTATGACTAGAGTCCTCATCTTCCCCACCCATAGAGGTCCACCTTATGCTGCCATGCCATGGGAGAGTAGGATGGGGAGAGGTATTGAGTGGCTCCCAGAGTATTCCATTATGGATGGACGCCATAACTGGAAGGCGACGTTCGCTGCTATGCATGCGAACAGGATTATAGCCCCTCCATATGTCCCACCACCGCCTGTAGTAGAGGAGGAGGAGATGAGAGATGAGTATGAGGGAGGAGGAGGAGGAGCTGAGCAGGATTTTGGCACATTTCAGGACCAGCCGGATGTGGCTCCTGACATGCCTAGACGTTCTCCACGTCCAACTAGAGCTTCAGGATCTTCTTCTCGTCGCGCTAGCGTGAGCGAGAGGCCCACTTGGATGGAGGCCCCTCTTGCGTGGTACGGAGCTCCACCACCATGGTCTACACAGGCACCGCCGCCACCAGCACCAGCACCTTCAGATGCACCGGGATGGTACAGCCTGCCGCCTGGTTGGTATGAGCAGTTGCCAGAGTAGGCCACCGATCTTTCAGATAGGGTGGGAGCTTTGGAGATCCGAGCTAACGCTAGAGATGCACGTATGGATGACCTCGACCACATGATGAGAGACGTCTACCGCCAGCAGTTCGGGCGGTACTATGATCCTAGCTTCTCTCCGTTTTCGCCTCCACCGCAGTGATGACTTGCATGATCGACAGCTTTAGCCGCTCCACCACCGTTTTGTGAGTTCTTTTTCTTTCTTTCTTTTCTTCTTTTTCTTTTTCTTTGAACATTAGGGACAATGTTTGTTCCAAGTATGGGGTGGGGTGTGACTAATCGTTTGTAATAACTCTTAATCACTTTATTTGCTTCTATTGAGACTATCTTGCATGTTTCATTCTATTGTTGCACGTTTCATTATTGCATTGCATGAAAAAAGAGTTTGAAAAAACCATAAAAATTGAAAAAAAAATTTGAAAATTTTGTGCTTCTAAGGATAAAGATGAATTCTATGATAATCACCACTTGTGAATTGAGTTTTGATGACAATCGCATGCTTAAACGAATAGTGCATTGAAAAGAAATTGAATGAGTTGATTATACCTCTTTTGCAAGTTTCATAATGTGATGAATGTTACTTAAATCATGTTGAGAAATTAAGGTTGAAATCACATAATAAGTTCTTATGCTTCTTTTTGAGATGATTAAGGCAATTCGATTTTCTTTCTTCTTTCTTTGATCATTTAGCCCCTCATTGAAATATTGACCTCCTTTACCTATCCGGGAATTTGGAGGAGTTGAATGAAAAAGGCATGTTTGATGTGGGAGGGCCATGAAAGCAATACTTTGCATTCAAAGGAATAGAAAGAAATTATAGGTTTGGGGAAGTCAATCATGATGATGAGTAACTCGGCACCATTCACATAGCCGGGTGTTTGTGTCTTGCCAAAGTCGGATTGAGCGATATTCCTAGCGGATTATGGTATGTGCACTAAGGGTTTGAGGCATCTCATAAAAATTGAGAAACGTCAATCTCCTAGGCTTCGGTTTTTGTGCACCTCTATCCATAACTCCAAAAGTAAAGTCAATCTCCTAGGCTTCGGTTTTTGTGCACCGCAAGAGAAGAAGAAAAGAGTAGTTGTCCACTTTCCCGGATTCATGCACCACATTCCTTAAAGTTTTCCTTCCCTTTCCACATTCTAGACCTTGTTTGAAAGTCCTTAAGATCAAGAGAATGTTATATGGCTTAGTGATCTAAATTGAAGTTTCTTATGATTGATTTTGATAATGTTTGAAGGTTATGATGTTTACATGGAAGTTTGATTGATTCATGAGCTTTCTTTACTCTTTACCCTTTGATTAAGTGTATGAAATTCTTATAAACGAATGAAGCAAGATTTGAGAATGATCTATTGATTAGAAGGCACATTCATCCAAAAGAAGTTTTGCTTTGAGAAGGTACACATATTTCATCCTAACTTGAGTTTTAAGGCTTTTGAAAGACCTTGCTTAGGGACAAGCAAGTGGCAAGTATGGGGTTATTTGTTAGCATGAAATATTGTGATATTTTAGGCACGTTTTCTAAGTGTATTTCATCCATATTAATAGTCATTGATAAAGCATTGAAGCATTTGTGAGTTAGTTTATCTATTTTGTCGATATAGAGGTCTACATAAGCTTTGTGTTGATTGTAGGCGATTAGGAGCTAATTCCGGACGGATTGAGAAAGATTGGAGTTTGATTGAGCATGTCCAAGGATGAAGACATCTCTAGGAGCTAAGTATGGTGCTAACTTGAAGAATAGCACGAGGATGAGGGAAATCACGAACTACCTCTAAACCACGCTCTAAAATACGGCCGTACTAGTTTCCACGTTCAAGTCCACGGCCGTGGAACCTTGGCAAGAGAGGCGTGGTGCATTCCAGCAACTTACACGACCGTGGAGGGTTGTGACAAACCGTGACCAACTTCCACGCTCTAAATTACGGACGTGGAACTCTTCCACGACCGTGATATTGGCAATATTTTACGCAATATTATAAGCCACGATCTTCTACGCAATGGGCCGGGCCAATATTTTATCTTACACTATAAAAGGACGGAAGAAGAGAGATTCCGTCACCTTCGCTTACACTTTGCCTACGCTTATTGCATGTGCCTAGGGTTTCAAGATTCCCGTTGAGAGATTGCGTTTTGCTATTGAGATTTCCAGATTGACGGAAGAGTTGAAGATTCGGAATATTGTTCGTGGCGGAAGTTACGCCTTTAATTCTAGGTTTGATTTGAAAACGGATTGACATCCCGTTCTTCGTTCTTATCTAGATAGTTACTTGTTTGTGTTTATTCCGAATCTGAATTGCATTATCGTTGATATTTGTGGATTTGAGATTGACTTAAGGTTTATTGAAGGTTTTCGGAAGTTTTCATCTTTCAATCTTTTAATCCTTGAATTTGATATGAATATGACTGTTGTTGGCTAAAACCCTTTAGCAATTCTAAGGTGAAGGGTTGATAGTTGTGGCTTAGATGATGATAGATCGATCGTAAACAGATTGGACCCTGAGAGTTAGAGAGAATCGCCGACGAACCTAATCCACGGTCTGTTCTTGAGCTTCCACGGCCGTAGAACTCAAGAACTACCCGTAATTTTGTGTCATTTACGAACTTGCTTTTACTTTAATCCAAAGTTAAAGATTTGCTTTAACTTAGTCTTGGCTTGCCTTTTCTAGGTGGTAGTGAAGCCTCAACAATCTCTACCTCGATTGTGAGTGTCACAACCTTAATCGGTTTAGTTAGTCTTGATCCTTGGATTACAAGTTTGAGTATTTGACGTTAATTCTTGCCTTTAGATCTTTTCTGTATTGAAGCCTCAACAACCTTTGTAGAGAGTGTCTTTTAGGTGGGTCATATAAGGTTTTTGGAACTTCACCGTACGATTACCTTACATTCGTATACCTTTGCATACCTCAACTCTGTCCTTATATCTTTAAGTATATCTTGAATCGATTGCCACAGCTGGATTCCTGGATCTTTAGGATTGTTGTTTTCCCAATAATTTGAAAAGCTTCATACATTTACTTGCTTGATAATCTATAACTAGATTTAACCCCCCAAATCCCTGTGTTCGATACTCTGGAATTCTTGCTCAACTATATCGATCTGTACACTGCGTGTTCGCTTGCTTGATTTCTAGTTTTATAATTAAAGCTTATTTGCACGCACGCTAAGTGGCGAACATTGAGTTAGACTTTGGTGAGTATTCTCATGAGAATTGTGTGTATAGATGTTATGGGGATGAGAATGATTTGGTGTTATGAGCTTTGTGATGAGCAATTAAGTGGATGTTTGTGTTGTGTGATACGATGTGATAGTTGGCTCTAAGAATGTGTTGAATTGGGTATGTAGATGAATGAGGTTGAGAAATTCGTGTTGTAAGTTAGGGCGTGTTGTATGTGAGTATAGTTTGAATTTCCTGTTTGTGGGATCTTTTTATAGACTAAATACTCATGGTTTTAAATTATTTTATAATTGGCAACCACCGTACGGTCATGGGCATGGTGACCTCGACGAGGGAGTGATGTCCCATACATGATTGTGCGACGTGCTGGGATCCCATTCCATATATAAAACTTGCATACATGTTTTTAGAGATCCGATCTTTGTTGTGTGAATAATCTAGATTCACGTTGGAAAACAATCGCTCATCCTTTCTTGGATGGTTCGCCGAAGATTCAAGCCAAATTTAAGGGTTTTTGGTTATTTTCTCACGCCGCAACTAGGGTTTGAAGGACTTTCGTTATGGCCTCCGGATAAGCTTGGGGTTAGGATTGGTTGTGGAAATGCCGATCCTCAGGTTCCGAAGGCGGTGGTGCCAAAGTTAAGTGCTCAGGATTCGATCTTAAAGAAGAAGCATGAGGCTTTTGTAAGAAAGACTAGTTCGCAAGGAAACCAAGAAGTGCAAGAAGATGGGGAAGGCCAAGCCAAGATCCATTCTTTAAGGGTGGAGAACGTTAGCATGCCTATGTCGAGTGTGGCTGAACACTCAATGGATGCTACCAAGATATTGGCTATGACTAGTCATGCCATACACAAGGTTCAAGTGCCGATATCCATAATGATACGCCCCAGCCAAAGGATCCAACGATGCAAGACAAACGAAAAACTAAAGAAAACGTACACATGTGTTTTGAATTTGTGATAATTGAAAATAAAGTACAAGATATGTATTGCTAGAGCTTCGAGAATCTCACCATCCACTCTACAATACTCGCATCAACTCTCACAAGTCTTTCACCTATGAGAACGTGCCTTCGCCCTCGCATCTCACAAAGGCAATCCACCCGGCATCTCACCAAGGAGGAGGTTTCGGCATCTCATCAAAAACCAAGTGACCAAATTGTTTTCCAAATATTATCAACTCTCACTTATTTTTTTTCTATGAATCAATCAAGCCTTTAAATAGGGAAATAAGGCTAGATGAAAGATCAAAAACAAGGCCAAAAGTCATAATAAAAATATAGGCCTTAAAGATCCACATAATGAGGCATTGGTTTTGGACTCTTCACATCTTGACCATAAATCCGGCTGTTGGAAGAACTGAAATTATGACCCATTTCTTGGACGAATCTGCTCTTGAAATATTCATGAATATTGTAGCCCTTGAAATCAGCTTTCCAACAAGTATTTACGGACCTTCATTGGATAAACGTAGCATTCGTTATGACTAAAATACTGAAGAGTCGAATTAAAGTGAAGCCGTTTGCATCGGTTTCCCGGATCACATCATCCTTTCCACCTTTTAAAAAGATTCGTCATCGAATCTTGATGCCTCTTATTGACTTACATCGAATAAGGCTTTGATACCAAATGATACGCCCCAGCCAAAGGATCCAACGATGCAAGACAAGCGAAAAACTAAAGACAACATACACATGTGTTTTGGATGTGTGATAATTGAAAATAAAGTACAAGATATGTATTGCTAGAGCTTCAAGCATCTCACTATCCACTCTACAATACTCGCATCAACTCTCACAAGGCTATCACCTATGAGAACTAATGCCTTCGCCCTCGCATCTCACAAAGGCAACCCACCCGGCATCTCACCAAGGAGGAGGTTTCGACATCTCACCAAAAACCAAGTAACCAAATTGTTTTCCAAATATTATCAACTCTCACTTATTTTTTTCTATGAATCAATAAAGCCTTTAAATAGGGAAAATAAGGCTAGATGAAAGATCAAAAACAAGGCCAAAAGTCATAATAAAAATATAGGCCTTAAAGATCCACATAATGAGGCATTGGTTTTGGACTCTTCACATCTTGACCATAAATCTGGCTGTTGGAAGAACTGAAATTATGACCCATCTCTTGGACGAATCTGCTCTTGAAGTCTTCATGAATATTGTATCCCTTAAAATCAGATTTCAAACAAGTATTTACGGACCTTCATTGGATAAACGTAGCATTCGTTATAACCAAAATACTGAAGGGTCAAATTAAAGTGAAGTCGTTTGCATTGGTTTCCCAGATCACATAGGGAGTGTCAAGCAAGCGATGGTGGTGGCGCCTGCCTCCATCCCTATTGATGTGACCTCCTAGGGTTTGTGATGGGTGAATACCCATCGAAAAAGTGGTGAAGGAGAAAGTTCGAAAATTAGGGTTGATGCCATGAAAATAGCCTCGTCAAGTGCTACTGAACGTGCTTTGTCAATGGTGATGCCTGAGTTCGTCCTTGATGGAGGAGCTTCCTTGGGACTGGGATGGAAGAATGCCCATCGGAAACCAGGTAAAAACAACTTTCAATTTTGGATGGTGTTGATGTCGTAGGTGAGGATGACATTGAAGTGGTTGCCGGTGATGGTGATATGTTGTCCAAAGGGGGAGATGAGACCATAGGCTCACTATTAGGCATTGGGGAGGACATTTCCAAGCACCTTGGCAAGTGGGGAGCTGAGGTAATGGAACATGTTGAACCCTTAGTGGCCGGAAAACCAGCGGTTGAGTTCCCTTCTTTGTCCAAGGATGTACCTAGTGTCATGGACAAACCTGCATGGCGCAACACGCTGGCTAGAGTTTTCATGAATTCTGGACTTGGAGGGAAGCTTGAGTACACTCATCCCACTTCCATAACGTGTAGCTATCAAGTTGTAACACCCGAATCCGCGGGACTCGGAATGCTACGGGTGAGACCTCACAATGGGTCCCGAACCTTAGCCTAAGAACAATCTCACCGGACCTTTCCATCATGGCACAAATAAAGGCAAACACTAAAATCGTTTGTAATGTATGTGAGAACTAAAATGTAAAAATACAAGGTGGAAACTCAGCCGAGTCCTCAAAACGAAACAAACTCCGATACATAAATCCGAACCGTACAACATAATCCATAAATCAAAACATAACAAGATAACCCCAAAAACGTCCCCGTCCTATAATGTATGGCGACCCTCGGTTGTCCACTCCTCCACCTCACTCGGCAGCGTACGTCCCTAACCTGCAGGGCATTTACAAAAACGGTTTAAAACCGTTAGCTCATATTTGAAGCATTAGAAACAAGGTGAAGGCACATACACACTCATGCATTATCATATCATATAACATACTCAAACATAAAAGTCCGATTTATTATCTTTATTTTATTAGGTCATATCCCGTACTAATTAAACTTCTTTTGGGATACGAGAATCTCCCGAAACTCGCCTCGGTCCCCACTTACCGGCATGAAATGGTACTGATGCATTCAATCGTCTACCAGCACGGGTCAGTCACCAAGAACCCCCTAACTCTACGCAAGAGCTAGGCAAGTTGTCACCGCCTGTTATCATACACTTGGGCCAAAATAATATAGGTCGGTAATCCTAGTTCCGGTTTAATAGTTATAACAAAAGCAATGAAACACACACCACCAAACACGCAATGAATCTAATACGTAGAATACGAGCTAAGTAAGTCCGGAGACTTACCTCGTCACCCCACTCTCGCTTGCTTAGGGAGGAAGCCCACAACCTGCTCACAAGAGGATATACATATTAGCACATGCTCACACTCAAGAAGTCTTAGACTTCACTCTAGTGATCTACGCAAGATCACGAAACCCTCAACCTAGGAACGCATCCTAGAACCAAGACACTCACCATACTCTCAGCACATAAAAGCAACTCACTACAGCTCCTACCTCACATGGTCATACACCACAACCTAGAAGAGACAACTAGCCAAGGAAGGTCCAACAAGCTTATCCAACTCAAAGCCATCAACTACATCGAGCCATAAGGGCTCCTAGGTTCACAACCACTACGTGGTATTCTCAAGCTACACTAGGCCATCCTAAGCATGCAGCTAACAAGGTAAAACCTCAAAGCTAAGGAAGGAACGAAGAGAAAGGGAGGAAGAAGCCTATTTGTGAAGAAAACGCAGCCGCGGAAGCAAGCTGGCGCCCCCTGTGTGGCCCCGTCACCGCCCGTGCGGATGCCTGGAGCCGCCCCTGCGCCCAGGTGCCGCCCCAACGGTGGCTCGAGCCGCGCCTGCGGTTGCTCTGGTCCACCCTTGCGCCTATTGTGGTCCACCCCCACTGTCGAGCAGCAAAGACTTCGTCTTCTTCGTCTCTTCGATTGTGCCTTTACTTCAAGTGCTTCCTTCTTTGAGTGGGCCTTCTCCAAACACTATCCACTGGTCTTAGGCTCCTACCCACGACCTAAATGAGCTAAGAAGATGCACATGCAAAGGATTTAGGAACAAGCTTCTCAAAAGCTTCATCCATGGTTGTGGATGGAAGAGGGAAGAAGAGAGGGTGAACAACAAGGATGCAGAAGGAAGGAAAGGGGAAGAAGCTTACCACACTGGATCTTATCCTCTTCTTTTGCAGTCCACACATGCAACACCTTTAAAGATGGAAGAGGAAAAAGAGAGAGAAGAGAGGAAATGGGAGAAAAGAAGAACGTGAAATGAAAGCCAAAGGGAGAGAAGAATCTTTAGGCTGCAAAAAGGTGGGAGAGAAACAAGGGGTCAGCTAACCTCTTGTCCCCCTAGGTAGAAGCAACGATAGGTCAAGCATAAGAGGGAGAACGAGGGGTCGGAACGGAATAAAAACTCGTTACTGGGCATCCCGTGCCTACGGGAAGACTGAGCCGTTGACACCGGAAGATCGATAAACCTCTCGACATCCGGAATAAAATTCCGGATGTTACACAAGTGCTCAGAAGCAATGCCGAAACACCTTGTATGCACTTTGCTTAGCCAGAATGTGGGTTTCTACCCGGGATACTTCTCCATTAACGAGATGCTGAAGGCATGGGGAGTCAAAGCTAAGTATGGGATGGATGATTTTTAGCTTCTTAAGTGATGAGGATCGTGACAATGTGTTAAAATGGGGGCCATACTTCATCTATAACCGGCCTCTATTGCTCAAGCATGTGGCGGACAAGTTTGCCTTCAACTAGAAGGACATTGCCACCATACCATTATGGGTGAGAATTACTGGATTGCCTAATGAGTTTTGGACATAAGAGATCCTTGGATGGATTGGATCGATGGTTGGAAAGCCACTTTTTATGGACCATGTTACGAAGGATAGGAAGAGGGGTTCCAATGCAAGAGTGCTTGTAGATTTGCACTTCACTCATGATATTGTTAGGGAGATTTCTTTAGACTTTGATGATGGGCTTTCATTGGATTGCACTCTTTTGTATGAAAATGAACTAACTTATTGTCGGAGATGTCTACAATTTGGACATAAAGATGATGAATGCACCTTCAATGTGAAGTGTTGGGAGGCTTGAGGCAAGGCTAAGGCCAATCGGAAGCAGGTTGTTGCTAAGGTTAGTGATGAGGCCGTAGAGATTACTACTACAAGAAATGGAAAGGAGCCTATGGAGAAGGGTACCACAGTTGGCCCTAGTGCTAGGGCACTATTAGTGGAAAAGGTAAATGATATACAAGTCCTAGGGAAGTATCAAGGTGAGAGTAAAACAAAGAAGGTGGCCTTAGAGGTGCCTAATGATCTAGGTCCTAAAGGGCAACCGGTTGGGGTGAAGGATAAAGGGAAGAGTGTAATAGTGGAGGAGGTAGTTGTGAAGGGAGGCTTAGAGGATTCAGAGACAGATGCAAGTGAGGGAGATGAGGATGGGAATGAAACGGAAAGTATCTATGTATCTACTGACATTGAGCTTGGTTCCGAAGATGAAATAGAATCGAACGAGGACTTTGATCATGGGGCTGACCATGAAGGGGAGGATATGGAAGAGGAAGAGTACACGCCGGCCTTGAGTATGGCTCAACGAAGGACTATTAGGAAGCTACATGCTACGGACAAGGTGCAACCTAGAGCACCTACGGTTGAGCCTAGGAGGAATAAAGATGGTGGCCGAAGACTTACAAGGCAAGTTGCAAAGGTGCCGGACAAGAGTAGTCCTTGATGTTTTTATGTTGGCTGTGAGGGTCTTTATAACCTCATTTTTAGTTTTTATGCACTTCTGGCTTTAAGTTCCCTTTGGTGTTGACATGTCACGCCGCTTGTGGTTGGGCATGAGTGTGTTAGCTTTTTCTTTTCTTTTATACGTTGGACACATGTTTGTAGCCAAATGTTGTTACGCTAGAATAGTACCGCGAAAACTTGTTTACTTCCCACAATGTAGCACACAAAAGTCTTAAATTTATAACTCGATCTATTCTCCTAATCTACCTAGTGAACCCACAGTGTATGGGTCGTTACGTAGCAAGGTTAGTATTCTGAGGCCGAAAACAAAGTCTTAGGTGAAATTAAATCATTCAATGATCTTAGATAGAGCAAATCTAGACTAAGTAGAGAGAAAGAAATGAAGAAATGAAAATCATGATATTTTTTGTTAGGTTTTATGGGGATCAATCAAAGGTCAAAATCATGCAAATCTATCAAGCTAACATACAACACACACACGAGATATGTGATTATCAAAGTAAGAAAAGCGGATTCTATAGATCAAGATTTCTGGTTATAGCATTCGACTCAAGCTTCTAAACATCTAAGGACAAAGTTGCGGTTGTTCGGGAAAGGGTGTTTCTCTAATGTGAACAATTACTAGGTAAGTCTCATTCCTCACTTAGTTTTCCAACATTAGGTCATCCTAACATATAGATTCATCAATTAAGGAGCAACAGAAGCAAAAATCGGGTGGATCTTGAGAAATATAGACGGATTTTTCTTGATGAACAAGTCGATTTTTCCTTCTTATCTAGGTTTCGGGCACATAAATTATCATAAACTAACATCCAAGTCTATTTTATCATAATCCAAGCCATAACCATCTATCCATCACCTTAGAAACACAACTACTCAGCCAACAACATGCATTTCAAGGTCTAAATTCATCATACAAACACACATGCAATCCATAACAACAAGATGAAATAAAAGCAAGTGAAAACAAAGAATCTTACCTAAATATGAGTTCAAACAAGTTTTATAACACTTCAAAAGAAGCTCCAAGTTAGATCTTACAAGCTACCACAAGTTTCTCACCAAAAATCACTCAAAAACGCACTCTAGATCTAAGGTTTGATATGTTCTTCTTCTTCTCAATGAGAGTGTTTTTCTTCTCCTCTCAAGTCTCTCAACAACAGTGGATAGCTCCTCTACAAAGTCATAGGCCCGCTCTACTAAACCCACACTCCACCAAGGCAAAGCAAAGGTCGGGCAAAGGAATCATGTGACAAGTGTCGAGTATCCTAGAACAGGAATCTCGGTCTAGCTAGGCCAAGAAATTGGCTGATTTTCCTAAGTTAGGGGTCGATTTTTCTTCACTTCAGCATGCCATGGATCATAAAGTCATGAGTTGGTGCAAGGCTTGCACCAACTAGGGCTCTTGTGTTCTTCTTTGCTCCAAGCATGATCCTTCAGGACTTTGGATTTGAACTGCCACAAGGCCTGATCCTGGAATGTATCAATAATGTCCAAAAGATCCCCGAAATACCTACAAGACCAACAAAAGCTCGTGTAGACGTCTTTTCTAGCAATATGACTCGATTAAGCATAAACGTTACGAACTAACGTCAATTCATGCATTAATAAGGGAAAAACTACCTAAATGAATGCATAAACTACTGTCATAAATCATGTCATAAGAATACCCCATACTTGTCACTTGCTTGTCCACAAGCAAGGTCCAAATCTAAGCTACAAGATGGCATGCGTTATGAATGTGGAAAACAGAAATCTTTTTGCAAATGTGCTTCTAATCATAGATCACATTCATAATGATGTTTCATGGAAAATGATGGAGCAATCATGTATTAAATAGAACAAAGGCATGAAAAGACGATCACACTTAACTTGAAAACATACATGGAAAGCAAATCAAAAATTTCTAGATGATCATGAGGATATCATATCTAAATCACTAAGTCATAATACATGTTCATAGAGGTCCAAAAGACTTAGGAAAGAAGAGGCCAAGAAACATGTCTAAGGTTGGAATTCTTTTAGGTCATGTGGTGCTAATCCAGGAAAGGAACTAGATCGTAGCATTGGCTACAGTGAGAGAAGAAGGGGATTTCTTTTAGGTTGTATCTAGGATTCTTTGAGCAGATAATAGATAGTTAGATTCTACGGGTAAAGAAACCCTAGGACGGAGACGTAGGCTATAGAGTTGAACTTCGTAAACATATTACCGTGTCGATCTTTTAATTCCGCACGATATCAACTAGCTTAATTGTGACTAACATTGTTTTGCAGGTTTTCGAAGTCAAGGTCTTGAATCACTTTCAAAGCCCTTGAAAACCAGTTTTCTCACAAAGAGCACATATCGACTTCAAGGCTTTGAAATCAGTTTCAAAGCCTTGAAATAGGTTTTTGCAAAAAGTTCTCATACTCTATTCAAACCCCTTCTAGAGTATTTATATATTTTATATTCACGTATACGGTTCTTCAGACACTTCTCTTGAGTCGTACTCAGTTGTTTGGTTGTGAACATTTATATTGGTTGTCTTTTGCGAGGACAATTGAACTTCTTTGTTCTTATTATTTCATGTTAACTAGTAAAAATCTTTTCTTTTAAAAATTTGGAAGAATTCTTGCACGAATTCCTGACGTTGTAGTATTATTCCATTTTTAGACGTTACAAAAATTGCAACTAGAGTTGCCGAAGAGTATTCGCACCTAAAAACATAAAATAACCATTTTGAACTTTAAAATCGTAATGTATCGCACTAAGTTTTTATTAAAATTTCTAAATCTATTTATGTTAAATCTATTATATTATAAAAATATATATTCCTATAATGTCGTCGTCATATTATCAACGAAACCGTAAAACTTGGCAATTGATCTCTACCGTTGGGAAATGACGACAATTTTGTTTGGTGATGTTATACGTTTAAGGTGATGCCTTACGTCTTAAATTTGCGGTGGTACTTTATTTTCCAAGTTCGTAGTGACATCTTCCCCTAATCTTTTATATCTTAACTAGTTTAGTGCCCGCACGTTGTGCGAAATTGTATAAATAAAAAATATTATATTTTCACTTTCATGCATTATATATTTGATATTAATTTATCATAAAAATAATTTTTATTAATTAATATGTCTAACATGTGAGGATTAAATTTTTTTAAATAAATAAAAGAACATAATTAAAATTCTATTACAAAGATTATTATTCGAGTATTATATTTACACCTTAATATATTATCACTTTTACTTATTTTAGATAGATGAGCAAAATTTGATTTAGTTTTAAATTTAACAAACGTGTCAAATTTTGGTAGAAGATTTGCGTTAGATTTTCTCAACAAATCGAGTTAGAATAAATCAGTTTGTTAATTTTGCTTGGTAGATAGGTAGATTTAATTTTTTTTAATTATTTATTTTAATAAAATTGACGTGGCATGATAACCGTATACAAATTCTATTAAAAAAATTTTTATAAAATAATTAATGGCAAATCTGTAAATACGTTGTGGCAAATATTTAAATAAATTGAAAAAAAAAAAAGCTGATGTGGACGACTTTAGAGGTTGACACGTGGACAAAATGGGTGATGCTTTATTAGTATATATATAGATATATAGATTTGATGATATTTCTTAAGTTTGTGTAACACTTCACCTTTCAAGCTTATAATACAACCTTAAACTTGCGGTGATACCTTTTAACATTTGGTGATATGATAAGATGGATGCTAGAGCAAATGCAAAAATAGCCGCATGTACTATGACATCGGTGAATTTTGGTGAGCCAATATCGTGTTAAAATTAGTCCAACAAACTTGATAGTCGATAATCTTAATGCATTTTTGTCGACATTAGACAAATATTAGTTTTACCAAATCTTGATGAATACCGATGTAAAAAAAATGAGTCCAACGAATCACATTTCATATTAAAACCAATCCGATTGAGTAAAGGAACATAAATTTCGAGATAGAGCTACCAATAGTATCGAGACAAATTTGAGTTTGTGATATTATTATCAACTTATTGTGCGACGATTCTCCTCCTATAATCTCTTTGAATCCGGACAAGGATGATAACATCTACAAAGGTTGTTTTTGGTATCACAAACTCCTTCACCTTTGGAAAATGAATCTACACAACTTTGAACGCAGTTGTCACAGCCATTCCACATATCTAAGCATACTGTGCCCTCCACATTGTTAACCATCGACCCAACTGCATCAAAATCAAATTATATTATACCAATACTCATAGCATAATCACCAAGTATAGTAATTGGTAAGACTTGGATATTAACCTGCTAGAATAACAAGAACAACAAAGATGAAGTTTACTCGAGCCATTCTGATTTTTTTTTTCTTTTCTTCTCTTGATGATTGGGTTAAACCACAAAACAATATGTACACTATATATATAACATTCTTTAAACTTTAATGAAATATAATTGCAAATTTTTATAAATGGAAATAAAATATTCTTTTAAGTGATTCATGTACGGAAGAATGATATCTTTTACTTTCTAATCATATTGGTATTTATAATTCTATATCAATACATAAGATTGTCTTATGAATTTGTTATTTACTTTAAACTATATGTATGTTACCTCTTTCTGATATTCTCTTTATCACTCCAAAAGTTGTCACTCTTACCCACTTTCAAATTTTCATCGAGCTTAAAAGTTAACTACTATAGTTTTTAATGTCAAGATACGGTTATAACTTCAATGTTTAATAGGTAAAAACGTAAAAATAAAATGTATTTTTTTACTGTATAAAACACTTTTGATTTATTATAATAACTTTGTTTAATTAATCCAAAGAAAAATAAAATAAAATGTATTTTATTATTAAATTTATTTATATTTTTAGATGAGCAATAAAAAGACTAATTCAGGTGATATTATATAGCTAAATATTCCGTATTTTATTTAAAATAAGAGTGTTAAAATAAGTTAATATGAGTTAACCATTTAAAAAAATGGCAAAGTGAGATTAAAGTTTATAAGAGAAAATAAAAAATTGAAATATAATTTAAAATAGAGAACTTTAAAATGCTCAATTTTTTTAAAAAAATTCTCTTTGTTGATTTTAAATATGATCTTTGATGAACATAGAAGATAGAAGATGTAACATTGTATTATGATAATTTATACATTTGTTGATTAGTGAATACTTATTATTCAATATAAAAATTATATATTTATATGTTAAAGGTAGAATAGTAAATTATCTAATTATTTTATAAATAAAAGTCGAAATATTCAAGGATATATTAAAAATATGGAGAAGATTGTGGTTAAAATAAAAATAGAAATAATATAATTATTGTCTATATTAGTAATTTTGTATTTATTAGTTAATTCATAAAATTATAAAATGAAAACGCATGGAAAAAATGACATTTGTCATGAAGTTATTAGGAGAATGACATGTAATGTGAATGTCTTATGGTGTAATATAGGGTGTTGTTCAAGTAAGGCACATTATTCCGGTATGGCCGACACGTGTTCCAAAAAAAAAAATTTTTTTTAAACGAGTAAAAGTAATAGTTCAAAACTTATTATGAAATAGTTCATAACTTATAAAAGGATAGTTCATGAATTATAATAGAATAGTTCATAGTGCAAAATTTATAAAGGAATGAAAATAATACTTCAAAATGTATTAAGGAATAGTTCATAACTTTTAAAAGGATAGTTCATAAATTATAATAGAATAGTTCATAGTGCAAAATTTATAAAGGAGTGAAAGTAATAGTTCAAAACTTATAAATTATAATAGAATAGTTCAAAGTGCAAAATTTATGAAGGAGTGAAAGTAATAGTTCAAAACTTATTATGGGATAGTTCCTGAATTATAATAGAATAGTTCATGAATTATAATAGAATAGTTCAAACTGCAAAATTTATAAAGGAGAGTGCATAACTTATAAAATGATAGTTCATGAATTACAATTGAATAGTTTATAACATATAAACGATTAATTTATGAATAATTTCATAAAATATATTAAAAAGTAATAGTTCATGGATTATATGGGAATAGTTTAAAGTTTATAGGAGAATAGTGCATAAATTATAACATGGTAGTTCAAACAAATTTTCATTCGTTTCTGAAAAAAAAATCATTTCGGATTAAAAAAAAAAATTTCGGGACACGTGTCGGCCGTACGGCCTTACCGCATTAATTGAACCGTACCTGAATATTATCCGTGCAATATAAGTATATAAATTTGAGTTTGTCGGTGTTATATGTTTGAAGTTACATGTTAGAAAAGTTTTTTAAGGACTCTAGATAAATATTTTTTTATGAGGAGGACTGTAATATCCGTCTTTTCTGAAATTTTCATATTTGATTTAATTTTGAATTTAATAAAGTTGGTTAAATTTTTGATAAGTTGAAGCCGTTTTGATTAAATTTTTTGAGATATAATAATACAAAGTTATTTCACAATATTAGCGGAATTAGAAAATTCAGAGGATACCTTACAATTACAATGTACCTTTCCGATTTACTACCCATCTCCTCCCTCCAACCCAAGACTGTTCTCTCTCCCTTCCCGTTTTACTATTCACTTTCCGGACCTAAGTTGCTTCCAATGACCTAACCCTCATCTGCGATTCAACCAACAATCCAACTCTTGAACTCGCCACCGGATTTGAGTCGTCTCTAGACTCAAACCCACAACCCTTCTCGAGCGCATACTGGATCTCAATCTACGCGGTTGTTGGCATCCGGGACCGGAACAACAACGCCACGTTCTTTGCCATCATCTGCAACCAACCGAGGAATAGACCCGAGCCATATCTCTCAAATCTTGTTTCACACCTACAACGGTCATAAAATAGATCTAGAGCAGATCAAGATGAAGCAAACGAACTGAGCCACCGTCTCTAGAATCCGCCTTCTCTAATGTCACACAACCGGATTAGCCGCTAACCTCTATCGTCAAAACTTGTTCAACCTAGACTCCTCCCCGTGTTCCTTCATGCCAACCATGAAACACCTCAAGTTCTGAGAACTCGAAGCATTACGGGCTAGGACCTCACAATGGGTCCCGACCCTTAGAGTAGCGACGACACAACGGATCTTACAACAAGACACAGACAAATGAAAACCAAAACTTATAATAAAACCAAAGGTTTAAATAGAGGAAACGTAAAAGACTCGCAGCCGAGTTCAAACCAAGGGAAAACAACAACAGAAATATAAACCGATTTTGTCCAATAATGGGGAACCCCGGCTGACCATACCGTCCGGATCACACAACAACACCTATATCCTGCAAGACATCTACAACATCAGCATAAACCTTTAGCTAGCTACCTAGATATCAGAAAGATTGTAAAGGAACAAGAACATATAAGGTAAGGAAAACACATATATAGCATGCTCATACTCAGTCGGTTATTATCTTTCATTAAGGTCCCTTTACTTATTTAACTTATGGTTGTCACCCGAGAGTTGTTGCGATCTCGCCTCAGTCCCCTTTCACCAACTGGAATACAATGTATGCATCCTTCCGTCACCTGCTGGACTGGTCGCAAGAGCACCTCACAGTTTCCCCATTCTGAACTAGACAAGCGGTAACCACCCGGTTATAATACACTTGGGTCAATTACGGTTATAAAGGTCAATACTAGTTCCGGTTATCAGTTATAACAATAAACAACGCAAACAAGGCACAACAATCAAACTAATATACATAATGCAGGTAAGTAAGTCCAAGGGACTTACCTCACTCAAATAACTCAACAACAACACAGTTTTCCGCAGGAAAAAAGGGAGGAAAGTCTGTTCACACAAGGCATCACGAATCAGGAACGAAACGGTCGTTAAAAGTCTATAACTTATAGTCTCAATAATCTCTAAGAGATCTCCACAAGCTAGGGTCACAAACCCTAGTCTTACATATCACTAAGGGTCAACAACAACATCAAAAGTCAAGGGAAGGAATGAGGAAACCAAGGACGGAAGCAGCTCACCAAAGACGGGAGCTACTGCAAAGAAAACCGCATGGGCAGTTGGACGAGGCGCATGGGCGGTGCTCCACAGGGGTGACACTACAGTGCGTGGGGGCGGCGGCATGACAACAAGCGTTGTCGAATCCTTCGACATCAAGGATCACAGCAAGGCACCAAGGCTCGCTTCTCTCAATCCACACACATGTCAAGACTCAACTACAAGAACCTGAGAACAACAACGAATCAACAGCGGGATGCTCCACAAGAATTAAGACTCGAACTTGATTATTGGAGAAGAAGAAAAGAGAAAAACAATAGAAGAAGGTGAAATAGAAGAGAAAGGCATGCAATAACTCATGAACGTGATGAAGAACTCAAAGAAGAAGACTTACACGTTCAACAAGGGAAGAAGGGCAGACGGCTGCAGCTTTATGGTTGAAGAACGATGTATGGAAGAAACGGGAAAATGAAGAGAAAACAGGATTTTATAGAGAAGGGTGAAAAGATAGAAGGAAAGGCGTTCTAGGGTTAGGAAGAAGATAGGAAGGCCGGCCCATAAGATAGAAGATCGGATCTTCTATCTATGGAAGGAAATAAAAACAAGACGGAAACAGATCAACACGATATGTGGCAAATCCGTAGGGGCGGATTGCCCTGCCGTAAGGGCGGCTACTATCACCGTGGGGCGGTGACAAACATCGCCTTGCCGCAGGTGTGACTGTTGTCACCGCGGGGGCGGTGACAGCCAAAAACTAGGTGTTACAAACCAGACTTGATATCAAGAGCCACCATTGCTATGTCGTCCTTACCACCGCCGGAGGAAGCTGCCTCGTCATCGCTCAGAGTAGTCGTCGTCGCGAGCACCGCTAGAGAAGAAGACTAGCCGCAAGCAACAACTCTCTCCGGCAATCTAGATTGTAACACCCCAAATTTGAAAACCTAGGCTGTCACGGGTTTGGACCTCACAATGGGTTCCGGCGCCAGACAATAATATCACTTGATTTTACAACAAGATATAAATGTAAATAAAACAAATAGAAAACTTATAAAAAAAATGATAATGATATGAATGCAAAATATGGGACAACCATGTAAGACGTAACTACTAACATCCTAAAATAATGTAGTCTCTTTATATGCATGCAAAATCTAAAGGAAAACCCAATCTATATGAATACGTGAACCTGGTTGACCATCCGGTCCGGATCACTGTACAACTTCCTTAACCTAGAAGAAATCTAACAACCCTCACTCTAGTTAGGATTAAGTAAGTCACTTCTGGTGTTTTGTAATAGTATATAAGTTGATTGTGGAACTTTCGCTTTGATTAGATTGAGTGTGAGGATTGGCAAGTTTTGATGCTTGATTGGCCGCTTGTCGTTTTTGGCTAATTGTGTGCGTTTGAGTAAGCTTACCGAGGCAAGTACTTGTGGGCTTTTACATGAGCATGATTAAGTTTAACGCCACTTATTTTGTTACATGTATGATTTGGTGCTTTAAAAATGTGTATTTTGTTATTTATGAACCATACATTTATGAGTCATGCATTCGTGGTATTTTAAGCAATGAGTTTTGTAACACCCCAAATCCGCGGGACTCGGGGCGCTACGGGTTAGGACCTCACAATGGGTCCCGACCCTTAGCTTGACAACAATTTCACCGAACCTTTCAAATATGGCACGAATAAAGGAAAAATTGTAAATTAATTTTAATGCAAATGATAAGAAACCCGAAAGAATGCAACAACAACTTCAGCCGAGGTACAACTTAAACCAAACGCCAAACAAGCGGCACACGAAACGTAATAACCGAAAGACCAAAACACAAGACAACCCCAACTCAAAACCCTTCCTAAAATGTACGGACCCCGATGCCCACCCTTCCGGATCTCTCGGAGCATGCCTAACCTGCAAGGCAAACTACAACATTCGGTATAAAACCGTTAGCTCATATTCGAAGCATTAGAATTAAGGTGGAAGGCACAAACACAAGTAAATCAACATAACACACATTATACATCAAATCACACAAGTCCGGTTTATTATCTTTTTATTATTAAGTCGTATCCCGTTCTAATTCAACTTCTTTTGTGACACGAGAATCTCCCAAAACTCGCTCGGTCCCCACTTACCGCATGGACCGGTACGGATGCCTCCGACCGTCTAACCATACGGGCTAGTCGCCAAGAACCTCCTAGCTCTACGCAAGAGCTAGGCAGTGATGTCACCGCCCGTTATCATACACTTGGGCCAAATAATATAAAGGTCGGTGGTCCTATTTCCGGTTTAGTTGTTATAAACAATAAAGAATAAACACACCACCAAGCACACATCAATTCTAATACAAGAAATACGAGCTAAGTAAGTCCGGAGACTTACCTGAATCGAGTCAAAATCCCGTAAATGCTATTACTCGATTCCGTAAGGATAAGATCTGAAACAACTGATTATAATAGGAAGACTTAATCAATATCATATCCATACCCTTAGAAGTTTCCACTTCTAAGTTAATAAGATCATCTAAGAGAAGACACTCAATGTAGCCTTACTTGGAGAAAAGACAATTTTACCCCTAAATCTGAAAACCCTAAAAAAATCAAGAAAGACTCCTAAACTTTTTCTAAAACCAATAATCTATGTCCAACAATAAAAAGAAAAGTTCTACTAAGCTTGAAAGCTTCTCCGACTTTCAAGCTCCTTATCAATATTAACTAAGGTCAACTAAACGCTACTACTAAAATTCCTAAAGTTCCAAGAAATCCCTAAACGTACCAAGCTAGACTATAATCTATTACTATTAAAAGAAGCTCACTTAGTTCATTCATCCAACATTTAACTCCTCCTCATCGCTAGTCCACAAGCATACTTCTATTACCATCATACCATTCCATTTTACAACATTAATCTAACATACAAATTCACAACTTACATATACTTCACAACCACTTGATATACACAAGCCTCTCCACTTCTTAAAACGGATATTCCAATCAACTTCGATTACTACCCGTCTACAAATACTCGACATATTATTCAACATCACCAAATACCATACAAACAGATACATTTATCCTTAATCAAGATTAAAAGAACCATAACCTTAATTCCCATAATTAGGCTTACTGTAGTTGTAAAACCTCACCTAAAAGACTCAATCTATTGCACAACCGGGAGAGGAGGGATGGCGGCCGACGGCCGACAGGTCTGGCGGAGGCAAGGCGGCCGTATGTAGTGATGCAAGTCTACGGTGGTTGTTCTGCGGCGAAGCGACTCCGGCGGATGAAGAAGGAGAGGAACCGCTACAAGCCCGGTGGTTGAGCAGATCCGGTTGTCGAGTCAAAGAAGAAAGAAAGTGCAGATCCAGTGAGAAGAAGAAAGAGGGAGGTCGTCCAGCCGGTTGGGTCGAAGGCACCTTCTCCTTGTCCAGCGATGTAGAGTAAAGTAGGGGTCGGAGAAGCTTGGGCTCGGCAGCAACAAAGGAAGATTGAAGCTAGCAGAGTCGGAGAAGAACCCTAGATGCGAGATCGATCTCCTCGCGACACCCTTACGCCGTCTGGATTGGTGGCCGGAACGGTTAGAATTGAACCCTAACCTATAACTGGCGGCCGTGTCCTTCGCGAGCAGAGGCAATACGTCCCCCATGGCATCGGGCCTGAGACGGAGAAGCAGCCCTAACGTCGGTACTAGAGGCAACACCAGAAGGAGGCTGCTTACCTTCTTCGAGCCATCGGGGCTTTGGTGGTGTTATCTGGAGTGACTTCATCGGCCGTGCAACACCGGAGAAGAATGAGAGGAAGGGTGCGACAGTGAGAAGGATAGGGATAGGGTGGTTGGGTTTGGGAGACTCCGGCGAGAGAGAGAAAGAAGGCACCAGCGGCTGCTTTACATTTCAAGGTGAGGAGAGGGAGAACGTAGGTAGGCGGCCAGCTTGTGAGAGATCTCTTCCGAGAGAGTTACGGTTTGGGAGCAACGAGGTGGACGGGCCACTCATGAAGGAAGGGTCTCTTTGGCCGGCCCGTCTTGACGGCCCAGCTCTTTAATCTTACTGGTTGAATGAAATAAAAAGAACGACAAAAAAAAGTCTAAATTGGCCGAAACGGCTGTTAGGCCCGGAATTTATCAAAATAAATTTTGGGATAATATAATGGTGTAAATACGGACAATATATATATATATATATATATATATATATATATATATATATATATCAAAACTCGTAAAATATATTGAGGCCATAAAAAAAATCTAAAATGCATCAAATAAACGGGTCGTTACAAGTTTAATATCGATTATGAAAGCTTTTCATATTGTCTTTGATTTGAGTGGAATTTTGCGAATGTTGCGGGTGATACGTTTACCTTGTATTTGTGATATTTTAAAAAGAACCGGATTGTTGATGTTGAGTATTTGAGTGGCGATTTGGTTTTGACCTAAGCGGACAATTTGCCAACATTATTTATGAGTGGTAATTTGGTCTTTAATCTAAGAGGACAATTTTCCAACATTGTTTTGGGAGTGGTGATTTGTTTTTTGACCTAAGCGGGCAAATTTGCCGAAATTGATTTGTTTTTGAGATTTTTTGATTTTTGTGTAACGACCAAATTTTTCGTTACGCTTTGATAGGGTTACAGGAGTTTAGAAAACGAAATTAAAATTTAGTGAGACTAGGATATACAAGTTTAATTTATGGAAGTCGTTTAATTAAGTACCTTGTTCTAAGTTTCGGGACGAAACTTATTTTAAGGGGGTACTGATGTAATATCCGGAATTTTTATTCCGTTTATTTCCGAATCAATTCGGACTTCGAGCCGTTGACGGTTCTCATTCTATCTAGTATTTCTTCCTTCACAAATTTTATCATTTTACGTAGAATATAATTCACATAAAATGATAGAATTATATCAAACCCTAATTCTTATAATTATTTATCATTTTATGTAGAATTTAATTCACATAAAATGATATAATTATATCGAACCCTATTTCTTATAATTAATCCTTAACGACGACTTTAGACGAGATCATGACAAGGCTGAGACGAGACTGTGACGAGACCATGACAGAGCTGAGACGAAGTCATGACGAAGCCCGACAACTCTGTGACGAAGTCATGCATGGGCCTGACAAAGCCATGACGAGTTTTTGACAAGTCTTGACAAACTTTCAGCCCACTTATTCTCACCTTATTTTCAGCCCATGTTTCTTGTTGGATTTAAATGAAATCCCTTTGCTTCTCACTTGTCTACATGAATCGGAGCAGCCCGGGAGGCCCAACTGGATGTGGCCCAAAGTACTCCTCTCTTGTGTGCTGGCCAGTGACGTACAGCAGCCCTAAAGAGGTCGACCCTCCCTCTCCCCACCTTGTTGTCCTCGTCAAAGTCACTCTACCGCCATTCCTCAGCGACCCTTCGTGCAGCCTGTCGAAGCACCCAACCATGGAGCCTTCTGCGCAGCCACAGCTCAGGCGGGAGTCTTGATCTGCTCGCCTTTGTACACAACCACCGGACTGCAGGATGTTTGGGACCAGATCTTCTCCCCTCTACACAAGCGGCGCTCTCCTCCACAATCGAGTACGTGATTCAGTGAGGATGGTCCTCCCTCCCCTTGTCTTCCTTGTTATATTCTAGGGCTGATGGATACTTGCAAACCTTGTACAGAAACACAGCAGTAGCGAGAAGGATTCCGGGTTGTTGACTGGGCATGAAGTGACAAGCAGGCTTTTTCGAGTCCATATTAGGGTATGTTAGACACCTCCTTTCTTGCTGAATTTTGGATATGTTGTAGTCAATAGTATATAGTAGATGATACTAAAAGTTGGAAAGAATCGGAGTTACGTTTTGAGAGTTATGATGTTGCAAAGTTGACTTCTCATGCAGTTTTTATAAGTGTGCTGAGTGTTGATGAAAACAGCAAGTGATGCTGTTTTGTGAGATGGTTTTGAATATGCTCTTGATCTCCGTTGGGCTTGAATTTTGGATATGATATGGTTGACATATTGTTGTAGAACATATTAAAATTTGAGAGGAATCCAGCGAGTGGTTTGGGATTTATGATTTTTCAAAGATGGAGTCGTAAGCAGTTTTTCTGTTGTGCTGAAATTCTGTTTTGTAAGATAGTTTTAAATAGGATTTTGATCTCCTTTGCGGCTGAATTTTGGATATATTATAGATAAGATTTTATAGCAGAACATATCAAAATTTGGGATAAATCCAGCGAGTAGTTTAGGAGCTATGATTTTTCAAAGTTAAGACAGTGTGTTGTTTGTTAAGTGTTGTAACCAACTTTAGAAATTTTTGTAGAAGTGATGCTTTAACAGTTTTAAGAAATTCTTTCTCCTATGAGTAGATTTATATCATAGATGATCTAGATAATTATTTCGGAATTTTTATAAGTTTATTCGAGTTTCTTATTTGATGCCGAAGTTGGACCTTAACGATCTTCCCGAAAATAAGAAAATGGGTGCATTGCCAGTTTGTAACCAAACTCATCTTTAGGAGTTAGAATATGACTCTTTAGTCTCAAATAAGAGTTTAGGCATGAATTATGGAATTTTTAGAAGTTTCGAGATCAAGGGTAAAACAACCATTTTCCATAAATTGGTACTGTATTAAATTCTGTTCTAATAGGATCTTCTACCTTAGAAGTCTTAGACTTCTAATTACCTAGAAAGTGTGCTGACACACTTGTCTCCTTTGACAGGCAACCGAGTTATACAGTTACAGATTGAGTTTTGATTAAGAGAGTCGAGATCTGATTCAGGTAAGTCCATGGACTTACTTAGCTGGCTTCTTGTATGAGTGTAATGTGTATGAGTGGTGTTTGTTAGTTATGATAAACAACGAAACCGGATTAGGCCGACTTTATTATTTACGTAATTGACCCAAGTGTATGATAACGGGTCGTGACATCATATGCCTAGCTCTTGCGAGAGTTTAGGAGGTTCCCTGCGACCAGCCCAGTCCGGTAGACGGTCAGATGCATTAGTACCATTCCACGTTGGTAAACGGGGACAGGGGCGAGGTTTGGGAATCTCTCGTGTCACAAAATAAGTATCATTAGTAATGACCTAACACCTAATTAAAGATAATAAAAGGATTGAGTGTTGCATGTTGATTGTGTATGATGTGTGATTGTGCTTTTACCTTTATACTTATGCATAGAATGTTAGCTAACGGTTTTATACCGCTTGTAGATGCCTTGCACGTTAAGACAGTTGTGGAGAGATCCGGAGGGAATGGTCGGCCGGGTCCACGTACTCATTTAGTTGGGGACAAGGTTGTCTTATATACTTCATATGCGTCGTTTTAGTACTTTGATTTGTAAGGCTCATACATATTTTTCATGTATATATTGTTTAAAGTTTTCAAATGTTTTTAATACTTTTGTGCCTTGTTGTAAGATCCTAGTAAAGTTGTTGTCAAACTAAGGTCAGGACCCACTGTGAGGTCCTAACCAGTAGCTCCCCGGGTTCTTAGAATTTGGGGTGTTACATTTTGCTGCTCAATTTAGCGGGTCATGCTTACTAGTGGTTCATGGTTTATGCAAATCGAGATTGTGCCCGGCCATTGTGGTTGGTGAGAATTCACCTAATCTGTGATTGTCGTGTTCTTTCCGTGGTTGGGTTTACGAGGTATCTTTGTGTTCAATGTAGATTGAACATGTTTTGAAAGTATTTATTTCACTCTTGGTTTGAATACAGCTTCTAAAATAAAGAATGTTCGAGTATGTTTTCATAATATTGTTTTTGAAAGGATTCTTGGTGACGGATTTGAGAAAGAAAACAAGATTTACCAGGTTATCACATTATGATCACTTGACCTTTGGTTACATCTACATAGCATTTTGACATGATTATGAACATATTTGAAGCATGTTGACTATTGTACCCATTTGTATATTTCCGTAAGTGATTGTGTGATATGATATATAATTTTTTACTTGTACATATATTACATTGATTATGTACCGGCTTAGTCTAATGGAAGGCTAACCCCACCAAGGTGGGATTGACTATGTTTTCATAACCAGTCGAGCGACCTAGATAGCTAGTAGGGGTCTATGCTTTGGTTTAATTTGGTGGTCTTTTGTTTTCCTCTAGGACTTGTTCCTAGCTTTTGCCTTATGTCTTTTGAGTTGGTGAATTGTATTTTTAACCCTAATGTTATGGCCTTGAGTTTGATCCGATTGTATGTTTATTTTGGAACCTCTATGTTTGACGTCATGGGATGACGGTTGGTTTTTCTACCTCTATCTTCGTAAGTTTTTATGCATTCGTTTTATCTTTTATAAGCCGAAAGAAATCTTTGTCCGGATTCTTGGTGTTGTAGCGTTATCCCATTTTGGAACATTACAAGAGAATAGCAGGATGAAAGCTTTTCTTATTTCATTGATGAAACATTGATATGCATGATAAGTTACTCTACTTCAACTAGAAGATAGAAACAAATAATTAATTAACATAAATAGACTATTATAATGTTGGGTACTAATTTATCTCTTGCAAACTAAACCATAAATACACAAAATAAAAATTACAAATTGACTTGATTTTGATTACTTTTTTCTAAAACAATCAACATTGAACAACGTAGATGGTTCATTCGTTGCCTGTATAAATTGAGCCTTCAATTGTCGATTCTAGCCAATATTTGAGTCCTAAAATTAAAGATCGAGAGATTTGAAAGAAAGCAGAACATGATAAATTTGGAGAAATATGAAAATGAAAAGTTTTTGACATATTTTGTAATTTTCTCTAAAAACAAACCTCGAAACCCAGCTCATACATTTGGTTGACGAACTTATGGTACTCTAATTAGAACAATGACTAATTTATTTATGGATATTGTGTAATGAAAGATGAGAAAGGCTTAGGTCTGTCTACGTTGGCAAAGCCAATAGCATCTGCAAGTATCGTCTCTCTTATCACATGCTCCTTCACCTCGTGGGTACATCTCGGCACACCTTTTATTGCAATCAATGCAACTATCATACACCCCAAAGCATATAAATCCCTCCACATTCTTAATCGTCAAAGGTCCAACTGCATGTATAAGAAGAAAAATATCATGAAGATACAGTAAAAGTACGTACGTAAACAGCTTATAAAAAGAGTACCTGTTGCAGCTACCAAAACCACAAAGATGATGAAAAGATTGTATCCTCGTGCCATAACAAATATGTTGATCACAACTTGTATTTTTTGATAAGTGTGTTTTTTAAGGAGAGACAATGGTGTTGATTTATCTTATATAGATGAACTTTTACATACAATAATAAACATATTATTTTGATGAGATTTAATATATTACATGAGCAAATCATATTCAACTTACAAAAAAATAATCAAATTTACATGCTTGAACTTTCAAAGTGAGTTGTATTTTGTCATGTTCTAAAAATTTAAAGAGTGTTTCCAACTAAAAAAATTAAGTGTATGTATACGTATTTTTATGTCCAATTGATAAGATTGGATTTAATGTGATTAGTGTACCTAATCTCAGGATGAGAATATAACAAGAATCCTATCCTATAATATAAATACAAGATTAATATTCTTTTCAGAAAGATAAATAAAGTAAATATCATTAAGTTTCATTGACCAATAATAATCTAATTTGATACCCAAAGTTATTGCAAATTAGCTAAATACCTTTTCTTTTTTCCAACTTTTGCATGATAATGCTAAAATGTTGATAAATTCATGAAGTAAAATGTAAGGCATTAACAAGCTAATTTACAATTGATATTTTTACAATATATATAGGATCACGTAAGAACATTTGTTACGGTAAAAAATGAGAAAGTATTTCAACCACATGATTAAATACATTTAACGTTTACGATATATTTAGAAAAATAGGCAATAAATAATGTAACATCGAATTTTTTCTAACGAGGTGCGTAATATATCGATTATCAAATTTGTCCATATACGTGTTAGAGTATAGACTCATTCAAATGGGCCACATATTGGGTTTTTGTAACACCCCAAGTTCTGGGAACTCAAAGCGTTACGGGCTAGGACCTCACAATGGGACCCGTCCCTCAGAGTAGCAACGACACAACGGATCTTAGAACAAGGCACAAACAAATGAAAATCAAAACTCAATATAAAACCAAACGTTTAAACAAAGGGAAGCATAAAAGACTCGCGATCGAGTTCAAAACAAAAGGCAAAGCAACAACATAAACATAAACTCGATCCCAACCTATAATGTACGGGAATCCCGGCTAACCACACCATCTGGATCACTCAGCAACACCTATATCCTGCAAGACATCTACAACATCGGTATAAACCGTTAGCTAACATTCTAGAAATCGGAATGAACGTAAAGGCACAAACACACATAAGGTAACGTAAACATATAGCATGCTCGCACTCAACCGATTATTATCCTGCATTAAAGTTATCCATTACTAATTCAACTTCTTTTGTCACACGAGAATCTCCCGAAACTCGCCTCCGCTTCCGTCTACTAATAGGAATAGATCAGTACTATCCGTTACCTGCGGTTCTAGGTTGCAAGAGCACATTCTAGTCTCTTGAAGAACTAGACAAGTGGTCATCACCCGGTTATCATACACTTGGGTCAGTTACGGTATAAAGGGTGATTCCTATTCCGGTTATCCGTTATAAATGATAAACAACGCAAACAAGCCAAAACACTCAAACCAATATATGGAATGAAGCTAAGTAAGTCCAAGGGGCATACCACACTAGAAGGTAACTGAAACGTTTAGAGAACAACTCAGTTTCCCTCGGAAAAGGAGTAAGGAAAGCCTGTTCACACAAGGCATCACGAATCAGGAACGAAACAGTTACTAGAAGTTTATAAATTCTAGTCTCAGTGATCTCTAAGAGATCTTCACATGTTAAGGGCTCGACCTTAGTCTTACAGCACACTTAGGGGGCAACAACATCCATAAGAATCAAGGAAAGGAACGAGTAAAAAAAAAAAAAAGCAGCTCACCAAAGATGGGAAGGCTGCAGAAAAACCGCAAGGGCGGTAGGACAGAGGCGTAGGGGCGGCTCTGTGCAAGCGCGGGGGCGGATCTTCGACAAAAGCGCTTGTCGGCTTCTCGATGACAATAGAACTACGACAAAGGCCAAAACTTGCTCTTTCAACACTCTCACACTTCACAACTCAACCAAGGCCAAGGGAGCTTGTGAACGTCAACATATCAACATGAAACGATCTACAAGAATCAAGACTCAAACTTGATCCTTGGAGAAGAAGAAAAGGGAGGAACGAAGAAGAAACAGAAGGGAACGGCATATAGCAGCACATGATTGTGAGGGGGAATCAAAGGAAGATGAACTTACACGTTCAACAAGATCATAGGAAGCAAGGGTGACAACTACAACTCTCAGGGTGAAGAAAACGTAAGCAAGACACGGTAACAAGAAGAGAAGACGGGTTTATATAGAAAAGGGGTGGAAAGATAAAAGAAAGGACGTTCTAGGGTACGGCCGGTTAGGAAGAAGATAAGGAAGTCGGCCCATAAGATAGATGATTGGATATTTTATCTATGGAAAGAAGATAAAACGAACGAAAACAGATCGGGCGCGATCTGTGATGAATCCGCAGTGGCGGATTGCCCGTGCCGCAGGGGCGACCCCTTGTCACCGCAGGGGCGGTGGCAGGCACAACTTGCTGCTGGAGCGGCACCGCAGGGGCGGTGACGGCCAAAACTTGTTGTTACAGTTTATCCCTTAATTATTAGTTTATTATTTTATCTTTTAATATTTGTCTCTATAAACATTATTTGTTCACTGAAATAAACAAGTTTTTCGTTCTTAAATCTCTTCATGATATCATTGCACTTTGCTTAAACCTAAAAGTAACTCTTATGTCGTCGCTGCCGCCAGTATCAAAAAAGACTTTGGCCGGCGATTTCCGAAAAGACTTTGACCGGTGGTATCAGAAACGACTTTGGACACCAGTATCATTAACGTCTTTGCCTTCCTGAATCAGAAAACAAATTGCCCTGCAGTATCACAGAAGACTTTGCCTGCCGAGATCAAAGAATATTTTGGTCGCCTATACTAAAGAAGACTTTGGTCGGTCACGACCTTCATAGTTATTGGGGCAACGGGACAAGCTAACTTCACATTCCCTCCACTAGTCCCTTGACATCTTATGACCGTAAAGATACTGGGCGTTGAATTGATGATACTCATTGAAACACCATTATAACGCTCTCATATGACAAGGATCGTACTCTACTTTCCTTACTCACACCGGTAACCACATTCCAGATCCAACTCCCTAATGGAACTCTAGTCTCAGTAGAATACGCATGGAACTTGAGCTTCAACAACTACCTTCATTTCTCTCGAATATTATTTGTTCTGGAACTTGATTGCTATCTCCTTTCCTTGAATTAGTTAAATGCGGGCTTGAATTGTGTTTTTATGATAACTAGTAAATTTTGTGTTATGCAGGACCGTACTTAGAGGAAAATGATTGGGGTGGGTAAAGCTCGTGATGGAATATACTGGCTTCGCTGGATGACAAATGTTTATCTGCCCTTTTCATGCCTTACCACTATCGGCATTTCCACCCACCATAACCGTATTGGTCATCCTTCCGACACCGAAATCGTCCTCTTGGTCATCCTTTAAACACCGAAACCGTCTATCCATGTGACAGTTGTCTCCGAGCCAAACTACCTAGATCGTCTTTTCCTATTAGCACTTTTCATGCTTCGTCTTTATTTGAGTTAGTTTACTTAGATATTTGGGGTCCATATAGCACTCTTTCTACATCCGTTTCTTCCTACTTTCTTACCATTTTGGATGATTACTGCCATTGCACTTGGGTTTATTTAATAAAGGGAAGAGTTGAAGCTTCCTCTTTAATTCGAGATTTTTATATCTTGTTTGAGACTCAATTCCGTACATGTGTTAAAACCTTTCGTATTGATAATGGAAAAGAATTCCCTTATGTTTGAGAATTTTGTGTCATGTTAGAAACTTTATGTACCTACACATCACAACAAAATGGGAGGGTAGAATGGAACATCGTCACATCCTTAATGTCGCTAGAGAACAAGGGCAATTACCTATATTGCTTTACGAAGAATGTGTCCTCACTGCTTGCTACCTTATCAACCGGACACCTACAAATGTACTTTATTATAAAACCCTTACGAGCTTCTTCATGGCTTCCCATCTTCCTGACCATCTTCGGGTTTTGGGTTGTCTTGCTTATTGTTCGATTTTTCCTCGATCTTTTAACAAGTTTAGACCTCGGGGTAGAAAGTATATCTTGATAGGCTATTCACCTTCTCAAAAAGGTTAGAAAGTGTTAGATCAAGATACTCGGGATATTTTTGTGACACGTGATGTGCGTTTTTATGAGACCATTTTTCCTTTATCCAAAACGGATTCACATCCACCTAACCCTAACCCCGAAACAAATTTATTTCCCCTTGATACCAGCTACTTTACTCCCCAACGTAAATGCCCTCCCACCGCTCCAACTTTAGCGGAAACAACAACGGACGCCATCCCCTCTCATTTTCCTACTGACCCCCTCCCCGCGTTACCCCCAATGGACACTACCTTATCCATCGCCCTCTCTCCCTCACCCCCAACAAACACTACAGACCCCCCCCTACTACAACTCCTTTCAACCCTCTAATAATAACCTCAACAACTCCACCAACCCCCACGACCCAACAAATCCACCACCCCGTCGCCGCTCTCAAATCACAAATCCTCAACCCTTTTATGAGATTATGTTTGTCAAAAGGCAAGTCACTTCGATCTCAGATCGGGTCAACCTTGTCCCTCACTGAAATTAGGTTCCCGGTATTGCATTATGGATTCTATATCATATGAACACCTTTCTCTTGCCTATGTTGTTGCTCTTAACTTTGTTTATCAGGAACAAAAACTAACCTTCTCCACGGAAGTAGTTGCAAACCCAAAATTGAAAAAAGTTATGCAAGATGATATTTCTTCTTTACAACGCAACAACACATGGGAGTATGTTGATCTCCTTGTTGATGGTAGAGCTATTGGCTCTAAATGGGTTTTTCGCGTCAAATATAACTTTGATGGTCATATTGAGCGAAATAAGGCGCATTTGGTAGTCCTTGACAACCGTCAACAAGAAGGCATTGACGAAAGTGGAACCTTCCTCCTGTTGCTAAATTGGTCACATTTAAACTACTTTTAGCCATTGCCTCTATTTATAATTGGGAACTTCATCAGATGGATGTTCACAATGCCTTTATTCATGGTGATATGTATGAGTAAGTTTATATGCTCCCACCTCTTGGATGTCAAACCTCTAAAGTGTGTCGCATCAAGAAATCTTTGTGAGGTATTTGTCTAGCTCCTCGGAATTGGTTTTACAAGTTCACGTCTGCCCTTCTAAAATATGGGTTTCGTCAATCCCTTGTTGATTACTCTCTGTTCACCTACACACGATCATGTAACACCCTTCATATTCTAATTTATGTGGGATTATCTTCATACTTGCTTTCACATGAAGGACCTTCGATCCCTTCAGTTCTTCTTAGACATTAAAATTATATTGTTTGTACTGCAATTGGTTTATGGCTTAAGCAACTGAAATACACCCTTGAAATTCTGTTTGATTACAGTCTACTTGAATATAAACCTGCATTTTTCGCGATGTCTACTGACGACAACCTTCAGTTGGGTTCTTCCGCTCTACTTGTTGATCTTGAGAAATATCGTCGGAATTCTTATTTACTTGTTCATCACTCACCCTGAACTTGGTTACTCAGTTCATATACTTTACCAATTTATGGCTGCTCCGCTCCGTAGACAATGAGATGTTGTCTTGAAGGTTCTTCGTTACCTAAACTCAACACTTGCTCAGGGTATTTTCTTATCTCGTTCTAGTAATTTGTGCACTCGTTGTTTCTGTGACTCCGATGATGCAACATGCCCAATAACTAGACGTTCCACCACAAGGTACTTCATTTTACACGATACTTCACCCAATTGTTGTAAAACTGAGAAACAAGCTATCGTTTCTAGATCTTTTGTCGAGGTTGATTATAGAGTGATGACAACTACTCAGGGCCGGCCAATGGATTATGGAGGCCCTGTCTAAAGTATCGAACTAATTTTTTTAATTTAAATATTAGTTTTATTAATTTAGAGTTAAAATCTAAATTTAAAAATTTACATTAAAATGCTAATTGATTATATGTTTCATTGAAATGCTTGAAACAATTTGGTTTACTAGGCTTTTTCTAGTTTGGTGTTTAGTAAATGTACCCCTTAAGAGAAGAGTGTGTAGAGTTTGAGAATAAATACAAAAGGTTGGGATATATTTACTTAATTGAAACATTAAAAAACCTAGTTACTACTATAGTTTTTCAAAAAGGCCTAGTTACAAAATTACCCGAAATGCTTTACCATATTTATATGTAAATAAATAGTAGTTTATATCTATATTTTAAAGAGATTTTACTTGTAAATCATTATAAACAATGTTGTTGCAATATTTAGTTGATATAAATTGGTTGAATATAAATAATAATGTTCTTATTTATTTTAGAATCATTTTTCTACAAAAATTAAAATATATTGAAAACAAGAATTAGTGTGTCTAATTAAATGAAAAAATTGTAGGCGCATTGAACAAGAGACCTACAGGGTAATAAAACCCAACTTATAAGCTAAAACCACTTAGACAAGGAGTTTTTATGTTGTATATTTTTTAAACAACAATGTATATGAACTTTGAAAATAAATTATGAGGCCCCCTTTCAACTTGAAGGCCCTGAGCGGTGGCTCACCTCGCACACCCTCGGGGCCGGCCCTGCAACTACTACATGTGAGCTCCCTTAGCTTCACTCTCTCCTTGAGTCACTCGGTTTTTCGCACAAGGCTCCCATGCGCCTCTTTTGTGATAATCAGTCCACTATTGATATCGCCAACAATCCAGACTTCCATGAACGTACCAAGCATATTGAGATTGATTTTCATACCACCAGTGAATAGATTCAGCGAGGCATAATTCAAACTCAACATGTTTCTGGAACCCATCAACTTATTGACATCATCACTAAAGTACTTGGCCCTACCAGATTTAACTTCTTTAGTCGCAAGCTTGGAGTTGTTTCTAGTATTTGTATTTATAAACATTATTTGATCAATGAAATAAAGAAGTCTTTAATTCTTAAATCTCTTCAACACGATATCATGCACAAGTTTGTGCATATTTGATGAGTTAAACATGAAATTACACGAATACAAAATTTTAAATTGTATTTGTGTAGTTGAACGCACAACTACACGAGTGAACATTCATGTGCATATAAATTTGTATCCATGCAATGAGTGAACATTCATTTTAAAATTGTAGTCGTGCAAAAATTAGGATTGAAAATGGTAGGCGTAGTCATGTAAAAAATTTGTTCATGTGCACTATATACTTAAAATAAACTTTCATTTTAAGTTTTTCTAGTTGCACATGCAACTACATGAACTAAACGTGCAAAATTGTAAAGTTAACATTCAGAAATTTGTAATATATAGTCGTGCAAATTAGGATTTAAATGAACATTCATGTGCATCTATGAATTAGGATTGGTCTGTATAACATTATTCATGTTTTCATGCATAAATTTAATATGAACATTCATGCAACTACACAAATACAAAAATAATGTGTTCAAACATACATACCAATCCTAATTCCAATTTATATGAACGAGTACACATTATTAATCCTATTATCGATGCAAGAGTGATACAAACTGATGCACGGGAAAGAAAACTCAATGTGGGCGAATTGAACTTGTAAGTACACATAAAACACAATAAAGATGACGGGTTCAAACAAAACGAACAATCCTAATTTATATATCGATTCGCGAGTACGGTATATTTTAATCTTATTTATATTTAGATGCACGGTTGATACAAATTAAAGTTTTTTTTGTTGCACGAGAAGCAAAATTCAATGCACACAACAAATTAAAATGAGTGATATTGAATTACGATTTGAGTGAAATATGCTTGTCATTTATCTCTGAAACACCCCTAATATAGGTGCGTTTTATAGATATACTTTTCCTCATAATATTAATATTTTTATATTGTGAATATTACGAGTATATTTTTTATATCGTATTTTACGAGTATATACTTTACATATAATTTTCCGGATTTTATTTCACTTAGAAGTTCGGAAATTTTCTCGATTCGAAACATCCGTTACAAGACCATCTTATGAGTTTATTTTATTTTTCTCTCCCTCCCACTTCTCTCTTTATTCCTTGCCTTTCTCTCCCCCTGACCCTTTGAAGTCGGATGCCGCCCATGCTACAACCCTCACCCTCTACTCCTTGTGCAGCAACCCTACACCTTCACTGTATTACAACTTGCAAGCTCATCGGCAACAACCAACTCTCTTCTGCTCCTCGTCTCAATTCTTCACTCCTCACTCTCTGCTCACCTACTTTCTTCACCTTCTCGTTCCAACCTCAACACTCTATAAGCATCCTACACACCTCCTTACAGCAGCTCCTCTCTTCATATTTCCTTAGCCTTCATTCACCTCTCCCAAGCACCGTCTTTTCCCGTTCTCTCTCTCACTGAAAACATTTTCTCTCAACCTTTTGCTACACTTCCCTCTCGAGCCTGTCGCCGGAACAAGGGAGAGCCAACGACCTCTAGATCCCTTTCTATATCTTCTTCTTCGTCCTCTCTTTTGCTGCCACATTACGGGACGAAGCCACACCAATTCCGCCTTGTAGACCGCTGTTGCAGGAAGCCGCCGCCGAGGAAGCACAACTAGCACCGCCTGGAAAGCACAACCTTGAGCCGCCGTGAAGCTCAACCATCCTTAGAAATTAATTACAGTCGGGCCTCTCAGACTTCTGGGTACATTACAAAATACCTCCCGAGTTTTGTATTTACATATTTTGCCCGTGTTTTATGCTTTTAACATAATTTTCCTCGATCGAATATATAAACAAAACGGCCAAACTTTCTATTTACTTAAATGGCCCATATTTTCAGATTTGGCAAATATGCCCTTGGAGAAGTATTTACAACTTTTGGCCAAGTTTTATATTTGTAGAAAGGGTCAAATTCTAGATCTGGCCTTTTCCCCATAAAAGTTATTTGTAGTTTTTAACCTAAGTTTTAAGGGAAGTTGTATTCGCACGGTTCAAGATATCGTATTGGCACAACGTATTCGCAATGCGTCACCGTAGGCTCACGGTCACGCATTGCGAATGCGTGACACTTCCACGGTTACGCGATGCGTGACTGTCACGGACACGCATCGCGTAACCGTGTCAGTTTAATGCCCTAAAAAGCGCTTACGGGATCTCATCCCGTAAGCGCCTCATTCAAACCCAAAATTTCGAAAGCAGCAGCGACAAGGAGACGAGAAGACGAGAGGACGTTTCGAACCAATCTCACCATTTCACACAAAACACAAGCAATGGATAAAGACGGTAACGGTAGTAGGCCATTTCAAAAGCGAAAAAGGACCCGAGAGAGGTATGTAACATTAATGTTACATACCTCTCTCGGGTACAAAAGAGGGGGGTAGACCCCGGTTTTATTGTACATGAGACCCCGGTTTTAATAGCGTGGTTAACGGGAGCGAGGTAAAGCTACTCGGACCCCGATAAACGTCACCGTGGTAACTTATTTTCGCACCCCGGTTTTTAGGGTAAAACCGTGGTCCCAAAACCATTTTCAAAAAAAATTAAAAAAATCTCGGACCACGGTTATCTAAAATAACCGTGGTCCCAACTCCTTTTATTTTTAAAAAAAACACCACAGTTCCTAAAAGAACCGTGGTGTATTGGATTTTCAAGAACTGGGTGAAACGTCACCGTGGTAAATTAGTCTCGTAAATTTGTTCCTCTATACGGTGTTCTTGATGTCATCAAGCTTTATTCGTCTTCTAGTAAAGCCTTATTCTTGTTTCTATAGCTTGTCGACAAATCGGGCACAGTTCCAGATCTTCTCCACATTCACAACATGTCTGTAATATTTAACATAGAAGCAATAGATTAGTCTCCTAAATCTCCCAGATTATTGATTATGATGTTTGATTGAGGAAGAGTACCTGATGCCCACAACCAAATGGCATGTCTTTCTTATTGGTGAGACAAATTAGACAAGCCTAAGCCAACAATCAACACTAGAATGTCAACAACTACGTACAAAAAATGACTTAAAATTGTCAGGCAGTCAAAGAAGATCATCTACCTGGCTATCATAAGCAGAAGTTGTAGGTGGGTTTACATTGTTGTAGCCGTAATTTGAAGAAGTTGCACCAATTCCTGTTCCATATTTTGGATAAGGAGGTTCCGTGCGGTGGTGGAAGCTGCTTGATCGACTCGTTTTTGTGCTTGAGGGAGCACTGTTGTAGAGTAGAGTTGGGAGAGGAACCCCCCCTGGATCATGCCCAGTTCGACCACTGATTCACAAAAGTAAATGTGTTAGAACTCGTTCGTTTGCCACTTAAATGAAAATAATTATAGTTTGTGCTCTATAGTTGGATCATTAGTTATACCCTAATAGGCCAAGCTCGAGTGTCGCTTTGTATTGAGAAGGTATTTCCATCAGGGCAGAAAGAGCAAACTCAGTTTTCTTTCTGCTTTCACTCACGTTCTTTGACATAATCTCTGTGAAATTCACAAACTAGTACACACCAAAAACAGGGAGAGTTATGCTTGTGAGTGATATAAACTAATGTGATTCTTTTCTCTTGAACCATTGCCAACCTGAAAATTGTCGAACGTCCGAGCAGGTATGTTGTCATCAAACTCTTTCATCATGTAAGAAATGGTTACTCACACAAACCTACTTTTTATTTAACAGTTGGCAAATGTAATATTACCTTGCTCTGACAATGGCATCGATTGTCCTTTGTTCCTGTGGACTGAAATTCCCTAGTTGAGTATCAATACTCCTTGTAACCTGATGCAGCACAAAATTATGTGAGAAATTTTTTCAAAATGCTATGTCAAGTGAAGTAATCAATAAGTCGATGAATGAATTTTCAGATGAACAAGTTCGACAATGGTCACCACAAAAGATCTATATTTCTTAGGAATCTAATGGAAATACGAAGAAGTCTTATTCCTATATGCAACTATACTCCACTTTGCTGTGTAGGGAGAAAAAGAGTAAGAACTAATAAGAATTACCTGGCCATCAACAATAATTAGCAAAACATGGTACTGACCACCACTTTCAGAGTCTACACATTAAACATATATACATACTAGCCAGACAAAAGTAAATATGTCAAAGAATATTGTAATTGAGTGGAATAATAAGCCTAGATAATGAATTTAATCAGTAACCACATGAAAAATCTTGTAGAAGCGCAACATCATCTTCTCCCGCGTCAAAGGAGACCTTACCTTCAGAGTTTACAAATAATCCAAGCGGGTTCGCATCGCCGTCACCAGTTGGAGAGTCGAGGTCCATCGCGAGGTGGAGAATTGGGGTCGGGGCTCGCAGTCTCCAGTCGCCGCCTCCAGTCACCGCCACCAATCGCCCGATGGTTGGGATCGAAGTCTTCTCCCGCGTCAAAGGAGACCTTACCTTAAGAGTTTACACATTATCCAAGCGGGTTCGCATCGCCAGTCACCTATTGGAGAGTCGAGGTCCATCGCGAGGTGGAGAATCGGGGTCGGGGCTCGCAGTCTCCAGTCGCCGCCTCCAGTAGCCGCCTCCAGTCGCCGCCTCCAGTCACCGCCACCAGTCGCCCGATGGTTGGGATCGAAGTCGCCCTTGAACACGAAGAAGAGTTGGGATCGATCGATCAATAGGTTAGGGACTTAGGGCTAACTGCAGAGGCCGGTGCATTGTCTTCTTAAGCGCAAAACGACGCGTTGAATTAGGGTTTTATTACGGTTATTAAAAAAACTGAGGGTCCGGAATAGTTGTGTCACCCCGGTTAATTAATATAACCGGGGTCCGAAATTTTAATATCCCGGTTAATTCATATAACCGGGGTCCAAATGTTTTTTTTAAAAAATAAAAATAAATTAAACTCGGTTATGCATATAACCGTGGTCCGAAAATAAGTTTGATCACGGTTTTTTCAAACCGCTCCAATATAAGTGAGGTCTAGAGGGGGTATTTGTACTAGTATATTTATTGTTCGGTTTTTATTTCGATTTTGTTCGGTTTTCGTTTTTTGCACTCGGGTTCGTAACTGCGGATGAAATTGAGTGTAATAGGTTAGATTGTTGTTGATTGTTATATATTTAGGTTGTTTCTTAGTGTATTTGATGAACGGAGCCGGAATTAAGCTTCAACAATCCGCCATTGAAGGCGGATTGTCAAAGACGATGAACAGTGGCCCACGGTCACGCATTGCAAAACCGTGAAGCCACTGTTCATCGTAAAATGCATTGGAATGCATTATAATGCATTCCAATGCATTAATTTATATTAAATCAATTTAAATTAAATTAAATTAATTAAAGAATATTAAATTTAATTAAAATATAATTTATAATAATTTGGATTAATTAATTTAAATTATTTGAATTAGATGATATAAATATAATTTGAATAAATGTAATTATTTAATCCCAATTACTTTTAATCTAATAATATAAAATTTTAATTTATAATAATGTAGATTGATTAAATTTAATTAAATTACAATTTATAATAACTTAGATTAATTAATTTAAATTATTTCAATTAAATGATGTAAATACAATTTGAACAAATTTAATTACTTTATCCTAATTACTTTTAATTAAATGATTTAAATTATGTATTTATAATAATGTAGATTGATTAAATTTAATTAAATTATAATTTATAATAACTTACATTAAGTCATTTAATTAATTTTATTAATTTAATTGTAATTATTGTAATTATAATTTAAATTAAAATCTCTACCTTTACTATTTAATTTCATACAGTTACTTTAATATAAAATTAAAATGGAATAAAATTATATTAAATTGAAATCTCTACCTTTACTATTTAATTAATTTAATTAATGTAATTATAATTAATATAATTATAATTTAAAAGAGGTAAATAAATTAATTTAATTTATTTACCTTCTAATCGTGTTTAATAACTTTTGCTTTCATTTAAAATAGTAATATAAATAATTAAATTAAATAAAATTAATACAATTACTTTTTAATTGATTTCATTTAATCTCATTTAGTTTCCTTTAAATTCATTTCAAATGAAAGTAAAGTAAACTATATAAAAGAAAATTAATTAAATTGCTCTGTAATATCAAATATAGATATTACAAGCCATGCAGAGACAGAGACGGAGGCGTCCTACGACCTCTGCTCGTAGAGATAGACTCGCCACCACCACAGCTACGATGGAGAGGAGCTCCCAAGTAGCTGGTTCGGCGGCCGACACACCACCACCACATCAGCCACTGAGACCATGTATCTCAGATGCTTCTCCGGCTCTCCCTCAGGAGGTTCTTCCATTACCGACTTACGGATCTGACTCGGACCAGGATGTGGCCGCTCCTTCTGTACAACCAGGGGAGATAGATCCAGCAGCTGGCGAGCGTGTTGATACAACTGCTGACGAGCAGGTTGAGCCAGCCACAGAGATTACTACTGACGAGTAGATAGAGACAGCTACAGATATTCCTGCTGAGGAGCAAGTAGAAGCACCAGATATTCTTGTTGAGGAGCAGGTAGAGGCACCAGTTGGCGACCATACTGAGCAGCGAGATTTTGATTTTGATGCTCCAGCTGCAGATCCTATAGTGCCGCCACAGGAGCCATTTATACCGGCTGATCGAGGCCGTGTAGTTGCTAATACAAGGGCACCATTGATCAGCGATGTGCTCACTTGCTATGCCGGACACCGTGCTCGCGGTGTTTGGATGAGAGAGGTAGATAACTAATCACAATTATAACACATTATGTTACAAAAACTAAATTAATAAAATGTTTAATTGAATATTCGTTGTATTGTATGAAGGAGGATTACAGGAGGTCGATGACCGCTTTACGGTGGATATAGCACATTTCCGCGCTGAGTAGATGGATTTCAGACGTTGACAGAGCCGACCCCACCTCCTGGTTTGCTCTTGCATGTCAGAGCGGATTGACGGGTTTGCTTGACGTCTCGTTTGCTGGAGTTGACCACGCCCTTATACATGCATTCGTGGAGCGCTGGCATCCAGAGACTAGCAGCTTTCATCTACCTTGGGGTGAGATGACCATCACCCTACACGATGTAGCCGTCATCCTAGGCATTAGGATTGATGGAGAGGCCATGGTCACACCTATGTTGGCATGAGAGAGGGTTAGGTGGCTGAGTGACACATTTTATATATTAGAGGTGGAGGCTAGGAGTCACCAGACACCTCTATCAGTTGACTTGCTGAGGACTGCATATGATGTCATTCGGCGCGACCCAGCTACCCCAGCTGAGGAGGTTGCTTCTTTATTTCTTCTTTTCTTTCTGGGCTCATCCTTGTTCGTCAATAAATCGACGAATAAGATTCGACCTTGGTTGATCGACTTGGTACGGGATCATGGCCGAACTGGAGACTATGCTTGGGGCACCGGCATGTTAGCGTACTTGTACTCGTACGTATAACTATCACTCTACTTCAGTAACTAATAACTTTCTTTTGTTACTATTATGATAAATGACAAATCTGGACTTTCCCTAGCTACAGTATCTTGGGCGACACTTCACGACTGAAGGTGAAGACGATCGGAGGATGTACATCACTGCTACAGGTAAGAACATTTATTGTAATTAGTCACTTTAGATAAGAACTTTCATTTGTTATTATTGTTAATAATATCTTTCATTTAATTTAATATTTATAGTTCTGGAGCTACGCCTACTTCCCATCCTTGGGTTGTTTTGCGGCAGAGGATCTAGGACGTCATGGATCGGCGATATGGGCTTCTAGACTCTCTGTCCCGAGGACACCAGCATCCACTCTTGAGAGGTTGAGATCCTTGCGCTCACAGTTAGATCAGATGAGAGCGGAGGACATCAAGTTCATGCCTTATAGCGATAGAGTGTTGGATTTTGAGGGCGAGTTTGCTGTTTCGACGTACCGGGGGACGATCCAGATAGGAGATATCGTCGAGGCATACATGCTCCGTCGAGTCCTCCATCAGTTTGGGTACGTTCAGACGATCCCACTTCAGAGGATTGCCCCTTATTTGGAGTAGCGCCCCGCTTTTGGCAGTAGGGGGTATAGGGTGACATTCCATGGCGCAGATAATCATTGGGCTGCTAGACACGAGGAGGCGAGCATATTTGCGCTTCAGGGTCAGACTACGGTCCCTTTACCATGGACAGTATCTCAGGGTGTACATGTCTTGGTTTATCGAGCGGGGCCATCCATTTCTCCTTCCTAGCTCGGCTATACAGACTCCACCGGTAGATCGTCCTCCTCCGGTCCCTGTTTCAGATACTCGGGTATGTGTTGATATATTTATTTGATTCTTTTTAAAGTTTTATACTTTACCTTTAGCGCTCACAACTTTATTTTCCAATACAGAGGCTACACATCATTCAGGCCCGTCTACGGGATATTATTAGCCGTGGCTCAGTGACTATGGAGGACATACATGCGATATACGACGAGTCCGTTGGCCAGGAGGTTCATATAGCACCATCTCAGGTCAGGGCGACACAGCCGAGACGAGATTGATTTCTGTTTTTGATTGTTGTTGATTATGATACTTTACCTTTTGTTGTATAGATTACATTTTATGTGTTGCAATGTTATGTACTTTACCTTTTGTTGTATATATTACATTTTATGTGTTGCAATGTTATGTACTTTACCTTTTACATTGTTTTTAAAGTTCATCAACTAATCACGCTTATTCTATACCACGGTCAATGTTTTTAAAGTTTAAGAGTTCATCAAGACTTTTCACTTTCACAAATGAAAGTAACAACAAAACACAAGTTCTATAGTACTCCTCATGAATTACATATAAAACAAACATCCATGAAACACATATAACCTTGAAACACATATAACCTAAGAAGAATAAGATACGAGATTGACTGTCACTTGTCTAGGACACTCTTTGCTCCGGAGTTCGTCGAACAACTTGAATCTATCACGGAAGTGTGCATCCCGTTCATCAACGCTAGAATCATGTCCACGCCTCCACGTAAGGGTCAAAGGTGGTAATGGAGAGTCTGGTTTGAGCCAAACCTAACGAAAAATGATTGACAAATGAAAAAGTGATTACCTTTTTTTGTCATTCTTGAATAAAAGTAACGGAATGTAGGAGATATAAAAGGTACAAAAAGAAAACTTACGGCTACAGAGTGATTGTCATTGACCCACGCTATTGCACGAATCTCCGTTGGGGGTTCTTGGTTCTCAATCGTTGCAACAATTGGTAAACATGTCTCAGGGCTTGAGCCAAGTATAACAATTGCGCACCGGTAATATGTCGCTGCTACCGTTGCAACAAGTGGACACTTCATTCAATTCTCCGGCCCACAAGGTATAGGATCAGTCCACCAAGTGGCCTCGATAACTTCATCAACCGTCCATTTTACTGCCGACTGTTGACAAAAAAAACCATTATAAGTGAAATTTATCATTTTATCAACAAGATATAGTTAAGCGAAGAAAAGAAATACTCACATGTGCGTACAATTCCTTTCTCATCAACAACTCTGTAGCCAATTCCTTTCAAACAATCAAGTAATCTTCTTCCAAGTATCCCGAAACCACAGCAAGAGATCTAAATCCACAATGCCCATCTCCTTTAACATCATAGGCTGAAAGGATGAAGGGTTTCATGAACTTCTATCTCTGATCACCCTTGAACCGATAGTTCTTAGAACGTCTGGTGGTGCTTTTCTTACCACGTGGCTCAACCTCCTCAACTTTAACTTCAAGTTGGGCCTCTACAAGTTCGGCCGTTTCAGGCTCGGGCCCCTCCACCTTAACTTCCACATGTTGTCTTGCTTTTGGTGGACGACCTCGAGGACGTGGACGTGCCGATCCAGAACCATGTTCAAACTGAATTGGTTCTCTCCTTGTTGAAAGAATGTCGTACTTTAGTGGTCTTCCTTTAGTTCTAACTTTCTGCTCTGGTACTCTCAACATTGAATTGCCCGGACTTGTAATATCTTCATATGATGAAGCCATCCGCTCAATCACATCTCTCGGAAGCAAATTCTTGTCCAATCGCTCCCTAAAGTCATTGAGTGACTCCATGTATGGATCAATATGGACAACCTCATCTTCATGCGTCGGATTCAATTTTTCCCATCGTACTTGCTTCCAATAAGGGTGAATCTGATCCAAACGTATTGGCTCCCGATGTCTAATAGCAGTATAGGACTCGTGCGCACAAGGCAACCCATGAGCTTCCTTCCAATATGAATCCTTACATGTTGTCAAGCTCCTAATTTGCTTTACCTTCTCGTAGATCTCCAACAACTCCAGGAAGCACTCGTTGCTTACTTTATTTCGGAGCAAATCAAATATAGGCACACGCACAACCAACAACATCCTCTCACGTGACATCTCTATTGACGCTTGAATCTTATCAATCTGATCATTTACCATCAAGTCAATGTTCTCCATCACCAACTGAAATCCTTGAACGGTAGAACGCAATGTACCCTTCAGCAATGAGTGTGCGGACTCACACCTAACAACCAATATCAATTCAATAAATTAATCCTCAACAATTATTAGAAAACAAGTGTAAACAATATAAAAATAAGTTCTTACGCATTCGTTGTCCTCGTGCCAAAGTGTAGATGCAAGTCGCACCAATATCGAACAATTGCTTCCTTGTAGGGGATTAGCCATGTAGTTTCCAAATACTCCATCAACCTCGGATAAGCTTTCCAATGCAATTTCATTTCACCCAAACGACGCTCGTAACTCTCAGGAGATCTAGATTCAATAAGAGCATGATAGTGTGATGCAAAAACAGCTTGTAATTCCTTTGACCGTGTCACCGCCCAAGATCTATGTTGGATGTTGCACTTTATATGAAAGGTGCAAATCATGTGCTTCACATCCGGAAAAACAACACCGAGTGCACTTATGAGTCCTAGCTCTCTGTCCGTCACAATCACCCCCGGTGTAACATTTCTGCACACATGTCGGAGTCTCCGTAATGCCCACTCGTAGTGATTGGCGTTTTCCTTGGCCATGAAAACAAATGCTATTGCAAACGTCAACCTCGTGCTAGTGATACCGACAATCTCTAACAACGGCATCTTGTACCTATATAGGACATATTAAGAATTTACATTTATATTAAACCAAAAGTGCATGAAAAATAAAAAAAATCATAAAAACATGTATATTAAAACTTACTCGTTCGTCTTGTACGTCGTGTCCATTATGATGACATAAGGAAATAGGTTGAGGAGATGTCTTGAATCCGGATGCATGATGAAAAAATCTAAAATTTCTTTCGATTCCGAGCATCTTCTCACATTCACGTAATAACGACGTTGCTCTAACAAATGTTAGTGCTTGTTGGAGAGGACTTCGTCCTTAGGCTTGTAGCTTCCTAATCTTCATTCCAGCATTGTATATTTGTTCGAATGTGCTGACGTTGTATGGATCATCTAACTTTATTGACTTCAAAATATTTCTCGGCTTGAAACCCGACCCAAGCCACGTCCCACCCTCCGAAATTGTTTCTCCGTCATTCTGCCGGCATATGTGTGTCCCTTCAACTGCTCGGGAAGTGTATGATTGTGCACTCCGTTTATAACATGTAACATCCACTTCTCAACCTCGCTTTGTACGCCCTCAAGCTCAAAACAACATTCGTCCTCCTTCGATTTTTGTGCACGGCTAGAAGATGACTCGGTATCAGGATCAACGTCTTTCTTCTTACGAGGGGCTCCAAAACGTTCGCATGCCAAACGAAACGTAACGAACCCCCATGAATTTCTCCACAACCTACTAGTAACCAACACCATGTTCATAGTTCCTCCCATGAATCGAGCCTAATCCACCATCGTCTCGCGATCTTGAAAAAAAACCGCGAATTTCAAACATTCGCGCATAATCAGTCCCTTCGTCACGAGAATAATTCGGAAGATTCTAGTTCACATAGAAAAAAAAACTATAAAATTTCTAGTTTTCGGTTTAATAATTTCAAATAATAATCTTACCAATACATTATATACAACATTTTGCAAAACAATAATTTCAAATAATAAAAACACGAATTATAACAAATGTTTCTAACATAAATTGCAACTATATCTAACGTAAACATACATTATATACAACATTTCTAGTTTTTCTATATTTTCGGTTATAAAATACTTACCTCGAAATGTCGAAGAAACTCGTCTGGGTCACTAAATTTTGTATCGTCGAACGGAATCATCACTTCATCATCCTCGTGTGTTGACATTTCTCGCAGCTGTTCTCCAAAAGATGTTGTGTTGTTTTTTCGAAGATGTTGTGAGCGTTTTTCACCTCTTCTATTACTATCTATATATAACAAAAGGAAATCAATAACATTTAAATTACAACGGTCACTTTTATAACGTTCGAATTACAACGTTCGAATCTCAACGGTCAAAAATCCACATAGGCAGGATGCGTGACCGTCACGGTCACGCATCCTGCCTACGTGGTGCGTATACGAAATCTTGCGCCGTACGATTAATATCCCCCAAGTTTTAATCATGCGTTTTAAACTATACTAATGTATATTATGTTATATGACCCCAAGTTTAGCAAATAGAGTTAAACTTGTATAATTGATGTGGTTTGGGCTGTTTAGGTTTGGAAGAACCTTCGGATAAGGTTTTAGCTCAAGTTAAAGTTCAACAAGTGTCAATCGACTTTTGTTACATCTTTTCAATGTACTTGATACTTTGGATAAGCGGGTATGGGCAAACCCTATGTTAAGTACAACCCTCTTTTCAAGGTGATTAAGTAAGTCACTTCTATACCTATTAGATGATGCTTTGTGATGATGGATACAGTGTGTGTGTGTGTGTATATATATATATATATATATATATATATATATATATATATATGTTGATTGTGGATTCTTTGCTTCTTTAGGTTGTGTGAGGATTGACGAGTTTTGTTTGTGGTTGTCACTTTTGGCTTTGAGTGCGTTTGAGTAAGATTATTGAGGCAAGTATTTGTGAGATTTTATATGATCATGATATGAAAAAGTCATTTATCTTGTTACATGCATGATTTGATGTTTTGGAAGATGTTGATTTTGATATCTATGAACTATACATTTGTGGCATTTTAAAGAAATGAATTGATTGATTGTGAAAGTTATATAGAATGTCTTTGACATTAATGGTTTTGCCAATACTAACGGTGACATGTTTAAAGAGAACTAGATTTGAGTATTTGAGTGGTGATTTGGTTTTTGACCACAATGAATAATTTTCCAATATTTATTATGAGAGATGATTTGGTCTTTGACCACAACGGACATTTTGTCAATATTTGTTGTGAGAGAGATGATTTGGTCTATGACAACAACGAAAAATTTGACAAACCTATTTTTCACGACTTTTTACTCCTAGATTTAGGCGGGCCATGCTTACTAGTAGTAAGAATCATGGTTTGTGCGGGCCGAGGTTGTGCCCGGCCATTGTGGATAGCGAGTATTGCACTTGGTTCGTAATTGCCGTGCTCATCCTGTGGTTGGGATGTTTTCGTATTATGGGCTTTGGATGGATTTTTTCGTATTATGGTTTTGGATGGATTTTTAGTGATGGATTTGAGAAAGGAAACAAGGATTTACCTTGTTATCCTATTACGGTCGATTGACCATTGGTTACATTATATGCTGGTTTGAGAGGATATTGAGCATATTTGAGGCATGGTGATTTTGAACTCTTTTGAGTATTATGAGCATATTTGAAGCATGTTGATTTTGAACTCTTTTGAGTATCATGAGTATATTTTAAGGCATGATAATTTTGAACTCTTTTAAGTATAATGAGTTAATTTTGAGGCATGATGGTTTTTGAACTCTTTTGAGATGATATTGAGCATATTTGAAATGAGTTGATTATTGAAATCTTTTTATTATTATGAGTATATTTTGAGGCATGATATTTTGAACTCTTTTGAGTACAATGAGTATATTTTGAGGCATGATGGGGTTTAACTCTTTTCAGATGATATTGAGCATATTTGAAGCGGGTTGATTAGTTAACTCTTTTGAGTACAATGAGTATATTTTGTTGGATGCTGATTTTGTACTATGTTGAGTATTATGAGCATATTTAAAGTATGTTGATTTTGAACTCTTGGAAATAAAATCTATAAGTGATCTTTTGACATGCGTAATGAGCATATTTGAAGCACGTTATATATTGAACTCTTTTGAGTAAGTAATCATGTGATATTTACACTTGTCTAGTTCATATGTTACATTGCTCATGTATCGGTTTAGTATAAAGCCCCCAAAAGTGAGACAAACGTTACATCGCCAAGAGACCCGGACTAGGGTCCCCTAAGTCTCTAAAATAAAATAAAATAAAACAATAAATAATTAAAGTTCAACATGAACGGCCTTGATATGCCAAATAATTAAAATACAAGAGACCTTGACTTGCCACTAATAACAACTAAAAAAATTCAAGAGGCGTTACATAACACCCACAACAAAATGTAATAATCCACAATACGGAACAAAACCGAAATGCCAACAATAATCCTAATTTAACAAATGAAACGTCCCAAAGTTAAAGTTCAAAGTTAGGACAAATCCTCACGAGCAAGACCACCCCAAACCCAACCGACACGACTACCACTAAGGTTCCTAAACTCCATGCTCTTGAATTGATCATGTACCTGATTATGTCCGAAAGGATAACCAGCCCCACTGTGGTGCGGTTAGTCTTCCATATAGACTAAGCTACTATATAAGCAATTTATATATATAAAAAAGACATGAGAAAAACCTCACAAGATCATAAACTCAAGATAGATCAACACTCTAGCCAACTAGAAGTCCTTAGACTTCTAGTGCTCACAATCCTCCCAAGATCATTAACGCATAAGATAGATGATCACTCTCATTCCACTGCCTTAAAGGCTTCCAACATGATAAATCTTGCATCTGGACCGCTATCCTCAAAGATCTAACAGATCTTGCCACAACACCACAACCAACACACTCACAATTCACACAAGATAACCCTAAGGGTCAAGCCACTACTTGGCATTCCATATCATCTATGTTAAGCCAGCCTAGCATGTTACTAAGATGGATCAAGATCAAGGAAGCCGAACGGGAAGGAGGAAACAAGAGATCGGGAACTTACTGTTGTAGAAACCGCCCCTGCAGAGACCAGATACCGCTCCTGCGGTAGTCAGACGCCATCCCTGCAGTACCAGTCGCCACCCCTGTGGTGGTCAGTGGCCGCCCCTGCGCCTCCCAAGATCCACCCCGCGGATGTAGTCTAGAAACGTCGACTCTTCGGTTCTTCGATTGTGCAGCAGCCTTTCTAATGTCTCCTTTGATGATGTGAACGCTTCCTAGCCTCCAACATAAGATCCTAACCCTTCTCCACGGTCTAAGCATGCCATCAACACAATCAAGAACAAGGTAAGCTTCCTTTAGGTGAATCCATGAATTTCTACCATTCAAGGTAGCAAGAAGAAGAAGAGAGAAGAAGGAAGGAAGGGGAAGGAAGGAACTTACTATGGATCACGTCTTTGCAACCCAAACTTCATGTGATAGCCTCAAGAGAAGAGAGAAGCTAAAGGTGGAGAATAAAGGTGAAGGAGATGAGGAAGAAGGAGGGAGATAAAGAAGTAACATGAAAGAGGAATAAGGAGGGAGGGAAGGCTGCATAAATGGGAAGAAGACTAAGAGTCAAGCAAACCAAGAATCACCCTGCTCATAATGAGGTCGGTAAAAAGAGTTAGGAGATGAAAGGTCGGACGGAAAGGCACATAACTCCCGCTCTACCGTGTCACCACCCCGGCGGGACGTCCAAGTCGTGGTTGCTGGCCTTGTAAGCCGCAAGGGCAGTAGCCCTTGCTCAAGGCTTCTAACGCCTCTCGTAAACGGAACCAAAATTCCGGGCGTTATAGAGAGAGGGCTTCATAGTAACTTTTTTAATCGTTAGTGCTTATCAAAATAATATCCAAACCAAATTCACTAACATGAACATAGCAAATAAGTAAGGGTCGAACCCAAGAGAGATGTGAGCAATAAAAATACTATGCTATTAGAATTATCAAATAGAATGTAACCAGAGGGTTGTGGTGTAAAAGTGAAAATAGAAAGAAAAGCAAGCAAGTAGAATTGATGTTTATAACAAGTTGGAAAATAACTACACTTGATCGTATTCACTTTAAACTCAATATGGTTGATCCTAGTTTCCTTTGAAGTATTCTCAAGTATTTGTTCTCATCTTGATCATATGTAGATATTAATTCAACCAGTCTCAATACAACATACTATTAAATCCAATCCGTGAACCTACAATACCGAAGAAAATTTTAGCACTCAAGCAAAGATAATTGAGACACATATAAAAGAAACAACCCTTTACTCATACTATATAGTTAAATTACCCTCACAAAAGACACATGCAACCCGCTTACGCCAATCGTGTTTTGCTACTAGAAGAGTATCCTGAACCCGGAACCAACAATTCCTAACACTTTGTAAAAGAACAAACTACTTAGGTGATCAAACTAGGTAGAAGGTGAGATGCAAAAAGACGTTAGACAAGGAAGATAACACAAATAACTCTTGAGATTAAACTTCAAATAGTAGAAAACTTATAACCAAGGTCTCGTATGAAAACTTCAATAACCAAGTGTAGCTAGAGAACAACAACTCTTCATAAAGAGTTCTAAACAAAAAAACAAAGCAAGAAAGAAAGAGAGGTTTTTGGTGTGTGATGAGATGCTCTAACACATGCCTAGCACCTCTATTTGTACTACTCTAGGCATTAAATATAGGAAAAGAACAACCTCAAACCGTCATCTTAAAATCCCATAAAGTGTAGGTTTTAAATCGTTCATCTTATTGTAGTTGTTGATTACCCACGGGTGCGGGCTCTAGGGGCCACGGGTGTAGTATCGTGAATTCCGCGGGAATCATTTCATCTTCAAAGGTGCCACGACCGCAGCAGTAAATGGACGCTAGTGTAGGATGCTCTTCAACTCTTGAAATAGCCACAACTCTTCACTATCTGTCTTGAAGCGTGAGGGCGACCACTGGGTGCCGTGGGTGCGTGAAGTCAAAGAGTTGGAGTCTCCAACAATGAAGGAGCGGGAGTGGAAAGACGAAGCGTCAGCAAGGCAAAACCCAAGGTCGCGGGACGGGGTGTCACCGCGGGCACGAGCCAAAGTCGTTGTGGGTGCGGAGACAAATGGCGTGGGGACGTTGTTATATGACCGCGGGGGCGGTGTGTAGGCACGGGTGTGTGAAGCTTTGGTTGTGGGTGCTCAGGGCGACAAAAGGTTTTCTTCCTTATTCTTTTCTTTGTTTCTTCACTATCTTGAATTGATTCTTCTGCTAATTCCTTGGATTTCTTCAATGATAGCTTCCTCAACAAGATTTACACAACTAGCACAATATGAAAGCAAAACAACAAGCTCATGCTAAAACTATGCTATTGTGATAGAATCTATCATTTATCATGGTCTCCAAAAGGCCACAAGATTAGAAAACAACAAGTTGAAGGAGTTAATCTTCTTCTCATCAATTCAATTAGTTAGGTGTGGAAGTCGTCATAGAAAGTGGACATGATTATCTATGACATCTCCATTTTGATTTCAAGGTTCCCATGAGCTAGAGTACATCATGCCTTTAGGTAAATCAACGCCGTTGTAGATACACTGTTATCTCTTGATCATGACTTGAATTCGGATGATAGGATTATTCTGTGAGGTTGACAAGGCTATGAATCCTAAACCGGAGGTTTAGGTTTTCAAACCACCGGTTAGTTTAGGTCAAACCTAAACCAGCTATCCCAAAATTGGCATTTTAGGTTAAACCTAAAATCTCACCGGATATTTTGGCCTTCGTGTCCAAAATCAAGAATAATCTCGGCCTTCGTGTCCAAAATCTCACCCAAGATTTCTAGGAAGCCAATGGTACTTCAATTAAAAAAATTAAATTAAATATAAAACCATGTAACCAACGGTACTTTAATTAAAAAAAAGGCTTTGAACCGGTTTCCCAGTTGCTACGTATCCTCTCGGGGTTAAGAGGAATCAAAACCCACATAGCTCTCTTACCTTTGCTTACCTTATTTCCGGACATCCGAGTTGTTTTCAGTACCCCCTTACCTTTCCGCCTCGGAGTCGGAAGTGGTGTCCGATCATCGAAGGTGGAATCCGATTTTGAGTCATACACCAAGGAATTCCATTGTTTCTGCTTCTCTGCCCTTATCCAATCTTGAATGCAAACTTGTGCCACCCACTTTTCGGGCTTCAACTGGCTTCTCTTGTAGGTGAGTATATTCACTCCTTGACTAAATGCTTGATGCACGGAAATTGTTGATGCGGGCAGAACCATGAGTTGTTGCACAATTTCGATCAACGTTGGATATTTCGGGGAGAATTTCATGCACCAATTCAAAGTTTCAAAAGATTCATTATGAAAACTAAAACACGTTGTTAGGTAATTTTCAAATTACACACTAGAGGATGAATGTCTTGATGTTTTTGTCTTTTTGGCTAAAATTTGTTTTGTTTTTGAAAGAAAAGAATATGAAGATGAAGAAGATGGCGTAGGAGTAAGAGTAGATGCGGTAGAAGAAGGACTAGAACTTGTTTGAAATGAAGAAAGCAGTTTTTCAATTTCAATACGAACATTAAAAAAAATGGTACAAGAGTTGTTAGAATTTAAACCCAAACAATCATTATAAACAGCCAACGAATCGGAAACACCATCAAGTATAAGTCCAGGATAAAAAACGGCGGTTATAAGATAAATCAAGGGAATTTCCTCGTAATATTTTAGTCATTTTAATTTCATTTCATGTATAGCACTTATAAGGTTGGATAAGTTTTACCGTTTTGAAAAGTCTCGGAAACGTTTACAACTATTTCTAAAAAGCTAGTAGAAGTGGGAGTGTAAATGTAAATCATGTAATTAGTTGCATCACTGAAAATCTTTAAAACATTACAAATGTCAAGACAAGTTTTCCAAACATCTTCATCATCAAGAAGTGACCAAGAAAGTTTTGTGCAGAAAAATCTTGTAAACATACTTTGTAACGAAGGGCTTGACCAGGTAACTTATAAATATAGTTCCAACGAGTTCCATTGTCTTTTGAAAATGTAACTGGATGAACATTATTAGATAAACATAATGTTCTCCATTTTTTTTTCTCAAATCGAAGGAGTGTCAAATATGATCAATAACGTCGGTGATGGGGTTTAATATATTCGCTAAAATCTTAAGTCCATCTTGAACACATAAGTTTAAAATATGACATGCACATCTTTGATGAGTAAAAGGAATTCACATATATTGTCCCGCATCCTCAACCAATTGGTTTACGACGGAGGTGTTAGCGGATGCATTATCAAAAGAATATGACATGCATTATCAAAAGAATGAAGCTAAGTAAGTCCAAGGGACTTACCTCACATGAAGGTAAACCAAAAGATCAACAACAGCTCAGAAAACTCTCAAGGAAAGCTCAGTTTCCCTCAGAAAGGAGCAAGGAAAGCCTGAACGAACAAACAACACGGATGAGGAACGGAACGGTTGCTAGAAGTCTATGACTTCAAGTCTCAACGATCTCTTAGAGATCAACACATGCTAAGGGCTTAACTTTAGTCTTACAACACTCAGGGAACCAAGGAATAATCATAAGGAACCAAGGAAGGAACGAGGAAAGGAAGGAAGGAAGCAACTCACCAAAGACGGGAGTTACTGCAAAGAAACCGCAGGGGTGGCTAGACAGATGCACAAGGGCGGCTGAACAGAGGCGCAAGGGCGGCTCTGTGCAGGCGCAGGGGCGGCGGCGTGACAGAAAGCGCTGTCGGCTTTCTTCTTCGACAGAACTCGAAACAGAGGGCAACCAAAGCTCGAACCTTGGGCTCCAACACGTCAAGACTCAACTTCAAAGAGCCTGAGAACAACGAAGGGTCAACAACGGAACACTCCACAAGAATCATGGCTCATGCTTGATCCTTGGAGAAAAAGAAAAAAGAAGAACGAAAGGAAGAAACCAAAACAGAAGGAGAAGGCATGCAACGCTAAAGGAACGTGAGGAGGAACCATAAAAGATGCACTTACACGTTCAGCTGTAACACCCCAAATTTTACAACTTAGGGAGTTATTGGTTAGGACCGCACAGTGGGTCCCGACCTTAGTTTGACAACAACTTAACATGATCTTACAACAAGGCACAGATAAGAAAAACCAGAAATCATAAAATAGTTTTTAACAATGCATGAATGTGACCAGGTCAACTACAGCCGGAAAACGGAATATAACAAGGTACGAAGGAAACAATGTTCAACTGTAAAACCCACAAATGCAGAAACTGTAAAATGTCCTAAAGTACGACACCCCGGCTGACCACTACCATCTGGATCACTCGGCATCTGCTCTAACCTGTGTCAAGTCTAAACAACATATCAACAGTTAGCTAACTATCCAAATATAAGCAAAATGATAACAGCACAAACACAAGCAGAAACAAAAATAAACAAACATCATGCTAGCACTCAACCAATTATTATCTATTATTTAAGTGATTCACATTATTCAATTTAAGTTGTGGCACGAGAACTATTATTAGTTCTCGCCTCCGTTCCTTATCCAACTGGTGTAGGTCTAGCTGACTTCCTTTGGTAGCATCACTACAAACCATGTATGGACTAGTCCCGAAAGAAACCCTCAGCGCCCCGCGAGCTACTGAGTAGAATGCCACCGCCCGTTACTCTTAGGCCAAAATATAGGTCGGTAATTATATATCACAACCTATCTCTCTAACATGTCAATCACACACCACCATCATCATTTATACTCATATTTAGCAGTCAGCTAAGTAAGCCCAAAGGACTTACCTGTTATAACGCTCGACTCTTTATAAACCACTCGCTCTGTAAACTGTAACCACTCAGTTGCCTGTCAAAGGCGATAAGTGTATTAGCACACTTTCACGTAGATAGAAGTCTAAAACTTCTAAGATCAAATAAGGTATTAAGACGTACTAGTTACAGTACTAGTTTTAGGGTAAAATGACCATTTTACCCTTGGTTCCGATTTTCTCGAAAACCTTAAATTTCATGTCTAAACTCCTATTTGAGGTTCTAAAATATATTCTAACTCCTAAAATTTTATTTGGTTCCAAACTGACGTTTTTCCTATGTTTCTATTTTCCGGAAGAATCGAAAAGGTTTAACTTCGGCTCTAAATATAAAATTCTTAACAGCTTATAAAATTTCTGAATTAAATCTCTAGATCATCTATGAGGTTCTATCTAACCTTAGAAGAAAGAATTTCTCCAAACTGTTCAGCCAATATTTTTATAATAATTCACAAAGTCGGTTCCTTCACTCTAATTTCCTATACTTAGCCAAAATTCAAGTTTACCAAAACTGCTCAACTACCTAACTTCGGGAGCTCATAACTTTCAATCTGACCGTTCATTTCTTCTCAAATTTTAATATGCTAAACTACAACATATCCAAAATTCAACGGTGGATCTTTATCCAAATGTTTAATAATTGATCGACAAGATGGGCTGTTTGTAACCTAAAAGCTGAAGGAAATAAAATGAATTTACAGCAGCCACCTTATTTCCATTGTTCATAAAATACAGCAGTCCTTTATTCCTATCCTTAGGTCTATATGCTCAGCAGCTACACAAGGTCAACCTAACCCATGTTCAAGTCCGACTACAGCAGTTCGTCATTCTAGCATTACGGAAATAGTATACATACATAAGGTTATATACTAACTTCTAGAGGCAAGGATTTGGACTGCAGAAATGATGACTCACCTCTTCAACCTCTACTGGTTGAGGCGTCTTCAACACAGTTCCGGATGCCCTTCTGGCTCCCTTGGCGTGCCGGTTCAGAAGGAGGGAAGTCAGGGCTTGGCTCGGCTCTACTGCTGCAGTGATGGGACGACTCTTTCCAGCCTCACTGCTGTCATGGAGTGGCCGAGATGGGAGTTGTCCGGGCACAGAAGAAGAGTTACGTGAGTCCTTATGGTGGGTACAAGAAGGAGATGAAGATAGGAAGGTAGATAGGCTCTTACCGGATGGACAGAATTAGTTTGAGGCTCGTGAGATCCCGGGGCAGCAACTCGCGTGAATGAAGTTGTAAGAGAGGATTGTCGATATGCAGTCTTCACTCTGTTGCAAATGGTAGAAGCTTAATCTCGTCTGATTGTCGACAACAAAGAAGGTTGATAGAGTGGTAGAAGACCAGAAACAGATAGGGAATAGGGAGAATCACGTGAACTCACCTGCTCAGACAAGTCGGGTGCAGGAGGCAAGGAACGCAGAAAGGAGCAAAGGCTGGAGCGTGTGTGTAGAAGGAAGGGACGCAGAATGGATGTGGGCAGCGTATAAGGCAAGGGATCAGAAGGTGCAACTGGCGTGGTTTAATTAGGCAGTTATGGATTCTCTTTCCCCTATTAATGTAGCAGTTATGTGGAAGGAAACTGCAAGATCTTGGCTGTTACGTCTAGCAACGTTCAGCAAGGGAGGTGTGTATCTGCAGGCTGGCGTGTTCCTGATTGGGTTGGGTTGCTGTTGCTGCTGGGCTGGAACTGAAGAGTGCGGAGCAGCAGTCTTCTGGGCTGGACACGCGCACAGCTGAGCGGAACTGGGCTGAAGGCAACGTTGGTGCTGCAGAAGGTTGGGCTGCGCATAGAACTGGGCGGACAAGCAGCGGCTGGACAAGCAGCTCCCGGACTGGGCTGTTGGACGAAGGGAATCGTATCCCGGTACTAATTGTAGTTCGGAATCGAGAACCCGAAATTAATGTACGGAATAACCGGATACGGAATATTTTACAGTTTAGGTTTGGTTACAACTCTATCATTTTATGTGAAGGTAAGTCACATAAAATGATAAACTTATAAAAAGTTCTATCATTTTATGTGAAGGAGGTCTACATAAAATGATAATTTTTATCTTAATATGTCTAACTAAGTAGACGGATATGAATTGATAGATCGAGATCTATTTTATAACGTAAATAGACGGAATAAAAATTCCGGATTTTACATCAGCGAAGTCGCAGGAAGCAAAAGACGGCTGCAACTCTCTAGGGTTGAAGATGATAGCAAGGAACGGGAAAAAGGGGAGAAAGAAGAGAATATATAGGAACGGGCTGGAAAGAAAAGAAGGAAGGACGTCTAGGGTTTAGGAAGAAGATAAGGAAACCGACCCATAAGATAAAATATAGGATATTCTATTTATGGAAGAAATATAAAAGAACGGAAGAAAAGATCGGCACAATCTGTCGTAAATCCGCAGGGGCGGATCTCACAGCCGCATGGGCGGCTGGCCGCAGGGGCGGCCCTCTTCACCGTAGGGGCGGTGAAGGCAAAAACCTAGGACCTTACATAGATTTAGTTAAAAAGTTATTCTTTACTTTTATTTTGTTTGGATTTGTTTTTTAACAAGAGAAGTGTAGGGTTTATTTTAATGTAAATTGTGCTAGGGGATAACAACTCAGAGATTTTGTAGATTTGATATTATTAGATTTAGTTAAAAAAAATATTTTTTTTAATTTTATTTTGTTTGAATTTGCTTTTTAACTTGCACGAGAAGTTTAGATTTTATCTCAACGTAAATTGTGTTAGAGGATAAGAACGTAGAGATTTTGTAGATTTTAATATTATTAATGTAATGACCCGTTTATTGGGTGCGTTTTCGATATTTATTTTCCATATTTTATTAAATATTTTAATGGCCTCGAAATATGTTCGGAGTATTTTCAAGTCGTAATTTGAATTTTTTTCGAGTTTTAATATATATATATATATATAAATATTATTTCCCATGTTTAAATTATCTTATAATCTCGAAATAAAATGTGAGAATGGTTTTTGTATTTCAAATTATATTTTTTTCGAGAGTATTTATTTATTAGATCCGCATATATTTTCCGTGTTGTATTTTTTTTTCTCGAAGAAAGTTCGGAAACAATTTCCGATCCGGAACTTCCGTTCCGACTACTTTTTGATCGAGAATACTTTAGTTCTCTATTTTTCTTTTTATTTATTTTTTCTTCCTTTTCCTTGTTTTTCCTTTTCTTCTATCTTCTTTTCTCTCTCCCCTGGTTGGTGAACAACCCCGACCCTTCGCCATTCCCGCCCTCTGTGAACCCTGCAACCCCGACCCCTCGACTACCCTGCAACTCCCACCCCTCGTTACCCTCGTTAATAGTGATAGCTACTTCCTAGTCCACCGCTCTCCTGCACGAACAGCCCACCACACTTCCCTCTCCCTCTATTCCAAGGAATCCCGCTGGTTTCCCCTCCTCCGTTAGCCTGCCACGGCATCCTTGCCCAGATTTGCAACGAGACTCCCCTCTGCTCCTTCCAATTGCAATGGTCTCCTCCTCTCGAGCCACGTTTGGATCTGCAATGCAACTCTCGTCTCCCCTCTTCATTTTTGTTGCCTGAACACAGAAAATAGGGGGAGAAATACAGTACTCCTGCCTTCGATTGGAGGCTGCACCACCATCTGGGGAGAGTTCGCACCACCTCGACCCCACCGGAGCCACCAGCAAGTGCTGCCGCCGCCTCGCCCCCATCAGCGCACTGGCAAATCGCCTTTTTCTTTCCCCTTGCTTGTTGTCCGTCTGCCGCCAGGGAAGGACCACCGCCGCCGGAGATTGGGCCGCCCTGATGCCCCGCCTCGCTCTCGCCTGCGCCGGAGACAGAAGGCCGACTCGGCTGCCGCGTTTCCCCTTCCTCCGCCTGCGCACGCCGCCAGGAGGCCTTGCCCTTTCCCTTCTCTGTCACGCTCGATTAGGTTGAAAGATCTGCTGTTGTTTATTTGATTGTTTTGTAATTTGGACCCCCTTTCTTATTTAATTACACTTTTAACCCACTGTTTTGTATTTACAATTTTAGACCCAGTTTTTGGATGTGAATAAAATACCCTCCTGCAGAATTAATTACATAAATGGACCCAAATTGTTTTATTGCAGTCTTGGCCCTATTTTCATGAAATGGGTGGTTTTTCCCTTGTGTATGATCATAGTTTTGACCCAAAGAGTATTTCAGAAATATGGCCCGAGTTTGTTGAGTTTTGATGGTTGCCCGGAAAACTTGATTTCGGATTTTGACCCAGGTTTATAAAATGGCATAAGTCACTCCGGGAAATGTTTTGCGGGTTTTTAACCTTGTTTTCCAAGCGGATTTTCCCTAGAATATTATACGTTATTTTCTGTTCAAATTTAGCATACTAGCTAAATTTCCTTAACTTTGGTTTTAGGTCCGGAAGCGGCCGTTATAAGCCGACGAATCCAATCTCAACGTCCGTAGACCACCTTCAACCTTGGATCGTGTGTGAGTACCTTCTTCCTCGATCTAGTTATGTTTAGTGGTAGAATCATGCTAGGTTGGATTTAGCATAACTTAGGGCAAATGCCAAGTAGTGGCTTGGAACCTTTAGGTGAGTGTGTGAGGTTATTGATGTTCTATGACATGTGGTGTGTTGATCTTGAGTTGTTATACAATTGTGAGCGATGTGGTTGTTCTTGTGAGACTTGAGGTGGTATTCATATGCGGGTTGAGATTGCAAAGTTTAGGATGAAAGTATCCTAGCAGGTGGTTATAGTTGAGATCTCGTGAGTTTTTGAGAGCTATGAGTGTATCCTAGATTATTAGAATGTATGACCTAATAAGATCATATAAGACTAGAAGTCTAAGAACTTCTAGCTTGTGCGAGTGGTTGTTGATTATCGTGCATTGTCTTGAACAGACTATGGTTATATTCCTTCGGTGAGTGTTATCGGTTTCGGGTAGCTTTGAGACGAGGTAAGTCCTCGGACTTACTTAGCCGCTTTTATGCCTTATTTGGATATATATGGTGGTGTGTGTTTACCGCTTTTAAGCATGAAAATGGATTAGGATTTACTTGACCTTATTTATTGGCCCATCGTTACTACTATTATTATTATCGGGCGGTGACATCACCGCTCAGTTTCCCGAGGGAGACTGGGGGGATCTCTGCGACCAGGCCATACACGGTATACGGGCGGGCTTCTTCATCACTCCCACAGGGTATACGGGTTGGGCGCCGCCACACTCCTGTTGGTTACACGGGGACAGAGGCGAGAGTTATAAGACTCTCGTGTCACACTTGAACGATTTAATTAGATATGGAATAACCTAAAAAGATAATAAGTAACGGATGTGTTTGTTTATGAGCATGTTGTGTGTTTGTGTTCCTATGTGTGTTTGTGCCATATTATTCTTATAATGCATAGAATGTGAGCTAACGGTTTTATACCGATTGTTGTAGTTGATGTGCAGGATAGGATGTGGCCGAGTGATCCGGAGGAGTGGGCAGCCGGGGTTCCGTACATCTTAGGTTGAGTCGGGTTTTGGAGTCCTTGTGTTGTTATTATATATTATGTTGATGTTGTTGTAAGGACGGCTGAAGTCTTTCCTTTCTTTTATTGTTGGGTTTCATAACATTGCATAAAAATGTATTTCGGTTTTGGCCTTTATTTGTGCCTTGTTGCAAGATCCGGTGAAATTGTTGTCAGGCTAAGGGTCGGGACCCATTGTGAGGCCCCAACCCGTAGCGTCCCGAGTCCCGCGGATTCGGGGTGTTACAAAAGTGGTATCAGAGCCCTAGGTTGACAACAATGGCACTCGCAATCTTCTAAAGGCCGAATAAAAATAAAAAGAACCCTCAAGGGTTCTGAGTTTTAAAGAAATGAGTTTCGTTTTCAAATCATGTGCATGAGTCAGTTGGGGTAGTATGTACGGGACCACCACTTCCTCCGCGGATCTCGGCGACGTAGTTATTGATTATTATATTATGTATATATATGTGTATATATGTAGTTATGTATATGTGGACTTAGGATGTTTTGGACTATACTTGTATGTTGAATTGTAAATTGTGTATGGACTAGTTATATTATAGCAGTAGCATGGCTTTTATATCGTATTATATATATAAACATATGGTATGCTAATATCATATTAGTGATAGTGGACCTTATAGCTAAGATGATAAAAAGCTATCATCGCCCATTTGGACAACGCCTTTTGGCTTAGGATAATATATATACAAAGATGAGTATGCTCAAGTTATTGAGTTGAGCATCAAGTTTACGCAAATACCCCGGTGATTTCCCGTACTCCTTTAAGAGGACATCGAAGAAGAAGACTAGAGAGGATGTCACCAAAGGACAAACAAATATAAGAGAACCTCGTGTCGACTTAGCGAATCCAAGATGGAGACTATACCAATACAAAAGCGACATAAAGACATGAGAGTAGTATCAGGGAAACAAGGAAGGAGCATCAACGAGGCAACTAGAGACAAAGAACTTAAAGTTTTTCCATGTACGGTGCCAATGAACTGAAGGTGCAAATCAAGTAGAGAGGACTACATTCTCGCTCGAGGATAAATGTGGCGTTCTAAGTGAGACGAGTTTTCAATAGGCGCTCCTAAGCATGAGAGTCAAGATGAAAAGACCTTGGGAAAGATTATGAGAACCGTAAGTTAAGCTTACGGAGGTACTAGAGGGTGAAGTGGCAATCTTTGCGATATCCTAAGAGGGTTATTTATTCACACATGAGATTTACAAAGAGGATCACATGGTGAAAATTCAGATAGTGGAATTACCGTGGGAGTCAATCGATTTTCTTTCATTGTGATGAGACTGAGCACGCTAAGAAGGAGGAAGTGTGTGATGATGATGATCTTCAGAAAATGAAAGAGGAAAAAAGAAGCTGGATCGAAGAACTTAAGTTATCAACCAAGAAGGATGCGAGTGGAGGCTAATTAATGTCAGAATGTTTGAGGAGTGCATTTGCAAAACATTATGAAGAGCGGTTAAGCCTATAAAGGTGGGACATATGAGACGAGAGAGTTGGGTAGGTATGGTTATCTTACAGAAGGGGAGGGTAAGTCGTTAACTTCGGAGATGGTCAGATACAAGTTAATTAGTGACAACTAAGAACGCACAAGTGCGGGTTGTCGATTGAAGTGCGTAGATGGGAAGAGTAAACATGATTATGGGAACATATAGGATCGGGACCAAGAGCTTGGAGTATTCGCGGTGGATCAATGTCAATCATAAGGAGGTCATGGGATTGCCATATGGAAGAACGCCACGGGTTACAACTTTTAAGGTCTGATCATGGTAAGGAGAGCTAGTGGATCCAACGTAAGATGAGACTTTCATTATAGTTGTACATAGAATACCGAGAAATACATAAGGTGATCAACAATAGTAAGGGAAGACTGAAGTTTTGAAGTTTAAAGTCGATGTGGGATGTACGAGAAGGACGTGAAAGATTGAGGATAAAACCTTTACGGTCGTTTGGACGTTACATAAGAAAAGGGAGGAAATTCGACACCTACTCGAAGGAATGATGCGAGCTTTGGAAGAATACAAAGAGGGTAATACTAATATATTATAAGGCGTGATTAAGTCCTGTAGTTGGGACCTTCATGACTTCGCATAATTGTGAAACCTTAAAAGATTATTAGAGCAAGTCTCCCGAGGTCTGGAGATGAAGGATCTTTGAAAGAGACGGTGAACATTGCAGCTAAAGAAGTATTTAACCACGTGTTCGATGGACGTCACCTCAGCATATCGGGGTGGACCCCTTGACAAATGTTAAGATAAGATTGTTTCGATATCTTACGATATGTGATGGGAGAAGAAAAGTTGGAACCCGAGATAGAACAATTCTCAATGCATCGAAGACACCAGTTTGCAAGGGGAGAGACGGTTATCCCCATTTGTACATCGATTACAGTGAGCTAAACAAGATAACAATGAAGAACAGGTATCCCTTACCACATATAAATGATCTACTCGACCGGTTACAAGGGGCGCTAGTCTCTTCTAAGAATGATTTAAGGTCTGATTGCTACCAATTGAGAATTCGAGACTCGGATATTGCAATTACAACACTCCGGATGAACCAGGGTAACTACGAGTTGTGGTTACGCCATATGGGCTTACTGATGCCCGGAGGAGGTATTTTGGGTCTACTCTTGAAAAAGAGAGAAGATGTTTGACAAGTTGTCATGGGATGGTAAACCCCGAAAGGTGTGAAAGAAGTTACAAGTTTTCTTAGATGTGCCGAGCGTTACCAGAGCTGTGAAGGGAGGAGTTGTATAACGCCAACTATGGTAACCTACTACGGATGACGATGAAGTATTGAATGGGACGAAGATTTGGTAATAGAGTTTTGAGAGTTAAAGAGGAGATTTATTGGTACAACTGTTTTGATTTGGTTGGAGGAACGATGGGTTTGAAGTGTACAAGTGATTCTTCGAGACAAGGTTTTGATCGAGTATTGTAGAGCGATATAAAAGTAATAGCACACGTGCCTTGTTAATAGAAGTAGTATGGGGTAAAGTGCTTCCTTCGTTACATGGAACTTGCAACAAGTATTGAGGAAATGTAACATCAAGTTAGATCTTCTTTTGTACTGCATTGAGAAAAATCTGAGAAGGAATTTGAGTTCCGGTATATTGACCTTTTTGAGATCTTAGCGTGAGTGGGAGAAGTGTCTTAAAATTTGGCGTTGCCGCCAAGAGTAGAGAGTCTTCACCCGGTGTTTCATGTGTGTAAATCTAGGAAGTACATGTATGACTCGAGAAGTTTTGCCAGTCTGGATGAGTTAGTGGCGTCATAGAACCAATGAGGCTAATAGGAAGTCGGAGGATAGTATCTTTAGTTGAGTGCTACGCTGAGCTAGTAGCGTTGATAAATTGAAGGGTTGAACCTAGTTCTTCCCTTAGTTGTGTATATGTGTGATGTTATATGTTGTGTGTGCCCTGTGCGGGAATGTGCTATATGACCCTTTTTATCTTGCGGGGTAGTTTGAGTAGATGATGTGTTTAGATTAGAAGGTTAAGCCTTCTTAGTTTGAGAGTTCATACCTCGACCTTAGGGACCGAGAAGTTCGACGCATAGCAAGTTTCGGGACGAAACTTGTTTTTAGGGGGATCTAATGTAATGACCCGTTTATTGGGTGCGTTTTCGATATTTATTTTCCATATTTTATTAAATATTTTAATGGCCTCGAAATATGTTCGGAGTATTTTCAAGTCGTAATTTGAATTTTTTTTCGAGTTTTAATATATATATATATATATATAAATATTATTTCCCATGTTTAAATTATCTTATAATCTCGAAATAAAATGTGAGAATGGTTTTTGTATTTCAAATTATATTTTTTTCGAGAGTATTTATTTATTAGATCCGCATATATTTTCCGTGTTGTATTTTTTTTTCTCGAAGAAAGTTCGGAAACAATTTCCGATCCGGAACTTCCGTTCCGACTACTTTTTGATCGAGAATACTTTAGTTCTCTATTTTTCTTTTTATTTATTTTTTCTTCCTTTTCCTTGTTTTTCCTTTTCTTCTATCTTCTTTTCTCTCTCCCCTGGTTGGTGAACAACCCCGACCCTTCGCCATTCCCGCCCTCTGTGAACCCTGCAACCCCGACCCCTCGACTACCCTGCAACTCCCACCCCTCGTTACCCTCGTTAATAGTGATAGCTGCTTCCTAGTCCACCGCTCTCCTGCACGAACAGCCCACCACACTTCCCTCTCCCTCTATTCCAAGGAATCCCGCTGGTTTCCCCTCCTCCGTTAGCCTGCCACGGCATCCTTGCCCAGATTTGCAACGAGACTCCCCTCTGCTCCTTCCAATTGCAATGGTCTCCTCCTCTCGAGCCACGTTTGGATCTGCAATGCAACTCTCGTCTCCCCTCTTCATTTTTGTTGCCTGAACACAGAAAATAGGGGGAGAAATACAGTACTCCTGCCTTCGATTGGAGGCTGCACCACCATCTGGGGAGAGTTCGCACCACCTCGACCCCACCGGAGCCACCAGCAAGTGCTGCCGCCGCCTCGCCCCCATCAGCGCACTGGCAAATCGCCTTTTTCTTTCCCCTTGCTTGTTGTCCGTCTGCCGCCAGGGAAGGACCACCGCCGCCGGAGATTGGGCCGCCCTGATGCCCCGCCTCGCTCTCGCCTGCGCCGGAGACAGAAGGCCGACTCGGCTGCCGCGTTTCCCCTTCCTCCGCCTGCGCACGCCGCCAGGAGGCCTTGCCCTTTCCCTTCTCTGTCACGCTCGATTAGGTTGAAAGATCTGCTGTTGTTTATTTGATTGTTTTGTAATTTGGACCCCCTTTCTTATTTAATTACACTTTTAACCCACTGTTTTGTATTTACAATTTTAGACCCAGTTTTTGGATGTGAATAAAATACCCTCCTGCAGAATTAATTACATAAATGGACCCAAATTGTTTTATTGCAGTCTTGGCCCTATTTTCATGAAATGGGTGGTTTTTCCCTTGTGTATGATCATAGTTTTGACCCAAAGAGTATTTCAGAAATATGGCCCGAGTTTGTTGAGTTTTGATGGTTGCCCGGAAAACTTGATTTCGGATTTTGACCCAGGTTTATAAAATGGCATAAGTCACTCCGGGAAATGTTTTGCGGGTTTTTAACCTTGTTTTCCAAGCGGATTTTCCCTAGAATATTATACGTTATTTTCTGTTCAAATTTAGCATACTAGCTAAATTTCCTTAACTTTGGTTTTAGGTCCGGAAGCGGCCGTTATAAGCCGACGAATCCAATCTCAACGTCCGTAGACCACCTTCAACCTTGGATCGTGTGTGAGTACCTTCTTCCTCGATCTAGTTATGTTTAGTGGTAGAATCATGCTAGGTTGGATTTAGCATAACTTAGGGCAAATGCCAAGTAGTGGCTTGGAACCTTTAGGTGAGTGTGTGAGGTTATTGATGTTCTATGACATGTGGTGTGTTGATCTTGAGTTGTTATACAATTGTGAGCGATGTGGTTGTTCTTGTGAGACTTGAGGTGGTATTCATATGCGGGTTGAGATTGCAAAGTTTAGGATGAAAGTATCCTAGCAGGTGGTTATAGTTGAGATCTCGTGAGTTTTTGAGAGCTATGAGTGTATCCTAGATTATTAGAATGTATGACCTAATAAGATCATATAAGACTAGAAGTCTAAGAACTTCTAGCTTGTGCGAGTGGTTGTTGATTATCGTGCATTGTCTTGAACAGACTATGGTTATATTCCTTCGGTGAGTGTTATCGGTTTCGGGTAGCTTTGAGACGAGGTAAGTCCTCGGACTTACTTAGCCGCTTTTATGCCTTATTTGGATATATATGGTGGTGTGTGTTTACCGCTTTTAAGCATGAAAATGGATTAGGATTTACTTGACCTTATTTATTGGCCCATCGTTACTACTATTATTATTATCGGGCGGTGACATCACCGCTCAGTTTCCCGAGGGAGACTGGGGGGATCTCTGCGACCAGGCCATACACGGTATACGGGCGGGCTTCTTCATCACTCCCACAGGGTATACGGGTTGGGCGCCGCCACACTCCTGTTGGTTACACGGGGACAGAGGCGAGAGTTATAAGACTCTCGTGTCACACTTGAACGATTTAATTAGATATGGAATAACCTAAAAAGATAATAAGTAACGGATGTGTTTGTTTATGAGCATGTTGTGTGTTTGTGTTCCTATGTGTGTTTGTGCCATATTATTCTTATAATGCATAGAATGTGAGCTAACGGTTTTATACCGATTGTTGTAGTTGATGTGCAGGATAGGATGTGGCCGAGTGATCCGGAGGAGTGGGCAGCCGGGGTTCCGTACATCTTAGGTTGAGTCGGGTTTTGGAGTCCTTGTGTTGTTATTATATATTATGTTGATGTTGTTGTAAGGACGGCTGAAGTCTTTCCTTTCTTTTATTGTTGGGTTTCATAACATTGCATAAAAATGTATTTCGGTTTTGGCCTTTATTTGTGCCTTGTTGCAAGATCCGGTGAAATTGTTGTCAGGCTAAGGGTCGGGACCCATTGTGAGGCCCCAACCCGTAGCGTCCCGAGTCCCGCGGATTCGGGGTGTTACAATTAAATTTAGTTAAAAAATAGTTTTTTTAAAATTTGTTTTAGTATAAAAGATTTATTGGCTTAATTCGTAATTTAGTAAATGATTTAATCCGAAAAAAATCGTGGGGGCGTCACATCAACATCAGTGTACTGTACTTTAGTAGATTATATAGAATAGATATAGATATTATTTGATTTAGTTAAAAATTTTTTTTTAATTTTGTTTTGTTTGAATTTGTTTTTAACAAGAGAAGTGTAGGGTTTATCCCAATGTAAATTGTGTTAGGGGATAACATGGTAGAGATTTTGTAGATTTGATATTATTATATCTAGTTAAAAAAATATTTTTTTTAATTTTGTTTTTTTGGATTTGTTTTTTAACATGCACGAAAAGTTTAGATTTTATCCCAAAGTAAATTGTGTTAGGGGATAACAACACAAATATTTTGTAGATTTTGATATTATTAAATTTAGTTCAAAAATATTTTTTTAAAAAATTTGTTTTAGTAGAAAATTTTTATTGGCTTAGTTTGTAATTTAGTAAAAGATTTATGTGAGAAAATCGTGGGTGTAACACCCCGAATCCGGGGGACTCGGGATGCTACGGGCGGAGACTTCACAATGGGTCTCGACTCTTAGCTTGACAACAATTTCACCACACCTTTCCAACAAGGCACAAATAAAGGTAAATACCGAAACTATTTTAATTTATGCGAGAGAAAACTAAAATGTAACGTACAAGGTGGAAACTCGCCGAGTCCTCATAACGACAACAACCCCAAAACATAAGTCAATAAATGCAACAACATAACGAAAGAGCAAAACATCCCCGTCCTATAATGTACGGAGACCCGGCTGTCCACTTCTCCACCTGACTTGTAACACCCCAAATCCGCGGGACTCAGGATGCTACGGGTTGGGACCTCACAATGGGTCCCGACCCTTAACTTGACAACAATTTCGCCGCACCTTTCCAACATGGCACAAATAAAGGCAAAACCGAAATTCCTTTTAATGCAAATGATAAGAAACCCGAAGGAAAACAACAAAAGACTTCAGCCGAGATACAACACAAAACCGAACGCCAAATACACGGCATACAAAACACAATAATCGAAGGACAAAACACAACACAACTCAACTCCATCCAAAAACCCTTCCTAAAATGTACGGACCCCGGATGCCCACTCTTCCGGATCTCTCGGCTGCATTCCTAACCTGCAAGGCAATCTACAACAATAGGTATAAAACCGTTAGCTCATATTCGAAACATTAGATTTAATGGGAAAGGCACATACACAAGTAGAACACCGTAAGCACACAACATACTTAAAAGCACACCAATCCGGTTTATTATCTTTATTATTACTAAGTCGTATCCCATTCTAATTCAACTTAGTTTGTGACACGAGAGTCACCAAAACTCGCCTCGGTCCCTACTTACCGGCATGGAAAGGTACTATAGCATCCGACCGTCTACCAACACGGGATAGTCGCCGAGAACCTCCTAACTCTCGCGGGAGCTAGGCAAGTTGTCACCGCCCATTACCATACACTTGGGCCAAAATAATATAAAGGTCGGTAATCCTAATTTCGTTTTAGTTGTTATAAACAATAAACAATAAACACATACCACCAAACACACATCAATGCTAATACAAGGAATACGAGCTAAGTAAGTCCGGAGACTTACCTCGTTCCAAGCACTAACTCACGGAACACTCTTTCTTCCCTTGGGAAGAAGCCTATAACCTTCTCACAACAAGATATCTATATCAACAACTCGCTCAACTAAAAAAGTCTTAGACTTCTACACAGATGATCTACGCAAGATCATTTGACTCTCATTCTAGGACCGCATCCTTGAATCTCTCATTTTCACCTCTTACTCAACACAAGCTAGAAGTCCTTAGACTTCTAGACCCTATGATCTCGCAGGATCATAACCCATAGCTCATACTAGGATAACATGCCTAGTCCCAACAAACTCAACGGTAACAACACCATGTTAGAATGTGCATATCCTAGCCCATAAACTCAACAACCATATACTCCAATTCTCAAACCTCACAAGCCTCACAAAGTGACATCAACACCTTAAGTCATAAAACATTTTACAATCGTCAAACACTCACCTAAGGCCCATAACCACTACTTGGTATTCACTTTAAGTTATGCTAGATCCAACCTAGCATGATACTACTAAACATAACTAGATCGAGTAAGATCATAAACTCGGGGGAGAGGGTACTCACGTGACGTCAAAAGATGGAAGACGATCTATGGATGTCGATATGGATTTGTTCGGCCTTTACGGGGTCATTCCCGAACCTAGCACCAAAACTAGACAAATGTAGCTCGTACACTAAATTTTAACGGAAAAATATAAAATATATAAAACTAAGGAAAACTCGATTTCAAAATCCCACGTTAATACGGACTCAAGATCTTAAGCCATTTCCAAAAATAACTTTTGGTCAAAACCGTAAAATATATTCCAGCAAGGCATAAAAATAAAATTCCAGAAACTTGGGCCCTTTTTTTCCAAAATTAAATCTGCAGGGGGCGTATTTGCATAAACACAGAAACATGGGCCAAAACTATAAATACAAAACATAGGGCAAAATCTGCAATTACATCAAAATATAGGGGTCCGATTGAAAATGCCCTAAAAAGGGCTTCTTCGTTGAGCTGCCGAAGAACGCTCGCTGGGCAATGAAGTGGGAGGCGGCGGCCAAGGTTCTGTAGTGGACGGGGTCTTCCGGTGGCGGCGCAGGCGGGTGCGAGGCAACACTAGGGTGGCTCCAACGGGCGAAGTGGTGGCAGGGCTTCCCGATGGAGCTCATCGATAGAGCTAGGGCAGCGTCAGCGAGGTTGGCTTCTTCAGCGGCAGATTTAGCCCGGTGTGGCTATTGAAGGCAGCGGTGAAACCCTTCCCACGTCTTTGATGGCTGACTGCTCCAACGGCTCTCCGACGGTGTTAGAAGGAGATGAAACAGAGTGGGCGAGATTGAGTTGCTGTCGATGATGGAGGGCGAGGTTCGACAGGGTGGTAGGTTGCGGTCTCTCGGCGGATGCAGGCTCTCCTCGGCGGCCCGTAGATGCTGCAATTGTACAAGACGGAATAGCGTAGTGGAGGAAGAGGAGGAGGACTGCTCATGCCGAAGGACACAGGGAGGGAGGTGCAGGGGTTCTAGGCATCGAAGTGGTGAGTCGAGGAGCCCAGATGGTTGCACAAGGTGAAGAAAGGGCTGAGGGGAAACAAATGTGAACAGAGAAGAGATGCAGAGGTTGACAAGAGGCTACAAGGTGTGTGGGGAGAAGGTTACATGAGGGAGAGGTGAAGCAGGGCTGCAGCAAGGCTATCATCACATTGTAAAGAGAGACGAAAAGAAAGAAAGGAGATGAAGAAAAGAAAAGAGAGAACAAAGAAAAAAATAAATAAATAAAAAGGTAAAAGTGTAAAAGAGTAAACTCGATTACAAGCGTTCGAAACGGGACTTTCGAATCGGAAACCTTTCCCGATTTTTCCGAAAATAATGATATGGGTATAAGCGAACGTATCTAAAATAATAATATAATCGGGAAATATATTTTACGTTGTAAAATACTTTTAATAAAAATATTTAAGCTAAGAAAATATCGATAGAAGTATAAAAATAAATATCGCAAACGCACCCAATAAACGGGGCGTTACATCACTCGGTGGCATCCCTAACCTGCAAGGCATGTACACAAATGGTTTAAAACCGTTAGCTAATATTCAAGGCATTAGAAACAAGGTGAAGGCACAAACACACATACACCATCATAACACATAACATGCTCCAAAACACACAAGTCCGGTTTATAATCTTTTTATTATTAAGTCGTATCCCGTTCTAATTCAACTTAGCTTTGTGACACGAGAGTCCCCGAAACTCGTCTCGGTCCCGACTTACCGGCAATGAATAATACTGATGCATCCGACCGTCTACCTGCCCGGGCTAGTCCTCAAGAATCTCCTACCTCTACCCAAGAGCTAGACAAGTTGTGACCGTCCGTTATCATACACTTGAGTCAAATAATATATAAAGGTCGGTAATCCTATTTCCAATTTCGTTGTTATAACATAAACAATAAACACACACCACCAAACACGCATCAAAACTAATACGAAGAATACAAGCTAAGTAAGTCCGGAGACTTACCTCGTCCCAAACGCTAACTCATAAACACTCTCGCTTCCCTTGGGAAGAAGCCCACAACCTGCTCACAAGAAGATATGTATAAACAACTCGCTCAACTTAAGAAGTCTTAGACTTCTATACAAATGGTCTACACAAGATCATTTGACTCTCATTTTAGGACCGCATCCCAGAATCCATCATACTCACATCACACTTAACACATGAAAGTATCTCACAACAACCTATTACTTCACACGAACATAAGCAGTAACCAATACTAGCTTAGTCCCAACAATCTCAACGGTAACAACACTATGCTAGGATACGCATATCCTAGCCCACAACTCAACAACAAAAAATACACAAGCCTCACAAAGCAGGCATACTCTCGTCCTATGACCCAACTCAAAAACATACAACCATTAAACCCTAGTTCATACCGAAACTCACAAACTCGCCTAAGGTCCACAAGCCACTACATGTCATTCACAACCATCCTAGGTCTAAACCTAGCATGCTTATAACATAAACACTCCCTAGGATCAGCTATGATCAAAAGCTCAAGGGAGGGTACCAAGCAAAGACACGGGCGCGGAAGAAGAAAGAACAACCGCGAAGAGGGAAAGAAGGTCACAGGGGCAGGCTGGCTGAGCCAGTGGCCGCCCCTGCGGCTCACTAGGCCGCCCCTGCGGCTCAAGCTGGCCTCCCCCGCAGCTCAGTGCAGTGGCCGCCCCCGCGACGCTGTCTAGTCGCGGGTGCGGTCGAGTTCCGAAGGCGATCTTTGACGGGCTTCTCCGATGAATCCTTGATGTGTGGAGGGCCTCCTAGCTTCCTTGCTCCACCATGGATGTCCCAATACACAATCATCACCCAAGATAAGATCCATATACATGCAACACAAGAAGAGGGAAGAACAAGGTGAATCCATGGCTTCCACCATTGAAGCTCAAGGAAGAAGATGAAGATGAAGAGGGGGAAGAAGGAACTTACTGTTTGTAACATCCGGAATTTTTATTCCGGGTGTCGAGACGTTTTCCGATCTTCCCGCGTCAGCGGCTCAATTTTCCCGCAGACACGTGTGTTGAGTACCGGGATTTATTCTCAAAATCCCGCGTCGACCCTTCGTTTCCCCTTTTTCCGCTTTTTACCTCTCATTCCCACCTTAGGTGACAAGAGGCCACCTAACCCCTTGTTTCTCTCCAACCTTTTCAGCCAAGTCTTCCCTCTCTCCTCACTTTTCATTTCACGCTGTTCGCTCCAACGGCGTGTGCAAGCTTTAGAATTTGTAACCTAAGAAGTCTGGTTGAACAAATATGCAAACCCGCAGTGTACGGGTCAATTGTAATAAAAGCAAGAATTCCAGGGGTCGATCACAGGGACTTAGGTGAAAAAAAGCACAGAATCAGGTTGTCAAATATTGCAATTAACTAAAAGCAATTAAAGAAATCAAAGATGATATAAAGTCAAGTAAGGGAAAATGCGGATTCTAGGGATTTAAAGCATCTAGTTGTGGCTCTGACTCAAGATCTCAAAGGATAACGCAGACAATGCTAAGGTTTGCAAAGGGAAGGTGTTTCTATGGTGGGAATAAATTACCGGGTAAGTCTCACTACTCACTATCACAAACCAAAGCTTCTATCACAGGGTAAGTCTCAAGGTACTAAGGAAAGAAACTATAAACTCAAACCAACACACCACCCAAGGGAATAAAATCAACCTTTACCGGGTAGTTCTCAGGCTAACTCACAAAGATGGGATGAAGGCACACTCAAACCCCAATAAAGGATAAACCTTTATTACCTACACTCATGATCTTGGGTAAACAAATAAAGGAATCACCGGGTAAGTCTCATCCTAGGCTTGCACTGAACCAAGAAATGTGTAATTAGGATAGAATTTGACAAACTAGAACTCTTAACTCAGAATAGGTTCAGGAAAGGTCACCTCGTTCAGTTATATTCCACCCCGGCCGAGATGTTCAACGACTGAGCGAGGTGTTCTAGGGTTAAGGTTAAAGACTCGAGCTTTGAGGGTCCTGTTGGGATTAAGATCATTCTATCATTGTCTTCCCCACAACTTTCAGCCAATCACCCTAGAATCGCATAAGAAACTTAGCCAGCAATCATCATGATAAAAATAATCAAATTTATGAAAAAGGAATCAATATTCGAACAACAAAAACCTTAAGAAAAAGGTCTCAATAACTGAATCAAATAACAAACAAACTGCGTTCCTCAAGTCACAAATCAGCAAAGACAATCAACCATCTTCTACACACCCCAGCCGGCGCTCCTCTCCCCTTTTGCACACAGCCATGGATGGCGCTAGCAAGTCACTCCAGCCCCGTCCTCAGCCATGGACACCGCCATCAATGCAAAAAGCCCTTCTGTACACACCAATGTCAGGATCTCGTGCTTTGCCTCAGACCATCGGCGTCGATCTCTTCAGGAAACACACGGCCCTTCTCTCCAGTCCAAGTCCATCCCGACCTCCTCTCTAGTCAGTTGTGAGTCTCTCACACGCAGATCTTTCTACAACAGCTACTCTTTCATGTGAGCAGCAGTGGCGGTTGTGAGCATGTCTTCGGCCTCCTTCTCATCGAATAGGTAAATCGGAGCCTTCATTAGCAATGGCATCCTCTTATTCATCGAATAGGTGAGCCGGACCTCTCCTTCTCGAGCCAGCAAGCAAGTGCAGACGCTCTTGGTTCTATCTGGACATCGATATACTCAGCCTCGCGAACAACAACAGCAACCCGGTGCTGCTCCCTTCACCCCTTCGAGTCGTGGAATCGAGTAAGGCTTGTACCTCTCTCTCCCTTGCATTTCTGTCCACGTATCCCATTCCTAACGAGTGCTTGTCATGCCTTCTAAACCTACACAGATCATTCGTAGATGAGCAGTAAGGAGGCACACGTTTTCTGAGTTTTTATGAAGTGATGAGCAGTCATCTTCGAGTACAATTTTGGGTAAGCTAGGCTCTTCCTTTTTGGCTGATTTTGGGATATGTTTTAGTCGATAGTGTATAGTATAACATACTAAAATTTGAAAGGAATCCAAGCTACGGTTTGAGAGTTATGGTGTTCCAAAGTTGACGCCTGATGCAGTTTTTATAAATGTGCTGAGTGTTGGGAAAAACAGCAGGTGATGCTGTTTTGTGAGATGATTTTGAATAAGCTCTTGATCTCCGTTGGACTTGAATTTTGGATATGATATAGTTGACATATTTTTGTAGAACATATTAAAATTTGGGAGGCATCCAGAGAGTGGTTTGGGATTTATGATTTTTCAAAGATTGAGTCGTAAACAGTTTTTCTGTTGTGCTGAAATTTCTAAGTGTTGAGGAAAGGTGCTTGTGATACAGTTTTGTGAGATAATTTTAAATAGGCTTTTGATCTCCTTTGCGGTTGAATTTTGGATATATTATAGATAAGATTTTATAGTTGAACATATCAAAATTTGGGATAAATCCAGCGAGTAGTTTAGGAGTTAGGATTTTTCAAAGTTAAGACAATGTGTTGTTTGTTAAGTGTTGTAACCAACTTTGGAAATTTTTGTAGAAGTGATGGTTGAACAGTTTTAAGAAATTCTTACTCCTAGGACTAGATGAGATATCATAGTTGATCTAGAGAATTATTTCGGAATTTTTATAAGATTATTCGAATTTTGTATTTGAAGCCGAAGTTTGACCTTAACGATCTTTCCGAAAATAGGGAAATGGGTAAATTGCCAGTTTGTAACCAAACTCATCTTTAGGAGTTAGAATATGACTCTTTAGTCTCAAATAAGAGTTTAGGCATGAATTAGGGAATTTTTGGAAGTTTTGAGACCAAGGGTAAAATAGTCATTTTACCATAAATTGGTAATGTATTAAATTCTGTTCTAATAGGATCTACTACCTTAGAAGTCTTAGACTTTGTAATTACCTAGAAAGTGTGTGCTGACACACTTGCCTCCTTTGACAGGAAAACGAGTTATACAGTTACAGATTGAGTTGTGATTAAGAGAGTCGAGATCTAATTCAGGTAAGTCCACGGACTTACTTAGCTGGCTTCTTGTATGAGTGTAATGTGTATGAGTGGTGTTTGTTAGTTATATTAAATAACGAAACCGGATTAGGCCGACTTTATTATTTACGTAATTGACCCAAGTGTATGAATACGGGTCGTGACATCATCTGCCTAGCTCTTGCGAGAGTCTAGGAGGTTCCCTGCGACCAGCCCAGTCAGGTAGACGGTCAGATGCATTAATACCATTCCGCGTTGGTAAACGGAGACAGGGGCGAGGTTTGGGAATCCCTCGTGTCACAAAATAAGTATCATTAGTAATGACGTATCACCTAATTAAAGATAATAAAAGGATTGATTGTTGCATGTTGATTGTGTATGTTGTGTGTTTGTGCTTTTACCTTTATACTTATGCATAGAATGTTAGCTAACGGTTTTATACCGCTTGTAGATGCCTTGCAGGTTAAGACAGTTGTAGAGAGATCCGGAGGAAATGGTCAGCCAGGTCCACGCACTCATTTAGTTGGGGACGGGGATGTCTTCTGTTCTTCATATGCGTCGTTTTAGTATCTTTTCTTGTAAGGCTGATACATATTCTCCATGTATATATTATTTACAGTTTTCAAATGTTTAAATACTTTTGTGCCTTGTTGTAAGATCCAAGTAAAATTGTTGCCAAACTATGGTCGGGACCCATTGTGAGGTCCTAACTAGTAGCTCCCCGAGTTCTCAGTATTTGGGGTGTTACAATATGGTGTCAGAGCTTTGGGTTGGCAACAATGGCACTTGAAATCTTCTGAAAGACCGAATGTATAAAATAACTAGAACCCGAAAGGGGTCTAAAATTTTCAAAACGGATTTATGTTTTTACACACACACATAGTCGGGTTGTTGGGTTAGTAGTACGTCGGACCACCATCGCTCTCCGTGGATCTCTGCAACTTGGATCGATAGGAGTTAGCTTATAGAATTTTTATGATGATATTATTATATGTTATACACATGTGTTTGCTTAGCTTGTTAGTATCCCAAAGGATATTTTATATCCTTTAGTCGTGATATCACGAAGCGATTATCGCCTCATGATAAATCAACTGCGGACTTGAAGAATCTCCAACACGAGGCAATGGAATCGGACCTTGAATTGAGTATTATACTCGGGTAGGCTGCTTGGTGATCCTTACAAATCACCCAAAGAACAAGTGAGCAAGGAAGTAAAGTTGTGAAGATAATTTTTACCATAAGCACAATTAGATGATGAAGGAATTCTTGAGTCAGTTCCGTTAGAAGGTCGTACAAGGAAGTCGGGCATACCAGGCCGAGAGATGGAATTAGAAGAACCATCCAGGAGACGAGAAGATCTCCAAGTGGAGATCACAACATTAGAACAAGAACCAAGTAGAACGGAGTACAACCAAGATGGCGAGATAAATGACGTTAAAATTGTGGCGAATGCCCCATAGACAATTATGGGCATGAGAGATGTGAAGAGATTGTGTGTCGAACCACATATGAGGATTGAGGTGCACAGAATGAAGACCTACAATTGAGTGTAAAAGCGAAAAGGTAGACCCCACAAGTGTGGAGAGGTTTTGACCTCTTCGAAGATATAAGAAGTTGAAAGAAATCGCGACGCCAATATCCAAAGAACGGAGGCCTGTAGCAGGGTCAACGGAGTTTCATAAAGGCGATATTACCACCATCACCAGTGAAGAAATCTGTATGGGATAACGGCCTTGCTAGACTCGAGAGTCCAGGGTAACCCGAATTATCACGGGATCTAAGCCATCAACACAAATGGTCCATGCAAAAGGAACTGCAAGTGGATGATCATTACGGCCATAAAAATTTCAAAGACGCTTGCAAGCTATCGTGGAAACTTGAAACGACTATTTATGCCAGATGAATGACACAATCGGACTTGAGAAAGAGAGTTGTCTCAAAGGAAGCAGAAGAGTGAAAGATAAGACGAACTAAAGAAGGATAAAAGGATTAATCTAGTAGGTGATGTGCACCAAAAGTTTAATACCAGTAGAGGTATGAAATTGAGATAAGTCAATTATAGACTGACCGATGTCAACTGTAATATCCGGAATTTTTATTCCGTTTATTTCTGTAACAAACCCGATCTCGATCAGTTGATCCATATCCGTCTACTTAGTTAGACACATTATTATAAAATTTATCATTTTATGTAGATTTCCTTCACATAAAATGATAGAATCTCTTAAAAGTTTATCATTTTATGTAGCTTACCTTCACATAAAATAATAAGTTTAGCCCCAACCCCTAATTTAGAATACGACAAGGCCCAGACAAGTCTGTGACGAAGCTGTGACAAGGCCCGGACAAGTCTGTGACGAAGCTGTGACAAGGCCCAGACAAGTTTGTGACGAAGCTGTGACAAGGCCAGACAAGGCTGTGACGAGTCTGTGACAAGCCCAGACAGGCTGTTGACAGCCCAGCGCCAGTGTGCCCAGCAGCACCCAGCAGCGCGTTCAGCCCAGCGTTGCCCCAGCTCCAGCCCAGCGTTCAACCCAACGTTCAGCCCAGCGTTGCCCAACGTTCAGCCAGCGTTGCCAGCTCCAGCCCAACGTCCAGCCCAGCTCGCGCAGCCCAGGGAGGAGCCTGCTGTCTACCTTCTTCAGCCCAGCTACATGAGGAGACAAAATCTCGCTCTCTCCTCTTCTGTAACCGTTTATCTCCAACGTATCTCCACAAATCTCGCCCTTTCCTTTTCTGCGTTATTTCTTTCCTCTTCTGCATTGATTTTTCTTCCCTCAAATCTCTCGAATGCTATTCTACAAGCCGTCCAGATTCAGCTTCGAAATCTCCTCCCTTTTGTACGAGAGTGTGCTTCATACGCTGTTGAACACCCTTGCCCCTCACCCTGCAACCTCTTGACGCCGCTACACAGCACCAAAGTCGTCTTCGGGGGCTTGAGCGCTGAACGCCACTAGGATCTGCACAGGTGAGTAACGACTGACTGGTTGCCCTGTACTCCTCCCTTCAACCTTAGTCGGCTTAACCGCCTTCTAGTTGCACAGGAAACATCGACCGGACGGACCTCTAGGCGCAGCAGACGAACCCCTACACTCACCTGTGTCGACAGCCTAGAATAGCAGCCGTGCTGTCCCCTTCGAAGCATCACCTTCTGCAATCGATCAAAAGCTCCTCTAGCCAGTGACTGCTGAAGGAGGTGAGCCCTTCTTTCTTCTGCAGTCCAGTCTGTGCCTTTTTTTTTTAAGACATTATGTTTATACATTCTGTAAATGCTTTACGTTTTATTTGTGGAGGGAGATCAAACTAGAGATGAGGGGTAGTAAGTGAGTTCTGTTAAAGCCTCCTAGATTACCCAATTTATGGTCACTGGATGACAATGAGAGTAGATCAGATTGCCCTAGAAATAGAAGTGAAAAACTCCTTTTTAGAACTCAGCTTTGTAAGTGGGTAATGGTCACTGTTGTAGATCAATGTTTGAGAGTTAGGTTGAAGATCCACCGTTGAAATTTTAATAGATGATAGAGGGATATATGTAGTTTAGTGTATTAAAATTTGAGAAGAAATGAACGGTCGGATTAGAAGTTATAAGCTTCCAAAGTAGGGTAGTTAAGCAGTTTTTGTAAACATTAGAATTTTGGCTAAGTATAGAAATTGTAAGTGGAGTAGCCAACTTTGAGAATTTTTATAAAAATAATGGATGAACAGTTTTGAGAAATTCTTGCTCCTAAGGGTAGATGGAACATCATAGATGATCTAGAGAATTATTTCGGAATTTTTATAAGCTTTTACAAATTTTATATTTGAAACCGGAGTTAGACCTTTACGATCTTTCGGAAAATAGGAAAAGTGCCAGTTTTTAACCAAACTAAACTTTAGGAGTTAGAATAGGACTGTAAGGTCTCAAATAGGAGTTTAGACATGAATTTCGGAAAATTTGGAAGTTTCGGGACTAAGGATAAAATGGTCATTTTACCAGTAATTAGTTATGTCCTATTACGATCTTCTATGTTAGAAGTCTTAGACTTCTAATTACGTTGGAGTGTGCTAATGCACTTATCTCCTTTGGCAGGCAACTGAGTTGCTACAGTTTACAGAGCGAGTTTGGTTTACAGAGAGTCGAGATTTATAACAGGTAAGTCCTTTGGGCTTACTTAGCTGACTTCTAAATATGAGCATGAATGATGATAGTGGTGTGTGATTGAGATGTTTAGAGTTATAGGTTGTGATAGATATTTACCGACCTATACTTGGCCTAAGAGTAACGGGCGGTGGCATTCTGCTCAGTTAGCTTGCGGGCGCTGGGGGTTTCTTTAGGGACTAGTCCATACTCGGTTTGCAGTGATGCTACCGGCGGAGGTCAGCTAGACCTACACCCAGTTGGATAAGGAACGGAGGCGAGAACTGTTAATAGCTCTCGTGCCCCAACTGTAAAATTGAATAAGATGAATCACCTAAATAATAGATAATAAACGGTTGAGTGCCAACATGATGTTTGTTTATAATTTTTCTGCGTGTGTTTGTGCTGTTGTTATTCTACTTATATTTGGATAGTTAGCTAACAGTTGTTATGTTGTGTAGACTTACCACAGGTTAGAGCAGATGCCGATTGATCCGGATGGTAGTGGTCAGCCGAGGTGTCGTACTTTTAGGACGTGTTGCAGTTTCTTTATTTGTGGGATTTCCAGTTGGACCTTGGTTCTTTTCTTTCTTTCTTTCTGCACTTTGTTATCTTATGTTTTCCGGCTGTCAGTTGTTCGGGTCACATTCATACATTGTTAAGATTTATTTTATGATTTCTGGTTTTCCTTATCTGTGCCTTGTTGCAAGATCTTGTTAAGTTGTTGTCAAACTAAGGTCGGGACCCACTGTGCGGTCCTAACCAGTAACTCCCCGAGTTGTAAAATTTGGGGTGTTACATCAACCAAGAACGTGCAAGTATTGTTTGGTATTGAAGAGTTATGTGCCGTTAAGAAGAGATATATGTGACTGTGGATCTATGAAGTAGCTTTACCGACGCCTTAGAGGATTTCCTCAAGTAGGCAACGACAACCTTCCTGGATGAATTAAAGGTATAAAGAGAAACGTTTTAAGGGTTACTTCTTGGCTAGTTAAGATCAAACTCCGGTCAAGTCAGGGAGTTGGATCCGTGGTAGAAGAATTAAGAAAGTAAGCGGAAGAAGTTGTTTTTCAATCGTTGTTTTATTTTCTTAAGGCAAGTAAAGAAGGTACTTGGTACTTCATCCGTATAAGACTCATGGTGTAATTGGAAGAAAGAGTTTTGGGGTCAATCATTTTATACTTAACAGAAAAGGTCCTTAGGATTAATGAGTGACAACAGGATAATCAAAGTAGCGCAGCGGAAGCGTGGTGGGTCCTAACCCACAGAGCAAGAAGCTCAAGGGTACTGATGATGGTGTGTCGAGTTTAAGATGATGGTAGTTGGTGAAATGCATTCCAGTTGGCAGGAACGTGAGAAAGGCTATGCGGAGTGACTGAAAATATTTTACGGGAACTTATGTGCATGTAGACGTAATAGAAGGAGACTAGTACCCAATTATGGATCCAAAGGAAGAATGAAGGCTTCGTTACATGTTTCCAGACAAGTAGTTTTGGAATTGTATACCTAACGGAGTACGTTAGAGTGAGTTTTCTTGATGGATTGAGAGCAGAATTAATGATGTAATAAAAGTATTGTGCATGGTCTGCACTAGAAAGCTCAAATTGCGTAACCAGCATTCTGAGTCGAAAGATACATAAGAAAGAGAAACGGCAAGAGTATATTTGCAACCTAGTAACCATACTTAAAGGAAGCATAATATCGGAGTGGAGTACATGGAATTTTGTATCGGAACGGAGCCGAGTTGTGTTTGCCGTTAGAGGAATATTCTCGGTGTGGTAAACATGGGTATATAAGAGTGCAATGGTGATGGTGTGTTAGTAGTTATTGAGTAGTTATGAGCAAGCGATGGTGATGTGAGATCACCTTGTGTCTAGTGTTGTCATTGCGGGCACATTCTATGTCACGTAAGATCCTTGATAATGCGTAAGAAGTTTGAGGTGAGCTAGAGATCTATAAAATAATATGATGATGTCGATAGAACACAAATATTGACCACCGGATTTTGATTGTTAAGTTATATCAAGTTTAAGACCAAAAATGAGTAGATGATGATTCTTTAATGGAGGAACCATATGACTGAGTCATATTAGGAGACAAGACCAAGTGAGTTGTGATACAACTAGCCTTAATCACATAGTAAAGTGTCGGGAGATGTATAAGGGGGATATCCTAGATCGGATACTCGAAACCTTTTTAGAAGACCAGAAGGAAAGGAATTGGAATAAATTGCCTCAGGAAGGTCATCAAAGAATTGGGAGGTGAGTTCTGTAAGACAACCATGTGGGATTTTGAAAAGTGGTTTAGGAGTGATTAATGGATTAGTTTTCCTCATTCCATCGGAAAGTGTGACCCTAGTTCTACACTGATTCAATTGGAGGAGATACCTACCAAACACGAGTTAGATCATCAGATTGGAAGATCGGACAGTTGAGCCGAATGATACCGGTGAGATACCCAATACACACTCTAGAACGTGGTAGCATGCGCTTTTGAGGTAATTACATGAAAAGACTTTTGAGTTAGTGGTTTTATGAAAAGCCGACGAGGATACCTGAGATCTTGTGGACAGTATGAGACGTAACCTTTCAGAGATCTATACGAAGATAGTTGCGACCTTAGGACCGATGAGTTAGTACTCGGCCCTGTATCGGTGTGATATTGTGTGACTACTTGTTTGTTTCATGCTTGAGTGTTTTGTTAGTGATGTGTATTTTATTGGTAACCTTTGATGTGCGGGATACTTAGATATAGAAACGACAAGACTTATGATGTAGTAATTAAGTACACTAGGTTGTACCTTTATTTGTTCCTTGAAGACCGACCTTACAATTGATGTATATTAAGTTTCGGGGCGAAACTTGTTTTAAGGGGGGATTGATGTAATACCCGAAAAATTTATTTCCGGCTATCTTAGGAACAAATCAGAACATGATCGATTGTGACCCTTTCTGGCCCTTTATTTCTTTTGTAGCAACTCCGACTATATGTCGTTATCTTTTAAGTTTCGGGACGAAACTGATTTTAAGGGGGTACTGATGTAATACCCGGAAATTTAATTTCCGGTAAATCCCGAGTCATCATAAACCTTGTCATATTATGTGAAGAGTTAAGCACATAAAATGATTTTATCAACTTCTATAATTTTATGTGAGGCTTCAATCTTCTTACATAATCCTTAGTTTTATAAATTAACACATTTTATCATTTTATGTAAGGACCTTACTATATTCTATCTGACACCGGATTCTTATCCTTTAATCATTTTTATCATTTTATGTGAGGACCTTACTCACATAAAATACACAAGTCAATCTACCTTCTTTATTCTTTAAAATGGACCCATCCGAGCCCATCTGCAGCATGCCTTCCGGGCCTTTACAAAGTTGAGTATTTTAGGCCTTTATAACCCTACTATTTGGGCCGTCATGGACAGCCAGCTAGGCCGTGAGCTCTCCCTTCTCTCCTGAGCCCATCAGCCAACCTCCTTGGTGAAACCCTAGTTTTTTTTATGCCCAGCTGGGAAGCAACCCAACCGTTCCTTCTTGTTCCTCACGTACAGCAACCGTCTGCAATGGAGAGGATCTCGGATCATGTTCTTCACGCTTGAGCTTGCAACAGCAAGGCAACCGACACTCCTCTCCTCTTCTGCACACCTCAGCCGGCGCTCCTCTCCTCTTCTGCACACCCCTGCCGGCGCTCCTCTCCCCTTCTGCACACAGCTATGGATGGTGCTAGCAAGTCACTTCAGCCCCGTCCTCATCCATGGACACTGCCATCAATGCAAAAAGCCCTTCTGTACACACCAATGTCAGGATGTCGTGCTTTGCCTCAGGCCATCGGCATCGATCTCTTCAGGAAACACCAGGCCCTTCTCTCCAGCCGAAGTCCATCCCGACCTCCTCTCTAGTCAGTTGCGAGTCTCTCACACGCAGATCTTTCAGCAACAGCTGCTCTTTCATGTGAACAGCAGTGGCGGTTGTGAACATGTCTTCGGCCTCCTTCTCATCGAATAGGTGAATCGGAGACTTCATCAGCAACGACATCTTCCTCTTCATCGAATAGGTGAGCCGGACTTCTCCTCCTCGAGCCAGCAATCAAGTGCAGACGCTCTTGGTTCTATCTGGACATCGATATACTCAGCCTCGCGAACAACAACAGCAACCCGGTGCTGCTCCCTTCACCCCTTCGAGTCGTGGAATCGAGTAAGGCTTGTACCTCTCTCTCCCTTGCATTTCTGTCCACATATCCCATGTCTAACGAGTGCTTGTCATGCCTTCTAAACCTACACAGATCATTCATAGATGAGCAGTAAGGAGGCACACAATTTCTGAGTTTTTATGAAGTGATGAGCAGTCATCTTCGAGTCCAATTTTGGGTAAGCTAGGCTCTTTCTTTTTGGCTGATTTTGAGATATATTTTAGTCTATACTGTATAGTATAACATACTAAAATTTGAGAGGAATCCGAGCTACGGTTTGAGAGTTATGGTGTTCCAAAGTTGACGCCTCATGCAGTTTTTATAAATGTGCTGAGTGTTGGGGAAAACAGCAGGTGATGCTGTTTTGTGAGATGATTTTGAATAAGCTCTTGATCTCCGTTGGGCTTGAATTTTGGATATGATATAGTTGACATATTGTTGTATCACATATTAAAATTTGGGAGGAATCCAGCGAGAAGTTTGGGATTTATGATTTTTCAAAGATTGAGTCGTAAGCACTTTTTCTGTTGTTCTGAAATTTCTAAGTGTTGAGGAAAGGTGCTTGTGATGCAGTTTTGTGAGATAGTTTTTAATAGGCTTTTGATTTCCTTTGCGGCTGAATTTTGGATATATTATTGATAAGATTTTATAGTAGAACATATCAAAATTTGGGATAAATCCAGCGAGTAGTTTAGGAGTTATGATTTTTCAAAGTTAAGACAGTCTGCTGTTTGTTAAGTGTTATAACCAACTTTGGAAATTTTTGTAGAAGTGATGGTTGAACAGTTTTAAGAAATTCTTGCTCCTAGGAGTAGATGAGATATCATAGATGATCTAGAGAACTATTTCGGAATTTTATAAGATTATTCGAATTTTATATTTGAAGCCGAAGTTGGACCTTAACGATCTTTCCGAAAATAAGGAAATGGGTAAATTTCCAGTTTGTAACCAAACTCATCTTTAGGAGTTAGAATATGAATATTTAGTCTCAAATAAGAGTTTAGGCATGAATTAGGGAATTTTTCAAAAGTTTCGAGACAAAGGGTAAAATAGTCATTTTACCATAAATTGGTACTGTATTAAAGTCTGTTCTAATTTGATCTACTACCTTAGAAGTCTTAGACTTCTAATTACCTAAAAAGTGTGTTGACACACTTGCCTCCTTTGACAGGCAACCGAGTTATACAATTACAGATTGAGTTGTGATTAAGAGAGTCGAGATCTGATTCAGGTAAGTCCACGGACTTACTTAGATGGCTTCTTGTATGAGTGTAATGTGTATGAGTGGTGTTTGTTAGTTATATTAAATAACGAAACCGGATTAGGCCGACTTTATTATTTACGTAATTGACCCAAGTGTATGATAACGGGTCGTGACATCATCTGCCTAGCTCTTGCGAGAGTCTAGGAGGTTCCCTGCGACCAGCCCAGTCAGGTAGATGGTCAGATGCATTAGTACCATTCCGCGTTGGTTAACGGGGACAGGGGCGAAGTTTGGGAATCCCTCGTGTCACAAAATAAGTATCATTAGTAATGACGTATCACCTAATTAAAGATAATAAAAGGATTGATTGTTGCATGTTGATTGTGTATGTTGTGTGTTTGTGCTTTTACCTTTATACTTATGCATAGAATGTTAACTAACGGTTTCATACCGCTTGTAGATGCCTTACAAGTTAAGACAGTTGTAGAGAGATCCGGAGGAAATGGTCAGCCGGGTCCACGTACTCATTTAGTTGGGGATGGGGATGTCTTCTATTCTTCATATGCGTCGTTTTAGTATCTTTTCTTGTAAGGTTGATACATATTCTCCATGTATATATTATTTACAGTTTTCAAATGTTTTAAATACTTTTGTGCCTTGTTGTAAGATCCAAGTAAAATTGTTGCCAAACTATGGTCGGGACCCATTGTGAGGTCCTAACCAGTAGCTCCCCGAGTTCTCGGAATTTGGGGTGTTAGAACATTTGTACACGCCCTGTGATTGTGCCGCGGTTTCTGAACATTTCCGCTTTTGATTGTCTGTATGTTGTTGATGATTTGAGGTGGATGGTCTCGATGGTTGGGCTGGAGCAGTTCATGGAGATTAGATCTCCAGCCTACCTCGAGCCCACATTGGAGTTCGTGAGCTCTGTGACTTACTTGCCCGAGGAGAGGGCCATCAAGTACCGGTTGCTGAACCGGAACTATTTAGTTCCCATGGATCAGTGGAGGGACATTTTCGGCTTCCCGACCCCCACAGTTTCTGACTTTCCTTCTCGAGCCGTGACTTGACAGTTCTGGGGACAGATAGCTCATTTGGTTGAGCATGCTGATAGGTGGAGACGTGGAGACTCCAAGGAGAGGATTATCTTCCACCTCGCTTTCAGACTCGCCCACAGGATTTTCAGCGAGACACTTTTGGCGCGTACTGAGACGCCCCAAAAGATTAGACAGGGGGAGCTTCTGAGTTTGTTTTGCATGGTGACTGGAGGAGTTCCTGACTTCAGAGTTTTGCTGGCTGAGGATCTTCATAGGATCAAGGCCAAGGGGAAGGGAGACATCTGCTGTGGCGTCCTTGTGACTCACATAGCTACAGTGATGGATCTAGATCTGAGCGCTTGTACATTAGTGGCAGCTGCCAAGCCACTAGGTCTGCAGGATTGATCGCCAAGAGGATTCTAGTTCCTCGTGGACTCACTACGCCATATGTGGCGATGCCTTGGGAGCAAACTGCCCCTTAGGGTATCAGGTGGTCAGCTCAGTTCTCCATATTTGACCCTCAGTACTAGTCCACTGCGTGGATACCTTACGTTGAGGATGCTAGAGACACGGCAGCAGCCCACATACAGGTTGATGAGGAGGTTGATGAGGAGGATGATGGCGGTGCTACCATGGAGACAGGGAAGGATACAGCCGGTCCCAGCGTACCAGTCGTCGATCTAGATGACGAGGAGAGGGAGGAGGAGCCAGCTGCAACACCACCACGTCCTTCTAGGCGCAGAGTCCGCAGGTAGAGGGATCCCGTAGCTCACCGCCGGATTGACGAGCTGACGGATCAGATGATTGACTCATATGCCGCCCTGTCCTTGGATATGTTAGAGATGAGGAAGAGTCAGCACTACTAGCGCCGGATGATGGAGATCTAGTTCCAGCACATGATGAGATATCCATTTGACCCATCCTAGCATCCGTACATGCCATATCCACCCCCACCACCAGCGGATCAGGACTAGAGCTTGCAGGGATTTCTTTTATTTATTTATTATGCAGCGCAACTTATGTCCGGTGAGTTTTCCTGTTTCCTATACTTATTTTGACCCATTGGGACAATGTGTCCAATGTATGGGGTATTTGGATGTATTTGACTATGTGTATTCTTGTATGACTTGGTTTGGATATTTATGATTTTTCTGCTCTATGTGTTTATTTGAGACTACATGCATGCATACAGGTTATTTGATTGAGAAAAACGTCAAAAATTGGTTAAGAAATTTTTTTTTTATGACCTCGACCGAAGTGATTCTGACCAAACGAGGTGCTTCACCTCGGTTGACATAGAACATCTCGACCGAGGTGGTTTAACTGAAAAAGTTTTCGAAACGATTTTTATGCTTCTTTTCTAGATATGACCTCAGTGAAGATTTTGTTTGCATATTGGCTTTGAAATCTTTATATGCTCGAAAGGTTTTATGATACGTTTAAGTTGCAAAATGCTTTGTTTGAAATTTTGGCATGTTTAATTCTTAGTTTTTATCCAAATTATGTTGAATTTGAAGGTTGACACCACATGATGAGTTCTATCACTTTCTTCATGGGATGATTAAGGATATTCATTCTCTTCTCTTCTTCTTCTTGATCATGCTTTAGCCCCTCATATACATATTTGCCTCCCTTTACCTATCCGGGAACTTGAAAGCAAGCAAAAATGAAAAGCAAGTGAAAGAAAAGATGAGATGTTGGCTGGAAGTTAGAAAGAAACAAAATAGGTTTGGGGAAGTCAATCATGATGATGAATAACTCGGCACCATTCATATAGACGGGTGTTTGTGTCTTGCCAAAGTCGGATTGAGCGATATTCCTAACGGGTCATGGTATGTGCATCAAGGGTTTGAGGCATCTCGAGAAATTGATGATTGTTGGTATCCTAGGCTTCGGTTATAGTGCACCTCTGTCCATGCATCCCAAAAAGAAAAGTAAAAAAGTAAATAAGCAAAGCTTATTGGTGGAAAATGTTGAAGTTCAAAACAAGTGAACTGAAGATCCTTTTCCCGGATTCTAGCACCACATTCCCTATATACATCCCACCCTCACACGTTTCTTGGCCTTGCATTTGGAAAGCCCTTGAGACCTCAAGCTTGTTGATTGACTTGGTGGTTTAAACTGGATTATACATGATTAATTTCGATAATTATGATTTATTATGCATTCTATGATTTTATGCAAAGATGAACAACTTTCTTATATTTATAAAATGTTTTGAGCATGTCTTGATTTTAATTGCTATGAAGCATTCTCTTAGAGTGATCTATGAGTGGAGCACACCACCAAAAATGTTTTGAAATACTTTTCATTGATCTTTATGATTTATAATCCATTCTATCCTCTATCTAATATTCGAAACTTGCTTGGGGACAAGCAAGGGACAAGTATGGGGTATTTTGATAGCATGTATTATTGTCTATATTTTGGGGCTAGTTTAGACGTTTTATCTTCAATAATCTGCATGTTTGGATGTATATTATGTGATTATATAGTCCTTTCATCTACCTTTACGGGAATCGAGGTCTACACCAAGTTTCGTTGTAATCGTAGGTAAAATGGCACGTTTTGGACCAAAATGGAGCTAAGGAGCAAAGGAGTCAAAGGAGCTACATAAGGAAGAACTCAGGAAGCAAGGAATTATCAAAGAAGATTTACTTTGGACCAGATTTAAGAGATTTCACATTCAGCTGAGATTCACCTCGGTAAGCTACAGTACCACCTCGACCGAGGTGATCTTGAGGAGCGTCTCGACCGAGGCGAACACTCTGGCACGCGGCGAGATATATTTTAGTTGGTTGAGATCTTTTATTTTTGGAAGGGGAGATCTTGTATTTTTGGGGTGGATTTATGGAAGGAAAATCATATATTTGAGAGATCTATTTTAGAGATAAGATATCTTTTATTAGGATATTATCTTTCTAAGATATTATTATCTTTGGAAGATAATTCTCCAATAAAAAGGGCTAGATTTTCCACAATTTAGCATCGGCGCATCCCTGAAAACCGCTACACCATATTCTACACAGCAATTAGGAAGGATATTTGGAGGTTGGAAGGAAGATTAAAGGAAGTTCATAGCTTTGTCATAGCTTTTGAAGGAGTTTGTAAGATTTTCTTAGATTCCTTTTGGTTGATTGTCTCGATTGGATTTGTGATCCAAGGAACGTTTATTTGTGTGATATTTGATTCAGTTATTGAAGCCTTGTTCTTAAGGTTTTTGTGTTCAAATATTCATTCTCTTCCCATATATTTGATTATTGCTTTCATGATGATGAGTGACTAATTTTTTTGTGCGATTCTAGGGTGATTGGCTGAAAGTTGTGGGAAAGACGATGATAGAATGATCTTAATCCCATTAGGACCCTGAAAGCTCGAGTCTTTATCCTTAACCCTAGAACATCTCGTTCAGTCGATGAACATCTCGGCCGGGGTGGGATTTGTCTGACCGAGGTGACCTTTTGATCCGAAACTGAGAGTTAAGTGTTAGAGTTTGCCAAATCCTATTCTTATTACACCTTTCCTGGTTCAATGCAAGCCTAGGATGAGACTTACCAGGTGATTCTTTTGTTTGTTTACCCATGATCATAAGTGTAGGTAATAAAGGTTTATCCTTTATTGGAGTTTGAGTGTGCCTTCATCCCATCTTTGTGAGTTTGCCTGAGACTTACCCGGTAAAGGTTGATTCTATTCCCTTAGTTGGAGTGTTGGTTTGAGATTCAAGGTCGTCTTAGAAGTACAATCCGTCCATGGCAAACATGAAAAGGCAAAGACAAAAACAACACAAGATCAAAAGTAACAAGAAAGATAAACACTAAAAACAATCAAAAGCAAATGACTTAATCTTAACCTAGTCACCGGCAACGGCGCCAAAAACTTGTTACGCTAGAAAGGTAGCACAAAAAGCTTTACACTTATAAACTCGAACTAAAATCCTAAACTACCTAGCGAAACCCGTAGTGTACGGATCATTATGTAGGAAGGAAAGTATTACGAGGTCGAACACAAGGACTGAGGTGAAATCAAGTCATTCAATGATCGAAGATAGTGTAAATCTAAACTAAGATGAGATGAGGAATAAAGAAAGTGCAAAACACAAAATTTTTGGATGGTTTTGGGTGATCAAAAAAGGATCACAAATATATCAACACAAACAAGCAACACAAACACACAAACATAAAGATAAGGGATAAGAGGTAAGAAAGCAGATTCTAGAGATTCGGAATTCCAATTATGACAATGGACTCATGCTTCTAAAGGTCAAAGGAAGGTTGTGGTTGTTCGGAGTTGGTTGTTTCTCTAATGGGAGCAATTACCGGGTAAGTCTCATGCTCCACCAGTCTCGAACCTAAGGTCCTATGCCGGTTAAGTCTCAAGGAACCTAAGGACGGGAATTCTACACAAACCGGACACTACCTAAGGGTCAAACCCCTCCTTACCGGGTAAGTCTCGGAAAAGGCAAGCCTTAGGCAACGATCCTAGCACACTCAATCCAATAGCGGCTTTTTTGGCTCAATATTACCTAGAGTTCATCATCCTATGTATCTAAGAGAGGAAATTACCGGGTAAGTCTCATTCCTCAAAAAGGTTGCTAACATTAGGTCACCCTAAGCTAGATTAGGCTCAACAAACACTAGGATTTCAACACATCTACATCCTAACATCTAGATTAATCAATACAAGCACGACAGAGAGAATCACGGGTGGATCATAGAAACCATAGCCGTGGAATCATGAAGAACAGGCCGTGATTCTACACTTTGTTAGGGTTTCAAACACAATCGATCCTAAGCTAACATGAAAGTCCATACAATCATAGTCCAAAGCATAAACATCATTCCTTCACCCTAGAATCACATCTATTCAGCCAACAACATACATTTCAAGATCAAACTTCACAAATAGAGCATGCTTGCAAGTCATGGCTAGATAATGAAGAATAATCCAAAGAAAAGGCAGTAAAAGCTAAAATAGAAGTTACCAAATCTTACAAAGGCTCCAAGAGTTGTTCCAAGTTGTCAACAATGGAAACCTCACTAAAAACTACTCTAATCTCACTTTAAAATGAAAATCTACACTAATCTCTTCCAAGAACAACCACAATGGGTGCTTGGAAGAAAGGATACAATGGAGAGATGTTTTGGGGAAGAAGATAGGTCAAAAAGAAGGATGAGAATCCTCAATTACAGCCAGCAAGATCATTTAAATACCTACCAAGAGCAAGAGTCATCCAAAGAGATCGTGGGACACGTGTCAACGTGGTCCAAACAGAAACCACGGGTAGATTCCACGGGTGTGGTTCTGGTCTCTGGCCGTCATTTATCTCCAGAAACTCTCCTCGGATCATTTAGCCATGAGTTGGTGCAAGGCATGCACCAACTAGGTCCTATGTGTTCTCCTTTGCTCCTAGCTTGCTCCTTGACGAGTCCGGAAGTGTGCCATCACGAGGAATGATCCTCGAGTGTGTCGATTAAGTACAAAAGCTCCCCAAAATACCTACAAAACCGACAAAAGTCCGTGTAGACGTCTATCTCGATAATATGCATGAATTAAGCGCAAACGTCATGAACTAATGCCAAACCATGCATGAAAACTGGGAAAAACTATCTAAATGAATGCCTAAATTAACGTCATAAATTGTGTCATCAAAATACCCCATACTTAGCACTTGCTCGTCCATGAGCAAGGTCCAACTATAGGCTACGAGATGACATGATTTATGAATGCAGAAAAACAGAAAAATATTTTTGGAATTGTGCTTCTAAAGATGGATCACCTTCATAGTGATGTTTCATGGCAATGGACAAGCAATCATGTACTAATTGAATAAAGGCACGGAAAGACTATCATACTTAACTCGAAAGCATGCATGAAAGGTAAAAATGATGAAGTCAAGATGATCATGAGAATATCCAATCTAGATCACTAAGTCATACACATAAGGAAATAGGTCACAAGGACTTAGGAAAGAAGAGGCCAAGAAACGTTGTGATAAGGTGGGAATTTTTTTCTAGGTCATGTGGTGCTAATCCGGGAATGGAACTAACTCCACAATTTTATCTTTGATCAACTTCCCACAAGTGTATATTTTTCTTTCTTTTCTTTTCTTTTCTTTTTCTTTCACTTATTTTTGAGACAATGGCATTGGTGTACAAAAGCCGAAACCTTGGTGATTAGTGGACCTCGAGATTTTTTCCGAGGTGCCTCACACCGGGCACACATACCAAGGCTCGTTAGGACATTTGGTTTATCCGACTTTGGCAAGGCACAAACACCCGATTATGTGAATGGTGCCGAGTTACTCGTCATCAACACCAAAGTCCCCAATCCTATATTTTTCCTACAATTTTCACAACAAATTCAGCACTTCATTCACAACATTCTTTTATCAACAACTTCACCCACACTTGCTTTTCACACACATCAACACACTAGCATGCTCCTATTCCCGGATGGGTCAAAAGAGGTCAAATTTTCCTTTCAATTGAGGTGCTCAAGCAACATGATCAAGATGAGAAGTAGAGGAAAATGAATTGCCTTAGTCATTCCTAGATGATGTGCAAGAACTAGCATGTAATTTCGACTTTCAATCCTCAATCCAATCAAGGCAAGCATCATAATCACAATCCATACATAGGATTCAAGAGAAGTACATGAAGTCCACATATGCATAAATCCATTCAACACACAAGGCCATCCATAGCCAATTCACAAAACATTCTCATCATAAGGGTCATTCACAAGCTTAGAAGCACTAAATTTTTTAAAAAATTTTCTATTTTTTGGAATTTTGAAATATGTATGTTCAATGCAAAACATGAAAAGAAACGTGTTACAATAAAACAAAACTATCCTAGATACGATCATGCCATGCTAAGAATCATAAAGACCCCACCCCATACTTAAAAACACACTGTCCCAATGTGCAAATCAAGTAAAGAGAAGGGAAAGAAGTCCTCACAATGTAAAAATGTAGTGTCTTCGGTATTTGGGTTAACTCGTGTGGAGTGGTGGTGTGGATGATCGATCAAGCATGGTAGAGAGCTCTTCATAGTCATTCCGGCGCCGAGACCCGTGCCAAGGTGTATGCAAGATGGGAGCTCCTCCATCCAACAAAGACTCCTCAAGCCGTCCAAGTCTCATGTCCGCTCCACCCATGGTTGAAAACGGGATCATCATCATCATCAACTCGCCTTGCAAGGCTTCCTTATTACCTAAAATCTTCCACACAAACACAAAACACAAAAACACACAAAACAAAAATGAAAGCAAAAACGAAAACGAAAAAGAAAAGGGAAAGAGTTGTACCAATGGGTTGCCTCCCATTAAACGCTTCTTTTAGGTCATTAGCTTGACCAAACTCCGTGGATATGTCAATCCACCTCGAATACCATAGTTTGCTTGAGGAGTCCAAGCAACCATCGTTTCCGGTATCCATGATGACAAGCAAGGGCCACTTGATGCCCAAATAAGCTTTAAGTTCTCTCTTCACCGGTGAGAAGTAGACTCCTTCATCACCGCTCCTTGGATGGTAGTATGGAGTTGCAACCATAGGTGCCACCCCATACTTAGGCAATTTGTACTCCGTGGTCACACCGGTGAAACGCTTGTCATCCTCATCCTCTATGATCCGAAGAAAGCCGATTTTTGGAAAGAATCCTTCATTGAAGTGCTTCATAACCATCATGGATCCATCATGCTTGCCCCCTTCATTCAACATGGGAGACTCCTTAGGAAAAGGACTCCATTCTTCGGGTGTACTCCGGGCAAGCAAGAAAGGATTGGAAGGACTTGAAGTTAGCTTAGGATTCTCTGTGACAGAGGTTTCCATGGTTGAATCCACGGGCGTGGTTCTGCCAGATAGGCCGTGGTTCTCTCTGTTTTTTTCATTCCATGTGAGCTCTTCAAGTGTGGTTCCGGGGTTGATGGCAAGGATGTCCGGGGGTGAGAATACTTCATTGCACTCCTCCAAAGGTGAAGGAGGTGGAGGTGAGCCTTGAAGGATGGTAGGATCTCCTAGCATAAGAGCATTCCTAATCTCTTCAATCTCCCTCTTCATTTGTTTATCCCTCTCAAAATTCAATCTTCTTTCATCCTTCAGTGCCAAATCCCTTAGCCTCACTTGCTCCCAAGCTTCATCCAACTCTTCTTGAAGTTCCTTAATGATCATGGTTGATTCGGGCAATTTTTGGATCTCCTCGTGGTGAACCTCCTCTTGATGACATACTTCCGTTCAAGCTCCATGTGGGGACTTGAAATGGAAGCAAGGTTGCTTTCTAGATCATCCATCTTCCTCAACATTTCTTCTAGCAATTGATTCCACTCGATCATTGTGAGGTTGATGATGAGGTTCCTCATGAGGCAAGGTAGTCATGTGAGCTTGATCATGGGACTCATGATAGGCATTAAACTCCTCCCAATACTCAAACTCATCATGGAGAGGTCCTAGATCTTGGCTTTCCATCCACTCCTCATACTACATGTTGTCAAGGTCGTCTTGGAAGTACAATCCGTCCATGGCAAACATGAAAAGACAAAGACAAAAACAACACAAGATCAAAAGTAACAAGAAAGATAAACACTAAAAACAATCAAAAGCAAACGACTTAATCTTAACCTAGTCCCCGGCAACGGCGCCAAAAACTTGTTACGCTAGAAAGGTAGCACAAAAAGCTTTACATTTATAAACTCAAACTAAAATCCTAAACTACCTAGAGAAACCCGCAGTGTACGGATCGTTATGTAGGAAGGAAAGTATTCCGAGGTCGAACACAAGGACTGAGGTGAAATCAATTCATTCAATGATCGAAGATAGTGTAAATCTAAACTAAGATGAGATGAGGAATAAAGAAAGTGCAAAACACAATATTTTTTGATGGTTTTGGGTGATCAAACAAGGATCACAAATATATCAACATAAACAAGCAACACAAACACACAAACACAAAGATAAGGGATAAGAGGTAAGAAAGTGGATTCTAGAGATTCGGAATTCCAATTATGACAATGGACTCATGCTTCTAAAGGTCAAAGGAAGGTTGTGGTTGTTCGGAGTTGGGTGTTTCTCTAATGGGAACAATTACCGGGTAAGTCTCATGCTCCACTAGTCTTGAACCTAAGGTCCTATTACCGGGTAAGTCTCAAGGAACCTAAGGACGGGAATTCTACATAAACCGGACACTACCTAAGGGTCAAACCCCTCCTTACCGGGTAAGTCTCGGAAAAGGCAAGTCTTAGGCAACGATCCTAGCACACTCAATCCAATAGCGGCTGTTTTGGCTCACTACTACCTAGAGTTCATCATCTTATGTATCTAAGAGAGGAAATTACCGGGTAAGTCTCATTCCTCAAAAAGGTTGCTAACATTAGGTCACCCTAAGCTAGATTAGGCTCAACAAACACTAGGATTTCAACACATCTACATCCTAATATCCAGATTCATCAATACAAGCACGACAGAGAGAATCACGGGTGAATAATATAAACCTCGGCCGTGGAATCATGAAGAACAGGCCGTGATTCTACACTTTGTTGGGGTTTCGAACACAATCGATCCTAAGCTAACATGAAAGTCCATACAATCATAGTCCAAAGCATAAACATCATTCCTTCACCCTAGAATCACATCTATTCAGCCAACAACATACATTTCAAGATCAAACTTCACAAATAGAGCATGCTTGCAAGTCATGGCTAGATAATGAAGAATAATCCAAAGAAAAGGCAGTAAAAGCTAAAATAGAAGTTACCAAATCTTACAAAGGCTCCAAGAGTTGTTCCAAGTTGTCAACAATGGAAACCTCACTAAAAACCACTCTAATCTCACTTTAAAATGAAAATCTACACTAATCTCTTCCAAGAACAACCACAATGGGTGCTTGGAAGAAAGGATACAATGGAGAGATGTTTTGGGGAAGAAGATAGGTCAAAAAGAAGGAAGAGAATCCTCAATTACAGCCAGCAAGATCATTTAAATACCTACCAAGAGCAAGAGTCATCCAAAGAGATCGTGGGACACGTGTCAACGTGGTCCAGACAGAAACCACGGGTAGATTCGACGGGCGTGGTTCTGGTCTCTGGCCGTCGTTTATCTCCAAAAACTCTCCTCGGATCATTTAGCCATGAGTTGGTGCAAGGCATGCACCAACTAGGTCCTATGTGTTCTCCTTTGCTCCTAGCTTGCTCCTTGACGAGTCCGGAAGTGTGCCATCACGAGGAATGATCCTCGAGTGTGTCGATTAAGTCCAAAAGCTCCCCAAAATACCTACAAAACCGACAAAAGTCCGTGTAGACGTCTATCTCGACAATATGCATGAATTAAGCGCAAACGTCATGAACTAATGCCAAACCTTGCATGAAATCCGGGAAAAACTATCTAAATGAATGCCTAAATTAACGTCATAAATCGTGTCATCAACTATCGTAAACTGAATGTTGCCATGAGGATGGACCACTTCCCCCTCCCTTTCATTGATCAAATGTTGGAAAGGTTAGCCCAACACTCTTACATTTGTTATCTAGATGGATCTAGTGGTTTTTTTCAGATTTTCATTCATCCGGACGATCAAGAGAAGACAAATTTCACGTGCCCTTGGGGTACGTTTGCCTATAGAAGGATGCCATTCGGTTTATGCAACGCTCCAGCCACCTTCCAAATGTGTATGATGGCAGTCTTTTCAGAATATGAAGAGAATATCATGGAAGTATTCGTGGATGACTTTTCGGTATATGGTTCTTCCTTTGATAATTGTCTTTCTAACCTTTCCCTTGTTCTTAAGAGATGCGAAGACACTAACCTAGTCTTAAACTAGGAGAAGTGTCATTTTATGGTCACCGAAGGAATTGTGTTAGGTCATTTGATTTTGAATAGATCGAGGAATAGAAGTTGATAGAGCTAAGATTGAAACTATAGAGAAGCTACCTCCTCCATCTTCGGTGAAAGGAGTTAGAAGCTTTTTAGGACACGCAGGTTTCTATAGGAGGTTCATAAAGGATTTTTCTAAGATTTTAAAACCTTTGACTAATATTTTGATGACGGACATAACTTTTGAGTTTTCGAAAGAATTTTTAAATGCCTTTTGCAGGATCAAGGAAGCCTTGATTTCAGCCCTTATCATCCAACCACCCGATTGGACACTTCCTTTCGAGATCATGTGCGACGCAAGTGACGTAGCTATAGGAGCTGTACTTGGACAGAAGAAAGATGGGCGTACACACACCATCTACTCTGCTAGCAAGACGCTAGACAAAGCTCAACTGAATTACGCTACCACGGAGAAGGAGCTTCCTTTTGGAGTTTATGCATTTGAGAAATTTCGTTCCTATCTTGTAGGTGCGAAAGTGATAGTCTACACGGATCATTCAGCAATCTGCTACCTATTCACAAAGAAGGATGCAAAGCCTAGGCTTCTAAGATAGATCTTGCTCTTACAAGAATTAGATCTAGAGATCCGTGACAAGAAGGGCTCGGAGAATTCAGTCGCCGATCAGCTTAGCCGTCTCCCACGCCTCACCGATGAGACGGATGAGCTCCCTATCGACGACTCATTCGCCGACGAACAGCTACACGAGATTGAAGAATGTCTTAAACAAATCTCGAAAGGTAATGACCCATGGTTTGCTGATATTGTCAATTACCTTGCTTGTCAAGAACTCCCACCCGGACTTTCATATGCTCAAAGGAAGAAGTTCTTTAGAGATGTCCGACACTTCTATTGGAATGAATCTCTACTCTTCAAGAGAGGTCCCGATGGCATGTTATGAAGATGTGTTCCGGAAGATGAGGTGGAAAGCATTATCCGCCATTTCCATTCTTTGTCTTGTGAAGGACATGCTAGTTCTGACAAAACGTGTGCTAAGGTACTCCAATCTGGTTTCTTTTGGCCTACCTTATTTAAAGATGTGTAGAACTATGTTATTTCTTGTGATGCTTGTCAAAGGACAGGTAATATTTCAAGGAGGAATGAAATACCCCTAAACAACATACAAGAAGTAGAGATATTCGATGTATGGGGAGTGGACTTCATGGGACCATTCCCATCGTCTTGTGGAAACCAATACATACTTCTAGCCGTAGACTATGTCTCAAGATGGGTAGAAGCAATCGCTTCTCCTACTAATGATGCAATGGCAGTGGTGAAGTTCTTCAATAGAACGATCTTCCCAAGGTTCGGGACACCCCGAACCATCATTAGTGATGGAGGAACGCACTTCACAACCCGTCGATTTGAGACTCTATTAGCTAAGTATGGGGTAACCCATAAGATTGTCAGATCATATCATCCGCAAACAAGCAGACAAGCTGAGATATCCAACAAGGAGATCAAAGGAATTCTAGAGAAGACTGTCTCTAGAACAAGAAAGGATTGGGCAATGAAGTTAGATGATGCATTATTGGCATACGGGACCGCTTTTAAGACATTCATAGGTACAACACCATACAACCTTGTGTATGGGAAGTCTTGTCACCTTCCTGTAGAGCTAGAGCATAAAGCATATTGGGCCGTCAAGTGGCTCAACTTCAGCATTAAAGAAGCCGGAGAGAAGCGGCTATTGGACATCAATGAACTAGAGGAGATCCGCCTAAATGCGTACAAGAACGCAAGGATCTAACAGGAAAGAACGAAGTGGTGGCATGATAAGAATATCATCCCAAAGGACTTGAAAGAAGGAGATCAAGTTCTTCTATTCAACTCAAGGCTTCGACTGTTTCCAGGTAACCTTAAATCCCGTTGGACAGGACCTTATGTTATTAAACGTGTTTTCCCCCATGGTGCAGTTGAAGTATGGGGTGAAAAAAGCGGAAGTTTCAAGGTCAATGGCCAACGGTTGTAGAAATGCATACCGGAAGTTCCGATTGAGGAGATAGCTCCTATCCTCCTCCATTGAGCACCTAAACAAGCAACGTCCAGCTAAAGACGTTAAATCAAGCGCTTCTTGGGAGGCAACCCATGGTAGTGTAGTTCTTTTCCTTTCTTTAAATCTTAGAATAGCTTAGGTTAATTGCTTGTTTGCTTTTGTTTTTGCTTTGTTTGTTCCCCGATACGCTCTCGGTTTGTTTGTGTCATAGATTGCAGGAAGTAGGTGAAACCATGAAGAATTGATGGAGAAAGTTGACATAAATTGGACCAAATACAATTTTCAAGGAAAAGAAGGGAATAGATCGACTTACCATAAGTTTACCGATCGATTCAGGCTACAGAGCAAGTCAATTTTGGCAACAGAAAGATAAATCGACTGAAAATCGATCCCCCAGGAAAAGTCGGTCGATTTTCTTCATTAAAATGTGAAAGGGAAGAAAAATCGGACCGACAAATAAATCGCCCAGAAAAATCGGTTGATTTTCTTTGTATTTTGGCCAGCCTATATAAAGCCTTCTCCACTCGATTTCTCATTCCAACACTTAACCAAAAACTCGTTCCCTCTTTCTCCAAAATGCCGAAAATCGCCTACCCCCCATCTCCCAAATTTGTAATCGATTTGAATGATTCTTGAGCCTAAACTGAAGCATATTCAACAAGGAAGAAGGATCTAGCATCAAAAAGCTTGGCAAACTACTCATTCATCCGGAATTCAGGTTTTTTCGATCCAAAACCTAAGTATTTTGTTCGATCTTGAATCTTGCCTAGTAGTTGTTAGATTGTTGAGTTTGATTGAGGTATTTGGTTAGAAACATCCCTAGAAAGCTTTATGTGGTGTTGAATTACTCACAACTGTACAGATTTGTGATTTGTGTTGAAATCATGAGAAAAATCGACTTAACCCGGAAAAATCGCCCGATTTTTGCCAAGAACAGGTCGATTTTTGTGTGCAGAATGGAGACTTTGAAGAGAATCACTAGGAATGCAGGAAAGAAGAAGGGTTCTTCTTCTAGGGCACCTCCCCCGCCACCACCACCTTCCTTAGCTAAGCCAAAGCTTCCTCCTCCCCTTTCCAAACATAAGAAGACATATGAACGTCTCTTAGATCGCCCTTTCACCCCTCCTCGTTACATAGTGCTTGATGACTTGTATACGTTGTTTGTGAGGGAAGACATTGATATGATGCTGGATAGGATAGGGTTGAGTCATTTTGCGCTCATTCGGGAAGATGCTTACATCGAGATTTCCCATGAGTTCCTTAGTACATTTGAGAACGACCCTAGGCATAGGAGTGTTACTTTCCGTCTCATGAATGAGGACCATGCCACGTCTATACCTGCTTTTGGAGATCTATTTGGTTTCCCCTCTTCCTCTGCAGGCACATTTCCACGGGGTGTGAGCGCTAGTGCATTCTGGGAGAGTATCTCCGTTGGGGAAGTAGGAGGAGATAAGTGGAGACCGGGGAACTCAAAGGAAGCAAGTATCTACAATCTCTCCTTCAAGATTGCCCACGGGATCCTTAGTGAGTCCTTGTTTGCTAGGATAGAGACGCCACAGAAGCTGAAGGCGGATGAGCTATATCTCCTCCACTATATGACCACCGTCACTATTCCGGGCACCGCTACTATGCTTGCTGACTATCTCGGGAAGATAGCCAACAAGTGGAATGGGTGATCTTTGTGCTAGAGGCCTTGTCACTCATGTGGCGAAGGCGTTAGAGCTTGACTTTTCAGATTGCAGCTTAGCCGAGAGCGCCCATCCTCTTGGCTCACGGCGATTAGTTGCGATGAAGGTTTTGATTCCTAGAGATATGAGAACTTTGCATGTGCCTATTCCATGGGCAAGGAAGCCATTCAGGAAGCCGGCTGAAATTGAGTGGAAGTCCGAATACACTATTCGGAATAGGAGGAACTGGAAGGAGACCTTCAAGCATATGTTTGATGAGATGGCCCCTCCACCTGCTTATTATGATGATGCTGAGGATGAAGAGGATGATGACGAGGAGAAGGACTTTGAGGACGGAGCTGCATCTTACCAGGGATCTATCCTAGAGTTCAAGAGTGACACGTACAACGGCCATGTTACGGACACTATGGACACTAACACCCATGGTGCTGGACCTAGTAGGCTGAGTAGAGGAATAGAGGAGACTGAGGATGAGATGCAGCCACCCCATCATTCCTTTGCACATGCTCCCAGCCGTGGTGGAGGACGTGGGCACGGATCTAGGCTCCACTGACTGATTGGAGCATTGATTTCTGGCATTCAGAGTCTACACACTGACTATTAGGGTCTTTGTTCTGATTATCAGGCTCTCCACACCGACTACACCACCTTGGGCACTCAGTTCATGGAGTACCGTCAAGAGACAGAGGCGAGACACTCCTCCTACGATGGCCAGATGAGGGACATGTACTATCACACATTTGGCACCTTCTATGATCACGGTGCTCCGAGGTACCCATATCCACCACCACCGCCGGCTGAGGACTGAGATTCCACTTCATTTTACATTGTAAGTATTCTTCTCCATCTTATGCTTGACTTCTCACATTGGGGACAATGTGAAGGTTAAGTATGGGGTGGGGGTACTTAGAATCTCTTTCATCTTTTTCGCACTTTATGTACTTTATGTTGCACTTGATGATTTGGTTTGTAATAACTCTTGCACTATTTGCTTTCGACTATGAAATTCGTATTTGAATGCTTTCATTCAAAAATTTGTGAGTTTTTCAAAAACATTTGGTGCTTATTATGATGACAATGACCTCTATGATGAGAATTATGATGTGGAAAAGGCAAAAAGATGACTTAGCTATGTTGAGATTTTAATTGTAGCATGAATGAATTTGATTGTCTTGCTTGAATACATGAATGATTCATATGATCTTGATGTCTTGATAGGAGAATGAAATAATGATCGAAGCTATATCATAAGTTCTTTTGCATCTTATAGGAATGATCAAGGCAATTTGCTTCTTCTCTTGTTCACATCTTGTTCATGCTAGCTCCTCAATAAAATATTTGACCTCCTTTTGACCATCCGGGAATTAGGATAAGTAGTTATAAAAGGTATGTTTGATGTGGGAGGGCCATTGTGAAAGCGTTAAGTGAAAGTTTAGGAAATTATAGGTTTGGGGACGTTGAACATGAGGATGAGTAACTCGACACCATTCACATAGTTGGATGTTTGTGTCTTGCAAAAATCCGATTGAACGACATGTCCTAACGAGATATGGTATATGCATCAAGGTTTGAGGCATCTCGAAAATTGAGAAATGCCGATCTCCTAGGCTTCGGTTTTTGTGCACCGCTGTCCATACTCTCAAAAAGTAAAGTAAAAGAAAAGCAAAAATTTTACATGCAAAGAATGTGTGGTGAAATTGTGTTCTTAAAGCTTTTATTGTGTTGTTCCTCTTTCCCGGATTAACATCACATTACCTTAAAGATTTCCCACCCTTAACACGTTTCTTTGACCTTTTTCTTGATTGGAAGACCTTGAGACTTTTGTGTACATGTTTAAGACTTCATGGCTTAGATTTGTTTACTTTGATTATCTTTACATCTTTATCATGTCTTTTAATTGTGTCTTTGAGAAAGAAAGGATGGTTTGTTCATGATATAGTTATTATTGATGCATACTTTGTCTTCCTATGTCTTGAAGCATTACTTTGAGGGTGATCAAATAAGAAGAAGCTCTTTTCAAAAAGGTTTTTGAGTTTTTCGCATCATATAATCCATGACATCTTGTATTCTAAGTTTGAACCTTGCTTGAGGACAAGCAAGAGGCAAGTATGGGGTATTTTGATAACATGAATTATATGTCATTATAATCATGCATATTGTGGAGGTTTTACCTCAACTTCACTTATATTTGGAGAGATTTGTGTTCCTTTAAGGTTTATTTCATATATATTTCCGGAAATAGAGGTATACACGAGTTTTGGTTGAATTATAGGTGAATTCGGTGGAATTGAAAGCAAAAGTGGAGCAAAGAGTATCTAAGGTCAATAAGGAAACTTAAGGAACTTTAGAGGAGTCATGAAGAACAAAGGAAGTGTAAAAGAGTCACTTAAGGAAGGAAGGAAACAAGTCAATAGACTAGCACTTTCTGTTGAAGAAAATCGAGTCATTTACACTAAAAATCGGACGATTTTTCACACAAAAATCGGACGGTTTTTATTGTTATTAATCGAACGATTTTCCTTCAGCTTTCACCTAAAAATATTACGATCCAAAGCCCATCACTTGTGGGCCTGAGAAGTGATATGCCAAGCGGCCCATTGGCGAGAAAGTATACATTGGAACCCCAGGAACGAAAATCGGGGGTTCGGAGCGTAGAAGATTTACATGATTTTGCGGGATTGAAGGTTCTTGTAGAGAGGATTGAAAGAAAGAAACAAGAAGTGAAGATTCAAGAAGTTTGTGACATCTTTTGTTTCCCATTTGATTCTTGTGATTTGTGAACGCATTATTGAGTGTTTTGAGAGATTCTTTGAAATATTTTAAGATTTGATTACAGATTTGGAGATTATTTTGTTCTTATTCGAAGTTCGAGTTTTATTTGGTTTTATTCATTCAATCTTGATTTTGATTTGAATATGAAAATGGTTGGCTAAAAACCTTGTGATTGTGAGGAGAATAGTTGATGATTGAGGCTTAGATGATGATAAACTGAACTCATTTAACCATTTGGATCCTGAGAGTTGAGATTTAACTTTTTGACAACAGATAAATCGATCTGTTCTAAAGGAAATCGACCGATTTACTGAAGAACAACCCGATTTATTCTCCTGACGATCTTTAATTAATTAATTCTTTAACCAAAGTTAATCCTTGCCTAAATCCTATCCTTTCTTAACCTTTTTAACCCTTATTTAAGTGTGAGAAGAGACTTCATCATTGATTCTTCATTTGATAACTAAAGTTTGTAAGATTTGGGTAATAGAGAGACTCAACATCCTCTATTAAGGTTTGAGTGTGCTTTCCATCTTTACCTTCGAGAGTCATATCCTTGGGTTTTGGGTGGTTAGTTTGAGTGTTAATCTCATCCTTAGATCTTTCTATATTGCAGCCTCAACAACCTTTATAGAGAGAGCCTTTGGGTTAAACATATAGGTTTTGGAACTTCGCCGTACAATACCTTCCTTCGAAACACATAACCTTGACAATGCCAACTCTGTCCTTTGATCTTTAGAAGTGTCTTGAATCGAAAGCCGCAGTCGGATACTTGAATCTTTGGAATCATTTGTCTCCTTATTAATTACAAAAGCTTTTGCACTTTCCTAGATAATTTGAAATCGATTTTATTCTCACCAAATCCCTGAGTTCGACTTTGGAATTTCTTGCCTTACTACAGCTGATCCATACACTGTGGGTTCGCTTTTGCATAAGTTCTAGATATAAATTTAAGATTTTGACACACACACTTTTGAGCGAACATGAAAACCTTTCCAAGTGAGTCCAGATTATTCACAATCTCAGTAAATCTAGTGAACATTTCTTTGATTGGTTCATTTGGTTTCATCTTGAATAGCTTTCACTGTCTGAGGAAGATGTTAATCTTTGTTTCCTTGACTTGACTTGTTATTTCGTATGTGACAACGAGTTTGTCCCATATTTCCTTTGCACTCTTGCATGATGAGATGCGGTTGAATTCATTTGCATCTAATCCACAGTAGAGAAGGGTTATAGCTTTGTAATTCTTTGACACACTGTCCAAGTCACCTTGTGTGAAGTTATCTTCCTTTTGGGACTTGGACACCTTCAACTATGGTAGTTGGAATTTTGGGGTCATTCTGAATGATGTTCCATAGTTCCATATCCTGGTCAATAATGAACATGCGCATGAGTGCTCTCCAATGGGCAAAGTTGTTACCACAGAAGAGTGGTGGTCGAGATTAGGATCGTCCTTGAGCAAATCCTCCATCACCTACAGGATTCATTATTAGTTTCACTGATGGTTAAATCAATATACGTGAGTCTAGCTCTATGTTCACTCCAAAAGGTGTGTGGAATCTTTAAAATTTATAACCCTATAAGTATGCTTGAACAATATGCGAACCCGCAGTGTACGGATCAATTGTAATAAAAGCAAGAATTTCAGGGGTCGAACACATGGACTATGGTGAAACAAAGCACGGAATCAGGTTGTCAAATAACTAATGACTACGAATTAAAGCAATCAAAGATGATATAAAGTCAGATGAAGGGAATGCAGATTCTAGGGATTAAAGCATCTAGTTGTGGTTCCGACTCAAGATTTCAAAGTATGACGCGGACAAAGCTGAGGTTTGCAAAGGGAAGGTGTTTCTAAGGTGGGTAGATCACTGTGTAAGACTTACTACTCACTATCCAAAACCAAAGCTCCTATTACCGGATAAGTCTCAAGGTACTAAGGAAAGGAACTATAATCTACAACCAACACACCACCCAAGGGAATAGAATCAACCTTTACCGGATCAGTCTTAGGCTAACTCATAAAGATGGGATGAAGGCACACTCAAACCCTAATAAAGGATAAACCTTTATTACATATCACTCATGATCTTGGGTAAACAAACAAAGGAATTACCGGGTAAGTCTCATCCTATGCTTGCATTGAACCAGGAAAGGTATAACAAGGATAGGATTTGGCAAACTTAAACTCTTAACTAAGATAAGTCTCATCCTAGGCTTGCATTAAACTCTCAACTAAATGTAAATAATCTCGAATCTGGTCCAAAATCAATCTTTTTAGTCATTTTCATGCTTCCTGAGATCTTCTCAAGGCTCCAGAATGTAGCTCCAATGACTCCTTAGCTTCCTTAGCTCCATTTCGGTCCAAAATGTGTCATTTTGCCTACAATTACAACAAAACAAGGTGTAGACCTTGTTTCTCGCAAAGGTAGACAAACCAACAATATAATCGCAGAATATACATCCATACATGCAGATTTATGAAGATAAAACGTCTAAACCAATCCCAAAATAAAGACTATAATACATGCTATCAAAATACCCCATACTTTTCCCTTGATTGTCCCCAAGCAAGTTTCAAATCTTAGATACAAGATAGAATGGATTATAAGTCAGAAAAGATCAATGAAAAATATCTCAAAAATATTTTGTGGTGTGCTCCACTCATAGATCACCCTAAGAGAATGCTTCATGGCAAATAAAATCAAGATATGATCAAAACATTTTATAAATATAAGAAAGATGTTCATCTTTGCATAGAATCATATTTATCAAAATCAATCATGTATAATCCAGTTTAAACAACCAAGTCAATCAACAAGCTCGAGGTCTCAAGGGCTTTTCAAAAGAGGTCAAGAAACATGTCAGGGTGGGATGTATATAGGTTTAATGTGGTGCTAGAATCCGGGAAAAGGATCTTACTTCACTTTCATTGAAACTCAACATCTTCCACCAATAAGTTTTGCTTATTTTACTTTTACTTTTTGGGATGCATGGACAGAGGTGCACAATAACCGAAGCCTAGGAGATCAGCAATCATCAATTTTTCGAGATGCCTCAAACCCTTGATGCACATACCATGACCCGTTAGGAATATCGCTACATCCGACTTTGGCAAGACACAAATACCCGGCTATGTGAATGGTGCCGAGTTACTCATCATCATGATTGACTTCCCCAAACCTAATTGTTTCTTTCTAACACTTTCAGCCAACATCTCAACTTCACTTTCACTTGCTTTTCTTTGCTTTCTTCCAAATTCCCGGATAGGTAAAGGAAGCAAATATTTATATGAGGGGCAAAAGCATGATCAAGAAGAAGAATATAAGAGAATAAATTGCCTTAGTCATCCAAGGAAGAATGTGATAGAACTCATCATGTGGTGACAACCTTCAAATCCAACTTAATTTTGATAAAAACAAAGTATTAAACATGCTAAAACTTCAAACAAAGCATTTTGCCACTTAAACATATCATAAAACCTTTCGAGCATATAAAGATTTCAAAACCAATCTGCAAACAGAATCATCATTGAGGTCATATCCAGAGAAGAAGCACAAAACGTTTCGAAACCTTTCAGTTAAGAACCCACCTCGGTCGAGGTGTTCTGGCGTCATTCGAGGTTGTCAACCTCGATCGGCCATGAACATTCCGGTCGAGCTCATAAAAAAAATTTATTTTTTTTCAAACCCGTTTTCGACGTTTTTCTCAAACAAAAACCTGTATGTATGCATATAATGGAACATAAACACATAGATTATAAATAAGACAATAATATCCAAGAGTCATACAAGCCAAACACATAAGGTAAAATAAATGCATCCAAATACCACATACTTGGGAACCATTGTCTCAATGGGTCAAATATAAGTCTAAAATCAGAAAACTCACTGAGTACATACATTTGACAGCTTAGCAGGATCGAGCGAAATATGACTTAACTTGACCATGCTTGGAGTGAGCATTTTCGGCTTCATGTTGGGGCTCTCGGGGATCACATCACCCACATTACTACTGCTATGGGTATGACGTCATACTTGAGACACATTGTCCCAATCGATCTTTACGAGGCCGTGTATGAAGAACTACGAAGACGAAGAAAGAGAAGAGAAGCTCGTCGCCGTGAAGAGGAAGCTCGTAAACAAGAGGAAGAAGACCAACGTCGCAAACGTCGTCGAGAAAGGGAGGCTAGAAAACAAGAAGAAGAAGCTCGGCGCCGTAGGGTGTTCGAAAAATGGATCAAGGACGCGACTCATTTTCAATCAAGTCGAGTTAAGAAAGCGGGAAGAAAGACGAAGTACACATCGCCGTCTATTCCACCACCGAAGGCTGCTACACCAACCCCGCCTCCTCCTCCATCGAATCCTGCTCTTCTACCATCGGATCCCACTCCTTTGCATATTGCTACACTCTCCCCTCCCATGGATGATTCTGATTCGAGGACGAATCCTTTTGAAGAGAGCGAGGAAGATGTGATCCCCAAGAGCCCCAACATGAAGCCGAAAATGCTCACTCCGAGCGTGGTTACACGGGGGCGGAGGCGAGGTACAAGGTGAGATACATCGGATCCATTCCTGATGGTTACACGGGGTGGAGGCGAGGTTTGGGAATCCCTCGTGTCACAAAATAAGTATCATTAGTAAGAGTGAATGCCCTAAATTAAGATAATAAATGGATTGTTTGAAAGCATGATGAGTGTTTATTATTTTATGTGTGTGTGTGCTATTATTATTCTCATAATGTTTAGATAACTAGTTAATGGTTGTTTTGTTGGGTTTTTAGATTTACCGCAAGTTAGAGCAGCAGCTGAGTGATCCGGAAGTAGTGGTCAGCCGGGTCTCTGTACTCCTTAGAGTGGGGGTTTGGGTTGTTGCTTTGTTGTTCTTTCCTTTTGTTAAGACAATTAGTCTTTTTCCTTAGTTTAAGTACTATAGGCTGCTAGACCTTGTTGCATTCATTCCTTTAAAAATACTATTTCATGAATTTCGGTTTTTGTGTCTTGTTGCAAGATCCTAGTAATATTGTTGTCAAACTGAGGTCGGGACCCATTGTGAGGTCCTAACCAGTAACGTCCCGAGTTTTGAGAATTCGGGGTGTTACAACTCATACATACCTAAAATGCTCACACATTACTCATTTCAAAGCAATACCCAAAAAACGCAGTAAATACATTCACGGAGTAACCAATTACTCAATCCATACCCAAGAAACATACCCAAAGTGCTCACACATTACTCAAAGTGCTCATACATATTACATACCCAAAGACTCATACATACCCAAAGTGCTCATACATACCCAAAGTGCTCACACATTTGATGGTACTTAAGGGTAGTACGACTTACCAATTCCTCATCAATGGCATACTCGAACACTTTAGCCTCCTCACGAATTGTAGCCTCGCCGGAATCGGCAGCCATCCTATGTTCTTCTGCCTCAATTACGGCATGAGTAAACCCTAAACTGAAAGAGGGCGCCAGAATCATAGCAGAAGGGAGACTCGCCATTCTTCAAACTTTGTATTTTTTCTGGTTAGGTTTCCAAGTGTTCTTCAACCTTGTGAGTTTAGAGAAGGACAGAGAGGGAGTTTCAAGGGAGGAAGAAGAGGGCGAATGTTGTTCAAAGAGGAGGAAGAAGAGAGCGACGATTTCAGGGGAGGAAGAAGAACAGAACGAAGGTTTCAAGGGAGGAAGAGGAAGAGGAAGAGGGCGACAGTAACAGAGAAGGAGAAGAAGAGGGTGATGATGGTTCAGAGGCAAGGAAGGTCAATGGTGGTTCAGAGGCAAGGAAGGAGGAGGCAAAGAAGGAGAATAGTACTGTGGTGGTTGAAATCATCCAAGCGGGATATTAACCCTAATTCATATTTTTGAATAAAAATGAACATCTAATCAGTTTGAAAACAGTATCCTACTTTCTAGTTTACAGACCTATTTTCTATAGAGGCCCATTTTACAAAATGTCAATTTTAAGAGTCCTATTTCTCCAATTCTTTCAAATATGAATGGTGATTTAAGGGTTGATTTGTATGATTATGACAAGGATGTGTGGAGCCCCAACACTAATTCAAGAAAATTCATGTTAATTTGTCTTATTTTTTATAAAATTTTGGCAACCTACAAGCTACAGTTAAAAAAAAAAAGTCACCCAAATGGTCATTTCCTTTGCACTACTTTTAAATTTGGTCATTAATGTTAACATTTGACTATTATAGGCATCATATCATGTTAATTTGTCTTCTTTTTATATAAAGCCTTTTGCAATTTGGCATGATAATCACATTTGTTTACTATGCTGATTTCGTGCTTCCGATCGTTATATCATTTACATCGCTTGCCAGTTGCATTCTGGTATTTGAGATATTCCGACGAGATATTCCGGCAAAAATCATAACAAGACATGGATTGAGACTTGAATTTGGGAAATCCACAACAATCAGATGCAAACACTAGCCGGAAACGTCGATTAACACCACTCGAGGTGTGTTTTCTCATTTTTTTCCCATTATGTAATTGATCCTTATTAAATTAGAAATCGGTTAGATTAAGAAGAGTCAGAATTGGAAGTTGCGGAATTTAGCGTTAATTCGATTAGATTTTTTGTGTGTTTTTCGGAATTAGAACTGTCATTGTCGACGTTGTTGAAAAAATTTAGCCAAATAGACTCTTTTCTATTTCCATTAGTTTTGTGTACCCCTTCAATTTTGTACCACTTTCATTAAGCATATTTTATTATTTAGTTCTCTTGCATGGATATTGAATTCTATTTTCTGGATATTTTCGTAAGTATGGATATTGAATTCTATTTTATGGATAATTTGGATTGTATGTATATTGAGTTTTATTTTATGGATACTATATAAATTATTTAAAACTTTAATGTCATAACAAAACCTATAAAAAAAATATTCTTTCAATGAACGACACATCCTTTCCATCAACGATTTCAAATGTAGTGAATCTAAACTACTTATCCGGAACATCTATACTTGACCCGGGTACTGGAGGACACTCCTTACGACGAAGCTTTGTGTAACGAAATATCCTTTCAATGAACGTCGCATCCCATCCATCAACGGTCAGATCGTGACGGTTAGTCCACATAATATCTACCTCGGGTAATGGGGCATCCTCCTTGAGTCAAACCTACAAAAAAATTGAAAAGGGTTATCATGATTATTAATTATGTTAAAATTGAGATAATGTAAAACTTTGACTAACCCCTACAAAGTGTGTTGTTTGAGACAAACGTTTACGTACGGATCATTGTAGGCGGCCCTTGGTTAGGCGTGCTGGCTATCATAGGAATGAATGTTGACGCGTTATTACCAAGGACAACTAGGATTATCTTGTAGTATGTGGCTGCAACACACCCAACCATGGAAAATCCATCCAGTATCTACGTGGGCATGGAGCATGTCTAGTCCAGTTAACATTCTTAAGCACATTTATAAATGTGTTGAATAAGGTGCATTGGATAGAAGGGGAAATAAATTAAACCATGAGAATGTCAAAAGGAAACTTGAAAACTTGTGGATACCAAAAGGAAAAATCAAAACTTGATGATGACATCAAGAGGGAAAATTCATAAGTATTAATTCTATGATTTCGGTTCTCAATTCTATCATGTCTAAAACTAGGAAATTGAGGTGACAAAAACGGAAATAATATACTTACTTCCATAAATGTAAGAAGTTCATTTGGATCGCTATACTTCTTTTCATCGAACGGAAGATTAACGCTTTCACCATCGGATTCAACTTCAATCTCTTCGAAAAATGTTGACATATTCTACGAGGTTTTTTGGATTGATATGTGAATTGTGATTTGGATTTTCACGTAAAATATATAGCGTCGCAACGGGTTAGGGTAAACTCGACGTTGTCCCGATTAAGTATCAGGCGCATCGGAAAGCTGACAACCGGGCGCAAACAAAAGCTGCATCCGGGGCACATTCAGAATCCGCCTCAGAGACGCATGCTGGATGCGCCCCAAAGGCGCGTTCTAGATGCGCCCCAAAGGCGCATTTTAGATGCGCCCCAGAGGCACATTCTGGATGCGCCCCAGAGGCCCAATGCGTCCGGGAAGCACATCCAGAATGCGTCCGTGTTGCCTCTCGTGTCTGATCGAATAGCAACCCCGATAATTTACTGAAAATATTTGTTTTTTTTAATAAAAAAGATTACTTTACATATATTCTTTTCATCTAAGTATTTTATTGTCGCATTATATTTTTTTAATACAGATATTCTTTTTATCTAAGTATTTCGTTTCATAGGACGTGGGTTTTTAAAAGAATAAATGTTTCATAGGAAGGTATTTATGTATAGCCGATAAGGTGAATATTGAGGCCGGAGCCTCCGGAGAAGAAATTGAGTATGGCGACTTTTCCGGTGAGGCGAGATTTCTGTGGCGAAGCGGAGTAGACAGTTTGGATGTCAAAGCCAACGACGCGCTTGAAATGGCGTTCTATGGAGATAGTGCTGAGGAAGTCGGAGAGGAGCGAAGAGAGGAGGGATCCGTCCAAAGACTGTCTTTCATCGGAGGTGTTTTCGATGGTGGAGCTTTTGAAGCGTTTGAGTTTCAAAGGCCTGTTGGGAGTGTGCTTTGGTGATGTCGTATGGAGAATTGAGGGTTAGGAGTTGAGGGGCATGCGCGTGAGGCGCGTAGTAACTACCTCATCACTTAAATCTTAGTTTATAAGGATCCTCGATCTTAATTATATCCTGAATGTCATAACTGTCATTGTAAAGTGTAAACCCTTCAAGAATCGAATCCTCTTACTGCTAAAAACCCCACCAACAATCCAAGATGACAACACAGGTCCCCTTGGTAAACCTAAACAATCCACCATCGTCACCCACAATCGGATTCATGATTAATAACAAGAATTTCAGAAGCACTTTCGTCTTCGACGAATCCCTCCTCTCTTCGCACCTCTACGACTTCCTCAGCACCATCTCCATACAACACCATCGCAAGCGCGTCATCGGCCTTGACATCCAAACTGTCTACTCCAATTCGCCAGAGACATCTCGCCTCACCGGAAAAGTCGCCATACTCAATCTCTTCTCCGGAGGCTCCAGCCTCAATATTCACCTTATCGGCTTTACACACATACCTTTCTCCCTCGCAACCTTCCTCGACCTTCCCCATCTGCTCTTCACCGGAGTCGGGATTACGCGGGACATCGCCGCTCTACACAAAGATTATGGGCTCCAATGCCGGAATGTTGTCGAACTGGGGAAATTAGCGGCGACTGTCTTGTATAAGCCGCACATGTCTTACCTTGGGCTAGGTGAATTGGCCCGAGATGCTGGAATGGGGTATACCCTGAAAGTGCCGAATCTGCCATTCTTGCCGGAAACCTTGACCGCCGAGCAGGTAATGTCGGTGACCATGCCCGCGCTCTTGTCGTTTCTAATTGCTAACCTAGTGCTTGGTGGATGTAACTCGCACTTCCTTGAGACGTCCGACCTTCGCTTCTTGTGATTAATAGTACTTTCCAAGATTTAGATAGTCTAGAGGATTATCGATGAGCATTTTGTTCTAGTTCAATTTCTTGATTTCGATAATGCTTTCTGTCATGTAGATCTTGTTTGCAACTGATAGTTAAAGTTGTTGATTTCAGTTGTTCATTTGGGGTAATTGGGTGTGTGAAAATGTAGATGGTTAGGTGTTTGTGGAAATGTCCAAGAGAAGCATGTCTCGTCAAATTGTGAATAAGCAATAAAAGAAAGAGGATATGATCTGTTGTTTGAATGGCTATGGTATTGTCCCCATCTGCTTTCTTGGTGTTACTCCAAATCTAAAACCTCCATAAAACTTGCAACTTTTTCTTTGTTGATTTGTAAATTTTAAGTAGGTCTGATTAGTTTCTTAAGTAGGTCTGATTAGTTTCTTAAACTTGCAACTTTTTCGAACCATTCAAACTATCAAAGAAAATTTTCATTCGGTATCGGTCAATTTATAATCAAAAGAACGTGTATATATTTTCATTATACATATATTATATCCAATTTATTATATTTTATAAAAAATACTAATTCTTATGAATAAAAAAATTACCTATCAATAAAGTTGAATTATATTTTATTTATTTTGTAAATTAAATTTTTTTTAAAAACTATCAAATTAAATAATTAACTATAATATTGGTATACTGGTAAGATATAATATTATGGAAAAGTGCTCGAATATAATATAATATAACTGGTTCAATTAGATAAAATAGATTTTAAAGAAGATATTATATACATATTTATTTAGGCTCACCATTGGTTCATGTTTATATTTTAACTCTTTAGTTGAACTTTTTTTAATTGTCGATTAAAAAAATATATTTTTACATTATAAACGTACACATATTATCATCAAAATGATACGATTTCTCGTTTCATAATTCAAATAAAACCAAATACAGAATTCGTCACTCCAAAATGGATAATGCTAACATGTTTCACTAATCCTTCATTCCAACATCATATCAAATACAAAGTATCAGAAATTGTTGATTCTAATGCTTTATTTCATTATAATTCCTTATTTCAACATCATTCTTGTAGTCATAAAAAATGCCCTAATAGTTTTTAATTGTGATAAAATAATTAATATTTAGGGACGAATATGGGTTTACAATCATCCAATATAACCAGTTAGCCGAATATACGGATGCAAATCTAAATATTTTCCGGGTGGTGGACGGTTGACGGGTAAAATCCGTAAAATTGACGGGTGACATGGGTGGGTATTGGTGTTGGTACAAACCACCCACCACCCGAACCGTCACCACCCGTTCCATTCAACACTTCCACCCATGTAATCTAATAAAAAGAAACAATAAAATCCTAAAATATGTACTAGTATTTAGCATGTGTCCTTCACTTAATCAAAGAGTTCCTCTTCACCACTCACTCCCTTCTCCACTCACTCCCTTCTCCGCTCGTTCACTTCTAATTTATGTTAATTTACGTTTATTGTATTAAAAAAAATATTGCGTTTGTTTACACCACCTTGTTAGTTGAAATTTTTTTTTGACATCGGTTTGTAATGTTGAATAGCATTCTCTGAATTAGTAGATTTAGTTTCGTGGTAGTTTGAATTTAAAATTTTTTGTATAATTTTAAAATTCTAAGGACAAAAAAAATAATACATACCCCGTTATTTCCATAGATAACCTAGTGGTTGGTCGGGGACGGGTCAAATGTTAGGCGAGTGGTGGGCGTGTGAGTGAGAGTTTAAGTTGGGCGGTTGGTAAAAATGGTACACCCATCCATAAACCGACTTGTTTCCATTCCTATTAATATTGCATTTTTATTTTTAATTATAGTTAATTTGTAATTTAATAATATTTTTAAAAAAATTAAAAATAATATAATATATATTTAAACCTTCATATACAAAAAAAATTTACTTTTGATTGTAAAATGATATTTTAAAGAAATCATGATTGTGGACTTGACACATCACCCTTAAATTAATCGACACATGACATATATTATTTCGGTTTTCATATTTACTTAGTTTTAATACATTGTGTAATACTCATAAGATTTACTAGTTCATATCCCGCACCTTGTGTGGGTATATTTAAATATTGATATTTTGAATAAAATGCATCAACTTATGTATGTGAAAACTAATGATATATTATGCAAAAATTTTAATTAAATTAAATATTTCTTTAATTTACTTCGAACAAAAATTTTGTGAAAAAAAGAGAATATAATTTTTAACTTACAAAATATTACCTTTAGATCTTTCAAATTTGTGAAAAATATTTGTACAAAAAACGAAAAGAAAATATAGATATTTTAAAAATAGATTTCATCAATTTTTTTTAAAAATTGTTGCTTATGAGATGATGTTTAGTCCGATCGAAAAGAATCCAAACAGATTAGTTAGTCGGAATCTAAATGTATTTTTATTTATTAAGAAGAAAAAAACAAATAGTAGAACGAATTTATTTATAAATAATTGTAAACGGAATTTGTAAAAGAGTTTTGTAAAAAAAAATTAAAGTAACGGAAGCTATTGAAAACAAAATAAAATTAAACCTATTTTTACAAGAATATATGTGTTGTTATCCCCTAACACAATTTACAAGAATTTATTTATAAAAAAAAGTAAACAGAATTTGCAGTTCAAATTTTTTTAAAAAATTAAAAATTAACGGAAGCTATTGAAAACAAAATAAAATTAAAGTAACGAAAGATTACACATATTCTCTCGAAAAACCAAAATTGAATAAAAAAATTCTTGTAATTTGTATCTATAAAATTTTTAAAGATACACATATTCTTGGAATCTGAATAAGAAAATAAAATAAAACTAAAAAATATGAATTAGAATATAAAAAAATTTGTAAAAAACCGAAATTGAATAAAAAAGGTAACGAATGATTACGTATATTCTCTCGAAAACAAATCGTGAAACAAAATCACGGAAGCTATTGAAAACAAATCACGGAAGTACAAGAAATTCAAGCAAATGGAGAAAAATAATTGGGTTATTTGCTATTGATTTCATATATTATCTCGAACTATAGATTACACACAACACATAATTGTGAAACAGAAAAGACAAAGAGAAGATAAGGAGGCATGCGATTGTTTTCAAATAAATAATTGATAGCAAAACGAATGCGACGATTGAAAATCGGTATGAAAAAAAAGGATCATAGTAAGGGGATAACAACGTAGAGAATAACCTGAAAACGATATGAGAAAGCAACTTATAAATTTCTTCAAATTATCAGAACCCTGAAAAAGATGAAAGAAATTTGATCAATATTAGAAAACAAGAACTGAATGGAAGAAGATGATATATTATTTGTATATATAGTGTGAGAAATAAAACGTACATGAGAAGTTTAAGTTTTATCCCAACGTAAATCAATGTTAGGGGATAACAACAGAAAGATTTTGTAGATTTTGATATTATTAGATTTAGCTATAAAAATATTTGATTTTAATTTTGTTTCGTTCACTATGATTTTTTTAACGTGCAGGTGAAGTTTAGGGTTTATCACAACGGAAATTGTGCTAGAGGATAACAACGTAGAAATTTATAGATTTAAATATTATTAGATTGTAACACCCCAAGTTCTAGGAACTCGAAGCGCTACGGGCTAGGACCGCACAATGGGTCCCGACCTCAGAGTAGCAACAACAAACGGATCTTACAACAAGGCATAGACAAATGAAAAACAAAACTCAATATAAAACCAAAGGTTTAAACAAACAAAGCGGAAAAGACTCGCAGCCGAGTTCAAAACAAAAGGGAAACAACAAAAGAAACATAAACCCGATCTCGTCCTATAATGTACGGGAACCCCGGCTGACCACGCCGTCCGGTTCACTCAGCAGCATCTTGAACCTATGGAATATCTACAACGACGGTATAAACCGTTAGCTAACATTCTAGGTATAAGCAAGAGTGTAAAGGCACAAACACACATAAGGTGAAGAAAACACATAGCATGCTTACACATCAACCGGTTATTATCTTTCATTAAGGTTATCCTTTACTAATTTAACTTCTTTTGTCACACGAGAATCTCCCGAAACTCGTCTCCGCTTCCGTCTGCCAATAGGAATAGATCAAACTATCCGTTACCTACGGGTCTGGGTTGCAAGAGAACATTCTAGTCTCCTGAAGAACTAGACAAGTAGTAACCGCCCGGTTATAATACACTTCGGCCAATTAAGGGTAATAAAAGGTGAATCCTATTTCCGATTATTCGTTATAACATGATAAACAACAAACAAGCCAATACAATCCAACTAATACGCGGAATGAAGCTAAGTAAGTCCAAGGGACTTACCTCACACGAAGGTAAACCAAAAGATCAACAACAGCTCAGAAAACTCTCAAGGAAAGCTCAGTTTCCCTCAGAAAGGAGCAAGGAAAGCCTGAACGAACAAACAACACGGATGAGGAACGGAACGGTTGCTAGAAGTCTATGACTTCAAGTCTCAACGATCTCTTAGAGATCAACACATGCTAAGGGCTCAACTTTAGTCTTACAACACTCAGGGAACCAAGGAATAATCATAAGGAACCAAGGAAGGAACGAGGAAAGGAAGGAAGGAAGCAACTCACCAAAGACGGGAGTTACTGCAAAGAAACCGCAGGGGTGGCTAGACAGATGCACAGGGGCGGCTGAACAGAGGCGCAAGGGCGGCTCTGTGCAGGCGCAGGGGCGACGGCGTGATAGAAAGCGCTGTCGGCTTTCTTCTTCGACAGAACTCGAAACAGAGGGCAACCAAAGCTCGAACCTTGGGCTCCAACACGTCAAGAATCAACTTCAAAGAGCCTGAGAACAACGAAGGGTCAACAACGGAACACTCCACAAGAATCATGGCTCATTCTTGATCCTTGGAGAAAAAGAAAAAAGAAGAACGAAAGGAAGAAACCAAAACAGAAGGAGAAGGCATGCAACGCTAAAGGAACGTGAGGAGGAACCATAAAAGATGCACTTACACGTTCAGCGAAGTCGCAGGAAGCAAAAGACGGCTGCAACTCTCTAGGGTTGAAGATGATAGCAAGGAACGGGAAAAAGGGGAGAAAGAAGAGAATATATAGGAACGGGCTGGAAAGAAAAGAAGGAAGGACGTCTAGGGTTTAGGAAGAAGATAAGAAAACCGGCCCATAAGATAAAATTAGGATATTCTATTTATGGAAGAAAGATAAAAGAACGGAAGAAAAGATCGGCACAATCTGTCGTAAATCCGCAGGGGCGGATCTCACAGCCGCATGGGCGGCCCTCTTCACCGTAGGGGCGGTGAAGGCAAAAACCTAGGACCTTACATAGATTTAGTTAAAAAATTATTCTTTACTTTTATTTTGTTTGGATTTGTTTTTTAACAAGAGAAGTGTAGGGTTTATTTCAATGTAAATTGTGCTAGGGGATAACAACTCAGAGATTTTGTAGATTTGATATTATTAGATTTAGTTAAAAAAAATATTTTTTTAATTTTATTTTGTTTGAATTTGCTTTTTAACTTGCACGAGAAGTTTAGATTTTATCTCAACGTAAATTGTGTTAGAGGATAAGAACGTAGAGATTTTGTAGATTTTAATATTATTAAATTTAGTTAAAAAAAATAGTTTTTTTAAAATTTGTTTTAGTATAAAAGATTTATTGGCTTAATTCGTAATTTAGTAAAAGATTTAATCCGAGAAAAATCGTGTGGGCGTCACATCAACATCAGTGTACTGTACTTTAGTAGATTATATAGAATAGATATAGATATTATTTGATTTAGTTAAAAAATTTTTTTTTAATTTTGTTTTGTTTGAATTTGTTTTTAACAAGAGAAGTGTAGGGTTTATCCCAATGTAAATTGTGTTAGGGGATAACATGGTAGAGATTTTGTAGATTTGATATTATTATATCTAGTTAAAAAACTATTTTTTTTAATTTTGTTTTTTTGGATTTGTTTTTTAACATGCACGAAAAGTTTAGATTTTATCCCAAAGTAAATTGTGTTAGGGGATAACAACACAAATATTTTGTAGATTTTGATATTATTAAATTTAGTTCAAAAATATTTTTTTAAAAAATTTGTTTTAGTAGAAAATTTTTATTGGCTTAGTTTGTAATTTAGTAAAAGATTTATGTGAGAAAATCGTGGGTGTAACACCCCGAATCCGGGGGACTCGGGATGCTACGGGCGGAGACCTCACAATGGGTCCCGACTCTTAGCTTGACAACAATTTCACCACACCTTTCCAACAAGGCACAAATAAAGGTAAATACCGAAACTATTTTAATTTATGCGAGAGAAAACTAAAATGTAACGTACAAGGTGGAAACTCGCCGAGTCCTCATAACGACAACAACCCCAAAACATAAGTCAATAAATGCAACAACATAACGAAAGAGCAAAACATCCCCGTCCTATAATAAACGGAGACCCGACTGTCCACTTCTCCACCTGACTTGTAACACCCCAAATCCGCGGGACTCAGGATGCTACGGTTTGGGACCTCACAATGGGTCCCGACCCTTAACTTGACAACAATTTTGCCGCACCTTTCCAACATGGCACAAATAAAGGCAAAACCGAAATTCCTTTTAATGCAAATGATAAGAAACCCGAACGAAAACAACAAAAGACTTCAGCCGAGATACAACACAAAACCGAACGCCAAATACACGGCATACAAAACACAATAATCGAAGGAAAAAACACAACACAACTCAACTCCATCCAAAAACCCTTCCTAAAATGTACGGACCCCGGATGCCCACTCTTCCGGATTTCTCGGTTGCATTCCTAACCTGCAAGACAATCTATAACAATAGGTATAAAACCGTTAGCTCATATTCGAAACATTAGATTTAATGGGAAAGGCACATACACAAGTAGAACACCGTAAGCACACAACATACTTAAAAGCACACCAATCCGGTTTATTATCTTTATTATTACTAAGTCGTATCCCATTCTAATTCAACTTAGTTTGTGACACGAGAGTCACCGAAACTCGCCTCGGTCCCTACTTACCGGCATTGAATTTTGGATATGATATAGTTGACATATTTTTGTAGAACATATTAAAATTTGGGAGGAATCCAGCGAGTGGTTTGGGATTTATGATTTTTCAAAGATTGAAAAGCAGTTTTTCTGTTGTGCTGAAATTTCTAAGTGTTGAGGAAAGGTGCTTGTGATGCAGTTTTGTGAGATAGTTTTAAATAGGCTTTTGATCTCATTTGCGGTTGAATTTTGGATATATTATAGACAAGATTTTATAGTAGAACATACCAAAATTTGGGATAAATTCAGCGAGTAGTTTAGGAGTTATGATTTTTCAAAGTCAAGACAGTGTGCTGTTTGTTAAGTGTTGTAACCAACTTTGGAAATTTTTGTAGAAGTGATGGTTGAACAGTTTTAAGAAACTCTTGCTCCTAGGAGTAGATGAGATATCATAGTTGATCTACAGAATTGTTTCGGAATTTTTATAAGATTATTCGAATTTTATATTTGAAGCCGAAGTTTGACCTTAACGATCTTTCCGAAAATAGGGAAATGGGTAAATTGCCAGTTTGTAACCAAACTCATCTTTAGGAGTTAGAATATGACTCTTTAGTCTCAAATAAGAGTTTAGGCATGAATTAGGGAATTTTTGGAAGTTTCGAGAACAAGGGTAAAATAGTCATTTTACCATAAATTGGTAATGTATTAAATTATGTTCTAATAGGATCTACTACCTTAGAAGTCTTAGACTTCTAATTACCTAGAAAGTGTGCTGACACACTTGCCTCCTTTGACAGGAAAACGAGTTATACAGTTACAGATTGAGTTGTGATTAAGAGAGTCGAGATCTAATTCAGGTAAGTCCACGGACTTACTTAGCTGGCTTCTTGGATGAGTGTAATGTGTATGAGTGGTGTTTGTTAGTTATATTAAATAACGAAAACGAATTAGGCCAACTTTATTATTTACGTAATTGACCCAAGTGTATGATAACGGGTCGTGACATCATCTGCCTAGCTCTTGCGAGAGTCTAGGAGGTTCCCTGCGACCAGCCCAGTCAGGTAGACGGTCAGATGCATTAGTACCATTCCGCGTTGGTAAACGGAGACAGGGGCGAGGTTTGGGAATCCCTCGTGTCACAAAATAAGTATCATTAGTAATGACGTATCACCTAATTAAAGATAATAAAAGGATTGATTGTTGCATATTGATTGTGTATGTTGTGTGTTTGTGCTTTTACCTTTATACTTATGCATAGAATGTTAGCTAACGGTTTTATACCGCTTGTAGATGCCTTGCAGGTTAAGACAGTTGTAGTGAGATCCGGAGGAAATGGTCAGCCGGGTCCACGTACTCATTTAGTTGGGGACGGGGATGTCTTTTGTTCTTCATATGCGTCGTTTTAGTATCTTTTCTTGTAAGGCTGATACATATTCTCCATGTATATATTATTTACAGTTTTCAAATGTTTTAAATACTTTTGTGTCTTGTTGTAAGATCCAAGTAAAATTGTTGCCAAACTATGGTCGGGACCCATTGTGAGGTCCTAACTAGTAGCTCCCCGAGTTCTCAGAATTTGGGGTGTTACAATATGGTGTCAGAGCTCTGGGTTGGCAACAATGGCACTTGAAATCTTCTGAAAGACCAAATGTATAAAATAACTAGAACCCGAAATGGGTCTAAAATTTTCAAAACTGATTTATGTTTTTACACACACACATAGTCGGGTTGTTGGGTTAGTAGTACGTCGGACCACCGTCGCTCTCCGTGGATCTCTGCAACTTGGATCGATAGGAGTTAGCTTATAGACTTTTTATGATGTTATTATTATATGTTATACACATGTGTTTTCTTAGCTTGTTAGTATCCTAAAGGATATTTTATATCCTTTAGTCGTGATATCACGAAGCGATTATCGCCTCATGATAAATCAACTGCGGACTTGAAGAATCTCCAACACGAGGCAATGGAATCGGACCTTGAATTGAGTATTATACTCGGGTAGGCTGCTTGGTGATCCTTACAAATCACCCAAAGAACAAGTGAGCAAGGAAGTAAAGTTGTGAAGATAATTTTTACCATAAGCACAATTAGATGATGAAGGAATTCCTGAGTCAGTTCCGTTAGAAGGTCGTACAAGGAAGTCGGGGATACCAGGCCGAGAGATGGAATTAGAAGAACCATCCAGGAAACGAGAAGATCTCCAAGTGGAGATCACAACATTAGAACAAGAACCAAGTAGAACAGAGTACAACCAAGATGGCGAGATAAATGACGTTAAAATCGTGGCGAATGCCCCATAGACAATTATGGGCATGAGAGATGTGAAGAGATTGTGTGTCGAACCGCATATGAGGATTGAGGTGCATAGAATAAAGACCTACAATTGAGTGTAAAAGCGAAAAGGTAGACCCCACAAGTGTGGAGAGGTTTTGACCTCTTCGAAGATATAAGAACACTAGTACAAATACCCCCTAGACCCCGGTTATTTTGTACATGGGAACCCGGTTAAGGAAGCGTGGTTAACGGGAGCGAGGTCCGAGCGTTCGCACCCCGGTAAATGTCACCGAGTTAATATTTTCGGACACCGGATATTTAATAACCGGGGTAAAAGTCAGACCCCGGTTATTATAAAAAAACCGGGGTCATTTTCGGACGCCAATATCCAAAGAATGGAGGCCTGTGGCAGGGTCAACGGAGTTTCATAAAGGCGATATTACCACCATCACCAGTGAAGAAATCTGTATGGGAGAACGGCCTTGCTAGACTCGAGAGTCCAAGGTAACCCGAATTATCACGGGATCTAAGCCATCAACACAAATGGTCCATGCAAAAGGAACTGCAAGTGGATGATCATTACGGCAATAAAAATTTCAAAGACGCTTGCAAGCTATCGTGGAAACTTGAAACGACTATTTATGCCAGATGAATGACACAATCGGACTTGAGTAAGAGAGTTGTCTCAAAGGAAGCAGAAGAGTGAAAGATAAGACGAACTAAAGAAGGATAAAATGATTAATCTAGTAGGTGATGTGCACCAAAAGTTTAATACCAGTAGAGGTATGAAATTGAGATAAGTCAATTATAGACTGACCGATGTCAACAAAGGACGTGCAAGTATTGTTTGGTATTGAAGAGTTATGTGCCGTTAAGAAGAGATACATGTGACTGTGGATCTATGAAGTAGCTTTACCGACGCCTTAGAGGATTTCCTCAGGTAGGCAACGACAACCTTCTTGGATGAATTAAAGGTATAAAGAGAAATGTTTTAAGGGTTACTTCTTGGCTAGTTAAGATCAAACTCCGGTCAAGTCAGGGAGTTGGATCCGTGGTAGAAGAATTAAGAAAGTAAGCGGAAGAAGTTGTTTTTCAATCGTTGTTTTATTTTCTTAAGGCAAGTAAAGAAGGTACTTGGTACTTCATCCGTATAAGACTCATGGTGTAATTGGAAGAAAGAGTTTTGGGGTCAATCATTTTATACTTAACAAAAAAGGTCCTTAGGATTAATGAGTGACAACAGGATAATCAGAGTAGCGCAGCGGAAGCGTGGTGGGTCCTAACCCACAAAGCAAGAAGCTCAAGGGTACTGATGATGGTGTGTCGAGTTTAAGATGATGGTAGTTGGTGAAATGCATTCCAGTTGGCAGGAACGTGAGAAAGGCTATGCGGAGTGACTGAAAATATTTTACGGGAACTTATGTGCATGTAGACGTAATAGAAGGAGACTAGTACCCAATTATGGATCCGAGGGAAGAGTGAAGGCTTCGTTACATGTTGCCAGATAAGTGGTTTTGGAATTTTATACCTAACGGAGTATATTAGAGTGAGTTTTCTTGATGGATTGAGAGAAGAATTAACGATGTAATAAAAGTATTGTGCATGGTCTGCACTAGAAAGCTCAAATTGCGTAACCACCATTCTGAGTCGAAAGATACATAAGAAAGAGAAGCGGCAAGAGTATATTTGTAACCCAAAAACCGTACTTAAAGGAAGCATAATATCGGAGTGGAGTACATGGAATTTTGTATCGGAACGGAGCCGAGTTGTGTTTGCCGTTAGAGGAATATTCTCGGTGTGGTAAACATGGGGATATAAGAGTGCAATGCTGATGGTGTGTTAGTAGTTATTGAGTAGTTATGAGCAAGCGATGGTGATGTGAGATCACCTTGTGTCTTGCAGGCACATTCTATGTCACGTAAGATCCTTGATAATGCGTAAGAAGTTTGAGGTGAGCTAGAGATCTATAAAATAATATGATGATGTCGATAGAACACAAATATTGACCACCGGATTTTGATTGTTAAGTTATATCAAGTTTAAGACCAAAAATGAGCAGATGATGATTCTTTAATGGAGGAACCATATGACTGAGTCATATTAGGAGACAAGACCAAGTGAGTTGTGATACAACTAGCCTTAAGCACGTAGTAAAGTGTCGGGAGATGTATAAGGGGGATATCCTAGATCGGATACTCGAAACCTTTTTAGAAGACCAGAAGGAAAGGAATTGGAATAAATTACCTCAGGAAGGTCATCAAAGAATTGGGAGGTGAGTTCTGTAAGACAACCGTGTGAGATTTTGAAAAGTGGTTTAGGAGTGATTAATGGATTAGTTTTCCTCATTCCATCGGAAAGTGTGACCCTAGTTCTACACTGATTCAATTGGAGGAGATACCTACCAAACACGAGTTAGGTCATCAGATTGGAAGATCGGACAGTTGAGCCGAATGATATCGGTGAGATACCCAATACACACTCTAGAACGTGGTAGCATGCGCTTTTGAGGTAATTACATGAAAAGACTTTTGAGTTAGTGGTTTTATGAAAAGCCGACGAGGATACCTGAGATCTTGTGGATAGTATGAGACGTAACCTTTCAAAGATCTATACGAAGATAGTTGCGACCTTAGGACCGATGAGTTAGTACTCGGCCCTGTATCGGTGTGATATTGTGTGACTACTTGTTTGTTTCATGCTTGAGTGTTTTGTTAGTGATGTGTATTTAATTGGTAACCTTTGATGTGCGGGATACTTAGATATAGAAACGACAAGACTTATGATGTAGTAATTAAGTACACTAGGTTGTACCTTTATTTGTTCCTTGAAGACCGACCTTACGATTGACGTATATTAAGTTTCGGGGCGAAACTTGTTTTAAGGGGGGATTGATGTAATACCCAGAAATTTTATTTCCGGCTATCTTAGTGATAGCATGAATTATAGTCTATATTTTGGCGTTTGTTTGGACGTTTTATCTTTCATAATCTGCATGTTTGTATATACATTATGTGATTTTACTACCATTTCATCTACCTTTGCGAGAATCGAGGTCTACACCTAGTTTCGTTGTAATTGCAGGTAATATGGTACGTTTTGCATCAAAAAGGAGTCATGAGTCATTTGGAGCTACATCCAGGAAGCACAGCCATGAATTAAAGATTTACTTTGGACCAGTTTTGAGAGATTTCACATCCAGTTGAGATTCACCTCGGTTGACTACAGATTCACCTCGACCGAGGTGATCCAGAGACGCCGACTCGACCGAGGTGAACACCTAGGACGCGGCGAGAATATTTTATTCTTGGCTGAGATCTTTTAAAATTGGAAAGTGATCTTATATTTTTGGGCTTGGCTCCTGGAAGGAAGGAGATATGCAGAATCATATATTTTACCTTTATTTATGGGAAAAGATCTTTCTAAGATTTATTATCTTTGGAGGGTTATTTTCCTATATAAAGGGTTGGATTTCCACAAATCCAACATCACGCTATACCGTCGATCAGGGTTTACACACGCAGCAGCCGCAGCCTACTCCAATTTGGGAGTCTTCGAAGAACCTTTTTGAAGGTTGAAGGAAGATAGAAGTCCATAGCTTTTATAGCTTTTTGAAGGGTTTTGTAAGATTGTCTTCAATTCCCTCAATTGTTGTCTTGTCTTTTTGGATTGTTATCCAAGGAACGCTTTGTTGTGATATTTGATTCAGTTATTGAAGTCTTTTCATTAAATTCTTCTTTGTTCAAATATTCACCTTCTTCCCTTACAAATAATACTTTCATAATGATGATGAGTGGCTAATTCCCTTGTTTGATTCTAGGGTGATTGGCTGAAGGTTGTGGGAAAAACAATGATAGAATAATCTTAGATTCCAGTAGGATCCTGAAAGTTCGAGTCTTTAACCTTAACCCTAAGCATCTCGTTCAGTCGATGAACATTTCGGCCGAGGTGGAAACTGGCTGACCGAGGTGACTTACCTGATCCATAACTGAGAGTTAAGTGTTAGAGTTTGCCAAATCCTATTCTTATTGCACCTTTCCTGGTTCAATGCAAGCTTAGGATGAGACTTACCCGGTAATTCCTTAGTTTGCAAACCAACGATCATAAGTGTAGGTAATAAAGGTTTATCCTTTATTGGGGTTTGAGTGTGCTTCCATCCCATCTTTGTGAGTTAGCCTGAGACTTACCCGGTAAAGGTTGATTCTATTCCCTTAGATGGTGTGTTAGTTTGAGGTTATAGTTCTTTATCTTAATTCCTTGAGACTTACCCGGTAATAGGAGTTACGGTTTGGGATTAGTGTGTAGTGAGACTTACCCGGTGATCTACTCCACTTTAGAAACACCTTCCCCACGCAAAAATCTCAGCTTTGTCCGCTTATCTACAGATCTTGAGTTGGAACCACAACTAGATGCTTTAACCCCTAGAATTGCATGTTTGCTTTATTTGACATCTTATTCATCTTTGATTGTGTTAAATCGCTCTTGTGGTTAGTATTAACATTAGCACACCGTATTGACTCTGTTTCACCGAGTCCCTGTGATCGACCCCTGGAATTTTCTTGCTTTTACTACGATTGACCCGTACACTGCGGGTTCGCATCCTTGTTTTAAGCTTAAGTCTAGGGTTATAAATTTAAAGCTTGCACACACCGTTTGGAGCGAACAAGTTTTTGGCGCCGTTGCCGGGGACTTGGTCTAGACCGAGCCGGTTACGGTTTGCTTTCGGGGCACTTGCCCCTGTTGCTACTAACTACTCTTTCTATGAGTTTTGTAGTTTTCAGGATTTCCGATGACTACATTTGATCCAGCCTGGATAGCAAGACAAAGTGCTAGGGCGGACCATTATGAATACTTGGAGGAGAAGTACTCCTTCTATTGGTTCAACAATGAATGGGAAAGAGAAGAGGCCATTCAGCATGAACATGCGATATGGGATGAGAAGAATGTCCCTAAAAAAATTTATGAGCAACCTTTTGAAGACTCTCTCGAATCAAGATTAGAGAAGTTGATGAAGAAGGTGGAGGAGCTCAAGGAAAGCACCCTATCCTATGCTAAGCCGAAAGAGGAGCATAAGGAAGTGTTGCACGTTCCAAGCATTCCTTTGGTCGAACCCAAAATTTCTCCTGAAACTTCTGAGGAAGAGGAGGATATGGAAGGTCTCGATCTGACTGTTGAGACCTCGGTCGAAGTGGAAGAGATCTCGGCCGAGATGGAAGAATCTGCAAAACTGAAAGCAGAAGATGCAGAGAACCTTGGCCAAATTACTGAGATTGTGGTCAAAGTTGAAGAAAGACCAGCAGAACTGAGAGAGATTTCGTTGGTGGATTATCAACCCAACACGAAACTTGTCTCAAGCTTTGGAGAACTTTGCAAGGTACACTCTCCTACTTCATTTGAATTCCCTATTAAAATCTCTGAATTTTTCAGGAAAGCACCGGAGAGTTGGAGGTCTCTTCCGAAAGAACCTCCAAAGATCAAGATGAAGTCTTCCTTGAAATTGTTGGAAGAAGAAGCTCCTCGGATCATGAGGAGTGGAGTTGGCAAGCACTACACCGCTAAGGCGATGAAGAGTCTCTTGTTCAAGTATGGGGTCCCTCGCATGCTCAGGACCCTGTACCATCCCCAAGCTATAGATGAGGAAGCTGCTATAATTCTCGAGAAACTGTTTTCTCGATCAAGGAAAGGATGAGACACGAGGAATGTCCCATTGAAGTGCAGGAAAGCTAGAAGGATTCCGGTGAGAGCAAACCGTACAAGCTTGTACGTGGAAGATCTTACCATTTGCCGGTGAAGTTAGGAACCGGAACCTTCTTGGAAGATTTTTACGGATGTGATGAGCACTCCACGACATTCGAAGTGCATTGAGTAATCCCATGCCGTATGGTCCAGCTAGCGACCTTAAACCAAGCGCTTCTTGGGAGGCAACCCAAGGTATTGCTTTCTTCTCCCTTTTCTAGTTTAGTTTAGATAGTTGCTTTGTTTTTGTTTTCCTCTAGACAACAACCAGGTATTCCAAAAGGAAGGATCACAGTTCAGGAGCTACACTGGAAGAACAAAATTTCGAGAAGTTGAGGAAACGAGCTTTACTGAGATACATCTCGTGTACTTTTAGAACACCTCGACCGAGATGTGCTTCGCCAACCGAGATGATCTTATCTGGGAGCTGTTTCTTACTTCTTCATGCAGTTTAGCTATGTTCGGTGAGTATCCTATCCTTAGACTTATTTTGACCCACTGGGACAGTGTGTCCCAAGTATGGGGTATGCGGATATGTTATTTGACTATGGATGATTGTATGCTACTTTGATGGATATTTATGATCTTATTATGCTTCATTTTCGCTTCTATATGTTTATCTGAGATTACATACATGCATACAGGTTATTTGATAGAGAAAAACGTCGAAACTGAAAAAAAAAACTGGTTTAAAAAAAAAAAAAAAAAAAAAAAATTTTTGACCTCGACCGAGTCAGTCTTGGCCAAACGAGGCGTTTCACCTCGGTTGAACCAAGAACACCTCGACCGAGGTGTGTTAACTGAGAGTTTTCGAAAACGATTTTTGTGCTTCTTATCTGGATATAATCTCAGTGAAGATCTTGCTTACTGACTGGTTTTGAAATCTTTATGTGTTTGAAAGGTTTTATAATATGTTTAAGTTGCTAAATGCTTTGTTTGAAATTATTGGCATGTTTAATACTTTGTTTTTATCCAAATTATGTTGAATTTGAAGGTTGACACCGCAGGTTAAGTTCTCTCACTTTCTTCTTGGAAAGACCAAGGCAATTCATTCTCTTCTTCTTCTTCTTGATCATGCTTAGCCCCTCATATACATTTTGCCTCCCTTTACCTATCCGGGAAATAGGAAGCAAGCAAGTGGTGAAAGCAAGTTAAAGTTGAGAAGTGAGCTGGAAGTGAAAGTCTTAGAAAGCAGTTATAGGTTTGGGGAAGTCAATCATGAAGATGAGTAACTCGGCACCATTCACATAGCCGGGTGTTTGTGTCTTGCCAAAGTCGGATTGAGCGATATTCCTAACGGGTCATGGTATGTGCATCAAGGGTTTGATGCATCTCAAGAAATTGATGATTGCAGATTTCCTAGGCTTCGGTTATTGTGCACCTCTGTCCATGCATCCCAAAAAGTAAAGTAAAAGAAAAAGTGCGAAGTAAGCAAAGCTTATTGGTGGAAGATGTTGCAAGTCAAAGTGAAAGTGAAGTTCATCCTTTTCCCGGATTCTAGCACCACATTACCTTACATACATCCCTACCCTACACGTTTCTTAACCTTTTCTTTTGGGAAGCCCTTGAGACCTTGAGCTTGTTGATAGACTTAGCGGTCTAAATCGGATTATACATGATTAATTTTGATGATTATGATTTATTATGCATTCTATGATTTTGTGCAAAAATGAACAACTTTCCTATATTTATAAAATGTTTTAAGCATATTGAGTTTTTAAATTCCAGGAAGTATTCTCTTAGAGTGATCTATGATAGTTGCACACCATAAGATGTTTTTGAAAAGCTTTTTCATTGATTTTATTGACTTATAATCCATTCTATCTTGTCTTCTATATAAGGAACTTGCTTGGGGACAAGCAAGGGCTAAGTATGGGGTATTTTGATAGCATGAATTATAGTCTATATTTTGGGGTTTGTTTGGACGTTTTATCTTTCATAATCTGCATGTTTGTATATACATTATGTGATTTTACTACCATTTCATCTACCTTTGCGAGAATCGAGGTCTACACCTAGTTTCGTTGTAATTGCAGGTAATATGGTACGTTTTGCATCAAAAAGGAGTCATGAGTCATTTGGAGCTACATCCAGGAAGCACAGCCATGAATTAAAGATTTACTTTGGACCAGTTTTGAGAGATTTCACATCCAGTTGAGATTCACCTCGGTTGACTACAGATTCACCTCGACCGAGGTGATCCAGAGACGCCGACTCGACCGAGGCGAACACCTAGGACGCGGCGAGAATATTTTATTCTTGGCTGAGATCTTTTAAAATTGGAAAGTGATCTTATATTTTTGGGCTTGGCTCCTGGAAGGAAGGAGATATGCAGAATCATATATTTTACCTTTATTTATGGGAAAAGATCTTTCTAAGATTTATTATCTTTGGAGGGTTATTTTCCTATATAAAGGGTTGGATTTCCACAAATCCAACATCACGCTATACCGTCGATCAGGGTTTACACACGCAGCAGCCGCAGCCTACTCCAATTTGGGAGTCTTCGAAGAACCTTTTTGAAGGTTGAAGGAAGATAGAAGTCCATAGCTTTTATAGCTTTTTGAAGGGTTTTGTAAGATTGTCTTCAATTCCCTCAATTGTTGTCTTGTCTTTTTGGATTGTTATCCAAGGAACGCTTTGTTGTGATATTTGATTCAGTTATTGAAGTCTTTTCATTAAATTCTTCTTTGTTCAAATATTCACCTTCTTCCCTTACAAATAATACTTTCATAATGATAATGAGTGGCTAATTCCCTTGTGTGATTCTAGGGTGATTGGCTGAAGGTTGTGGGAAAAACAATGATAGAATAATCTTAGATTCCAGTAGGATCCTGAAAGTTCGAGTCTTTAACCTTAACCCTAAGCATCTCGTTCAGTCGATGAACATTTCGGCCGAGGTGGAAACTGGCTGACCGAGGTGACTTACCTGATCCATAACTGAGAGTTAAGTGTTAGAGTTTGCCAAATCCTATTCTTATTGCACCTTTCCTGGTTCAATGCAAGCTTAGGATGAGACTTACCCGGTAATTCCTTAGTTTGCAAACCAACGATCATAAGTGTAGGTAATAAATGTTTATCCTTTATTGGGGTTTGAGTGTGCTTCCATCCCATCTTTGTGAGTTAGCCTGAGACTTACCCGGTAAAGGTTGATTCTATTCCCTTAGATGGTGTGTTAGTTTGAGGTTATAGTTCTTTATCTTAATTCCTTGAGACTTACCCGGTAATAGGAGTTACGGTTTGGGATTAGTGTGTAGTGAGACTTACCCGGTGATCTACTCCACTTTAGAAACACCTTCCCCACGCAAAAATCTCAGCTTTGTCCGCTTATCTACAGATCTTGAGTTGGAACCACAACTAGATGCTTTAACCCCTAGAATTGCATGTTTGCTTTATTTGACATCTTATTCATCTTTGATTGTGTTAAATCGCTCTTGTGGTTAGTATTAACATTAGCACACCGTATTGACTCTGTTTCACCGAGTCCCTGTGATCGACCCCTGGAATTTTCTTGCTTTTACTACGATTGACCCGTACACTGCGGGTTCGCATCCTTGTTTTAAGCTTAAGTCTAGGGTTATAAATTTAAAGCTTGCACACACCGTTTGGAGCGAACACTTAGGAACAAATCAGAACATGATCGATTGTGACCCTTTCCGGCCCTTTATTTCTTTTGTAGCAACTCCGACTATATGTCGTTATCTTTTAAGTTTCGGAACGAAACTGATTTTAAGGGGGTACTGATGTAATACCCGGAAATTTAATTTCCGGTAAATCCCGAGTCATCATAAACCTTGTCATATTATGTGAAGAGTTAAGCACATAAAATGCTTTTATCAACTTCTATAATTTTATGTGAGGCTTCAATCTTCTTACATAATCCTTAGTTTTATAAATTAACACATTTTATCATTTTATGTGAGGACCTTACTATATCCTATGTGACACCGGATTCTTATCCTTTAATCATTTTTATCATTTTATGTGAGGACCTTACTCACATAAAATACACAAGTCAATCTACCTTCTTTATTCTTTAAAATGGACCCATCCGAGCCCATCTGCAGCATGCCTTCCGGGCCTTTACAAAGTTGAGTATTTTAGGCCTTTGTAACCCTACTATCTGGGCCGTCATGGAAAGCCAGCTGGGACGTGAGCTCTCCCTTCTCTCCTGAGCCCATCTGCCAACCTCCTTGGTGAAACCCTAGTTTTTTTATGCCCAACTGGGAAGCAGCCCAACCGTTCCTTCTTGTTCCTCACGTACAACAACCGTTTGCAATGGAGAGGATCTCGGATCACGTTCTGCACGCTTGGGCTCGCAACAGCAAGGCAGCCGACGCTCCTCTCCTCTTCTACACACCCCAGCCGGCGCTCCTCTCCTCTTCTGCACACCCCAGCCGGCGCTCCTCTCCCCTTCTACACACAACTATGGATGGCGCTAGCAAGTCACTTCAGCCCTGTACTCTTCCATGGACACCGCCATCAATGCAAAAAGCCCTTCTGTACACACCAATGTCAGGATCTCGTGCTTTGCCTCAGGCCATCGGCGTCGATCTCTTCAGCAAACACCAGGCCCTTCTCTCCAGTCCAAGTCCATCCCGACCTCCTCTCTAGTCAGTTGCGAGTCTCTCACACGCAGATCTTTCAGCAACAACTGCTCTATCATGTGAGCAGCAGTGGCGGTTGTGAGCATGTCTTTGGCCTCCTTCTCATCGAATAGGTGAATCGGAGCCTTCATCAGCAACGACATCTTCCTCTTCATCGAATAGGTGAGCCGGAATTTTCCTCCTCGAGCCAGCAAGCAAGTACAGACGCTCTTGGTTCTATCTGGACATCGATATACTCAGCCTCGCGAACAACAACAGCAACCCGGTGCTGCTCCCTTCACCCCTTCGAGTCGTGGAATCGAGTAAGGCTTGTACCTCTCTCTCCCTTGCATTTCTGTGCACGTATCCCATGCCTAACGAGTGCTTGTCATGCCTTCTAAACCTACACAGATCATTCGTAGATGAGCAGTAAGGAGGCACACGTTTTCTGAGTTTTTATGAAGTGATGAGCAGTCATCTTCGAGTCCAATTTTGGGTAAGCTAGGCTCTTCGTTTTTAGCTGATTTTCAGATATTTTTTAGTCGATACTGTATTGTATAACATACTAAAATTTGAGAGGAATTCGAGCTACGGTTTGAGAGTTATGGTGTTCTAAAGTTGACGCCTCATGCAGTTTTTATAAATGTGCTGAGTGTTGGGGAAAACAGTAGGTGATGCTGTTTTGTCAGATGATTTTGAATAAGCTCTTGATCTCCGTTGGGATTGAATTTTGGATATGATATAGTTGACATATTGTTGTAGAACATATTAAAATTTGGGAGGAATCCAGTGAGAGGTTTGGGATTTATGATTTTTCAAAGATTGAGTCGTAAGCACTTTTTCTGTTGTGCTGAAATTTCTAAGTGTTGAGGAAAGGTGCTTGTGATGCAGTTTTGTGAGATAGTTTTGAATAGGCTTTTGATCTCCTTTGCGGCTGAATTTTGGATATATTATAGATAAAATGTTATAGTAGAACATATCAAAATTTGGGATAAATCCAGCGAGTAGTTTAAGAGTTATGATTTTTCAAAGTTAAGACAGTGTGATGTTTGTTAAGTGTTGTAACCAACTTTGGAAATTTTTGTAGAAGTGATGGTTGAACAGTTTTAAAAAATTCTTGTTCCTAGGAGTAGATGAGATATCAAAGATGATCTGGAGAACTATTTCGGAATTTTTATAAGATTATTCGAATTTTATATTTGAAGCCGAAGTTGGACCTTAATGATCTTTCCGAAAATAGGGAAATGGGTAAATTTCCAGTTTGTAACCAAACTCATCTATAGGAGTTAGAATATGACTCTTCAGTCTCAAATAAGAGTTTAGGCATGAGTTTGTAACCAAACTCATCTATAGGCAAGTGCTGACACACTTGCCTCCTTTGACAGGCAACCGAGTTATACAGTTGCAGATTGAGTTGTGATTAAGAGAGTCGAGATCTGATTCAGGTAAGTCCATGGACTTACTTAGTTGGCTTCTTGTATAAGTGTAATGTGTATGAGTGGTGTTTGTTAGTTATATTAAATAACGAAACCGGATTAGACCGACTTTATTATTTACGTAATTGACCCAAGTGTATGATAACGGGTTGTGACATCATCTGCCTAGCTCTTGCGAGAGTCTAGGAGGTTCCCTGCGACCAGCCCATTCAGGTAGACGGTCAGATGCATTAGTACCATTCCGCGTTGGTAAACGGGGACAAAGGGCGAGGTTTGGGAATCCCTCTTGTCACAAAATAAGTATCATTAGTAATGATGTATCACCTAATTAAAGATAATAAAAGGATTGATTGTTGCATGTTGATTGTGTATGTTGTGTGTTTGTGCTTTTACCTTAATACTTATGCATAGAATGTTAGCTAACGGTTTTATACCGCTTGTAGATGCCTTGCAGGTTAAGACAGTTGTAGTGAGATCCGGAGGAAATGGTCAGCCGGGTCCACGTACTCATTTAGTTGGGGATGGGGATGTCTTTTGTTCTTCATTTGCGTCGTTTTAGTATCTTTTCTTGTAAGGCTGATACATTTCTCCATGTATATATTATTTACAGTTTTCAAATGTTTTAAATACTTTTGTGCCTTGTTGTAAGATCCAAGTAAAATTGTTGCCAAACTATGGTCAGGATCCATTGTGAGGTCCTAACCAGTAGCTCCCCGAGTTCTCGGAATTTGGGGTGTTACAGCATCTGTACGCACCCTGTGATTGCGCCGCGGTTTCTGAACATTTCCGCTTTTGATTGTCTGTATGTTGCTGATGATTTGAGGCGGATGGTCTCGATGGTTGGGCTGGAGCAGTTCATGGAGATTAGATCTCCAGCCTACCTCGAGCCCACATTGGAGTTCGTGAGCTCTGTGACTTACTTGCCCGAGGAGAGGGCCATCAAGTACCGGTTGCTGAACCGGAACTATTTAGTTCCCATGGATCAGTGGAGGGACATTTTCGGCTTCCTGACCCCACAATTTCCGACTTTCCTTCTCGAGTCGTGGCTCGACAGTTCTGGGGACAGATAGCTCATTTGGTTGAGCAAGCTGATAGGTGGAGACTTGGAGACTCCAAGGAGAGGATTATCTTCCACCTCGCTTTCATACTCGCCCACAGGATTTTCAGCGAGACACTTCTGGCGCGTACTGAGACGCCCCAGAAGATTAGACAGGGGGAGCTTCTGCGTCTGTTTTGCATGGTGACTGGAGGAGTTCCTGACTTCGGAGTTTTGCTGGCTGAAGATCTTCATAGGATCAAGGCCAAGGGGAAGGGAGACATCTGCTGTGGCGGCCTTGTGACTCACATAGCTACAGTGATGGATCTAGATCTGAGCGCTTGTACATTAATGGCGGCTGCCAAGCCGCTAGGTCTGCAGGATATGATCACCAAGAGGATTCTAGTTCCTCGTGGACTCACTACGCCATATGTGGCGATGCCTTGAGAGCAGACTACCCCTCAGGGTATCAGGTGGTGTTCGCCACTTAGCGTGCGTGCAATAAAGCTTTAAATTTATAAAACTAGAATAAAAGCAAGCGAACCCGCAGTGTACGGATCGTCGTAGATTAGCAAGTATTCCAGAGTATCGAACACAGGGATTTGGGGGGAACAAATTCAATTGTAAAGTTGTCAAGCAAGTAATGTAATAAGCTTTGCAAATCTTGGGAAAACAACAACCCTAAAGATCCAGGTATCTAATTGTGGTAATCGATTCAAGATATACTAAAAAACTAAGGACAGAGTTAAGAGTTGCAAAGGTATGCTAAGGTAAAGCAATGTACGGTGAAGTTCCAAGGCTTTATATGACTTATCTAGAAATACTCTCTATAAAGGTTGTTGAGGCTTCAGTATAGAAAGGATCTAAAGACAAGAACTAATCTCAAATACCCAAACTTGTGACCCAAGGATCAAGACTAACTAAACCGATTAAGGTTGTGACACTCAAAATCGAAGTAGAGGTTGTTGAGGCTTCACTACTACCTAGAAAAGGCAAGCCAAGACTAAGTTAAAGCAAATCTTTAACTTTGGATTAAAGTAAAAGCAAAGTTCGTAAACTAAGGTAAATTACGGCCAGATCTTGAGATTCCACGGCCGTGGAACTCAAGAACACACCGTGATTTTGGTTCGTCGGCGAATCTCTCTAACTCTCACGGTCCTATCTGTTTACGATCGATCTATCATCATCTAAGCCACAACTATCAACCCTTCACCTTAGAATTGCTAAAGGGTTTTAGCCAACAACAGTCATTATGATATCAAATTCAAGATTAAGAAGAATGAAAGATGAAAATCTACGAAAACCTTCAATAAAATTCAAATTAATCTCAAATCCACAAAAATGGTATAATGTATATCAGATTTGGAATAACACAAACCAATCACAATCCTTGATAAGAACGAAGAGCGGGATGTCAATCCGTCTTCTAATCAAACCTAGGAACAAAAGCGCAACTTCCAAATCTTCAAGCTTCCGTAAATCTCCGTTGCAAAATTGTAATCCTCCGCACGTCCAATGAAACCCTAGGCACGTGCAAGCAAGCGTAAGCGAAGCTGTCCCTAAGCGAGAGTGCCGAATTCTCCCTCCTTCAGCCCTTTTATAAGGAAGGATAAAAGTAACCGTCCGGCCCATTGTGTAAAAGATCGTGGCTTTAATTAGTACGTCAAAAGATTGCCTAAATCACGGTCTGAAGGAGTTCCACGACCGTGGTTTAGAGCGTGGAATTGGATTACGGTTCTTCATGATTTCCACGACCGTACTTTTGACCGTGTAACTCTCTGGAATGCTCCACGCTCATGATTCAAAGTTCCATGGCCGTGGTTTAGAGCGTGGACTCCATTAAGGCCGTATTTTAGAGCGTGGAAGCATAGATTGCTCGTAGTATCCTTTGTTTCGTGCCATTCCTCATCCTAACATCTTCCTTGGCTTCTTTGTGGTGTCTTCAATCCTTGGATGTGCTCAATTCATCTCCATCCTCTCTTAATTTGTTTGGTTTTAGCTCTTATTCGCCTACAATCAACACAAAGCTTATGTAGACCTCTATGTCGACAATATAGACAAACTAGCTAACAATTGCTTCAATGCCTTATCAATGAACACTATAATGGATGAAAAACATTTAGAAAACGTGCATAAAATATCACAATATTTCATGCTAACAAAATACCCCATACTTGCCACTTGCTTGTCCCCAAGCAAGGTCTTTCAAAAGCTTTAGAACTCAAGTTAGGATGAAATATGTATGCAATCTCAAAAACAAAACGTCTTTTAGGTGAATGTGCTTCTAATCCATAGATCATTCTCATACCTTGCTTCATTCATTCTTGAAAACGTTCATATACGTAACCAAAGAATGTAGAGGAAAGAAACATCATGAATTAATTAAACTTCATTGTAAACATCATAACCTTCAAGCATTATCAAAATCAAGCATAAGAAACTTCAATTTAGATCACCAAGTCAAATAACATTCTTTTGATCTTAAGGACTTCCAAGAAAGGTCTAGAATGCGGAAAGGGAGGAAAAACTTCAAGGAATGTGGTGCATGAATCCAGGAAAGTGAACAACTAATTCTTTTTCTTTTTCTTTTGCGGTTTCGCAACACTTCAACTTAGAGCTTTGCTCTCTTCTTTTCAATTCATTTTTCGACTTTACTTTTGGAGTTATGGATAGAGGTGCACAAAAACCGAAGCCTAGGAGATTGGCGTTTCTCAATTTCGAGATGCCTCAAAACCTTGATGCACATACCATAATCCGATAGGAATATCGCTCAATTCGACTTTGGCAAGACACAAACACCCGGCTATGTGAATGGTGCCGAGTTACTCATCGTCATGATTGACTTCCCCAAACCTAAAACTTTTTCTATTCTTTGAATGCAAAAATTTGCTTTCATGGCCCTCCCACATCAAACATGCCAAAGACTCAACTCATCCAAATTCCCGGATAGGTAAGGGAAGCAATAATTTTTCATTGAGGGGCTAAGTGAACAAAGAAAGAAGAAAGAAAGGTCGAATTGCCTTAATCATTTCATAAAGAAGTATAGGAACTTATCATGTGATTTTAACTTCAATTTCTCAATATGATTTAGGTAAGACTCTTCACATTATGAAACTTGCAATAAAGGATAATCAACACATTCAACTCCTTTTCAATTCATTATTCGTTTAGGTATACAATTGTCATCAAAAACTCAATTCACAAGTAGTGATTATCATGGAAATCATCTCAATTCTTAGAAGCACAAAAATTTCAAAATTTTTCAATTTTTATGGGTTTTTCAAAGCTTTTTCATGCAATGCGAATATGAAACGTGTGACAATGGAATGCAACATGCAAAGTGTTCTCAATCAAAGCAAGCAAAAGTGAGTAGAGTTATTACAATTGAATAGTCACACCCCACCCCATACTTGAGACAAACATTGTCCCTAATGTTCAAAAAGAAATAAAGAAAAGAAAGAAAGAAAATAAACTCACAAGACGGTGGTGGAGTGGCTAAAGTGGTAGATCGTCATCGTCCTCACTGGGGTGCCGGTGGTGGTCGAAACGGGAAGAAGCCGGGGTCATAGTTCCGCCCAAACTACTGGCGGTAAATGTCTCTCATCATCCGGTCATGTGCATCGGCTCGTACATCCCTAGTATCCGCGCGGATCTCCAAGGCTCCGACTCTACTGGAAAGGTCGGTGGCCCACTCCGGCAGCTGCTCGTACCATCCCGGCGCCTAGCTATACCAAGCTGGTGCATCTGACAATGCTGGTGCAGGTGGTGGCTGTGCATGCCATGTCGGTGGAGCTCCCATCCACTCCGGCTGTGTGCGATACCAATTTGGAGGAGTCACCATCCATGTCGGCCTCTCACTCACGCTGGCACGACGAGAGGAAGAGGCGGAAGCTCTAACTGGACGGGAAGAGTGTCTAGGGAGGTCGGGAAATGTATCTGGCTGATCCGGAAAGGTACCAAAATCGTGCTCCTCTCCTCCTCCCTCAAACTCACCATTTCCTCTCATCTCCTCCTCATCTGCAGCAGATGCCTCTGGTGGAACGTAGGGAGGGGCTACTAATCTGTTCGCATGCATGGCAGCGAACGTCTCCTTCCACTTATGGCGTCTAGCCATAATGGAATACTCGGGAAGCCATGCTACTCCTCTACCTCCTCTACCCTCCCAAGGCATGACAGCGGTAGGTGGACCTCTATGTCTAGGAAAGATAATACCTCTAGTCATGAGGCTCTGAAGTCCCAGAGGTCTAGCCGCTATCCTAGTGCACGCGGAGAAGTCAATACCTAGCTGTCTAGCAAGGTGGGTGACCATCCCACCGTATCCAATATTGCCGGCCCTCTTGTTCTTTAGCTTACTCATAGTAGAAGCTAAGAGGGTGGCACAGTCAGCCGGCCTACCATGCAACATACAATAAAGCAAAAACAACTCATCAGTCTTGATTTTCTAAGGGGTCTCCGTCCTAGGGAAGAGACACTCAGAAAGCACTCGGTGGGCGATCTTCAAGGCTAAGTGATAGATCAACTTAGCCTTGGTATCAGCAGGTTGCCAGCGGTCCTCGCTGTCGTACACCATAGCAATATCCTCCCAAAAATCTTTGGCGTACACGCCACTAGGAAATCGACCATTGAAGGTCTCATGGAATCCAAAGAAGGCTCCAAACTCTCGAATCGAGAACTCATAGTTCCTCTCCATCAGCCGGAAAGAAACCATCCTATCTACATGGCTATGCTCAAATGAAATCACAAACTCTCTAGTGATCTCCTCATACGCATCTTCCCGAATAGCGGAGAAGATGATCAAACCGGCTCTATCAAGCAACCAAGTAAGGTCACCTACCACATTCAGTGGCTCTAACTCCTCAAGCAGCAAATAACGAGGTCCTATGACCGGTCTCTTCTCGATCCTCTCTAAGGCATCGAGGTAATCCTCATGGATCGTAAGAATTCTAGGGGGTGGGGGTGATGGTGGTGATGGTGGCTCACTAGGAGGTGCCTGAGAAGAGGAGGGACCATCACCCTTCCTTTTCTTGTTCCTATTGGACATTCTCCTAACAAAATCCATTCTGTTCAAAATCACGGTCTGTTCTTCAAAAACCACGGCCGTGGAATGCCCAAAGACCGTGATTCGGTTCGTAAATCCTCAAAAATCACTCAATTAACAACACAATCACCAGATCGCAGCCCTAGACTAATTTCAATCCTGTTCCAATCAGTTCTCCTAATATATCTTGCAAAAACTGAATCGAATCGACAAAGTGAGAGAAGAGAAGAAAAACCTAGGTTTTTGGATTTTAAAATCCAAATTCCGTCTTCTCCGGCGATTGTTCACTCGAATCGTTGCTTGCATCCTGTAGATGATCGAATTTGCTCCAGTTTGGGTTAAAGAATCGTTCGAAACGATTAACGAACAAAGATTTGAGAGAGGGGGATCGATTCGGCGTTTTTGGGCGTGGAAAATGGAGTTTTGGTGTGTTTTGTCAAGAAACGTGGTTTTTATAGTGGCTGTAAATTTTTTCGAAAATTACGGTCACTCGGGGGTTTCCACGGCCGTGGAAATGTACGGAACCGTGGTTTTGGTGATTTTTCTCAGGTTTTTGCAAATTACGGTCACTGTAGCTGTCACGGCCGTGGTTTTGGCCGTGGAACTCTCTGTAATATGCCAAAGTCCAAGTTTCGTAAATTTTGTTCAAAACTTTCCTTCTCTTTTCCTCTTCCACTGATCCTACATCCAAAAACACGAACATACCGGAAGGTATCGAAGGCAAAACAAAGCAAAAACGTCTAAACTATTCTAATCTACGAATCAAAAACAAAAATGTAAGTGCAATACCTTGGGTTGCCTCCCAAGAAGCGCTTGTTTAAGGTCCGTAGCTAGACCAAATTCGCACTTATTCGAGTGCGGTAGGCGCGAACTCTTCAGCTTGGAGTTCCGGCGAATACTTCTTGAGTTGTTGACCGTTCACCTTAAAGCTTCCGCCCTTTTCACCCCATACTTCAACTGCACCATGGGGAAAAACACGTTTAATTAAATAAGGTCCGGTCCAACGGGATTTAAGCTTACCTGGGAAGAGACGAAGTCTTGAATTGAAGAGGAGAACTTGATCTTCTTCTTTGAGGTCCTTTGGAATGATATGCTTATCATGCCAACGCTTCGCTCTTTCTTTGTATATCTTGGCGTTTTCATAGGCGTTCAAGCGGAGTTCTTCAAGCTTGTTAAGGTCTAAGAGACGCTTCTCTCCCGCTTCCTTCATGCTGAAATTCAACCAGTTTATTGCCCAATACGCCTTATGTTCCAACTCTACCGGTAAGTGACAAGACTTCCCATACACAAGGTTGTATGGTGTTGTTCCGATGGGAGTCTTATATGCAGTCCGGTACGCCCATAATGCTTCATCTAGCTTCAAAGACCAATCGTTCATTGTCTTTGAAACCGTCTTCTCTAGGATCCCTTTAATCTCCCGGTTCGAGATCTCCACTTGTCCACTAGTTTGTGGATGATAAGGGGTGGCGATCTTGTGAGTCACCCCATACTTAGCTAATAGAGCTTTGAATCGTCGGGCAATGAAGTGAGAACCTCCATCACTAATGATAGTCCTTGGTGTCTCAAATCGTGGGAAAATGGTCTTGTTAAAGAACTTAACCACAACCATGGCATCATTAGTAGGAGAGGCAATTGCTTCAACCCATCTCGAAACATAATCTACGGCTAGAAGTATGTATTGGTTTCCACAAGATGATGGGAATGGTCCCATAAAGTCTACTCCCCAAATGTCAAAGATCTCTACCTCTTGAATGTTGTTAAGAGGCATCTCGTTTGTCCTAGAAATGTTCCCTGTTCTTTGACAAGCATCGCAGCAGGAAACAAAGGTTTGCACATCCTTAAATAAAGTAGGCCAAAAGAATCCGGATTGCAATACCTTAGCGCTAGTCTTGTTCGAGCTAGCGTGTCCTCCACAAGGTAGTGAATGACAATGACGAATGACACTTTGCATCTCGTCTTCCGGCACACATCGTCAAATGATGCCGTCAGGACCTCTCTTGAAGAGTAGAGGTTCATTCCAAAAGTATTCTCGGACATCCTTAAAGAACTTCTTTCTTTGTGCATAGGATAATCCGGGAGGTAATTCCTGGCAAACCAAATAATTAACAAAATCAGCAAACCATGGTTCATTACCTCTACTAATCTTGTCGATGCACTCCTCTATGATGTATAGTTGCTCGTCCGGAAAGGAGTCATCTATGGGTAGATGGTCGTCTTCTAGATGTGGTAGACGACTCAAATGATCCGCAACAGAATTTTCCGAGCCCTTCTTGTCGCGGATCTTTAGATCAAATTCTTGTAGGAGAAGAATCCATCTAATTAGCCTTGGCTTCGCATCTTTCTTTGCAAGTAGATATCGGATCGCAGCATGATCCGTGTATACTATCACCTTTGCACCTACAAGATAAGAGCGAACTTTGTCAAATGCATATACAATTGCTAAAAATTCTTTTTCGGTAGTGGCGTAGTTGAGTTGCGCTTCGTCTAGCATCTTGCTAGCATAGTAGATGGCATGGGTTCGTCCTTCCTTCTTTTTCCCAAGTACAACTCCTATGGCTACGTCACTTGCATCACACATAACCTTGAATGGAAGACTCCAATCCGGAGGTTGAATGATCGGGGCTGAGATTAGAGCTTCCCGAATTTTATTGAACGCTTCTAGGCATTCCTGTGAAAAATCAAAAACTGCATCCTTCATCAATAGATTAGTAAGTGGCTTTGATATCTTAGAGAAGTCCTTTAAAAAGCGTCTACAAAATCCAGCATGTCCTAGAAAGCTTCTTATCCCCTTCACCGAAGATGGAGGAGGGAGCTTTTCTATTGTCTCTATCTTAGCTTTATCTACTTCAATCCCTCTACTAGAGATCAAATGTCCTAATACAATGCCTTCTTTCACCATAAATTGACACTTCTCCCAATTAAGAACTAGGTTAGTGTCTTCACACCTTTGTAACACAAGAGCAAGGTTAGAAAGACGATTGTCAAAAGAGGAACCATAAACGGAGAAGTCATCCATAAAAACCTCCATGATTTCCTCTATATATTCCGAGAAGATGGCCATCATGCACCTTTGAAAGGTGGCTGGGGCGTTGCAAAGCCCGAACGGCATCCTCCTATAGGCAAACGTACCCCACGGGCACGTGAATGTGGTCTTCTCTTGATCGTCCGGGTGTATCGGGATCTGAAAGAAACCACTATAACCGTCAAGATAACAGAAATGTGAGTGTTGTACTAACCTCTCAAGCATTAGTTTGATGAAGGGTAGTGGGAAGTGATCTTCCTCGTTGCGTTGTTTAGCTTGCGGTAATCTATGCACATCCTCCATCCCGTCACGGTTCGTGTAGGAATGAGCTCATTATTTTTGTTGGTGATAACCGTCATTCCTCCTTTCTTTGGAACTACCTGTACGGGACTCGCCCACTTGCTATCGTAGATAGGGTAGATGATACCTGCATCAAGTAGTTTAAGAATTTCCTTCTTGACAACCTCCTTCATTGTCGGATTTAACCGCCTTTGAGGTTGTCGCGAAGTTCTAAAATCTTCCTGCATTAGGATCTTATGCATACATAGTGACGGTTTGATTCGTACTAGATCCTCTATAGTATACCCTAGGGCTTTCCTATGTTTCTTAAGAACAACCATAAGCTTACTATGTTCATCCATACTCAAATCGGAACTAACGATTACCGGAAAGGTAGAATTAGATCCTAGAAATGCGTACCTTAGATGTGTGGGAAGTGACTTCAATTCCATCACCATAGGAGTCTCTAATGGTTCTTGAGAAGTGTCTAATGCTTCCTTAGAAGTGTCTAAGGGAATAGAAGTTGTTGGAGAAGAATCACGAGAATTGGTTGAAAGAACACAATTGTCTTCAGATTCACCCAAAATTACGGCACCTCTGACTCCTCCACGGCCGTGGTTTGGGGCGTGGAAATCAATTACGGTGCCTCTGTTTGCTCCACGGCCGTGGTTTTGGCCGTGTAACTTACTGGAGTCCTCTGAATAAGTGATTACGGTCATGTTGGTAGAAACCACGGCCGTGGAATAGCATGCCTGGCCGTGATTTCTCACGTTTTCTGACCCATTGTAGAGTTTCTCAAACTCCTCTTCATGCACTTCCTTTTGCTCCTCCAAAGCTCTAATTTCTTCATTGCATTCCACTTCTTCACCTATATCTATAATGCTCACAGAGATCACCTTTTGCAAGGGATCTTTAAAGAGAATCAAACTTACCTCCTCTCCAGATAGCTCCTCGTCATAGATATTGAATATATTATCTTCAAAAGCTGGTTCTTTCATCAAAGTGGAAAGAACGAACTCTACCTTCTCTTCTCCTATCTCGAAGGCGAGTCTAGCATTCTTGCAATCGACCATATAGTCAGAGGTTGCAATAAACAGTCTTCCGAGTATGATCGGGACCGGACTATTTGCAGGAATGTCAAGCACAACAAAATCTATAGGAACATAGAACTTACCAAGCTTGACCGGAACGTCTTCGACTATACCGACGGGACGAGTTATGGATCGATCCGCCATGTATAATGTCATCTTCACCGGTTTAGGTTCGCCTAAACCGATCTTCCTGCATAACGCAAGCAGAATGATGCTCACGCTTGCTTCTAAGTCACATAATGCATCATATGTGACATCTCCCACTCCTATGGGAACACAAAATGACCCCGGATCCTTCAATTTTGGGGGCATCTTTTCCTTCATAGTCTTAATGAGATCCGATGAATCCGAACTCATCTTGACTTCTCCAAAATCCTCTAGTTTCCTCTTATTAGAGAGGATTTCCTTCAAGAACTTTTCATAAGCTGGCATACCTACAATTGCATCAATGAAAGGTATATTAATATGCAGTTTGCTCATGAGTTCAATAAACTTACCAAATTGTTTGTCTAGACGCACTCTTGCTCTAGATTGTGGGAATGGTAGGGGAGGTTTGTAAGCTGGAGGAGGAACGTAGATGTCTTCCTTCTCCTTCCCCTTCTTCTTCTCTTTCTCGATGGGATCTTCTACAAACTTAGGCTGCGGGTCAGTGGTTGTTGCTCCGCTCCTAGTTGTGATAGCCATGACCCTTCCCTTTGGGTTGTCCTCCGTCTTTCTTGGAAGTTTTTCTTGATTCCTAGAAACTTCCTCAGCATTGCTAAACATTTGGTTTTCTAAAACCTTTTGGGCTTTATCAACCTTAGTAATAGCGCTATCGACCTTAGTGAGATGACTCTCCAATCCTTGAAGTTTTCCCAAGATTGTTTCCAACATGGGATCGGGCTTCTCTTTACCCAAAGTGCTTCCACTATTAGATGTTTGCCCCTGGCTTTTCAAAGGAGTGGAAGAAGAAGAAGGTGGAGTTAGTGAATTTCCTGAATTGGGATGAGAATTACCGGAATTTTGTTGGTTAGAACGCCAATTGTTGTTGTTTGAACTCCTATTGTTGTTCCAATTGTTGTTCCGGTTGTTGTTGTTGTTCCAATTGTTCCGGTTGTTGTTCCGGTTATTGCGATTGGTGTTCTCATTCCCATTGTGGTTATTGTTGTTTCCTAAATAACCGACATCCTTCTCACTAGGCTTTGGAAAGCTAGCCTTTATGACTTCCTTCAACTCTTTAATCTCCGTGTTGAGAGAAAAGATTTGAGTTTGAGCGGCTTGTGTTAGCTTTGCTCCTTGCTCCACATAATGTGCTTCTACTTTCCGGTGGGAATACTTCTCTATGACTCGGGCTTGCTTCTCAATGAAGTCCCAAGCGTCATCTTCCCTCATGTCCATGAATGCGCCACATGAAAGGGATTGGAGCTTGAATTGTGTTTCCACATCCAGCCCCTTATAATATATCTCTAATAGCTCCAACTTGGAAATGCCATGGTGTGGGCAATCCAATAGTAAATCCTGAAATCTTTCCCAAGATTGAAACAAACTTTCGTTAGACCTCATAGAAAATGCATTAATCTTACCTCTCAACTCCACCGTTTTGGATGGCGGAAAGAATTTGGTGAGGAACTTGGAAGAAAGATCCTCCCATGTGTCAGGTCTTCCATTTGGAAGAGCTTGAAACCAAGATAAAGCTTTCCCTTTCAATGAGAAGAAGAACGGCTTGATCTTGTAGTTGTTGGTGGTTGCATTCTTTGGCTTCATCGTCTCCATCATGGTCTCATAATTTTGTAAATGTTGATGTGGAGATTCCACACTCGTTCCCCCAAACTGATTTTGGCGAACGATGGTAATGACTTGTGGGTTGAAGCTAAACCCCTACATATCATCAGCATCAAAGTTCACACCAAGACGGCGTGGTTGCTGAATTGGATCCATCCTTTGGCCAAGAGTTCTTGGCCTTTCATCTACACGTGCGACCCTCGCATTCCCAGTTGGGACACGATAATTGGTTGCCGGTCTTGGAACAAATGGGTTCACATTGATCGCCGGATCAATGTCCTCTAGTGGTGGCATGGAAGAGTCACTATCCTCATCGGATGAGCTGGCCCTAATTGATCTTGACGTTTTCCTCTTCTTCTTCTTCTTCTTCTTGAGGTCGTTTATTTCCAGTCTCATTTGAAACATCATATCCGTTAGATCATCAACTTTCGATTGATGACGTTCCGATTCTTCCTTGCGAGTTTTCTCGCTCCACCTAAGTTGAGCTTTGGACTCCGCTAACACCGTTTGGTAATCTCGTTCTCTTTCTTCAACCATCTTTCTTTCCTTGAGCTTCTTCCTCAAAGTCTTCTCAAGCTCTTGATAAAGAGGTAAGAGGTCTTCGTTGTTTCTAGACCTGCGCATATACCTAAAGTAACCTGCAAATATCACTCAAAGGGGATATCAAATAACAAGAGCAAGCTCCCAAGCTTGACAACCGATAACCGAATTCGGCCTAAACCAAATCCCCGGCAACGGCGCCAAAAACTTGTTCGCCACTTAGCGTGCGAGCAATCAAGCTTTAAATTTATATAACTAGAATAAAAGCAAGCGAACCCGCAGTGTACGGATCGGCGTAGATTAGCAAGTATTCCAGAGTATCAAACACAGGGATTTGGGGGGAACAAATTCAGTTGTAAAGTTGTCAAGCAAGTAATGTAATAAGCTTTGCAAATATTGGGAAAACAACAACCCTAAAGATCCAGGTATCTAATTGTGGCAATCGATTCAAGATATACTAAAAAACTAAGGACAAAGTTAAGAGTTGCAAAGGTATGCTAAGGTAAAGCAATGTACGGTGAAGTTCCAAGGCTTTATATGACTTATCTAGAAATACTCTCTATAAAGGTTGTTGAGGATTCAATATAGAAAGGATCTAAAGACAAGAATTAATCTCAAATACCCAAACTTGTAACCCAAGGATCAAGACTAACTAAACCGATTAAGGTTGTGACACTCGAAATCCAAGTAGAGGTTGTTGAGGCTTCACTACTACCTAGAAAAGGCAAGCCAAGACTAAGTTAAAGCAAATCTTTAACTTTGGATTAAAGTAAAAGCAAAGTTCGTAAACTAAGGTAAATTACAGCCATATCTTGAGATTCCACGGCTGTGGAACTCAAGAACACACCGTGATTTTGGTTCGTCGGCGAATCTCTCTAATTCTCAGGGTCCTATCTGTTTACGATCGATCTATCATCATCTAAGCCACAACTATCAACCCTTCCCCTTAGAATTGCTAAAGGGTTTTCGTCAACAACAGTCATTATGATATCAAATTCAAGATTAAGAAGAATGAAAGATGAAAACCTTCGAAAACCTTCAATAAACTTCAAATTAATCTCAAATCCACAAAAATGGTATAATGTATATCAGATTTGGAATAACACAAACCAATCACAATCCTTGATAAGAACGAAGAGCGGGATGTCAATCCGTCTTCTAATCAAACCTAGGAACAAAAGCGCAACTTCCAAATCTTCAAGCTTCCGTAAATCTCTGTTGCAAAATTGCAATCCTCCGCACGTCCAATGAAACCCTAGACACGTGCAAGCGAGCGTAAGCGAAGCTGCCACTAAGCGAGAGTGCCGAATTCTCCCTCCTTCAGCCATTTTATAAGGAAGGATAAAAGTAACCGTCTGGCCTATTGTGTAAAAGATCGTGGCTTTAATTAGTACGTCAAAAGATTGCCTAAATCACGGTCTAAAGGAGTTCCACGACCGTGGTTTAGAGCGTGGAATTGGATTACGGTTCTTCATGATTTCCACGACCGTACTTTTAACCGTGTAACTCTCTGGAATGCTCCACGCTCAAGATGCCAAGTTCCACGGCCGTGGTTTAGATCGTGGACTCCATTAAGGCCGTATTTTAGAGTGTGGAAGCATAGATTGCTCGTAGTATCCTTTGTTTCGTGCCATTCTTCATCCTAACATCTTCCTTGGCTTCTTTGTGGTGTCTTCAATCCTTGGATGTGCTCAATTCATCTCCATCCTCTCTTAATTTGTTCTGTTTTAGCTCTTATTCGCCTACAATCAACACAAAGCTTATGTAGAACTCTATATCGAAAATATAGACAAACTAGCTAACAATTGCTTCAATGCCTTATCAATGAACACTATAATGGATGAAAAACATCTAGAAAACGTGCCTAAAATATCACAATATTTCATGCTAACAGGTGGTCAGCTCAGTCTCCGTATTTGACCCTCAATACTGGTCCACTGCGTGGATACCTTACGTTGAGGATGCTAGAGACGCGGCAGCAGCCTAGGTACAGGTTGATGAGGAGGTTGATGAGGAGGATGATGGCGGTGCTGCCATGGAGACAGGGACGGATACAGCCGGTCCCAACGTACCAGTCGTCAATCTAGATGACGAGGAGACGGAGGAGGAGCCAGCTACAACACCACCACGTCCTGCTAGGCGCAGAGTCTGCAGGCAGAGGGATCCCGTAGCTCACCGCCGGATTGACGAGCTGACGGATCAGATGATTAACTCATATGCCGCCCTATCTTTGGATATGTTAGAGATGAGGGAGAGTCAGCACTAATAGCGCCGGATGATGGAGATCCAGTTCCAGCACATGATGAGATATCCGTTTGACCCATCCTAGCATCCGTAGATGCCATATCCACCACCACCACCAGCGGATCAGGACTAGAGCTTGCAGGGAGTTCTTTTATTTATTTATTATGCAGCTTAGCTTATGTCCGTTGAGTTTTCCTGTTTCCTAGACTTATTTTGACCCATTGAGACAATGTGTCCCAAGTATGGGGTATTTGGATGTATTTGACTATGTGTATTCTTGTATGACTTGGTTTGGATATTTATGATTTTTCTGCTCTATGTGTTTATTTGAGACTACATGCATGCATACAGGTTATTTGATTGAGAAAAACGTCAAAAACTGGTTAAAAATTTTTTTTTTATGACCTCGACCGAAGTGATTCTGACCAAACGAGGTGCTTCACCTCGGTTGACATAGAACATCTCGACCGAGGTGGTTTAACTGAGAAAGTTTTCGAAACGATTTTTATGCTTCTTTTCTAGATATGACCTCAGTGAAGATTTTGTTTGCAGATTGGCTTTGAAATCTTTATATGCTCGAAAGGTTTTATGATATGTTTAAGTTGCAAAATGCTTTGTTTGAAATTTTGGCATGTTTAATTCTTAGTTTTTATCCAAATTATGTTGAATTTGAAGGTTGACACCACATGATGAGTTCTATCACTTTCTTCATGGGATGATTAAGGCAATTCATTCTCTTCTCTTCTTCTTCTTGATCATGCTTTAGCCCCTCATATACATATTTGCCTCCCTTTACCTATCCGGGAACTTGAAAGCAAGCAAAAATGAAAAGCAAGTGAAAGAAAAGATGAGATGTTGGCTGGAAGTTAGAAAGAAACAAAATAGGTTTGGGGAAGTCAATCATGATGATGAGTAACTCGGCACCATTCCTAATAGGTCATGGTATGTGCATCAAGGGTTTGAGGCATCTCGAGAAATTGATGATTGCTGGTCTCCTAGGCTTCGGTTATTGTGCACCTCTGTCCATGCATCCCAAAAAGAAAAGTAAAAAAGTAAATAAGCAAAGCTTATTGGTGGAAAATGTTGAAGTTTAAAACAAGTGAAGTGAAGATCCTTTTCCAAGATTCTAGCACCACATTACCTATATACATCCCACCCTCACACGTTTCTTGGCCTTGCATTTGGAAAGCCCTTGAGACCTCGAGCTTGTTGATTGACTTGGTGGTTTAAACTGGATTATACATGATTAATTTTGATAATTATGATTTATTATGCATTCTATGATTTTATGCAAAGATGAACAACTTTCTTATATTTATAAAATGTTTTGAGCATGTCTTGATTTTAATTGCTATGAAGCATTCGCTTAGAGTGATCTATGAGTGGAGCATACCACCAAAAATTTTTTGAAATACTTTTCATTGATCTTTATGACTTATATTCCATTCTATCCTCTATCTAATATTCGAAACTTGCTTGGGGACAAGCAAGGGACAAGTATGGGGTATTTTGATAGCATGTATTATTGTCTATATTTTGGGGCTAGTTTAGACGTTTTATCTTCAATAATCTGCATGTTTGGATGTATATTATGTGATTATATTGTCGTTTCATCTACCTTTACGGGAATCGAGGTCTACACCAAGTTTCGTTGTAATCGTAGGTAAAATGGCACGTTTTGGATCAAAATGGAGCTAAGGAGCAAAGGAGTCATATGAGCTACATTCAGGAGCTTAAGGAAGAACTCAGGAAGCAAGGAATTATCAAAGATGATTTACTTTGGACCAGATTTAAGAGATTTCACATTCAGCTGAGATTCACCTCGGTCAGCTACGGTACCACTTCGACCGAGGTGATCTTGAGGAGCGTCTCGACCGAGGCGAACACTCTGGCACGCGGCGAGATATATTTTAGTTGGCTGAGATCTTTTAATTTTGGAAGGAGAGATCTTATATTTTTGGGCTTGATTTCTGGAAGGAAAATCATATATTTGAGAGATCTATTTTAGAGATAAGATGTCTTTTATTAGGATATTATATTTGGAAGATAATTCTCCTATAAAAAGGGCTAGATTTTCCACAATTCAGCATCGGCGCATCACTGAAAACCGCTACACCATATTCTACACAGCAATTAGGAAGAATTTTTTAAGGTTGGAAGGAAGATTAAAGGAAGTTCATAGCTTTGTCATAGCTTTTGAAGGAGTTTGTAAGATTTTATTAGATTCCTTTTGGTTGATTGTCTTGATTGGATTTGTGATCCAAGGAACGTTTATTTGTGTGATATTTGATTCAGTTATTGAAGCCTTGTTCTTAAGATTTTTGTGTTCAAATATTCATTCTCTTCCCATATATTTGATTATTGCTTTCATGATGATGAGTGGCTAATTTCTTTGTGCGATTCTAGGGTGATTGGCTGAATGTTGTGGGAAAGACAATGATAGAATGATCTTAATCTCAGTAGGCCCCTGAAAGCTCGAGTCTTTATCCTTAACCCTAGAACATCTCGTTCAGTCGATGAACATCTCGGCCGGGGTGGGATTTGTCTAACCGAGGTGACCTTTTGATCCGAAACTGAGAGTTAAGTGTTAGAGTTTGCCAAATCCTATTCTTATTACACCTTTCCTGGTTCAATGCAAGCCTAGGATGAGACTTACCCGGTGATTCTTTTGTTTGTTTACCCATGATCATAAGTGTAGGTAATAAAGGTTTATCCTTTATTGGGGTTTGAGTGTGCCTTCATCCCATCTTTGTGAGTTTGCCTGACACTTACCCGGTAAAGGTTGATTCTATTCCCTTAGTTGGAGTGTTGGTTTGAGATTCAAGGTCGTCTTGGAAGTACAATCCGTCCATGGCAAACATGAAAAGGCAAAGACAAAAACAACACAAGATCAAAAGTAACAAGAAAGATAAACACTAAAAACAATCAAAAGCAAATGACTTAATCTTAACCTAGTCCCCGACAACGGCACCAAAAACTTGTTACGCTAGAAAGGTAGCACAAAAAGCTTTACACTTATAAACTCGAACTAAAATCCTAAACTACCTAGCAAAACCCGCAGTGTACGGATCGTTATGTAGGAAGGAAAATATTACGAGGTCGAACACAAGGACTGAGCTGAAATCAAGTCATTCAATGATCGAAGATAGTATAAATCTAAACTAAGATGAGATGAGGAATAAAGAAAGTGCAAAACACAATAATTTTGGATGATTTTGGGTGATCAAACAAGGATCACAAATATATCAACACAAACAAGCAACACAAACACACAAACATAAAGATAAGGGATAAGAGGTATGAAAACGGATTTTAGAGATTCGAAATTCCAATTATGACAATGGACTCATGCTTCTAAAGGTCAAAGGAAGGTTGTGGTTGTTCAGAGTTGGTTGTTTCTCTAATGGGAGCAATTATCGGGTAAGTCTCATGCTCCAATAGTCTCGAACCTAAGGTCCTATACCGGGTAAGTCTCAAGGAACCTAAGGACGGGAATTCTACACAAACCGGACACTACCTAAGGGTCAAACCCCTCCTTACCGGGTAAGTCTCGGAAAAGGCAAGTCTTAGGCAACGATCCTAGCACACTCAATTCAATAGTGGCTTTTTTGGCTCAATACTACCTAGAGTTCATCATCCTATGTATCTAAGAGAGGAAATTACCGGGTAAGTCTCATTCCTCAAAAAGGTTGCTAACATTAGGTCACCTTAAGCTAGATTAGGCTCAACAAACACTAGGATTTTAACACATCTACATCCTAACATCCTGATTCATCAATACAAGCACGACAGAGAGAATCACGGATGGATCATTGAAACCATGGCCGTGGAATCATTAAGAACAGGCCGTGATTCTACACTTTGTTGGAGTTTCGAACACAATCGATCCTAAGCTAACATGAAAGTCCATACAATCATAGTCCAAAGCATAAACATCATTCCTTCACCCTAGAATCATAACTATTCAGCCAACAACATACATTTCAAGATCAAACTTCACAAATAGCGCATGCTTGCAAGTCATGGCTAGATAATGAAGAATAATCCAAAGAAAAGACATTAAAAGCTAAAATAGAAGTTACCAAATCTTACAAAGGCTCCAAGAGTTGTTCCAAGTTGTCAACAATGGAAACCTCATTAAAAACCACTCTAATCTCACTTTAAAATGAAAATCTACACTAATCTCTTCCAAGAACACCCACAATCGGTGCTTGGAAGAGAGGCTACAATGGAGAGATGTTTTGGGGAAGAAGATAGGTCAAAAAGAAGGAAGAGAATCCTCAATTACAGCCTGCAAGATCATTTAAATACCCACCAAGAGCAAGAGTCATCCAAAGAGATCGTGGGACACATGTCAACGTGGTCCAGACAGAGTCCACGGGTAGATTCCACGGGTGTGGTTCTGGTCTCTGGCCGTGGTTTTCCTCCAGAAACTCTCCTTGGATCATTTAGCCATGAGTTGGTGCAAGGCATGCACCAACTAGGTCCTATGTGTTCTCCTTTGCTCCTAGCTTGCTCCTTAACGAGTCCGGAAGTGTGCCATCACGAGGAATGATCCTCGAATGTGTCGATTAAGTCCAAAAGCTCCCCAAAATACCTACAAAACCGACAAAAGTCCGTGTAGACGTCTATCTTGACAATATGCATGAATTAAGCGCAAACGTCATGAACTAATGCCAAACCATGCATGAAAACCAGAAAAAACTATCTAAATGAATGCCTAAATTAACGTCATAAATCGTGTCATCAAAATACCCCATACTTAGCACTTGCTCGTCCATGAGCAAGGCCCAACTATAGGCTACGAGATGACATGATTTATGAATGCAGAAAAACAGAAAAATATTTTTGGAATTGTGGTTCTAAAGATGGATCACCTTCATAGTGATGTTTCATGGCAATGGACAAGCAATCATGTACTAATTGAATGAAGGCACGGAAAGACAATCATACTTAACTCGAAAGCATGCATGAAAGGTAAAAATGATGAAGTCAAGATGATCATGAGAATATCCAATCTAGATCACTAAGTCATACACATAAGGAAATAAGTCACAAGGACATAAGAAAGAAGAGGCCAAGAAACGTTGTGATAAGGTGGGAATTTTTTTTTTAGGTCATGTGGTGCTAATCCGGGAATGGAACTAACTCCACAATATTATCTTTGATCAACTTCCTACAAGTGTATATTTTTCTTTCTTTTCTTTTCTTTTCTTTTCTTTTCTTTTCTTTTTCTTTCACTTATTTTTGAGACAATGGCATTGGTGTACAAAAGCCGAAACCTTGGTGATTAGCGGACCTCGAGATTTTTTCCGAGGTGCCTCACACCAGGCACACATACCAAGGCTCCTTAGGACATTTGGTTTATCCGACTTTGGCAACGCACAAACACCCGATTATGTGAATGGTGCCGAGTTACTCGTCATCAACACCAAAGTCCCCAAACCTATATTTTTTCTGCACTTTTCACAACAAATTCAGCACTTCATTCACAACATTCTTTTATCAACAACTTCACCCCACACTTGCTTTTCACACACATCAACACACTAGCATGCTCCTATTCCCGGATGGGTCAAAAGAGGTCAAATTTTCCTTTCAATTGAGGTGCTCAAGAAACATGATCAAGATGAGAAGTAGAGGAAAATGAATTGCCTTAGTCATTCCTAGATGATGTGCAAGAACTAGCATGTAATTTCGACTTTCAATCCTCAATCCAATCAAGGCAAGCATCATAATCACAATCCATACATAGGATTCAAGAGAAGTACATGAAGTCCACATATGCATAAATCCATTCAACACACAAGGCCAGCCATAGCCAATTCACAAAACATTCTCATCATAAGGGTCATTCCCAAGCTTAGAAGCACTAAATTTTTTAAAAAAAAATTCTATTTTTTGGAATTTTGAAATATGTATGTTCAATGCAAAACATGAAAAGAAACGTCTTACAATAAAACGAAACTATCCTAGATGCGATCATGCCATGCTAAGAATCATGAAGACCCCGCCCCATACTTAAAAACACACTGTCCCAATGTGCAAATCAAGTAAAGAAAAGTGAAAGAATGTAATATCCGGAATTTTTATTCCGTCTAATTCCGCCGTTGACGGTTTCCCATTCTATCTAGTATCTCTCCCTTCACAAATTTCATTATTTTATGTAGAATTTAATTCACATAAAATGATAAAATTATATCAAACTCTAATCCTTAGAATTATCTATTATTTTATGTAGAAGTTAATTCATATAAAATGATAAAATTATATCATACTCTAACCCTTATAACTATATATTATTTTATGTAGAACTTAATTCACATAAAATGATAGATTTATATCAAACCCTAGTTATTATAATTCATTCTTATTGAGGACAAGTTGTGACGAGCTCATGACAAGCTGTGACGACGCCATGACTAAGCTGAGACGAGATCATGACTAAGCTGAGACGAGATCATGACAAGCTGTGACGAGTTTTGACAGATTTTTGACAAGTAATTCAGCCACCTTTCTTGCATGCTTCAGCCCACGTTTTTACCTTAAACAGCCCACGTTTTTACCTTAAACAGCCCAGTTTGCTTACCCACAACAGCCCAGCAGGGTGACTTTGAGCCCAACCTACAGTAGTCCAGGAGAAGCTGGTTACGAGCCCATTAACAGCCCCTCCAGCCCAACACGTTCAGCTCCCTCCAGCCCAGCGTGCAGCCCTCTCCAGCCTGTGATTTACGTGTGAACAGCCAGCCCTTCTCCTTCCTTCTCTCCTTCAGTTAACGGCTGCTGAAGAGTCTTCTGTAACAGCCGGTTTTAATGCAGCAGTTATACTCCCTAACTCCTACAGCAGCGTTTTATTTTCTCCTAACTTCAGTCACGTGCAGAACAATTCTTGGCATCGTCTCTTCCTAATCATTCACGCTGCACTTGCTCCATTCGCTGCAGACGCAAAGAAGGACTCCAGTGGCTGAGCCTTTCTCTGTACAGAAGACTCAAGTCTTCACTGCATCCGACTTATAGTCTCGCACAATCAAAGAACACCACCCATCTGTCTTCAACTCTGAGAAGAGTAGTAAGGTGAGTCTATTTCCGTTTAACCTTTCCTTTCGAAACAAGCCTAGGTTAAAGGCCAGGACTGATTGTCCTTTTGTCCTAGGAATCGTTGAGACCAACTGCAGCGCATCCAGTTTCACCTTAGTCCTGTCGTTAAGGGATTCAGCAGCCCAGGGGTAGGTAAAGAGCGCTAGGGTATTGCGTCACTCAGCAAACTGCAGACTCGTAAGTAGGTAATCTCGCCTCCCACCTACTAGTAGATGTTTATTATGATATAAGGTTATGTCTTGTTTGAAACTCGGAGATGTGAGCTGTTGTAGTAGGGCGGATATTGTGCCATATAGGGTAGAGTAACCGCTGAGTGTGCAGTCATAGATGATAGAAACAATACACTGCTGTAAAGGATTTATTTTATTCAGTTTTGAAATTGAAGACTACCCAATGTTGTGAATCAATGTTAAAGAGTTCCGTATAAGATCCACCGTTGAAATTTTAATAAATCATAGATAGATATACATAGTTTACCGTGTTAAAATTTGGAAACAAATGAACGGTCGGATTGAAAGTTATAGGGTCTCAAAGTGGAGTAGTTGAGCTGTTTTTCCAGCATAAAAATTTGACTAAGTATGGGAACAATTGTAGTGTTGTAGGCAATTTTAAAGATTTTTGTAGGAATAACGATTGAACAGTTTTAAGAAATTATTTTTTCCTATGAGTAGATTAGAGATCATAGATAAGTTAGAATTTTATTTTAGAATTTTTATAAGTTTATTTTAATTTTATATTTACAGCTGTAATTGGACTTTAGTGACTTTTCGGGAAATAGAAAATCGGTAGTTTTTATAGTTGTCACCTAAAATCATCCTAGGGAATAGAATATGATTAGTTAGCCTTAAGTAAGAATTTAAGTACTTTTTACGGGTTTTTGGAAGTCTCGGAACCAAGGGTAAAATAGTCAATTTACCTTAAATAAACACTGTAATAACTTCTGCACATAGAATCGTACATCTTAGGAGTTTTAGACTTCTAAGCACCCAAGGAAGAATGTTGACCCACGTGCCTCCTTTGACAGGCAACTGAGTTCGTGCAGCTACTTTTAGTGTTGTTAAGAGAGACGAGTTTTAATTCTGGTAAGTCCCTTGACTTACTTAGCTAGCTTCTTGCATGTGTGTGATGCGTATGAGTGGTGTGTGATAGTTAAGATAAATAACAAAAATGCAATAGGCCGACTGTAGTATAGTATAATTGACCCAAGTGTATGATAACGGGTCGTGACATCATCTGCCTAGCTCTTGCGAGAGTCTAGGAGGTTCCCTGCGACCAGCCCAGTCCGGTAGACGGTCACATGCATTAGTACCATTCCGCGTTGGTAAACGGGGACAGGGGCGAGGTTTGGGAATCCCTCGTGTCACATAATAAGTATCATTAGTAATGACGTATCACTTAATTAAAGATAATAAAAAGGAATGAGTGTCACATGCTGATTGCGTATGTTGTGTGTTTGTGCTTTTACCGTTATACTTATGCATAGAATGTTAGCTAACGGTTTTATACCGCTTGTAGATGCCTTGCAGGTTAGGGAGGCGATCGAGTGATCCGGCGGTAGTGGGCAGCCGGGGTTCCGTGCATTATAGGACGGGACTGTTATATTTTATTTTATGACTATTGAGACTGATGTGGGTATTTCTGGTTTTTGAGACTTGGCTGTATTGTTTCAGAATTTGGATTCTTATTATTTCCGCTCATATTATAAAACTCTTTGTGTTGCCTTTTTATTTGTGCCGTGTTGTAAGGTCTGATGAAGTTGTTGCCAGGCTAAGGGCTGGGACCCATTGTGAGGTCCCAGCTCGTAGCATTTCGAGTCCTCTAGGATTCGGGGTGTTACAATATGGTATCAGAGCTTTAGATTGGCAACAACGGCACTCGCCATCTTCAAAAAAGGCCGAATAAACAAATAAACGGAAACCGTAAGGGTTCCGAACTTTTAAAATGAAATTTTTGTTTTCCAAACCATGAGCATAAACGGGTTGGGATAGAATGCACGGACCGCCACTACCTCCGCTAAACTCGATAGCATAGTTTATTGGACTTCTATTATAACTTGTAATTTTAGTAACTTTGTGACCTTTAGAAGTGACCTAAAGTAATAAGATAGTCATGTCCTTACTAGGAACTAAAGTAGTCTTATATTGATCACGTCATTACCAGATGGCACGTACGAGAGCGACAACTTACGTTGGACAAGGAGAGGGCCGACCTCCCCTTCCTCCTGGAGCCCCAAGACAGGGACGTGTGGGCAGGCCTCACAGCGGCCGAGGTCGAGGACGTGTCCCTGTTGTAGATCCGCCAGCTGCGGATGTACCTACTGAGGAGGTGGCCGAGAGTATTGTTCTAGATGTTAGGGATGAGATTGCTACTAGGTCCGGAGTACGGAGTGCAGGGCCTGCTGTTTCTGGCCGCGTATCGATTGGAGCATCGGAGTATCGAGCTTATGTCCAGCAGGTGCAAGAGGCATACAGGGCCGGAGCACCACCTCCAGCACCGCCAGTGCCAGCTAGGTCGGCAGAGGTCTCTCAGAGGGTGACTCAGGTGGTAGTTCCACCGGTGGTAGCTGCACCAGTGAGAGCTGTCGAGGATGACAGAGTGAGAGACGAGTTGAGGATACCGAGACCAGATGAATGGTTGAAGACATTCAACCATCAGCGAGTTCCCACCTTCGACGGGAACGTTAGAATTGAGGTGGAACATTGGATCAGTCATGTGGAGTCCGCGCTAGAGGCGATTCGCTGCCCTGAGAGTCGTAAGGTGGAGCTGGTTCAGACATTGTTTAGGGACCAGGCACAATACTGGTGGAGGACAATGAGGGGCGGAGTGTCCCGATTTGAGCAGTTGCTGAGTCTCGTGAGAGAGACCTTTTGTCCTACCTCACTGAGAAGGGACCGAGTGCAAGACTTCTTGGAGGCAGGTTTTGAGGATGTTCCGATAGCTGAGGCTATTAGGAAGTTCCGGGAGGAGCTGTCACTGTTGGGTCCTACTGCACCACCTATGGACCAGCACGTGTATCTGTTTTCCCGGAGACTAAGAGAGACTACCCGCTCCTATTTAGCAGGGTTCCGCTGTGATTCCTTAGCTGATTATCAGGATCGGGCTTCAGCGTATAAAAGGGACCGACTGGGTCACCGTAGAGCTATGCAGTCTGGAGGGTCAGACAAGAGACAAAGGACCGGACCAGTCAGCACTGGAGTAGGAGTGTCAAGTCATAGGCGTGGTCAGTCCCAGGGCCGTTCTAGTCACCAGGTGGCACCGCCGATGGGATCTAGAGTACGTCAATGCTACAACTGTGGGGAGCAGGGACACATTAAGCCGGAGTGTAGGAGGCCACCAGTTACATGTTTTACTTGCGGCCAGCTGGGCCGCAGGGCTACCTTCTGCCGACAGGGCAAGGTAACATCACAGCAGGGGTCCTCACCTACTGGTACCCTAGGAGGAGGACAGAGGCAGTCTCAGTATCAGGCTCGGGGTCAGCAGCAGCGGGCTCCGGGTCAGGCATATTCACAGGGTTCTGCTCATATTCCAGCTAGAGGTAGAGGGCGTAGTGGAGGCACTTCAGAGACTAGGGGTACTCAGGCTCGAGTCTTTGAGTTGAGGAGTGCCGTAGAGCCAGCAGCGCCCGCAGCCACAGGTATTATCACGATTCATGGCTTTCCAGTCCGAGTACTTTTTGATACGGGTGCGACGCACTCTTTCATATCTAATGATTGCATAGATAGGCTGACCTTAGATACCATAGAGGGGGAACCTTTCCTTATAAGGTTACCCGATGGGAGTAGGGTTCGTGGTACTCGGGAGATTCACGATTGTCTTATCCACTTGGGAGGTCGTGACTGGCTAGCCGACTTTCACGTCATGCACTTAGTGCATGAGGAAGTCATACTTGGGATGGACTGGATGGACCGCCATAGAGCTGTTCTGGACGTCAGGAGGAGGACAGTGACGGTCACTACGGAGTCTGGGCAGGAGGAAGTCTTTCGTGGGTGGGACCTCGGAAAGATAGGGACAGTCATTAGTGCGGTCCGAGCCGCAAGACTCATAGGTCAGGGATGTGAGGCCTTCTGGTGTTACGCCATGAAGGAGGAGACGGTTTCATCATTAGGAGAGACCCCGGTAGCTTGTGAGTTTGAGGATGTCTTTGGCGAGCCGCTTGGCTTACCACCACAGAGGAGCGTAGATTTTGGGATTGAGTTGGAGACCGGCACGAGGCCGATCTCCAAGGCTCCATACTACATGGCACTAGTCGAGATGCTTGAGCTTAAGAAGCAACTTGAGGAGTTGGCAAAGAAGGGTTTCATCCGACCTAGTGTGTCTCCTTGGGGTGCACCAGTCCTCTTCGTCAAGAAGAAGGACGGATCCATGAGGCTTTCTATCGACTATCGAGAGTTGAACAAAGTCACCGTCAAGAATAAGTACCCACTGCCGCGTATTGATGATTTGCTGGATCAGTTACAGGGAGCTACGGTGTTTTCACGTATTGACTTGAGGTCAGGATACCACCAGCTGAGAGTGCGGGAAGAGGACATACCAAAGATAGCATTTCGGACCAGATACGGTCATTATGAGTTCGTGGTGATGCCTTTCGGGCTCACCAATGCTCCTGCTGTCTTCATGGAGTTGATGAATGGCATCTTTATTGACTTCTTAGATCAGTTTGTGGTAGTTTTCATCGACGACATCTTAGTGTACTACCGAAGTAGAGAGGAGCACGCCGGACACCTAAGGACGGTGTTGCGGGTTTTACAGGATAGAGAGCTTTATGCTAAGCTCTCTAAGTGTGAGTTCTGGATGCCTGAGGTTGCCTTCCTTGGCCACATTGTCTCTGCCGAAGGAGTCAAGGTGGACCCGGCGAAGATAGAGTTAGTTGCATCATGGCCGCCCCCTAAGACGGTCAAGGAGGTACGCAGTTTTCTAGGTCTGGCCGGTTACTACCGTAGGTTTGTGAAGGGTTTTTCTGTGATTGCCAGACCACTTACTTCCTTGTTAAGGAAGTCCATCAGATTTGCATGGACCGAGCCCTGTCAGCGGAGCTTTGAGGAGCTGAAGGAGAGATTGACTTCTGCTCCGGTACTAGAACAGCCAGAGGGCGTTGAGGACTTCGTCGTTTACAGCGATGCATCCAAGATGGGCTTGGGATGCGTCCTGATGCAGAGGGGTAGGGTCATTCCGTATGCGTCTCGACAGCTGAAGACGTATGAGGAGAATTGCCCTACTCATGACCTTGAGCTAGCTGCAGTTATTCACGCCTTGAAGATCTGGCGTCATTACCTCTACGGGGCCACCTGTCAGATCTTTACAGACCACAAGAGTCCGAAGTACATATTCACTCAACGGGAGTTGAATAACCGCCAGAGGAGATGGCTAGAGCTGATTAAGGACTTTGACTTAGAGATCCTTTATCATCCGGGGAAGGCGAATGTGGTCGCCGATGCCCTTAGTAGGAGGACACCTTGCGAGGCTGCGATTGCTAGATTGACTGTTCAGACCCAGTTGCAGAGAGATTTGATTTGGTTGGAGGTAGACATCCGGTTTCCCGATACTGACGGGCATTTGTCGGCACTAGAGGTTTCCCCGGATCTGACGGAAGAGATCCGGCAGAAACAGGAGGGTTGTCCAGCACTGACGAGGATCAGGGAGAGAATGTCCAGAGGGGAGGCACCACAATTTGTGGTGGGTGCAGATGGGATTTTGAGGCGCCAGGAGCGCATATGTGTACCCTCTGACAGAGAGTTGAGGCAACGTATACTGTAGGAGGCCCATTCTACACCTTACTCCTTCCACCCCGGCGCGAGTAAGATGTATCTGGATATACGACGATCTTATTGGTGGGGCGGGCTCAAGCCCGACGTGGCTAGATATGTAGCCCAGTGTGCGACCTGTCAGCAGGTCAAGATTGAGCACCACAGGCCCGGAGGAGAGCTCCAACCACTTTCAGTTCCCTAGTGGAAGTGGGAGGACATTTCCATGGACTTCGTTACTGGCCTGAGGTTGAGTAGAGGCTTTGATGCGATATGGGTTGTAGTGGATCGGTTGACGAAGATGGCACGATTCATTCCTATTAAGGAAACGTGGCCGGTGTCTCGTTTAGCCGAGGAGTTTACCCAACAGATTGTGAGGTTCCACGGAGTGCCGAGGACGATCATTTCAGATAGGGATGGGCGTTTTACCTCGAGGTTCTGGCAGCAGGTACACGCCGCCTTAGGGACGAGCTTACATTTCACCACGGCATACCATCGTCAAACGGACGGGGAGTCTGAGAGGACTATTCAGACCCTTGAGGACATGTTGAGGGCGTGTGTGCTTGATTGGGGGCAGGTATGGCCCGACCACCTCCTTTTGGTGGAGTTTTCTTATAATAATAGTTGGCACGCGACTATTGGGATGGCTCCTTACGAGACACTATATGGGCGGAGGTGTCGTACACCTCTATGTTGGGATGAGCCTGGGAGGATGAGTGGGGTAGCACCTGAACAGGTGCAGGATGAGATGGCTCGGGTAGCATTGATCCGAGAGCGGATGTTGACCGCACAGAGCCGTCAGAGATATTATGCTGATAAGAGGCGCAGGCCTCTGGAGTTCAGGGTTGGCGCCCAGGTATGGTTGAAGGTGTCACCGACGAGGGGTGTTCGACGCTTCGGCATTAAAGGGAAGTTGAGTCCCCGATATGTCGGGCCCGTTGAGGTCCTAGAGCGGATAGGAGAGGTGGCTTATAGATTAGCATTGCCACCCCGATTGGAGGGAGTCCATCCAGTCTTCCATGTATCTCAGTTGAGAGAGTATGTGCATGACCCGAGACACATAGTGAGCCATGACGACCTAGTGGTCGAGCCGGATCATACATTTCCTGAGCACCCGATAGCAGTTTTGGAGAGAGGTATGAGACGCCTTCGATCGAAAGTAATACCCATGTTGAGAGTACAGTGGTCGAGACGAGGGATTGATGAGGCCACTTGGGAGATGGAGGATAGTATCCGGCGGAACTATCCCGAGTTTTATGCGGATCTAGAGACGTCTATAGGACCGTCGGGTAGTTCTACATCCTTGTTTGGTTACTTTTAGTGATTGTATGTGTGATATGTTTGATGTGCTTGTGTGTGAACCATATGTGTCTTGATGTGGTAACTTGTTAGTCATAGGGCTCACTTACGTTTCATGATCTTGGGAACTACCCTAAGTTTCGGGACGAAACTTATTTTTGAGGGGGATCTGATATAACGACCATTTTTTTTCGTTACGCTTTGATAAGGTTAGAGAAGTTTAGAAAAGGAAACTAAATTTTAGTGAGACTAGGATATACCAGTTTATTTATGGAAGTCGTTTAATTAAATACCTTGTCCTAAGTTTCGGGACGAAACTTATTTTAAGGGGATACTGATGTAATATCCGGAATTTTTATTCCGTCTAATTCCGCCGTTGACGGTTTCCCATTCTATCTAGTATCTCTCCCTTCACAAATTTCATTATTTTATGTAGAATTTAATTCACATAAAATGATAAAATTATATCAAACTCTAATCCTTAGAATTATCTATTATTTTGTGTAGAAGTTAATTCACATAAAATGATAAAATTATATCATACTCTAAACCTTATAACTATCTATTATTTTATGTAGAACTTAATTCACATAAAATGATAGATTTATATCAAACCCTAGTTATTATAATTCATTCTTATTGAGGACAAGTTGTGACGAGCTCATGACAAGCTGTGACGAGGCCATGACTAAGCTGAGACGAGATCATGACTAAGCTGAGACGAGATCATGACAAGCTGTGACGAGTTTTGACAGATTTTTGACAAGTAATTCAACCACCTTTCTTGCATGCTTCAGCCCACGTTTTTACCTTAAACAGCCCACGTTTTTACCTTAAACAGCCCAGTTTGCTTACCCACAACAGCCCAGCAGGGTGACTTCGAGCCCAGCCTGCAGTAGTCCGGGAGAAGCTGGTTACGAGCCCATTAACAGCCCCTCCAGCCCAACACGTTCAGCTCCCTCCAGCCCAGCGTGCAGCCCTCTCCAGCCTGTGATTTACGTGTGAACAGCCAACCCTTCTCCTTTCTTCTCTCCTTCAGTTAACGGCTGCTGAAGAGTCTTCTGTAACAGCCGGTTTTAATGCAGCAGTTATACTCCCTAACTCCTACAGCAGCGTTTTATTTTCTCCTAACTTCAGTCACGTGTAGAACAATTCTTGGCATCGTCTCTTCCTAATCATTCACGCTGCACTTGCTCCATTCGCTGCAGACGCAAAGAAGGACTCCAGTGGCTGAGCCTTTCTCTGTACAAAAGACTCAAGTCTTCACTGCATCCGACTTACAGTCTCGCACAATCAAAGAACACCACCCATCTGTCTTCAACTCTGAGAAGAGTAGTAAGGTGAGTCTATTTCCGTTTAACCTTTCCTTTCAAAACAAGCCTAGTCTAAAGGCCAGGACTGATTGTCCTTTTGTCCTAGGAATCGTTGAGACCAACTGCAGCGCATCCAGTTTCACCTTAGTCCTGTCGTTAAGGGATTTAGCAGCCCAGGGGTAGGTAAAGAGCGCTAGGGTACTGCGTCACTCAGCACACTGCAAACTCGTAAGTAGGTAATCTCGCCTCCCACCTACTAGTAGATGCTTATTATGATATAAGGTTATGTCTTGTTTGAAACTCAGAGATGTGAGCTGTTGTAGTAGGGCGGATATTGTGCCATATAGGGTAGAGTAACCGCTGAGTGTGTAGTCATAGATGATAGAAACAATACACTGCTGTAAAGGATTTATTTTATTCAGTTTTGAAGTTGAAGACTACCCAATGTTGTGAATCAATGTTAAAGAGTTCCGTATAAGATCCACCGTTGAAATTTTAATAAATCATAGATAGATATACATAGTTTACCGTGTTAAAATTTGGAAACAAATGAAAGGTCGGATTGAAAGTTATAGGGTCTCAAAGTGGAGTAGTTGAGCTGTTTTTCCAGCAGAAAAATTTGACTAAGAATGGGAACAATTGTAGTGTTGTAGGCAACTTTAAAGATTTTTGTAGGAATAACGATTGAACAGTTTTAAAAAATTATTTTTTCCTATGAGTAGATTAGAGATCATAGATAAGTTAGAATTTTATTTTAGAATTTTTATAAGTTTATTTTAATTTTATATTTACAGCTGTAATTGGACTTTAGTGACTTTTCGGGAAATAGAAAATCGGTAGTTTTTATAGTTGTCACCTAAAATCATCCTAGGGAGTAGAATATGATTAGTTAGCCTTAAGTAAGAATTTAAGTACTTTTTACGAGTTTTTGGAAGTCTCGGAACCAAGGGTAAAATAGTCAATTTACCTTAAATAAACACTGTAATAACTTCTGCACATAGAATCGTAGATCTTAGGAGTTTTAGACTTCTAAGCACCCAAGGAAGAATGTTGACCCACGTGCCTCCTTTGACAGGCAACTGAGTTCCTGCAGCTACTGTTAGTGTTGTTAAGAGAGACGAGTTTTAATTCTTGTAAGTCCCCTGACTTACTTAGCTAGCTTCTTGCATGTGTGTGATGCGTATGAGTGGTGTGTGATAGTTAAGATAAATAACAAAAATGCAATAGGCCGACTGTAGTATAGTATAATTGACCCAAGTGTATGATAACGGGTCGTGACATCATCTGCCTAGCTCTTGCGAGAGTCTAGGAGGTTCCCAGCGACTAGCCCAGTCCGGTAGACGGTCACATGCATTAGTACCATTCCGCGTTGGTAAACGGGGACAGGGGCGAGGTTTGGGAATCCCTCGTGTCACAAAATAAGTATCATTAGTAATGACGTATCACTTAATTAAAGATAATAAAAAGGAATGAGTGTCACATGCTGATTGCGTATATTGTGTGTTTGTGCTTTTACCGTTATACTTATGCATAGAATGTTAGCTAACGGTTTTATACCGCTTGTAGATGCCTTGCAGGTTAGGGAGGCATCGAGTGATCCGGCGGTAGTGGGCAGCCGGGGTTCCGTGCATTATAGGACGGGATTGTTATATTTTTTTTTTTTGACTATTGAGACTGATGTGGGTATTTCTGGTTTTTGAGACTTGGCTGTATTGTTTTCAGAATTTGGATTCTTATTATTTCCGCTCATGTTATAAAACTCTTTGTGTTGCCTTTTTATTTGTGCCGTGTTGTAAGGTCCGATGAAGTTGTTGCCAAGCTAAGGGCCAGGACCCATTGTGAGGTCCCAGCTCGTAGCATTTCGAGTCCTCTAGGATTCGGGGTGTTACAAAGAAGTCCTCACAATGTAAAAATGTAGTGTCTTCGGTATTTGGGTTAACTCGTGTGGAGTGGTGGTGTGGATGATCGATCAAGTATGGTAGAGAGCTCTTCATAGTCATTCCGGCGCCGAGACCCGCGCCAAGGTGTATGCAAGATGGGAGCTCCTCCATCCAACAAAGACACCTCAAGCCGTCCAAGTCTCACGTCCGCTCCACCCATGGTTGAAAACGGGATCATCATCATCATCAACTCGCCTTGCAAGGCTTCCTTATTACCTAAAATCATCCACACAAACACAAAACACAAAAACACACAAAAACAAAAATGAAAGCAAAAACGAAAACGAAAAAGAAAAGGGAAAGAGTTGTACCAATGGGTTGGCTCCCATTAAACGCTTCTTTTAGGTCATTAGCTTGACCAAACTCCGTGGATATGTCAATCCACCTCGAATACCATGGTTTGCTTGAGGAGTCCAAGAAACCATCGCTTTCCGGTATCCATGATGACAAGCAAGGGCCACTTGATGCCCAAATAAGCTTTAAGTTCTCTCTTCACCGGTGAGAAGTAGACTCCTTCATCACCGCTCCTTGGATGATAGTATGGAGTTGCAACCATAGGTGCCACCCCATACTTAGGCAATTTGTACTCCACGGTCAAACCGGTGAAACCCTTGTCATCCTCATCCTCTATGATCCGAAGAAAGCCGATTTTTAGAAAGAATCCTTCATTCAAGTGCTTCATAACCATCATGGATCCATCATGCTTGCCCCCTTCATTCAACATGGGAGACTCCTTAGGAAAAGGACTCCATTCTTCGGGTGTACTCCGGGAAAGCAAGAAAGGACTGGAAGGAGTTGAAGTTAGCTTAGGATTCTCTGTGACAGAGGTTTCCACGGTTGAATCCACGGGCGTGGTTCTGCCAGATAGGCCGTGGTTCTCTCTGTTTTTTTCATTCCACGTGAGCTCTTCAAGTGTGGTTCCGGGGTTGATGGCAAGGATGTCCGGTGGTGAGAATACTTCATTGCACTCCTCCAAAGGTGAAGGAGGTGGAGGTGAGCCTTGAAGGATGGTAGGATCTCCTAGCATAAGAGCATTCCTAATCTCTTCAATCTCCCTCCTCATTTGTTTATCCCTCTTAAAATTCAATCTTCTTTCATCCTTCAGTGCCAAATCCCTTAGCCTCACTTGCTCCCAAGCTTCATCCAACTCTTCTTGAAGTTCCTTAATGATCATGGTTGATTCGGACAATTTTTGGATCTCCTCGTGGTGAACCTCCTCTTGATGACATACTTCCGTTCAAGCTCCATGTGGGGACTTGAAATGGAAGCAAGGTTGTTTTCTAGATCATCCATCTTCCTCAACATTGCTTCTAGCATTGATTCCACTCGATCATGGTGAGGTTGATGATGAGGTTCCTCATGAGGCAAGGTAGTCATGTGAGCTTGATCATGGGACTCATGATAGGCATTAAACTCCTCCAAATACTCAAACTCATCATGGAGAGGTCCTAGATCTTGGCTTTCCATCCACTCCTCATACTCCATGTTGTCAAGGTCGTCTTGGAAGTACAATCCGTCCATGGCAAACATGAAAAGGCAAAGACAAAAACAACACAAGATCAAAAGTAACAAGAAAGATAAACACTAAAAACAATCAAAAGCAAATGACTTAATCTTAACCTAGTCCCCGGCAACGGCGCCACAAACTTGTTACGCTAGAAAGGTAGCACAAAAAGCTTTACATTTATAAACTCGAACTAAAATCCTAAACTACCTAGCGAAACCCGCAGTGTACGGATCATTATGTAGGAAGGAAAGTATTCCGAGGTCGAACACAAGGACTGAGGTGAAATTAATTCATTCAATGATCGAAGATAGTGTAAATCTAAACTAAGATGAGATGAGGAATAAAGAAAGTGCAAAACGCAATATTCTTGGATGGTTTTGGGTGATCAAACAAGGATCACAAATATATCAACACAAACAAGCAAGACAAACACACAAACACAAAGACAAGGGATAAGAGGTAAGAAAGCGGATTCTAGAGATTCGGAATTCCAATTATGAAAATGGACTCATGCTTCTAAAGGTCAAAGGAAGGTTGTGGTTGTTCGGAGTTGGGTGTTTCTCTAATGGGAACAATTACCGGGTAAGTCTCGTGCTCCACTAGTCTTGAACCTAAGGTCCTATTACCGGGTAAGTCTCAAAGAACCTAAGGACGGGAATTCTACACAAACCGGACACTACCTAAGGGTCAAACCCCTCCTTACCGGGTAAGTCTCGGAAAAGGCAAGTCTTAGGCAACGATCTTAGCACACTCAATCGAATAGCGGCTGTTTTGGCTCACTACTACCTAGAGTTCATCATCCTATGTATCTAAGAGAGGAAATTACCGGGTAAGTCTCATTCCTCAAAAAGGTTGCTAACATTAGGTCCCCCTAAGCTAGATTAGGCTCAACAAACACTAGGATTTCAACACATCTACATCCTAACATCCAGATTCATCAATACAAGCACGACAGAGAGAATCACGGGTGGATAATAGAAACCATGGCCGTGGAATCATGAAGAACAGGCCGTGATTCTACACTTTGTTGGGGTTTCGAACACAATCGATCCTAAGCTAACATGAAAGTCCATACAATCATAGTCCAAAGCATAAACATCATTCCTTCACCCTAGAATCACATCTATTCAGCCAACAACATACATTTCAAGATCAAACTTCACAAATAGAGCATGCTTGCAAGTCATGGCTAGATAATGAAGAATAATCCAATGAAAAGGCAGTAAAAGCTAAAATAGAAGTTACCAAATCTTACAAAGGCTCCAAGAGTTGTTCCTAGTTGTCAACAATGGAAACCTCACTAAAAACCACTCTAATCTCACTTTAAAATGAAAATCTACACTAATCTCTTCCAAGAACACCCACAATGGGTGCTTGGAAGAAAGGATACAATGGAGAGATGTTTTGAGGAAGAAGATAGGTCAAAAAGAAGGAAGAGAATCCTCAATTATAGCAAGCAAGATCATGTAAATACATACCAAGAGCAAGAGTCATCCAAAGAGATCGTGGGACACGTGTCAACGTGGTCCACACAGAAACCACGGGTAGATTCCACGGGTGTGGTTCTGGTCTGTGGCCGTCGTTTATCTCCAGAAACTCTCCTTGGATCATTTAGCCATGAGTTGGTGCAAGGCATGCACGAACTAGGTCCTATGTGTTCTCCTTTGCTCCTACCTTGCTCCTTAACAAGTCCGGAAGTGTGCCATCACGAGGAATGATCCTCGAATGTGTCGATTAAGTCCAAAAGCTCCCCAAAATACCTACAAAACCGACAAAAGTCCGTGTAGACGTCTATCTCGATAATATGCATGAATTAAGCGCAAAAGTCATGAACTAATGTCAAACCATGCATGAAAACCGGGAAAAACTATCTAAATGAATGCCTAAATTAACGTCATAAATCGTGTCATCAAAATACCCCATACTTAGCACTTGCTCGTCCATGAGCAAGGCCCAACTATAGGCTACGAGATGACATGATTTATGAATGTAGAAAAACAGAAAAATATTTTTGGAATTGTGCTTCTAAAGATTGATCACCTTCATAGTGATGTTTCATGGCAATGGACAATCAATCATGTACTAATTGAATGAAGGCACGGAAAGACAATCATACTTAACTCGAAAGCATGCATGAAAGGTAAAAATGATGAAGTCAAGATGATCATGAGAATATCCAATCTAGATCACTAAGTCATACACATAAGGAAATAAGTCACAAGGACATAAGAAAGAAGAGGCCAAGAAACGTTGTGATAAGGTGGGAATTTTTTTTCTAGGTCATGTGGTGCTAATCCGGAAATGGAACTAACTCCACAATTTTATCTTTGATCAACTTCCCACAAGTGTATATTTTTCTTTCTTTTCTTTTCTTTTCTTTTTCTTTCACTTATTTTTGAGACAATGGCATTGGTGTACAAAAGCCGAAACCTTGGTGATTAGCGGACCTCGAGATTTTTTCCGAGGTGCCTCACACCAGGCACACATACCAAGGCTCGTTAGGACATTTGGTTTATCCGACTTTGGCAAGGCACAAACACCCGATTATGTGAATGGTGCCGAGTTACTCGTCATCAACACCAAAGTCCCCAAACCTATATTTTTTCTGCACTTTTTACAACAAATTCAGCACTTCATTCACAACATTCTTTTATCAACAACTTCACCCCACACTTGCTTTTCACACACATCAACACACTAGCATGCTCCTATTCCTGGATGGGTCAAAAGAGGTCAAATTTTCCTTTCAATTGAGGTGCTCAAGCAACATGATCAAGATGAGAAGTAGAGGAAAATGAATTGCCTTAGTCATTCCTAGATGATGTGCAAGAACTAGCATGTAATTTCGACTTTCAATCCTCAATTCAATCAAGGCAAGCATCATAATCACAATCCATACATAGGATTCAAGAGAAGTACATGAAGTCCACATATGCATAAATCCATTCAACACACAAGGCCATCCATAGCCAATTCACAAAACATTCTCATCATAAGGGTCATTCCCAAGCTTAGAAGCACTAAATTTTTAAAAAAAAATTCTATTTTTTGGAATTTTGAAATATGTATGTTCAATGCAAAACATGAAAAGAAACGTGTTACAATAAAACGAAACTATCCTAGATGCGATCATGCCATGCTAAGAATCATGAAGACCCCACCCCATAATTAAAAACACACTGTCCCAATGTGCAAATCAAGTAAAGAAAAGTGAAAGAAGTCCTCACAATGTAAAAATGTAGTGTCTTCGGTATTTGGGTTAACTCGTGTGGAGTGGTGGTGTGGATGATCGATCAAGCATGGTAGAGAGCTCTTCATAGTCATTCCGGCGCCGAGACCCGCGCCAAGGTGTATGCAAGATGGGAGCTCCTCCATCCAACAAAGACACCTCAAGCCGTCCAAGTCTCACGTCCGCTCCACCCATGGTTGAAAACGGGATCATCATCATCATCAACTCGCCTTGCAAGGCTTCCTTATTACCTAAAATCATCCACACAAACACAAAACACAAAAACACACAAAAACAAAAATGAAAGCAAAAACGAAAACGAAAAAGAAAAGGGAAAGAGTTGTACCAATGGGTTGGCTCCCATTAAACGCTTCTTTTAGGTCATTAGCTTGACCAAACTCCGTGGATATGTCAATCCACCTCGAATACCATGGTTTGCTTGAGGAGTCCAAGAAACCATCGCTTTCCGGTATCCATGATGACAAGCAAAGGCCACTTGATGCCCAAATAAGCTTTAAGTTCTCTCTTCACCGGTGAGAAGTAGACTCCTTCATGAACGCTCCTTGGATGATAGTATGGAGTTGCAACCATAGGTGCCACCCCATACTTAGGCAATTTGTACTCCGCGGTCATACCGGTGAAACCCTTGTCATCCTCATCCTCTATGATCCGAAGAAAGCCGATTTTTAGAAAGAATCCTTCATTGAAGTGCTTCATAACCATCATGGATCCATCATGCTTGCCCCCTTCATTCAACATGGGAGACTCCTTAGGAAAAGGACTCCATTCTTCGGGTGTACTCCGGGAAAGCAAGAAAGGATTGGAAGGAGTTGAAGTTAGCTTAGGATTCTCTGTGACAGAGGTTTCTACGGTTGAATCCACGGGCGTGGTTATGCCAGATAGGCCGTGGTTCTCTCTGTTTTTTTCATTCCACGTGAGCTCTTCAAGTGTGGTTCCGGGGTTGATGGCAAGGATGTCCGGGGGTGAGAATACTTCATTGCACTCCTCCAAAGGTGAAGGAGGTGGAGGTGAGCCTTGAAGGATGGTAGGATCTCCTAGCATAAGAGCATTCCTAATCTCTTCAATCTCCCTCCTCATTTGTTTATCCCTCTCAAAATTCAAACTTCTTTCATCCTTCAGTGCCAAATCCCTTAGCCTCACTTGCTCCCAAGATTCATCCAACTCTTCTTGAAGTTCCTTAATGATCATGGTTGATTCGGGCAATTTTTGGATCTCCTCGTGGTGAACCTCCTCTTGATGACATACTTCCGTTCAAGCTCCATGTGGGGACTTGAAATGGAAGCAAGGTTGCTTTCTAGATCATCCATCTTCCTCAACATTGCTTCTAGCATTGATTCCACTCGATCATTGTGAGGTTGATGATGAGGTTCCTCATGAGGCAAGGTAGTCATGTGAGCTTGATCATGGGACTCATGATAGGCATTAAACTCCTCTAAATACTCAAACTCATCATGGAGAGGTCCTTGATCTTGGTTTTCCATGCACTCCTCATACTCCATGTTGTCAAGGTCGTCTAGGAAGTACAATCCGTCCATGGCAAACATGAAAAGGCAAAGACAAAAACAACACAAGATCAAAAGTAACAAGAAAGATAAACACTAAAAACAATCAAAAGCAAAAGACTTAATCTTAACCTAGTCCTCGGCAACGGCGCCAAAAACTTGTTACGCTAGAAAGGTAGCACAAAAAGCTTTACATTTATAAACTTGAACTAAAATCCTAAACTACCTAGCGAAACCCGCAGTGTACGGATCGTTATGTAGGAAGGAAAGTATTCCGAGGTCGAACACAAGGACTGAGGTGAAATCAATTCATTCAATGATCGAAGATAGTATAAATCTAAACTAAGATGAGATGAGGAATAAAGAAAGTGCAAAACACAATATTTTTGGATGGTTTTGGGTGATCAAACAAGGATCACAAATATATCAACACAAACAAGCAACACAAACACACAAACACAAAGATAAGGGATAAGAGGTAAGAAAGCGGATTCTAGAGATTCGGAATTCCAATTATGACAATGGACTCGTGCTTCTAAAGGTCAAAGGAAGGTTGTGGTTGTTCGGAGTTGGGTGTTTCTCTAATGGGAACAATTACCGGGTAAGTCTCATGCTCCACTAGTCTTGAACCTAAGGTCCTATTACCGGGTAAGTCTCAAGGAACATAAGGACGGGAATTCTACCCAAACCGGACACTACCTAAGAGTCAAACCCCTCCTTACCGGGTAAGTCTCGGAAAAGGTAAGTCTTAGGCAACGATCTTAGCACACTCAATCTAATAGCGGCTGTTTTGGCTCACTACTACCTAGAGTTCATCATCTTATGTATCTAAGAGAGGAAATTACCGGGTAAGTCTCATTCCTCAGAAAGGTTGCTAACATTAGGTCACCCTAAGCTAGATTAGGCTCAACAAACACTAGGATTTCAACACATCTACATCCTAACATCCAGATTCATCAATACAAGCACGATAGAGAGAATCACGGGTGGATAATAGAAACCACGGCCGTGGAATCATGAAGAACAGGCCGTGATTCTACACTTTGTTGGGGTTTCGAACACAATCGATCCTAAGCTAACATGAAAGTCCATACAATCATAGTCCAAAGCATAAACATCATTCCTTTACCCTAGAATCACATCTATTCAGCCAACAACATACATTTTAAGATCAAACTTCACAAATAGAGCATGCTTGCAAGACATGGCTAAATAATGAAGAATAATCCAAAGAAAAGGCAGTAAAAGCTAAAATAGAAGTTACCAAATCTTACAAAGGCTCCAAGAGTTGTTCCAAGTTGTCAACATTGGAAACCTCACTAAAAACCACTCTAATCTCACTTTAAAATGAAAATCTACACTAATCTCTTCCAAGAACACCCACAATGGGTGCTTGGAAGAAAGGATACAATGGAGAGATGTTTTGAGGAAGAAGATAGGTCAAAAAGAAGGAAGAGAATCCTCAATTACAGCCAGCAAGATCATTTACATACCTACCAAGAGCAAGAGTCATCCAAAGAGATCGTGGGACACGTGTCAACGTGGTCCAGACAGAAACCACGGGTAGATTCCACGGGCTTGGTTCTGGTCTGTGGCCGTCGTTTATCTCCAGAAACTCTCCTTGGATCACTTAGCCATGAGTTGGTGCAAGGCATGCACCAACTAGGTCCTATGTGTTCTCCTTTGCTCCTAGCTTGCTCCTTGACGAGTCCGGAAGTGTGCCATCACGAGAAATGATCCTCGAGTATGTCGATTAAGTCCAGAAGCTCCCCAAAATACCTACAAAACTGACAAAAGTCCGTGTAGACGTCTATCTCGACAATATGCATGAATTAAGCGCAAACGTCATGAACTAATGCCAAACCTTGCATGAAAACCGGGAAAAACTATCTAAATGAATGCCTAAATTAACGTCATAAATCGTGTCATCAACTATCGTAAACTGAATGTTGCCACGAGGATGTACCACTTCCCCCTCCCTTTCATTGATCAAATGTTGGAAAGGTTAGCCCAACACTCTTACATTTGTTATCTAGATGGATATAGTGGTTTCTTTCAGATTTTCATTCATCCGGACGATCAAGAGAAGACAACTTTCACATGCCCTTGGGGTACGTTTGCCTATAGAAGGATGTCATTCGGTTTATGCAACGCTCCAACCACCTTCCAAATGTGTATGATGTCAATTTTTTCAGAATATGAAGAGAATATCATGGAAGTATTCATGGATGACTTTTCGGTATATGGTTCTTCCTTTGATAATTGTCTCTCTAACCTTTCCCTTGTTCTTAAGAGATGCGAAGACACTAACCTAGTCTTAAACTAGGAGAAGTGTCATTTTATGGTCACCGAAGGAATTGTGTTAGGTCATTTGATTTTGAATAGATCGAGGAATAGAAGTTGATAGAGCTAAGATTGAAACTATAGAGAAGCTACCTCCTCCATCTTCGGTGAAAGGAGTTAGAAGCTTTTTAGGACACGCAGGTTTCTATAGGAGGTTCATAAAGGATTTTTCTAAGATTTTAAAACCTTTGACTAATATTTTGATGACGGACATAACTTTTGAGTTTTCGAAAGAATTTTTAAATGCCTTTTGCAGGATCAAGGAAGCCTTGATTTCATTCCTTATCATCCAACCACCCGATTGGACACTTCCTTTCGAGATCATGTGCGACGCAAGTGACGTAGCTATAGGAGCTGTACTTGGACAGAAGAAAGATGGTCGTACACACTCCATCTACTATGCTAGCAAGACGCTAGACAAAGCTCAACTGAACTATGCTACCACGGAGAAGGAGCTTCCTTTTGGAGTTTAAGCATTTGAGAAATTTCGTTCCTATCTTGTAGGTGCGAAAGTGATAGTCTACACGGATCATTCAGCAATCCGCTACCTATTCACAAAGAAGGATGTAAAGCCTAAGCTTCTAAGATAGATCTTGATCTTACAAGAATTCGATCTAGAGATCCGTGACAAGAAGGGCTCGGAGAATTCAGTCGCCGATCAGCTTAGCCGTGTCCCACGCCTCACCGATGAGACGGATGAGCTCCCTATCGACGACTCATTCGCCGACGAACAGCTACACGAGATTGAAGAATGTCTTAAACAAATCTCGAAAGGTAATGACCCATGGTTTGCTGATATTGTCAATTACCTTGCTTGTCAGGAACTCCCACCCAAACTTTCATATGCTCAAAGGAAGAAGTTCTTTAGAGATGTCCGGCACTTCTATTGGAATGAACCTCTACTCTTCAAGAGAGGTCCCGATGGCATGTTATGAAGATGTGTTCCGGAAGATGAGGTGGAAAGCATTATCGGCCATTGCCATTCTTTGTCTTGTGAAGGACATGCTAGTTCTGACAAAACGTGTGCTAAGGTACTCCAATCTGGTTCTTTTTGGCCTACCTTATTTAAAGATGTGTAGAACTATGTTGTTGCTTGTGATGCTTGTCAAAGGACAGGTAATATTTCAAGGAGGAATGAAATACCCCTAAACAACATACAAGAAGTAGAGATATTCGATGTATGGGGAGTGGACTTCATGGGACCATTCCCATCGTCTTGTGGAAACCAGTACATACTTCTAGCCGTAGACTATGTCTCAAGATGGGTAGAAGCAATCGCTTCTCCTACTAATGATGCAATGGCAGTGGTGAAGTTCTTCAATAGTATGATCTTCCTAAGGTTCGGGACACCCCGAACCATCATTAGTGATGGAGGAACGCACTTCACAACCCGTCGATTTGAGGCTCTATTAGCTAAGTATGGGGTAACCCATAAGATTGTCAAATCATATCATCCGCAAACAAGCGGACAAGCTGAGATATCCAACAAGGAGATCAAAGGAATTCTAGAGAAGACTGTCTCTAGAACAAAAAAGGATTGGGCAATGTAGCTAGATGATGCATTATTGGCATACGGGACCGCTTTTAAGACATTCATAGGTACAACACCATACAACCTTGTGTATGAGAAGTCTTGTCACCTTCTTGTAGAGCTAGAGCATAAAGCATATTGGGCCGTCAAGTGGGTCAACTTCAGCATTAAAGAAGCCGGAGAGAAGCGGCTATTGGACATCAATGAACTAGAGAAGATCCGCCTAAATGCGTACAAGAACGCAAGGATCTAACAGGAAAGAACGAAGCGGTGGCATGATAAGAATATCATCCCAAAGGACTTGAAAGAAGGAGATCAAGTTCTTCTATTCAACTCAAGGCTTTGACTATTTCCAGGTAACCTTAAATCCCGTTGGACAGGACCTTATGTTATTAAACGTGTTTTCCCCCATGGTGCAGTTGAAGTATGGGGTGAACAAAGCGGAAGTTTTAAGGTCAATGGCCAACGGTTGTAGAAATACATACCGGAAGTTCCGGTTGAGGAGATAGCTCCTATCCTCCTCCATTGAGCACCTAAACAAGCAACGTCCAGCTAAAGAAGTTAAATCAAGCGCTTCTTGGGAGGCAACCCATGGTAGTGTAGTTCTTTTTCTTTCTTTAAATCTTAGAATAGCTTAGGTTAATTGCTTGTTTGCTTTTTTTTTGCTTTGTTTGTTCCTCGATACGCTCTCGGTTTGTTTGTGTCATAGATTGCAGGAACTAGGTGAAACCATGAGGAATTGATGGAGAAAGTTGACATAAATTGGACCAAATACACTTTTCAAGGAAAAGAAGGGAATAGATCGACTTACCATAAGTTAACCGATCGATTCAGGCTACAGAGCAAGTCAATTTTTGGCAACAGAAAGATAAATCGACTGAAAATCGACTCCCCAGGAAAAGTCGGTCGATTTTCTTCATTAATCTGTGAAAGGGAAGAAAAATCGGACCGAAAAATAAATCGCCTAGAAAAATCGGTTGATTCTCTTTGTATTTTGGCCAGCCAATATAAAGCCTTCTCCACTCGATTTCTCATTCCAACACTTAACCAAAAACTCGTTCCCTCTTTCTCCAAAATGCCGAAAATCGCCTACCCCTCATCTCCCAAGTTTGTAATCGATTTGAATGATTCTTGAGCCTAAACTGAAGCATATTCAACAAGGAAGAAGGATCTAGCATCAAAAAGCTTGGCAAACTACTCATTCATCCGGAATTCAGGTTTTTTCGATCCAAAACCTAAGTATTTTGTTCGATCTTGAATCTTGCCTAGAAGTTGTTAGATTGTTGAGTTTGATTGATGTATTTGGTTAGAAACATCCCTAGAAAGCTTTATGAGGTGTTGAATTGCTCACAACTGTACAGATTTGTGATTTGTGTTGAAATCATGAGAAAAATCGACCTAACCCGGAAAAATCGCCCGATTTTTGCCAAGAACAGGTCGATTTTTGTGTGCATAATGGAGACTTTGAAGAGAATCACTAGGAATGCAGGAAAGAAGAAGGGTTCTTCTTCTAGGGCACCTCCCCCACCACCACCACCTTCCCTAGCTAAGCCAAAGCTTCCTCCTCCCCTTTCCAAACATAAGAAGACATATGAACGTCTCTTAGATCGCCCTTTCACCCCTCCTCGTTACATAGTGCTTGATGACTTGGATACGTTGTTTGTGAGGGAAGACATTGATATGATGCTGGATAGGATAGGGTTGAGTCATTTTGTGCTCATTCGGGAAGATGCTTACACCGAGATTTCCCATGAAGTCCTTAGTACATTTGAGCGCGACCCTAGACATAGGAGTGTTACTTTCCGTCTCATGAATGAGGACCATGCCACGTCTATACCTGCTTGTGGAGATCTATTTGGTTTCCCCTTTTCCTCTGCAGGCACATTTCCACGGGGTGTGAGCGCTAGTGCATTCTGGAAGAGTATCTCCTTTGGGGAAGTAGGAGGAGATAAGTGGAGACCGGGGAACTCGAAGGAAGCAAGTATCTACAATTTCTCCTTCAAGATTGCCCACAGGATCCTTAGTGAGTCCTTGTTTGATAGGATAGAGACGCCACAGAAGCTGAAGGCGGATGAGCTATATCTCCTCCACTATATGACCACCGTCACTATTTCGGGCACCGCTACTATGCTTGCTGACTATCTCGGGAAGATATCCAACAAGTGGAATGGGCGATCTTTGTGCTGGAGGCCTTGTCACTCATGTGGCGAAGGCGTTAGAGCTTGACTTTTCAGATTGCAGATTAGCCGAGAGCGCCCATCCTCTTGGCTCACGGCGATTAGTTGCGATGGAGGTTCTGATTCCTAGAGGCATGAGAACTTTGCATGTGCCTATGCCATGGGCAAGGAAGCCATTCAGGAAGCCAGCTGAAATTGAGTGGAAGTCCGAATTCACTATTCGGAATAGGAGGAACTGGAAGGAGACCTTCAAGCATATGTTTGTTGAGATGGCCCCTCCACCTGCTTATTATGATGATGCTCTGGATGAAGAGGATGATGACGAGGAGAAGGACTTTGAGGACGGAGCTGCATCTTACTAGGGATCTATGCTAGAGTTCGAGAGTGACACGTACAACGGCTATGTTACGGACACTATGGACACTAACACCCATGGTGCTGGACCTAGTAGGCTGAGTAGAGGAACAGAGGATGAGATGCAGCCACCCCATCATTCCTTTGCACATGCTCCCAGCCGTGGTGGAGGACGTGGGCACGGATCTAGGCTCCACCGACATATTGGAGCATTGATTTCTGGCATTCAGAGTCTACACACTGACTATTAGGGTCTTTGTTCTGATTATCAGGCTCTCCACACCGACTACACCACCTTGGGCACTCAGTTCACGGAGTACCGTCAAGAGGCAAAGGCGAGACACTCCTCCTACGATGGCCAGATGAGGGACATGTACTATCACACATTTGGCACCTTCTATGATCACGGAGCTCTGAGGTACTCATATCCACCACCACCGCCGGCTGAGGACTGAGATTCCACTTCATTTTACATTGTAAGTATTCTTCTCCATCTTATGCTTGACTTCTCACATTGGGGACAATGTGAAGGTTAAGTATGGGGTGGGGGTACTTAGAATCTCTTTCATCTTTTTCGCACTTTATTTACTTTATGTTGCACTTGATGATTTGGTTTGTAATAACTCTTGCACTATTTGCTTTCGACTATGAATTTGCATTTGAATGCTTTCATTCAAAAATTTGTGAGTTTTTCAAAAAATTTGGTGCTTCTTATGATGAAAATGACCTCTATGATGAGAATTGTGATGTGGAAAAGGCAAAAAGATGACTTAGCTATGTTGAGATTTTAATTGTAGCATGAATGAATTTGATTGTCTTGCTTGAATACATGAATGATTCATATGATCTTGATGTCTTGATAGGAGAATGAAATAATGATCGAAGTTATATTATAAGTTCTTTTGCATCTTATAGGAATGATCAAGGCAATTTGCTTCTTCTCTTGTTCACATCTTGTTCATGCTAGCTCCTCAATTAAATATTTGACCTCCTTTTGACAATCCGGTAATTAGGATAAGTAGTTATAAAAGGTATGTTTAATATGGAAGGGCCATTGTTAAAGCGTTAAGTAGAAGTTTAGCAAATTATAGGTTTGGGGACGTTGAACATGAGGATGAGTAACTCGACACCATTCACATAGTTGGATGTTTGTGTCTTGCAAAAATCCGATTGAACGACATGTCCTAACGAGATATGGTATGTGCATCAAGGTTTGAGACATCTCGAAAATTGAGAAACGCCGATCTCCTAGGCTTCGGTTTTTGTGTACCGCTATCCATACTCTCAAAAACTAAAGTAAAATAAAAAGCAAAAATTTTACATGCAAAGAATGTGTGGTGAAATTGTGTTCTTAAAGCTTTTATTGTGTTGTTCCTCTTTCCCGGATTAACATCACATTACCTTAAAGATTTCCCACCCTTAACACGTTTCTTTGACCTTTTTCTTGATTGGAAGACCTTGAGACCTTTGTGTACATGTTTAAGACTTCATGGCTTAGATTTGTTTACTTTGATTATCTTTACATCTTTATCATGTCTTTTAATTGTGTCTTTGAGAAAGAAAGGATGGTTTGTTCATGATATAGTTATTATTGATGCATACTTTGTCTTCCTATGTCTTGAAGCATTACTTTGAGGGTGATCCAATAAGAAGAAGCTCTTTTCAAAAAGGTTTTTGAGTTTTTTGCATCATATAATCCATGACATCTTGTATTCTAAGTTTAAACCTTGCTTGAGGACAAGCAAGAGGCAAGTATGGGGTATTTTGATGACATGAATTATATGTCATTATAATTATGCATATTGTGGAGGTTTTACCTCAACTTCACTTATATTTGGAGAGATTTGTGTTCCTTTAAGGTTTATTTCATATATATTCCGGAAATAGAGGTATACATGAGTTTTGGTTGAATTATAGGTGAATTTGGTGGAATTGAAAGCAAAAGTGGAGCAAAGAGTATCTAAGGTCAATAAGGAAACTTAAGGAACTTTAGAGGAGTCATGAAGAGCAAAGGAAGTGTGTAAAAGAGTCACTTAAGGAAGGAAGGAAACAAGCCAATAGACTAGCACTTTCTGTTGAAGAAAATCGAGTCATTTACACTAAAAATCGGACGATTTTTCACACAAAAATCAGACGGTTTTTATTGTTATTAATCGAACGATTTTCCTTCAGCTTTCACCTAAAAATATTACGATCCAAAGCCCATCACTTGTGGGCCTGAGAAGTGATATGTCAAGCGGCCCATTGGCGAGAAAGTATACATTGGAACCCCAGGAACGAAAATCGGGGGTTCGGAGCGTAGAAGATTTACAAGATTTTGCGGGATTGAAGGTTCTTGTAGAGAGGATTGAAGGAAAGAAACAAGAAGTGAAGATTCAAGAAGTTTGTGACATCTTTTGTTTCCCATTTGATTCTTGTGATTTGTGAACGCATTATTGAGTGTTTTGAGAGATTCTTTGAAATATTTTAAGGTTTGATTACAGATTTGGAGATTATTTTGTTCTTATTCGAAGTTTGAGTTTTATTTGGTTTTATTCATTCAATCTTGATTTTGATTTGAATATGAAAATGGTTGGCTAAAAACCTTGTGATTGTGAGGAGAATAGTTGATGATTGAGGCTTAGATGATGATAGACTGAACTCATTTAACCATTTGGATCCTGAGAGTTGAGATTTAACTTTTTGACAACAGATAAATCGATGTGTACTAAAGGAAATCGACCGATTTACCGAAGAACAACCCGATTTATTCTCCTGACGATCTTTAATTAATTAATTCTTTAACCAAAGTTAATCCTTGCCTAAATCCTAACATTTCTTAACCTTTTTAACCCTTATTTAAGTGTGAGAAGAGACTTCATCATTGATTCTTCATTTGATAACTAAAGTTTGTAATATTTGGGTAATAGAGAGACTCAACATCCTCTATTAAGGTTTGAGTGTGCTTTCCATCTTTACCTTCGAGAGTCATATCCTTGGGTTTTGGGTAGTTAGTTTGAGTGTTAATCTCATCCTTATATCTTTCTATATTGCAGCCTCAATAACCTTTATAGAGAGAGCCTTTGGGTTAAACATATAGGTTTTGGAACTTCGCCGTACAATACCTTCCTTCGAAACACATAACCTTGACAATGCCAACTCTGTCCTTTGATCTTTAGAAGTGTCTTGAATCGAAAGCCGTAGTCGGATACTTGAATCTTTGGAATCATTTGTCTCCTTATTAATTACAAAAGCTTTTGCACTTTCCTAGATAATTTGAAATCGATTTTATTCTCACCAAATCTCTAAGTTCGACTCTGGAATTTCTTGCCTTACTACAGCTGATCCGTACACTGTGGGTTCGCTTTTGCATAAGTTCTAGATATAAATTTATGATTTTGACACACACACTTTTGAGCGAACATGAAAACCTTTCCAAGTGAGTCCAGATTATTCACAATCTCAGTAAATCTAGTGAACATTTCTTTGATTGGTTCATTTGGTTTCATCTTGAATAGCTTTCACTGTTTGAGGAAGATGTTAATCTTTGTTTCCTTGACTTGACTTGTTCTTTCGTATGTGACAACGAGTTTGTCCCATATTTCCTTTGCACTCTTGCATGATGAGATGCGGTTGAATTCATTTACATCTAATCCACAGTAGAGAAGGTTTATAGCTTTGTAATTCTTTGACACACTGTCCAAGTCACCTTGTGTGAAGTCATCTTCCTTTTGGGAATTGGACACCTTCAACTGTTGTAGTTGGAATTTTGGGGCCATTCTGAATGATGCTCCATAGTTCCATATCCTGGTCAATAATGAACATGCGCATGATTGTTCTCCAATGGGCAAAGTTGTTACCACAAAAGAGTGGTGGTCGAGATTAGGATCGTCCTTGAGCAAATCCTCCATCACCTACAGGATTCATTATTAGTCTCATTGATGGTTAAATCAATATACGTGAGTCTAGCTATATGTTCGCTCCAAAAGGTGTGTGGAAGCTTTAAAATTTATAACCCAAGAAGTATGCTTGAACAATATGCGAACCCGCAGTGTACGGATCAATTGTAATAAAAGCAAGAATTCCAGGGGTCGAACACAAGGACTATGGTGAAACAAAGCACGGAATCAGGTTGTCAAATAACTAATGACTACGAATTAAAGCAATCAAAGATGATATAAAGTCAGATAAAGCGAATGCGGATTTTAGGGATTAAAGCATCTAGTTATGGTTCCGGCTCAAGATTTCAAAGTATGACGCGGACAAAGATGAGGTTTGTAAAGGGAAGGTGTTTCTAAGGTGGGTAGATCACCGTGTAAGACTTACTACTCACTATCCAAAACCAAATCTCCTATTACCGGGTAAGTTTCAAGGTGCTAAGAAAAGGAACTATAATCTACAACCAACACACCACCCAAGGGAATAGAATCAACCTTTACCGGATCAGTCTTAGGCTAACTCATAAAGATGGGATGAAAGCACACTCAAACCCTAATAAAGGATAAACCTTTATTACATATCACTCATGATCTTGGGTAAACAAACAAAGGAATTACCGGGTAAGTCTCATCCTATGCTTGCATTGAACCAGGAAAGGTATAACAAGGATAGGATTTGGCAAACTTAAACTCTTAACTCAAATAAGTCTCATCCTAGGCTTGCATTAGACTCTCAACTAAATGTAAATCATCTCGAATCTGGTCCAAAATCAATCTTTTTAGTCATTTTCATGCTTCCTGAGATCTTCTCAAGGCTCCAGAATGTAGCTCCAATGACTCCTTAGCTTCCTTAGCTCCATTTCGGTCCAAAATGTGTCATTTTGCATACAATTACAACAAAACAAGGTGTACACCTTGTTTCCCGCAAAGGTGGACAAACCAACAATATAATCGCAGAATATACATCCATACATGCAGATTTATGAAGATAAAACGTCTAAACCAATCCCAAAATATAGACTATAATACATGCTATCAAAATATCCCATACTTGTCCCTTGATTGTCCCCAAACAAGTTTCAAATCTTAGATACAAGATAAAATGGATTATAAGTCAGAAAAGATCAATGAAAAACATCTCAAAAATATTTTGTGGTGTGCTCCACTCATAGATCACCCTAAGAGAATGCTTCATGGAAAATAAAATCAAGATACGATCAAAACATTTTATAAATATAAGAAAGATGTTCATCTTTGCATATAATCATATTTATCGAAATCAATCATGTATAATCCAGTTTAAACAACCAAGTCAATCAACAAGCTCGAGGTCTGAAGGGCTTTCCAAAAGAGGTCAAGAAACATGTCAGGGTGGGATGTATATAGGTTTAATGTGGTGCTAGAATCCGGGAAAAGTATCTTACTTCACTTTCATTGAAACTCAACATCTTCCACCAATAAGTTTTGCTTATTTTACTTTTACTTTTTGGGATGCATGGACAGAGGTGCACAATAACCGAAGCCTAGGAGATCAGCAATCATTAATTTCTCAAGATGCCTCAAACCCTTGATGCATATACCATGACCCGTTAGGAATATCGCTACATCCGACTTTGGCAAGACACAAACACCCAGCTATGTGAATGGTGCCGAGTTACTCATCATCATGATTGACTTCCCCAAACCTAATTGTTTCTTTCTAACACTTTCAGCCAACATCTCAACTTTACTTTCACTTGCTTTTCTTTGCTTTCTTCCAAATTCCCGGATAGGTAAAGGAAGCAAATATTTATATGAGGGGCATAAGCATGATCAAGAAGAAGAATATAAGAGAATAAATTGCTTTAGTCATCCAAGGAAGAATGTGATAGAACTCATCATGTGGTGACAACCTTCAAATCCAACATAATTTTGATAAAAACAAAGTATTAAACATGCTAAAACTTCAAACAAAGCATTTTGCCACTTAAACATATCATAAAACCTTTCGAGCATATAAAGATTTCAAAACCAATATGCAAACAGAATCATCATTGAGGTCATATCCAGAGAAGAAGCTCAAAATGTTTCGAAACCCTTCAGTTAAGAACCCACCTCGGTCGAGGTGTTCTGGCGTCATTCGAGGTTGTCAACCTCGATCGGCCGTGAACATTCCGGTCGAGCTCATAAAAAAAATTTATTTTTTTTCAAACCCGTTTTCGACGTTTTTCTCAAACAAAAACCTATATGTATGCATATAATGGAACATAAACACATAGATTATAAATAAGACAATAATATCCAAGAGTCATACAAGCCAAACACATAAGGTAAAATAAATACAGCCAAATACCACATACTTGGGAACCATTGTCTCAATGGGTCAAATATAAGTCTAAAATCAGAAAACTCACTGAGAGTGCATACATTTGACAACTTAGCCGGATCGAGCGAAATATGACTTAACTTGACCACGCTCGGAGTGAGCATTTTCGGCTTCATGTTGGGGCTCTCGGGGATCACATCACCCACATTGCTACTGCTATGGGTATGACGTCATACTTGGGACACATTGTCCCAATCGATCTTTACGAGGCCGTCTATGAAGAACTACGAAGACGAAGAAAGAGAAGAGAAGCTCGTTGCCGTGAAGAGGAAGCTCGTAAATAAGAGGAAGAAGACCAACGTTGCAAACGTCGTTGAGAAAGGGAGGCTAGAAAACAAGAAGAAGAAGCTCGGCGCCGTAGGGTGTTCAAAAAATGGATCAAGGACGCGACTCATTTTCAATCAAGTCGAGTTGAGAAAGCGGGAAGAAAGACAAAGTACACATCGCCATCTATTCCACCACCGAAGGCTGCTACACCAACCCCGCCTCCTCCTCCACCGAATCCCGCTCTTCCACCATCGGATCCCACTCCTTTGCCTATTGCTACACTCTCCCCTCCCATGGATGATTCTGATTTGAGGACGAATCCTTTTGAAGAGAGCGAGGATGATGTGATCCCCAACAGCCCCAACATGAAGCCAAAAATGCTCACTCCGAGCGTGGTCAAGTTAAGTCATATTTTGCTCGATCCGGCTAAGTTGTCAAATGTATGCACTCTAATTAAAATGCCTATATCTCGAGCTTCGTTTGGAGTTAGAAGAACCACAAGTACAACTTTCAAAGGTATTTTCAAGAGCTACAATTTTGTAGTTTATGAGAAATCGGGATTCCAATATGAAGAGGGTGAAAATGACCTGACAATGCAACAACATTTATACTTGTGTGGACTTTGGACCAAGATCACGCATGGAGGCATGAAAGATGGTTATACAAAACATATGCACGTCCACCCAATAAATATTTCATGCAGCATATCATCCTCATATTATTTATATATTATGCATGAATTTATGTATTAATTATGTGAAAGTAGGTGGAGAAAAGTAGGTGGAAAGTAGGTGGAAAAGTAGGTGGTTGAAAGTCCCTATGTTCGCCCTTTGTTTAATGCCACAACTCTTGAACTTGTAAGCCTTTAATGTTGGGAGTAGGTGTTGAATTTTCAGCCTATATAAGGCCTCTCCCACAAACCTTTTTAATAAGGAAATAGAGTTGAGTTCTTCAATCACAAGTTGTGTTTTCACTTTGAGTAAAACAAACCTAGAGAGTAAGGTGAGAGGCCAAAGTTTCGAAACCTACAAGGTGAGAGGCCGAGTGGTGTCCTTACGGTGAGAGGCTAGGAGGACAAAGGAGATCCAATTTCCAAAGTGAGATTCTCAGGAAAGAAGATCTCGAGCCAAGGAGATCCAATGTGCGAGGCTGGACGATCCTTGCTTGGCATATCCCATCAATGAAAAAAAATATTAAAAAGAAGTGGTCGGAAGGAACAACACCGGTGGATCCTCGCGTTCAACCAACGAAGAGCGCATCAGTGGGTCACCAAGCCTCCACAACAGATATCTCCCTTAGACTTGCCCTTGATCTTGTGCAAGTCCTCTGCTAACATCGCAGCAAAATTAGGAACTCCCCCTATGACCATACAAAACATGCTCAAAAGCTCCCCCTAACGGACCTTTTGGGGCATCTCAGTACGCGCCAGAAGAGTCTCGCTGAATATCAATGAGCTAGACGGAAGGCTATGTGGAAAATGATGCTCTCTCGGGAATCTCCGGGTCTCCACCTATCACTATGCTCAACCACGTGGGTTATCTCGCCCCAGAAATCTCGAGCAACGGCTCGGGAAGGAAAGTCAGAAAATGTGGGGGTAGGGAAGCCAAAAATATCCCTGAACTGATCCATAGGCATGATATAGTTCCGGTTCAGCAACCGGTACATGATACTGTTACGCTCCGCCATGTTAGTGGCGGAACTCACGAACTCCATAGTCGGCTCTGTTCGCTCCAAACGGTGTGTGCAAGCTTTAAATTTATAACCCTAGACTTAAGCTTAAAACAAGGATGCGAACCCGCAGTGTACGGGTCAATCGTAGTAAAAAGCAAGAAATTCCAGGGGTCGATCACAGGGACTCGGTGAAACAAAGTCAATAACGGTAAGCTTCGTAATTACTAACCACAAGAGCAAATAAAACAATCAAAGATGAATAAGAGGTCAATAAGCAAACATGCAATTCTAGGGATTAAAGCGTCTAGTTGTGGTTCCAACTCAAGATCTAAAGATAAGCGGACAAAGCTGAGATTTTTGCAAGGGGAAGGTGTTACTAAAGTGGAATAGATCACCGGGTAAGTCTCACTACTCACTAATGCTAAACCGTAACTCCTATTACCGGGTAAGTCTCAAGGAATTAAGATAAAGAACTATAACCTCAAACTAACACACCATCTAAGGGAATAGAATCAACCTTTACCGGGTATGTCTCAGGCTAACTCACAAAGATGGGGTGGAAGCACACTCAAACCCCAATAAAGGATAAACCTTTATTACCTATACTTATGATCTTAGGTACACAAACTAAGGAATTACCGGGTAAGTCTCATCCTAAGCTTGCATTGGATCAGGAAAGGTGTAATAAGAATAGGATTTGGCAAACTCTAACACTTAACTCTCAGTTTAGGATCAGATAAGTCACCTCGGTCAGCCAAATTCCACCCCGGCCGAGATGTTCATCGACTGAGCGAGATGCTTAGGGTTAAGGTTAAAGACTCGAACTTTCAGGGTCCTACTGTGATTAAGATTATTCTATCATTGTTTTTCCCACAACCTTCAGCCAATCACCCTAGAATCACACAAGGAAATTAGCCACTCATCATCATGAAAGTATTAATCAAATATATGGGAAGAAGGTGAATATTTGAACAAGAAGAATTTAATGAAAAGACTTCAATAACTGAATCAAATATCACAACAAAAGCGTTCCTTGGATAGCAATCCAACAAGACAAGACAACAAGGAAGGGAATCTAAGATAATCTTACAAAAACCCTTCAAAAAGCTATAAAAGCTATGATCTTCAATCTTCCTTCAACCTTCAAAAAGGTTCTTCAAATCTCCCAGCTGGAGTATGGCTGCTGCGTAATGAGTGTTCCGTGTATAACCGGGTGTAAGCGAGATGTTGAATTTGTGGAAATCCAACCCTTTTTATAGGAAAATAACCCTCCAAAGATAAAATATCTTAGAAAGATCTTCTCCCATAAAAATAGGTAAAATATAAGATCTTCTTCCTTCCAGGAGCCAAGCCCAAAAATATAAGATCACTTTCCAAAGATAAAAGATCTCAGCCAAGAATAAAATATTCTCGCCGCGTCCTAGGTATTCGCCTTGGTCGAGTCGGCGTCTCTGGATCACCTCGGTCGAGATGAATCTCTGGTCAACCGAGGTGAGTCACAACTGAATGTGAAATCTTTCAAAACTGGTCCAAAGTGAATCTTTAATCCATGGCTATGCTTCCTGGATGGTTCCTTATGCTCCTCAATGTAGCTCCAATGACTCCATAGCTCCTTTTGTTCCTTTTTGATGCAAAACGTGCCATTTTACCTACAATTACAACAAAACTAGGTGTAGACCTCGATTCCCGCAAAGGTAGATGAAATGGTAATATAATCACATATTATACATGCTAACATGCAGATTATTGAAGATAAAACGTCTAAACGAACCCCAAAATATAGAGTATAATTCATGCTATCAAAATACCCCATACTTAGCCCTTGCTTGTCCCCAAGCAAGTTCCGCATATAGAAGACAAGATAGAATGGATTAATAGTCATGAAAATCAATGAAAAGTCTTTCAAAAACATTTTTATGGGGTGCAACTATCATAGATCACTCTAAGAGAATACTTCATGGAATTTAAAATCAAAATATCATCAAAACATTTTATAAATATAGGAAAGTTGTTCATCTTTGCATAAAACCATGGAATAAATAATAAGTCATAATTATCAAAATTAATCATGTATAATCCAGTTTAAACCACTAAGTCAATCAACAAGCCCAAGGTCTCAAGGGCTTCCCAAAAGAAAAGGTCAAGAAACGTGTAGGGTAGGGATGTATGTATGGTAATGTGGTGCTAGAATCCGGGAAAAGGATGAACTTCACTTTCACTTTGACTTGCAACATCTTCCACCAATAAGCTTTGCTTATTTCACACTTTTTCTTTTTACTTTACTTTTTGGGATGCATGGACAGAGGTGCACAATAACCGAAGCCTAGTAAATCCGCAATCATCAATTTCTCGAGATGCATCAAACCCTTGATGCACATACCATGACCCGTTAGGAATATCGCTCAATCCGACTTTGGCAAGAAACAAACACCCGGCTATGTGAATGGTGCCGAGTTACTCATCATCATGATTGACTTCCCCAAACCTATTATTACTTTCTAATACTTTCACTTCCAGCCAACTTCTCAACTTTAACTTCACTGGCTTTCACCACTTCGCTTGTTTCCAAATTCCCAGATAGGTAAAGGGAGGCAAAATGTATATGAGGGGCTAAGCATGATCAAGAAGAAGAAGAGAGAAGAATGAATTGCCTTGGTCTTTCCAGGAAGAAAGTGAGAGAACTCATGATGTGGTGTCAACCTTCAAATTCAACATAATTTAGATAAAAACAAAGTATTAAACATGCCAATAATTTCAAACAAAGCATTTAGCAACTTAAACATATTATAAAACCTTTCAAACACATAAAGAATTTAAAACCAGTCAGTAAGCAAGATCTTCACTGAGATCATATCCCGATAAGAGGCACAAAAATCGTTTTCGAAAACTCTCAGTTAACCCACCTCGGTCGAGCTGTTCTTGGGTCAACCGAGGTGAAACGCCTCGTTTGGCCAAGACTGACTCGGTCGAGGTCAAAAAAATTTTTTTTAAAACCATTTTTTTTTTCAGTTTCGGCGTTTTTCTCAATCAAATAACCTGTAAATATGCATGCAATCTTAGATAAACATATAAATGCAGAAGTGGAGCATAAACATGAAATATCCAATAAAGTAATCATCGAAGTCATCGAATAAGTACATCAAATCGTCATCAAATAAGTACATCGAATACCCCAAACTTGGGACACATTGTCCCAGTGGGTCAATATAAGTCTAGAAATAAGAGTACTCACCGGATAAATAGCTGAACTGCATAAAAATAGAATAAAGAAAATCCTACAGCTCATCAATAGTCGCGATCCGGTGGTGGTGGTGGTGGCACGTATGGATACTGGGTTGGGTCGAATGGATAACCCATGATACGCTCGAACTGGAGCTGGGCCATAATGTGCTGATAATGCTGCCGCTCCTACATCTCGCGGATATCCAGTGACAAAGCAGCGTATGAATCAATAACCTGATCCGTCAGGTCATTGATCCGTCTGTGAGCATCTGGATCCCTCACTCTGTGTCTCCTGCGTCTAGCAGGTCTAACTGGAGAAGTGGCAGGTGCATCAGCTGGTGCAGGCTCAGTCTCATCATCATCATCCAGATCTATAATCGGCGGTGCGCTCGTCCCTGCAGTATCTGTCCCTGTGTCCATCGGGACTCCACCATCTCTCTCATCCACTGTATCCTCGTCATCAGCCTCCTCCTCCTCCTCAGCTGGGGCAGCTGCTGCCTCCCTATAATCCTTCATCAGTGGAGCCCAAGCGGTCTGCCAATAGTGTGGGTCATAAACGATGAACTGGGCAGACCATCGGATCCCCTGTGGCGCAGTCAGCTCCCACGGCATAGCCACATATGAAGTAGTCAAACCTCGGGGGACGAGAATCCGCCGAGTGATCATCTCCTACAATCCAAGCGGCTTCGGAGCCGCCACCATCGTACAAGCACTGAGGTCCATGTCATGAAAAGCAGCTATGTGGGTGACAAGCCCTCCGCAGTAGATGTCTCCCTTCGCTTTGGCCTTGATCTTGTGCAGGTCCTCTGCCAAGATCAAGCCAAAGTCTGGGAAACCCCCCGTAACCATACAGTATAGACTGAAAAGCTCGCCCTGTCGGATCTTCTGGGGCGTCTCAGTGCGCGCCAGAAGTGTCTCGCTGAATATCCTATGGGCTAACCTAAAGGCTAGGTGGAAGATGACCTTCTCCCTGGAATCTCCAGGGCGCCATCTGTCTGCATGCTCAACAATATGGGCTATCTGCCCGCAGAACTCCCTAGCTACAGATCAGGAAGGGAAGTCAGTGGCGGTGGGCTCAGGAAAGCCTAAGATGTCTCTCCAAATCTTGAGCGGTACTAAGAAGTTCCGGTTCATCAACCGGTACTTCACAGACTGCTATGTGGGAAGGTAGGTGAAGTAGCTAACAAACTCTAAGGTCGGCTCCAAGTAGGCTGGGGCTCGGATCTCAGTAAACTGATCCAGCCCAACTGTAGTAATCATCCTCCTAAGGTCTCCATCTACCCCTAGGCAGTCAAAAGCGGACACGTCCAGGAAACGTGGTGCAATCACTGGACGGCTAGCTATACGGTCATAATCCACCTAGTGTCTCTCATGGATCACCGGGCGGTAAGGTCGGGAAGAAGAGGAAGAAGGGGAAGGAGAGGATCTATCTCTGAGGGCAAGCAATCTGTCAGAACTCATTTTCAAAATTATCTTATTGTCAGGTCACCTCGGTCGTCTAACAGCTCTCAAGAATCACCTCGGCCGAGGCGCAGTTCGACTGGACCGAGGCGGAAGCAGTTCGCGATTCAATTCTCAGAAATCTAGTTCTTTTCCCCCAAAAATCACTACAATTGCTTCCTATGGGGTACTTAAGCCTTTTCTCAGCAGATGCAAGGGCAACCAAAGCCCAAATCGAAACGAATGAACGAGTTAGGGTTTCGACTGTTTTTACCTCGTTTCGGTCGATTCGTTCGATTTCTTCGCAGGTCTGTACTTGCAATGGGATCCTCTACCCTTCAATCGTAGTTTGGAAGCGGAAATCTTCGAAAACGAGCAAGATTCGAGGAAACGAGGTGGAGATGCGCCGCGGTCGAGTCGAAGAGGGTAAAAAAGTGAAAAAGAAAATTTTCCCCCTTTTATACTGTTCCTGGAACTGCTGTCACCTCGGTCAAGATGGTCTCGACTGGACCGAGGTAGTACGGACCGAGGTAGTTCTGCAGAAACCCTAGTCGCCTCGGTTGCTCAAGAATCAACTCGGTCGAGGTGGCCTCCACTGGACCGAGGTGTCTCAGTCAAACTTCGTCTTCTCGAATTCTCGAACTTTTGTGCTTCCAGTTATGCTCCTAATTGGTTCTTCTTCCTTAGCTGTAACCTGTTATCTGTCTAGGACGCCAAAAACAAACAAAACAAAGCAAAAACAAACTATCTAAGCTAAACTAGAATAAGGGAAAAGAAAAACAATACCTTGGGTTGCCTCCCAAGAAGCGCTTGGTTTAAGGTCGCTAGCTGGACCATTATGCGTCATCAAACGTGATGGGAGGTGCCCTCACCCCATACTTCACCTCCATCATGGGGTGAAGTAAGTAAATCTATCAAACGCTCCAACAAGTGTAAGTGCTCATCGGGGAATGAATCGTCTATGGGTGGGTCGTCCTTCTCACGTGAAGATGCAAGTAGCCGGCTGAGGTGATCCGCAACAGAATTCTCGGATCCCTTCTTATCGCGGATCTCTAGGCCAAACTCTTGAAGCAAGAGAATCCATCGAATAAGGCGTGGCTTGGGATCTTTCTTAGCCAACAAGTAACGAATGGCAGCATGGTCGGTGTAGACAATGACTTTCGCCCCAACTAAGTAGGAACGAAACTTCTCGAAAGCGTATACAACCTCCAATAACTCCTTCTCGGTGGTAGCGTAGTTGCGTTGTGCTACATCTAGCGTCTTGCTAGCATAATAGATGGCGGTGGTCCGTCCATCCTTCTTCTGCCCAAGCACCGATCCTACGGCTACATCACTAGCATCGCACATGATCTCAAAGGGCAAGGTCCAATCTGGAGGCTGGATAATAGGAGCGGAGATCAACGCTTCCTTAATCCTGTAAAAAGCATCAAGACACTCCTGCGAAAACTCAAAAACAACATCTTTATTCAAGAGGTTAGTTAAAGGTTTATAAATCTTAGAGAAGTCCTTGATGAATCTCCTGTAGAAACCTGCATGCCCGAGAAAACTCCTCACACCTTTAACAGAACAAGGGGGAGGGAGTTTCTCAATAGTCTCGATCTTAGCGCGATCGACTTCAATGCCTCGATTAGAAACGAGGTGTCCTAGCACAATGCCTTCATTAACCATAAAATGACACTTCTCCCAATTCAAGACAAGATTAGTGTCTTCACATCTTTTAAGCACTAGCGAAAGGTTAGATAGGCAATCATCAAAAGAGGAACCATATACAGAAAAATCATCCATAAATACCTCCATGATCTCCTCTATGTACTCGGAGAAGATAGCCATCATGCATCGCTGGAAGGTAGCGGACGCATTGCACAATCCGAATGGCATCCTCCTATAGGCAAATGTCCCCCATGGACAAGTGAAAGTGGTCTTCTCCTGATCATCCGGATGGATAGGAATCTCGAAGAATCCACTATACCCGTCTAAGTAGCAAAAGTGTAAATGCTGGGCCAACCGTTTGAACATTTGATCGATGAAGGGAAGCGGAAAATGGTCCTTCCGAGTCGTCGTGTTCAGCTTCCTATAATCAATGCAAACTCTCCAGCCCGTGACGGTCCTGGTTGGGATCAACTCGTTGTTCTTATTTGTCACAACGGTCATCCCTCCTTTCTTCGGAACTACATGCACCGGGCTAACCCACTTGCTGTCCGAGATAGGATATATGATACATGCATCCAACAACTTAAGAACTTCTTTCTTCACAACCTCTTTCATGATCGGATTTAACCGTCTTTGAGGTTCCCGTGAAGTCTTATGATTATCCTCCATTAGAATTCTATGCATGCAGAAAGAGGGCTTAATGCCAATAAGATCATCCGTGGTATATCCTATAGCCTTTCGATGTTTTCTCAGGACATGCATTAATTTAGACAATTCAGATTCGGAAAGGGAAGCACTAACAATAACGGGATAAGTGGAATCCGGCCCAAGAAAGACATACCTCAAGTGACTAGGGAGTTGTTTAAGCTCCACAACTGGGGGTGTCTTCTGAGGGGGATCCTTGCTTCCTCCTTCCTGTGGAATGGTTTCAGAAACTGGACTTTCGGAAGTCTCAGTTGAATCAGTCTCGCCATCGACCTCGGTCAAGGCGCAGAGGTGTTGACCGAGATGTTCTTCAGTCGCCTCGCTCAGTCCAGAAAGTGCCTCGGTCGAGGTACTGCAACTAGAACCGAAACTGGAGATCTTCATCTCCTGGATTAGCTTCTCAGTTCTTGCACCTGGATCCTCTTCCAGTGCTTTTAAGCTCCGTATATCTGCATCACAAGAAGCATCTATACCTTCCTCTATTAAACTGAAGCTAATAACTCTTTCGAGTGGATCGTTAATAAGGATAGAGCTCACCAATTCTCTTGATTCTTCTTCATCGTAAATGTTGAAGATATCATCAGTTAGCTGCTCCCCTTTCATGGCTGCAAGTAGTGCGAACTCCACCTCATCGCCACCAATGTTGAATTTCAACTTGGCGTTCTTGCAATCCACATTGCAACCCGAAGTTGCTAGAAATGGCCTCCCGAGAATAATAGGAACAGGATAATCTGCGGGAATGTCAAGTACAACAAAATCTATAGGTAGATAGAAGTTACCTAACTTGACCGGAACGTCCTCCAAGATGCCCACGGGATGGGTGATGGAGCGATCCGCCATATAAAGTCAAATCTTGACCGGCTTGGGCTCTCCAAGTCCGATCTTCATACATAGCTCCAGCGGTATGATGCTCACGCTGGCTCCTAGATCACAAAGGGCTTCACAAGTGACATCCCCAACTTGAATGGGAATGCTAAATGAGCCGGGATCTCTCAACTTAGGTGGCATCTTCTCCTTCATGATCTTAATAAGCTCCGAGGATTTAGATGTCATCCTAACTTCACCAAAGTCTTCCAATTTCCTTTTCCTTGATAGGATCTCCTTTAAGAACTTCCCATAAGCGGGCATTCCTAGAATAGCATCAAGGAAAAGAAATGTTAATATACAGCTTATTCATCAAGTCAAGGAACTTACCAAAGTGCTTGTCTAGATGCGCTCTGGCCCTTGACTGGGGGAATGGAAGTGGTGGTTTGTATGCAGGAGGTGGAACATAAACTTCAGTTTTCCCCTCTGCTTTCTGTGGCTCCACCTCGGTTGGCATCTCGGTCGAGGTGTTCTTCGACTGGATCTGGACCGAGGTGGTCTGCGTCGAACGAGGTACTGGATCTGCAGTTTTGAGTCCACTCCTCGTCGTTATGGCCATGCACTGGCCTTTAGGGTTGCTTTCCGTCTTTGCTGGAAGCTTCCCTGGATCTCTTGGCGCTTCATTCACCCTACTTGCAAGTTGTTGTTCGAAGGACTTTTGGACCCTCGAAAACGAAGTCATAGAAGTCTCCATAGCGCTAAGCTTGATCAAGATAGCCTCCAGAACTGCGTCTTTCTTTTCTGGCTGAGACGAACTTGATTCTTGCCCCTGGCTCATTAATGGAGTAGAAGAAGAAGAGGGGGAAGAGAGGAAAGGGTTAGAGGAATTATTAGAGTTGGAGTTAGAAAAATTGTTACCAGGATTCTGGTTGTTTTGATTGTTCGTCCTCCAATTGTTGCTATTGGACCCTCTATTATTGTTGTTGTAATTGTTGTTCCGGGAACCGTTGTTGTTGTTACGGTATCCATTGTTGTTGTTCCTTTGTCCTTGCTCTTCCTTCTTGGTTTGAGCAACCAAGAGTTCCTTCAATTGCTTCACGTCATTCTTCAAAGACGTGAGTTGATTGTTGTTGGATTGAGTCTCTTGAAAGTTGACTCTTTTAACTCCACCTTCAGCTCCTTGGTGGGTGTACTTCTCCATATGCAAGGCTTTCTTCTCAATGAAGTCCCAAGCCTCGTCAATCGCCATGTCCATGAAGGTACCGGCGGAGAGTAGTTGGAGATTGAACTGGGTGCTTCCGTCCAGTCCTTTGAAGTAAATCTCCAATAACTCTAATTTTGGAATCCCATGATGCGGACAATCCAAAAGAATGTCCTTGAACCGCTCCCATGACTTGGACAAGCTCTCCTTGTCCTTCATAATGAAAGCATTCATCTTCCCTCTCATTTCAGCTGTCTTTGAGGGGGGGAAAGAATTTGGTCAAGAACTCCGTAGACATTTCCTCCCACGTGCTAATTTTTCCTGGAGGAAGAGATTGATACCAAGTAAGAGCTCTATCTTTTAAAGAAAAGTAAAAAGGTCTTAGCTTGTAGTTGTTGTTTTCAATTCTTGGAGGTCTCAAGGTTTCCATCAAGATCTCATAGTTTTGAAGATGTTGATGTGGTGATTCCTTCTCCATCCCACCGAATTGGCATTGGCGAATCATGGATAGAACTTGCGGTCGAAGTTCGTAGTCATGGTTTGCTGGATCTCCTAGGTTGACTCCTGGACGCCTCAGTTGTTGATTGGGGTCCATCCTTTGACCTAGGGTTTGTGGAATTCCTGCAAGAAGAACATCTCGGACTGGCATCCGAGGTGGAAGTATCTCGGCCGGGGCGTCAGGTACTGGGACCTGCCTCGGTCAAGGGTCAGCAACTGGGACCTGCCTCGGTCCAGCATCGGGAACTGGGTTGTCCCTCGGTCGAAGTAGAATCTGGTCTCGTATGACAGCCATTTCTGCTTCGATTGCTTCAGTTTTGGTGCGAGTTTCCTCCTTCTCTCGCCTTAGTTCTTCCTTGCTGAGGCGTAGCAGCTCTAACGCCTCTTTCAATTCGGCTTCAAGATCGCGGTTGTCTTGTTGGGCCATCTTCGCTTCTCTTAAGCGTCGCTTGTATGTCTTTTCTGGTTCGGGATCGTAAGGAACGATTTCCTTCCCAGTGCGGGTTCTTCGCATAAACCTAAGAAAGAACCTGCAAAAGTCACTCAAGTAGAGTGGTTAGATGACACGGGGGCAAGTGCCCCAAGAGCAAACCGTACCGGCTCGGTCTAGACCAAGTCCCAGCAACGGCACCAAAAACTTGTTCGCTCCAAACGGTGTGTGCAAGCTTTAAATTTATAACCCGAGACTTAAGCTTAAAACAAGGATGCGAACCCGCAGTGTACGGGTCAATCGTAGTAAAAAGCAAGAAATTCCAGGGGTCGATCACAGGGACTCGGTGAAACAAAGTCAATAACGGCAAGCTTCGTAATTACTAACCACAAGAGCAAATAAAACAATCAAAGATGAATAAGAGGTCAATAAGCAAACATGCAATTCTAGGGATTAAAGCGTCTAGTTGTGGTTCCAACTCAAGATCTAAAGATAAGCGGACAAAGCTGAGATTTTTGCAAGGGGAAGGTGTTACTAAAGTGGAATAGATCACCGGGTAAGTCTCACTACTCACTAATGCTAAACCGTAACTCCTATTACCGGGTAAGTCTCAAGGAATTAAGATAAAGAACTATAACCTCAAACTAACACACCATCTAAGGGAATAGACTCAACCTTTACCGGGTAAGTCTCAGGCTAACTCACAAAGATGGGGTGGAAGCACACTCAAACCCCAATAAAGGATAAACCTTTATTACCTATACTTATGATCTTAGGTACACAAACTAAGGAATTACCGGGTAAGTCTCATCCTAAGCTTGCATTGGATCAGGAAAGGTGTAATAAGAATAGGATTTGGCAAACTCTAACACTTAACTCTCAGTTTAGGATCAGATAAGTCACCTCGGTCAGCCAAATTCCACCCCGGCCGAGATGTTCATCGACTGAGCGAGATGCTTAGGGTTAAGGTTAAAGACTCGAACTTTCAGGGTCCTACTGTGATTAAGATTATTCTATCATTGTTTTTCCCACAACCTTCAGCCAATCACCCTAGAATCACACAAGGAAATTAGCCACTCATCATCATGAAAGTATTAATCAAATATATGGGAAGAAGGTGAATATTTGAACAAGAAGAATTTAATGAAAAGACTTCAATAACTGAATCAAATATCACAACAAAAGCGTTCCTTGGATAGCAATCCAACAAGACAAGACAACAAGGAAGGGAATCTAAGATAATCTTACAAAAACCCTTCAAAAAGCTATAAAAGCTATGATCTTCAATCTTCCTTCAACCTTCAAAAAGGTTCTTCAAATCTCCCAGCTGGAGTATGGCTGCTGCGTAATGAGTGTTCCGTGTATAACCGGGTGTAAGCGAGATGTTGGATTTGTGGAAATCCAACCCTTTTTATAGGAAAATAACCCTCCAAAGATAAAATATCTTAGAAAGATCTTCTCCCATAAAAATAGGTAAAATATAAGATCTTCTTCCTTCCAGGAGCCAAGCCCAAAAATATAAGATCACTTTCCAAAGATAAAAGATCTCAGCCAAGAATAAAATATTCTCGCCGCGTCCTAGGTATTCGCCTCGGTCGAGTCGGCGTCTCTGGATCACCTCGGTCGAGATGAATCTCTGGTCAACCGAGGTGAGTCACAACTGAATGTGAAATCTCTCAAAACTGGTCCAAAGTGAATCTTTAATCCATGGCTATGCTTCCTGGATGGTTCCTTATGCTTCTCAATGTAGCTCCAATGACTCCATAGGTCCTTTTGTTCCTTTTTGATGCAAAACGTGCCATTTTACCTACAATTACAACAAAACTAGGTGTAGACCTCGATTCCCGCAAAGGTAGATGAAATGGTAATATAATCACATATTATACATGCTAACATGCAGATTATTGAAGATAAAACGTCTAAACGAACCCCAAAATATAGACTATAATTCATGCTATCACGCTCTAAGTAAGCGGGCGCTCGAACCTCCATGAACTCCTCCAGTCCTTCAATGGAGATCATCTGCCTCAAGTCCTCCGTCACGTGGAGGCACTCGAAGGCAACGACGTCAAGAAAGCGCGGGGCAACGGTAGGATGCCCGCAGATACGGTCATAATTAACCTGGTGTAGCTCGTGGATCACCGGGATCGAATACCGTGAAGAAGAAGGAGAGGAACTATTGGGTCTGTCTCTCAAGACCAGCTGGCGATCAGATTTGCTACTAATGATTTTTCTAACAAGTCACCTCGGTTTCCTGAAGAACACCTCGGCCGAGACACAGCCGACCGGATCGAGGCGAAGGGCTGTTCGTTGGCAACTCTCAAAATTGTAAGTTATTTTTTCCCAAATCACTACCAAAGGCTTCCTAAGGGGTACTTATATCTTTTTCAACAATAGACAGTGGCAACCAAAGCCAGATCTGTGCTAAATCAGTAAAAGAAGAATGAGTTAGGATTTCGGAACAAAATACCCAGATTCTGCAGATTTGGAGCATTTTCCTTGCTGTTTGGTGCTTGGAAACTGATCCTCTCGCTTCCTCTGGTGTAATCGAGCCAAAAATCGTAGAAAACGAGCAAGATTTGAACATTTGAGGCTAGGGCACCGCCGCGGTCGAGGTTCGCACTTGGAAGGGAAAGTGAAGAGAGAGAAAACCGTCTCGCCTTTTATATCCCTCGCTGAATTTGATTTCACCTCGGTCGAGATGGTCCCGACCGGACCGAGGTGTCTGACTGGATGTCAGACCTAGTCGCCTCGGTTGCCCCTAGAACATCTCTGTCGAGGTGCTGTGACAGAAACAAAGATGTGTCTCAGTCAAGCTTCGTCTTCTCAATTTTTCGAACTTTTGTCATTCCAGTGTAGCTCCTAAGCTGTAGTCTAGAGGACGCCAAAAACAAAGCAAAGTAAACTACCTAAAACTAAGCTAGAAAAGGGAAAAGAAAGCAATACCTTGGGTTTCCTCCCAAGAAGCGCTTGATTTAAGGCGCTAGCTGGACTGTACATCATCCTCAAACATGCTGGAAGGTGTCCTCACCCTATACTTCACCTTCATCATAGGGTGAAACAAAGAAATCTATCCAACGTTCCAACAAATGCAAGTGCTCATCGGGAAATGAATCATCTATGGGTAGGTCATCTTTCTCGATCGAGGAGGGAGGTAGCCGGCTGAGGTGATCCGCAACAGAACTCTTGGATCCCTTCTTATCATGAATCTCTAGGTCAAACTCTTGAAGCAAGAGAATCCAATGAATAAGACGCGGCTTCGCATCTTTCTTAGCGAGCAAGTAACGGATGGCTACATGGTCGGTGTAAACAATAACTTTCGCTCCCACTAAGTAAGAGCGAAACTCACTACTACAAAAAGGGGATGATACCCCGGGCGTTTGATAGAATAAACTCCGGACTCCCACCGGGGTAAAGGTTAGGGCGATATTTGGTCCATCAACTTTATACCCCGGGCGTGTATAAAACAACATCCGATCCGGGTTATTTTATGTTCTTCAATTTTGGTACAAATATTGGCAGCCGGGATATATTATGATCAAATAACCCGGGAACCATGAACCCAGGGTATTTGATAATGTAACATAACCGGGTATGGACCGGGTTATTTGATGTCGTTCATTTTAATAATTAAAAACCGGATATTGGGAAGCGGGTTATCAAAAACTAATAAATAACCCGGATGGTAAGATCCGGGTTATTAGAGTATGTGAATACCTAATAATCCTTACAATGAAGATCCGTGTTATAATGTATAAAATTTATGACGTGACTATTCTGAATTATTTATCCCGGATTTAATGTCCGGATTTTGTACATTTTTCATGGCATTCACAAATTGAACCTGTCCCAAATGCAGAAAGAACTTCAGCAACCAATTCAATTCACAAACATGTCAAAGTCTGTACTTAACTCAAAACACTCAAAACATTCACCGCAGTTGTGTTATCACCAATATCACATCCGAAGATAACCAAATTCACAAACATAATTCAAAGTCATGATTCAAAAGCTAAATGTCACCAAGTGTATAAAGATTTAAATGTTCACAATATTCAAAAGATATATTCATCATCCTAGCAATGCACATCAACTAGACGATAACCGGTGATGAAATCTGCACTGTTTTTGCCGGAGATATCATGAAGCCTTACAAAAGATCAAATTTTGAAGTTCGTCACTTTCACTGCTTTGAAACTTCCCGGAGAGCACAATAACACCAATTTTGAGAAAGTTAGAAAAGAATACCCATCTACCAGGTAGAAATAAGTATGCACATTGGGCATGATGTTCATCCTTTGTATTTTTTGGTATGCATTTGAAGCATCCTCCATCATTCTTGCCCTGGAGAAGAAGTCAATAGAGCAATTGAGTTCATAGACGAATATCAGAAATTAATGTGGAATTCACATCACAACAAATAAATAAAGGAATGTAGGAGAATAAAAGATAAATTGATTAATACTCAATATGTACAAGAGAAAACAAAGATATTAGTTATTTAATAAACAATAATCACTTGCAATAACGCCTTCCTTGTTTATGGTGAGCCTAGTTCTCACAATTCCAAGATGAACGCAGCTTACTGTCACATATGCTCTCATCTCCTACCCATTAGTGTCATCATCATCAATTTTTAAATTTATAATCCTAATTTCAAAATCCCCCAGCAATTTTCTTAAAAGAAAAAGAATCAGTACCCGAAACTTGCAAACCAGTTTCTTTGTGCGCAAGACGTTGGCGAGCTTGGATAGCGAGTATGCACTTGTGGCATCGTAATAGCTGCAAATCACACAACAATCAAATGCGAATCAACAAATTTTCCACAAATATTTCAGATGACACTCTGTTTTTTTTTGTCTCATCTCAATATTTCCAAATTTTTTAGATGGTTGGATAATTACCATATGCTATATCATCAAGAAAGTAGATCTCTTTTGAAGATATAATCAATGCTTAAAAATTTGAACCTCTGTGAAGTCTATAGACATGAAATTGTGAAATCTAAACAAACAGCAAAACATATAAATCAATTATTTGAGAAGTAACATGAGCAAAACAAATAAATCAATTATTTGAGAAGTTACAAAAGCAAAATAAACTTCGCTAATCAAAGTTAGCAAGTATCTGGAGTATCTTATCAATTACAGTTAATAAGAGACAATCAGGAGTGGTAAACTCAGGTTGCCCAATATCAGTATCCAAATAAGCAACATATTTATATCTGCCACACCACCAATGCTATACATTCACAAACAAAATTGTCTCTTAAAAGCATAATAAGCATAATAAACATGCTCCATTTTCCCAAGAATCACATCAAAACTGCATAGGATTTATACCAAATTAGCTATTCCTATTAGGCAAACTAAAATTTGAAACCTGAGGAGTAGATTGATGAGAAGATGTCGGGGCAATGTGTTTTTTCTAGTCTTTCTTGGGGCGCAGATGACAAAGACCGGCTGAGAAGGTACGACTGACACACAAGCAATGAAATACATCGACTCCGACTAATGGCGGGTGTATGAATACCAGGTAAAGTCATAGAAGAGACGAACTGAACTATAGGAGTAACACACTGTGTAGTTGCGATCTAGTGCACAAATTAAAATTATGATAACAATTAACAAGTGATATGCTAAGAAAACGATTTTGAGGATCAATTGTCCTACCGCTTATAGTTACATAGGACTTGAGCTTCCAACCGCCTTCTGAACAGGAAAGAGAGAATGCTTTTATGGTGCAACATTGAAAACCTGGACAGTTGGTGTTGAATGTCTACTTTCCGAAACACTTAGTTCACCAAGCCCACTGGTTATCCTTTCAGGCATCAACCGAATTGGCTAGAGAAGATCCAATTGGACTTGACTTTCCTTTCCACTATTGTTGCTTATCATTTCGCTGCACAATAACAAACAAAATTTACATTTAGACCTGAAACCATAGCCAAGTTCATTATCTAAGAATCCAAGGACTTAACACTAATAAAGTAGGAACTTAAAAAGGGAAGGAAGTGGAGTAATCATGAAGTTGACTTAAGAAACCATACAAACACAAGCCATATAAATGACCAAAAGAATAGAAAAGAAATATTGATCGGTACAGAAGTCTGATGAGATGAGTTTAATAGGATTTTTTAAGTGATCAAAGATGCTTTATGTAACACCCCAAATCCGCGAGACTCGGGGCGCTACGGGTTGGGACCTCACAATGGGTTCCGACCCTTAGCCTGACAACAATTTTACCGGATCTTACAACATGACACAAATAAAGGCCAAAACCGAAAGACAATTTTTATGCAATGAATGAAACCCAAAGCAAAGAAACTAAAGACTACAACCGAGATACAAAACCAAAGACCAAAAGCCATACATGCAGCCTACAAAAAATACGAGATACAATAATCAAAACTCAAACACAACTTCAACCAACCCATCCTAAAATGTACGGAACCCCGGCTGCCCACTCTTCCGGATCTCTCGGCCGCATTCCTAACCTGCAAGGCAATCTACAACAATCGGTATAAAACCGTTAGCTCATATTCGAAGCATTAGAATCAATGGGAAAGGCACAAACACAAGTAAATCATCAAAAACACACAACATTCTCAAAGCACACAATTTCGGTTTATTATCTTTTTATTATTAAGTCATATCCCGTTCTAATTCAACTTAGTTTTGTGACACAAGACCACCGTGGTCCCGCCTCGGTCCCTATTTCCGGCATGGAACGGTACGGATGCCTCCGACCGTCTAACCAACACGGCTAGTAGCCGAGAACCTCCTAGACTCTCGCAAGAGCTAGGCAGATGATGTCACTGCCCGTTGTCATACACTTAGGCCAAAATAATATATAGGTCGGTAATCCTAATTCCGGTTTAGTTGTTATAAACAATAAATAATAAACACACACCACCCAACAAACATCAACGTTAATATAAAGAATACGAGCTAAGTAAGTCCGGAGACTTACCTCGTCCCAAAGATAATCCCGCTAACCACCGCTCTCAACTTCCCGTAGGAAGGCACTCAACGACTGGTCAAAATAAGGCACACAATCAACATCTCTCTCACATTCTAGAAGTCCTTAGACTTCTAGTCCCAATGATCTCGCAAAATCATAAACCATAACCATGCTAGGATAACAAACTCCTAGTCCTCACGATCTCACAAGGTCATAACCATCACAACACAGGCTAAAGATACTCTCGTTCTAGTCTCCATAATCTCAAAAATCATACAACCTCAACTCGTAGATTCTCACAAGCTCAACAGACAACTTAAAGCCATAAACAACCTCACACGACCGCAATACCACCTCAAGCTTGGAATCAACATTAATCCATCAAACAATATCAAATCCTCGAAACTCACCTAAGGTTCAAAGCCACTACTTTGCATTAACTCTAAGTTATGCTAGATCAAACCTAGTATGATACTAATACTAAATATAACTAAATCGATTAAGATCATAAGCTCGAGGGAGAGGGTACTCACATGACGTCGAAAGACGGAAGACGATCTAAGGATGTCGACTTGGACTCGTTAGGCCTTTATCGGGACGCTTCCAATCCTAATACCAAAACTAAGCAAGTTTAGCTCATACGCTAAACTTGAACGGAATATATAGTATAAATCTAAAGAAAACTCTTTTTCAAAAGCCATGTTAAAATCTCATAAATGATCCTCGCGTACGCGATATGAAATTCTAGAAACTGGGTCATTAAACCGGAATTAAGAACTTGGAGCCATAACTCGAATATAATCCAACAAGGGCATGATTATTATTTGGTAAAAAAACCGGGTCAAAATATGTACTTAATTTCCGGCTAAGGGCACAATAGCATCTTCCAAAAATGTGGGTCAACAACAATATAAAAGCATGGGTACATTTTCATAAATAAAATCTGCAATATAAAATATGGCCCGAAAAGTAATTAGTTCCAGCAGGGTATGTTTGTAAATATTCAAAATCAAGGCCAGAAACTGTAAATACAAAATATGGGTTGATTTTTGCAATTAAACCAAAAGTAAGGGTCCCTTATTTAAATAAGGAAAGATTCTTCCTTCAATCTCGGAACCAGACGCAAAAGAAGGAGAAGGGGATCTTGGGCGGCGGGACTTTCAACAAGGCGGCGAGGCAGGTGCCGGAGGGCGCAGGCGGAGCTCCGGCGAGGAGAAGACAGGGCAGAGCCCTGTAGTCCCGGAGACAGTGAATCTGGCGAGACTTGACAAGTTCCAAGAGGTGAAGACGGGGGTTGTTAATGGTGGATCCCAGGGCGGCCGGCGACAAGGTCCAACTGCGATGGCCAACAAGACTAGATTGGCTCCGGCGCCTCCTGGTGGCTGCAGAACGTGAAGACGGTGGCTCTCTCAATCCGGTGGTCTCGATGGTGGTTGCAGACCGGGCGTTACCTCTTCTTTCGGGCATTGTCGAGCGAGGAAGGAGATGTAGGTGGTGGCGACTGGATGCGAGGACGGGATACTGATGGGGATCGGGGTCAAAGGCGGCCGCAGACCGGCTCATAAGGAGAGGAGCTCGAGCGCTCCGGCATGGGGCTGATTAGTGGGAAAAACCAAGGAAGATGAGAGGACGATTGAGTGATAGGGAGAAATGGGAGAAGCAGAAAGGTGAGGGGGAAGCAGAGGGGGATAGGCTGCGAAGGAGGGCTGGGGTAGGCAAACGAGGAGTCGCTATCACGCGTAGGAGAGGGACAATAGGAAAAGATAAAGAAAAAAAGGAAATAAAAGAATAAAGAGAGGAAGGGAGAGTAAATAAATAAATAAATAAATAATAGGCTAGACTCAATTTTAACCATTCGAAACGGGATTTTCGAATCAAAAACATTTCCTAATATTTAATATACGAAAATTATACGTCAATATATAAACTCGAAATAATTTGATTTACCGCGTAAAATATTCTTGAAAATATTTACGCTAATAAAATATCATAAAATAATATCGAAAACGCGCCCAAAATTTTGGGCGTTACATCAGATCCCCTAAAAACAAGTTTCGTCCCGAAACTTGCTATACATCGAACTTCTCGGTCCTTAAGGCCATGGTATGAACCCTCAAACTAAGAATGCTTAAGCCTTCTAATCTATATACACAAACTACTCAAATTACCATCGCAAGATAAATCAGGTCATATAACACATTCCCGCACAGGGCACAAACTACACATAACATCACACTTGCTTATAACTCAACTAAGGGAAGAACTAGACCTAACTCGTCGATTTTGTCAATGCTACTAGCTCGGGGCAAAACTCAATTAAATACATTACCCTCCGTCTCCTAGTTAGCCTCATCGGTTCCTCGTCTACCACTAGACCATCATGGCTGACAAGATGAATCGAGTCATGTATGTACCCTATCGACTGATACTTTTGAAACACCGGTGAACACCCTATACTCTTGGTGGTAACATCAAATTTTAAGTCATTTCTCCAACTCGCGCTAAGATCTCAAAAAGGTCCGATATATCGGAACTCAACTTCATTTTCGGTTCTTTCTTAATACAACATTTCCATTATGTTTCTTGTTTATTTCTCTAACAAGGGAGATCAAATCTCCCCTTTTACATTGTTGTCTCTGGTCCTTGTCCACCCAATTTTAATGTTACATTTCTTCAATTCTTGATGTAAGTCGTGAACAATGAAGGAAGTACTTTACTTCACACTACTTCTACTAACGAGACACGTATGCTATTACTTTTATATCGTTCTTCAATACTCAACCAAGACCTTGTCTTCGAGAATCACTTGTACACTTTAAACCATCATACATCGAGGCAAATTCAAAACAGTTGCCCCAATGAATCTCCTCTTAACTCTCAACAACTCCATTGTTAATTTTCATCTCACTCAATACTTCATTGTCATCCGGAGTAGGTTAGCCATATATGATGTTACTTGGAGAATCTCTTCACAAATTCGGTAATGACCAGCACATCCAAGAAAACTGGTAACTTCTTCCACATCCTTCGGGAGTTGTCATCCCGAGACAACTTGTCATACAAATTATCTCTTCTTCGAGAGTAGACCAAAACATCTTATCCGGGCATTAGTAAGCCCGTATGGAATTACTACAACTCGTAGTGACCATGATTTTTCCGGAATTCCGTATTTGCAATATCCCAGTCTCGAATTCTCAATTGGTGGCAATCAACCCTTAAATCAACTTTAGAAGAGACTACCAACCCTTGCAACCGATCAAGTAGATCATCTATCCGTGGTGAGGGATACTCGTTCTTCATTATTATCTTGTTCGGCTATCGGTAATTGATGTACAAGCGGAGATAATTGTCTCTCTTTCGTAAACGGGTGTTCTCCATAATCACTTTAAATCAAAAGTTTAAGATATATTCTAATATGAACTTCAAATCAAGAGTTCAAGATAACATTCGGAGTTCTCCATAGCATTTCACTAAATCTAATGAACTCTTTTCAATAAGTTCTTGCAATTGCTCTTTCTCTCGCTTCCACAACTCATGTTTCTTCCCAAGTGTCATTCTATACAACGCCTTGGATATCGGAGGTGCCTCAAACTCAACCTTAGTGGCAAAATTCACGTTCCGATGCATTAAAATCCGTGATATCTCAGTTTTTGTCTTTCCTTATTTCGTCTCACAACCTAAGACCGACACAACCTTGTCTTAACACTTGACAAGTAGTCATGGTATTAATGATCTCCCCCGATCTGTTGGGGTGCGTCCTTCAAAAACGTGTATTACTCCATCTTTAGCTACAATGTTGACCGTCCTCTTTCAAATATTCGTCTTTTCTTGAATTGGAAAGATTTGCTTGCGTCTTTAGACTCTTGTATTCTTATATAAGTATTCTTTTAACTTAGTCCCATTTCCCCCCTTGAATGGCATGATTGTAAAAATCTTCTAATATTTATCACTTATGTGCAACCATAAGGGTCCAATCGGTAGGACTTAACCGTGTTTCAAAACAATTGACCTTATCTTCTTCACTTTTCGCGACATCCCGACATATGGGAGGAGCTCTTCGTATTCTGCATAAGTTTTCACCATAGACATCCTTTCTTCAATTAGGTGTAAAAATTTATACTTCACTTTCTTTTGCAACAATAATCCGACAAGGAGGTTCTCAATTTAAAACTTTCATATACCTCTCGTACATCTCAGGTCGACATCAAACTTCCAAACTTCGGTCTTCTCTTTCTCTAGTTGGTAATCTTAGGCATCTATTGGTATTCCATGAACAACGTTCACAACCGTACTAGAATGTCCCGTGGAGAATGCAAGATCCACACATTGCTTCACCAAGTACTCACATCATAAACTCTAAGCTTGCAGCGTTTCCCTCTTCTAGGTCCCCCCTTTCACGTCATAGTCATCATGGCTCTTCCGTGTGAGTCTGAGACATCTGACTCAGCTTTTGCTTATGAAAACATACCATTCATTTCATACCATGCATCCTCTATATACTCCCGTTTACGTACCACCTCCATGAAACCTTACCTTCTTCTTGATTCACTACTTTCCCTTTGACGTGGTCAAACTTTAAAACCTCTAATCCGTGTCGTTCTCCCATATGCCAATTCCATGACCTGCAAAGGTCGCATAAGGTCATCCAAATCCCTCTGTATGTCCATAATCTTGTTTACTCATCCCCTTCTACACTCACCAATAGACAACACGCACCTGTGCGTTCTCAGTTGTCACCGATTAACTTGTATCTGACCTTCTCCGAAGTCAACGACTTATTATTCTACTACACTTCTCATGTTACCATTCTCATGAAGGCTACCCTCCTCGGGGTACTTTATCTTAAACTCCGTTAGTTCCTTCTTCATTCTATGCTTCCTCTTCTTTATAAGGTAACTATATCTTCTTGGCCTTGTTGTTTCATATAACTGCCTTTGATAGCATGAATTATTGTCTATATTTTGGGGTCCGTTTAGACGTTTTATCTTCAATAATCTACATGTTTGGATGTGCATTATGTGATTATATTGTCATTTCATCTACCTTTGCGAGAATCGAGGTCTACACCTAGTTTCGTTGTAATTGTAGGTAAAATGGCACATTTTGGACTAAAAAGGAGCAAAAGGAGCAAATGAGTCATTGGAGCTACATTCAGGAACTTAAGGAAGAATCCAGGAAGCATAGCCATGGATTAAAGATTTACTTTGGACCAGATTTGAGAGATTTCACATTCAGTTGTGATTCACCTCGGTTGACTACAGAGTCACCTCGACCGAGGTGATCTAGAGGAGCCAACTCGACCGAGGCGAACACCTTGGACGCGGCAAGGATATTTTATTCTTGGCTGAGATCTTTTATTTTTGGAAGGAAAATCTCATATTTTTGGGCTTGGTTCCTGGAAGGAAAAAGATAATTCAGCACATATATTTTACCTATTTTTATGGGAAGAGATCTTTCTAAGATATCTTATCTTTGGAGGGTAATTTTCCTATAAAAAGGGTTGGATTTTCCACAAATCCAAGACCCGCTATCACCACAACACGTGCTTACACACCGGAACAACCGCATTCCCCATAGCTGGGATTTGAAGAACCTTTTTGAAGGTTGAAGGAAGATTGAAGGAAGGAAGTTCATAGCGTTTAGAGCTTTTGTGAAGGGTTTGTAAGATTCTCTTAGATTCCCTTTTGTGATTGTCTTGTTGGATTGTGATCCAAGGAAACGCTTTGTTTGTGATATTTGATTCAGTTATTGAAGTATTTTCATTAAATTCTTCTTGTTCAAATATTCACCTTCTTCCCATATACTTGATTATTGCTTTTATGATGATGTGTGGATAATTTCCTTGTCTGATTCTAGGGTGATTGGCTGAAGGTTGTGGGAAAAACAATGATAGAATAATCTTAATCAAAGTATGACTCTGAAATCTCGAGTCTTTATCCTTAACCCTAAGCATCTCGCTCAGTCGATGAACATCTCGGCCGGGGTGGAATTCTCCTGACCGAGGTGACTTATCTGATCCGAAACTGAGAGTTAAGTGTTAGAGTTTGCCAAATCCTATCCTTATTATACCTCTCCTGGTTCAATGCAAGCTTAGGATGAGACTTACCTGGTAATTCCTTTGTTTGTTTACCAAAGATCATAAGTGTAGGTAATAAAGGTTTATCCTTTATTGGGGTTTGAGTGTGCTTTTATTCCATCTTTGTGAGTTAGCCTGAGACTTACCCGGTAAATGTTGATTCTATTCCCTTAGGTGGCGTGTTAGTTTGAGGTTATAGTTCTTTATCTTAATTCCTTGAGACTTACCCGGTAATAGGAGTTACGGTTTGGGATTAGTGAGTAGTGAGACTTACCCGGTGATCTATTCACACTTTAGAAACACCTTCCCTATGTAAAATCTCAGCTTTGTCCGCTTATCTTTAGATCTTGAGTTGGAACCAAAACTAGACGCTTTAATCCGTAGAATTCCATATTTCCTTAATTGACTTTATATCATCTTTGATTGTTTTAATCGCTTTTGTGGTTAGTAATTACAAAGCTTACCTATTCCGACTTTGTTTCACTAAGTCCCTGAGATCGACCCCTGGAATTCCTTGCTTTTACTACGATTGACCCGTACACTGCGGGTTCGCATCCTTGTTTTAAGCTTACATCTAGGGTTATAAATTTAAAGCTTGCACACACCGTTTGGAGCGAACAAGTTTTTGGCACCGTTGCCGGAGACTTGGTCTAGACCGAGCCGGTTACGGTTTGCTTTTGGGGCACTTGCCCCCGTTTCTACTAACCACTCTACTTGAGTGACTTTCGCAGGTTCTTTTTCTTAGGTTTATGCGAAGAACCCGCACTGGGAAGGAAATCGTTCCTTACGATCCCGAACCAGAAAAGACATATAAACGACGCTTAAAAGAAGCAAAGATGGCCAACCAAGACAATCGCGATCTTGAGGCCGAATTGAAGGAGGCGTAAGAACAACTACCTCAGCAAAGAAGAATTACGAATGGAAAAGGAGGAAACTCGCGCAAGGACTGAAGCGATCGAAACAGATATGGCAGCTCTACGAGACTAGTATCTACATCGACCGAACCCTGATACTCGACCGAGGCAAGATCCGATTCTAGACCCTCGACCGAGGCAGGTCCCAGCACCTGTTGCCCCGGCCGATGTGCTTCCACCTCGGATACCAGTCCGAGATGCTCTTTTTGCAGGAATCCCGCAAACTCTAGGGCAAAGGATGGACCCCAATCAACAGCTGAGGCGTCCAGGAGTTAACCTAGGAGATCCGGCGGACCATGACTACGAACTTAGACCGCAAGTTCTCTCCATGATTCGGCAATGCTAGTTTGGAGGGCTAGAGAAGGAATCTCCGCATCAACATCAACAAAACTATGAGATCTTGATGGAGACCTTGAGACCTTCAAGAATAGAAAACAATAATTACAAGCTAAGACCTTTTTACTTTTCTTTAAAAGATAGAGCTCTTACTTGGTATCAATCTCTTCCTCCAGGAAAAATCAACACTTGGGAGGGGATGACGACGGAATTCTTAACTAAATTCTTTCCTCCCTCTAAGACCGCTGAAATGAGAGGGAAGATCAATACATTCATCATGAAGGACAAGGAAAGTTTGTCCAAGTCATGGGAAAGGTTTAAAGACATTCTTTTGGATTGCCCATATCATGGGATTCCAAACATAGAGTTGTTGGAGATCTACTTCAAAGGACTGGACGGCAACACCCAGTTCAACCTTCAACTACTATCCGCCGGCACGTTCATGAACAAGCCGATTGACGAAGCTTGGGAGTTCATAGAGAAGCAAGCTTTGCACATGGAGAAATACTCCCATCAAGGAGCTGAAGGTGGAGTCAAAAGAGTCAACTTTCAAGAGGATTCCTCAAATAATCAACTCATCTCTTTGAAGAATGACGTGAAGCAATTGAAGGAACTCTTGGTTGCTCAAACTAAGAAAGAAGACGAAGGATATCAAAATTCGAGGAATAACGGGTACCGGAACAACAACAACGGTTCCCGGAACAACAACTACAACAACAATAGAGGATCCAATAGCAACAATTGGAGGGCAAACAATCAAAATTCGGGTAATCCTTACTCTAATTCAAATTCAAACAACTCCTCTAACCCTTTCCTCTCTTCTTCTTCTTCTTCTTCTTCTCCCTCTACTCCATTAAAGAGCCAGGAGCCTAGATCGAGTTCATCCCAGCCGGAAAAGAAAGATGCGGTGCTGGAGGCTATCTTGATCAAGCTTAGTGCTATGGAGACATCCATGACTTCATTCTCGAAGGCACAAAAAGCCTTAGAACAACAATTCTTTGATAAGGCGAATGAAGCGCCAAGAGATCCAGGGAAGCTCCCAGCAAGGACAGAGAGCAACCCTAAGGGACAGATCATGGCAATAACGATGAGGAGTGGACTGAAAACTACAGATCCTGGGCCTCGACCGATGCCAGTCCAGACGAAGACCACCTCAGTCCAGATGCAGTCGAAGAACACTTCGACCGAGGCGCCAACCGAGGTAGAGCCATAGAGAGAGTCGGACAAAACTGAAGTTTATGTCCCACCTCCTGCATATAAACCACCACTTCCATTCCCCCAGTCAAGGGCCAGAGCACATCTAGACAAGCATTTCGGTAAGTTCCTTGACTTGATGAATAAACTACATATTAACATCCCTTTCCTTGATGCTATTCTTGGGATTCCCGTCTATGGGAAGTTCTTAAAGGAAATTCTATCAAGAAAAAGGAAGTTGGAAGACTTTGGTGAAGTTAGGATGACATCTAAATCCTCGGAGCTTATTCAAATCATGAAGGAGAAGATGCCACCTAAATTGAGAGATCCCGGTTCATTTTGCATTCCCATTCAAGTTGGGGATGTTACTTGTGAAGCATTGTGTGATCTAGGAGTCAGGGTGAGCATCATTCCGCTGGAGCTATGTGTGAAGATTGGGCCTGGAGAGCCCAAGCCGGTAAAGATACGGTTATACATGGCGGATCGCTCCATTACCCATCCCGTGGGCATTTTGGAAGACGTTCCGGTCAAGTTAGGTAACTTCTATTTACCTATAGATTTTGTTGTACTTGACATTCCCGTAGATTATCCCGTTCCTATCATTCTTGGGAGGCCATTTTTAGCAACTTCAGGTTGCAATGTGGATTGTAAGAACGCCAAGTTGCAATTCAACATTGGCGGTGATCAAGTGGAGTTTGCCTTGGTTGCGGCAATGAAAGGAGAGCAGCTAGGGGATGATATCTTCAACATCTATGATGAGGAAGAATCAAGAGAATTGGAAATACCTCCCAGACTGACGTACGCTCAAAGGAAGAAATTCTTTAAGGATGTACGCCATTACTATTGGGATGAACCGCTTCTATTCAAGAGAGGTCCGGATGGGATGCTTCGAAGATGCATTCCGGAAGATGAAGTTGCTAGCGTCATACGGCATTGTCACTCACTTCCTTGTGGAGGGCATGCCAGCGCTCATAAAACATGCGCCAAAGTATTACGTTCCGGTTTCTTTTGGCCTACATTATTTAAGGATGTGCAATCGTTTGTTGTCTCTTGTGATGCATGCCAAAGAATAGGGAACTTATCTAGAAGGAACGAAATGCCACTTAATAACATTCAAGAGGTGGAGATCTTTGATGTATGGGGAGTAGATTTCATGGGACCTCTCCCATCATCCGGAGGAAACACTTGCATTCTCCTAGCAGTTGACTACATCTCTAGATGGGTTGAAGCCATTGCTTCTCCCACTAATGACGCCATGGTGGTTATGAAGTTCTTTAACAGGACTATCTTTCCACGTTTCGGGACTCCACACATCATCAACAACGATGGAGGGACGCATTTCATCAACCGGAAGTTCAAGGCACTTCTATCGAAGTATGGGGTCACCCACAAGGTAGCAACCCCTTATCACCCTCAAACTAGTGGATAGGTCGAGATTTCAAATAGAGAAATTAAAGCAATATTGGAGAAGACCGTCTCTAGGACGAGGAATGATTGGTCCATGAAGTTAGACGACGCTCTTTGGGCTTACAGGACCGCATTCAAGACTCCCATTGGCACCACCCCTTATAATTTCGTGTATGGGAAGTCTTGCCATTTGCCCGTTGAGTTGGAACACAAAGCGTATTGGGCAATCAAGTGGTTGAACTTCGACATCAAGGAAGCCGGCGAGAAGCGGCTATTGGATATCAACGAGCTGGAGGAGCTGCGTTTGAACGCTTATGAGAATGCCAAAATCTATAAAGAAAGGACAAAAAAATGGCATGACAAGCGCATCATCCCTAAGGAGCTTAAAGAAGGAGACTTAGTTCTACTCTTCAACTCCCGCCTCCGCCTCTTTCCAGGTAAGTTGAAATCTAGATGGACCGGACCTTATGTTGTGAAACATGTTTTTCCTCATGGTGCAGTTGAGATTTGGGGCGAAACAAGTGGAGGCTTCAAGGTAAACGGTCATAGACTTAAGAAATACAAACCAGAAATTCCGGTTGAGGAGGTTGCACCACTATACCTCATATGAGAGACGCCGTACGGTCCAGCTACCGACCTTAAATCAAGCGTTTCTTGGGAGGCAACCCAAGTTATTGCTTTCTTTTTCCCTTTTTTCTAGTCTAGCTTAGATAGTTTGCTTTTACTTTGCTTTGTTTTGTTTTTGGCCTCCTAGACAGACAACAGGTGACATCTAAGGAAGGAATACAACCCAGGAGCACAACTAGAAGGACAGAAGTTTGAGAATTTGAGAAGACGGAGTTTGACTGAGGCACATCTCGGTTGCTGTCACAGCACCTCGACCGAGATGATTCTTGAGCAACCGAGGCGATTAGGGTTTCTGAAGATCCACCTCGGTCCGTACCACCTCGGTCCAGTCGAGACCACCTCGACCGAGGTGACAGCAGTTCCAGAAAAGGGTATAAAAGGGGGTTGAGATTTCTCTCTCCTCCTTTACCCTCTCCTCGACCGCGGCACGCCTTTCGCTTCGCTTCGCCATTCTTCGCTCGTTTTCGACGATTCTTGCTTCCAAACCGCTAAGAAAGGGTAGAGGATCACAGTGCAAGTACAAATCTGAGAGAAAAACGAACCGAATCGACCGAATCTAGGTAAAATCGGAAAAACCCTAACCTCACTCTTCTCCACTGTTTTCCTTCAAATTGGGCTTTGGTTGCCCCTGCATTTGCTGAGAAATAGATTAAGCACCCCATAGGAACCTGTGGTAGTGATTTTGGGGGAAAAGAACTGGCTTTTTGAGGAAATCAGTCGCGTAGTTCTTCGCCTCGGTCCAGTCGGCCTATGCCTCGGCCGAGGTGTTCATCAGGGTTGTCAGGCCGACAGAGGTGGTCTAACAGGTTTTACAGAAAGATGAGTTCAGATAGACAGCTGGTTCTGAGGGACAGATCCTCTCCTTCTCCTTCTTCTTCTTCTACCCGTCGCACGAGACCAGTGATCCACGAGAGACACCAGGTCGACTATGACCGCATAGCGGCCCATCCAGTGATTGCACCTTGCTTCCTGGACATTTCTGCATTCGATTGTCTTCATGTAGATGGAGACTTGAGACGGATGATCTCTATGGTGGGCCTTGAGCAGTTCACTGAGATCCGAGCACCGGCTTACCTAGAGCCGACTTTGGAGTTTGTCAGCTCCTTCACCTACCTTCCCACAAAGCGTGCTGTGAAGTACCGGTTGATGAACCGGAACTTGTTAGTTCCTTTAGACCATTGGCGGGACATCTTTGGCTTCCCACACCGACAATTGCTGATTTTCCCTCCCGAGATGTAGCTAGGGAGTTCTGGGGACAGATTGGTCACGTAGTTGAGCATGCAGATAGATGGCACCCTGGAGACTCCACGGAGCATATTATATTTCATCTTGCCTTCAGACTAGCTCACAGAATTTTTAGTGAGACACTTCTGGCGCGTACTGAGACGCCCTAGAAGGTTAGAGAGGGGGAGCTGTTTATCCTATACTGCATGGTGACTGGAGGGATTCTAGACTTTGGTTTGATGCTGGCATAGGATCTGCATAAGATCAAGGCCAAGACGAAAGGCGACATCTGTTGTGGAGGCATTGTGACTCACATAGCGAGTTACCAGGATATGGACCTCAACGCATGTACCATGGTGGCGGCCGCCAAGCCGCTAGGACTTCAGGAGATGATTACTCGGAGGATACTAGTTCCCCGAGGACTCACTACGCCGTACGTAGCTATGCCATGGGAGCCAACCGCACCACAGGGGATCAGATGGTCACCCTTGTTCTCAGTTTATGATCCGCACTACTTGCAGACTGCTTGGATCCCATTGATGGAGGATGCGAGAGAGGCAGCAGCTGCACCAGCTGAGGAGGATGAGGTTGAGGAGGCTGATGATGATGATAGGGATGATGGAGTTCCTATGGATACAGGTACAGATACAACAGGGACGAGTGCACCAGTCATCGATTTGGACGATGACGAGACTGAGACTGAGTCGGTTGTAGCACCAGCACGCCTTGTTAGGCGTAGAGAACGCTGACAGAGAGATCCAGATGCTCACCGTCGGATTGATGATTTGACAAATCAGATGATCGATTCATATGCTGCCTTGTCCCTGGATATCCGTGAGATGCAAGAGAGACAGCATTACCAGCACGTGATGGCTGAGACTTAGTTTCAGCATATCATGGGATATCCATTGGACCCATCTCAGTATCCGTATGTACCACCACCACCGCCACCGGATCAGGATTATTGAGAGCTTGCAGGATTTTCTTTACTTATTTATTATGCAGCTCAGCTATGTCCGGTGAGTACTTTATTTCTTCAGACTTATTTTGACCCACTAGGACAGTGTGTCCCAAGTATGGGGTATGTGATGTATTATTTGACTTATGTGATGTATGACTCGACTTTATCGGATATTTACGCTTTATTTAGCTCTATGTGCTTATCTGAGATTGCATGCATGCATACAGGTTATTTGATTGAGAAAAACATCAAAAACTGGTTTAGAAAAAATGTTTTTTTTTTAACCTCGACCGGGATGATTCTGGCCGAACGAGGTACTTCACCTCGGTTGACTTAGAACACCTCGACCGAGGTGGTTTAAGTGAGAGTTTTCGAAAACAATTTTGTACTTCTTATTTGGATATGACCTCAGTGATGATTTCTGTTTGCTGACTGGTTTTGAAATCTTTATATGTTTGAAAGGTTTTATGATATGTTTAAGTTGCTAAATGCTTTGTTTGAAATTTTCGCATGTTTAATACTTTGTTTTTATCCAAATTATGTTGAATTTGAAGGTTGACACCAAGAGATAAGTTCTCTCACTTTCTTTCTGGAAAGACCAAGGCAATTCATTCTTCTCTCTTCTCATTCTTGATCATGCTTAGCCCCTCATATACATGTTTGCCTCCCTTCACCTATCCGGGAATTTGGAAGCAAGCAAAGCGGTGAAAGCAAGTGAAGTAAAAGAAGTTGGCTGGAAGCGAAAGTGTTAGAAAGTAATAAATAGGTTTGGGGAAGTCAATCATGATGATGAGTAACTCGGCACCATTCACATAGCCGGGTGTTTGTGTCTTGCCAAAGTCGGATTGAGCGATATTCCTAACGGGTCATGGTATGTGCATCAAGGGTTTGAGGCATCTCGAGAAATTGATGATTGCTGATCTCCTAGGCTTCGGTTATTGTGCACCTCTGTCCATGCATCCCAAAAAGTAAAAAAGTAAAAATAAGCAAAGCTTATTGGTGGAAGATGTTGAAGTTCAAAGCAAGTAAAGTGAAGATCCTTTTCCCGGATTCTAGCACCACATTCCTTATACACATCCCACTCTCACACGTTTTTTTGACCTTTCATTTGGAAAGCCCTTGAGACCTCGAGCTTGTTGATTGACTTGGTGGTTTAAACTAGATTATACATGATTAATTTCGATAATTATGATTTATTATGCATTCTATGATTTTATGCAAAGATGAACAACTTTCTTATATTTATAAAATGTTTTAAGCATATTTTGATTTTAAATTCCATGAAGCATTCTCTTAGAGTGATCTATGATTGTAGCACACCATAAAAATGTTTTGAAAAACTTTTCATTGATCTTTATGACTTATAACCCATTCAATCTTGTATTCTATGTTAGGAACTTGCTTGGGGACAAGCAAGGGCTAAGTATAGGGTATTTTGATAGCATGAATTATTGTCTATATTTTGGGGCCCGTTTAGACGTTTTATCTTCAATAATCTGCATGTTTGGATGTGCATTGTGTGATTATATTGTCATTTCATCTACCTTTGTGGGAATCGAGGTCTACACCTAGTTTTGTTGTAATCGTAGGTAAAATGGCACATTTTGGACTAAAAAGGAGCAAAAGGAGCAAAGGAGTCATTGGAGCTACATTCAGGAACTTAAGGAAGAATCCATGAAGCATAGCCATGGATTAAAGATTTACTTTGGACCAGATTTGAAAGATTTCACATTCAGTTGTGATTCACCTCGGTTGACTACAGAGTCACCTCGACCGAGGTGATCCAGAGGAGCCGACTCGACCGAGGCGAACACCTTGGACGCGGCAAGGATATTTTATTCTTGGCTGAGATCTTTTATTTTTGGAAGGAAGATCTCATATTTTTGGGCTTGGTTCTTGGAAGGAAGAAGATAATTCAGCACATATATTTTACCTATTTTTATGGGAAGAGATCTTTCTAAGATATCTTATCTTTGGAGGGTAATTTTTCTATAAAAAGGGTTGAATTTTCCACAAATCATAGACCCGCTATCACCACAAGACGTGCTTACACACCGGAACAGCCGCATTCCCCATAGTTGGGATTTGAAGAACCTTTTTGAAGGTTGAAGGAAGATTGAAGGAAGCAAGTTCATAGCTTTTAGAGGTTTTGTGAAGGGTTTGTAAGATTCTCTTAGATTCCCTTTTGTGATTGTCTTGTTGGATTGTGATCCAAGGAAACGCTTTGTTTGTGATATTTGATTCAGTTATTGAAGTCTTTTCATTAAATTCTTCTTGTTAAAATATTCACCTTCTTCCCATATACTTGATTATTGTTTTTATGATGATGAGTGGCTAATTTCCTTGTGTGATTCTAGGGTGATTGGCTGAAGGTTGTGGGAAAAACAATGATAGAATAATCTTAATCAAAATATGACTCTGAAATCTCGAGTCTTTATCCTTAACCCTAAGCATCTCGCTCAGTCGATGAACATCTCGGCCGGGGTGGAATTCTCCTGACCGAGGTGACTTATCTAATCCGAAACTGAGAGTTAAGTGTTAGAGTTTGCCAAATCCTATCCTTATTATACCTCTCCTGGTTCAATGCAAGCTTAGGATGAGACTTACCTGGTAATTCCTTTGTTTGTTTACCAAAGATCATAAGTGTAGGTAATAAAGGTTTATCCTTTATTGGGGTTTGAGTGTGCTTTCATTCCATCTTTGTGAGTTAGCCTGAGACTTACCCGGTAAAGGTTGATTCTATTCCCTTAGGTGGCGTGTTGGTTTGAGGTTATAGTTCTTTATCTTAATTCCTTGAGACTTACCCGGTAATAAGAGTTACGGTTTGGGATTAGTGAGTAGTGAGACTTACCCGGTGATCTATTCACACTTTAGAAACACCTTCCCTTTGCAAAATCTTAGCTTTGTCCGCTTATATTTAGATCTTGAGTTGGAACCACATTTAGACGCTTTAACCCCTAGAATTGCATATTTCCTTAATTGACTTTATATCATCTTTGATTATTTTAATCGCTTTTGTGGTTAGTAATTACAAAGCTTACCTATTCCGACTTTGTTTCAGTAAGTCCCTGAGATCGACCCCTGGAATTCCTTGCTTTTACTACGATTGACCCGTACATTGCGGGTTCGCATCCTTGTTTTAAGCTTACATCTAGGGTTATAAATTTAAAGCTTGCACACACCGTTTGGAGCGAACAACCTTTCATAGACTTAATCATTCTTCCTCGATGTCTTTCAAGAGCACCTTCCCAAATATTATAACCTTAGCTAGCATCCACTCGCGTTCCTCTTGGTTGGTATCTTAGATCTCTCGACCAAAGCTCTTCGTTTCGTCTTTCATCTTCTTGGGGTCATCATTTATACACACTTCCTCCTTCTTGGCGTTTCTTAGTGTTATTATCATAATGAAAATCGGTCAACTCCATGTGAATTCCCACCATGCCCTTCTTCTCGTAACTCTCGGAATGTGGACACTTCACTTATTGGTACCTCGTAAGTTTAACTTACGGTATCTTCAGTCCTTAGCAAATGGTTCGATCACTCTTCTCATCTTGGCTCCCACGTTTAGGAGCGTCTAAGGAAAGTTTCACATCTTAATGAAATACCACCTTTAACCTTGTTAGAATGTATCCTTCTCCTCCTCGATTCGCATCATTAATTGTCCACTCGTCTTCTTGAAGAACTTATGTTCGTTATCCCTAGTGGTCTCGTTGTCTACCTAATCGTGACTTCTTTGTAAACACTTCCACACCTTCGTGTTACTGCTTTTTCTCGTATGCTCTCCATCTCGATTTCTCTTAAGTTGCCTCGAGTTTTCTTTTACTTGGTTGTCCTTCGTTTACGTCATCTCTAATCCTCCTCTTAGACATCCTTTTAATGGAATCCGAGAAACGTCATGGTGTTCGCCAACATGAAATGCTCAACTCGGTACTTGAGCATACTCATCACCGTATGTATACTATCCTAATCGAAAAAAAAAAAAAAGCGGTTGTCCAAGGGCGATGATAGCTTCATATCATCTTAACTATAAGGTCCACTACTACTAATATAATACTAGCATACCATATGTGTATGTATATATAACTATATATATAAGTCCTATGTTCACATTACTACTAATATATCACATATGGAAATCCAATACAACAATACAAGGTCCAAACATGTACTATAGTCCACATATATTAACTATAAATCTAAATCAAGTCATCAAGCAACTACAATCCACATATACTACTATATATACATATATATACATATCAAAATCCAATAAACTACGCTGCCGAGATCCGCGGAAGGAGTGGTGGTCCGTACATTCTCCCTCGACTCATGCATGTGATTTCGAAAACGAAAACTCAGAACCCGTGGGGTTCTGATTATTCCTTATTCGGCCTTTAGAAGATTGCGAGTGCCATTGTTGTCAACCTAGGGCTCTGATACCACTTTTGTGACACCCCAAATCCGCGAGACTCGGGGCGCTATGGGTTGGGACCTCACAATGGGTCCCGACCCTTAGCCTGACAACAATTTCACATGATCTTACAACATGGCACAAATAAAAGCCAAAACCGAAAGACAATTTTTATGCAATGAATGAAACCCAAAGCAAAGAAACTAAAGACTACAACCGAGATACAAAACCAAAGACCAAAAGCCATACATGCAGCCTACAAAAAATACGAGATACAATAATCAAAACTCAAACACAACTCCAACCAACCCATCCTAAAATGTACGGAACCCCGGCTGCCCACTCTTCCGGATCTCTCGGCCGCATTCCTAACCTGCAAGGCAATATACAACAATCGGTATAAAACCGTTAGCTATATTCGAAGCATTAGAATCAATGGGAAAGGCACAAACACAAGTAAATCATCAAAAACACACAACATTCTCAAAGCACACAATTCCGGTTTATTATCTTTCTATTATTAAGTCATATCCCGTTCTAATTCAACTTAGTTTTGTGACACGAGACCACCGTGGTCCCGCCTCGGTCCCTATTTCCGGCATGGAACGGTACGGATGCCTCCGACCGTCTAACCAGCACGGCTAGTCGCCGAGAACCTCCTAGACTCTCGCAAGAGCTAGACAGATGATGTCACCGCCCGTTATCATACACTTGGGCCAAAATAATATATAGGTCGGTAATCCTAATTCCGGTTTAGTTGTTATAAACAATAAATAATAAACACACACCACCCAACACACATCAACGCTAATATAAATAATACGAGCTAAGTAAGTCCGAAGACTTACCTCGTCCCAAAGATAATCCCGCTAACCACCGCTCTCAACTTCCCGTAGGAAGGCACTCAACGCCTGGTCAAAATAAGGCACACAATCAACATCTCTCTCACATTCTAGAAGTCCTTAGACTTCTAGTCCCAATGATCTCGCAAAATCATAAACCATAACCATCCTAGGATAACAAACTTCTAGTCCTCACGATCTCACAAGGTCATAACCATCACAACACAGGCTAAAGATACTCTCGTTCTAGTCTCCAAAATCTCAAAAATCATACAACCTCAACTCGTAGATTCTCACAAGCTCAACAGACAACTTAAAGCCATAAACAACCTCACACGACCGCAATACCACCTCAAGCTTGGAATCAACATCAATCCATCAAACAATATCAAATCCTCGAAACTCACCTAAGGTTCAAAGCCACTACTTGGCATTAACTCTAAGTTATGCTAGATCAAACCTAGTATGATACTAATAGTAAACATAACTAAATCGATTAAGATCATAAGCTCGAGGGAGAGGGTACTCACATGACTTCGAAAGACGGAAGACGATCTAAGGATGTCGACTTGGACTCGTTAGGCCTTTATCGGGACGCTTCCAATCCTAATACCAAAACTAAGCAAGTTTAGCTCATACGCTAAACTTGAACGGAATATATAGTATAAATCTAAAGAAAACTCTTTTTCAAAAGCCATGTTAAAATCTCATAAATGATCCTCGCGTACGCGATATGAAATTCTAGAAACTGGGTCACTAAACCGGAATTAAGAACTTGGAGCCATAACTCGATTTTAATCCAACAAGGGCGTGATTATTATTTGGTAAAAAAACCGGGTCAAAATATGTACTTAATTTCCGGCTAAGGGCACAATTGCATCTTCCAAAAATGTGGGTCAACAACAGTATAAAACCATGGGTACATTTTGATAAATAAAATCTGCAATATAAAATATGTCCCAAAAAGTAATTAGTTCCAGCAGGGTATGTTTGTAAATATTCAAAATCAAGGCCAGAAAATGTAAATACAAAATATGGGTTGATTTTTGCAATTAAACCAAAAGTAAGGGTCCCTTATTTAATTAAGGAAAGGTTCTTCCTTCAATCTCGGAACCAGACGCAAAAGAAGGAGAAGGGGATCTTGGGCGGCGGGACTTCTAGCAAGGCGGCGAGGCAGGTGCCGGAGGGCGCAGGCGGAGCTCCGACGAGGAGAAGACAGGGCAGAGCCCTGCAGTCCCGGAGACAGTGAATCTGGCAAGACTCGACAAGTTCCAAGAGGTGAAGACGGGGGTTGTTAATGGTGGATCCCAGGGCGGCCGGCGACAAGGTCCAACTGCGATGGCCAACAAGACTCGATTGGCTCCGGCGCCTCCTGGTGGTTGCAGAACGTGAAGACGGTGGCTCTCTCAATCCGGTGGTCTCGATGGTGGTTGCAGACCGGGCGTTACCTCTTCTTTCGGGCATTGTCGAGCAAGGAAGGAGATGTAGGTGGTGGCGACTGGATGCGAGGACGGGATGCTGATGGGGATCGGGGTCAAAGGCGGCCGCAGACCGGCTCATAAGGAGAGGAGCTCGAGCGCTCCGGCATGGGGCTGATCAGTGGGAAAAACCAAGGAAGATTAGAGGGCGATTGAGTGATAGGGAGAAATGGGAGAAGCAGAAAGGTGAGGGGGAAGCAAAGGGAGATAGGCTGCGAAGGAGGGCTGGGGTAGGCAAACGTGGAGTCGCTACCACGCGTAGGAGAGGGACAATAGGAAAAGAAAAAGAAAAAAAGGAAATAAAAGAATAAAGAGAGGAAGGGAGAGTAAATAAATAAATAAATAAATAATAGGATAGACTCAATTTTAACCATTCGAAACGGGATTTTTGAATAAAAAACATTTCCAAATATTTAATATACGAAAATTATACGTCAATATATAAACTCGAAATAATTTGATTTACCGCGTAAAATATTCTTGAAAATATTTACGCTAATAAAATATCATAAAATAATATCGAAAACGCGCCCAAAATTTTGGGCGTTACACTTTAGGTTAAAGGAGTTCAAAAACAGTCGGCGGATAATCGAAACAGTGAAGCATCAAACTTTTGAATACTTGTCACTCGTTAACAAAAATCTAGTCCAAATGCGAAAATTAGAACAATCAAATCAAAGTAAGTCATCATTTAGGATGAAAAGACGGAACAAAATGAGTGAAACAAACCTTATTGCGGGGCATGGTGGAGACTGAAAGAGAATCTGAGAGTCGAACCCTAATTAAATCTATGTACCGGTTAGAATTCAGGTGAGTATCTCGGCAGTCTCCGCCCTCCGGTACGTGGTGGTGGTTCCGGTTTCATCGCCTAGGTGATCGGAAATAGTCCCCGGTGTTGGAGGCGGAGGTATGGAAGACTCGTCAGTCCCCGAGCCTGGCGGCGGCTGAACCAAATCCGAGAGTGGACCCCAAACAAGAAGAGAGAAAGAGGAAAGTTGCAATTAGGAGAATGAACGGGGTTGGGAGATTGAAATCATCGGCTTATTTCTTTTGATTCTAAGGTTTTGTTTTCGGAAATGGATGGAGATTGTAACACCCCAATTTCTAAGAACTCAGGGAGCTACTAGTTAGGACCTCACAATGGGTCCCGACCTTAGTTTGACAACAATTTTACTTGGATCTCACAACAAGGCACAAATGTATTTCAAAACATTTTATTTTTAATGTATGAATGTACACAGGTGAGAGCCTTACAAAACATATATATAGATACATAACATGCATGTCGTATGGGAAACCCCTTGTCCCCATCTAATGAATACGTGGACCCGGCTGACCATCCGTTCCGGATCTCTCTGCAACTGTCTATCTCTACAAATCTACAACACGGATAAAACCGTTAGCTAACATTTTATGCATAAGTAGAAAGGTAAAAGCACAAACACACAACATACACAATCAACATGCAACACTCAATCATTTTTATTATCTTTTAATTAGGTGATATGTCATTACTAATGATACTTATTTTGTGACACGAGGGATTCCTAAACCTCGCCCCTGTCCCCATTTACCAACGCGGAATGGTACTAATGCATCTGACCGTCTACCTGACTGGGCTGGTCGCAGGGAACCTCCTAGACTCTCGCAAGAGCTAGGCAGATGATGTCACGACCCGTTATCATACACTTGGGTCAATTATGTAAATAATAAAGTCGGCCTAATCCGGTTTCGTTATTTCTTATAACTAACAAACACCACTCATACACATTACACTCATACCAGAAGCCAGCTAAGTAAGTCCGTGGACTTACCTGAATCAGATCTTGACTTTCTAATTCGCAAATCGATATGTACAATTGGAATTCAGTGGCCTGTCAAAGGAGACAAGTGTGCCAGGACACTTTCTAGGTGATTAGAAGTCTAAGACTTCTAAGATAGTAGGTCTTAATAGAACGAAATTGATTACAGTATGAATTTATGGTAAAATGCCTATTTTACCCTTGGTCTCGAAACTTCCAAAAATTCCTTAATTTATGTCTAAACTCTTATTTGCGACTAAAGAGTCATATTCTAACTCCTAAAGATGAGTTTGGTTACAAAATGACAATTTACCCATTTCCTTATTTTCGGAAAGATCGTTAAGGTCCAACTTCGGCTTCAAATATAAAATTCGAATAATCTTATAAAAATTCCGAAATAATTTCGTAGATCATCTATGATATCTCATCTACTCCTAGGAGCAAGAATTTATTAAAAATGTTCAACCATCACTTCTACAAAAATTTCCAAAATTGGTTACAACACTTAACCAACAGCACATTGTCTTAACTTTGAAAAATCATAACTCCTAAATTACTCGCTGGATTTATCCCAAATTTTGATACGTTCTACTATAAAATCTTATCTATAATATATCCAAAATTCAGCAAAGGAGATCAAAATCCTATTTAAAACTATCTCACAAAACCGAATTTCAGCACAACATAAAAACTGCTTACGACTCAATCTTTGAAAAATCATAAATCCCAAACCACTCGCTGGATGCCTCTCAAATTTTAATATGTTCTACAAAAATGATTCAACTATATAATATCCAAAATTCAAGCCCAACGGAGATCAAGAGCTTATTCAAAACCATCTCACAAAACAGCATCACTTGCTGTTTTCCCCAACACTCAGCACATACATACAAACTACATGAACTTTGGAACACAATAACTCTCAAACCGTAACTCCGATTCCTCTAAAATTTTAGTATGCTTTACTATGCAATACCGTCTATGACATATCCGAAAAGCAGCCAAAAAAAAGGAGTCTAGCTTACCCAAAATCGAACATGAAGTTGACTGCTCGCCAACTCAGAAAATCCAGCAATATGACAGCACTTCCAGTCATCTTCCGTGGTTGTTTTGGAGGATCTAAAGGCATCAATTGGTACTCTAATCAACATCTACACAAAGAGGGTAACACATAGAAGAGGGTTGCGGTCCTTACCCAACTAGCCGGACAAGGCGTGCTTGCGTGAACAAAGCCTAAAGAAAGGTCGTGACTCACTATTGCTAGGCGTACATGGTTTGTTCGCTGCTCCAAACATGCGTGTAGAGGAGGGTAGCTGGTCTAGCAAGCCATAGGACTCGCAACATCCTCAACACCGACATGCCCAAGAGAGCGTTGCACTCGACCTCCTCCCCATTGCTGCTACGTGTAGAAGGGAGGCAAGACTCGCGATTGCACATCTCTCTCTACATCTGTTGCTCGAGATCTGCTACTGCGTATAGAGGGGAGCCATAGGAGGGCTCGAGATGAAGATGGAGGAATGAAGGTTGTTGTTGCTCCCGGGAAGGACGGCCATCGCTAGTGGGTTTGGTTGCGTTATTGAACTGCTGCTGCCACGCGAGGTTGTTGCCAGCGAAAGAAGGAGAAGGCGAGAGCCCCCTGTTGCCATCGCTAGGGTCGTCTGCAGTAGCCACGCGAGGCTGTTGGCTCGGGAAGAGGGGTCTTGCTACTACTCGTTGTCTCCGATGGCAGGAATGACCATGCCGGTTGCGTTGAGCGTATAGGAGAGAGAGGCAGAAGATGTTACGTGTGTGAGAGGAGAGGTGGCCTAGGGTTACAGAGGGAAAGAAGGGAAACGGTGTAACGGCTGCACAAGATCTCATCCGCTGGGCTTCTGGCTGCGAGGGTTACGGAGTACAGGCCGCCTTCTCTTTGGGCCGGGAGTGATCTGGGCTGGCTGGAGCTGAGCAGGGATGGGCTGCTGCAAGGCTGAAGAAGTCTGTGCTTGGGCTAAAGCAAAATGAGGGAAAGGTGGGTTGAGTAGTGGCAAGAAAGGTGGGCTGAAATGTTTGTCAAAAGTTTGTCAAAACTCGTCATGGCCTTGTCAGGCCCATGAATGAGTTTGTCAAAGATTTGTCGGGCTTTGTCATGGCCTCGTCCTAGCTTAGTCCTGAACTCGTCGCAGCTTGTCATGATCTCGTCTCAGCTTAGTCATGATCTCGTCACAGCTTGTCATCGATAAGAATGAATTATAATAACTAGGGTTTGATATAAATCTATCATTTTATGTGAATTAAATTCTGCATAAAATAATAGATAATTATAAGGATTAGAGTTTGATATAATTTTATCATTTTATGTGAATTAACTTCTACATAAAATAATAAATAATTATAAGAATTAGAGCTTGATATAATTTTATCATTTTATGTGAATTAGATTCTACATAAAATAATAAAATTTGTGAAGGAAGAAATACTAGATAGAATGGGAAACCGTCAACGGCTCGAAGTCCGATTTGATTCGGGATTAAAAAGAATAAAAATTCCGGATATTACAAAGATGAGGATGGAAGAAGAGAAGGTGAGAGGTCAAGTGAACAAACCTCAATCGTCAATGGAGGAGCGAGAACAAGAGGAATCGCCGAGGAGGACTCGGACTTTGGAATGAAATCCAAATCGACAGTTCTCTGGAACTCAAAATCAACGTAGGATGTATGATTTGAGGAGGTTGAGGACAAGAATCGATTTTCTCGATTACCTACAACGGACAGGTTTGGATGGTGTGGAGAAGAAGGTTGAAGGACTGACGGTAACCGTCACAAACTTTTTCATTTTAATACCAAAATATTCTTAATCCTAACCTAACAACATTTGTCTTTAATTAACCCACATTCCACTTTTTACCGTATAAGAAAAAAATGATAGTTGTGTACATGTTCCCCAAAACCACTTGTATTTGTACATGAAATTTCTTATACAAATAAAAATGTACAACAATCCGGTCGATTAGATTTTATACCTTTATTTTATAATTTGTTTAACTTAAAAAAAGGAAAAAGATGCATCTTTCCTACTGAGGATTCCCTAACGAGTAAGAAGAAAGGGGTTGAGGCGGTGTAACGTGAAACACACAGGTGAAGGAGGTGAGGTGTCAAACCAAAAAGACATGTAATTACATGAAACGGAAAGGGTAAAATAGACAATAATTTACTACAAGGGTAAAACGGGAAACATGATGTTTATTGGGGGAAGTCTCATTTTTAGTATAGTAAAGATAGATAAAACTTGTGATACGTGCTTAACGAAAAAAATTGTTTATTTTTAATAGCGTTTATGTAGTTATAAAATGCAATAAAAAGAATCATATTACATAATTTATAGCATTTACAATATAAACGCTACCAGTCAATGCAAACTCAATTTTGTTGTAGTGAGACAACGGTTTTTGTTGACAATTCTGGATGACAGATCGAGCGGAGGGCTTCGAGAGACGATTATTGAAGACAGATCGAGCGGAGGGCTTTGGGAAACGATTGTCAAAGACAGATCGAGGAGGGCTTCCTAATGAGGATAGGACGCCTGAAACAATATTCAATTTTGGTGTGAAAATCTTCGTGTAAATTGGTGGCAATTTTATTGTTTATGTGGGAAAATAGTAATAGTGAAGCAAGCCAAAAATTCCGGGCGTTTTGCTGAATTTACAAATTTAACCTAATATATAACTCGGTGATCAAAAAAACCGTGTTATATATATTTTATATAACCCGGATATAACAATGTTCGAGTTATTTACATACCTCTTGCCTAATTTTACATACCTTATAACCCGGGTATTACAACATCCGTGTTATTATAGGTTTCCAAATTATATTTTTTTAAAATCCAATTTTATACCTCATGGTTTATAAGCCCGGGATATATTTTAAGGGTTATAAACACATTTTTGTAGTAGTGACTTCTCAAAAGCATATACAACCGCCAATAACTCCTTTTCGGTGGTGGCGTAGTTCAGTTGAGCTTCATCTAGCGTCTTGCTAGCATAGTAAATGGCGTTGGTCCGGCCATCCTTTTTTTGTCCAAGTACCGCTCCTACGGCTACATCACTAGCATCACACATGATCTCATAGGGCAAGGTCCAATCGCTAGGTTGAATGATGGGAGCGGTGATCAACGCTTCCTTTATCCTGTAAAAAGTATCAAGGAATTCCTGCGAAAACTCAAAAACAACATCCTTATTCAAAAGATTAGTGAGTGGTTTAGAGATTTTTGAGAAATCCTTGATGAACCTTGTCACGCTAAGGATGTGTGCACGCAATAAGCTTTAAATTTATAACTCGTTATATTTCTCCTAACTCCTAGCAAACCCGCAGTGTACGGGACGTTTTGTAGTAGGGTTAGTATTCCGAGGTCGAACACAAAGACTGAGGTGAGATTGATTCGATTAGTGATTAAGTTTAGTGAAGATTGTTCGCTCAAAAGGGTGTGCGTCAAAGTCTTAATATTTATATCTAGAACTCAAAAGCAAAGCGAATCCGCAGTGTACGGATCGGCTGTAGAAAGGTAAGAATTCCAGAGTCGAACTCAGGGATTTGGTGAGAATAATTCCGAATTCAATTATCTAGCGAAAGTATAAAAACTTTTGTGATTTAAGAAAGAGAGAAATGATTCCAAGGATTCAAGTATCCGATTTAGGCTTTCGATTCAAGACACTTCTATAGATATAGGACAGAGTTTATATTGCCAAGATTAATTGTTCAAAGGTAGGATTCGTACGGTGAAGTTCCGAACCCTATATGACTAATCTAAAGATTCTCTCTATAAGGGTTGTTGAGGCTGCAATATAGAAAGATCTAAAGATAAGAATTATGTTCAAACTAACTATCTAGAACTCCAGGATATGACTCTCCAAAGTAAAGAATAGCAAGCACAATTAAAATCTCAATAAAGGATGTTGAATCTCTTTATTACCCAAATCTTGAAATCTTAATCTAATAAACGTAGAATCAGGTTTGAAGTGTCTTCATACATTCAATTAGAGGATAAAAAGGTTAATCAAGATTGGGATTTAGGCAAGGATTAGTTTTGATTAAAGATTGATTCAATTAAAGTTCGTCAGAAGAATAAATCGCCCTGTTCATAAGAAAAATCGGCCGATTTTCCTCAAGAACAGCCCGATTTTCCTGTTTGTCGCAAAACTAAAATCTAAACTCTCAGGGTCCTAATGTTTGAATGAGTTCAGTCTATCATCATCTAAGCCTTAATCATCAACTATTCTCCCCAGAATCATAAGATTTTTAGCCAACCATTTTCAAAATCGAATCAAATTAATTATTGAAGAAGATATCGCAAAGAAACCAAATCTTGAACGAAAAATTCAATAACTTTCAAATCTGTAACGAATGTCAAATCCGCTCAATGTATCTCTCAAACAACTCAGTTTCGTGTTCACAAACCACAAACAAGGCAATGGAATAAAGAAATCTCACAATCAAAGATCAAGAATGACTTTCCGGCAAAAACTCTTCAATCTCTCTCCAAGAATCGTTGATTTCTCCAAAACGTGTAAAGATTTTCCAATGCGACCCCCCTAGTCTCCCTTTGGAGAATTTCGCTCCTCTAGTTACGGAGCTGTCACCGTTCTCCCTTCAATGTTGAAGGCTATCGAATATATGTAGGGATCTCGCTAGGGTTTAAAGATAAAACCCTAAATATTTGGGCTGAAAAGAAGTCGAATCCGCTGGTATCAGAAGATACTCTGGCGCATCAGACGGTATCAGAGAATACTTTGGGCCGCGTCAGACGGTATCAGAGAATACTTTGGGCCGCGTCAGACGGTATCAGAAGATACTTTGGCGCGTCCTAACTTCCTTTTATTGCTCCTTTTTGTCCCGCTTCAAGGCCTAATCCTTAAATATGCTATTTCGCTCCATAATTCGCCAAATTACCTACAAATGCAATAAAACTCTGTGTAGACCTCTATTCTTGCAAAGTAGGTGAATATAACCATAAATGCCATGAATGTATGTCTATGCATGCAAAATAAAGGGAAAGTCTATATAAATACATGCCTAAAAATAGGTCATAATTCATGTCATCAAAATACCCCATTATTGCCTCTTGCTTGTCCCCAAGCAAGGTTCAAACTTAGAATACAAGATGTCATGGATTATGTATGTATGAAAACTCAAAAACTTTTCTTTTGGTAGTGCTTCTTCTTATTGGATCACCCTCAAAGCGATATTTCAAGGCATAAAAAGGCAAAGTATGTATCAATGATAACTATAAGATGAACTAACTTCCTTTTCTTTCTTGAAAACACAAATAAAGGACATGATAAAAATGTAGAGGTAATCAAAGTCAAACAAATCTAAGCCATGAAGCCTTAAACACATGCATAAAAGTCTCAAGGTCTTCTAATCAAAGAAAAGGTTCAAGAACGTATTAAGGGAAGGAATTCTTTTTGGCAACTGTGGTGCTAATCCGGGAAAGAGGAACACATAATACCTTCAAAATTTTTCTTCACCGCACATGCTTCGCATGTAGAAAGCTTTGCTTTCATTATACTTTACTTTTTGAGAGTATGGACAGCGGTGCACAAAAACCGAAGCCTAGGAGATCGGCGTTTCTCAATTTTGAGATGCCTTAAACCCTTGATGCACATACCATATCCCGTTAGGACTTGTCGTTCAATCGGACTTTGGCAAGACACAAACACCCGGCTATGTGAATGGTGCCGAGTTACTCATCCTCATGTTCAACGTCCCCAAACTTATGAATTTATGCACTTTCTTTTAATACATTTTTCTTGGCCCTCCCACATCAAACATGCCTTTTTCTATCACTTATCCTGATTCCCGGATGGTAAAAGGAGGGGTACATATTTTATTCAGGGGCTAGCATGATCAAGATATGAGAAAAGAAAAGAAGTGAATTGCCTTAGTCATCCTTATATGATGTAAAAGAACTTGCAATATAGCTTCGACTATTATTTCATTCTCTTATCAAAACAACTAAATCATATAACTTATTCATGTGTTCAAGTAACAAAAGTAAACTCATTCATGCTATGATTAACATGTCAACACCACTAAGCATCTTTTTGCCTATCCACATACACATTTCTCATCATAGAGGTCATTTCCATCATAAGAAGCACAAAAAATTTTAAAATTTTTCAAAAATTTCAAATCATATGATGCAAGACATAAAACATGCAAATGGTATTGCAAATACCTCCACCCCATACTTAAAACTCACATTGTCCCCAATGTGAAGAAAAGAAAAGGAAGAAAAGGATACTCACAATGTAAGATGACGAATCAGGCATGGCGAATCATTCATTGAGTGGTGATGGTGGGAGTCTATATAAGCGCAACAGGGAACTCCGGATATTTCAATCGGTGTCGAAGAATGAAGAAGGGGAACGTCTTTTGGCCGAACAAAAATTTTCCGAAAAAAAAAAAAAAAAAAAATTTTCTTGAAAAAAATCGACCGATTTTTCAAAAAATCGGCCGAGTTTTCTGCCCGATTTTTTCGTCGGCCCGATTTTTCCTGAGGGGGTCGATCTCTGGGTCGATTTTTCTTTCTGTTGTCAAAAATCGACCTGTTCTGAAGCCTAAATCGACCGATCTTCTTTTGGGTAGTCGATTTCTTGCCTTTTGTTCCTTGAAAACGTCCTTAGGCACATTTGTATTGCCTTTTTCCATCAATTCCTCAAGATTATACCTAGTTCCTGCGATCCATGACACAAACAAACCGAGAGCGCATCGAGAAGAAAAAAAAACAAAGCAAAAACAAAACAAACAAGCTAACTATCCTAAGAAAAAGAAAAGGGAAAAAGATGCATTACCTTGGGTTGCCTCCCAAGAAGCGCTTGGTTTAACGTCGCTAGCTGGACCTATCTCCATAGATGACTCAATGTACCTTGAACATCTTGGATTTCTCATCAAACTCATCAATTAATTCCACAAAAAAGGTTCCTAATTTCACCGGCAAATGGTAAGATCTCCCACGTACAAGCTTGTACGGTTTGATTCTCACCGGGATTCTCCTAGCTTTCATATGCTTCAATGGGACATTATTCAGCCTTGCGTCCCATCCTTTCCTGGATCGAGAAATCAGTTTCTCGAGAATCCTCCTAGCTTCCCCATGTCCAGATTGGGGATGATGTATGGTGTTCGTCATGTGAATGACCCCATACTTGAACAAAAGACACTTCATCGCCTTAACGGTGAAGTGCTTGCTAACTCCACTCCTTGTAGTCCAAGGAGCATCTACTTCCAACAGTTTTAATGGAGGTTTCATCTTCATCTTAGGAGGTTCTTTTGGAAGAGACCTCCAACTCTCCGGCACATTCCTACAAAAATAAGAATTTTTAATAGGAATTTCAATGGAAGTAAGAGAATGTACCTTGTAAAGTTCCTCAAGGCTTGGGACAACTTTCATGTTGGAATGATGATCCACACATGAAATATCTCCCAACTCAGCTGGATCCTCTTTAACCTGGGCCACAGTTTCAGCAATGTGGCTAAGGTTCTCCACGTTCTCTTCTTCTTCCAGCTCAACCATTTCTTCCTCCACCTCGACCGCAGCTATAACAGTTAGTTCGAGGTCTTCCACACCTCCCTCTTTTTCATTGAGGACTTCAAGAGGGGTTTCAAGCTCAATAGGAGGAACGCTCGAAACTTGTAATTCTTCCTTGCTAGATGAATGATTTTCCAAGGGTTTTTCAACCTTAGAAATATTCTTTTTTGCATCTTCTATCACTTTTAGATTATATTCATCATAGGCTTTGAATCTTTCTTCGATCATCTCAAATTTCTTCATCAATTCTTCAAATTTCGAGTCCTCCGCATCTTTGGGAGGTTTCTTCTTAACCTTCTTTGGGTAGTGCAGCTTTTCCTATTTTGCAAATTCATATTCAATGGTTTGTTCACGTTCTCTTTCGCTGTCAAACCAATAGAAGGCGTATTTCTCTTCCAAATATTCATAATGGTCCGCCCAAGCACCTTGCCATGCAAACCAGGCTGGATCAAATGCAGGTTCATTGCTCCATGCAGCCATTGCTGAACCTGAAAACTCAAAAACTCATACCGAAAAGATTAAAAGCAAAAAGCACTCAAGCCCGACAACCGAAAACTGAATTTGGCCTAGACCAAATCCCCGGCAACGGCGCCAAAAACTTGTTCGCTCAAAAGGGTGTGCGTCAAAGTCTTAATATTTATATCTAGAACTCAAAAGCAAAGCGAACCCGCAGTGTACGGATCGGCTGTAGAAAGGTAAGAATTCCAGAGTCGAACTCAGGGATTTGGTGAGAATAATTCCGAATTCAATTATCTAGCGAAAGTATAAAAACTTTTGTGATTTAATAAAGAGAGAAATGATTCCAAGGATTCAAGTATCCGATTTAGGCTTTCGATTCAAGACACTTCTATAGATATAGGACAGAGTTTATATTGCCAAGATTAATTGTTCAAAGGTAGGATTCGTACGGTGAAGTTCCGAACCCTATATGACTAATCTAAAGATTCTCTCTATAAGGGTTGTTGAGGCTGCAATATAGAAAGATCTAAAGATAAGAATTATGTTCAAACTAACTATCTAGAACTCCAGGATATGACTCTCCAAAGTAAAGAATAGCAAGCACAATTAAAATCTCAATAAAGGATGTTGAATCTCTTTATTACCCAAATCTTGAAATCTTAATCTAATAAACGTAGAATCAGGTTTGAAGTGTCTTCATACATTCAATTAGAGGATAAAAAGGTTAATCAAGATTGGGATTTAGGCAAGGATTAGTTTTGATTAAAGATTGATTCAATTAAAGTTCGTCAGAAGAATAAATCGCCCTGTTCATAAGAAAAATCGGCCGATTTTCCTCAAGAACAGCCCGATTTTCCTGTTTGTCGCAAAACTAAAATCTAAACTCTCAGGGTCCTAATGTTTGAATGAGTTCAGTCTATCATCATCTAAGCCTTAATCATCAACTATTCTCCCCAGAATCATAAGATTTTTAGCCAACCATTTTCAAAATCGAATCAAATTAATTATTGAAGAAGATATCGTAAAGAAACCAAATCTTGAACGAAAAATTCAATAACTTTCAAATCTGTAACGAATGTCAAATCCGCTCAATGTATCTCTCAAACAACTCAGTTTCGTGTTCACAAACCACAAACAAGGCAATGGAATAAAGAAATCTCACAATCAAAGATCAAGAATGACTTTCCGGCAAAAACTCTTCAATCTCTCTCCAAGAATCGTTGATTTCTCCAAAACGTGTAAAGATTTTCCAATGCGACCCCCCTAGTCTCCCTTTGCAGAATTTTGCTCCCCTAGTTACGGAGCTGTCACCGTTCTCCCTTCAATGTTGAAGGCTATCGAATATATGTAGGGATCTCCCTAGGGTTTAAAGATAAAACCCTAAATATTTGGGCTGAAAAGAAGTCGAATCCGCTGGTATCAGAAGATACTCTGGCGCGTCAGACGGTATCAGATAATACTTTGGGCCGCGTCAGACGGTATCAGAAGATACTTTGGCGCGTCCTAACTTCCTTTTATTGCTCCTTTTTGTCCCGCTTCAAGGCCTAATCCTTAAATATGCTATTTCGCTCCATAATTCGCCAAATTACCTACAAATGCAATAAAACTCTGTGTAGACCTCTATTCTTGCAAAGTAGGTGAATATAACCATAAATGCCATGAATGTATGTCTATGCATGCAAAATAAAGGGAAAGTCTATATAAATACATGCCTAAAAATAGGTCATAATTCTTGTCATCAAAGATCCAGGGTAAGAAAAAAGAAAGAAATAAAGAAATGAAAATCTCAATGTTTTTGGTTTGGTTTTTAGGTGATCAATCAAAGATCACAAATCTTGCAAAATAAACAATCAACTAAGCTAACAACACGAATAAAAAAGCAAACAAGAAATAGACAATCAAGGAGAGAAAGGCGGATTCTAGGGGTTGGAAATTCCGGTTATGGCATAGGACTAAAGTTATCTAATCATTCCTTGGATTAACTATGATATGTTGGGAGTGAGTGTTTCTAGATTGGGATCAATCACCGGGTAGGTCTCATGGTCCACTAGTCCGTACCTAAGGTCTCATCACCGGGTAAGTCTCAAAGAGCCTTAGGAATGGAATTCTACACAAACCGGATTGTCACCTAGGAATCTAACCTATCATCACCGGGTAAGTCTCGGAACGGTAAGTCCTAGACAACTATCCTAGCACACTTAGTCCAATGGCATCTTATGAGGCTCACCACTACCTAGAGTTTATCATCTTTGAAATCTAAGAGTAAGAATCATCGGGTAGGTCTCTTCTAACACTTAGTTGCTAACACTAGGTCACCCTAGGATAGATTTAACTCAACAAACACTAGGATTTCAACATCCTAACAATCTAGAACTTAGATCCATCAAATCAAACGAACCATGCAAACCACGGGGTGTTCTACCACTTCCACGGCCGTGGAGTGGCAAGAACAAACCGTGGACTACAACAGTGACTTTGTTCTAGCAAATGAATCATCCAAGGGCGAATCTAAGTCCATCCTATCATAGTCCTAGCCATAACCATCCTTTCCTTACCCTAGAATCGCATCTATTTAGCCTACAACATACATCATCACAATCGAAATCATCAAACATAAAATCATGGCTTTCATTTGCAAGATAATGAAGAGAAAGAGATGAACAAGTGAAACAAGTAGAACAAAGCTGAAAATGAGATTAGAAAGACTCACAACCCTTCAAAGAAGGTTTAATCGATTCTTACAACCGTAGAAAACGATTCCGATAATCTTCACTACAAATCCTATCAAAGACTAGCAATGGTGTGTTCTTCTCTTCTTCTCCAATGGAACTCTTCTTCCTCCTCCAATGGTAGCCCTTCTCCAAGCTTCCCCTTGAGAGAATCTTCTTGTTGAATTGAGAGTATGGAGAGAATGTGGATTTGATTCTGAAATTTGATATCCCTCTCGGCCTTGTAGGACCACTTTTTATACACAACTTTGCAAGAGTTGGCCATGAGATCGTGGCACAGCTGTCACAACCGTCTGGCAAAAACCACGGTTGGTTTCCACGGCCGTGGTTCCTCCAGTGACCGTGGTTTTGGTATTCCTGTACTATATGGATCATCAAGCCACGATTTGGTGCATGACATGCACCAACAAGGTCCCATGGGTTTTCCTTAGCCTCTAGCTTGCTTCCTAATGAGTCCGAGGGTGTGTCATCTTGATGAACGATCCTCAAACGTATCGATTAAGCTCCTAAATCTCCCAAAATACCTACAAAGCAATGCAAAAGTCCGTGTAGATGTCTATCTCGACAAAATACGTGAATTTAGTGCAAACGTCGTGAACTAGTGCTAAACTATGCATGAATGAGTAGATAAACCATCTAAATGAGTGCCTAATCCTAAGTCATAAATCGTGTTATCAAAAATACCCCATACTTAAGGTTTGCTCGTCCCCGAGCAAGTTCTCAACTATAGACTAAGAGATGACATGATTTATGCATGCAGAAAAAATGGCAAAATCTTTTTGGAGTTGTGCTTCTAATATTGGATCACCTTCATAGTCATGTTTCATGGTCATGGACAAGCAATTATGTATCTAATAAATGAAGGCACGGAAAGACAATTGTACTTAACTCGAAAGCATGCATGAAATGTAAAAATGAAGGAGTCAAGATGATCAAGAGCATATCCAATCTAGATTACTAAGTCTTACACACATGCAAATAGGTCATAAGGTCTTGTGAAATAAAAGGCCAAGAAACGTTGTGATTAGGTGGGGATTTTTCTAGGCTATGTGATGCTAATCCGGGAATGGAACTAACTCCACAATCTTGTCCTTGATCAACTTCCCACAAGTGTATATTTTTCTCCATCTTTTCTTTGTTTTCTTATCTTTTTCTTTCATTTATTTTTGAGACAATGACATTGGTGTACAAAAGCCGAAACCTTGGTGATTAGCCGTCCTCGTGCTTTTTCTATTTTTTGAGGTGCATCCACACCGGGCACACATACCAAAGCTCGTTAGGACTATTGGTTTATTTGACTTTGGCAAGGCACAAACACCCGATTATGTGAATGGTGCCGAGTTACTCGTCATTTAAACCAACGTCCCCAAACCTATATTTTTGTCTACACTTTCACAACAAATTCAGTACTTCATTCATAACATTCTTTCATCAACAACTTCACCCCACACTTGCTTTTCACACACTCAACACACTAGCATGCTCCTATTCCCGAATGGGTCAAAAGAGGTCAAATTTATATCAATTTTGGTGCTCAACAACATGGTAAAGATGAGAAGTAGAGGAAGATGAATTGCCTTAATCACCCCTAGATGATGTGCAAAAACTAGCATGTAATTTCGACCTTCCATACTCAATCCAATTAAGGCAAACATCATGATCACAAATCATTCATGGGATTCAAGATAAGTACTTCAAGTCTACATATGCATTCATCTATCCAACACATAAGGCCATCCATAGCCAATCCACATGACAAGATTCATCATTAGGGTCATACACAAGCCTAAAAAGCACAAATTTTTTTTGTATTTTTCGAAATATCTATGTACAATGCAAGACATGATGAAGCATGTGACTAAAAGAAACTACCCTAGGTGCTACTCATGCAAAAGATCATGCAAACCCCACCCCATACTTAGAAACACATTGTCCCTAATGTGGTAATGAAGTAAAGAAAAGTGAAAGAGGGTTCTCACAATGTAAAATTGGTTTGCTATGGTATTTGGGATTTTTCAAGTGGATTGATGGTGAATGATCCTATCAACAATGGTAGAGAGCTCTAAGTGTTCATCAAAGCGTCGGGACCCGCGCTAGGCACCGCTAGCCGTCCAAGTTCCGCGTCCGCTCCACCCATAATTGATGAGGGACTCATCATCATCATCCACATGCCATGCAAGGTTTCCATGCCACCAAGATTCTAGCACACAACAAAGCACACCAAACACACAAAAACAAAAAAATCAAAACAAAAGCAAAAACGAAAAGGGAAAGCGTTACCAATGGGTTGCCTCCCATCAAGCGCTTCTTTAAGATCATTAGCTTGACCAAACTCGGGGGCGTCTACTCAAGGTGAAGTGGGGCAATCATGTCCACCGGAGCTCCCATGATATACTTCTTCAACCGGTGCCCATTCACCTTAAAATCTCCACAATGCTCCCCTCCTATCTCAATCGCTCCATGGGGAAAGATCTTCTTCACCACATAAGGCCCGGTCCACCTTGACTTTAGCTTTCCGGGGAAGAGCCGTATCCTTGAGTTGAAGAGAAGGACAAGGTCGCCTTCACTCAACTCCTTCGGGAATAGGCGCTTGTCATGCCACCGTTTGGTCCTCTCCTTGTAGATCCGGGCATTCTCATAGGCATCCAACCGGATCTTCTCAAGAGCGTTCATGTCTAGAAACCTCTTCTCTCCGGCCTCCTTGAGGTCAAAATTCAACCACTTTATAGCCCAATATGCTCTATGCTCCATCTCTATCGGAAGGTGGCAAGACTTGCCATAGACTAACTTGTAGGGAGTGGTGCCAATCGGTGTCTTAAAAGCGGTTCTATATGCCCACAAGGCATCATCGAGCTTCATAGCCCAATCTTTTCTCGTCCTAGAGACCGTCTTCTCAAGAATTCCCTTTATCTCCCGGTTGGAGATCTCCACTTGACCACAAGTTTGGGGATGGTAAGGTGTTGCCACCTTATGAGTCACCCCATACTTACCCAAAAGTGCTCCAAAGTTCCTATTGATGAAGTGCTTTCCTCCATCACTTATGATTACCCGTGGTGTTCCAAACCTAGGGAAGATCACTCGGTTGAAGAACCGCACCACAACCTTGGCATCGTTTGTGGGAAAGGCGATTGCCTCGACCCACCTCGAAACATAGTCCACCGCCAATAGGATGTAGAGGTTGCCACAAGAAGAGGGGAATGGTCCCATGAAGTCTACACCCCACACATCAAAAATCTCCACTTCTTGTATGTTGTTCAAGGGCATCTCATTCCTCCTTGAGATGTTGCCCATCCTTTGGCAAGCATCACAAGCTACCACAAAGCTTTGCACATCCTTGAACAAACTTGGCCAAAAGAAGCCCGATTGCAACACCTTAGCACATGTCTTGTGTTAGCTAGCATGGCCTCCACATGGCAAGGAATGACAATGGCGGATCACACTCTCCACCTCATCCTCCGGTATGCATCTTCTAAAGACTCCATCCGGCCCTCTCTTGAACAAAAGTGGTTCACTCCAATAGTAGTGCCTCACATCTTTGAAGAACTTCTTCTTTTGGGCGTATGAAAAATCGGGAGGCACCTCCTCACACACAAGATAGTTCACAATGTCGGCATACCATGACTCACTTCCTCTAGACACTTGGAACAAGCACTCCTCCACCATTTGCAATTGTTCATCCCGGAAAGAATCATCAATCGGGATGTCATCTCTCTCAAGTTCCAAAGGAGGTAGTGTACTAAGGTTGTCCGCCACAGAGTTTTCGGACCCCTTCTTGTCCCGGATTTCCAAATCAAACTCTTGAAGAAGAAGGATCCACCGAATCAACCTAGGCTTGGCATCCTTCTTCGTAAGGAGATAACGGATCGTAGCATGATCCGTATACACTATGACCTTCGCTCCAACAAGATATGAGCGGAACTTCTCAAATGCATAGACCACCGCTAACAACTCTTTCTCGGTGGTAGCATAATTGAGTTGGGCATCATCTAGCGTCTTGTTAGCATAATAAATGGCATGTGTGCGCCCATCTTTCCTTTGCCCCAAAACAGCCCCAACGGCTACATCACTCGCCTCACACATGATCTCAAACGGTAAACTCCAATCCGGAGGTTGCATGATAGGTGCGGAGATCAAAGCGTTCTTCAACCTACAAAAAGCCTCAAGGCAATCCTTGGAGAAAACAAACTCAACATCTTTCATTAGTAGGTTAGTAAGAGGCTTAGAAATTTTAGAGACTTCTTTAATAAACCTCCGGTAAAAACCGGCGTGACCTAAGAAACTCCTTACCCCCTTCACCGAGGTGGGTGGTGGCAACTTCTCTATGGTTTCAATCTTAGCCCTATCAACCTCAATGCCACGGTTGGACACCAAGTGTCCCAACACAATACCTTCACTTAACATGAAGTGGCATTTTTCCCAATTCAAGAAAAGATTTGTCTCCTCACATCTTTTAATCACTAAGGACAAGTTAACTAAGCAATTATCAAAGGAAGATCCATAAACAGAAAAATCATCCATAAACACTTCCATGATATTCTCAATGTACTCAGAAAAGATAGCCATCATACACCTTTGGAAGGTAGCGGGTGCATTACACAACCCAAATGGCATTCTCCTATATGCAAAAGTTCCCCATGGACTTGTAAATGTGGTTTTCTCTTAGTCATCGGGGTGGATAGGGATTTGGAAGAATCCACTATAGCCATCTAAATAGAAAAAATGAGAATGTTGAGCTAACCTCTCTAGCATTTGGTCAATGAAAGGAAGAGGGAAGTGATCTTTCCTAGAGGCCATGTTCAATTTCCTATAGTCAATACACATCCTCCATCCCGTAACCGTTCTAGTTGGGATTAGTTCATTGTTCTCATTTGTTACTACGGTCATCCCACCCTTCTTAGGAACTACATGAACGGAACTAACGCACTTACTATCCGAAATAGGGTAGATGATTCCCGCATCTAGCAACTTAATGATCTCTTTCTTGACCACCTCTTTCATTATAGGATTCAATCTTCTTTGATGTTCAATAGTGGGTTTATGGTTATCTTCCATCAATATCTTATGCATGCACAAAGAAGGTTTTATGCCAACTAAATCATCAATAGTATAGCCAATGGCTTTCCTATGCAATCTTAGCTTATTCAACAACTTAGCAAGTTCATCATCACTCAAGCATGCATTCACAATCACCGGATATGTAGAATTACCACCAAGAAAAGCATACTTCAAATGAGAGGGGAGGGGTTTGAGTTCAAGTTTAGGAGGACCTTTATCGAGTGGAGACGATCCAAATAACGTTGGTTGAGATGAATCCAAAACAAATGAAGGCTCTCCTAGACTCCTCGAAGCTTGATCATCAACAAGGGCTGCTTCTGGGGAAACCACGGGCAACTCCAAGGTTTTAGGCACATCCACAGCCGTGGACCTTGCGAAGCTTGCTCTTCGGAGCTCTCCAAAGAGTTCTACGGCAGTGGAACACCTTCCACGACCGTGGTTTCTACAGGAACTCAGCATACTCTCGTGGTCTTCAATTTCAGCTCTTGTCTCCTTTTCTAATGCTTCTAAGGCCTTGATTTCTTCATTGCAAGCCTCCTCAATACCTTCCTCCATCAAACTTAAGCTAAGAACCTTCTCTAAAGGATCTTTGATCAAGATCGAGCTCACAACTTCTCTAGACTCCTCTTGCTCGACTATGTTGGATACATCCTCATCAAGGGTTGGCCCTTTCATCATTGTGGACAGCTTAGACTTGATGTTCTCTTCTCCAATGTTGAAGGAGAGGATTCCATTTTTACAATCCACCAAGCATCCGGAAGTGGCTAGGAAAGGTCTTCCTAAGATGATGGGAACCGGATAGTTCGCCGGGATGTCCAAGACAACAAAATCAATTGGCACATAGAACTTTCCTAGTTGCACCGGTATATCCTCCAAGATCCCAACCGGGTGAGTAATAGAGCGGTCCGCCATGTAAAGGGTCATCTTGACCGGTTTAGGCTCTCCTAGCCCAACCTTGTTGCAAAGTGCAAGCGATATGATGCTCACACTTGCCCCAAGATCACAAAGGGCTTCATACTTCACTTCTCCCACTCCGATTGGTACACAAAAAGATCCCGGATCTCTTAGCTTAGGAGGCATCTCCTCCTTCATTGTTTGGATCAATTCCGAGGACCTCTTGGTCATTCTTACTTCTCCATACTCTTCCAACTTCCTTTTGTTGGAGAGTATTTCTTTCAAGAACTTGCCATATGCCGGCATACCTAAGATAGCATCCATGAACGGAATGTTAATATGCAATTTAGACATAAGTTCAAGGAATTTACCAAAGTGTTTGTCCAAGCGAGCCCTTGCTCGTGATTGTGGGAACGGTAGTGGTGGCTTGTATGGAGGCGGTGCCACATATGTTGGCTCAACATCCTTGCTTTTGCCTCCATCTTCTTGCAATCTCTCTTCCTCTATCACCACTTGCTTTCTCTTAGCATTCTCCTTGGGCAAAGGATCCTTCATGTTCAACCCACTCCTTGTTGTGATGGCCAACACTTGGCCTCATGGGTTGTCTTCGGTTCTTCCGGGAAGCTTTCCCGGATCTCTATGAGCTTCACCCGCCTTTTGGAACACTTGTGCTTCCAAAACCTTTTGAGCCTTAGAAATAGAAGTCACGGTGCTCTCAAGACCACTCAACCTTCCAAGCAATTGCTCAAACATCATCTCGGTTCTATCCTTTGGAGGTTGAGTAAATCCGGGTGGAGGTTCTTGTGAAGCCTTTGGTGGTGGAGCTGCGCTTGTAGAAGCGGGAGGGTTCAAGGCTCCATCCGGGTTAGAGTAGGAAAACCCGGGATGGTTGTGGTTAGGCCGGTAATTGTTGAATTGCCGGTTGTTGAAGTTCCTTGGGCCTTGATAGTTGTTGTAATTGCCCCTTCCCATGTAGTTCACATCTTCCTCCTTGGAAGACAAATTTGCTTGCACTTGCACTTGAGGGGTTGCTTGGTTCTTCAAAGTTGTGGCACACAACTCCCTCAAAGACTTTAGCTCGTTGTTGATGGCGTCAAGCTTGAAATTGCTCATGGTGACTTCACTCACCTCATATGCTCCCGCTTTCCTTCCTTAACTCTTCCTATGGGAGTACTTCTCAATCACTAAAGCTTGTTTCTCTACAAACTCCCAAGCTTCATCCACATGCTTTTCCATGAAAGTCCCACCGGAAAGAGACTGGAGCTTGAATTGGCTATCTTCATCAAGTCCCTTGAAGTAGATCTCCAATAGCTCAATTTTCAGTATACCATGGTGTGGACAATCTAGGAGAAGATCTTTGAATCTCTCCCAAGACTTGAACAAGCTCTCTCTATTCTTCATCACAAAGGCATTGATCTTTCCTCTTAACTCGGTAGTCTTGGAAAGTGGGAAGAACTTAGTCAAAAACTCGGTTGTCATCTCCTCCCAAGTACTCACTCGCCCTTGTGGAATAGATTGATACCAAGCCAAGGCTTTATCCTTAAGTGAGAAGGAGAAAGCCCTAAGCTTATGGTTGTTACTCTCCAATCTAGGTGGTCTAAGAGTCTCCATCAAGATCTCATAGTTCATCAAGTGTTGATGAGGAGACTCTCCTTCCATCCCTCCAAATTGATTATGCCGGATCATTTGTAGAACTTGAGGGCGGAGTTCATAATCATGGGCTGCGGGATCTCCTAAGTTCACACCCGGACGGTGTGCTCTTTGTGCCGGATCCATACGTTGCCCTAACGTTTGTGGCTCTCCAATGGCAATGGGCACAACCCGTATATTAACCGCCTCCGGCTGCAGTTGTGGTGGAGGTGAAGGTTGTTGACGATTAAGCTCTCTTTGCACAAGAGCTTGCCTAATCTCTTCAATCTCCCTCCTAGTTGTCTCTTGCCTCTCATTGGCAAGTCTCCTCTCATTCTCCAAAGCTTCATCCCTTATACTAATTTGCTCTAAAGCCTCATCCAATTCAGCCTGGAGATCTCTTCCGACAATCTCTTTTCCATTTTTAATGCTCTTGGATCTAGATCTAAGGGTTTTCTCCGGTTCGGGATCGAATGGAGCTAAATCCTTGCCACGAGATCTTCGCATACACCTAAAGAGTGAGAGATGTCTTGAAAAGCAAAGACACAAACCAAAAAGAGATCAAAAGCAACAAGAAAGACCTACACTATAAACAATCACAAATAACGACTCAATCTAGACCTAGTCCCCGGCAACGGCGCCAAAAACTTGTCACGCTAAGGATGTGTGCACGCAATAAGCTTTAAATTTATAACTCGTTATATTTCTCCTAACTCCTAGCGAACCCGCAGTGTATGGGACGTTTTGTAGTAGGGTTAGTATTCCGAGGTCGAACACAAAGACTGAGGTGAGATTGATTCGATTAGTGATTAAGTTTAGTGAAGATCTAGGGTAAGAAAAGAGAAAGAAATAAAGAAATGAAAATCTCAATGTTTTTGGTTTGGTTTTTAGGTGATCAATCAAAGATCACAAATCTTGCAAAATAAATAATCAACTAAGCTAACAACACGAATAAACAAGCAAACAAGAAATAGACAATCAAGGAGAGAAAAGCGGATTCTAGGGGTTGGAAATTCCGGTTATGGCATAAGACTCAAGTTATCTAATCATTCCTTGGATTAACTATGATATGTTGGGAGTGAGTGTTTCTAGATTGGGATCAATCACCGGGTAGGTTTCATGGTCCACTAGTCCGTACCTAAGGTCTCATCACCGGGTAAGTCTCAAAGAGCCTTAGGAATGGAATTCTACACAAACCGGATTGTCACCTAGGAATCTAACCTATCCTCACCGGGTAAGTCTCGGAAGGGTAAGTCCTAGACAACTATCCTAGCACACTTAGTCCAATGGCGGCTTATGAGGCTCACCACTACCTAGAGTTTATCATCTTTGAAATCTAAGAGTAAGAATCACCGGGTAGGTCTCTTCTAACACTTAGTTGCTAACACTCGGTCACCCTAGGATAGATTTAACTCAACAAACACTAGGATTTCAACATCCTAACAATCTAGAACTTAGATCCATCAAATCAAACGAACCAGGCAAACCACGGGGTGTTCTACCACTTCCACGGCCGTGGAGTGGCAAGAACAAAACGTGGACTACAACAGTGACTTTTTTCTAGCAAATGAATCATCCAAGGGCGACTCTAAATCCATCCTATCATAGTCCTAGCCATAACCATCCTTTCCTTACCCTAGAATCGCATCTATTTAGCCTACAACATACATCACAATCGAAATCATCAAACATAAAATCATGGCTTCCATTTGCAAGATAATGAAGAGAAAGAGATGAACAAGTGAAACAAGTAGAACAAAGCTGAAAATGAGATTAGAAAGACTCACAACCCTTCAAAGAAGGTTTAATCGATTCTTACAACCCTAGAAAACGATTCCGATAATCTTCACTACAAATCCTATCAAAGACTAGCAATGGTGTGTTCTTCTCTTCTTCTCCAATGGAACTCTTCTTCCTCCTCCAATGGTAGCCCTCCTCCAAGCTTCCCCTTGAGAGAATCTTCTTGTTGAGAGTATGGAGAGAATGTGGATTTGATTCTAAAATTTGATATCCCTCTCAGCCTTGCAGGACCACTTTTTATACACAACTTTGCAAGAGTTGGCCATGAGATCGTGGCACAGCTGTCACAACCGTCTAGCAAAAACCACGGTTGGTTTCCACGGCCGTGGTTCCTCCAGTGACCGTGGTTTTGGTATTCCTGCAGTATATGGATCATCAAGCCACGATTTGGAGTATGGCATGCACCAACAAGGTCCCATGGGTCTTCCTTAGCCTCTAGCTTGCATCCTAATGAGTCCGAGGGTGTGTCATCTTGATGAACGATCCTCAAACGTATCGATTAAGCTCCTAAATCTCCCAAAATACCTACAAAGCAATACAAAAGTCCGTGTAGACGTCTATCTCGACAAAATACGTGAATTTAGTGCAAACGTCGTGAACTAGTGCTAAACCATGCATGAATGAGTAGATAAACCATCTAAATGAGTGTCTAATCCTAAGTCATAAATCGTGTTATCAAACTTCCTATAGAAACCTACATGCCCGAGAAAACTCCGCACACCCTTAACAGAACAAGGGGGAGGAAGTTTCTCAATAGTCTCGATCTTAGCTCGATCGACCTCAATACCTCGGTTGGAAACGAGGAGTCCTAGAACAATTTCTTCATTAACCATAAAGTGACGCTTCTCCCAATTCAGAACAAGATTAGTGTCTTCACAACGTTGTAGCACTAGACAAAGGTTAGTCAAACAATTATCAAAAGAGGAACCATATACCGAAAAGTCATCCATGAATACCTCCATGATCTCCTCAATGTACTCAAAAAAGATAGCCATCATACAACGCTGGAAGGTAGCAGGTGCGTTACACAATCCGAATGGCATCCTCCTATAAGCGACTGTCCCCCATAGACAAGTGAAAGTGGTCTTCCATTAGTATCTTATGCATGCAAAAAGAAGGCTTAATACCAACAAGATCATCAATAGTATAACCCAAAGCCTTTCGGTGTTTCCTCAGAACATGCATCAGCTTAGATAATTCAGTTGCAGAAAGGGATGCACTAACGATAACGGAATAAGTAGAATCCGGGCCAAGGAAATCGTACCTCAAGTGACTAGGAAGTGGTTTAAGTTCCAAGACTGGGGGTGCTTTCTGAGGTGGATCTGTACCTTCTTCTTCCAGTGAAGTAGACTTAGATCGAAGAACTGGACTTTTAGAAATCTCAGTCGACATGATCTCGCTTGCGACCTCGGTCGAGGCCTAAGGTGGTTGACCGAAATTTTCATCACATAAGAACACCTCGCTTGGCCAAGTAAGTGCCTCGGTCGAGGTACTGGAACTAGGACCGAAACCGAAATTGCTATTCTTCTCCTGGATTAGTTTCTCAATCTTAGCTCCTGGATCTGCTTCTAATGCTTTTAAGCTCCGTATATCTGCATCACAAGAGACATCTATACCTTCCTCCATTAAACTAAAACTAAGAACATTTTCAAGAGGATCTTTAATAAGGATAGAGCTCACCAATTCTCTTGATTCTTATTCATAATAGATGTTGAAGATATCGTCCTCCAGCGGCTCTCCTTTCATTGCAGCAAGCAATGCAAACTCCACTTGATCACCGCCAATGTTGAATTTCAACTTGGCGTTCTTACAATCCACATTGCAAACCAAAGTTGCTAGAGATGGTCTGCCGAGAATGATAGGAACGGGATAATCTGCGGGAATGTCAAGTACAATAAAGTCTATAGGTAAGTAGAAATTACCTAACTTGATGGGAACGTCTTCCAAAATGCCCACGGGATGGGTAATAGAGCGATCCGCCATGTATAGCATCATCTTCACCGGCTTGGGCTCTCCATGTGCGACTTTCTCACATAGATCCAGCGAGATGATACTCATGCTGGCTCCTAGATCACATAATGCATCATAGGTTACATCCCCGACTTGAATGGGAATGCAAAATGAACCGGGATCTCTTAATTTGGGTTTCATCTTCTCCTTCATGATTTGAATGAGCTCCGAAGACTTAGATGTAATCCTCACTTCCCCAAAATCTTCCAGCTTCCTCTTCTTTGATAGAATCTCTTTCAGAAACTTCCCATAGGCGGGCATCCCTAGAATGGCATCAAGGAAAGGGATATTAATGTGTAATTTATTCATTAGGTCTAGAAACTTACCAAAATTCTTGTCTAGATGTCCCCTCACCCTTGACTGAGGGAATGGAAGTGGTGGTTTATAAGCAGGAGGTGGAACATAAACTTCAGATTTGTCTTTCGCTTTCTGGGACTCCACCTCGGTTGGACCCTCGACCGAAGTGTTCGTCTGGTCATGGCTAGACCGAGGTACTAGATCTGCAGTTTTCAGTCCACTTCGTGTCATTATTGCAATAATCTTTCCCTTAGGATTGCTCTATGATAACACGATTTATGACTTAGGTTTAGGCACTCATTTAGATAGTTTTCCCGCTCATTCATGCATGGTTTAGCACTAGTTCATGACGTTTGCACCCAATTCATGTATTTTGTCGAGATAGACGTCTACACGGACTTTTGCGTGCTTTGTAGGTATTTTGGGAGATTGAGGAGCTTAATCGATAAGTTTGAAGATCATTCCTCAAGATGACACACCTTCGGACTCATTGGGATGCAAGTTAGGAGCTAAGGAGGACACTTGGGACCTTGTTGGTGCATGCCATGCACCAAATCGTAGCTTAATGATCCAAGACAAGCTGATGCACCAAAACCACGGCCACTGGGACTTCCACGGGCGTGGAAATGGGCCGTGGTTTTGCCCAGACAGCTGTGAAAGCTGTCCCATGATCTTCATGGCCGACTCTTGCTCTTGATGGTGTATAAAAGGTGGTCCTGCAAGCTGTTAGGGACAGACCCCATCACTCCATTCTCTCTCACCCTCTCAACAACACAATATTCTCTCATTGGAGCATTGGATTGGAGCTACCATTGGAGAAGAAGAAAAGCTTCCATTGGAGAAGAAGAAAAGAACACACCATTTCTAGTCTTTCATAGTTCTAGAGTAGAGATTGTTGGAAACATTTGCTAAGTTTGTAAGAAACGATTCGAACCTTCTTTTGAATGGTTGTAAGTCCTTCTTGAACCTTGGTTTGGATTGTTTTACTTGTTTCATTTGCTTAATCCATATTTCATTTCATCTCCTTGCCATGGATTCTATGATTTTATGCTTCTTGAGTTTGATTGTTAAGATGCATGTTATTTTGCTAAATAGATGTGATTCTAGGGTAAGGAAATAATGGTTATGGCTTGGACTATGATAGGATGGACTTAGATATACCTTTGGATGATTCGTTGCTTGAACTGAGCCACTGTTGGAAACCACGGTTTGATCTTGGCAGTCCACGGCCGTGGAAAGGATGAACAACCTGTGATTCTGACTAACTCGTTTGATTTGATAAATCTAAGTGCTAGAATGTTAGATTGTTGAAATCCTAGTGTTTGTTGAGCTAAATCTATCCTAGGGTGACCTAGTGTTAGCAAATAAGTGTTAGAAGAGACCTACCCGGTGATTCTTGCTCTTAGATACCGAAGATGACAAACTCTAGGTAGTAGTGAGCCTCACAAGCCGCTATTGGACTGAGTGTGCTAGGATAGGTGTTTAGGACTTGCCTTTCCGAGACTTACCCGGTAAGGAGAGGTTAGATTCCTAGAATACCATCGGGTTTGTGTAGAATTCCTATCCTTAGGCTCTTTGAGACTTACCCGGTGATGAGACCTTAGGAACGGACTAGTGGATCATGAGACCTACCCGGGGATTGATCCCAATCTAGAAACACCCACTCCCAACATACTATAGTTAATCCAAGGAATGATTAGATTAGCTTGAGTCCTATGCCATAATCGGAATTTCCAACCCCTAGAATCCGCTTTTCTCCCTTTGATCACATATTTCGTGTTTGCTTGTTTATTTGTGTTTTAGCTTGATTCCTTAGTTTGTTTTGCCATATTATATCATTGTGATCCTTGATTGATCACCACACAAAACCAATCCAAAAATATTGAGATTTTCATTTATTTGTTTCTTTCATCTTTTCTTAGCCTAGATCAACACTATCCTTAGTCACTAATCGATTTAATCTCACCTCAGTCTTTGTGTTCGACCTCGGAATACTATCCCTACTACAAAATGTCCCGTACATTGCGGGTTTGCTAGGAGTTAGGAGGAATATATCAAGTTATAAATTTAAGGCTTTTTGCGTGCTATTCCTAGACGTAACAAGTTTTTGGCGCCGTTGCCGGGGACTAGGTCTAGATTGAGTCTTTTTATGATTGTTTATAGTGTAGGTCTTTCTTGTTGCTTTTGATCTCGTTTGGTTTGTGTCTTTGCTTTTCAGGACATCTCTACTCTTTAGGTGTATGCGAAGATCTCGTGGCAAGGATTTAGCTTCATTCGATCCCGAACCGGAGAAAACCCTTAAGTCTAGATCTAAGAGCATTAGAAAGGAGAAGGAGATGGCCGCAAGAAATCTTCAAGCTGAGTTGGATGAGGCTTTAGAGACAATTAGGTTAAGAGATGAGCTCTTGGAGAATGAAAGGAGACTAGCCAATGAGAGGCAAGAAGCAACTAGGAGGGAGATTGAAGAGATTAGGCAAGCTCTTGTGCAAAGAGAGCTTAATCGTCAACAACCTCCTCCACCACCACCACAACCGCAGCCGGCGGTTAATATTCGGTTTGAGCCGATAATGATTGAGGAGCCACAAACGTTAGGGCAACGTATGGATCCGGCTCAAAGAGTGCACCGTCCGGGTGTGAACTTAGGAGATCCCGCAGCCCATGATTATGAGCTCCGTCCTCAAGTGCTACAAATGATCCGGCATAACCAATTTGGAGGGATGGAAGGAGAGTCCCCTCATCAACATTTGATGAACTACGAGATATTGATGGAGACTCTAAGGCTGCCTAGGTTGGAGAACAACAACCATAAGCTTAGGGCTTTTTCCTTCTCACTTAAGGATAAAGCCTTAGCTTGGTACCAATCGATTCCACTAGGGCGAGTGAGTACTTGGGAGGAGATGACAACCAAGTTCTTAACTAAGTTCTTCCCACCTTCCAAGACTACCGAGTTAAGAGGGAAGATCAATGCCTTCGTGATGAAGGATAGAGAGAGTTTATTCAAGTCTTGGGAGAGGTTCAAAGACCTTCTCCTAGATTGTCCACACCATGGTATACCGAAAATTGAGCTATTGGAGATTTACTTCAAAGGACTTGATGAAGATAGCCAATTCAAGCTTCAATCTCTTTCCGGTGGAACTTTCATGGAAAAGAATGTAGATGAAGCTTGGGAGTTTGTAGAGATACAAGCTTTGGTGATTGAAAAGTACTCCCATAGGAAGAGTGATGGGAGGAAAGCGGGAGCATATGAGGTGAGTGAAGTTACCATGAGCAATTTCATGCTTGATGCAATCAACAACGAGCTTAAGTCTTTGAGGGAATTGTGTGCTACAACTTTGAAGAGTCAAGCAAGCCCTCAAGTGCAAGTGCAAGCAAACTTGTCTTCCAAGGAGGAAGATGTGAACTATATGGCAAGGGGCAATTACAACAACTATCAAGGCCCAAGGAACTTCAACAACAACCGGCAATTCAACAATTACCGGCCTAACCACAACCATCCCGGGTTTTTCTATTCTAACCCGGATGGAGCCTTGAACCCTCCCGCTTCCACAAGCGCAGCTCCACCACCAAAAGCTTCACAAGAACCTCCACCCGGATTTACTCAACCTCCAAAGGATAAAACCGAGATGATGTTTGAGCAATTGCTTGGAAGGTTGAGTGGTCTTGAGAGCACGGTGACTTCTATTTCTAAGGCTCAAAAGGTGTTGGAAGCACAAGTTTTCCAAAAGGCGCGTGAAGCTCATAGAGATCCGGGAAAGCTTCCCGGAAGAACCGAAGATAACCCAAGAGGCCAAGTGTTGGCCATCACAACAAGGAGTGGGCTGAGCATGAAGGATCCCTTGCCTAAGGGAAATGATAAAGGGAAGCAAGTAGTAGTAGATGAAGGGCCATTGCAAGAAGATGGAGGCAAGAGTAAGGATGATGAGCCAACATATGTGGCACCACCTCCATACAAGCCACCACTACCATTCCCACAATCACGAGCAAGGGCTCGTTTGGACAAGCACTTCGGTAAATTCCTTGAACTTATGTCTAAATTGCATATTAACATTCCGTTCATGGATGCTATTCTAGGTATGCCGGCATATGGCAAGTTCTTGAAGGAAATACTCTCCAACAAAAGGAAGTTGGAGGAGTATGGAGAAGTGAGGATGACCAAGATGTCCTCGGAATTGATCCAAACCATGAAGGAGGAGATGCCTCCTAAGCTAAGAGATCCGGGTTCCTTTTGTGTGCCAATTGGAGTGGGAGAAGTGAAGTATGAAGCCCTATGTGATCTTGGGGAAAGTGTAAGCATTATCCCGCTTGCACTTTGCAACAAGGTTGGGCTAGGAGAGTCAAAACCGGTCAAGATAACCCTTTAAATGGCGGACCATTCAATCACTCACCCGGTTGGAATATTGGAAGACATACCGGTGCAACTCGGGAAGTTCTATGTGCCAATAGACTTCATTGTTTTGGACATCCCGGCGGACTATCCGGTACCCATCATCTTAGGAAGACCTTTCCTGGCCACTTCCGGATGCTTGGTGGATTGCAAAAATGGAATTCTCTCCTTCAACATTGGAGAAGAGAATATTAAGTTCAAACTATCCACAATGATGAAGGGGCCAGCCCTTGGTGAAGATGTGTTCAACATTGTCGAGCAAGAGGAGTCTAGAGAAGTTGTGAGCTCGATCTTGATCAAGGACCCCTTGGAGAAGGTTCTTAGCTTAAGTTTTATGGAGGAAGGAGTTGAGGAGGCTTGCAATGAAGAAATCAAGGCTTTGGAAGCATTGGAAAAGGAGACAAGAGCTGAATTTGAAGCACACGAAGGTGTGTTGAATTCCTGTAGGAACCACGGCCTGGGGGGAAGAACCACGCCCGTGGTTTTACCCGTAGAACCTACTGGAGTGCTCCGAAGTGATAGCTTTGCAAGTTCCACGGCCGTGGTTGTGCCAGAGCCCGTAATTTGGCCTAGTGGTTTCTCCAGAAACCGCATTAGTTGCTGATCAAGCTTCAAGGAGCCTTGAGGAGTCTTCCAAAGCTTTGGATTCATCTCAACCAACATTGTATGGAGCGTCTCCAATCGATAAAGGTCCTCCTAAACTTTAACTTAACCCCTCCCCTCTCATTTGAAGTATGCTTTTCTTGGTGATGATTCTACTTATCCGGTTATTGTTAATGCATGCTTGAATGATGATGAACTTGCTAGATTGTTGTATGAGTTGAGATTGCATAGGAAGGTTATTGGCTATACAATTGATAATTTAGTTGGCATTAAACCTTCTTTGTGTATGCATAAGATCTTAATAGAAGACAATCATAAACCTTCCATTGAACTTCAAAGAAGACTAAACCCAATCATGAAAGAAGTAGTAAAGAAGGAGATTCTTAAATTGCTAGATGCGGGAATCATTTTCCCGATTTCGGATAGTAAGTGGGTTATTCCCGTTCATGTGGTTCCTAAGAAGGGTGGGATGACCGTAGTGACCAATGAGAATAATGAACTAATCCCAACTAGAAAGGTTACGGGATGGAGGATGTGTATAGACAATAGGAAACTAAATGTGGCCTCTAGAAAAGATCACTTCTCTCTTCCCTTTATTGACCAAATGCTAGAGAGATTAGCTCAATATTCTCACTTTTGCTACTTAGATGGCTATAGTGGGTTCTTCCAAATCCCTATCCACCCCGATGACCAAGAGAAAACTACATTCACATGTCCTTGGGGTACATTTGCATATAGGAGAATGCCATTTGGGTTGTATAATGCACCCGCCACCTTTCAAAGGCGTATGATGGCCATCTTTTCTGAGTATATTGAAAACATCATGGAAGTGTTTATGGATGATTTTCTGTTTATGGATCTTCCTTTGATGATTGTTTAGCTAACTTGTCTCTAGTGCTAAAAAGATGTGAGGAGACTAATCTAGTCTTGAATTGGGAGAAATGCCACTTCATGGTAAGTGAAGGTATTGTGTTGGGACACTTGGTGTCCAACCGGGCATTGAGGTTGATAGGGCAAAGATAGAAACCATAGAGAAGTTGCCACCACCTACCTCGGTGAAGGGGGTAAGGAGTTTTCTAGGGCATGCCGGTTTTTACCGGAGATTTATTAAAGATTTCTCTAAGATTTCTAAGCCTCTTACTAACCTACTAATGAAAGATGTTGAGTTTGTTTTCTCCAAGGATTGCCTTGAGGCTTTTTGTAGGTTGAAGAATGCTTTGATCTCCACACCCATCATGCAACCTCCGGATTGGAGTTTACCGTTTGAGATCATGTGCGACGCGAGTGATGTAGCCGTTGGGGCTGTTTTAGGACAAAGGAAGGATGGGCTAACACATGCCATCTATTATGCTAGCAAGACGCTAGATGATGCCCAACTCAATTATGCTACCACTAAGAAGGAGTTGCTAGCGGTGGTGTATGCATTTGAAAAGTTCCGCTCGTATCTTGTTGGAGCGAAGGTCAATGTGTATACAGATCATGCTGCGATCCGTTATCTCCTTACAAAGAAGGATACCAAGCCTCGGTTGATTCGGTGGATCCTTCTTCTACAAGAGTTTGATTTGGAAATCCGGGATAAGAAAGGGTCCGAAAATTCTGTGGCAGATCACCTTAGTAGACTCCCACCATTGGAGCTTGAGAAAGATGACATCCCGATTGATGACTCATTCCGGGATGAGCAATCGCAAATGGTGGAGGAGTGCTTGTTTCAAGTGTCAAGGGGTAATGAGCCATGGTATGCCGACATTGTGAACTACCTTGTGTGTGAGGAGGTGCCACCCGGTCTTTCTTATGCCCAAAGGAAGAAGTTCTTCAAGGATGTGAGGCATTACTATTGGAGTGAGCCGCTTTTGTTCAAGAGAGGGCCGGATGGAGTCTTTAGGAGATGCATACCGGAGGATGAGATGGAGAGTGTGATCCGCCATTGTCACTCCTTGCCATGTGGAGGCCATGCTAGCTCACACAAGACATGTGCTAAGGTGTTGCAATCGGGTTTCTTTTGGCAAAGTTTGTTCAAGGATGTGCAGAACTTTGTGGTAGCTTGTGATGCTTGCCAAAGGACGGGCAACATCTCAAGGAGGAATGAGATGCCCTTGAACAACATACAAGAGGTGGAGATATTCGATGTGTGGGGTGTGGACTTCATGGGACCATTCCCTTCTTCATGTGGCAATCTCTACATCCTATTGGCGGTGGACTATGTGTCGAGATGGGTAGAAGCAATCGCTTCTCCCACAAATGATGCCAAGGTTGTGGTGTGGTTCTTCAACCGAGTGATCTTCCCTAGGTTTGGAACACCAAGGGTGATCATAAGTGATGGAGGGAAGCACTTCACTAATAGGAACTTTGGGGCACTTTTGGGTAAGTATGGGGTGACTCATAAGGTGACAACACCTTACCATCCCCAAACTAGTGGCCAAGTGGAGATCTCCAACTGGGAAATAAAGGGAATTCTTGAGAAGACGGTTTCAAGGACTAGAAAGGACTGGGCTATGAACCTCGATGATGCCTTGTGGGCTTATAGAACCGCTTTCAAGACACCGATTGGCACCACCCCTTACAAGCTAGTCTATGGCAAGTCTTGCCACCTTCCGGTAGAGATGGAGCATAGAGCATATTGGGCTATAAAGTGGTTGAATTTTGACCTCAAGGAGGCCGGAGAGAAGAGGTTGCTTGACATGAACGCCCTTGAGGAGATCCGGTTGGATGCCTATGAAAACGCCCGGATCTACAAGGAAAGGACCAAACGTTAGCATGACAAGCGTCTCATCCCGAAGGAGTTGAGTGAAGGCGACCTTGTCCTTCTCTTCAACTCATGGCTGCGGCTTTTCCCCGGAAAGCTAAAGTCAAGATGGACGGGTCCTTATGTGGTGAAGAAGATCTTTCCCCATGGAGCGGTTGAGATAGGAGGGGAGCATTGTGGAGATTTTAAGGTGAATGGGCACCGGTTGAAGAAGTATATCCCGGGATCTCTGGTGGACATGATTGCCCCACTTCACCTTGAGTAGAACGCCCCCGAGTTTGGTCAAGCTAATGACCATAAAGAAGCGCTTGGTGGGAGGCAACCCATTGGTAGACATCTTTCCCTTTTCGTTTTTGTTTTGTTTTTGATTTTTCTGTTTTTGTGTCTTTTTGTGTGTTTGGAGTTTGTGTGCTAGAGTCTTGGTAGCATTGAAGCCTTGCATGACATGTGGATGATGATGATGAGTCCCTCATCAATTGTGGGTGGAGCGGACGCGGAACTTGGACGGCTAGCGGTGCCTAGCGCGGGTCCCGACGCCATAACGAACACCTTGAGCTCTCTACCATTGTTGATAGGATCATCCACCATCAATCCACTTGAGTGAACCCAAATACTGGAGCAAACCATTGTTACATTGTGAGAACCCTCTTTCACTCTTCTTTAGCATCTAGGATGGGGTGGGGTTTTCATGATCACTTGTGTCCTCTTTACTTCATTTACACATTTGGGACAATGTGTTTCTAAAGTATGGGGTGGGGTTTTCATGATCACTTGCATGATTAGCATCTAAGATAGTTTAATATTTTCACATGTTTTGCATTGTACACACATATTTCGAAAAATCCAAAAAAATCAGAAAATTTTAAAAAAAAATTTTAGTGCTTCTAAGCTTGGGAATGACCCTTATGATGAAATTGTCTTGTGAATTGGCTATGGATGGCCTTATGTGTTGAATAGATGAATGCATATGTGGACTTGAAGTACTTATCTTGAATCCCATGAATGATTTGTGATTATGATGCTTGCCTTGATTGGATTGAGGATTGAAAGTCGAAATTGCATGCTAGTTCTTGCACATCATTTAGGAATGAATAAGGCAATTCATCTTTCTCTACTTCTCATCTTGATCATGTTGTTAGAGCACCTCAATTGATATAAATTTGACCTCTTTTGACCCATCCGGGAATAGGAGCATGTTAGTGTGTTGAGTGTGTGAAAAGCAAGTGTGGGGTGAAGTTGTTGATGAAAGAATGTTATGAATGAAGTGTTGAATTTGTTGTGAAAAGTGTAGACAAAAATATAGGTTTGGGGACGTTGGTTTAAATGACGAGTAACTCGGCACCATTCACATAATCGGGTGTTTGTGCCTTGCCAAAGTCAAATAAACCGATAGTCCTAACGAGCTTTGGTATGTGTGCCCGGTGTGGATGCACCTCGAAAAATATAAAAAGCCCGAGGACGGCTAATCACCAAGGTTTCGGCTTTTGTACACCAATGCCATTGTCTCAAAAATAAGTGAAAGAAAAAGAAAAGAAAAGATGGAGAAAATATACACTTGTGGGAAGTTGATAAAAATGTGAAGTTGTGAAGTTAGTTCCATTCCCGGATTAGCATCACATAGCTTAGAAAAATTCCCACCTAATCACAACGTTTCTTGGAATTTTATTTCACAAGCCCTTGTGACCTATTTGCATGTGTATAAGACTTAGTGATCTAGATTGAATATGCTCATGATCATCTTGACTTCTTCATTTTTACATTTCGTGCATGCCTTCGAGTTAAGTATAATTGTCTTTCCATGCCTTCATTTATTTGATGCATGATTGCTTGTCCATTTGCCATGAAACATGACTATGAAGGTGATCCAATATTAGAAGCACAACTCCAAAAAGATTTTGTTGTTTTTCTGCATGCATAAATCATGTCATCTCTTAGTCTATAGTTGAGACTTGCTCGGGGACGAGCAAACCTTAAGTATGGGGTATTTATGATAACACGATTTATGACTTAGGTTTAGGCACTCATTTAGATAGTTTTCCCGCTCATTCATGCATGGTTTAGCACTAGTTCATGACGTTTGCACCCAATTCATGTATTTTGTCGAGATCGACGTCTACACGGACTTTTGCGTGCTTTGTAGGTATTTTGGGAGATTTAGGAGCTTAATTGATACATTTGAGGATCATTCCTCAACATGACACACCTTCGGACTCATTGGGATGCAAGTTAGGAGCTAAGGAGGACACTTGAGACCTTGTTGGTGCATGCCATGCACCAAATCGTAGCTTAATGATCCAAGACAAGCTGATGCACCAAAACCACGGCCACTGGGACTTCCACGGGCGTGGAAATGGGCCATGGTTTTGCCCAGACAGTTGTGACAGCTGTCCCACGATCTTCATGGCCGACTCTTGCTCTTGATGGTGTATAAAAGGTGGTCCTGCAAGCTGTTAGGGACATACCCCATCACTCCATTCTCTCTCACACTCTCAACAACACAATATTCTCTCATTTGAGCTTTGGATTGGAGCTACCATTGGAGAAGAAGAAAAGCTTCCATTGGAGAAGAAGAGAAGAACACACCATTTCTAGTCTTTCATAGTTCTAGAGTAGAGATTGTTGGAAACATTTGCTAAGTTTGTAAGAAACGATTCGAACCTTCTTTTGAAGGGTTTTAAGTCCTTCTTGAACCTTGGTTTGGCTTGTTTTACTTGTTTCATTTGTTTAATCCATCTTTCATTTCATCTCCTTGCCATGGATTCTATGATTTTATGCTTGTTGAGTTTGATTGTTAAGATGCATGTTATTGGCTAAATAGATGTGATTCTAGGGTAAGGAAATAATGGTTATGGCTTGGACTATGATAGGATGGACTTAGATATACCTTTGGATGATTCGTTGCTTGAATTGAGCCACTGTTGGAAACCACGGTTTGATCTTGCCAGTCCATGGCCGTGGAAAGGATGAACAACCCGTGATTTTGACTAACTCGTTTGATTTGATAAATCTAAGTGCTAGAATGTTAGATTGTTGAAATCCTAGTGTTTGTTGAGCTAAATCTATCCTAGGGTGACCTAGTGTTAGCAATTAAGTGTTAGAAGAGACCTACCCGGTGATTCTTGCTCTTAGATACCGAAGATGACAAACTCTAGGTAGTAGTGAGCCTCACAAGCCGCTATTGGACTGAGTGTGCTAGGATAGGTGTTTAGGACTTGCCTTTCCGAGACTTACCCGGTAAGGAGAGGTTAGATCCCTAGAATACCATCTGGTTTGTGTAGAATTCCTATCCTTAGACTCTTTGAGACTTACCCGGTGATGAGACCTTAGGAACGGACTAGTGGACCATGAGACCTACCCGATGATTGATCCCAATCTAGAAACACCCACTCCCAACATAGTATAGTTAATCCAAGGAATGGTTAGATTAGCTTGAGTCCTATGCCATAATAGGAATTTCCAACCCCTAGAATCCGCTTTTCTCCCTTTGATCACATATTTCGTGTTTGCTTGTTTATTTGTGTTTTAGCTTGATTCCTTAGTTTGTTTTGTCATATTATATCATTGTGATCCTTGATTGATCACCACACAAAACCAATCCAAAAATGTTGAGATTTTCATTTATTTGTTTCTTTTATCTTTTCTTAGCCTAGATCAACACTATCCTTAGTCACTAATCGATTTAATCTCACCTCAGTCTTTGTGTTCGACCTCGGAATACTATCCCTACTACAAAACGTCCCGTACACTGCGGGTTCGCTAGGAGTTAGGAGGAATATATCGAGTTATAAATTTAAGGCTTTTTGTGTGCTATTCCTAGAGGTAACACTCTATGTCCTTGCTGGGAGCTTCCTTGGATCTTTTGGCGCTTCATTCGCCTTGTTAAAGAATTGTTGCTCTAAGGCTTTTTGTGCCTTCGAAAATAAATTCATTGATGTCTCCAAAGCGTTGAGCTGATCAAACTTGCCTTCAGCACAACATCCTTCTTTTCCGGTTGAGACGAACTCGATCCAGGCTCCTGGCTTCTCAATGGAGTAGAAGAAGAAGAGGGGGGGTTAAAAGCATTTTTAACATGAGAATAAGGGTTACCGGGATTTTGTTGAATAGATCTCCAATTGTTGTTGTTGGAGTTTCTATTCTTGTTGTAATTGTTGTTCCGCGGCCCTTGATAGTTGTTTCTTCCTTAATATCCTCCATCTTGCTCCTTCTTCGTTTGAACAACTAAAAGCTCCTTCAATGCTTTTACCTCATTGCTAATCGAGGTGAGTTAAGATCTATTTGATTATGTGTCCTGGAAGCTAACTCTCCTTGCTCCATTTTCAGTTCCTTGATGGGAGTACTTCTCCATGTGTAAAGCTTACTTTTCAATGAAATCCCAAGCTTCATCAATCGGCATATCCATGAATGTGCCGGATAAAAGTAGTTGGAGATTGAATTGAGTCGCTCCATCCAATCCCTTGAAGTAAATTTCCAACAACTCGATCTTTGGAATCTCATGATGTGGGCCATCCAATAGAAGATCCTTGAATCCCTCCCATGACTTGGACAAACTCTCCTTGTCCTTCATAATAAAAGCATTGATATTTCCCCTCAATTCGGCGGTCTTAGAGGGAGGAAAGAACTTAGTTAGAAACTCCGTCATCATCTCTTCCCAAGTGTTAATTTTTCCGGCCGGAAGAGGTTGATACCAAGCAAGCGCCTTGTCTTTCAAAAAGAAATAGAAAGGCCTCAACTTGTAGTTGTTGTTCTCCACTTTTGAAGGTCTCAAAGTTTCCATCAGAATCTCATAGTTTTGCAAATGCTTATGCAGTGACTCTCTCTCCAAACCTCCAAATTGACATTGTTGAATCATGGTTAGAACTTGCGGTCGAAGCTCATAATCATGCTCAGGTGGATTACCTAGGTTGACTCCTAGACACCTGAGTTGCTGATTGGGGTCCATCCTCTGTCCTAGGGTTTGTGGAACTCCAGCATAAAAGAACATCTCGGATAGGCATCCGAGGTGGTAGGTGTACCTCGGCCGGGGCAACATGAACTGGATCTTGCATCGGTCGCGGATCTGGGATCGGTCGAGGCAGAAACTAGGCCCTTAAAGCGGGCATATCTACTTCAATTCCTTCTGTTTTGGCGCGAGTCTCGTCCTTCTCTTGCTACAGTTCTTCCTTACTGAGGCGTAGATGTACTAACGCCTCCTTCAATTCGGCTTCAAGATCGCGATTGTCTTGATTGGCCATCTTAGCTTCTTTCAATCTTATCTTGTAGGTCTTTTTCGGTTCGGGATCGTAGGGAATGATTTCCTTTCTAGCACGTGTTCTTCGCATAAACCAAAGAAAAGATCCTGCGAAAACACTCAAGTAGAGTAGTCAAAAGCAAAAAGGGTAATAGCCCCCGAAAGACTACCGAAACCGGCTTGGTCTAGACCAAGTCCTCGGTAACGGCGCCAAAAACTTTTTCGCTCCAAAAGGTGTGTGCAAGCTTTAAAATTTATAACCCAAGAAGTATGGTTGAAAAATATGCGAACCCGCAGTGTACGGATCAATTGTAATAAAAGCAAGAATTCCAAGGGTCGAACACAGGGATTATGGTGAAATAAAGCACGTAATCAGGTTGTCAAATAACTAATGACTACGAATTAAAGCAATCAAAGATGATATAAAGTCAGATAAAGGGAATGCAGATTCTAGGGATTAAAGCATCTAGTTGTGGTTCCGACTCAAGATTTCAAAGGATAACGCGGACAAAGCTGAGGTTTGCAAAGGGAAGGTATTTCTAAGGTGGGAAGAGATAACCGGGTAAGTCTTACTACTTACTATCCCAAACCAAAGCTCCTATTACTGGGTAAGTCTCAAGTTACTAAGGAACTATAATGTCAAACCAACATACCACCCAAGGGAATAGAATCAACCTTTACCGGGTAAGTCTCAAGCTAACTCATAAAGATGGGATGAAGGCACACTCAAACCCTAATAAAGGATAAACCTTTATTACCTATCACTCATGATCTTGGGTAAACAAACAAAGGAATCACTGGGTAAGTCTCATCCTAGGCTTGCATTGAACCAGGAAAGGTATAAGAAGGATAGGATTTGGCAAACTTAAACTCTTAACTCATATAGGGTTCATGAAAGGTTCACCTCGCTCAATTAAATTCCATCCCGGCCGAGATGTTCAATGACTGACCGAGGTGTTCTACGGTTAAAGTAAAGACTCGAGATTTCAGGGTCCTGTTGGGATTAAGATCAATTGTATCATCGTCTTTCCCACAACTTTCAGTAGTCACCCTAGAATCGCATAAGAAACTTAGCCACCAATCATCGTGATAACAATAATCAAATTAATAGGAAAGGAATCAATATTCAAACAAGAAAACCTTAAAAAAAAGGTCTCAATAACTGAATGAATCAAGTAACAAATCAGCGTTCCTCAAGTCACAAATCAGAAAAGACAACAAAACCAAAAGCAATCTAAGAAGATCTTACAAACTCCTTAAAAAGTCAACTCCAACTATGATTCCTTCCTTCCTTGAACTCCAACCTTCAAACTTCCTTCAACTCTTCCTTCAAAACTCCAGAAAACCCTCCAATTGTTGGATGCTCTAAGCATGGTTGAACTTGTGGAAAATCCAACCCTTTATATAGGAGAATTATCTTCCAAAGATAATAATATCTTAAAAAGATAATTTCCTAGAAAATATATCCATAACTCTCAAAATAAATCAGCCAAATATAATATCTTCCTTCCAGGAAATCCAGCCAAAAATATAAGATATCCTCCTTCCAAAAATAAAAGATCTCATCCAAAAATAAAGATCTCGCCGGTGACAGGGTGTTCGCCTCGGTCGGTACGCTCCTCAGTATCACCTCGGTCGAGGTGGTATTGTAGCTGACCGAGGTGAATCTCAACTAAATGTAAATCATCTCGAATCTGGTCAAAAATCAATCTTCTTAATCATTTTCATGCTTCTGGAGATCTTCTCAAGGCTCCAGAATCTAGCTCCAATGACTCCTTAGCTTCCTTAGCTCCATTTCGGTCCAAAACGTGCCATTTTGCCTAAAATTACAATGAAACTAGGTGTAGACCTTGATTCCCGCAAAGGTAGACAAAACAACAATATAATCGTAGAATATACATCCATACATGCAGATTTATGAAGATTAAACGTCTAAACCAATCCCAAAATATAGACTATAATACATGCTATCACTCTAATACCAATTGAAGAACCGTTAGGTGAATATAAAGGATATAGATACTCTAGAAGGGGGGTTGAATAGAGTATAGGAACTTTTCACAAACATCTATCTCAAGGCTTTGAAATTGATTTCAAAGGCCTTGATTTCGATTTGAGCTCTTTGTGACACACGTTGATTTCAAGGGCTTTGAAACTGATTTCAAGGACCTTGACTTTGTTCACCTGCAAGACAAAGTTAGTCACAATAAAGCAGATAAAGAGTGGAATGTAAAAGATCGACACGAGGATATGTTTACGAAGTTCGCCTCTAAATAGCCTACTCTCCGACCCAAGGTATAGCCGTAGGATCTAACTATCTATTATCAGCTGCAAAGAGTCTCAGATACAAACTAGAAGAAATCCCCTTCTTCTCTCACTGTAGCCAACGTGACTATCTAGCTCCAACTATTCACCTTGCTATAATAGCCTAGTTACTTTGTAGAGTAACATAAACTCTAGTATAACACTCTTTAGATATCCCAATGGGGCTCTCGAGTTTTATCTCTCTCTAGGGGATAACGCTTTTTGTAAAAGACAGAAAGAAAAACTTGTTTTGATCGAATGAAGATGCTTTGGATCGCTTAAAGACTTTGAATGATTCAGTGTAAGCTTATGTTTTGTTCTTCAATCGACATCTTCATTTATAGTCTTCTATGGAGAGGTCTTCTAGCCATTGGGAAGATGACCGTTGAAGATGATTCTTCTTTTCCATGAAAGCCACTTCTTGGTTGAGATAAGGTAGACGTTGTAGATCTTCTATCGTCTTCATCTCCTAAAATCACGTTGATCTCCCTTGTCCGTAATCTTCTCATACTTGTTGAGAAGATATCCAAAATCCGTTGAGATATGATCTTTGCGCTTTTGATTGAGGATCTTTGCGAGATCCTGTTTCAAATCAAATCTTCTTGGTCGGTTGAGATCTTCTTCGAGTTTATCTTCTTGTTGGGCATATCTACTTAGAAGATGATGCTTGGTAGATTTAGTTTGTTGAAGTTTGAATTCCTTTCAGCCTCTTGCGTTGTTCCGTTTTTGGTTTCAAGGCTTTGGCTTTTGGTCCCTTTAAATGGCTTTCAAGGCCTCCGTGTTAAATCTCTTTAAACTCTTCGTCTGTCCCTTGTATCCGATTTCAAGGCCTCTGAAGGTCCCTTGAAATGTGTTTCAAGACTTGCATACATTTTAGACAAACCACCAAACCAAATCAAGCAATTCGATATACAATCGATAAATTGTAAGTATTAAAACCACTTCATTTGTGTTAAAGTCTTCCATCATCATCACCTATACAATATATAATCAAGGTGGAGTTTTCAATGTCGATGAGTGGTTGCGTCCTCCGGAGCCACCAAGGCCGACTTATACCATCAATGGGCACCAATGGTAACCTCACCGACAACGACAAGCTTATTACACTGAGGATACCTATGTTGCCCCAATATGGCATGCCAATCATGAGCAAATTGACAGCGTTCCTCCCCCCCCCCCCCCGACGGTGTGGTAGTCCCTAAAAGGAATATGTTATGCTCAAGGCAATGAATGATGCTCTAAGACACGAGTTCTTTCCCAAACGACGGTTTCCCAACCCCAATAACCATTTTGTGATGAAGTTGAAGACATATATGAGAAATGTCATCATTGCAGATTGTTCACCAGTACTTCAAACTCAAGTTGACAATCCGTTATATGATGTTGACAAAGACGAAGATGAAAAAGAAGATGCCGTTATCATTGAAAATTTTGCCGTGGCACTTCCACTTTACCTTGTAAACCCGTTGTATGATGAGTTATTTAAAGAGGACAAGGAATAAAACGTCATCGACAAAGTTGAAGCCATCTTCAACATATTTGAAGCCGTCATTGACAAAAACGAAGACGTCAACTACGACACCAGCACCATTGTTCGCTCCAAATGGTGTGTGCAAGCTTTAAATTTATAACCCTAGATGTAAGCTTAAAACAAGGATGCGAACCCGCAGTGTACGGGTCAATCGTAGTAAAAAGCAAGGAATTCCAGGGGTCGATGACAGGAACTTAGTGAAACAAAGTCCAATCACGGTATGCTTATGTAAATGCTAACCACAAGAGCAATTAAAACAATCAAAGATGAATAAGAAGTCAATAAAGAAAATATGCGATTCTAGGGATTAAAGCATCTAGTTGTGGTTCCAACTCAAGATCTAAAGATAAGCGGACAAAGCTGAGGTTTTTGCATGGGGAAGGTGTTACTATGGTGGAATAGATCACCGGGTAAGTCTCACTACTCACTAATCCCAAACCGTAACTCCTATTACCGGGTAAGTCTCAAGGAATCAAGATAAAGAACTATAAACTCAAACTAACACACCATCTAAGGGAATAGAATCAACCTTTACCGGGTAAGTCTCAGGCTAACTCACAAAGATGGGATGAAAGCACACTCCAACCCCAATAAAGGACAAACTTTTATTACCTACACTTATGATCGTTGGTACACAAACAAAGGAATTACCGGGTAAGTCTCATCCTAAGCTTGCATTGAACCAGGAAAGGTGTAATAAGGATAGGATTTGGCAAACTCTAACACTTAACTCTTAGTTTAGGATCAGATAAGTCACCTCGGTCAGCCAAATTCCACCCCAGCCGAGATGTTCATCGATTGAGCGAGATGCTTAGGGTTAAGGTTAAAGACTCGAGCTTTCAGGGTCCTACTGGAATCTAAGATTATTCTATCATTGTTTTTCCCACAACCTTCAGCCAATCACCCTAGAATCACACAAGGAAATTAGCCACTCATCATCATCATGAAAGTATTAATCAAGTATATGGGAAGAAGGTGAATATTTGAACAAGAAGAATTTAATGAAAAGACTTCAATAACTGAATCAAATATCACAACAAAAGCGTTCCTTGGATATAAATCCAACAAAGGAAGACAACAAAGAAGGGAATCTAAGATGATCTTACAAAACCCTTCAAAAGCTATAAAAGCTACAATCTTCCTTCTTCAACCTTCAAAAAGGTTCTTCAAATCTCTCAACTGGAGTATGGCTGCTGCGGTGTATAAACCCTGATCGGTGGTATAGCATGATGTAGGATTTGTGGAAATCCAACCCTTTTTATAGGAAAATAACCCTCCAAAGATAAGATATCTTAGAAAGATCTCTTCCCATAAAAATAGGTAAAATATAAGATCTAGTATATCTTCTTCCTTCCAGGAGCCAAGCCCAAAAATATAAGATCACTTTCCAAAGATAAAAGATCTCAGCCAAGAATAAAATATCCTCGTCGCGTCCTAGGTATTCGCCTCGGTCGAGTCGACTTCTCTAGATCACCTTGGTCGAGATGAATCTGTGGTCAACCGAGGTGAGTCATAACTGAAAATGAAATCTCTCAAAACTGTTTCAAAGTGAATCTCAAATCCATGGCTATGCTTCCTGGATGGTTCCTTATGTTCCTCAATGTAGCTCCAATGACTCTATAGCTCCTTTCACTAGTACAAATTCTAAGTTTCTCGGGACAATTTTCTCGGGTGTTAAAAAAAATCCCGTAAAAAATTAATACTCTCGGGACTTATTTTAAAAACTCCCTTAAAATAATTATGAATTTATTTATTTAATAAACAAGCTAAGCTCTCGGGACTTTTAGTTAAAACTCCCTAGAACCGTTTGACCTCTCTTTGGATTTTATTATAATAGTCCCGAGAAAACGCACGCGCCTTAATTCCGCCAAAAAAAATTGAGAGTATTTCTCTCGGGAGTTATTTCGGAAAAAACCCTAGAAACAAAATCTAACCTAAATTGCCCCAATTTCTCTAGCGATACTCGATACTCATGGTTGTATACCCAAAAAATTGTTGAGAGCTCAATATCGATGAAGGCTGGAATGGATTGATTCCCTGACTACTACATCAACTTGAACACTGCTTTTATCGATTTGTGTTCCCTACCCCAATTTCTCTCGCGGTACTCGATTCGTGTTGTTTGCACCACCAGGTTAGTTTATGATTCGAGTTTGGCCTTGGATCTATAATACATCAACTTGAACACCGCTTTTGAGTATCATTATGGCTAGTATGGATTTATACACATCTTTCTCTTGTGCCTTTTGTTTGTGTGGTAACCAGAATAACAATTATGCTAATGAATATAAACCTGTGCGTTTTGATTTTGTTGCTGTTATTTAGAGATTCACTGTTAATAGAGATGCAACTTTGTTACTTGGCATTTTAGTTGTGTACTTTCTCTTGAGCCTTTAGGTTTTGAGTATCGGTTTTGTTGTTGTTAATAGAGATGCAGGTTTGTTACTTGGAGTTTTGATTTTGTTGGTTAAAGTCACTGCAAGTCTCTGTAAATTGATATTTCCATGCCTATATTTATGTGTTACAAGAACTGGAAAGCTTATGAGGAAACATTTTAAACTTTAACCATATGGAACTTAATAATGGGTACTAAGAGAAGACTAAAGTTGTTTGTGCAACTAGAGAAATACAGAAAAAGGAATAAAAGAGGTACAAATAGTTTCTATACTATTAGTTCATATAGGCAACTTGGTTGACACCATTTTCCCTATTTTGTTTAAGAAAAAAGGAATAAAAGAGGTACAAATAGAAACCAGATTTAAGTCAAAAGAACAAAGTGAGAAAAAAGACTTGATTGACTGTCGGACCTTTTTGTACATTCAAATGAAAATAGATCTTATTAATAGGGATTGTCAAGTGTGCATCACTTATATTATCAGTTGATTCAGCCATTGTTTAATCCACAAGGCTCATCAGCAACAACACCTATTTATGTTGATGTGCTGTATCCATTATTTTAAAATAGAATCTTTCACTATCACAACTTTCACAACAGCCAACCAATTAAAATTTGCTTCTATGTTTATAAAGAAGGGTAGAAGGCAACTTGAAAAAGGAATCTCCCTTAATTAAGAAAAGTTCACGGGCATCCAATATAGCTAAATTGGAGTATCTACTATATATATAGGCAGACTATGCACCTTTGCTTGTTTGATTGAATAATAGCTTTAGACTAATTTCACCTTTGTACATTCTTAATTGGACAACTTTGGAGTATAGTAGAGTACAAATAGGCATTTGCATGATAAGCATTGGAAGTTGGAAGCTTCTGTGTTGTTTTAATATTAATCAACTATATGATAGTGCCTGCTCAACAACTCTTCTCTTTGCAAGTTTTGAACATTCTGTTTACAAAGTAAGCAATTATCTTCTTATTTTGTGTGATAAATATCTTCTTATATTGGATGATTAATAATACTAGACAGAGATTAATCTCATTGTTAAATGTGTTGAATTGTTTCAGCACCTTCTACTCCCTTACTCAGAAGCTCTTGCTCAACAACTCTTCTCTCTGTAAGTTTTGAACATTCTGTTTATGAGTAAGCAATTCTATGCTAATTTTGTGTGATAGATCTCTTCTTGTATTGGATGATTAATCTCATTGTTAAATGTGTTGAATTTTTTCAGCAGCTTCTACTCGCTTGCTCAGAAGCTCCTACTCAGCAACTTTTCTCATTGTAAGTTTTGAACATTCTGTTTTTGAGTAAGCAATTCTCTGCTAATTTTGTGTGATAAATCTCTTCTTGTATTGGATGATTAATAATACTCGATATATGTTGTTGCTGACATAGCTGATGTGTTACCTTTGGTTTTTATTGATCCTACTGGACTTACTGACTAATTTTGTTTGGTTGGGCTAGTCATGCATCACTTGCTTTACTCACTTATTTGTTCTTTTAAAATGTTATAATTCTTTGGTTATATGCTGTATTCTGGAAAGTTGTATTTTTTTTATGTTAGGAGGGTAGTTGAGAAGCAAACACTTGCACCCAGGAAATGGTTTCCATAAGGTTTGATCTTTTCAGAAATATCAATCAATATAATTCAGCAAGAGATCTTGAAATTGACCAGTGCAAGAATAAATGAAGAGTTTTGTTGTAAAAGTATTTTTATGCATAGAAGGGTAACTTTCTAACATAAATAATTCAACCCAGTATATATGGATAGCATTTTTCTAAGCCTAGAAAGACTGATGAGATGAGTAGTTGTTAGAAAGAAAAACCTCATTATATGGTAGTTTTGTGTAATAATTTATTTGGCCTAATCTAAGAGTGATTCAGTGAGATTTAACTTTTGTTTTCGGGGCAGAGAAGACATGGTAGTTGCACACGTTCTTACATGGGAGAAAATTTTATAATAGTCTGTCACTAGAGAAAAAAAAAGTTCAGTTCTTTGAAGAGAAAGACAAATTAAAGTTTGCATGTTTGGTTTATTTCAGTAGACCTCATAAATTTAATATATAGCAAGCAAATATGAATAGCTATTCACGCTCAAGTTAATGACAGAGAAATGAACTTGAACTTGAAGAATAGAAACAATGGAGTTAGCATGATTCAAGTTTGCTTTACCAATTTAGCCCAAAAATTATACTCAGCCCATATTTTAAATAAAGCTTATGAACAAATACCCATAATCAATAGATTAAAAATATTCTTAGTATATCGATTTTTGTTTATAATTTATATTGATCTTATTGTTTAAAAATTTGTAATATTTATATATGTATTTTCTAAATCGATAAAAAACATAAACTAATTAAAAAAATAATGAATATATCAAAGTACAGTATTAGAATCACTCATATGGAAAGTGTGTCAGTCTCTCCTTCTAAACATATATTCATTTGTAAATATCCTGGAAAAAGTAATTAACACTTATAAAAAAAAGAAGAAAAAAAATACTTTTGAAAATTTGTAGTTAGTTTTAAAAGTTGAGGCAAATTATAGTATACATTAAAACATGCTTTTGAGAATTTGAATGTTTATAAATAGATGATAAATAAATAATGAATGTTAAAAAGTAAAATATTACTTGCGTCGTCTAGTATTGGTATGTTTATTATGTAAATGTAAGAGTTAAGGTAAAATTAGTAGATACCAGGTGCCTTTAAATCTTTTTATGAATTAAGTTAAATAATAGGAGTCCGTGTGAATTTGTTAATAAGGAAAAAAGTGTCCAATGTAATAACCGAAAATTTTAAACTCCGTTTAATACGGAATTTAACCGGAGTCCGATCCGCTAACCTCTAACCTTTAAATAAAGTTAAAATGAATTTTAAATTTTATTATTTTATGCGACTTTAGTCCACATAAAATAATAAAAGTTGTAGACGGAGATATTCCGTACCTTTAAAATAATAATAATAATAATAATAATAATAATAATAAATTACTTAATACGGAAAATAATTCTGTAAAAATTTCCGCTAATGCCCTACCGATCCGTACGAGTAACGACCCTTTTGTTCAGCAAATTATTCTACACAAGAGCAGGCCCAAATTCTTTGGCCCAATTGCTTTCAGCCGGCCCAATACTAACCCACATTAATTAAACCTTAACCTAACCTAATTTACACCTTAACCTAATCTAATCCTATTCTACCGTCGACTGTGCGTGCCGCTTCTCCCTCTCCCTCTCTGTACGCAAGGCAGCAGCAATGAACACCACACCAAGGCCACCGCGCCGCTGTTGTCGACCACCACGGCATCGCCAGCCGGCCACAGGAGGAGTTCCGTGCGACGTCGACCTGCTGTCCCTTCCACCAGCCGGAGTGCTGCCGCCTTACGCAGTCGCCGATTCGAACGAGCAGAACGTTGGGAGCCCAGTCGGAAGACACACCGAGTCGAGCCGTACCTCCCCGAGCATGATACCGGATCGAGACTGCAGCCAAGCTAGTTGCGGTGAGCCCTTCCTTCACTTTACAATTCCCGTATTCTTGTATCCTGAGATTTTGGTTGTAGACCAGCAAGAAAGATAGACAACATGTAAGGACTCATGGTGAAGATGGAATTGCTGCTTGTGTTGGAGTTACGTGAGGGTAGGGTAGTGGGTGTGTGTTGAAGTATGTGTAATCTAATAGGTACATGAATCCTTATTTTATAAACTATGTATAGGTATTAATAAATGTATATTGGGAAGATGTAAATATATATATAGATATATATATAGCAGTGTACATACGTGAGTGTATATATATATATATATATATATATATAGATTAGAGATTGGGTATATATATGAATGGGTAGGGTACGTATATATAGATGACGGAAATGGAGGATACGAGTAGATATATATTTATATGCATCAGTGCAGTACGTAGATGTACATTTATGGGGGTATATATATAGGTATATATATAAGTAGGAGATGGAAAATATGAATACATGTATATATATATATGTATAAGTATACCGAGTAGTTACGGAGGCATGCGAGTTAAGGGAAGTGAAAGTCTGTACATACCTATATATATATATACCTAGGTAAGAGTAAAATGGTCCGATCTATAACTTATAATTATAAGAAAATTTTCAGAAAGAGAGACTAATCATAGAAAACAAATCCTAAAAGAATTTAGTAAGACTCAAGAGTAAGCTTTGAGAACTTTCGGTACCAAGGGTAATATGGTCTTTTACCATAAGAGAGATTTTTTTTCCGTAATTCCTTCGCATGAGGTTGGATATCGAGATGTGATTTTGATACACATGCCTTACTTGACAGGCGTTTGAGTTGCCACGAGTACGGACTGTTTGAGACGTGTTAGAGTGTATTTTGACTCAGGTAAGTCCTTGCGACTTACTTATCCAGTTTCTGAGTGTTAGTTGAGTGATAGTAGTGGTGTGTGCTATTGCGTGTTTTAATAATAATAACTTGCTAGGACGACTGTTATTATTTACGTTTAAGGCCCAAGTGTATGTATAACGGGCCGTGACATCACTGCCCAGCTGTGACAGGAGACTGGGAGGTTCTCTATACCCAGACCATACAGGTACAAGGTGAGGTGCATCGGATCCATTCCTGATGGTTACACGGGGGCGGAGGCGAGGTTTGGGAATCCCTCGTGTCACAAAATAAGTATCACTAGAGTGAATGAGTAAATTAAAGCAAGATAATAAAACGGACTTGTTTGAAAGCATGCTGAGTGTTTATGTTTATCTGAGTGTGTTTGTGCTGCTATTATTCTGCTAAGATTTAGATAACTAGCTAACGGTTCTTCTTGTTGTTGTTTTAGATTTACCGCAGGTTAGATCAGCAGCTGAGTGATCCGGAAGTAGTGGTCAGCCGGGTCTCCGTACTCCTTAGAGCGGGGTTGGGGTTATTTTGTCTTTCCTTTCTTTTGGTTAAGACAGTTGTTCTTTCCTTTTGTTTAGGTACCGTAGGCTGCTAGACAGTGTTGCATTCATTACTCTAAAAACATGGTTTTTATGAATTTCGGTCTCCTTATTTGTGTCTTGTTGCAAGATCCTAGTATTGTTGTTGTCAAACTGAGGTCGGGACCCATTGTGAGGTCCTAACCAGTAATACTCCGAGTTCTGAGAATTCGGGGTGTTACAACATGGTATCAGAGCCAGGTTGGCAACAATGGCACTTGAAATCTTCTGAAAGACCGAATAAGTTTTAAGCAGAACCCGAAAAGGGGTCTGAGTTTTAAAATAAAAAAAAAAAAAAGAGAATTTTGGTTTTAAATGCATGCATAGTCAGGTTGGGGATAGAAAAGTACGGCTGACCACCACTACTACCGCGGATCTCAGTATGCTTAGTATGGACTTTAGGTTTTACTATAGTTGGACTTTTAGCTTGTTTATAAAGATATGTTATATAGATAGGTATATGCCGAAGATTAGTAGAATTTATAGTTACATTACGCCTTTAATGGAGATAACAGTTTGAGATCCTCATTCAGTTGACACACCTAAGTTTTTGAAGAGTGTCAACGTGAGGATTGGTATCTACATCTTATGTGCATTAGGGTAGACGAACGTCGGACAACTCCTTCGAGCTTGTTGAGGAACGTCGAGATGGAAAAGTGAAGATTCCAAGACAACACCAATTACGATGACAAGAAGAGAATTCCGAATCAACTCAACGGGATCAAATGAAGGATATACAAGAGAGTAGTTTCGGAGAAACAAGAGATGATCGTCAACTAGGGAATTGAGAAAGACAACGGAGAGGCTATTTCAAGTTGTGTAAAGTGACTTCACAGACAAAAAGGATGACGTCGAAAATTTGCCATAAACATGAAAGTCAAAAGAGAGATATAGTAGCGATCAAGAAAAGGGACAAAAAAATTTAAGCTCACTGACAGACTATGAAGTGAAAGTTGATGCCAAAAGCAAGGCGAAATATGATCCCTCTCAACAAGCTAATTGCCACCACAATCCAGATTGATAACCGAGACAGTCAAAAGTATGGAAGTCAACACGAGATACATTATCCATCCAAATAGAAAGAATTAAAGAGCTGCAACTTGGAAGCTTACGCATTGCCAGGAAGGGAAAGGTGGATTTCACCAACGTGGAAGTGGAATGATCTCATAGAACACAGGGGAATTTTGACATAGACCGTGATACAACAATAACCAGCTTCTGTAAAGGCAGCATTACAAGCAACACCCAAGGAAGAAGAGTGTGTGAGAAGGGTATTGGTGAACCCGAGGGACCCCAATAACTTCTCATGCAAAAGGAATTTAAGCTAATAACACTACAAGTTCATAATAGATAACCGCAAATAGACGATAAATCAGGTAAAAGAATCACGGAGATGTACCTACAAGCTACCCTAGAAGGATTGAAAAGTCGGTTGATGGAAGAAGAATGATACAACTGGACTCGTAAGAGTATAACAATCTTACAAAAGTGTAGATCGTAGGAGGAGCTAAAGAAGAGTAAACAGAGAGACTGGAGGAGATATATATCACCAAGTATATCAAGCCTCAAAAGAGATGGAAGAAAAGTAAGTCTATGATGTTGTAGAAGGTCAACTACATCCTACTTGGACAACTTAAAAGTTACTTGTGCGGGTTAACTAGTGATGGTTAGTTAACCGATAAGAAGAATAACCACAAGGTTATGAAAGAATTTTATCGACATCTAGTGAATTTCTTTCGGAGATCCACGACGAAAATGGTGAAGTTAAATCAATACAAGTACTTGTAGCCTGGATGATAGTAATGGTGAAAAGGGAATTGTTGGGAGTAGTTACTTACTACTGACTACGAAAGGTACATATCACAGTTAGAATGAAGGGATCCATGTAAGAAGAACTAGAAGACTAAGAGGAAGTAGATGATTGGAAACATGTCCTATGTCTTAGCATTCCACACAAGTAAGACTGATGGTGCTCCTTCGAGAAAAAGTAGGGTCAGACTGTCTAGACTGACAGGGAAAAACCCTTGTGATTTAAGGTGCGACACAGAATAATTGGAAATTCCGAGGCGGCACAAACATAAGGAGTATGATGTAAAGCCTTGGTGAAATGTATGGTCGAGTTGTGAGGTGATTGCAGATAGAATCTACAGGTCGACTAAAACAGACATGAAAAGGAGTAAAAGTGAAAGACTAAAGGTTGTTATATGGATCCGGTATCACACCAATAAGATGGTTACCGAAAGGACTAAAGACTGTTGTTTAAGGAGAAATGGAGGTACTCCATGGAAAATTCAGCTGGACTAATGACCTAAGAGTTGATGAAAGTAATAAGACCAACCAACGCAGTTGTAAAGTGTGTAAGAGAAAACTTAAAGGGATCTAACTATCTTACGCGGTGTAAATATCAAAGAAGGTAAAGCGACATGAGTATAAGGAAGACATAATAAATGCGATGCGAGAAATTTGATTGGTGAGAAAATCATATGCACCTAATGTGTTGTATACAAATGGTACCATTGAATAGTTAATAAAAAAAAATCATACCAACGGACTGATGACACTATGATGGATTTAGTGTAAACCAAGTGTATAACTTAGCCAGTGAGAAGGAAAGTCAGGTGTCAAAACTGCGGGTTGTGATGAATTTTAAATAAATTTTTGAGATGAGGATGTTCTTAGGAAATTTATGCAAGAGTACAAAGCAACTGAAGTTCCAACACAGAATGGGTAGTAATGATCAACAGACAGTTAGAGACCGATGCAGAGAAGAAAAAGGTATAAGACGAGTCACCTAGTAGAAGAGTTCACAGGACAAGCTGTAAGGCCAAAAGAGAAAATTTCGACCCGGATATGAGGGTCTAAGGTGCATGGAAGGGATACCTACAATGGAGTGTAGATGCAAATATAGACTTTATAAGTGTGGAGAGGTTTTAACCTCCTCAAACATATAGGAATTTGAAAGAAATCGCAATGTCGGTATCAAGGAGTTGAAGCCCTGTAGCGGAAACAACGGAGTATCAGGAAGACAATGTTGCCGGTAACACCAGCGAAGGAATGTATATATAAGAACGGCCTGGGTGGACTCGAAAGTCCAAGGTAACCCCAATTATCACGGGACCTAAGTGATCAACGCCGACGGTCCGTGCAAGCGGAACTGCAAGGGGATGAAAACTAAAATCATCAGAACTACAAAGACACTTACCAGCTATTGTTGAAGACTGGGAATGATTATTTAGATCAAGATGAATGACCCAGTTGAGCTCGAGAAGTAGAGTTAGCCTAAGGAAACAGAAGTGTGGAATAGAAAACGAATTAGTGAAGCATGAAAGGATTAATCGAGCAGATGATGCTCACCAAGAATTTAACGCCAGTATAGGTATGAGAAGAGCAGGTCCGGAATATTGAGATAAGTCAATTATAGAGTGACTGACATCAACCGAGGACGTACAAGTGTTGATTGGTATTGACGAGCAGGTACCGTTGAGAAGAGAGATTAGTGACTGCGAATTTAAGAAATAACTTTACCGATGACTTAGAGTAATCCCCAAGTAGACAACGACAACTTTCTGGGGTGATCTAAAGATATAGAGAGAATCGGTTAGAGGTTGCTTACTAGTTGGTTAAGAACAGTCTATGGGTGAGTAAGAGAGTAAGGATCTGTTTGAGGAGGATCTTGATAGCAGTAGAAGAAAAGTATAGGCGGGAGTTGGGTAAATCATGTTGACCCCTTAGAAAGACGCCATTTTGACTCATGGGTGTTACACCAAAAGCGTGGTAGGCCCATAAACCACAGATGAAGAAAATCAATGTTAGGTTAACTCTGTTTTCATTAAGGAATTTGCGATCTATATGAAAAAGTCCACTTGGGTGTGTGATTGTGTGGATGTATATAAATTTTAAAGCTTGACAAGAAGTAGGTGAAAACAATTAATTAATGAACGATCCGATAAGGTCACATTGAGGAAACCGGGTCAAGCGGTTTGTTTTACAAAGAGCATTAGGCGACAGAAGTTTAAGATCATTATTTCATAATCGATAGTCGGAAACTTTCGAAAGGAAAAAGTTTTTATGGTTTGGTAGAGTCATCAATAGATCTGGAGGTTATTTAAAAAAAAAAAAAAAAAAAAATAGCCGGTTGATGCATTTGTAGAGTACCCAGTAGCTGTCTTGGAGCGCAGTACTAGACATCTGCGGTCCAAGGAGATACCTCTGTTGAGGATTCAGTGGTCTAGACGAGGAGCTGATGATGCCACTTGGGAGACTGAGGAGAGTATTAGACGTAACTATCCCGAGTTCTTTGAGAGGTTAGAGGTTACTCCTGTATTGACGAGTTAGTACTCGGATGTTGTGTTGTGTGATATTCAAGGTTTTTATATTGATTTGAGTGATTCTGTTTTATGTGATACTTGTATGTTTGCGATGGTTGAGTAGTTGCATGGTAGGAAATGAAAATGACGAGAAAACTAAAATATACCAAAGGAAATGTGTGAATAGGATAATCATTCTAAGTTTCGGGACGAAACTTCTTTTAAGAGGGCACTGAAGTAATAACCGAAAATTTTAAACTCCGTTTAATACGGAATTTAACCGGATTCCGATCCGCTAACCTCTAACCTTTAAATAAAGTTAAAATGAATTTTAAATTTTATTATTTTATGCGACTTTAGTCCACATAAAATAATAAAAGTTGTAGACGGAGATATTCCGTACCTTTAAAATAATAATAATAATAATAATAATAAATTACTTAATACGGAAAATAATTCTGTAAAAATTTCCGCTAATGCCCTACCGATCCGTACGAGTAACGACCCTTTTGTTCAGCAAATTATTCTACACAAGAGCAGGCCCAAATTCTTTGGCCCAATTGCTTTCAGCCGGCCCAATACTAACCCACATTAATTAAACCTTAACCTAACCTAATTTACACCTTAACCTAATCTAATCCTATTCTACCGTCGACTGTGCGTGCCGCTTCTCCCTCTCCCTCTCTGTACGCAAGGCAGCAGCAATGAACACCACACCAAGGCCACCGCGCCGCTGTTGTCGACCACCACGGCATCGCCAGCCGGCCACAGGAGGAGTTCCGTGCGACGTCGACCTGCTGTCCCTTCCACCAGCCGGAGTGCTGCCGCCTTACGCAGTCGCCGATTCGAACGAGCAGAACGTTGGGAGCCCAGTCGGAAGACACACCGAGTCGAGCCGTACCTCCCCGAGCATGATACCGGATCGAGACTGCAGCCAAGCTAGTTGCGGTGAGCCCTTCCTTCACTTTACAATTCCCGTATTCTTGTATCCTGAGATTTTGGTTGTAGACCAGCAAGAAAGATAGACAACATGTATGGACTCATGGTGAAGATGGAATTGCTGCTTGTGTTGGAGTTACGTGAGGGTAGGGTAGTGGGTGTGTGTTGAAGTATGTGTAATCTAATAGGTACATGAATCCTTATTTTATAAACTATGTATAGGTATTAATAAATGTATATTGGGAAGATGTAAATATATATATAGATATATATATAGCAGTGTACATACGTGAGTGTATATATATATATATATATATATATAGATAGATTAGAGATTGGGTATATATATGAATGGGTAGGGTACGTATATATAGATGACGGAAATGGAGGATACGAGTAGATATATATTTATATGCATCAGTGCAGTACGTAGATGTACATTTATGGGGGTATATATATAGGTATATATATAAGTAGGAGATGGAAAATATGAATACATGTATATATATATATGTATAAGTATACCGAGTAGTTACGGAGGCATGCGAGTTAAGGGAAGTGAAAGTCTGTACATACCTATATATATATATACCTAGGTAAGAGTAAAATGGTCCGATCTATAACTTATAATTATAAGAAAATTTTCAGAAAGAGAGACTAATCATAGAAAACAAATCCTAAAAGAATTTAGTAAGACTCAAGAGTAAGCTTTGAGAACTTTCGGTACCAAGGGTAATATGGTCTTTTACCATAAGAGAGATTTTTTTTCCGTAATTCCTTCGCATGAGGTTGGATATCGAGATGTGATTTTGATACACATGCCTAACTTGACAGGCGTTTGAGTTGCCACGAGTACGGACTGTTTGAGACGTGTTAGAGTGTATTTTGACTCAGGTAAGTCCTTGCGACTTACTTAGCCAGTTTCTGAGTGTTAGTTGAGTGATAGTAGTGGTGTGTGCTATTGCGTGTTTTAATAATAATAACTTGCTAGGACGACTGTTATTATTTACGTTTAAGGCCCAAGTGTATGTATAACGGGCCGTGACATCACTGCCCAGCTCTGACAGGAGACTGGGAGGTTCTCTATACCCAGACCATACAGGTACAAGGTGAGGTGCATCGGATTCATTCCTGATGGTTACACGGGGGCGGAGGCGAGGTTTGGGAATCCCTCGTGTCACAAAATAAGTATCACTAGAGTGAATGAGTAAATTAAAGCAAGATAATAAAACGGACTTGTTTGAAAGCATGCTGAGTGTTTATGTTTATCTGAGTGTGTTTGTGCTGCTATTATTCTGCTAAGATTTAGATAACTAGCTAACGGTTCTTCTTGTTGTTGTTTTAGATTTACCGCAGGTTAGATCAGCAGCTGAGTGATCCGGAAGTAGTGGTCAGCCGGGTCTCCGTACTCCTTAGAGCGGGGTTGGGGTTATTTTGTCTTTCCTTTCTTTTGGTTAAGACAGTTGTTCTTTCCTTTTGTTTAGGTACCGTAGGCTGCTAGACAGTGTTGCATTCATTACTCTAAAAACATGGTTTTTATGAATTTCGGTCTCCTTATTTGTGTCTTGTTGCAAGATCCTAGTATTGTTGTTGTCAAACTGAGGTCGGGACCCATTGTGAGGTCCTAACCAGTAATACTCCGAGTTCTGAGAATTCGGGGTGTTACATCCACAAGATTAGTTTCACTTTGCTTGTTAATGTCGTTGCAAAAGGAGGCGCATCATATTCTCTATTTTTTAAACTTCTTCTTATAATAGCATTCCAACAAATTTAGCTTTTATAGCCTTATTATATTATATAAAAAATTCAATTTTTTTAATACATTTGAATTCGTATACGGGTGGTAAATTGTGTCCTAAATTTGTTGGAACCGGTGCGATATTCCAATTCGGTTGGGATCTGGTGAGTGCACTTGTATATAAAAATTGCAGTGATAATTTTATCTAGTGATTGACATAGTTTCTTCTATTTTATCTTGATTGTTGATGGACATATATCATATTAGCATACAGTGTAGAAATTGATCCGGCTTGGAGAAGAATCATAAATTATGGACAAGAGTTGGATGTCAGCTAATCGTCTAACAAGAGCGTACATAAATGGAGTCAAAGATTTTATTCAGTTTGCATTGGATAATGCCGACAACGTTGCTAAAATATTATGTCCGTGTACAAAGTGTTACAACACAACACGGCTAAGGGTTGATGAGGTAAAAGATCATTTGATAATTAATGGTATTGATTCAACCTATTCTCACTGGATATGGCACGGTGAAAAAGAGGATTCAAATATTAGTATGGATGTGAACAGTGGAAACTGGGATCGTGATGTTGATCGGTTAGAAGAAATGGCACAAGCAGCACAAGAGAACTTCTATGATTGCCCTAGAAAGCTCGAAACATTATTAAGTGATGCACGAGAATCTTTGTATCCATCGTGTAAGAAGTTCACGAAATTGTCTGCGATTTTGAAACTTTATAACTTGAAAGCGGCTCATGGATGGACTGATAGGAGTTTTACTGCATTGCTTCAACTGATCAAAGAAATACTTCCTGATGATAATGTGCTTCCTAATCGTACTTACGAGGCCAAAAAAGTTATTTGCTCTCTGGGAATAGATTATGAGAGAATTCATGCTTGCCCTAATGATTGTGTCTTGTACCGAAATGAATACGAGTCTCTAGAATGTTGTCCAAATCCTCATTGTCGTGAACCACGTTACAAAAGGGAAGGGGTAGCTGCCAAAGTGGTATGGTATTTTCCAATTATACCACAACTGAAACGGTTATTTGGTAATGCAACAAATGCAAAGAATTTGAGATGGCATGCAGAAGGGAGGATTTCTGATGGCAAGTTAAGACATCGAGCAGACTCTCCACAATGGATGACTATTGATCATTTGTTTCCTGAATTTGGTTCTAATCCTAGAAACTTGCGTCTTGCATTATCCTCTGATGGGTTCAGTCCTCATAGCAATCAATCAAGTACTCATAGTTCTTGGCCAGTTTTGCTTGCTATTTATAATCTCCCTCCATGGTTATGCATGAGTCGAAAGTACCTTATGTTATCAATTTTGATTTCTGGACCGAGACAACCTGGCAATGACATAGATGTTTATTTGGCACCACTGATTGAAGATTTGAAGCTACTGGGGACCCAAGGTGTTGAGGTATTTGATGCAAATCTTCATGAAAAGTTTTTATTACGTGCAATGTTATTTTGCACAATAAATGACTTCCCGGCATTAGGTAACTTGTCTGGCTATACTGTAAAGGGGCACAAAGCATGCCCAGTTTGTCAAGATGACACTACTTATTTGCAGTTAACACATTCTAACAAGACGGTATATCTTGGACATCTTCGGTTTTTGCCTTTAAGACATCGATACCGTAAATTACGGAAAGCATTCAACAACGAAGCAGAAGAACGATTGCCCCCAAAAGTGTTGAGTGGTCAGCAAATACTTTCAGTTGTGAATGATTTGAATGTCATGTACGGCAAGAAGCGTGATAAGCCACTCCCCTCAAGAGGATGGAAAAAGAGGTCAATTTTCTTTTCTCTTCCAAATTGGGAACACTTATTTGTGAGGCACTGTCTCGATGTGATGCATATTGAGAAAAATGTTTGTGACAACTTGATCGGTACACTTCTAAATGTGAGGGGAAAGACTAAAGATGGCATCAATGCAAGAAAGGACATGTGTGATATGGGAATAAGATTGGAATTGGCACCACAACAGCATGCAAAACGCACATATCTACCACCTGCTTGTTATACACTTTCAAAGAAGGAGAAAACTGATTTCTGTAAGTTTTTTCAAGAGGTAAAGGTGCCACGTGGATTTTCATCAAATGTTAAAAGTCTTGTAAATTTAAAAGAAGTAAAGCTACAAGGGATGAAATCTCACGATTGCCACATATTTATGCAAGAGCTGATTCCAGTTGCTATACGTGGAATTTTACCGAAAGATATTCGAAATGCCATCACCCGGCTTTGTTTCTTCTTTAAAAAGATATGCAGCAAGGTTATTGTTCCAGAAGAGTTGACTAGTCTACAAGATGAGATTGTGATTACACTTTGTCAACTTGAAATGTACTTTCCTCCTTCCTTTTTTGACATAATGGTTCATTTGACCGTTCACTTGGTTAGAGAAGTCAAATTTTGTGGTCCTGTGTATCTCAGATGGATGTATCCATTTGAAAGGTACATGAAAGTTCTCAAGGGGTTTGTCAAGAACAGATTTCGTCCTGAAGGTTGCATTGTTGAACGGTACATTGTTGAAGAAGCTGTTGAGTTTTGTAATGAGTATTTATCTGATGTTGAAGCCATAGGTCTTCCTAAGATTGTACAAAGAGATCTAGGGGAAGGAAAGGGGACAATTGGTGGATGCTTTGAAAAAATATCTTCTACTCTAAGGCATCAAGCTCATCTTCATGTTTTGCGTAACACAGAAGAAGTTCAAGACTATGTAAGTCAACATATGTCTTATTTAAGAAGTCAACATCCTCGTAAAAGTGAGAAGTGGATAACTACTGAACATACCCGCTCATTCAGTTATTGGTTACGTGGAAAGATACTCGACCAAATGAAAGAATATCCTGCTTCAGTCTCACTCTCCTTACAATGGATATCTCAAGAACCTCTATTTGAGGTAATGTCATACTCGGCATATGAGATAAATGGTTATACTTTCTACACTAAAGAGCAAGACGATAAAAGCACAATGCAAAATAGTGGTGTTACTTTGGTGGCTGAATCTATGCATGTGTGTAGCTCGAAAGACACAAACCCCGTTTATGCAGACTTGTCATATTATGGAGTTATTGATCATATCTGGGAGTTGGATTATACCTACATAAAGGTGCTAGTATTCTTTTGTAGATGGGTTGATGTTACTAATGGGGTTCGAGTGGATGAGTTGGGCTTCATTCAAGTGGATTTGAACAAGGTAGGTCATAAGGATGATGCATTCATTTTAGCATCTCAAGCAAAACAAGTTTTTTATGTTCCTGATCCAGCAAATCGGAAGTGGTCTATTGTTCTCAAAACAAAGGAAAGTAATGTGAATGAGCACAATCAAGGAGATGATGACTTTGCTCGAACCTCAATAAGAATGCCTTCACTTGATCTGAATGTGAATGAAGATGAATTGTACGCTCGTAATGATCATGAAGAAGGAATTTGGATTAATGAAAATGTTTCTTCTTCTAAGAGAAAAAGAAAGTAAAGAGGTAGTGTAAACTACATACTATAGCTTGCTGATTTTTGTTGAATCTGTAGATTGCTGAACTATTGTTCCCTAATGTTTATTTTAGGTTATAGAGTAGGTTATGGAGTAAGCCTTGGATATTAAAAATGCATTAGACTAATAAAAATTATTTTGATTTATCATATCTTTGAACTAGATGCTGCTGCATTTCACATTTCTTGCATTTTTGCCTTTATATTTATCCTCAAGGTAATAATGTTCAAAAGAAGAAAAAGTAAAAGTTGGTTTGCAATTGAAGGTAATGGAATAGTACCAGCAATAGCAATGATGTTTCATGTTCATCATAGTTTGGAAAAATATTAATTTGCCTTTGGGAAAAAAAAAGTTGATAAAGAGTTTTGTACTTTTGATTATGATGAGAAAGTCCAAGATGTTTGATGCGTAAGATTGTGAAATATTGACTGAAGAAATAAGAAAAAAGTGTTGATTGTCTCTTTGGCAATTAATAAACACTTTTTCATATCACATGATTGGGCCTTTTCTGGTTTTGTAAGGGACACTGTTTTATGAATTTATATGCATATACGTATCTTTCCGTATACATGAACCTTCAATTACTTGTGACCAATGCAGGCACTAGGGATTTGAGAAGCTTTTGTTCCGAGATTCTAGAGAGAAGATCAGAAGGGACCGAAAGTACGCAATCCAACCTTTATGTTAGTCTAATGCATTTTTAATATCCAAGTCCAAGCTCCCTCTTGTTAATATCCAAGGCCTTTTGCTGGTAGATAGTGGTCTGCAATTGTCATAATAAAGGTAGATATCATCCTTGAAATGTGAAAAGGAATACAAAGGTTAAGAAGTCCTCCCTTTTTTGCTAATTTTTTTGGACATCAACGTGACAGTTTTCCTATTTGCTTTGAAATTTGATGACATAATCATGTTTTATGTACTTCCACAGTTCCACAAGCCCCAAGTGAATGTAATTAAGATTGGTTTTTTGCTAATTTTAAGTTGTTATTTTTTACAGATGACTAGTCAATCTAGTTCAAGGCATTCTGATGAGGATAATCATGTACAAAAGCACCGAAGAGGTGCCTTTATTATGACGAAGATAGATAGGTTGACAAGAAATGGGAGAAAGATTCAAGTGAATTGGAACACCAAAGGCCAACCATTCGGAGAGTATGCATCTCTATTTCAACATTTTGTTGGATATCATACTCGAGCACGTATCCCCATTTCTATCTCCAAGTGGAAAGCTGTTTCAGAAGATGTCAAAAGCTTAATTTGTCATGCTGTTATGGTAATTACACATTGCTTTTATTTTTTTTAACATACATTTCTCTTACGTGTTTTGACTACACTTACCTTTTTATACATCATTTTCTTATTATAGGAAAAGTTTGATGTTGATGAATCAAAAATACGATTCATTATTAGAAGTGCCGCCAAGAAGTGGAGTGACTTCAAACATATTATCACAACTGAACATTTGTACACGTCAAAGGACAAAAGTCAAATGCGTACAGATCCTCCTGTAGAGTATCCGTTCATTGATAAAGACACATGGGCTGAGTTTGTACGCCAACGGTGTACAAGCGAGTTTCAGGTGAAATAGAAATTGGATTCGCTTATTAAGTTTTGTAAGAAGTCATTATTTTTGTAATAGTCTCCTTTAGAAAATAAGAATTGTCTTTAGTCTTATAATTTACTAATTAAGTCTATTTGACTTGTACAGGAAGTTAGTGAACGTAACAGCGAGTTCGCAAAACAAAATAAATATCCATATAAAAGATCTCGAAAAAGTTATGCTCGGATAGAGGAGGAAATGGTAAGAATTGAAAATCATGATGATAAAATGTGGTTTCATATATTGTTTTAAATATCATTTATAATTATATTCCTTTAGCTCAAGGAACAAGGCTTGGATCCTACAACTTCTTCTGTACCCCGATGTGATTTGTGGATGGCCGGTAGGGAAACTCTGAATGGTGGTCATGATGCACAAGTTATGGAAGTTGTTAGAACTATTGTAAGTTGTTAAATACTTGATTAATCAATACATATTTATATTCGACCCTGTACTTGAATCTTTATAATAGTATGTTGCTATATATAGGGTTCATTGAAAGAAAGAGTTTCAGAAGGGAAATATCACAAAATGGAAGAGAAGATATTTTATGTTTGGCTTTGGGCAGTAAAGACCCTCCTGGTCGGATAAGGGGTCTTGGAGCAGGTGTTGGTGTGAAGTACTTTGGGGACAAAAGGTGCAAATATTCTAGTGGTATGTCTGATTTGCGAATAAATGAGCTTCAAGAGAAAGTAGAATTGCTGGAGCAAAAAAATCTTGAACGCGATAAAGAAATGGAAAAACTAAGGATACAACTAGAGTTCTTCCAAAAAGGTTGGAAAGAGATTCAAGGACAAGATCCACCTATACATATGACATTCTCTTCGAGTGTACATGGAAGTTGTTCCATGACAAAGACACCTTGCATTGAAAAACCTGCAAATGTCATTGGAAATGAAAGTTGTTCCATGCCTAAGGTATGAAATCTATATTTTTGTAAATATTTAAATCTAGTGAAAATGAATGTTGTTATCTATTACTGTATAAATTTCAGGAGGCAATAGAACAGTGTGATTTGTTTTGGCCTGATTTAAGTGTCAAAGTGGCTAGAGGACGTGCATTTATGCCTACACCTGGCACCATTGCAATCCTACATTGTCTCCCACTAGGAGAAGATCGAATTAAAGTTCAAGTGGATGTTCCACTTATGCCTGATGTGGTTGTCCCATATCCAACCGAAGAGGTCAATTCAGTTTTAGATGCAACGGGTACTCTAGTTGCTTGGCCAAAATCCATGGTTATTTTTGATTGGTAATACGAACATTAAATATTTTCATATTACTTGAGTGCACATATATACATTTTGCTGACTATATATTTACTTTAGGATGTGATCAAACAATCAAAGGATGGAGCGTCACATGCTACTCCAGAAACACACATGGCTATATGTCCACAACGACCTCCAAAATATACAAGTGCATTGGAAAAGTATCGTACATGCTTTCCTTCTATAGGAAATAATTTTCTCATCAAGATTGGAACGAAGGAAGATATTTTTCACTCTTCTCAACAATTACATGTTGGCAAAGAGCATCTCCGTGTGTGGATAGAAAAGAAAGAAATAGATTCAACTCATGTTGCTGTTTACATGAAGTAAGTTAGCATATACTATCTATTTGGTTTACCATCTATGTCTTATTTTATTGATGTTTACCGTGAATGACAGGAACTTGTATGAAAGTTATCAGTCAAACAAGTATGCATTATTTTGCCCCATTTATTTGGCTGATGGATATAAGGATTCATATGAAAACAAAGAACGGTACATGGTGGATTCTATGTGCAAAGCTCAACTACAAAATCATATATGGTTTGCTCCATATAACGAAGGGTAAGTTTAGTTTTTCTTTTTGAATTAAATTGCATATTGGATAATATATTCGTCCAACTCTTACATTGCATGATATATTGTTATCATAAGTGTTCAAGATGGAACCATAACATACGATTCATTTTCTTCTTATATTTTGTAGACTTCATTGGATGCTAGCTGTTATAAAGCCAATGGATAATATAATATTTTGGCTAGATCCACTAAGGATGGATGTAAACAAGAAATTCAAATCTATGCTTGAGATGTAAGTTACTTGTATAAATAGTCGCTGTTATTTTTCTAATACATATATATATATATATATATATATATATATATATATTATTCTGATATTCTAATATTTTTATTTTTTCTTTTTAGCACACTTTCTATGTTCTTGGTACAAAAAGGCAAAGTCAATAGAAAAAAAACACGTTGGGTAAATATTTTGGTAAGTCTGAAGAGTTTTGTTGATTTCATTGATTCATTTATCTTACAATTTTTCATTAATATAACATATTTGTTTGCTTTATTATGAAGTGTCCTCAACAACAAGACATTGTGGAATCCGGTTATTACATATGTCGGTATATGAAGGAGATTATGGTTCATCAATGTAGCGTCATTCCTATCAATGTAAGTATATCAACTTTAGTTAAACGTTAAAATTTTATTTAATATTATATGTAAATTAACATGAAATGCGCTTATTGTAGTACTTTCGAGGTTCACCTGAGACCTACAACGAAGAACTTATTCATGAGTTACGAGATGAATGGCTACATTATTTGGACACACAACATTAACATTTCACCCAACTAGGAAGTTAGAAGGTCAAAAAAACATATATGCCTCTATTGTTGCTAAATTTTAGATATTTTGTACGCTTTAAGCATATATAATGAGACGATATTTGAGAGTATGTGTTATTGTGTAATATCCGGAATTTTTATTCCGTCTATTTCTGTTATAAACCCGATCTCGATCAGTTGATTCATATCCGTCTACTTAGTTTGACATATTATGATAAAATTTATCATTTTATGTAGATCCCCTTCACATAAAATGATGGAATCCTTTAAAAGTTTATTATTTTATGTAGCTTCCCCTTCACATAAAATGATAGGATCTTTATAAAATTTATCATTTTAGGTAGCTTACCTTCACATAAAATAATAAGTTTAGCCCTAATTTAGAATATGACAAGGCCCGGACAAGTCTGTGACGAAGCTGTGACAAGGTCCAGACAAGGCTATGACAAAGCTGTGACAAGGCCAGACAAGGCTGTGACGAGTCTGTGACAAGGCCAGACAAGGCTGTGACAAGTCTGTGACAAGCCTAGACAGGCTGTTGACAGCCCAGCGCCAGCAACGCCAGCAGCCCGTTCAGCCCAGCGCCAGCCAGTGCCTTCTCCAGCCCAGCATGTGCTCAGCCCAGGAGGAGCTGTTGCCTTGCCATCTTCAGCCCTCTGCAGCCCAGCTGCTGCAGCCCAGTAGCGCCTGCTGCCTACTCCAGCCCACTGCCTTGCCCGTCTTCAGCCAGCTCCTGCCTTACCTTCTTCAACTCGTGCCCAGCAGCCCAAGATAGCAGCCCAGTTCCTGTCCAGCCAGGAGCACGCCAGCCCAGTAGCTTCCAACAGCCCAGCGCCCAGCCAGGAGCACGCCAGCCCAGTAGCTTTACACGTTCAATGGCTGAACGTTACAAAGAAATGTAACAGCCGAGATTTGCGTAATCTCTTTCCATTTGCAGCCGTTGTAATTTGTCCAGATTCACAACAATCGTCATCTCCTTCCTTCGCTAGCAGCAGGTCGAGTATTCCCTTCTCTCCCGACTCTCCCTCATCAGACGAAGCCCAGCAACGGATCCACACCCGTCTTCTGCCCACATCCAGCCGCTTCAAGAGGTTAGTGCAGTGAGTCTTATTTCCGTCTTCACCTTAATCTCTCTACCGATTCCCCTGCGTACAGCACTCACCATCCTTCTCTACTTGTTCTTTCGACCGACGCTGCTATACCTCAAACTGCAGCCACCTACAGAACCGAAAGGCTGAGTCCATCGAGTTACAGCTACTGCAACGAGCCACGTCTCCTTCTGTCCTTACTGGTAAGGCGATCCTTCCCCATCTGTTATCTCCTTGATGTAATGGCTACAATGACTCATCACCCTTTCTTTTTATTCCGATCAAATTCCCAACTGTTGCAGCAGTGAGATCGACCAACACTTACAGATTAGTGGTGCAGATCGGAACCAACAACAAATTACCCTTCTAGCTGCAACCCGGTAAGAGCCTATACTTGGTTTAAAATAGGTTTCTGATTAGTTTAATGAGAAGGTTAATGTATGATCTTATGTATGTATACCGATTCCTTAAGGCTAGATTGATGAGTTGCTGTAGTTCGGCCTTGAGCATGGTTAAGTTAGTAATAAGTAGCTGCTGAGTTGTATAAACAAAATGGTAGAAATAAAGGGTTGCTGTAAATTCAACTCTTTTCTTTCAGCTTTTAAGTTAGAAACTGCCTACCTTGTCGACCAATGTTTGAGCGTTTGGATAAAGATCCACCGTTGAATTTTGGATATGTTGTAGACGGTTATACGTAGTATATGGTATAAAAATTTGAGAGGAAATGAACGGTCGGATTAGAAATTATAAGCTCCCGAAATTGGGTAGTTGAGCAGTTTTTGTAAACTTAGGATTTTGGTTAAGTATAGAATTTGTAGGTAAAATAGTCAACTTTGAGAATTTTTATAAAACTGTTGAATGAACAGTTTGGAGAAATTCTTTCTCCTAAAGTTAGATAGAACATCATAGATAATCTAGGGATGTAAGTCGGAATTTTTATAAGCTGTTATGAATTTTATATTTGAAACCGGAATTAGACCTTTACGATCTTTCGGAAAATAGGAAAATAGGAAAAGTGTCAGTTTGTAACCAAACTAAACTTTAGGAGTTAGAATATGACTTTAGGGTCTCGAATAGGAGTTTAGACATGAAATTCGGAAAATTTGGAAGTTCCGGGACCAAGGGTAAAATGGTCATTTTACCCTAAATTAGTATTGTAACTAGTTATGTCTTACTACGTTCTTTTATCTTAGAAGTCTTAGACTTCTAACTACGTGGGAGTGTGCTAATGCACTTATCTCCTTTGACAGGCAACTGAGTTGCTACAGTTTACAGAGCGAGTTTGGTTTACAGAGAGTCGAGCTTTATATCAGGTAAGTCCTTTGGGCTTACTTAGTTGACTTCTAAATATGAGCATGAATGATGATAGTGGTGTGTGATTGAACTGTTTAGAGAGATAGGTTGTGATATATATTTACCGACCTATACTTGGCCTAAGAGTAACGGGCGGTGGCATTCTGCTCAGTTAGCTTGCGAGCGCTGGGGGTTTCTTTAGGGACTAGTCCATACTCGGTTTGTAGTGATGCTACCGGCGGAGGTCAGCTAGACCTACACCCAATTGGATAAGGAACGGAGGCGAGAGCTGTTAATAGCTCTCGTGCCACAACTTAAATTGAATAATGTGAATCACTTAAATAATAGATAATAAACGGTTGAATGCCAGCATGATGTTGTTTATTTTGTTTCTGCTTGTGTTTGTGCTATTGTCATTCTACTTATATTTGGATAGTTAGCTAACTGTTGATATGTTGTGTAGATTTTCCACAGGTTAGAGCAGATGCCGAGTGATCCGGACGGTAGTGGTCAGCCGGGGTGTCGTACTTTAGGACGTTTTACAGTTTCTCCTATTGTGGGCTTTTCAGTTGGACTTTGTTTCTTGTCGTTCTTTCCGTACTTTGTTATATTACGTTTTCCGGCTGTTAGTTGTTCTGGTCACATTCATACATTGTTAAGAATTATTTTATGATTTCTGGTTTTCCTTATCTGTGCCTTGTTGTAAGATCATGTTAAGTTGTTGTCAAACTAAGGTCGGGACCCACTGTGCGGTCCTCAGTAGTAACTCCCCAAGTTGTAAAATTTGGGGTGTTACAACATGGTATCAGAGCTCTAGGTTGGCAACAATGGCACTTGAAATCTTCTAAAAAGGTCATATAAGTAAATAAACAGAACCCGAAAGGGGTCTGAGTTTTCCAAAGAGGATTTTGGTTTTAAAATGCATACAGAGTCGGGTTGGGATAGAAAGTACGGATGACCACCACTACCTCTACGGATCTCGGTATTCTTAGAATAATTATAGACTTTTACTCTTATGATAGATTAGCTAGTTTATAACCATAGTGTTACTATTCGTGCAGATGGCACGTACTAAGGCTGCAGAAGTGACTGGCCGAGGTAGGGGTCGTCCCCCCTTCCCCCAGTCAGACAGGATCGAGCTGATAGCACCCCTGCTGTTAGAGGACGTGGTCGTGGGGGTAGACCTCCACTAGGGAGAGGTCGAGGACGAGTTCCTCGAGAGGATCCACCTGCAGCAAGCATACTAGAGGCTGCTGTGGAAGAGGTAGCTGAGAGTGTAGGCCCTGAGGTCAGGCATGAGACCGCTGCTAGGTCTGGAGCGCAGGGAGCACGTTCGACTGAGTCTGGACGTGTTTCTATCGGAGTATCGGGAGTATAGAGCATACGTCGAGCGTATGGAAGAGGCTGCTAGGGTTGAGAGACTTACCCAGGTACCACTGGTGGTACCGGCTATGTCAGCTCAGGTGACACAGGGAGTGTCTTAGGTGCCGGCTGTATCTGAGAGGAGAGCTAATGTTGATAGAGCGCCTGCTGGGTCTAGAACACCGAGACCGGATGAGTGGTTGAAGGCTTTCAACTCTCAGAAGGTTCCTTCATTCAGTGGAGAAATAGGGCTAGAGGTGGAGCACTGGATAGGGAAGATAGAGACTGCTTTGGAGGGAATACGTTGCCCCGAGGATCGACAGGTGGATTTGGTGCAGACCTGTTTCACAAATGAAGCCCATTCATGGTGGCGTACCATTCGTAGCCGAGTCACCAGCTGGGAGCAGATGACGAACATTGTTAGGGACAGGTACTGTCCAGTTTCGCTGAGGAGGGAGAGATTCCAGGATTTCATTGAGGCGGGATTTGAGGATATCCCGATTGCTGCAGCCATAAAGAAGTTTCAGAAAGAGTTGACCTTACTTGGACCATCTGCACCTCCAGAAGAGCAACATGTTTACCTTTTCTCCAGGAGATTGAGAGAGAGTACCCGATCCTATCTGGCTGGATTCCGCTATGAGACTTTGTCTGATTATCAGGATAGGGCCTCTGCTTATGAGAGAGATAGGCCAGCTTCGAGGAAAGCAGCTCAGTCTAGTGGGCCGGATAAGCGGCAGAGGACAGGACATGCTGGTAGTAGTGCAGCAGTAGCAGGTTATGGCCGAGGACAGACTCAGGGGAGGTCCAGCTACCACTCTATAGTTCAGACTCCAAGTAGAGATCGACAGTGCTTTAACTGTGGTAGCCGTGATCACATTAAGACAGATTGCCAGAGACCACCTACCACTTGCTTCACTTGTGGGAAGACGGGACACAGAGCTACTTTCTGCCGTCAGGGTAGGGCTCCTTCACAGCAGGGATCTTCTCCTGCAGGTGCTGAGAAGAGTGTACAGAGACCTCCTCAGTACCGAGCTCCAAGTCACCAGCAGCAACAGTACCGGGCTCCAGGACATCCTGCTTCATACAGTACGGCACAGGGATCAGGTCGTGGCCGAGGACGTAGTAGTAACACTGACACCAGAGGAGGACCGTCGAGAGTGTTCGAGCTGAGGAACACTGAGCAGCCTGCAGCACCTGCGACCACAGGTACTATTTGGATCCATGACTTACCTGTGCGAGTTTTATTCGATACGGGTGCTACGCACTCCTTTATATCAGATGCATGTGTAGATAGGTTGTCCTTAGCTACCGTAGAGGGTGTACCTTTTGTGGTTGGGTTACCAGATGGGGGTAAGGTTAGAGGATCTCGAGAGATTTATGACTGCCCTATTCACCTTGGAGGCCGGATTTGGTTAGTAAATTTTCTAGTCATGCCCTTAGCACATGGGGACGTGATATTGGGGATGGATTGGATGACTAGACATGGAGCAGTCTTAGATATTGGTAGGAGAATTGTCACTGTCGCCACTGAGGAGGGTCACAGAGTGATATTCCGAGGTTGGGACCTCGGAAAGTCCGGCACAGTTATCAGTGCAGTGAGAGTAGCCAGATTGATAGCACAGGGTTACGAGGCCTTTTGGTGCTATGCCATGAAGGAGCGTAAGAGTTTGACAGTAGAGGAGATACCAGTTGCATGCGAGTTTGCAGAGGTATTCAGTGACGATTTACCAGGGCTACCTCCACAGAGGAGTGTTGATTTTGGCATCGAGTTAGAGCCGGGCACAAGACCGATCTCGAAGGCCCCGTACCGCATGGCCCCGATAGAGCTGCTTGAGCTGAAGAAGCAGCTAGAGGAGTTAGCAGAGAAGGGCTTCATACGCCCTAGTGTTTCTCCCTGGGGTGCACCAGTATTATTTGTGAGGAAGAAGGATGGATCGATGAGGCTGTGTATCGACTACCGGGAGTTGAACAAGGTCACCATCAAGAATAAGTATCCACTGCCTCGCATAGATGATCTGCTGGACCAGCTACATGGGGCGTCAGTGTTCTCGAGGATAGATTTGAGATCGGGGTATCACCAGTTGAGAGTGAGAGACCAGGACGTACCTAAGACGGCATTCCGGACTAGGTATGGCCACTATGAGTTTGTAGTGATGCCATTCGGGCTCACTAATGCGCCAGCGGTATTTATGGAGTTGATGAATGGGATTTTCATCGAATTCTTAGACCAGTTTGTAGTGGTCTTCATTGACGACATTCTAGTTTACTCTAGAAGTCGAGAGGAGCATGCCGGGCACTTGAGGACAGTGTTACAGATTCTACAGGATAGCCAGCTATATGCTAAGCTATCCAAGTGTGAGTTCTGGATGTCAGAGGTGGCTTTCCTTGGCCATGTAGTGACTGCTGAGGGGATTAAGGTCGACCCGGCGAAGATTGAGTCAGTGTCCTCTTGGCAACCTCCGAAGAATGTTAAGGAGGTTCGTAGCTTCCTTGGATTGGCAGGTTATTACCGTCGGTTTGTAGAAGGGTTTTCCCTGATCGCCCGATCACTTACTTCTCTCCTAAGGAAGACTACTCAGTTCGTCTGGTCTGAGCCGTGTCAGCAGAGTTTTGAGGAGATGAAGAGGAGATTGACGTCTGCTCCGATCTTAGCACAGCCTGAGGGTACAGAGGACTTTGTAGTGTATAGTGACGCATCCAAGCTGGGCTTGGGGTGTGTCTTGATGTAGAGGGGTAAGGTCATAGCGTATGCGTCTCGACAGCTGAAGACGTATGAGGAGAACTACCCCACCCATGACCTGGAGTTAGCTGCGGTAGTACATGCTCTTAAGATCTGGCGTCATTATCTCTATGGAGCGACCTGTCAGATCTTCACAGACCATAAGAGTCTGAAGTACATATTCACTCAGCGGGAGTTGAATAACCGCCAGAGGCGGTGGCTAGAGTTGATCAAGGATTTTGACCTTGAGATTCTCTACCACCCCGGAAAGGCGAATGTAGTTGCTGACGCTTTGAGTCGGAAGACGCCTCGGGAGAAGGCGATAGCTCGGTTGACAGTACAACCACAGTTACAGAGAGACTTAGCTTGGTTGGAGGTAGAGATCCAGTTCCCCGATACAGCTCATCAGTTAGCCACCTTAGAGTTACTTCCTGACCTGTTGGGTGAGATCCGACAGAAGCAGGAGACCTGTCCGACTTTGACCCAGATCCGAGACCGGATGTCACGAGATGAGGCACCTCAGTTCACTATTGGTGCCGATGGAGTGATGAGACGGCAGGATCGTATCTGTGTGCCATCAGACATTGAGTTGAGACAGAGGATACTAGGTGAGGCTCATGCTACCCCTTACTCCGTACATCCAGGAGCGAGTAAGATGTATAAGGACGTGAGGCGTTCCTTCTGGTGGGGTGGTTTGAAGCCTGATGTGGTCCGATATGTAGCCTAGTGTGCGACCTGTCAGCAGGTCAAGATTGAGCATCGTAGATCCGGAGGAGAGCTCTACCCACTTCCAGTACCACATTGGAAGTGGGAAGATATATCTATGGATTTTGTTACAGGATTGAGGCTCAGCAGAGGTTTTGATGCCATTTGGGTGGTGGTAGACCGTCTGACGAAGACCGCACGCTTCATTCCGATTAAGGAAATGTGGCCGGTGAGTCGTCTAGCAGAGGAGTTCACCAGACACATTGTGAGACTCCATGGAGTACCGAGGACTATCGTCTCCGACAGGGATGGACGTTTTACCTCGAGGTTTTGGCAGCAGGTACATACTGCTCTGGGGACGAGTCTCCACTTTACCACTGCCTACCACCCACAGACAGACGGTCAGTCCGAGAGGACCATTCAGACCTTAGAGGATATGTTGCGGGCATGTGTGCTAGATTGGGGACAGGTATGGCCAGATCATCTCCCACTAGTAGAGTTTTCATATAATAACAGTTGGCATGCGTCTATTGGGATGGCACCCTATGAGGCTCTGTATGGGCGGAGATGTCGTACGCCGTTGTGTTGGGATGAGCCTAGCAAGGCTCAAGGGGTAGTACCAAACCAGATACAGGATGACATCGCCCGGATTGCCTTAGTCCGGGAGAGGATGTTAGCAGCTCAGAGTCGTCAGAAGTCCTACGCCGACAAAAGGCGTCGACCTTTGGAGTTTAGAGTAGGTGCACAGGTGTGGTTGAAAGGTGTCACCTACGAGAGGAGTTAGACGTTTCGGCATTAAGGGGAAGCTGAGTCCCCGATATGTCGGTCCATTTGAGATCTTAGAGAGAGTCGGAGAGGTTGCCTACCGACTAGCACTGCCACCGAGATTAGAGGGAGTACACCCAGTTTTTCATGTATCTCAGCTGCGAGAGTACATACCGGATCCTAGACACGTCATTAGTCATGAGGATTTGATAGTCGAGCCATACCACACTTTTGTGGAGTATCCAGTAGCCGTCCTAGAGCGTAGTATTAGGCGCCTGCATTCTACGGAGATACCGATGCTGAGGATTCAGTGGTCTAGACGAGGAGCTGATGAGGCTACCTGGGAGACAGAGGAGAGTATTAGACGTAATTACCCTGAGTTCTTTGCGGAGTTAGCCGCTACCTCAGTACCGACGGGTTAGTATTGAGACGATACCTTATATGATTTCTGTGATTATATGTTTAAAAAGATTGTTTATGTTTATGTGCTTGATGACGTGATTAGTTTGCATGCTAGAATATAACTCTTGAAGGGAAATGTTTGGGGTAGATACCTTATTCTAAGTTTTGGGACGAAACTTATTTTAAGGGGGTACTAATGTAATATCCGGAATTTTTATTCCGTCTATTTCTGTTATAAATCCGATCTCGATCAGTTGATTCATATCCGTCTACTTAGTTAGACATATGATGATAAAATTTATCATTTTATGTAGATCCCCTTCACATAAAATGATGGAATCCTTTAAAAGTTTATCATTTTATGTAGCTTCCCCTTCACATAAAATGATAGGATCTTTATAAAATTTATCATTTTAGGTAGCTTACCTTCACATAAAATAATAAGTTTAGCCCTAATTTAGAATATGACAAGGCCCGGACAAGTCTGTGACGAAGCTGTGACAAGGTCCAGACAAGGCTGTGACGAAGCTGTGACAAGGCCAGACAAGGCTGTGACGAGTCTGTGACAAGGCCAGACAAGGCTGTGACAAGTCTATGACAAGCCCAGACAGGCTGTTGACAGCCCAGCGCCAGCAGCCCGTTCAGCCCAGCGCCAGCCAATGCCTTCTCCAGCCCAGCATGTGCTCAGCCTAGGAGGAGCTGTTGCCTTGCCATCTTCAGTCCTCTGCAGCCCAGCTGCTGCAGCCCAGTAGCGCCTGCTGCCTACTCCAGCCCATTGCCTTGCCCGTCATCAGCCAGCTCCTGCCTTACCTTCTTACACTCGTGCCCAGCAGCCCAAGATAGCAGCCCAGTTCCTGTCCAGCCAGGAGCACGCCAGCCCAGTAGCTTCCAACAGCCCAGCGCCCAGCCAGGAGCACGCCAGCCCAGTAGCTTTACACGTTCAATGGCTGAACGTTACAAAGAAATGTAACAGCCGAAATTTGCGTAATCTCTTTCCATTTGCAGCCGTTGTAATCTGTCCAGATTCACAGCAATCGTCATCTCCTTCCTTCGCTAGCAGCAGGTCGAGTATTCCCTTCTCTCCCGACTCTCCCTCATCAGACGAAGCCCAGCAACGGATCCACACCCGCCTTCTGCACACATCCAGCCGCTTCAAGAGGTTAGTGCAGTGAGTCTTATTTCCATCTTCACCTTAATCTCTCTACCGATTCCCCTGCGTACAGCACTCACCATCCTTCTCTACTTGTTCTTTCGACCGACGCTGCTATACCTCAAACTGCAGCCACCTACAGAACCGAAAGGCTGAGTCCATCGAGTTACAGCTACTGCAACGAGCCACGTCTCCTTCTGTCCTTACTGGTAAGACGATCCTTCCCCATCTGTTATCTCCTTGATGTAATGGCTACAATGACTCATCACCCTTTCTTTTTATTCCGATCAAATTCCCAACTGTTGCAGCAGTGAGATCGACCAACACTTACAGATTAGTGGTGCAGATCGGAACCAACAACAAATTACCCTTCTAGCTGCAACCCAGTAAGAGCCTATACTTGGTTTAAAATAGGTTTCTGATTAGTTTAATGGGAAGGTTAATGTATGATCTTATGTATGTATACCGATTCCTTAAGGCTAGATTGATGAGTTGCTGTAGTTCGGCCTTGAGCATGGTTAAGTTAGTAATAAGTAGCTGCTGAGTTGTATAAACAAAATGGTAGAAATAAAGGGTTGCTGTAAATTCAACTCTTTTCTTTCAGCTTTTAAGTTAGAAACTGCCTACCTTGTCGACCAATGTTTGAGCGTTTGGATAAAGATCCACCGTTGAATTTTGGATATGTTGTAGACGGTTATACGTAGTATATGGTATAAAAATTTGAGAGGAAATGAACGGTCGGATTAGAAATTATAAGCTCCCGAAATTGGGTAGTTGAGCAGTTTTTGTAAACTTAGGATTTTGGTTAAGTATAGAATTTGTAGGTGAAATAGTCAACTTTGAAAATTTTTATAAAACTGTTGAATGAACAGTTTGGAGAAATTCTTTCTCCTAAAGTTAGATAGAACATCATAGATAATCTAGGGATGTAAGTCGGAATTTTTATAAGTTGTTATGAATTTTATATTTGAAACCGGAATTAGACCTTTACGATCTTTCGGAAAATAGGAAAATAGGAAAATAGGAAAAGTGTCAGTTTGTAACCAAACGAAACTTTAGGAGTTAGAATATGACTTTAGGGTCTCGAATAGGAGTTTAGACATGAAATTCGGAAAATTTGGAAGTTCCGGGACCAAGGGTAAAATGGTCATTTTACCCTAAATTAGTATTGTAACTAGTTATGTCTTACTACGTTCTTTTATCTTAGAAGTCTTAGACTTCTAACTACGTGGGAGTGTGCTAATGCACTTATCTCCTTTGACAGGCAACTGAGTTGCTACAGTTTACAGAGCAAGTTTGGTTTACAGAGAGTCGAGCTTTATATCAGGTAAGTCCTTTGGGCTTACTTAGTTGACTTCTAAATATGAGCATGAATGATGATAGTGGTGTGTGATTGAACTGTTTAGAGAGATAGGTTGTGATATATATTTACCGACCTATACTTGGCCTAAGAGTAACGGGCGGTGGCATTCTGCTCAGTTAGCTTGCGAGCGCTGGGGGTTTCTTTAGGGACTAGTCCATACTCGGTTTGTAGTGATGCTACCGGCGGAGGTCAGCTAGACCTACACCCAGTTGGATATGGAACGGAGGCGAGAGCTGTTAATAGCTCTCGTGCCACAACTTAAATTGAATAATGTGAATCACTTAAATAATAGATAATAAACGGTTGAGTGTCAGCATGATGTTGTTTATTTTGTTTCTGCTTGTGTTTGTGCTATTGTCATTCTACTTATATTTGGATAGTTAGCTAACTGTTGATATGTTGTGTAGATTTGCCACAGGTTAGAGCAGATGCCGAGTGATCCGGACGGTAGTGGTTAGCCGGGGTGTCGTACTTTAGGACGTTTTAAAGTTTCTCCTATTGTGGGCTTTTCAGTTGGACTTTGTTTCTTGTCGTTCTTTCCGTACTTTGTTATATTACGTTTTCCGGCTGTTAGTTGTTCTGGTCACATTCATACATTGTTAAGAATTATTTTATGATTTCTGGTTTTCCTTATCTGTGCCTTGTTGTAAGATCATGTTAAGTTGTTGTCAAACTAAGGTCGGGACCCACTATGCGGTCCTCACCAGTAACTCCCCAAGTTGTAAAATTTGGGGTGTTACAACATGGTATCAGAGCTCTAGGTTGGCAACAATGGCACTTGAAATCTTCTAAAAAGGTCATATAAGTAAATAAACAGAACCCGAAAGGGGTCTGAGTTTTCCAAAGAGGATTTTGGTTTTAAAATGCATACAGAGTCGGGTTGGGATAGAAAGTACGGATGACCACCACTACCTCTGCGGATCTCGGTATTCTTAGAATAATTATAGACTTTTACTATTATGATAGATTAGCTAGTTTATAACCGTAGTGTTACTATTCGTGCAGATGGCACGTACTAGGGTTGCACAAGTGACTGGCCGAGGTAGGGGTCGTCCCCCCCTTCCCCTAGTCAGACAGGATCGAGCTGATAGCACCCCTTCTGTTAGAGGACGTGGTCGTGGGGGTAGACCTCCACTAGGGAGAGGTCGAGGACGAGTTCCTCGAGAGGATCCACCTGCAGCAAGCATACCAGAGGCTGCTGTGGAAGAGGTAGTTGAGAGTGTAGGCCCTGAGGTCAGGCATGAGACCGCTGCTAGGTCTAGAGCGCAGGGAGCACGTTCGACTGAGTCTGGACGTGTTTCTATTGGAGCATCGGAGTATCGGGAGTACAGAGCATACGTCGAGCGTATGGAAGAGGCTGCTAGGGTTGAGAGACTTACCCAGGTACCACCGGTGATCATCAGAGCTTCGAGGAAAGCAGCTCAGTCTAGTGGGCCGGATAAGCGGCAGAGGACAAGACATGCTGGTAGTAGTGCAACAGTAGCAGGTTATGGCCGAGGACAGACTCAGGGGAGGTCCAGCTACCACTCTACAGTTCAGACTCCAAGTAGAGATCGACAGTGCTTTAACTGTGGTAGCCGTGATCACATTAAGACAGATTGCCAGAGACCACCTACCACTTGCTTCACTTGTGGGAAGACGGGACACAGAGCTACTTTCTGCCGTCAGGGTAGGGCTCCTTCACAGCAGGGATCTTCTCCTGCAGGTGCTGAGAAGAGTGTACAGAGACCTCCTCAGTACCGAGCTCCAAGTCACCAGCAGCAACAGTACCGGGCTCCAGGACATCCTGCTTCATACAGTACGGCACAGGGATCAGGTCGTGGCCGAGGACGTAGTAGTAACACTGACACCAGAGGAGGACCGTCGAGAGTGTTCGAGCTGAGGAACACTGAGCAGCCTGCAGCACCTGCTCCTTATGATTTGTACTAGTGTTTTGCTCCCTAGCGTAATGCAAAAAAAGTCCCTAGAAACTTATGATTTGTACTAGTGTTTTGCTCCTTTTTGATGCAAAACACGCCATTTTACCTACGATTACAACAAAACTAGGTGTAGACCTCGATTCTCGCAAAGGTAGATGAAATGGTAATATAATCACATAATATACATACAAACATGCAGATTATGAAAGATAAAACGTCTAAACAAACCCCAAAATATAGACTATAATTCATGCTATCAAAATACCCCATACTTAGCCCTTGCTTGTCCCCAAGCAAGTTCCGCATATAAAAGACAAGATAGAATGGATTAATAGTCAAGAAAATCAATGGAAAGTCTTTCAGAAACATTTTTATGGTGTGCAACAATCATAGATTACTCTAAGAGAATACTTCATGGAATTTAAAATCAAAATATGATCAAAACATTTTATAAATATAGAAAAGTTGTTCATCTTTGCATAAAATCATAGAATGCATAATAAATCATAATTATCAAAATTAATCATGTATAATCCACTTTAAACCACTAAGTCAATCAACAAGCTCAAGGTCTCAAGGGCTTCCCAAAAGAAAGGTCAAGAAACGTGTAGGGTAGGGATGTATGTAAGGTAATGTGGTGCTAGAATCCGGGAAAAGGATGAACCTCACTTCACTTTGACTTGCAACATCTTCCACCAATAATCTTTGCTTATTTCACACTTTTTCTTTTTTCTTTACTTTTTGGGATGCATGGACAGAGGTGCACAATAACCGAAGCCTAGGAAATCCGCAATCATCAATTTCTTGAGATGCATCAAACCCTTGATGCACATACCATGACCCGTTAGGAATATCGCTCAATCCAACTTTGGCAAGACACAAACACCCGGCTATGTGAATGGTGCCGAGTTACTCATCTTCATGATTGACTTCCCCAAACCTAAGATTACTTTCTAACACTTACACATCCAGCCAACTTCTCAACTTTAACTTCACTTGCTTTCACCACTTCGCTTGCTTCCAATTTCCCGGATAGGTAAAGGGAGGCAGAATGTATATGAGGGGCTAAGCATGATCAAGAAGAAGAAGAGAGAAGAATGAATTGCCTTGGTCTTTCCAGGAAGAAAGTGAGAGAACTCATAATGTGGTGTCAACTTTCAAATTCAACATAATTTAGATAAAAACAAAGTATTAAACATGCCAATAATTTCAAACAAAGCATTTAGCAACTTAAACATATTATAAAACCTTTCAAACACATAAAGAATTTCAAACCAGTCAGTAAACAAGATCTTCACTGAGGTCATATCCAGATAAGAAGCACAAAAATCGTTTCGAAAACTCTCAGTTAACCTACCTCGGTCGAGGTGTTCTTAGGTCAACCGAGGTGAAGTACCTCGTTCGGCCAGAACTGCCCCGGTCGAGGTCCAAAAAAAATTTTTTTTTAAACCATTTTTTTTCAGTTTCGACTTTTTTCTTAGTCAAATAACCTGTAAGTATGCATGCAATCTCAGATAAACATATAGAAGCAAAAGTGAAGCATAAAATATCAATATCCGGTCGAGTGAAGTCATACATCAAATGTCAAATAATACATCACATAAACACCCCATACTTGGGACACACTGTCCCAGTGGGTCAAAATAAGTCTAAAGGATAAAAATACTCACCGGATAATAAGCTGAACTGCATAAAAAATAATAAAGAAAATCCTGCAGCTCTCAGTAGTCATGATCCGGTGGTGGTGGTGGTGGCACGTACAGATACTGGGTCGGGTCGAACGGATACCCCATTACGTGCTCAAACTGAATCTGGGCCATCATGTGCTGGTAGTGCTGCCGCTCCTACATCTCGCGGATATCCAGTGACAAAGCAGCATATGAATCAATAACCTGATCCGTCAGGTCATCGATCCGTCTGTGAGCATCTGGATCCCTGTGTCGGCGTGTCCTACGCCTAGCAGGTCTCACTGGAGAAGTAGCAGGTGCAGGCTCAGTGTCCTCCTCATCCAGATCTATAACTGGTGGTGCGCTCGTCCCTGCAGTATCTGTCCCTGTATCCATTGGGACTCCACCCTCTCTCCCATCAGTCGTCTCCTCATCATCTGCCTCCTCCTCAGCTGGGGCAGCTGCTACCTCTCTTTAATCCTCCATCAGTGGAGCCCAAGCGGTCTGCCAATAGTGAGGGTCATAAACAGAAAACTGGGCAGACCACCCGATCCCCTGTGGCGCATTCAGCTCCCACGGCATAGCCACGTACGGAGTAGTTAGACCTCGGGGAACCAGAATCCGCCGAGTGATCATCTCCTGCAGCCCAAGCGGCTTGGCAGCAGCCACCATCGTGCAAGCACTGAGATCCATGTCCTAATAGCTAGCTATATGGTTGACAAGCCCTCCGTAGCAGATGTCTCCCTTCACTTTGGCCTTGATCTTGTGCAGATCCTTTGCCAACATCAAGCCAAAGTCCGGGATACCTCCAATAACCATGTAGTACAAACTGAAAAGCTCTCCCTGTCGGATCTTCTGGGGCGTCTCAGTACGCGCCAGAAGTGTCTCGCTGAATATCCGGTGGGCTAAACTAAAGGCTAAATGGAAGATGACCTTCTCCTTGGAATCTCCAGGGCGCCATCTATCTGCATGCTCAACAATATGGGCAATCTGCCCCCAAAACTCCCTAGCTACTGATCGGGACGGGAAGTCAACAGCTGTGGGCTTCGGAAAGCCAAAAATATCTCTCCAGTACTCGAGTGGCACTAAGAAGTTCCGGTTCATCAACCGGTACTTCACAGACTGCTCTGTGGGAAGGTAGGTGAAGGAGCTAACGAACTCTAAGGTCGGCTCCAAATAGGTTGGGGCCCGGATCTCAGTAAATTGATCAAGCCCAACTGTAGAAATCATCCTCCTAAGGTCTCCGTCTACCTGGAGGCAATCAAAAGCAGACACGTCCAGGAAGCGTGGTGTAATCACTGGACGGCCAGAAATACGGTCGTAATCGACTTGGTGTCGCTCATGGATCACCGGTCGATATGATCGGGAAGAAGAGGAAGAAGGGGAAGGTGAGGATCTATCCCTAAGGACAAGGCGTCGGTTAGTACTCATTTTCAATTCAGTCACTGTCAGGTCACCTCGGTCAACTGACAACACTCAAGAATCACCTCGGCCGAGGCACAACTCGACTGGACCGAGGCGGAAAACTGGGTTCTAATTCCTTCTGAAAATTCAGTTCTTTTCCCCCAAAATCACTACAATTGCTTCCTATGGGGTACTTAAGTCTTTCCTCAACAAATGCAAGGGCAACCAAAGCCCAAATCGAAGCGAAAAAGCGAGGTAGGGTTTCGGTTCTATTTTTACCTCGTTCGGCCGAATCGGTTCGATTCTCTTGCAGATCGATGTTGCACTGGGATCCTTTGAGTCTCAATCGCAGTTTGGAGACAGAAAACGTCGAAAGCGAGCAGAAATCGAAGGAGGCGAGGTGAAACTGTTGCCGCGGTCGAGGAAGGGTGAGATGGAAGAGAGAGAAAATAAATCCCCCTTTTATACCCTTTTCTGGAACTGCTGTCACCTCGGTCGAGATGGTCTCGACTGGACCGAGGTGGTACGGACCGAGGTGGTTCTTCAGAAAACCCTAGTCGCCTCGGTTGCTCAAGAATCATCTCGGTCGAGGTGCTTTGATAGCAACCGAGATGCCTCAGTCAAACTCCGTCTTCTCAAATTCTCGAACTTCTGTCCTTCCAGTTATGCTCCCTCCTTAGATATCTCCTGTTATCTGTCTAGAACGCCAAAAACAAAACAAAGCAAAGCAAAAGCAAAAACTATCTAAGCTAGACTAGAAAAAGGAAAAGAAAGCAATACCTTGGGTTGCCTCCCAAGAAGCGCTTGGTTTAAGGTCGCTAGCTGGACTAGAATGCTTCTCAAACGAGATATATTGGTGCAACCTCTTCAACCGGAACTTCCGGTTTGTACTTCTTAAGTCTATGACCGTTGACCTTGAAGCTTCCGCTCGTTTCGCCCCATATCTCGACTGCACCATGAGAAAAAACATGTTTCACAACATAAGGTCCGGTCCATCTAGATTTTAACTTACCTGGAAAAAGGCGGAGGCGGGAGTTGAAGAGTAGAACTAAGTCTCCCTCGTTAAGCTCCTTTGGGACGATACGCTTGTCATGCCATCTCTTCGTTCTTTCCTTATAGATTTTGGCATTCTCATAAGCGTTCAACGCAGCTCCTCCAGCTCGTTGATCTCCAATAGCCGCTTCTCGCCGGCCTCTTTAATGTCGAAGTTCAACCATTTGATCACCCAATATGCTTTGTGTTCTAATTCATCGGGCAAATGGCAAGACTTCCCATATACCAAATTATAAGGTATCGTACCTATGGGAGTCTTAAATGCGGTCCTGTACGCCCAAAGAGCATCGTCCAATTTCATGGACCAATCCTTCCTTGTCCTAGAGACGGTCTTCTCCAAAATTGCTTTGATTTCTCTATTCGAGATCTCGACCTGTCCACTAGTTTGAGGGTGATAAGGGGTTGATACCTTGTGGGTTACCCCATACTTTGATAGAAGTGCCTTGAACTTCCGGTTGATGAAATGCGTTCCTCCATCGCTGATGATGATGCGTGGAGTTCCAAAACGTGGAAAGATAGTCCTGTTTAGGAACTTCACAACCCCCTTGGCGTCATTAGTGGGAGAAGCAATGGCTTCAACTCATCTAGAGACGTAATCAACTGCAAGAAGAATATAGAGGTTTCCTCCGGAGGATGGGAAAGGTCCCATGAAGTCAATCCCCATACATCAAAGATTTCCACCTCTTGAATGTTGTTAAGTGGCATCTCGTTCCTCCTTGATAAATATCCTGTTCTTTGGCATGCATCACAAGAGACAACAAACGATTGTACATCCTTAAATAATGTAGGCCAAAAGAAAGCGGAACGCAATACCTCAGCGCATGTTTTATCGGTGCTAGCATGTCCTCCACAAGGAAGTGAGTGGCAATGGCGTATAACGCTATTAACTTCATCTTCCGGAATGCATCTTCGAAGCATCCCATCCGGCCCGCGCTTGAATAGCAGCGGCTCGTCCCAGTAGTAATGTCGTACTTCTTTGAAGAATCTCTTCTTTTGAGAGTACGTCAATCCGGGCGGTATTTCCTGGCAAACAAGATAATTTACAATATCAGCATACCAAGGTCCTTTATTATCAGAAAGTTGGTGGATAGAATGTTCCGCCAACTGAGGATGAATGTCAGAGAAGGGAGTAAGAAGTTTGTTATTCTCAGTAGTCTCAGTTGACATCATCTTGCCTTCAACCTCGGTCGAGGCGCAGAGGCGTTGACCAAGATGTTCTTCAGTCGCCTCGCTCAGTCCAGAAAGTGCCTCGGTCGAGGTACTGCAACTGGAACTGGAGATCTTCGTCTCCTGGGTAAGCTTCTCAGTTTTAGCTCCTGGATCCTCTTCCAGTGCTTTTAAGCTCCGTATATCTGCATCACAAGAAGCATCTATACCTTCCTCCATTAAACTGAAGCTAATAACTCTTTCTAGTGGATCGTTAATAAGGATAGAGCTCACCAATTCTCTTGATTCTTCTTCATCGTAGATGTTGAAGATATCATCACTCAGCTGCTCCCCTTTCATGGCTGCAAGTAGTGCGAACTCCACCTCATCGCCGCCAATGTTGAATTTCAACTTGGCGTTCTTGCAATCCACGTTGCAACCCGAAGTTGCTAGAAATGGCCTCCCGAAAAAATAGGAACAGGATAATCTGCGGGAATGTCAAGTACAACAAAATCTATAGGTAGATAGAAGTTACCTAACTTGACCGGAATGTCCTCCAAGATGCCGACGGGATGGGTGATGGAGCGATCCGCCATGTAAAGTCGAATCTTGACCGGCTTGGGCTCTCCAAGTCCGATCTTGACACATAGCTCCAGCGGGATGATGCTCACGTTGGCTCCTAGATCACAAAGGGCTTCACAAGTGACGTCCCCAACTTGAATGGGAATGCAAAATGAGCCGGTATCTCTCAATTTAGGTGGCATCTTCTCCTTCATGATTTGAATGAGCTCCGAGGATTTAGATGTCATCCTAACTTCACCAAAGTCTTCCAGCTTCCTCTTCCTTGATAGGATCTCCTTCAAGAACTTCCCATAGGCGGGCATTCCTAGAATGGCATCAAGGAAAGGAATGTTAATATGCAGCTTATTCATCAAGTCAAGGAACTTACCAAAGTGCTTGTCTAGATGTGCTCTGGCCCTTGACTGGGGGAATGGAAGTGGTGGTTTGTAAGCAGGAGGTGGAACATAAACTTCAGTTTTCCCCTCTGCTTTCTGTGGCTCCACCTGGGTTGGTATCTCGGCCGAAGTGTTCTTCGACTGCATCTGGACCGAGGTGGTCTTCGTCGGTATTGGCACCGACCGAGGCACTGGATCTGAAGTTTTCAGTCCACTCCTCGTAGTTATGGCCATGATCTGGCCCTTAGGGTTGCTTTCCGTCCTTGCTGGAAGCTTCCCTGGATCTCTTGGCGCTTCATTCGCCCTACTTGCAAGTTGTTGTTCAAAGGATTTTTGGGCCTTCGAAAATGAAGTCATAGAAGTCTCCATAGCGTTGAGCTTGATCAAGATAGCCTCCAGAACTATGTCTTTCTTTTCCGGCTGAGACGAACTTGATCCTTGCCCTTGGCTTTTTAATGGAGTAGAAGAAGAAGAAGGGGAAGAGAGGAAAGGGTTAGAGGAATCGTTAGAGTTGGAGTTTGAATGATTGTTACCAGAATTTTGGTTGTTTGTCCTCTAATTGTTGTTATTGGATCCTCTATTGTTGTTGTTGTAATTGTTGTTCCGGGAACCGTTGTTGTTGTTACGGTATCCGTTGTTGTTGTTCCTTTGCCCTTTCTCTTCCTTCTTGGTTTGAGCAACCAAGAGTTCCTTCAATTGCTTCACGTCATTCTTTAAAGACGTGAGTTGATTGTTGTTGGGCTGAGTTTCCTGGAAGTTAACTCTTTTAACTCCACCTTCAGCTCCTTGGTGGGTGTACTTCTCCATATGCAAGGCTTGCTTCTCGATGAAGTCCCAAGCCTCGTCAATCGCCATGTCCATGAAGGTACCGGCGGAGAGTAGTTGGAGATTGAACTGGGTGCTTCCGTCCAGTCCCTTGAAGGATATCTCCAATAATTCTAACTTTGGAATCCCATGATGTGGGCAATCCAAAAGAATGTCCTTGAACCGCTCCCATGACTTGGACAAGCTCTCCTTGTCCTTCATGATGAAAGCGTTGATCTTCCCTCTCATTTCAGCGGTCTTTGAGGGGGGAAAGAATTTGGTCAGGAACTCCGTTGTCATCTCCTCTCATGTGCTAATTTTTCCTGGAGGAAGAGATTGATACCAAGTGAGAGCTCTATCTTTTAAAGAAAAGTAAAAAGGTCTTAGCTTGTAGTTGTTGTTTTCAATCCTTGAAGGTCTCAAGGTTTCCATCAAGATCTCATAGTTTTGAAGATGTTGATGTGGTGATTCCTTCTCTAGCCCTCCGAACTGGCATTGGCGAATCATGGATAGAACTTGCGGTCGAAGTTCATAGTCATGGTCCGCTGGATCTCCTAGATTAACTCCTGGACACCTCAGTTGTTGATTAGGGTCCATCCTTTGACCTAGGGTTCGTGGGATTCCTGCGAGAAGAACATCTCGGACTGGCATCCGAGGTGGAAGTACCTCGGCCGGGGCGTCAGGTATTGGGACCTGCCTCGGTCGAGGGTCAGCAACTGGGACCTGCCTCGGTCCAGCATCGGGAACTGGGTCTTCCCTCGGTCAAAGTAGAATCTGGTCTCGTATGACGGCCATCTCTGCTTCGATTGCTTCAGTCTTGGTGCGAGTTTCTTCCTTCTCTCGCCTTAGTTCTTCCTTGTTGAGGCGTAGCAGCTCTAACGCCTCTTTCAATTCGGCCTCAAGATCGCGGTTGTCTTGTTGGGCCATCTTCGCTTCTCTTAAGCGTCGCTTGTATGTCTTTTCTGGTTCGGGATCGTAAGGAACGATTTCCTTCTCAGTGCGGGTTCTTTGCATATACCTAAGAAAGAACTTGCAAAAGTCACTCAAGTAGAGTGGTTAGTAGACACGGGGTAAGTGCCCCAAGAGCAAACCGTAACCAGCTCGGTCTAGACCAAGTCCCCGGCAACGGCGCCAAAAACTTGTTCGCTCCAAACGGTGTGTGCAAGCTTTAAATTTATAACCCTAGATGCAAGCTTAAAACAAGGATGCGAACCCACAGTGTACGGGTCAATCGTAGTAAAAATCAAGGAATTCCAGGGGTCAATCACAAGGACTTAGTGAAACAAAGTCCAATCACGGTATGCTTATGTAAATACTAACCACAAGAGCAATTAAAACAATCAAAGATGAATAAGAAGTCAATAAAGGAAATATGTGATTCTAGGGATTAAAGCATCTAGTTATGGTTCCAACTCAAGATCTAAAGATAAGCGGACAAAGCTGAGGTTTTTGCATGGGGAAGGTGTTACTATGGTGGAATAGATCACCGGGTAAGTCTCACTACTCACTAATCCCAAACCGTAACTCCTATTACCGGGTAAGTCTCAAGGAATCAAGATAAAGAACTATAAACTCAAACTAACACACCATCTAAGGGAATAGAATCAACCTTTACCGGGTAATTCTCAGGCTAACTCACAAAGATGGGATGAAAGCACACTCAAACCCCAATAAAGGACAAACTTTTATTACCTACACTTATGATCGTTGGTACACAAACAAAGGAATTACCGGGTAAGTCTCATCCTAAGCTTGCATTGAACCAGGAAAAGGTGTAATAAGGATAGGATTTGGCAAACTCTAACACTTAACTCTCAGTTTAGGATCAGATAAGTCACCTCGGTCAGCCAAATTCCACCCCGGCCGAGATGTTCATCGACTAAGCGAGATGCTTAGGGTTAAGGTTAAAGACTCGAGCTTTCAGGATCCTACTGGAATCTAAGATTATTCTATCATTGTTTTCTCATAACCTTCAGCAAATCACCCTAGAATCACACAAGGAAATTAGCCACTCATCATTATCATGAAAGTATTAATCAAGTATATGGGAAGAAGGTGAATATTTGAACAAGAAGAATTCAATGAAAAGACTTTAATAACTGAATCAAATATCACAACAAAAGCGTTCCTTGGATATAAATCCAACAAAGAAGGGAATCTAAGATGATCTTACAAAACCCTTCAAAAGCTATAAAAGCTACAATCTTCCTTCTTCAACCTTCAAAAAGGTTCTTCAAATCTCCCAACAGGAGTATGGCTGCTGCGGTGTATAAACCCTGATCGGTGGTATAGCATGATGTTGGATTTGTGGAAATCCAACCCTTTTTATAGGAAAATAACCCTCCAAAGATAAGATATCTTAGAAAGATCTCTTTCCATAAAAATAGGTAAAATATAAGATCTAGTATATCTTCTTCCTTCCAGGAGCCAAGCCCAAAAATATAAGATCACTTTCCAAAGATAAAAGATCTCAGCCAAGAATAAAATATCCTCGCCGCGTCCTAGGTATTCGCCTCGGTCGAGTCGACTTCTCTGGATCACCTCGGTCGAGATGAATCTGTGGTCAACCGAGGTGAGTCATAACTGAAAGTGAAATCTCTCAAAACTGGTCCAAAGTGAATCTCAAATCCATGGCTATGCTTCCTGGATGGTTCCTTATGTTCCTCAATGTAGCTCCAATGACTCCATAGCTCCTTTTGCTCCTTTTTGATGCAAAACGCGCCATTTTACCTACGATTACAACAAAACTAGGTGTAGACCTCGATTCTCGCAAAGGTAGATGAAATGGTAATATAATCACATAATATACATACAAACATGCAGATTATGAAAGATAAAACGTCTAAACAAACCCCAAAATATAGACTATAATTCATGCTATCAAAATACCATAATGTTGAGGCAAGCAGTACATCCTTGTTATAGTGGATGATTTCTCCCGTTTCACATGGATTTCTTTTTTACGAAAAAAATCTGAAGCTTTATTTGAGTTTTTAAAATTGTGTAAGGAGTTACAAAGTTTGAAAAACCTACCAATTGTTTCTATAAGAAGTGATCATGGTAGAGAATTTGATCAACTAAAGTTTGATTTGTTTTGTGCAAAATATGGTGTTTCACATAATTTTTCAGCACCTAGAACTCCTCAACAAAACGGAGTTGTGGAACGTAAGAACCGCACTCTTGAGGATATGTATAGGACAATGCTTTTAGAAAAGAATTTGCCAAAAAGTTGTTGGGCTGAAGCAGTAAACACTGCAAATTATATTTTGATTAGATGTTTAATTCGCCCTATCTTGAAAAGGACTCCTTATGAACTCTTTAAAGGAAGGAAACCAAATATTTCATATTTCAAACCCTTTGGATGTACTTGTTTTGTTCATAACAATGAAAAAGATAATCTTGGGAAATATGATGCACGTAGTGATGAAGCAATATTCATTGGATATGCTTCAAATAGCAAAGCTTATCGCATCTATAACAAACGTACTAAAATTGTTGAAGAAAGCATTCATATTATTTTTTATGAAAGCAATGATGGTACTTTGAGTGAAAGTTTTGCAGATCTAAATCTAAATCAACGAGAAGATCATAATTCAGATGAAGAGGAAGATCCTAAAGATCAAGAAAAGAATATGCAGGAAAAGATTCAAGATACCGAAGAAAATCTTCGAGACCTTGAAATAGAAAACTGTGATAACAGAACTCCGCTTCAAGGGCTTGAAACCCAACTTCAAGGCCGTGAGATTGGATCAACGGGTAATATACCAGTGGTACCTGAATCTAGTCAAACATATGAGGCTCAACCTTCTAGATATGCTCCATCTATCAAAAGAAGAAAAGTTCAACACTCCTCATATCATCCATAAGAGAATGTGATCTCAGATCCAAATGCTGGAGTTCAAACTAGATCTAAAGTGAACAATCTTTGTGTCTTCTCTGCTTTTGTATCTCTTGTCGATCCAAAGAACTACGTTCAATCTCTTCAAGAACCTGATTGGATCATTGCCATGCAAAATGAATTGAACAAATTTGAGAGAAACAAGGTATGGACTCTCACTTCAAGACCAAAACATCAATCAGTCATTGGCACGAAATGGGTCTTTCAAAACAAATTAGATGAAAGTGGCAAAGTAATACGAAATAAAGCACGACTTGTGGCATAAGGCTATAACCAAGAAGAAGGTATTGATTATGAGGAGACTTTTGCTCCAGTTGCCAGGTTAGAAGCCATATGTATGGTACTTGCATTTGCATCTTTTATGAGCATAAAATTTTTTATAATGGATGTAAAATGTGCTTTTCTAAACGACTTCTTAGGAGAAGAAGTCTATGTTGCTCAACCTCCTGGTTTTGAAAATGATGAATTTCCATATCATATTTTTAAACTAGACAAAGCTCTCTATGGTCTTAAGCAAGCTCCTCGAGCTTGGTACTCCTCGAGCTTGGTATGAAAGGTTGTCTAAATATCTTCTTGAAAACAAATTAAAAAGAGGTTTGATTGATTAAAAACATTATTTATTAAAACAAGAGGCAACGACATTCTAGTAGTACAAATCTATGTTGATAATATATTATTCGGTGCTACTAATGATTCTCTTTGCAAGGAATTTTAAGATATTATGTGCAGGGAATTTGGAATGAGCTTAATGGGAGAGCTAACTTTCTTTCTTGGACTTCAAGTTACACAAGCAAAGAAAGGAATTTTTCTAAATTAAAGCAAGTATACTAAAGACTTGCTTAAGAAGTTAAAATAGATCAATCTAAGGTTGCAAAGACTCCTATGAGTTCAACACTTTCGCTAGATCATGACAAGAATGGCAAAAGTGTAGTACAAAAGGATATCGAGGTATGATCGGTTCATTATTGTATCTAACTGCTAGTTGTCCTGACATTATGTTTAGCGTGTGCATGTGTGCAAGATTTCAAGTTGATCCTAAAGAGTCACACTTGATAGCTGTGAAAAGAATCTTTCGGTATCTCAATGGCACTAAGGATCTAGGGTTATGGTACCCACGTTAAATCTCGTTTCATCTTGTTGGCTATTTAGATGCAGACTTTGCAGGTTATAAGGTCGATAGAAAAAGCACTTCTGGATGTTGCCAATTCTTAGGGTCATCCCTAATCAGTTGGCACTCCAAGAAGCAAAACTATGTTGCCCTATCCACAACTAAAGCTGAATATATAGCTGCAGGAGCCTGTTGTGCAAAAATTCTTTGGATTGCTCAACAACTTCGTGATCTTGGATTTGACTTGAAAGGTATTCTTATAAAATGTGATAATACTAGTGCTATTTCTATAAGCAAAAATCTTGTGCAGCATTCAAGGACAAAGCATATTGATGTAAGGCGTCACTTCATACGTGATCATGTTGAGAAAGGTAATGTTTCGAGTTTTTCATATAAACTAACTTGTAGCTTGCAGATATCCTTACCAAGCCTTTTCCTAAGGAACAATTTAATTTTATTAGATTGGAGCTTGGTATGTTGAACAAGGAAGCATTAACGTAGGCGGAGTAAACAAGTTTTATTGTTCCTACGCATACAGCTCAATTGATGTTTTCAAGGGCCTTGAAATGAAATTCAAGGGCCTTGAAATATATTCAAAGGGTATATTAAATTTACGGATCTTTTAAGAATTGATATCTTTTAGATATTTTAATTCTTAAAATGTTTTTATGAGTTTTATTTGAAATTTTGAAAAAGATTTGGTGTTGTTTTATTGGTATTTAAAATTGGTCTCTTAAAAGGCTTGATTTTCTCAAGATCTTGTTATATCACTATGAAAAAGGACCTATCTTTCCTACCTTTTTCATTCTTTCACAGAAACCCTATTTCAAAATTCTGCTTTCTCTCTCAAAACTCTCATCATGGCACCCAGAAGCAAGAGATCCGCTCCCCAAGCTCCCAAAAAGAAAGTCGTCCACAGTCTCTCAATTGCCAAAGAAGAAAAAACTTATGTATCTCAGACGACTGGTCTTCCCTCATCATGATTTATCAATTTTCAAGCTTCTGGATCTTGGCTTGATGGTTTTCACAATCGACCGCTCTGTATGTGTGATCTGGTGGACACTGATTTTCTCGATACCCTTAAGATTCCTTGCATAGACAAGCTAAAGAGTTCGATTATCTGGAAGGTTATAAACCCTGAAGATTTTGCTTTTCCACGACTTACGAGACTATTCTATGTTAATCTCATCACAAAAAGGGGACAAACGATGTATCACTCTTGAATCTACAGTTAAAGGTACTCTGATTTCACTCACTTCTTCTGTTTTAAGTGAGATATTTGGAATTCCTATAGATATTGTATGCAATCATCCATCAAGATCAGAGAGTGTTCGTATTGCTAAGGAGAAGTTTTTGGTTCCGAATTCAACCTCACGACAACTCACTCACACCTCTCTAACCTTATAGGCTAAAATAGTTTTTACTATACTAGTTCGATGTATTGTTCCTCGTGCAAACTCAAGAGAGCTGCTGACTGGTCAATATCTGGAATTAATTCATCTGCTTATATCTGATTTGGACATAGATGTGCCTAATCTGATTCTCAACCATATGATACACTCTGTCAATTCTAAGCGACCTATTCCTCTTTCTTACGGAAATTTGCTGCCTAAGGTCATTGATTATTATAAAATTGACACATCCTATGGGGATAAACAGACTATTTCTGGCAAAATTGATGAGAACTTCTTAGAACGTTTGGGGATTGAGAAAACTCTTGCAGGAACATGGACTTTAAAAGGAAAAGGAACTACTCAAATTCCAACTAAAGAAGTTAAACCTTCTCCTACTCCAGAAACCAGGTTAGAAGGTTGTGAAAAGGAAATAGTTTGTTTGAGTCGTGAATTATCTGATTTTCAGTTTGACACCAAGAGGAGAATGGATACAAATTTTGAGTTGCTAGCTACCATAAATGCTAAAGTTAATGAAATGTATTTGATGAATGCTCTTACACTGACTACAATGGGAAGTATTTTGCCCGTGCCTGAAGATGTAGCTCAACATACTAAAGAGAAAGTTGAGAATGTGTTGATGAATTGTAAAAGACGTGTACTGAATAAATCAATTCTGTATCCAACTCATGTTGAGCCAATGTTTTTGCTAGTAGTTGAGTATGAAGTAGTTAAGCAGAGAAGAGCTAAAGAAAAAAAAAGGCGTTTAGCAGCTGAAATGGATGATTGGCGCTATAAGAAATCCTCATCCAAAGGAAAAAGGAAGTTCTATGAGGAGAATTGAGTCTGCTATTGTGAAAAATTCTTCATGTGGTTTTTGTGTGAAAATACTCTTTTGGGTCTGTAATTGTTTTTAACTCCCGAACTTTGACTGTTTTCCTCCCTTGTTGAAAGACAAAGGGGGAGAAATGCATGATCCGATCCGACATTCGATATACTGCATTCTGCATTTTAGTTTTGATTTTCATATGCATTGCTAAACTAAAAAATGCAGGTACGATAGAACATTTGTGTTGACTTCCATCAAGGGGGAGATTGAAAACTGCACCTTGTTTTTAATGTTTTACAGGTGTTGATGATGGAAGATTTAACACAAATGAAAGTAGTTTGATACATTTACAATGTATTGATTATATTCTCTAGATGCTTGGTTTGTTTGAATTCAGTGCAGGAACTATCGAATGATTAAAAAGGCCTTGAAATATAACTCAAGGACACAAGGAAGATAGTGATACAAAAGGACGATCTCAAAGGCCTTGAAGTTATTTAGTTGCACAAAACAAGGATTCAAAATGCAAATAAGATTTTCCAGGAACGATTTGCTCAACAGAAAGATTTCAGGGAAGATCTTTTTTAACCGAAGATTAGGGAATCTTTTCAGAAGATTTTCTAAAACCAAAAAGCGTCGAGATTTCTTCTTGTTTGGTTCAACAAAAAACGAGAAGATCAAAGAGCTAAGGATTCGACGTGTTCTCAAGAGTTGAAGATTTGCAACGTCTACCTTATCTCAAAACAGGAAGCGAACTTCATGGAGAAGAAGATTCATCTTCAAACGGTCATCTATCCAACGGCTAGAAGACCATAGAAGAGTATAAATGAAAATGATAGTCGAAGAAGAAAGAACACACAAGCATATACGGAAAACATCTTTACGTCTTCAATTAACCTAAACATCTTCATTTGATTCGTTGTTTTTCTTTCTCTCATTTACGCAAAAGCTTTATCCCCTTAGAGAGAGAAAACACAAGAGCTCCATTGGAAGCTCTAAATAGTGTTATACTAGAGCGTGTGTGTTCGCTCCAAACGGTGTGTGCAAGCTTTAAATTTATAACCCTAGACTTAAGCTTAAAACAAGGATGCGAACCCGCAGTGTATGGGTCAATCGTAGTAAAAAGCAAGGAATTCCAGGGGTCGATCACAGGGACTTAGTGAAACAAAGTCCAATCACGGTATGCTTATGTAAATACTAACCACAAGAGCAATTAACACAATCAAAGATGAATAAGAAGTCAATAAAGGAAACATGCAATTCTAGGGATTAAAGCATCTAGTTGTGGTTCCAACTCAAGATCTAAAGATAAGCGGACAAAGCTGAGGTTTTTGCATAAGGAAGGCGTTACTAAAGTGGAATAGATCACCGGGTAAGTCTCACTACTCACTAATCCCAAACCTTAACTCCTATTACCGGGTAAGTCTCAAGGAATCAAGATAAAGAACTATAATCTCAAACTAACACACCATCTAAGGGAATAGAATCAACCTTTACCGGGTAAGTCTCAGGCTAACTCATAAAGATGGGACGAAAGCACACTCAAACCCCAATAAAGGATAAACCTTTATTACCTACACTTATGATCTTAGGTACACAAACTAAGGAATTACCGGGTAAGTCTCATCCTAAGCTTGCATTGAATCAGGAAAGGTATAATCAGAATAGGATTTGGCAAACTCTAACGCTTAACTCTCAGTTTCGGATCAGATAAGTCACCTCGGTCAGCCAAATTCCACCCCGGCCGAGATGTTCATCGACTGAGCGAGATGCTTAGGGTTAAGGTTAAAGACTCGAACTTTCAGGGTCCTACTGTGATTAAGATTATTCTATCATTGTTTTTCCCACAACCTTCAGCCAATCACCCTAGAATCACACAAAGAAATTAGCCACTCATTTTCATGAAAGCAATAATCAAATATATGGGAAGAAGGTGAATATTTGAACAAGAAGAATTTAATGAAAAGACTTCAATAACTGAATCAAATATCACAACAAAAGCGTTCCTTGGATAAAAATCCAACAAGGTAAGACAACAAGGAAGGGAATCTAAGATAATCTTACAAAACCCTTCAAAAGCTATAAAAGCTATAGACTTCAATCTTCCTTCAACCTTAACAAAGGTTCTTCAAAACTCCCAACTAGAGTATGGCTGCTGCGATGTATAAACCCTGATCGATGGTATAGCATGATCCGGTGTAAGCGGGATATGGAATTGTGGAAAATCCAACCCTTTTTATAGGAAAATTACTCTCCTAAGATAAGATATCTTAGAAAGATCTCTTCCCATAAAAATAGGTAAAATATATGATCTAGCATATCTTCTTCCTTCCAGGAGCCAAGCCCAAAAATATAGGATCTCTTTCCAAAAATAAAAGATCTCAGCCAAGAATAAAATATTCTCGCCGCGTCCCAGGTGTTCGCCTCGGTCGAGTCGACTTCTCTGGATCACCTCGGTCTAGGTGACACTGTGGCTGACCTAGGTGAATTTCAGCTGCGTGAAATCTCTCAAATCTGGTCCAAAGTGAATCTTTAATTCATGGCTATGCTTCCTGGATGTTTCCTTATGTTCCTGAATGTAGCTCCAATAACTCCATAGCTCCTTTTGCTCCTTTTTGATGCAAAACGTGCCATTTTACCTACGATTACAACAAAACTAGGTGTAGACCTCGATTCTCGCAAAGGTAGATGAAATAATAATATAATCACATATTATGCATACAAACATTCAGATTATGAAAGATAAAACGTCTAAACAAACCCCAAAATATAGACTATAATTCATGCTATCAAAATACCCCATACTTAGCCCTTGCTTGTCCCCAAGCAAGTTCCGCATATAAAAGACAAGATAGAATGGATTAATAGTCAAGAAAATCAATGGAAAGTCTTTCAAAAACATTTTTATGGTGTGCAACAATCATAGATCACTCTAAGAGAATACTTCATGGAATTTAAAATCAAAATATGATCAAAACATTTTATAAATATAGAAAAGTTGTTCATCTTTGCATAAAATCATAGAATGCATAATAAATCATAATTATCAAAATTAATCATGTATAATCCAGTTTAAACCACTAAGTCAATCAACAAGCTCAAGGTCTCAAGGGCTTCCTAAAAGAAAGGTCAAGAAACGTGTAGGGTAGGGATGTATGTAAGGTAATGTGGTGCTAGAATCCGGGAAAAGGATGAACCTCACTTCACTTTGACTTGCAACATCTTCCACCAATAAGCTTTGCTTATTTCACACTTTTTCTTTTTTTCTTTACTTTTTGGGATGCATGGACAGAGGTGCACAATAACCGAAGCCTAGGAAATCCGCAATCATCAATTTCTTGAGATGCATCAAACCCTTGATGCACATACCATGACCCGTTAGGAATATCGCTCAATCCGACTTTGGCAAGACACAAACACCCGGTTATGTGAATGGTGCCGAGTTACTCATCTTCATGATTGACTTCCCCAAACCTAAGATTACTTTCTAACACTTTCACTTCCAGCCAACTTCTCAACTTTAACTTCACTTGCTTTCACCACTTCGCTTGCTTCCAAATTCCCGGATAGGTAAAGGGAGGCAAAATGTATATGAGGGGCTAAGCATGATCAAGAAGAAGAAGAGAGAAGAATGAATTGCCTTGGTCTTTCTAGGAAGAAAGAGAGAGAACTCATAATGTGGTGTCAACCTTCAAATTCAACATAATTTGGATAAAAACAAAGTATTAAACATGCCAATAATTTCAAACAAAGCATTTAGCAACTTAAACATATTATAAAACCTTTCAAACACATAAAGAATTTAAAACCAATCAGTAAGCAAGATCTTCACTGAGATCATATCCAGATAAGTAACACAAAAATCGTTTTCGAAAACTCTCAGTTAACCCACCTCGGTCGAGGTGTTCGTAGGTCAACCGAGGTGAAACGCCTCGTTCGGCCAGAACTGCCCCGGTCGAGGTCCAAAATTTTTTTTTAAAAAACCAGTTTTCTTTCAGTTTCGACGTTTTTCTCATTCAAATAACCTGTAAGTATGCATGCAATCTCAGATAAACAAATAGAAGCAACTGAAGCATAAAATATCAATATCTGATCAAGTAGAGTCATACATAAGTGTCAAATATCACATAAACACCCCATACTTGGGACACACTGTCCCAGTGGGTCAAAATAAGTCTAAAGGATAAAAATACTCACCGGATAAATAGCTGAACTGCATAAAAAATAATAAAGAAAATCCTGCAGCTCTCAGTAGTCACGATCTGGTGGTGGTGGTGGTGGCACGTATGGATACTGGGTCGGGTCGAACGGATACCCCATGATGTGCTCAAACTGGATCTGGGCCATCATGTGCTGGTAGTGCTGCCGCTCCTGCATCTCGCGGATATCCAGTGACAAAGCAGCATATGAGTCAATAACCTGATCTGTCAGGTCATCGATCCGTCTGTGAGCCTCTGAATCCCTGTGTCGGTGTGTCCTACGCCTAGCAGGTCTCACTAGAGAAGTAGCAGGTGCAGGCTCAGTGTCCTCCTCATCCAGATCTATAACTGGTGGTGCGCTCGTCCCTGCAGTATCTGTCCTTGTATCCATCGGGACTCCACCCTCTCTCTCATCAACTGTCTCCTCATCATCTGCCTCCTCCTCAACTGGGGCAGCTGCTGCCTCTCAGTAATCCTCCATCAGTGGAGCCCAAGCGGTCTGCCAATAATGTGGGTCATAAACAGTGAACTGGGCAGACCACCTGATCCCTTGTGGCGCAGTCAGCTCCCACGGCATAGCCACGTACGGAGTAGTCAGAACTCGGGGAACTAGAACCCGCCGAGTGATCATCTCCTGCAATCCAAGCGGCTTGGCAGCCACCACCATCGTGCAATCACTGAGATCCATGTCCTCACAGCTAGCTATATGGGTGACAAGCCCTCCGCAGCAGATGTCTCCCTTCGCCTTGGCCTTGATCCTATGTAGATCCTCTGCCAGCATCAAGCCAAAGTCCGGGATACCCCCAGTAACCATGCAGTATAAACTGAAAAGCTCTCCATGTCGGATCTGCTGGGGCGTCTCAGTACGCGCCAGAAGCATCTCACTGAAGATCCGGTTGGCTAACCTAAAGGCTAGGTGGAAGATGACCCTCTCCTTGGAATCTCCAGGGCGCCATCTATCTGCGTGCTCAACAATATGGGCAATCTGCCCCCAAAACTCCCTAGCTACTGATCGGGACGGGAAGTCAACAGTTGTGGGCTTCGGAAAGCCGAAAATATCTCTCCAGTACTCGAGTGGCACTAAGAAGTTCCGGTTCATCAACCGGTACTTCACAGACTACTCTGTGGGAAGGTAGGTGAAGGAGCTAACGAACTCTAGGATCGGCTCCAAATAGGCTGGGGCCCGGATCTCAGTAAACTGATCCAGCCCAACTGTAGAAATCATCCTCCTAAGGTCTCCGTCTACCTGGAGGCAATCAAAAGCAGACACGTCCAGGAAGCGTAGTGCAATCACTGGACGGCCAGAAATACGGTCGTAATCGACCTAGTGTCGCTAATGGATCACCGGTCGATATGGTCGGGAAGAAGAGGAAGAAGGGGAAGGTAAGGATCTATCCCTAAGGACAAGGCGTCGGTCAGAACTCATTTTCAGTTCAGTCACTGTCAGGTCACCTCGGTCAACTGACAACACTCAAGAATCACCTCGGCCGAGGCACATCTCGACTTGACCGAGGCGGAAAACTGGATTCTAATTCCTTCTGAAAATTCAGTTCTTTTCCCCCAAAATCACTACAACTGCTTCCTATGGGGTACTTAAGCCTTTCCTCAACAAATGCAAGGGCAACCAAAGCCCAAATCGAAGCGAAAAAGCGAGGTAGGGTTTCGGTTCTATTTTTACCTCGTTCGGCCGAATCGGTTCGATTCTCTTGCAGATCGATGTTGCACTGGGATCCTCTGAGTCTTAATCGCAGTTTGGAGACAGAAATCGTCGAAAGCGAGCAAGAAATTGGAGAAGCGAGGTGAACTATCGCCGCGGTCGAGGGAAAAGAGTAAAGTGAGGAGAGGAAAATCTTCCGCCTTTTATACCCTTTTCTGGACTGCTGTCACCTCGGTCGAGATGGTCTCGACTGGACCGAGGTGGTACGGACCGAGGTGGTTCTTCAGAAAACCCTAGTCGCCTCGGTTGCTCAAGAATCATCTCGGTCGAGGTGCTCTGATAGCAACCGAGATGCCTCAGTCAAACTCCGTCTTCTCAAATTCTCGAACTTCTGTCCTTCCAGTTATGCTCCTTCCTTAGATGTCTCCTGTTATCTGTCTAGAACGCTAAAAACAAAACAAAGCAAAGTAAAAGCAAAAACTATCTAAGCTAGACTAGAAAAAGGGAAAAGAAAGCAATACCTTGGGTTGCCTCCCAAGAAGCGCTTGGTTTAAGGTCGCTAGCTGGACCATAATGCGTCTGAAATGTGATGGGAGGTGCCCTCACCCCATACTTCACCTCCATCGTGGGGTGAAGTAAGTAAATCTATCAAACGCTCCAACAAGTGTAAGTGCTCATCGGGGAATGAATCGTCTATGGGTGGGTCGTCCTTCTCACGTGAAGATGCAGGTAGCCGGCGAGGTGATCCGCAACAGAATTCTCGGATCCCTTTTTATCGCGGATCTCTAGGTCAAACTCTTGAAGCAAGAGAATCCATCGAATAAGGCGTGGCTTGGCATCTTTCTTAGCCAACAAGTAACGAATGGCTGCATGGTCGGTGTAGACAATGACTTTCGCCCCTACTAAATAGGAACGAAACTTCTCGAAAGCATACACAACCGCCAATAACTCCTTCTCGGTGGTAGCGTAGTTGCGTTGTGCTACATCTAGCGTCTTGCTAGCATAGTAAATGGCGGTGGTCCGCCCATCCTTCTTCTGTCCAAGCACCGCTCCTACGGCTACATCACTAGCATCGCACATGATCTCAAAGGGCAAGGTCCAATCAGGAGGTTGGATAATAGGAGCGGAGATCAACGCTTCCTTAATCTTGTAAAAAGCATCAAGACACTCCTGCGAAAACTCAAAAACAACATCTTTATTCAAGAGGTTAGTTAGAGGTTTAGAAATCTTAGAGAAGTCCTTGATGAATCTCCTGTAGAAACCTGCATGCCCGAGAAAACTCCTCACACCTTTAACAGAACAAGGGGGAGGGAGTTTCTCAATAGTCTCGATCTTAGCGCAATCGACCTCAATGCCTCGATTAGAAACGAGGTGTCCTAGCACAATGCCTTCACTAACCATAAAATGACACTTCTCTCAATTCAAAACGAGATTAGTGTCTTCACATCTTTTAAGCACTAGCGAAAGGTTAGATAGGCAATCATCAAAAGAGGAACCATATACAGAAAAATCATCCATAAATACCTCCATGATCTCCTCTATGTACTCGGAAAAGATAGCCATCATGCATCGCTGGAAGGTAGCGGGTGCATTGCACAATCCAAATGGCATCCTCCTATAAGCAAATGTCCCCCATGGACAAGTGAAAGTGGTCTTCTCCTGATCATCCGGATGGATAGGAATCTGGAAGAATCCACTATAACCGTCTAAGTAGCAAAAGTGTGAATGCTGGGTCAACCGCTCGAGCATCTGATCAATGAAGGGAAGTGGAAAATGGTCCTTCCGTGTGGCCGTGTTCAGCTTCCTATAATCGATGCAAACCCTCCAGCCCGTAACGGTCCTAGTTGGGATCAACTCGTTGTTCTTATTTGTCACAACGGTCATCCCTCCTTTCTTCGGAACTACATGCACCGGGCTAACCCACTTACTGTCCGAGATAGGATAAATGATACCTGCATCCAACAACTTAAGAATTTCCTTCTTCACAACCTCTTTCATGATCGGATTTAACCGTCTTTGAGGTTCCCGTGAAGTCTTATGATTGTCCTCCATTAGAATTCTATGCATGCAGAAAGAAGGCTTAATGCCAATAAGATCATCCGTGGTATAACCTATAGCCTTTTGATGCTTTCTCAGGACATGCATTAACTTAGACAATTCAGATTCGGAAACGGAAGCACTAACAATAACGGGATAAGTAGAATCCGGTCCAAGAAAGACATACCTCAAGTGACTAGGGAGTTGTTTAAGCTCCACAACTGGGGGTGTTTTCTGAGGGGGATCCTTGCTTCCTCCTTCCAGTGGAATGGATTCAGAAACTGGACTTTCGGAAGTCTCAGTTGAAATCATCTCGCCATCGACCTCGGTCGAGGCACAGAGGCGTTGACCGAGATGTTCTTCAGTCGCCTCGCTCAGTCCAGAAAGTGCCTCAGTCGAGGTACTGCAACTGGAACTGGAGATCTTCGTCTCCTGGGTAAGCTTCTCAGTTTTAGCTCCTGGATCCTCTTCCAGTGCTTTTTAGCTCCGTATATCTGCATCACAAGAAGCATCTATACCTTCCTCCATTGAACTGAAGCTAATAACTCTTTCGAGTGGATCGTTAATAAGGATAGAGCTCACCAATTCTCTTGATTCTTCTTCATCGTAGATGTTGAAGATATCATCGCTTAGTTGCTCCCCTTTCATGGCTGCAAGTAGTGCGAACTCCACCTCATCGCCACCAATGTTGAATTTCAACTTGGCGTTCTTGCAATCCACGTTGCAACCCGAAGTTGCTAGAAATGGCCTCCCGAGAATAATAGGGACAGGATAATCTGCGGGAATGTCAAGTACAACAAAATCTATAGGTAGATAGAAGTTACCTAACTTGACCGGAACATCCTCCAAGATGCCCACGGGATGAGTGATGGAGCGATCCGCCATGTAAAGTCGAATCTTGACCGGCTTGGGCTCTCCAAGTCCGATCTTCACACATAGCTCCAGCGGGATGATGCTCACGCTAGCTCCTAGATCACAAAGGGCTTCACAAGTGACATCCCCAACTTGAATGGGAATGCAAAATGAGCCGGGATCTCTCAATTTAGGTGGCATCTTCTCCTTCATGATTTCTATGAGCTCCGAGGATTTAGATGTCATTCTAACTTCACCAAAGTCTTCCAGCTTCCTTTTCCTTGATAGGATCTCCTTCAAGAACTTCTCATAGGCGGGCATTCCTAGAATGGCATCAAGGAAAGGAATGTTAATATGCAGCTTATTCATCAAGTCAAGGAACTTACCAAAGTGCTTGTCTAGATGTGCTCTGGCCCTTGACTGGGGGAATGGAAGTGGTGGTTTGTATGCAGGAGGTGGAACATAAACTTCAGTTTTCCCCTCCGCTTTCTGTGGCTCCACCTCGGTTGGCGTCTTGGCCGAAGTGTTCTTCGACTGCACCTGGACCGAGGTGGTCTTCGTCGGTACTGGCACCGACCGAGGCATTGGATCTGCAGTTTTCAGTCCACTCCTCGTAGTTATGGCCATGACGTGGCCCTTAGGGTTGCTTTTCGTCCTTGCTGGAAGCTTCCCTGGATCTCTTGGCGCTTCATTCGCCCTACTTGCAAGTTGTTGTTCAAAGGCTTTTTGGGCCTTCGAAAATGAAGTCATAGAAGTCTCCATAGCGTTGAGCTTGATCAAGATAGCCTCTAAAACTGCGTCTTTCTTTTCCGGCTGCGACGAACTTGATCCTTGCCCTGGCTTTTTAATGGAGTAGAAGAAGAGGAAGAAGGGGAAGAGAGGAAAGGGTTAGAGGAATCGTTAGAGTTGGAGTTTGAATGATTGTTACCAAAATTTTGGTTGTTTGTCCTCCAATTGTTGCTATTGGATCCTCTATTGTTGTTGTTGTAATTGTTGTTCCGGGAACCGTTGTTGTTGTTACGGTATCCGTTGTTGTTGTTCCTTTGTCCTTGCTCTTCCTTCTTGGTTTGAGCAACCAAGAGTTCCTTCAATTGCTTCACGTCATTCTTCAAAGACGTGAGTTGATTGTTGTTGGGCTGAGTTTCTTGGAAGTTAACTCTTTTAACTCCACCTTCAGCTCCTTGGTGGGTGTACTTCTCCATATGTAAGGCTTGCTTCTCAATGAAGTCCCAAGCCTCGTCAATCGCCATGTCCATGAAGGTACCGGCGGAGAGTAGTTGGAGATTGAACTGGGTGCTTCCGTCCAGTCCCTTGAAGTAAATCTCCAATAACTCTAACTTTGGAATCCCATGATGTGGGCAATCCAAAAGAATGTCCTTGAACCGCACCCATGACTTGGACAAACTCTCCTTGTCCTTCATAATGAAAGCATTGATCTTCCCTCTCATTTCGGCTGTCTTTGAGGGGGGGAAGAATTTGGTCAAGAATTCCGTCGTCATCTCCTCCCATGTGCTAATTTTTCTTGGAGTAAGAGATTGATACCAAGTAAGAGCTTTATCTTTTAAAGAAAAGTAAAAAGGTCTTAGCTTGTAATTGTTATTTTCAATCCTCGGAGGTCTCAAGGTCTCCATCAAGATCTCATAGTTTTGAAGATGTTGATGTGGTGATTCTTTCTCTAGCCCTCCGAACTGGCAATCATGGATAGAACTTGCGGTCGAAGTTCATAGTCATGGTCTGCTGGATCTCCTAGATTAACTCCTGGACGCCTCAGTTTTTGATTAGGGTCCATCCTTTGACCTAGGGTTTGTGGGATTCCTGCAAGAAGAACGTTTCGGACTGGCATCCGAGGTGGAAGTATCTCGGCCGGGGCGTCAGGTACTGGAACTTGCCTCGGTCGAGGGTCAGTAACTGGATCCCGCATCGGTCGAGGATCTGGGACTGGATCTTCCCTCGGTCGAAGTAGAATCTGGTCTCGTATGACGGCCATCTCTGCTTCGATTGCTTCAGTCTTGGTGCGAGTTTCTTCCTTCTCTCGCCTTAGTTCTTCCCTGTTGAGGCGTAGCAGCTCTAACGCCTCTTTCAACTCGGCCTCAAGATCGCGGTTGTCTTGTTGGGCCATCTTTGCTTCTCTTAAGCGTCGCTTGTATGTCTTTTCTGGTTCGGGATCGTAAGGAACGATTTTCTTCCCAGTGCGGGTTCTTCGCATATACCTAGAAAAGAACCTGTAAAAATCACTCAAATAGAGTGGTTAGTAGACACGGGGGCAAGTGCCCCAAAAGCAAACCGTAACCGGCTCGGTCTAGACCAAGTCCCCGGCAACGGCGCCAAAAACTTGTTCGCTCCAAACGGTGTGTGCAAGCTTTAAATTTATAACCCTAGACTTAAGCTTAAAACAAGGATGTGAACCCGCAGTGTACGGGTCAATCGTAGTAAAAAGCAAGGAACTCCAGGGGTCGATCACAGGGACTTAGTGAAACAAAGTCCAATCACGGTATGCTTATGTAAATACTAACCACAAGAGCAATTAACACAATCAAAGATGAATAAGAAGTCAATAGAGGAAACATGCAATTCTAGGGATTAAAGCATCTAGTTGTGCTTCCAACTCAAGATCTGAAGATAAGCGGACAAAGCTGAGGTTTTTGCATAGGGAAGGCGTTACTAAAGTGGAATAGATCACCGGGTAAGTCTCACTACTCACTAATCCCAAACCTTAACTCCTATTACCGGGTAAGTCTCAAGGAATCAAGATAAAGAACTATAATATCAAACTAACACACCATCTAAGGAAATAGAATCAACCTTTACCGGGTAGGTCTCAGGCTAACTCACAAAGATGGGACGAAAGCACACTCAAACCCCAATAAAGGATAAACCTTTATTACCTACACTTATGATCTTAGGTACACAAACTAAGGAATTACCGGGTAAGTCTCATCCTAAGCTTGCATTGAATCAGGAAAGGTATAATAAGAATAGGATTTGGCAAACTCTAACGCTTAACTCTCAGTTTCGGATCAGATAAGTCACCTCGGTCAGCCAAATTCCACCCCGGCCGAGATGTTCATCGACTGAGCGAGATGCTTAGGGTTAAGGTTAAAGACTCGAACTTTCAGGGTTCTATTGTGATTAAGATTATTCTATCATTGTTTTTCCCACAACCTTCAGCCAATCACCCTAGAATCACACAAAGAAATTAGCCACTCATCATGAAAGCAATAATCAAATATATGGGAAGAAGGTGAATATTTGAACAAGAAGAATTTAATGAAAAGACTTCAATAACTGAATCAAATATCACAACAAAAGCGTTCCTTGGATAAAAATCCAACAAGGCAAGACAACAAGGAAGGGAATCTAAGACAATCTTACAAAACCCTTCAAAAGCTATAAAAGCTATAGACTTCAATCTTCCTTCAACCTTAAAAAAGGTTCTTCAAAACTCCCAACTGGAGTATGGCTGCTGTGATGTATAAACCCTGATCGATGGTATAGCATGATCCGGTGTAAGCGGGATACGGAATTGTGGAAAATCCAACCCTTTTTATAGGAAAATTACTCTCCTAAGATAAGATATCTTAGAAAGATCTCTTCCCATAAAAATAGGTAAAATATATGATCTAGCATATCTTCTTCCTTCCAGGAGCCAAGCCCAAAAATATAAGATCTCTTTCCAAAAATAAAAGATCTCAGCCAAGAATAAAATATTCTCGCCGGGTCCCAGGTGTTCGCCTCGGTCGAGTCGACTTCTCTGGATCACCTCGGTCGAGGTATTCACCTCGGACTAGGTATTCACCTCGGTCTAGGTGACACTGTGGCTGACCTAGGTGAATTTCAGTTGCGTGAAATCTCTCAAATCTGGTCCAAAGTGAATCTTTAATCCATGGCTATGCTTCCTGGATGTTTCCTTATGTTCCTGAATGTAGCTCCAATGACTCCATAGCTCCTTTTGCTCCTTTTTGATGCAAAACGTGCCATTTTACCTACGATTACAACAAAACTAGGTGTAGACCTCGATTCTCGCAAAGGTAGATGAAATGGTAATATAATCACATATTATGCATACAAATATGCAGATTATTGAAGATAAAACGTCCAAACAAACCCCAAAATATAGACTATAATTCATGCTATCAGTGTGTTACTCTACGAAGTAACTAGACTATTATAGCTAGGTTAACAGTTGGAGCTAGATCGTAGCATTGGCTACAGTGAGAGAAGAAGGGGATTTCTTCTAGTTTGTATTTTGGACTCTTTGAAGCTGATAATAGATAGTTAGATCCTAAGGCTATACCCTAGGACGGAGAGTATGCTATTTAGAGCAGAATTTCGTAACCATATCCTCGTGTCAATCTTTTACATTCTGCACTATATCTCGCTATTGTGACTAACTTTGTTTTGCAGGAGCACGAAGTCAAGGTCCTTGAAAGTTGTTTCAAAGCCCTTGAAATCAAAGTTTCACAAAGAGCACAGATCGACATCAATGCCCTTGAAAGGAGTTTCAAGGCCTTGAGATTTGGTTTGCGAAAAGTCCCCATACTCTATTCAACCCCCCTTTTAGAGTATCTTTTAACTTATTTATTTCACCTACCGATTCTTCACAAAGGAGGGGAGAGAGAGAGATAGAAAAGCGGATAAGCGAGTGTAGTCACCAAAAAAACGGTGAACTTAGGTATCAAGCATCGGTGAATCCTTAATATGCATCCATTAGTCGGTTCTTCAAAGCGTGATGTTTGGAGGAGTGGCCTATGTTCACAGAAGGAGGAGAAGACGCAGAAAGAGACACGTGGCTGACTGGAGAATAACAATCCCTACAACAGTACAATGTCGACCCGGCAGGAAGAAGGAGAAGAAGACAATGATGGAAACGCACATCGGAAGAGAATGACTCCCACAGTAACATAGCATGTCTCAAAAAACGGGCCTCTTACTCTGAGCGGATCAAAGACCCAAGTGTAAATAAGCCCATTATTGTTCCAAAGGGACAAATCTTCCTTATTTTGTGTAATTAGTCGGAGTCGCGCACGTCAGGATTTTCCTTTCGGTGCATAACTGCGGTGAGCATAAGTTATAGTACGGTGGAGCAAAAGTGGTGTAAAAGATATCAAGTGCATAAATACTTGTACATAAACGATAAATTAAAGTTAGAGGGGTAGTTATATGTTACAGATGCGAATGCAGAAGAAATATGCACATACGTATTATACATTACTCTGTCTCCTAAATACTTGAAAAGAACCGCTAATTTAAAATTGCAACATGGTTGTTAGATGCTACATAGGGAAAAAGAACTTTTCTCGATAAAATTCATAAAATTTTATTCCTAGAGGAACGTTAATCATGTGATGGTAGTGGTGGTGGTGATGGTGGTGGTGGTGGTGGTGGTGGAGGCCGAATTTGGATCAAATCAACGAAGAAGTGTTGGTTTTCTTCCCAATTGCTCCTGTTAGATCTATTTCTCATTTCGTTTTGGCCATATCTTTGCATTGGTAAGTCCAAATTCGTCCATTCTATTTCTTACATTCCTTATTCGTTATCTACTTTGCTACCATGTCACTTGTTCCTACTATTTCCTTGTTGATTTTTTTCCATGATGAGTGAATACCCCCTTCCTAGGTTTTGGAATGAAAATCCTTATATTATGCTAGAGTAGTATTTTTCATATGATGTGTTTATAATTTAAAGGAAAACTAAAATAGAATGTTAGTAGCATATAAGAGGGACCGAACTTGCATACAATTCATTCTATGTTTGGACTTATTTTGAATGCCGGATGCTAGACTGGAGATAGTTTAGTTTGTTTCCTTAGCACATTGTATATTTTCAAGCATGAATGAACGATTTGTGAGTTAATAATTTAAGTTGAGACCGATAAGTAATATGAGGATGATTGTGCAATGTTGATATGCTTATAATGATAGAGTAAGGTGGTTAGGGCCGGAAGTATTATCACCTTAATTGTGATGTTATTGTACAAACTATGATGGTGTTGAATGGTATAAGCAAATAGCAAACACCATGTGATGCTTATATTGTCTAAAATAATTGTATGTTGAAACCAAGCTTAATCAACAACTGTGCAAATAGGAAACACCATGTGATTTATACGAGTTGACATGAAGCCAAATGTTATCACAAAGCTCACCTAAATATCATGCTACCTTTCATCTTGTTACCTTAACATTTATCTTTGATCTTCAATAGTTGGGTTGGTCATGCATGGGAGCATGGGTTGATCCAAACAACCATATGAAATGGACAACGAACGGCGTGGAGACCGTATCGCTTCCCGTAGGAAGGCTATCTAGCTAGTAGTTTTAACTCGTTTGGAAAGGCCGTCTTGTGTAATTTTATGTTCCTTTGTAGACTTCAATCCAAGATGGTAAGTGAGCTTCTTGAGTAGTCGATCTTCGATCATATGAGATTTGTCTTTGTGACGTTTGACTTCAAGGAAGATCGAGCTTTTACGCATAGTGGGGTGAATTATTCAATAAATTCCTTAGAACGAGCCTTATGTCTGAAATGTGAAATAATCGGAACTAGATACGTACTGAAAACACAATATGGACACATTATACGTTATAAGCATATATATATATATATATATATATATATATATATATATATATATATATATATCTTGCTAAAAAATGTTTAAACAGCAAAAATAATAGCACTACTACACAAAATACATGTTATCCCATTAGATAATATCTCGAAATTAAAAATATCCGGTATATTATAGATCAAAATCACTGAAAATTATATAACCTTTTTTGTTAGGTGAAAAAAAGAAAAGATCCCGGATATGAACAAAAAGCCCTGGATATTTGGTCGTATTATAATTCCAAACGCATTTGTCAATATCCTGGACGTAAAAACCCGGGATATTTGGTTGTCTAATATCCCGGACATATAAACTCAAAAAATGCCCGGGATATATTCCGCAATATTAAATCCCGGATTTGTCATATCCGGGATATTTGGATCAACCCAAATTTAGGCAGCTGCTTTTCCCTCCCCCAATTTCATCCCAAAATTGAACCCTTGTTGAATCGGAACCAACCACAGCTCCCTTTGAGCTTTTCCCTCCCCCAATTCAACATTTTCATCCCAAAATTGAACCCTAGCTCTTGCGACCAAGCATTCTACCCTTGTCGAATCGGAACCAACCACAACTCCCTTCGAGCGTCTCTTCTCTTCGCCGTCTTCCAATCCACCCATTTCCTCCTTGTCATCGCCGTTCGCCACTAGTTCTCTCTTCGACTCTTCCCATGGTAGGTTCCTCTGCAACTCAATTTTCACGAATTTTGCAATTCTTTGTTGTTGTATGTATTTTTTTTCCATAGATTGGTAAAGGTGTTCCTTATCTTGCATTTGTGTCTGTTAACAATGGAGTTTGGTATGCTTTCAGTTGGTGACTCAAGTCTCATTTACTAGAATACTTGACTGTGAACTCATTGCTTGTGAATTCGAGTATTGCTTTCATGTTCAATCTTAAGCCATAAATCTGTATAAGGTGTTTGACCTATATTGCAAATAACTTTGCTTTCATAGATCTGTACAAGTGCCAATTTTACCTCATTTCATGTTTAATATTAAGCCATTAAATGTAGTTTTTAGAGATAGGGTTGTAGCTTGACAGGCAAAGATGACAGTGGTCAAGTCAGATAGGGTTGAGAAGTTTAGGATGAGTTTGCATAAGGCCAAGCCTCTCTTGAAAATTCCTTTGGTTAAGTAAGAACATCATTTATCAGTGATTATACAGTTGATGTCTGAATATAGAGCAACTATTGAATGTAACTGAATTGTTTGAATGTATGTTTATTCAGTTCTGTTTGCTAAGATGCTACCATTTTTGTTCCTCCTAAACTAATATAGTGATATAATGTTCTTACTTGAATGTCAACTCTACAAGAGATGTTTAACTTCCATAGTTCTCTAACTTGCATTTTTTTTTTTGCTGAAATTTGGTTTCTATCTGAATTATGTATTTGTGTTATTTTTCATCTATAGGTATAAGTGAGAAACCACTAAGCATACATGTATGAGATTCGGAAATAATATCTCTTACCCTTCTATGTGAATTATGTTTTTGGGGTTTTGCTTTATGAAGCAATTATGCCCAAAACCAAAGAGGAGTCTTTGCCCATTGTTTTTGTGCCGCCTTTGTTGATTTCATTACTTTGTTTACCTCTTCTTATGTACATGTTGTTGCAAAATCATCAAACCCCAAAATTTACGTTAAAATCAGCACAAAAATGATAAAAAGATGAAGCCTTGATACCATTTTAGCATTTTATCATTCACTTCATATGGAAAGATGTAAATTTCAGTTGGAATATAAAGAATGCACAATTTGTCAAAACTTCAAACTCAAGAGACTTGAAAATGGATTATCAAATCTCAAATCACCATTAAACAGAGGTAAAATAGAAATATTAAACAGAGGTAAAAATATGCAATCTATTTTACTTTAGCTTTTCTTTTGTTATGCAGGGTTTATATTAAACATACTTGAAAAATTTGTAAATTTGTAATTGTTTTTTTTTTATTATTTACAGCAGACAGAATCTGTAATTGTTTTTTTTATTATTTAGAGCAGCTAGAATTATTTACAGCAGCCATAATTTAACATACTTGACAAATCTGTAAATCTCTATGCACCCTTTTTGATTATTTACAGCAGCTAGAATCTGTAATTGTTTTTTTTATTATTTACAGCAGCTAGAATTATTTACAACAACCATAATTAAACATACTTGACAAATCTATAAATCTGTATGCACCCTTTTTTGATTATTTATAGCAGTCAAAAATTTTTGACAACTTTTCTTAATTACATCTCTATGATTATGCAACTTTTCTTACATCTCTTCTCTTTCATTATGATAGTTCTACGTTGTTGGGTGTCAACGGGCATACTTCGAGCTTTTTATTGTCTTTGACCCTCTAGCGAACAAAGTAAGATTTCCTTTATATAGGTATGTAAAAGCTTCATTATCTCTTCCTAGTTTTTAGATGATTTTCTTGAGTCTCATCTATTTGTTCTATCTAAAAGAAGGTAAAGTTGCAGGTCCTCTTACTGTTAAACTTCAAAATTTTATTACCATTGAAGTCATGCATATATGAAGGAAGTAAAGTTGTAGGTCCTCTTATTGTTTAGCTTTGTTTTCACTTATTATTCTTATGAATTATGCTGATATGAAGTTATATTGAGCTATTTTTCTTTTTATGGGTTAAAATGTTAAGTTGTCCTTAGAACTAGTAGGAAACTCTGTTTGACATTAGATATGTTAATATTGAGCTAGTTTTCTTTTTGGGAAGAACTTATGTCTGTTGATACTGCCTGCTGTAGAAAAGAATGGTTAAATGTGAAAGAAAAGAATGGTTAAATAAATGTGAAAGAAAAGAATGTGTGTTGACAGTGCCTGCTGCATGTTAGCATGAAATATGACGATATTTTAGGCCCTTGTTTTAGTTGTTTTTCCCTCTTTCTAGTATTCTTAGATATGTGTTTGAAGCAATTGTGAGCTAGTTCACCCACTTTGTCCATATAGAGATCTACACTAGCTTCTTTGTGTTTTTAGGCGTATAAAGCTTGGATTGGAGCAAAACAAGGAAGGAAAGGAGTGTTTGATCACACTTGATGGAAAGGGGATGCATTGGATAGGCTAAGGAGGGAGCATGGATGGAAGATTGCAAGAAACAAAGGCAAAGAAAGGGGAAAAGCAAGTTCACGCCCTAAATTACGGCCGTGGAGAAGGAAATTGAAGTCCACGCTCTAAACCACGGCCGTGGACCTGGCATCATGAACGTGGATGTGAGTTTGAAGCACTCCAGAGAGTTACACGGTCTAAACCACGGCCGTGGAATTCTTAAGGCACCGTAATTTGGTCTCACGCTCTAAATTACGGCCGTGGAACATTCTACATGACCGTGATCTTAGCACATTTTATGATGTGTCATATTTGCTATGTCATCCACGTCATTGGACTTTCTCGTAACCCTGTCTCGCCTTATAAATAGGCTAGAGAAAGGAGTTTTTGGGGTCCTCGCTTAATCGCTGAATTAGAGTTTTGAATTAACGGCTAGGATTGAAGATCGGAGATTGCTTGTGGCAGAATTTTGGTGATTATTTAGGTCTTGATTTCGGAAACGATGGACAACCGTTTTCCGTTGTTTACCTGAGATTTTAGTGAGGATTCTTATTCTATACTCTGAGTTCATAAACATATTGGTTTGTTACTAGCATTTGAGATTGACTTGGAGTTTTATTTGAGTTTTTGAGGGTTTTCATCTTTCATTCTTCTTAATTTGATTATTGATATCATCACAATGATTGTTGGCTAAAACCCTTTAGCAATTCTAAGCTGAAGGGTTGATAGTTGTGGCTTAGATGATGATAGATCGATCGTAACTTGATTGGACCCTGAGAGTTAGAGAAATATCGTTGACACCCTAAATCACGGTCTGTTCTTGGGTTCCACAACCGTGGTTCTCAAGATCAAGCCGTGATTTACCCCATTTTACGAACTTTGCTTTTGCTTTAATCTGAAGTTAAAGATTTGCTTTAACCTAGCTTTGGCTTGCCTTTCCTAGGTAGTAGTGAGGCTCAACATCCTCTATTTTGATTTCGAGTGTCACAACCTTAACCGTTTGAGTTTATCTTGATCCTTTGGGTTTGGGCTTGGTTATTTGAGATCAATTCTTCTCCTCAAATCCTTTCTATATTGCAGCCTCAACAACCTTTATAGAGAGTGTCTTTGGGCGGGACATATAAGGTTTTGGAACTTCACCATACATTACCTTGCTTTAGTATACCTTTGCAATTCTCAACTATGTCCTTATATATATAGTATATCTTGAATCGATTGCCACAATTTGATACCTGGATCTTTAGGGTTGCTATTTTCCCCAATATTTGCAAAGCTTCAATATTCTTACTTGCTCGATTACTAGAAACTGGTTTTGTTTCACCAATTCCCTGAGTTCGATACTCTAGAATACTTGCTAATCTACGCCGATCCGTACACTACGGGTTCGCTTGCTCTTATTCTAGTTTTATAAATTTAAAAATTATTTGCACGCACGTTTTCGGGCGAACAAGTTGTTGGCGCCGTTGACAGGGAATTGGTCAAGACCATTTCCGGTTCTCGGTTGTCGAGCTTGGGAGCTTTTGCTCTTGTTATTTGATATCTTTTTGTGAGTGCTTTGTGCAGGTTATTTAGGTATATGCGAAAGACTAGATCTACCAAAGATCTAGTTCCTTTCGATCCAGAACTGGAGAGAAACTTAAGAAGAAAGTTGAAAGAGAAAAAGATGGCTGAAAATAATGAAAGAAACATCCAAGCTGAGTTGGATGAAGCTCAACTTCAACTTAGGTTGAGTGAGAAAGCTCATTTGGATGAGTTAACGAGTTATCAATTCCAAATTGATGAACTCAAGGCTATGATGTTGGATATGAAGTTGGAGCTGAATGATGCTAAGAAGAAGAAGGTCAAGAAACCAACTAAGTCAACTAGAGATGATTCATCCGACGATGAAGATCCGGATATGCCGGAACTTGAGGAAATCGATCCGGTGATTCACCCCGTTCGTAACAACCCAAGACCCCCGGTTGTTCCTCGCATTCCAGCTGGAGATGTGAGAGTCGCTAATGGAGGGGATGAACCACGCACTCTCGGGCAAAGGATGGATCCAATTCAGCAACCACGCCGTCTAGGTGTGAACTTCGGAGCTGAGGACATCCAGGAATTCAGTTTTAGCCCACAAGTCATTACAATCGTTCGCCAAAGTCAATTTGGTGGAACTAATGCTGAATCCCCACACCAACATCTTCAGAATTTCGAGATTCTTATGGAGACACTGAAGCCGAAGAAGGCTACCACCAACAACTACAAGATCAAGCCGTTCTTCTTCTCTTTGAAGGAGAAAGCTCTATCTTGGTATCAAGCTCTTCCAGTTGGAAAGCTTGCCACATGGGAGGATCTATCTTCGGAATTCCTCACCAAGTTCTTCCCGCCATCCAAAACAGCGGAGTTGAGAGGTAAGATTAATGCATTTTCTATAAAAACTAACGAAAGTTTGTTTCAATCATGGGAAAGATTTCAGGACCTCCTATTAGATTACCCACACCATGGCATTTCAAAGCTTGAGTTGCTAGAGATTTACTACAACGGGTTGGATGTAGACACATAATTCAACCTCAAATCTCTCTCATGTGGTACATTCATGGACATGAGAGAGGATGAAGCTTGGGACTTCATTGAGAAGCAAACCCAAGTGATTGAGAAGTATTCCCACCAAAAGGTAGAGCCAGGAGCTAAGTTGTCACAAGCTGCGCAAACTCAAATCTTTTCCCTCAATACCGAAATCAAGGAGTTGAAGGAAATTATTAGAGCTAGCCTTCAACAACCAAAGGAGCAAGACGTTGGCTACTTAGGCAACAACAACAACCACCAAGGAAACCGAAACAACAATTGGAACAACAATAATTGGAATAACAACCACAACAACCGAAATTCCAACAACAATTGGCATTCCAACCAACAACAATAAAATTCCGGTAATCCCTATTCAAATTTTGGAAATTCACTAACATCTCCCTCTTCTTCTACTCCTTTGAAAAGTCAGGGGCAAACATCAAGTGGTTTAAATAATAAGGAGAAGGAGAAACCCGATCCTATGTTGGAGACGATTCTAGGAAAGCTCCAAGGACTAGAGAGCTACGTTACTAAAGTTGATAAAGCTCAAAAGGCTTTAGAAAATCAAATGTTCAGCAAAGCTGTAGAAATTCCTAGGGATCAAGGAAAGCTTCTCGGAAAGCAGAAGACAACCCAAAGGGAAGGGTGATGGCTATCACCACTAGGAGTGGCGTAACAACCACCGATCCGCAACCCAAGTTTATGGAAATCCCAGCTGAGAAGGAAAAAGATAAAGGGAAGGAGAAGGAAGACATCTACGTTCCTCCTCCAGCTTATAAACCACCCCACCGTTCCCGCAGTCTAGAGCAAGAGCGCGTCAGACAAGCAATTCGGTAAGTTCATTGAACTTATGAGCAAACTGCATATTAATATACCTTTCATTGATGAAATTGTAGGTATGCCCGCTTATGGGAAATTCTTGAAGGAGCTCCTCTCTAACAAGAGGAAACTAGAAGATTTTGGAGAAGTGAAGATGAGTTTGGAATCTTCGGACCTCATCAAAACAATGAAGGAAAATATGCCCCCAAAGTTAAAGGATCCGGGGTCATTTTGCATTCCAATTGGAGTATGAGAAGTCACTTATGATGCTTTATGTGACTTGGGAGCAAGCGTTAGCATTATTCCACTTGCTTTATCTAGGAAGATCGGTCTAGGTGAACCTAAACCGGTGAAGATGACGTTATACATGGTGGATCGATCCATAACTTGTCTCGTCGGTATCATTGAAGACGTCCCAGTCAAGCTCGGTAAGTTTTACATTCCAATTGATTTTGTTGTGCTTGACATTCCTGCAGATTGTCCGGTCCCAATCATTCTCGGAAGACCGTTTCTTGCAACGTCCGACTGTATAGTGGATTGCAAGAATGCTAGATTAGCATTTGATATAGGTGAAGAGAAGGTTGAGTTTGTCCTCTCAACTTTGGTGAAAGAGCCAGCTCTTGGAGAGGACTTGTTCAACATCTATGATGAGGAAACACCTAGAGAAGAAGTGAGCTCGATTTTATTCAAAGATCCATTGCAAAAGGTTATCACCATGAGCATCAAGGAAAAAGGAGAGGAAGAGGATTACAATGAGGAGATTGAAGCTTTGGAGGAACTAAAAGAACTGCAAGAGGAAGAGTTTGAAAAACTCTACGATGGGTCAGAGAATGTGAGAAATCATGGCTAGTCGTGCTATTCCACGGCCGTGGTTTCCCCCATGATTACCGTAATCAGCTATTCGGAGAGCTCCAGTAAGTTACACGGCCAAAACCACGGCCGTGGAACCACTAGTAGTGCCGTAATTGACTTCCACACCCCAAACCATAGCCGTGGAAGTAACAGTGGTGCCGTAATTCAGGGAAATTCTGAGAATGATTACGTTCTTTCCACCATTGCTCTTGAGTCTTCTCCAGCCACTTCTACACCCTTAGGACTTCTACGGAAGCCTTGGACACTCCTCAAGACTCATCAAAGGCATCAACAACAATAGAATTGAAGCAACTTCCCACACATCTTTGGTATGCATTTCTTGGAACTAATTCTACCTTTCCCGTAATTGTTAGTTCCGAATTAAGTGAAGATGAGCATGATAAACTAATGGTTGTTCTAAGAAATATAGGAAAGCTGTTACGCTAGAATTGGTAGCACGCAAAAGTCTTAAATTTATAACTCGATATATTTTTCCTAACTCCTAGTAAACCCACAGTGTATGGGTCGTTTTGTAGTAAGGATAGTATTTCGAGGTCGAACACAAAGACTAAGGTGAAATTGAATCAAATAGTGACTAAGGATAGTGTAAATCTAAGCTAAGTAAAGAGAAAGGAATAAAGAAAAGAGAATCATGATGTTTTTGGGTTTGGTTTTATGGTGATCAAACAAAGATCACAAATGATGCAAGACTAGAAAACAAACTAACAAATCAAGCTAGAAACACAAACAAGCAAAACAAACACGAGGTATGTGATCAAAGAGATAAAAACGGATTCTAGGGGTTTGAAATTCCGGTTATGGCATTGGACTCAAGCTTCTAATCAACGTTGGACTAGCTATGGTATGTTGGGAAGGAATGTTTCTCAAATGGAACCAATCACCAGGTAGGTCTCAAGATCCACTAATCCTGCAACTAAGGTCCTATTACCGGCTAAGTCTCTAGGAACTTAAGGTTGGGAAATCTACACAAACCGGATTGCTATCTAGGGATCTAACCTCTCCTTACCGGGTAAGTCTCGGGAAGGCAAGTCCTAAACATCAATCCAAGCACACTCAATCCAATAGCGGCTTATGAGGCTCACTACTACCTAGAGTTCATCATCTTTGATACTTAAGATCGGATATCACCGGGTAGGTCTCTTTCCTCACTTAGGTTGCTAGCATTAGGTCACCCTAGGCTAGATTAAGCTTAACAAACACTAGGATTTCAACAATCTAACATCCTAACATGCAGATTTATCAATACAAGTGTAACAGAGGCAAACCACGGTCAAATCATAAGAACCACGGCCGTGGTTGCACATGAACAAACCGTGATTTCTAACAGCACTTAAGTACGAGCAAGAAAATTGTCCAAAGATACATTTAAGTCTATTCTATCATAGTCCAAGCCATAACCATCATTCCCTTACCCTAGAATCGCATCTATTTAGCCAACAACATGCATCTTAACAATCAAACTCAACAAGCATACATTCATGGCTTCCATAGCAAGTAAATGAAATGAAAGAGAGATGAACAAGTAGAACAAGAAAACAAGCTGAATAAATGTTGAAAAGACTTACAACCCTTCAAAAGAAGGTTCAAATCGTTCCTTACAAACCCTTGCAAGCGTTTCCAACGAGTTCACTCAAATATCACTCTAAAAACTATGAAACTCTAAGATGATGTGTTCTTCTTTTCTTCCCCAAAATGAGAGTGTTTCTTCTCCTCAAAGAGTAGCTCCAATCCAATGGTGAGAGTGTCCAAGAGAATGGAATGATGGGGTCTGCCCTCAACAGCCTGCAGGACCATCTTTTATCCTCCACCATTTGCAAGAGTCGGTTATGGAGATTGTGGGACAGCTGTCACAGCTGTACAGAGGGAACCACGGCCTATTTCCACGCCCGTGGAAGTCCCAGTGGCCGTGGTTTTGGTGATTCAGACTTCTATGGATCATCAAGCCACGAGTTGGTGCAAGGCATGCACCAACAAGGTCCCATGTGTTCTCCTTTGCTCCTAACTTGCTTCCCAATGAGTCCGGAAGCGTGTCATCACGAGGAACGATCCTCGAATGTATCGATTAAGCTCCAAAAGCTCACAAAATACCTACAAAACATGCAAAAGTCCGTGTAGACGTCTATCACGACAATATACATGAATTAAGTACAAACATCGTGAACTATTGCCAAACCATGCATGAATGATGGGGAAAACTATCTAAATAAGTGCCTAAACTAACGTCATAAATCGTGTTATCAAAAATACCCCATACTTAAGGTTTGCTCGTCCCCGAGCAAAGTACGACTATATGCTAAGAGATGACATGATTTATGAATGCAGAAAAATCGAAAATGTTTTTGGAATTGTGCTTCTAAGGATGGATCACCTTCATAGTCATGTTTCATGGCAATGGACAAGCAATCATGTATCAAATGAATGAAGACACGGAAAGACTATTGTACTTAACTCGAAAGCATGCATTAATGTAAAAACGAAGAAGTCAAGATGATCATGAGCATATCAATCTAGATCACTAAGTCTTACACACATGCAAATAGGTCACAAGGACTTAGGAAAGAAGAGGCTAAGAAACGTTGTGATTTGGAGGGAATTTTTCTAGGTCATGTGATGCTAATCTGGGAATGGAACTAACTCCACAATTTTGTTTTTGATCAACTTCCCACAAGTGTATATTTTTCTCCATCTTTTCTTTCTTTTCTTTTCTTTTCTTTTTCTTTCACTTATTTTTGAGACAATGGCATTGGTGTACAAAAGCCAAAACCTTGGTGATTAGCAGGCCTCGGGCTTTTTTATTTTTCGAGGTGCTCCACACCATGCACACATACCAAAGCTCGTTAGGACTATCGGTTTAGTTGACTTTGGCAAGGCATAAACACCCGATTATGTGAATGGTGCCGAGTTACTCGTCATTTAAACTAACGTCCCCAAACCTATATTTTTGTCTACACTTTCACAACAAATTCAGCACTTCATTCACAACATTCATTCATCAACAACTTCACCCCACACTTGCTTTTCACACACATCACACTAACATGCTCTTATTCCCGGATGGGTCAAAAAAGGTCAAATTTTATATCAATTGAGGTGCTCAAACAACATGATCAAGATGAGAAGTAGAGAGAGATGAATTGCCTTAATCACTCCTAAATGATGTGCAAGAACTAACATGTAATTTCGACCATCAACCCTCAATCCAATCAAGGCAATCATCATGATCACAATTCATACATGGGATTCAAGATAAGTACTTCAAGTCCACATATGCATACATCCATTCAACACACAAGGCCATCCATAACCAATTCACAAAACAATCTCATCATAAGGGTCATTCCCAAGCTTAGAAGCACTAAAATTATTTAAATTTTTTGATTTTTTTGGATTTTTTGAAATATGTATGTACAATGCAAAAGCTAATGAAACATGTGACAAAAAGAAACTATCCTAGATGCAAATCATGCAAATGATCATGGGAACCCCACCCCATACATAGAAACACATTGTCCTCAATGTGCAATTCAAGTAAAGAAGAGTGAAAGAGGGTCCTCACAATGTAAAATGGTTTGCCTTGGTATTTATGATTACTCAAATGGAGTGATGTCGGATGATCTATCAACGATGGTAGAGAGCTCATGGTGTTCGTTATGGCGTCGGGATCCGCGCTAGGCACCGCTAGCCGTCCAAGTCCCGCGTCCATTCCACCCACAATTGATACGGAATCATCATCACCTCCATGCCTTGCAAGGCTTTCATGCTACCTAGACTCTAGCACACAAACACAAAGCACAACCAAAACACAAAAAAAACAGAAAAATGAAAACCAAAACAAAAACAAAAAGGGAAAGACATGTACCAATGGGTTGCCTCCCATTAAGCGCTTCTTTAAGGTCATTAGCTTGACCAAATTCGGGGGCGTCTCACTCAAGGTGAAGTGGGGAAATCACATCTACCGGAGCTTCTAGGATATACTTCTTCAAACGGTACCCATTCACCTTAAAATCTCCACAATGCTCCCCTCCTATCTCAACCGCTCTATGGGGAAAGATCTTCTTTACCACATAAGGACCCGTCCATCTTGACTTTAGCTTTCCGGGGAAGAGCCGCAACCTTGAGTTGAAGAGAAGGACTAAGTCTCCTTCACTCAACTCCTTTGAGATGAGACGTTTGTCATGCCAACGGTTGGTCCTTTCCTTGTAGATCCGGGCGTTTTCATAGGCATCCAACCAGATCTCCTCAAGAGCATTCATGTCTAGCAATCTCTTCTCACCGGCCTCCTTGAGGTCAAAATTCAGCCACCTTATGGCCCAATACGCCCTATGCTCCATCTCCACCGGAAGGTGGCAAGACTTTCCATAAACTAGCTTGTAGGGAGTGGTGACAATCGGTGTCTTGAAAGAGGTTCTATAAGCCCACAAAGCATCATCGAGCTTCATAGCCCAATCCTTTCTCGTCCTAGAAACTGTCTTCTCAAGTATCCCCTTTATCTCCCGGTTGGAGATTTCCACTTGGCCACTAGTTTGGGGATGGTAAGGTGTTGCCACCTTATGAGTCACCCCATACTTAGCCAAAAGTGTCCCAAAGTTCCTATTGGTGAAATGCTTTCCTCCATCACTTATGATCACCCTTGGTGTTCCAAACCTAGGGAAGATCACTCGGTTGAAGAACCGCACCACAACTTTGGCATCATTTGTGGGAGAGACGATTGCCTCCACCCATCTCGACACATAGTCTACCGCCAATAGGATGTAGAGGTTGCCACAAGAAGAGGGGAATGGCTCCATGAAGCCCACACCTCAAACATCAAATATCTCCACCTCTTGTATGTTGTTCAAGGGCATCTCATTCCTCCTTGAGATGTTTCCCATCCTTTGGCAAGCATCACAAGCTACCACAAAATTATGCACGTCCTTGAACAAACTTGGCCAATAAAATCCCGATTGTAACACCTTTGCACACGTCTTGTGTGAGCTAGCATGGCCTCCACATGGCAAGGAATGACAATGGCGGATCACACTCTCCACCTCATCCTCCGGTATACATCTCCTAAAAACTCCATCCGGCCCTCTCTTGAACAAGAGCGGTTCACTCCAATAGTAATGCCTCACATCCTTGAAGAAAATTTTCCTTTGGGCATATGATAGACCAGGTGGCACCTCTTCACACACGAGATAGTTTACTATATCCGCATACCATGGCTCGCCCCTCTAGACACTTGAAGTAAGCATTTCTCCATCATTTCCAATTGCTCATCCCGGAATGAGTCATCAATCGGGATGTCATCTCTCTCAATCTCCAAGGGTGGTATCCTACTAAGATGGTCCGCCACAGAATTTTCGCACCCTTCTTGTCCCGGATTACCAAATCAAACTCTTGGAGAAGAAGGATCCATCGAATCAAGCGGGGTTTGGCATCCTTCTTTGTAAGGAGATAACGGATCGCAGCATGATCCGTATACACAATGACCTTCGCTCCAACAAGATACGAGTGGAACTTCTCAAATGCATACACAACCGCTAGCAACTCCTTCTCGGTTGTGGCACAGTTGAGTTGGGCATCATCTAGCGTCTTGCTAGCATAATAGACGGCATGTGTAAGCCCATCTTTCCTTTGTCCCAAAACAGCCCCAACGGCCACATCACTCGCGTCACACATGATCTCAAACGGTAACCTCCAATCCGTAGGTTGCATGATAGGTGCAGAGATCAAAGCATTCTTCAACCTACAAAAAGCCTCAAGACAATCCTTGGAGAAAACAAACTCAACATCTTTCATTAGTAGGTTAGTAAGAGGCTTAGAAATTTTAGAGAAATCTTTAATAAACCTCCGGTAAAAACCGGCATGCCCTAAGAAATTCCTTACCCCCTTCACCGAGGTAGGTGGTGGCAACTTCTCTATTACTTCTATTTTGGCCCTATCAACCTCAATGACTCAGTTGGACACCAAGTGTCCAAAGACAATGCCTTCACTTACCATGAAGTGGCATTTTTTCCAATTCAAAACGAGGTTGGTTTCCTCACATCTCTTTAACACCAAGGACAAGTTAGCTAAGCAATCATCAAATGAAGATCCATAAACAGAGAAATCATCCATAAACAATTCCATGATGTTTTCAATATATTCAGAAAAGATAGCCATCATACACCTTTGAAAGGTGGCGGGTGCATTACACAACCCAAATGGCATTCTCCTATATGCAAATGTACCCCAAGGACATGTGAATGTAGTTTTCTATTGGTCATCTGGGTGGATAGGGATTTGGAAGAATCCACTATAGCCATCTAAGTAGCAAAAGTGAGAATGTTGAGCCTTCTTAGAAACCACATGCACGGGACTAACCCATTTACTATCTGAAATCGGGAAAATGATTCCCGCATCTAGCAATTTAAGGATCTCTTTCTTTACTACTTCTTTCATGATAGGGTTTAGTCTTCTTTGAGGTTCAATTGAAGGTTTATGATTGTCTTCCATCAAAATTTTATGCATGTACAAGGAAGGTTTAATGCCAACTAAGTCATCAATGGTATAGCCTATAGCTCTCCTATGTAATCTCAACTCATGCAACAATCTATTTAACTCATCATCATTCAAGCATGCATTAACAATTACCGGATAAGGAGAATCTTCACCAAGAAAGGCATACTTCAAATGAGAGGGGAGGGGTTTAAGTTCAAGTTTAGGAGGACCTTTATCGGTTGGAGACGCTCCATACAATGTAGGTTGAGATGAATCCAAAGCTGTGGAAGACTCTCCAAGGCTCCTTGAAGCTTGATCAACCACTAAGGCACTTTCTGGAGAAACCACGGGCAAAACCACGGCCTCTGACATAACCACGGCTGTGGAACTTGCTAAGCTAGCACTTTTAAGCATTCAAGAGAGTTCCACGGGACAAATCACGGCCGTGGTTCTTGGTGGCAGGCCGTGATTCCTACAGTTTTTCAGCACACCTTCGTGCACTTAAAATTCAGCACTTGCCTCCTTTTCCAATGCATCCAAAGCCTTGATTTCTTCATTGCAATCATCCTCAACTCCTTCCTCCATTAAACTCAAGCTAAGAACCTTCTCCAAGAGGTCCTTGATCAAGATCGAGCTCACTACTTCTCTACATTTCTCTTGCTCGACAATGTTGAACACATCTTCACCAAGGGTTGGCCCCTTCATCATTGTGGATAGCTTGAACTTAATATTTTCCTCTCCTATGTTGAAGGAGAGGATTCCATTTTTACAATATACCAAGCATCCGGATGTAGCTAAGAACGGCCTTCCCAAAATGATAGGAACCGGGTAGTCCGCCGGGATGTCCAAAACAACGAAGTCTATCGGCACATAGAACTTCCCGAGCTGCACCGGTATATCCTCCAAGATTCCTACGGGGTGAGTGATGGAACGGTTCGCCATATAAAGGGTCATCTTGACCGGATTTGGCTCTCCTAGCCCAACCTTGTTGCAAAGTGCAAGCAGGATAATGCTTACACTTGCTCCAAGATCACATAGGGCTTCATACTTCACTTCTCCAACCCCAATTGGCACACAAAAAGATCCCGGATCCCTTAGCTTAGGAGACATCTCCTCCTTCATAGTTTGGATCAACTCGGAAGATCTCTTTGTCATTCTCACTTCTCCATACTCCTCCAACTTCCTCTTGTTGGAGAGTATTTCCTTCAAGAACTTCCCATATGCCGGCATACCTAGAATAGCATCCATGAACGGAATGTTAATATGCAATTTAGACATAAGTTCAAGGAATTTACCGAAGTGTTTGTCCAAACGAGCTCTTGCTCGTGATTGTGGGAACGGTAATGGTGGCTTGTATGGAGGTGGTGCCACATATGTTGGCTCATCATCTTTGCTCTTTCCTCCTTCTTGCAATGTCTCTTCTTCTATCACCACTTGCTTTCCCTTATCATTTCCCTTAGGTAAGGGATCCTTCATGCTCAGTCCACTCCTTGTTTCTCAAATGGAACCAATCACCGGGTAGGTCTCATGATCCACTAATCCCGCAACTCATATCTTATTACCGGGTAAGTCTCTAGGAACTTAAGGTTGGGAAATCTACACAAACTGGATTGCTATCTAGGGATCTAACCTCTCCTTACCGGGTAAGTCTCGGGAAGGCAAGTCCTAAACATCAATCCTAGCACATTCAATCCAATAGCGGCTTATGAGGCTCACTACTACCTAGAGTTCATCATCTTTGATACTTAAGATCGGAAATCACCGGGTAGGTCTCTTTCCTTACTTAGGTTGCTAGCATTAGGTCACCCTAGGCTAGATTAAGCTTAACAAACACTAGGATTTCAACAATCTAACATCCTAACATGCAGATTTATCAATACAAGCGTAACAGAGGCAAACCACGGTCAGATCATAAGAACCACGGCCGTGGTTGCACATGAACAAACCGTGATTTCTAACAGCACTTAAGTACGAGCAAGCAAATCGTCCAAAGATACATTTAATTCCAAGCCATAACCATCATTCCCTTACCCTAGGATCGCATCTATTTAGCCAACAACGTGCATCTTAACAATCAAACTCAACAAGCATACATTCATGGCTTACATAGCAAGTAAATGTAATGAAAGAGAGATGAACAAGTAGAACAAGAAAACAAGCTGAATAAATGTTGAAAAGACTTACAACCCTTCAAAAGAAGGTTCAAATCGTTCCTTACAAACCCTTGCAAACGTTTCCAACGAGTTCACTCAAAAATCACTCTAAAAACTATGAAACTCTAAGATGGTGTGTTCTTTTTTTCTTCCCCAAAATGAGAGTGTTTCTTCTCCTCCAAGAGTAGCTCCAATCCAACGGTGAGAGTGTCCAAGAGAATGGAATGATGGGGTCTGCCCTCAACAGCCTGTAGGACCACCTTTTATCCTCCACCATTTGCAAGAGTCGGTTATGGAGATCGTGGGACAGCTGTCACAACTGTACAGAGGGAACCACGGCCTATTTCCATGCCCGTGGAAATCCTAGTGGCCGTGGTTTTGGTGATTCGGACTTCTATGGATCATCAAGCCACGAGTTGGTGCAAGGCATGCACCAACAAGGTCCCATGTGTTCTCCTTTGCTCCTAACTTGCTTCCCAATGAGTCCGGAAGTGTGTCATCACGAGGAACGATCCTCGAATGTGTCGAATAAGATCCAAAAGCTCCCAAAATACCTACAAAACATGCAAAAGTCGGTGTAGACGTCTATCTCGACAATATACATGAATTAAGTACAAACGTCGTGAACTAATTCCAAACCATGCATGAATGATGGGGAAAACTATCTAAATGAGTGCATAAACTAACGTCATAAATTGTGTTATCAAAAGCCATAGGTTATACTCAAGAGGATCTCGTAGGAATTAAACCTTCATTATGCATGCATAAGATCCTAATGGAAGAAGATTTTAAGCCTTCAAGGCAACCTCAAAGACGGTTAAATCCGATCATGAAAGAGGTTGTTAAGAAGGAAATTCTTAAGTTGCTTGACACAGGTATCATATATCCTATCTCCGATAGCAAATGGGTGAGCCCCGTTCAAGTTGTTCCGAAGAAAGGAGGAATGACGGTGATCACAAACAAGAACAACGAGCTCATTCCTACACGAACCGTGACGGGATGGAGGATGTGCATTGATTACCGCAAGCTAAACAATGCAACTAGGAAGGATCACTTCCCATTGCCCTTCATCGATCAAATGCTTGAGAGGTTAGCACAACATTCTTACTTTTGCTATCTTGACGGTTATAGTGGTTTCTTCCATATTCCGATCCATCCCGACGATCAAGAGAAGACCACATTCATGTGCCGATGGGGTACGTTTGCATATTGATGGATGTCATTCGGGCTTTGTAACGCCCCAGCCACCTTCCAAAGGTGTATGATGGCCATCTTCTCGGAATACGTTGAGGAGATAATGGAGGTTTTTATGGACGATTTTTCTATTTATGGTTCTTCGTTTGTCTGTCTAACCTCACTTGTGTTGCAAAGATGTGAAGACACTAACCTAGTTCTTAATTGGGAGAAGTGTCAATTCATGGTAAAAGAAGGGATTGGCCTAGGACATCTAATCTCTAGTGGAGGGATTGAGGTAGATAAGGCTAAGATAGAGACCATAGAGAAACTTCCTCTTCCATCATCGGTGAAGGGGATAAGAAGTTTTTTAGGACATGCTGGATTCTATAGACGTTTTATCAAAGACTTTTCTAAGATAGCAAAACCACTCACTAATCTATTGATGAAGGATGCAGTTTTTGACTTTTCGCAGGATTGTTTAGATGCATTTTATAAGATTCGGGAAGCTCTCATCTCAGCCCCGATTATCCAACCTCCGGACTGGAATCTCCCGTTCGAGGTTATGTGTGATGCGAGTGACGTAGCTTTAGGAGCTGTACTTGGGAAAAAGAAGGAAGGACGAACCCATGCTATCTACTATGCTAGCAAGACGCTAGACGAAGCGCAGCTCAACTACGTCACAACTGCAAAGGAATTTTTAGCTATTATATATGCCTTTGAAAAGTTTCATTCTTATCTTGTAGGTGCAAAGGTGATTGTATACGCGGATCATGCTGCGATCTGGTATTTACTAGCCAAGAAGGGTGTGAAACCAAGGCTGATTAGATGGATTCTTCTCCTACAAGAATTCGATCTAGAGATCCGTGATAAGAAAGGCTCGGAAAATTCTGTTGCGGATCATTTGAGTCGTCTACCACACATTGAAGGCGACGATCTACCTATAGATGACTCCTTTCCGGACGAGCATTTACATATCATTGAGGAGTGCATCGACAAGATAACAAGAGGTAATGAACCATGGTTTGCTGATTTTGTTAACTATATGGTTTGCCAGGAAATACCTTCCGGATTATCCTATGCACAAAAGAAGAAGTTCTTTAGGGATGTCCGGCAATACTTTTGGAATGAACCTCTACTATTCAAGAGAGGTCCTAACGGCATCATTAGGAGATGTGTGCCGGAAGACGAAATGCAAAGTGTCATTCATCATTGTCATTCACTACCTTGTGGAGGACACGCTAGTTCCAATAAAACTAGCGCTAAGGTATTGCAATCTGGATTCTTTTGGCCTACTTTGTTTAAGGATGTGCAAACCTTTTGTTCGTGTTGCGATGCTTGTCAAAGAACAGGAAACATATCTAGGAGGAACGAGATGCCCCTCAACAACATTCAGGAGGTGGAAATCTTTGACGTTTGGGGAGTAGACTTCATGGGACCTTTCCCATCATCTTGTGGAAACCAATACATACTTCTAGCTGTGGATTATGTTTGGAGATGGGTTAAAGCTATTGCCTCTCCAACTAACGATGCCATGGTTGTAGTTAAATTCTTTAATAGAACTATTTTCCCAAGGTTTGGGACACCACAGAGCATCATTAGTGACGGAGGTTCTCACTTCATTGCCCGACGATTCAAAGCTCTACTTGCTAAGTATGGGGTGACTCACAAGATCGCCACCCCCTACCATCCACAAACGAGTGGACAAGTGGAGATTTCCAATAGAGAGATCAAAGGCATCTTAGAGAAAACAATTTTGAAAACGAGGAAATATTGGTCTTTGAAGCTAGACGATGCACTATGGGCATATAGGACTGCGTAGAAGACTCTCATAGGAACAACACCATACAACCTCGTGTATGGGAAGTCTTCTCATCTCCTGGTTGAGCTAGAACACAAGGCGTACTGGGCGGTAAAGTGGTTGAACTTCAGTATGAAGGAAGCGGGCGAGAAGCGCCTCTTGGACCTTAATGAGCTTGAAGAACTCCGCTTGAGCGCTTATGAGAACGCCAAGATCTATAAAGAAAGGACGAAGCGTTGGCATGATAAGCATATCATACCAAAAGACCTTAAAGAAGGAGATCAAGTTCTCCTATTCAATTTGAGGCTTCGCCTCTTTTCAGGTAAGCTCAAATCTCGTTGGACTGGACCTTATCTAATCAAACGTGTTTTCCCCCATGGTGTAGTTGAAGTATGGGGTGAAAAGAGCGGAAACTTTAAGGTTAATGGCCAACGCCTCAAGAAGTATTCACCAGAGCTTCCGATTGAGAAAATCGCACCGATTACCCTCACATAACCACAGGAACGGTCTAGCTACGGACCCAAAACAAGCGCTTCTTGGGAGGCAACCCAAGGTATTGCACTTACGTTTTTGTTTTTCTTTCTTAGAGTAGTCTAGTTTAGTTGTTTTTGCTTTGTTTTTCCCTCGATACCTCCGGTATGTTATGTTTTTGGATGTAGGAATAAGGATTGGGCAAAAGGGGAGATGAAAAGGTTTGAAGAAATTGACGAAACTTGGATGTTGGCACACAACAGAAATTTCCACGCCCTAAACCACGGTCGTGGAAGTAACAAATGACCGTAATTCTCCAAAATAGGCAAAAATTCACCAAAACCACGACCTCGATACATTTCCACGGTCGTGGAAACCCCCGAGTGACCGTGATTTTCAAAAAAATTATGGGCCACTATATAAACCACCTTCCTTCACAAAAACACCACAAAACCCAATTTCCACGCCCCAATCGCCGAAAATCTTCCTCAACTCGCAATTCTTCGTTTGAAGTCCGATTCAAGCGATTCTTTGGCCTAAAGTGAAGCATTTTCAATCCTCTACAAGATCTAAGCAACGAATAAAGTAAACAATCCATTCAGCAGAGAGAATTTGGATTTTAAAGATCCAAAACCTAGGTTTTTCTCTACTTTCTCTACTTTGTCAATTCAGCTCTATTTTTCGCAAGAATTTAGAAGAACTGCATAGGATTGGAATTGGAATTAGCCTAGGACTGGGATTGCTGAGTTTGGTGTGGATTTGTTGAGATTTGAGGAAAACAGAGAGAAACCACGGTCTCTGGGAGTTCCACGGCTGTGGAAAAGGAAGAACAGGCCGTGATTTTTTCTGTCATGGATAAAATGTTTAGGAGAAAGTCCAGTAGGAATAAGAAGCAAAAGGGAAATGGTTCTTCCTCTTCCCAACCCCCTCCTAACCAACCACCATCACCACCCTCTAGGATTACTTAGAAGCTCTAGAAAGAATCGAGAAGAGGCCGGTCATAGGACCTCGTTACTTAGTCCTTGAGGAGCTTGAGCCTCTAAACATAGTGAATGATTTGACTTGGCTCTTGGATAGAGCCGGACTGATTGTCTTCTCCGCCATTAGAGAGGACGCTTATGAGGAGATCACTAGGGAGTTTGTCACCTCCTTTGAGCATAGCCACATGAACCGAACCGTATCTTTTAGGCTAATGGAGCAAGACTACGAGTTCTTGATAGTTCAGTTTGGAGCCTTCTTTGGGTTCCATGAGAGTTTTAATGGTAGATTTCCTAGTGGGGTATACGCTAAGGACTTTTGGGAGGATATTGCCATGATTTATGCTAGTGAGGATCGTTGGCAACCGGCCGACACCAAGGCTAAGCTCATCTATCACTTAGCCTTGAAGATAGCTCATAGGGTCCTTTCCGAGTGTCTCTTCCCTAGGACCGAGACCCCCAAAAAGATTAAGACCGATGAGCTCTTTCTCCTCTATTGCATGCTCTATGGTAGACCCGCTGATTGTGCTACCCTCCTTGCTTCCACCATGAGTAAACTGAAAAATAAGAGGGTCGGGAACACAATATACGGAGGCATGGTTACTCACATAGCCACGCAGCTAGGGATAGACTATTCCTCTTGCACTAGGATAGCGGCGAGACCTTTAGGTCTCAATAGTCTCATGACTAGAGGTCTTATCTTTCCCCGCCACCAAGCTCCACCTACTGCAGCCATGCCATGGGAGGATAGAGATGGTAGAGGTATCCCTTGGCTACCCGAGTACTCCATTATGGCCGGACGCCATAACTGGAAGGCGACATTCGTAGCTATGCATGCGAATAGACTAGTAGCCCCTCCTTATGTCCCATATGAGGTTCCAACTGCGGTTGTTGATGATGAGATGAGAGGAGGTGATGATTATGAGGAAGGAGGCGATGAGCATGAGTTTGGTACGTTTTCGGATCAGCCAGCATAGTTTCCCGATCCTCCTAGATGTTCCCCCCGACCTTCCGGTTCTTCTTCCTCTCGTCAGGCTAGTGTGAGTGAGAGGCCGACCTGGATGGACGCTCCTTCCGCTTGGTACGGAGCGCAGCCGGAGTGGATGGGAGCTCCACCACCATGGTATACACAGGCACCGGAAGCACCGACTCCCAGGACGCACCAGCATGGTATGGCCAGCCACCGGCTTGGTATGAGCAGCTACCAGCGTGGGCCACCGATCTATCCAGGAGAGTAGGAGACTTGGAGATCTGCCAGGACACTCATGACGCACGAGCTGAGGAGCATGACTTGATGATGAGAGACATATAACGCCAGCAATTTGGGCAGAATTTCAGCTCCGAGTTCCGTCCATTTCCTCCACCGTCTCCTCCACAGTGATGACAAGATGACCGCTGGTTCGAGCCGCCCCACCACCATCTAGTGAGTTTCTTTGTTTTCTTTTCTTTTCTTTATTTCTTTTGAACATTGAGGACAATGTATGTTTCAAGTATGGGGTGGGGTGCGACTATGGTTTGTAATAACTCTACGTACTTTGCTTCGATGATTCTATGAGCACTTGCATGTTTCCTTTCATTGTCACACATTTCATTATTGCATTACATGAAAAAGACTTTGAAAATTTTGAAAATATTTGTGCTTCTAAGATTAGAGATAATTTCTATGATGAAAACTACTTGTGGAATGAGTTTTTGATGACAATTGTATGCTTAAATTGAATTATGAATTGTGAAGAGATTGAGTATGTTGTTTATCCTTTCTTGCAAATTTCATAATGTGAAGGTTTTATCTGATCATATTGAGAAACAAAGGTCGAAATCACAATTTTAGTTGTTTTATCTAAAAACACAAAGAAGCTATTGTATATCTCTATATCAACAAAGTGGGTTTTATCTAAATCATATTTAGTTGTTTTTCCCTCTTTCTAGTGTTCTTAGATATGTGTTTGAAGCAATTGTGAGCTAGTTCACCCACTTTGTCGATATAGAGATCTACACTAGCTTCTTTGTGTTTTTAGGCGTATAAAGCTTGGATTGGAGCAAAACATGGAAGGAAAGGAGTGTTTGATCACACTTGATGGCAAGGGGATGCATTGGAGAGGCTAAGGAGGGAGCATGGATGGAAGATTGCACGAAACAAAGGCAAAGAAAGAGGAAAAGCAAGTCCACGCCCTGAATTACGGCCGTGGAGAAGAAAATTAAAGTCCACGCTCTAAACCACGGCCGTGGACCTGACATCATGAACGTGGATGTCAGTTTGAAGCACTCCAGAGAGTTACACGGTCTAAACCACGGCCGTGGAAATCTTAAGGCACCGTAATTTGGTCCCACGCTCTAAATAACGGCCGTGGAGCATTCTACATGACCGTGATCTTAGCATATTTTATGACGTGTCATATTTGCCACGTCATCCACGTCATTGGGCTTTCTCGTAACCCTGCCTCGCCTTATAAATAGGCTAGAGAAAGGAGTTTTTGGGTTCCTCGCTTAATCGCTGAATTAGGGTTTTGAAGTAACGGCTAGGATTGAAGATCGGAGATTGCTTGTGGCAAAAGTTTGGTGATTACTTAGGTTTTGATTTCGGAAACGATTGACAACCGTTTTCCGTTGTTTACCTGCGATTTTAGTGATGGTTCTTATTCTATACTCTGAGTTTATAAACATATTGGTTTGTTACTAGGATTTGAGATTGACTTGGAGTTTTATTTGAGTTTTCGAGGGTTTTCATCTTTCATTCTTCTTAATTTGATTATTGATATCATGACAATGATTGTTGGCTAAAACCCTTTAGCAATTCTAAGGTGAAGGGTTGATAGTTGTGGCTTAGATGATGATAGATCGATCATAACTTGATTGGACCCTGAGAGTTAGAGAAATATCGTCGACACCCTAAATCAGGGTCTGTTCTTGGGTTCCACGGCCGTGGTTCTCAAGATCTAGCCGTGATTTACCCCAGTTTACGAACTTTGCTTTTGCTTTAATCTGAATTTAAAGATTTGATTTAACCTAGCCTTGGCTTGCCTTTCCTAGGTAGTAGTGAGACTCAACATCCTCTATTTCGGTTTCGAGTGTCACAACCTTAACCGTTTGAGTTTATCTTGATCCTTTGGTTTGGGCTTGGGTATTTGAGATCGATTCTTATCCTTAGATCCTTTCTATACTGCAGCCTCAACAACCTTTATAGAGAGTGTCTTTGGGCAGGACATATAAGGTTTTGGAACTTCACCGTACATTATCTTGCTTTAGCATACCTTTGCAATTCTCAACTCTGTCCTTATATATATAGTATATCTTGAATCGATTGCCACAATTTGATACCTGGATCTTTAGGGTTGCTAATTTCCCCAATATTTGCAAAGCTTCTATATTCTACTTGCTCGATTACTTGAAACTGGTTTTGTTTCACCAATTCCCTAAGTTCGATACTTTGGAATACTTGTTAATCTACGCCGAACCGTACACTGCGGGTTCGCTTGCTCTTATTCTAGTTTTATAAATTTAAAGCTTATTTGCACGCACGTTTTCGGGCAAACACTGTAGAAAAATTTTCAAACATAAATGTGGAAATCTGAATGCTAACAGTGCCTGCTGGAGAAAAGAATGGTTAAATAAAATCATCCACTGCTTGAATCTGTTACTTGATCTATGGAAGGTGAAAAATAGCTCAATATAACTTCTTACCCACAAAAGCTAAACTAATAGAGCTATTTGGAAACTCTGGTTACCTGATCTTGCCACCATTTACTTGATTTTTCCATCATTTACTTGATCTTGGAATTTAGTTCGATGAATCTGTTTGATAGGTTAATTATGTCAAGTTTTCCTTGGAATTTACTTGGATGATTATTTGATAGTTGTAGTTTGCTTTGTGACCGTTGAGGCGCTAATTTAGTAACTTCAATGATGTCTAGGATTGCTACTTTGGTGATGGAGGCTTGACATTTTGCATGTTTTTGTACTTTGGTGATGGAGGGTCGATGATTGTTGCGGTTGGTGATGGAGGCTCAACATTTTTCCTAGCTCTTGGGTTTGCTGAATGCTAAGTTTGTTAAATGCTACTCATGAATGATAGTAAGTTAGCTTGGTTAAGTGCTGCATATGGTACTATTATCAAACACTTGTAGTACATGTGCATGTTGTTGTACTTTTTCATTGTGTTTTACTTAGCTATGTCAAACTTGATCTTGAACTTAATGCAAATTGATGTTATGGGATAATATCTGTTTGATGGATGCTTTCTGCAAATTGTACAGCTTGTTGTTAATGTACAGGGAGTTTATTGGAAAATTGTAATATTGGATTAAAAACAATACAAAGCCAATATCCCGGACCTATAACCTGGGATTTAAAATGATCGAGTTGTTTCTTAATTTAATAACCCGGATATGAATCTCTAACATACCGGACATACTTAATCTAGGATATAAAAAAATCAGATTTGTTTTCGTCGTCCATCTAACATCCCGGATATGATTATCTAATATCCCGGATACTTGAAAATCTAATATTCTTGATACAAATATCTAAAATCCCGGGCTTGTTTTTAAGAATATCTAGGATATTTGAACCTCTAATATCCCGGGCGTATTGCATATCCGGGATATTTGACTGGTAAAATCTTTACTCCTGACACAGCCTAATATCCCGGACGTGTTTTATAGGTCCGGGATATTTGACCTGATATCACACCACTCTGAAGCCCGGGGCTATATCACTACATATCCGGGATAAAATCATAAAACTTAGCATTCAGCAAACCCAAGAGCTAGGAAAAATATGTTTGATCGTGTTACCTTAACATTTCTCTTCATTGATCTTGTTACCTTAACATTTACTTATAACTTGACACTTGATTTTTGTTACTTGTCACTTGTTACCCCAAAACCCAAACATTTGATCACTTGATCACCCATTTTTCTTTCATCACACACTTGAACCTTTTTATTACACTTCAAACTTGTCAAAATATACATAGTCCCTTGAGAACCCGACATTAATGCTATAATTATATACTTACATTAACACGGTCGTATACTTGCGATAATATATGATTTTGAGTAGTATTATCACCCCACGACAGCTAAGACTTGAGATTAAATACTATAATCATTTGAAGAATTTGATATATTGGATGAGTGCAGTTAGACCTTTTTTGAGTTGGAAATCAAAGCTCAAGTTCTCTCTCAGAGAGAACGATTCCATCTACTTGAAAAATCTCATCAAAATGAGTCAAACCCTGGAAAGTAATATCAACAATGAAAGACTTTAGGTTTTATGGTCATTAATTATATCATGGCTCACCAAGCAAACAATGATATTATCCGTTTTTAGTGCTATGTTGCACCCTCATTTCATTATTTTGCAACTCAACAAAAGCCTTTGTTAAGGAAAATATATTATCCGTTTCCTTAGCAAAAAACATCAAGAACTTATCAACAAGACAATAGCACATATATTTACCTTTTTTTTTTTTGCTAATGTAACATAAAGTTTACGAAAATGAATATAATTTATACAAAATCAAGGTTTAAACGAAAGCCACTCCACAAAGACTCAAAATTTATTAAGATCATTAACTTGTTTAATAAAATAATAAAATAAATTAGTTTTTATAGCCACCGCATAATAAGAATATTTTATATTAAGAAATTTTGTTATTTTTATTTACTTTTCATGATTAAATAACCTACTTTAAATCTGTAACTGATTCTGATACGTGATATATATTTATATATGAAAAGGTGGTCTTCCAATGAAAGCATTGTGTCGGTGTCGGTGGCACCGGCGCAGTAAAGGAAGACCGCGGCTGGCACCGTCAGTGGCCCCAAAGCCACCTACTTCTCCGACGACTGCAAGCACTCGCATACAAAAAATATGTACTCCCGATGTTGGGAAGTCATTATTAATGGAATTCATGTTTGAAGGAAACAAGGAGCCATGGAGCGAGACACGTGCCTTATAACCCTCTGCCACATCATGACACATGCTTTCTTTATAATTGTACTTCACTGTTGCCCTTATAGTTTTACCTGCTGCAATTCACCCGACTGCGAGTCCACACGAGCGGTCAAGTAGCGACAATAGGGATGCGAGCCATGAATGTGGTACTGATGTTATCACACATAAGAGGAGGACATTTGTGGACGGGTCGATGGAGTTACTGAAGGAGTTGGGTGAGCCAAATGACTTGGGGAGTTGTTGTCGTTAGGGCTCGATACTTGGCTTCAGCAATGGAGTGAGACACAACTCTGTGACCCCGGTAACAAGATTGGGACCATGCTAAATAATAGTATAGCCAAATTGTGAACTACTATGGTCTTGATCAGACATCCATCCCACATTTGTAAAACCAAGAAGAGAAAGAATATCTCGAGCCAAGTTAAGTCCATGTTTAAGAGTATCCGTTTGACAACAACCAACATGTCCGTCCAACAACGGTTGTCATTTGGCTCAACAACACAGGACCCTCAGCCGGTAAGGGATGTTTGGTTGATGCATATATTGGCATTGTTGGTATGTGGTCGAGAGACTATGGTCCGAGCATATTTTGCAGCTTGGTTATATGAGATTGGTTTCAGCCGGTAAGGGATGTTTGGTACTCAAAAGTAGAGGAGGATTGAAATGGCCAATTTTATCACGTGTAGACAGGGAGTGGGTGGAGGAATCTACATGACAAAGGTGAGGGAAAGATAGTGGGGGAGATGGTTGAATAGGAGGGGCATTTGTTGAGGCATTGGTCCAAGAGGATTGGATTGATGTTTTTTTTTTTTTTGGTAATGAGGATTGGATTGATGTAGATGAGGTTGGATGTTGCCTCATTTTCATTTCAGGAGTAAATGAGTAATTGATTTTCATTACGGGTCCACGTCCGTAATTAATTTCTATTACAATAACCATACATGTAATTAGATTACACATTTCGGCTCCAAACGGTTTCCACTTCAGAGCTCATATGCGTGATCAATCGAAAAGAATAAGTAATTGTGCACCCGGAATACGGGTAGGTACCTTTTTAAAAAAATTTCTATGAGTTCGTCTAACAACGCCCTTATTTTGTTTTATTTTTAGCGGGTATTATATGACTGCTAGAATGTTCGATTTACCATCAAATCAAGAGACGTAAAGTTATATTCAACCACGCCCGTTGTTGATACTATCATGATGTCCTCAATTTCTACGAAAAGCTCTCTTTTGACCTGATAGCGAAAAGTTTAGGCCCGATTAATTAGCGAGTTTTTCCGGCGGATTATGGCGGAGAAAACACCTCCGGCGGTGGCTACTGAAGTTGAAAATCTCGGAAGAAATGAGAATGTGGATTCTTTTATGGGAGAAGCAACAGTTGTATCTCAGCCCTCACCTGTGCAGAATAATGGAGTAGTTATTACGGGAGTTGAAAACCCTACTGTGGATTCTGTTATGGGTGAAGAAATAGACTCATCTCAACCATCGGTATTGCAGACTAATGAGACTGTTGATACGGGAGTTGTAAATCCTAGTACAATCCAAGAGAAGGTTACAGTGGAAGTAACCCCGGTAGGCCCTCCAAATCCGGCGATACTTGCCTCTGGAACGTCGGGATTGGAGATTGCTACGGGCCCCGGTGCTCGCTCCTGGAGTGAAGTTTTGGGAGGAGTGAAGAAGGTTTCAATTACCAGGAATGAATTAACTAAGGAGGAACTACATGATAAGATTTTTGTAAGCTATCGTTATGATGTTGATAAAGATCCGGTCAAGTTGTTGACAAAAAGATTACAGAAGATCTTGAAAATAGGTGGAGACAATCAATTGTCTTCAAAGTGCTCGGGTTCCCAATCGCCTTTCTAGTGATGGAACGAAAGATTATACAACTTTGGAACTGCGGGGAGAATATGCAACTTCTTGATTTGGATAATAATTATTTCTTAGCCAGATTCCGAGGCGAAAATGAGCTCATGATGATCCTGACCGGCGGTCCTTGGGTCGTTTTTGGAAGATGCCTCATTATGAAGAGGTGGTCACCGGATTTTATCACCTTCAACCCCATCACCTCCGCTGGTCACCGGATTTTATCACCTTCAACCCCATCACCTCCGCGCCTACTTGTGTCCGGATCACGGGAGTTCCAGTACAATGGTACCATGAAGTTATTATTTGGAAGATGGCGGAAGGAGTGGGAATGCCGATAACCATTGATCCAAAGACGTTGCACTTTCATAGAGGACACTTTGTTCGAGTGTGCGTAGAAATCGATCTCAGTCAACCCTTGAAGAAAGCGGTTTTCATCAATGGTATGAGATGACCACTGGAGTATGAGGGGTTAGACGTCATATGTTTCAAATGCGGTAGGTACGGACACTATGATTCCCACTGTGAACATGGTGACCCACAGACTGGTCAAGGTCATGAAGATACTCTAAATACTGAGTCACCTGCTGCTGATTTAAACCCTAACTTACATCAGCCTACGACCAGTTCTCTGACGCCGATGCCGATCCCCCTGAACGAAGATGTTGGCTTTGGACCATGGATGTTGGTGGCACGACGTGGCAAAATCGAGAAAGGAAAGAATCATATGGGGAGTAATTATGGTGCAACGAATCAGACTATCAGGATAGGAAATAACTCCGCGCAAGGAAATGTATCAAGGAACCCTAATCATAAAGGGAAGAATATTATATTGCAAGATAAAGGAAAAGCTATTGTAGTGGGCCAATCGGCTCTGGGCCTCTCGAAAGTGGATCAAACGACCAGGATTCATAAAGCATCTAGTAGTGGTACCAAGCACATTAATAATACCTAGATCGAAAGCCCAAAAGCAGGTTCTAATTCTAATTGTAACCAGACGCAATCCTTACAGGCGCATGGAAAGGTGAGAACGCAACCTCAAGAAAATATTATTTTTACAACCGCTATTGCAGGCAATTTAGTAGAGAAAGGTGAGGGAAAAGAAAAAAGAAAGAACCACAATAGAGCTAAGAACACAGCAAGACATGCCGCATGGAGAGCAAAAAAAGCTGAGGAAACCATGCAGGAGACAGTGACAGCTAAACGTCAACGCCAAGACAACCCGGAGATTCCTGAAACCTCTCAGTGGGGTGTCGTTAGCAGCGGAGGGGCGCTGGTAGTACGTTCTCTAGTGATCATTCCTCTAATCTAACCACAATTCCTGAGGCTCACTCTATCTCTGTCATTGTTGTTGAGTCCGTGGATTGTAGAGGTGATAATAGCTCCCATGAAGAGTGCAACAGCCCAGATGAATCCAGGATCATGGAGGGGGTTACCTTTCAAGTGCAACAGCTGAACCCAAGTGAAGTACAGATGACAAGAAGCGGGGAAGTCTTTGGGATGCAGGAGCGTAGGCAAGTTGATTAGTAAGTTAATCTTGTTGTCTATCTTTTCCGCTTTTAAGTTTTAATGAATTGTTTATTTTGGAATGTGTTTGGAGCTTGTAAGAACGGGTTCCGACGTGCCATAAGATATTTGTGTAGTCATCACAAGGTATATATTCTTGCAATCTTTGAACCCCGTACTTCGGGTGCAAAGGCGCACGCCATTTGTGATCGCCTCAACTTCTCGGGGTGCTTTCGTGTGGAAGCCACGGGCTTTGAAGGAGGGTTGTGGCTCTTATAGAAAGTGATAAATTGATACTTACTGTGATAAGAAGTAGTAGCAGCTTCTTCCATGCCAAGGTTACTATAAGATCCAAGAACTACAATTTGATTGTGGTGTATGCTTCTTCGAACTACAATAAGCGGCAGATTTTCTAGAATGAGTTAGATAAAGAATTGGCTACGGTTTAAGAGCCTCTCACCATTGGAGGCGATTTTAATTGTATCCACTTCTTATTTGAACGGAAAGGTGGCTCGGGGAAGCTCCATGCTAACTCTGCGACGTTTAATGACGTTGTCCTAACCCACGGCCTTATCGATCTTGGTTACACGGGTGCGGACTTCACTTGGGATGATGGTAAATCTGCCAAAAGGAACGTGTTCAAGCGTCTGGATCGTATTTTCATGAATAAGGATGGATGTCTCCTGTGGCCTAATGCACAAGTGCGCCATCTCGCCAAGTTTTCTTCTGATCACTCTCCTATTCTTATTTCGTACGATCCTACTATTATTTGTAGTAACGAAAGAAGACCTTTTAGGTTTGAGGCTGCTTGGATGACACATTGTGACTTTTATCATATGGTAGAGATGTGTTGGTTCAATAATCCGGAGGTTATTCAAGATCTTATTGCTCTTAAGAACTCTCTTATTATTTGGAATAGGCGTGTGTTTGCTAATATCTTCTGTAAGAAACAAGAGACTTTGGATCACTTCGAGAAACTACAAATTAGGAGAGGTCTTTCTGATTCCAGCATTCTCTTAGAAGAGGAAAAAAGGTTGCAAGCGGATTTGGAGACTATTTTGGAATAAGAAGAGCTTGTGTGGTTCCAAAAGTCTCGGGAGAAATGTCTTGAAATTGGTGATCGCAATACCTCTTTCTTTCACACCTCCACCGTCATCCGTAGAAGTTGGAATAGAGTGACGGACCTCCAACTAGAGAATGGGGAATGCGTAGAAGATCAGCTTAAGCTGGAACAGCATGCGGTGGAGTATTTTAGGAAGTTGTACTATTTTGATAATTCTCAGGTACTACAGGACTGCCACCTACTCTTGGTTTCCCCGACGTGAAGGGTGCATAGTGGGCTAATATTCAGAAACGGTTGGCATGGAAGAAGTGTGGGTTGCAGTCAAGAGTATGGGTGCGTATAAAGCTCCGGGAGTGGATGGTTTCCAAGCGGTGTTTTATCAGAAATGCTGGATCTCTATAGACTAATCTGTGAAAGAGGAGGTGGCTCGTTTCTTCATCAATCAGAAGTTATATCAGGAAAGTAACGATACTCTTATCTCCCTTATTGCTAAAGTTGGAAAACCTGAGTTCATTAGTCAATTCAGACCCATTTCCCTATGTAATGTCATTTATATGATCATCTCTAAACTGATTGTCCAACGCATGCAGTCTATTGTAGGTAAACTGGTGGGGCCCACCCAAGGCAGTTTTATCCCAGGTTGGCTCATTCAGGACAATATTGCTCTCATGCAAGAGATAGTTCACTCTAAGAGAAGGAAGAAAGCGGGCAAGAAATGGATGCTTCTCAAACTAGATCTTGAGAAGGCATATAATAGACTGAGATGGGACTTTATTGAGGACACGATCACAAGAGCCGGATTCCCGGAGGCTTGGGGAAGAATGATTCAAGAGTATGTGACCACTGTCAGAATGCAAGTGCTTTGGAACGGTGAAGCTACGGAGCAATTCATTCCGGAGAGAGATATCAGGCAAGGGGATCCTATTTCTCCTTACTTATTTGTTCTGTGTGTGGAAATATTGAGCCATCTCATTCTAGAGTCAGTTGATAAAGGCAATTAGAAACCTATCAAACTTGTTAGAGGAGGTCCTCCCCTTTCTCATCTGTTCTTTGCGGGCGACATCACCCTTTTTGCGGAAGCTTCCACCTCACAGATTAGAGTTATTATCAACTGCATTGAGATCTTCTGCAAGGCTTCGGGGCTTAAGGTCAAAACTCTTAAATCTAAGATTTTTGTTTCACCTAATGCCTCTAGAGATCTATGTGACAACATTGACAGGATTAGCGGGGTGGAGGGGACACGCAACCTTGGTAACTATCTCGGTGTCCCTATTCTCCAAGGACGAGTCTCCAAGGATACCTTTTCCTTTCTTCTAGATAAGATAAATAACAAGTTGAATGGGTGGAGGAGTAAAACTGTAAGCTTCACATGGAGGGTTACTTTGACTAAAACCGTCCTCATTCTATTCCGGTTTACTCTATGGCGACCTTAGCTCTTCCTGTGTCGGTGTGTGATGATATTGATAGAGTGTGTCGCAAATTTGTTTGGGGTCACGTAGATGGGCGAAGGAAGATGCACACGATTAGTTGGTCTAACATTTGCTTACCCAAGACTAAAGGAGGTCTCGGCATTCGTAACATGCAATGCACTAATATGGCTCTATTGAGCAAGTTGGGGTGGCAATTTTTACGGGAGCCAGACAGTCTATGGGCCAAGGTCATTCGCTGTAAATACCTCAGCTCCGAAAGAGTTCCTATTGTGAAGGGGGTTAAGCAAGTCATTACTAGAGGAGCTCAATGGATAGTTGGAAATGGCCACAACACTCGGTTTTAGGCTGACACTTGAATTGGCACCGAACCTCTCTGCAACGTCTTCAGTATAAGTCTGGACGAGGATGAGTTGAAAAAACCGGTTCGATCCTACTGGTTAGAAGGCGAAGTTGGGACTGGCAAGGTATTAGAGGCAAACAGCCTCATTCTGTTAACTTAAGTTTGTGGCAGTGTCTTTAGATGGAAGAAGTCTTGCCTAGTACACGGATAACGAGTCTTTTACTAATGAAGATACGCTCAGCTGGAGCCTGTCGATGGATGGTAATTACTCAACAGCTTCGGCTTACAGCATGATCATGGGGTCAAACACCATCCAGCATAACGATAAAGGCATCTTTAAAACTGTGTGGAGACTATGGGGACATGAGAGGATTAAGCTCTTCTTATGGAAGCTTCTGAAAGGTCGTGTCCTTTGCAATCTGAAGAGACATAGACGCCATCTGAGCCCCACAACCATCTGTTGTTGCTGCAGCAATGCACCGGAAACCTTGAGCCATCTCTTCCAAGATTGTGCTAGAGTAAGCTCTATGTGGCGATCTTTCCGTGCGACAGGGTTTGTGGCGGACTTCTCTACGGCCCCGTTTGCGTCTTGGCTATGAGGTAATCTTCTTACTCCCGATAATTATAGAAGTGTTTGCCTTTGGAGTGAATTGTTTGCAGTTGGGTTTTGGTGGAGCTGGAAACGGAGGAATGAAAAGATCTTCAATAACTCAAAGGCTTTTGGCATGAGGAGCCGCTTTGTTGTTGATCGAGCTCGGGAATACATCGGTGTTTGGAACAGAAGAGTGCCGGATATTAGAAGAGGTCCAAGGAGAGTCATTCAAGTTGCGTGGGAACCCCACCAGAAGGCGTTGTGAAGGTCAACACGGATGGAGCCAAGAATGACGTAGGATCTTCGTCCGCGGCGGTGTGATTAGAAATTCTGCGGGAGAATGGGAAAGTAGGTTTGGTGTTAATTTAGGGTTGTATACTGTCCCTATGGCCGAGTTATGGGGAGTGGTACATGGTCTTAAGCTTGCTTGGGAGTGGGGTTACCAATCGGTTATTTTAGAAACGGACTCCCAATTGGTCAGTCAACTCCTCAAGAAGAACATCACCCCTTACCATCCTCTTTCTAGTCTGGTACATGTGTGGCAAAACTTTTTGAGAAGAGACTGGTCTATCCAGTTTCCTCATGCCTACCGCGAGGAGAATAGAGTTGCGGATTGTATGGCTAGTTTCGCTATGAACTTACCTCTTGGGGTTGTTGTATTGTGTGACCCGCCGGAGGGTGTTAATTATTTGCTTTTGGACGATGTTAAGGGTCGGGCTATCCCCCGTTTGCTGACTACTTGGCCCTTTTCTATTAATAAAAGCGCGTCTAGATGCGCTAGAGACCTCTGAATCTCCTTCCCACAAAAAAAAAAGTTATATTCAACACTAAACTTTGAATATTAAAGTAATAGTTATAGTTATTATATGATAAAATTAATTATATAACTGTTAAATAATTTAATTATAATCAAATAAGTTATATAGTTTTTATGAATTTTAATAATTAAATAGGTAATTTTATATGTAATGTGTTTTTCACATTTCATCAAGAACTAGAAAACAATTTCATTACAAATATCTTTTTTGACAATCTTAGGTCGCGTTCGTTAAGGACGTATTATGATAATTTTGGGACATATAGGGGATGAAAATTATGGAATTTTCTTTAACCTCATAGATATAGATTATGAGAATTATGAAAAATTATGGAGGAAATTAAGAAGGTTATGTAATTTTCTTCAAAGTCACTAAACGGCACCTTAACTTGAACACATCGTTGGAAATATGAAACCAGTGTATGCAAAAAAAACAAACATAGATCGAAGATGTAGACCTAAACTAATTCATGTGTTTTAGTCATTGTGGTATGACAATATCATTGTCTTGAGACACAACACTTGTCTCGAGTACGATGCAAATCGTGAATGATAAATTCTCCGAGATTAGCACAATATTCCTCAATCTCGTGCATTGGATGAAAAATAAATGGAATAAATTCATGATTGACTTTGAGAAAGATGAAAATGTTAGATTTTTGGCGACGTGTTTTTTCAAGGTGTGTAAAAATCAGAGTCGAGAGTCACCTCATATCAGATAACCATTAATACCAAGCACAATGATGGAAAATTTTATCTCATAAAAACGGTTCATAATGAAGATATCATCATCTTATTAACACATATGATGAAGAATATTCTCTCATTAAATTAAAAAATATAATTCATTTAATTTTGGATGAGTTGGCTAGTTAGGTAATGTACGTAACATGTAGTATAAACTAGGTATTTTTTTATGTAGTTAACACATTCGGTCATTTTTTATTACACAAGTTCCGTTTTTGTATGTCATGTATACAAGTTTTTCATTTACACAAAATATATTACTACACAAGTATGTCATTTACACAACATTTGGTTACACAAGTCCGTCATTTACACAAGGTTTGGTTACACAAGTTCCGTTTTTGTATGTCAGGTATCCTTGTGTAATTGAAATTGTGTATTAATATTATGTATCATCAAAAGAATACATAAAGTTTAATTAGTTCAGCTGGTATAAGGGTGAGAAGTAGGGTCAACTCATCCAGAGTTCGAATCCTGCATTTGACACAATCTTTAATTTATTATAAATAGAAGCTCAATTTATTTGCAAGATAACTTGAATACCCACGTTATAATGAAGTTATCTTTAAAATTTTAGCTTATTTCATTAAATATTCCTTGAAGTTATTAATATATATATATATATATATATATATATATATATATATATATATGTATGTATGTGGGGGGGGAATATGATCATGTGATCAATAATCTCAGCTACAATAAGGAGCGATAACTTTTAAGAATTGTCGGATCGAATAATAAAATACTTTGGAATTTTCATACTTTGTCATGCGTGAGTGTGAGGAACACGATCGTGCTCTTATCTATTTTCAGGATTGTTTGTGATTCATGCTCTTATCTATTTTCAAGATTGTTTGTGATACACGCAACACGTTCGTGCATGATACTGTCAAGATGAAACACTCTCGTGATGACTTAAAAAATATCAAATAAATACAATCGTCTGATTTGTTATTTCATGGCCGGTGGTGCGAGGTTGGCGGCGTGGTGCTCCTTCCGGTGGCGTGTGGCTCCGATCTCCGGCGAAGAACCCAGAACAAGGCGAGGGGGAGAGAAACAAGGAAGACTGAGGCGGCATGAATAGATTAGGTTTGGGAAAAGTAAAAAAAAGTTTGGGTACACTTACTACATATATTTATGTCATAGGCCTACTTAGTAGATCAAAATATATATGAAAAAAATAAGTCTACTTAGCTAATCTGCCCAAACTAATTTCTAAGATATCATCAAAAATGTAACACCCCAAATCCGCAAGACTCGGATTGCCACATTGGACTAGGATCTCACAATGGATTCTGATCCTAACCTGACAACAAGTTCACTGGATCTTACAACAAGGCACATGTAGATTAAAACCAAATACATAAAACTGTATAAGATACATCAAAAGGGTTTACAATCACAAAGCCGAGTACAAAACAACATCCATAAAACATCAGATACAAAAGATCCCATATCCCACGCAATCCTAATGTACAGAAGTCCTCGGCTGGTCACCCCATATGGCTCACTCTGCAGTCTTCCTAACCTGTAGATCATCTACAACACGGTATACATCGTTAGCTACAGCAGTGAATAAGTATGAAGGTAATAGCACAAACACACATCCACATCTCATACATGCAATGTCACACACATTCGTTTATTATCTTTTAGTTACGTTATTCCATTTCTAATTCAACTTATTTTATAACACGAGGAGCCTCAAGAACCTCGTCTCATCCAATGTAACACAGGGGTTTTGCATTGGGTTGATCATCACTCGTCCCCCCCCCTGTGAGATCATCTTCACGGCACCTCCTCCTACCCGCAGGCGGAGGCAAGTGGTCATGACCCGTTATAATACACTTGGGCCATTTAATATAATAAAAGGTCGTCCTAGTCCAGTTTAGGTTGTAAATGCACAATCATATGATCACACACAACCATCACAATCACACAAACCCACAATTGTACACTAAGTCAGTCCTACGGACTTACCTGTAATACTCGTAATCAATACCACGTCACAGCTTCCCCTTGGGGAAGTAATCAACGCCCGCAATAGCAAGGCACACAACATCACATACTGCAAAGGGTTAGGAGACTCGTCTACATAACCATAACCTCAATCTAAACCTATAGATCAGAACATGCTCACAAATGCCTAAGGCATAGCCTCAACATAAACACAAGTGCCTAAGGCACATCTCTAACATGAAACTCATCATACTCATCCTACCAAGCTAGTCTAACCAACATCTAAGCCAAGGCCAAAGAAAAGGAAGGAAGCTATCATACCAACAAGGTATGCCTTGAATGCACCGGCAGAAACAAAGGACTCAAAGGCTGAACAAGTGAGGCGCAGGGCCGGCTCACTCAAGGCGTAGAGGCGGTCCACAGCAAGCGCAGGGGCAGCCTAGTGCAGGCGCAGGGGCGGCTGTATGTGCAGAATGTTGGCCCCGACTTCTCTTCGATCTCTTTCTCGACTCTCTTCACTTCTTCATCATACCACAATAACACACATACATATATACACATTTATGAACATCAAAACCCCAGGAAAGGATCCAAACAAGCTCAACTTGTGATCCTAAGCTAAAGAAGAAAGAAAGAAGCAAGGAAAGAGAAGAAAAGAAGATGGAGATGGAGATCTTACCACAATAAACCCTAAGCAGCAACTAGGAGCATCCAACACACCTCACAACCTCAGCACAACAACAACAACACTCAGGACCATCCTCATGATTATACAAAGCCAAAATCACAACCAACTCTCCAAACTCCCTCACAAGCACAAGGGAAGATCAAAGAAGAGAAGATGAAGAAGAAGAAGAAGAACGTATAGAGGGAAAGGGAGCTAAAGAGGATGAAGAAACCCTCTCAGAGAAGCAAAGGATGGCTTATAAAGGAAGCCAACCACAAAGCACAAGTCAAAGGGTCAACGAAGGCGGCTGTAACCACACGAAGCCACGGGGGAGGTCACTATGAGGCGCAGGGGCGGCCATCTGGGTTCGCAGGGGCGGCTGCGAGGGTCAGCTAGGGCTCAGCAAGGATTCAAGGCTCCTAAGGACTAAGACTCTTACACCACATTCCCCTAAAAACAAGTTTCGTCCCAAAACTTGCAAGATCCCAAATCCTCTTGGACTTATAAGACGAGGTATAACTCTCTCTCTCAGAGACACCATGTCACAACCTATAGCATTCTATATCCTTAAACATAGTATGGAGGAATCATCACTCCAGCAACACCATCATAAACTCTAAACAAGGCCTAGAGGAAAATCATCTCTAGCCGAACACTAACCACATCACACTTTCATGGAGGAAAGCCAACTAAAGCCAAAACATACACATAACACTACTACGTGGAGAAAAGCCGTCTCCATTCACACTATGTCCATCAAAGATAGCATGGAGGAAAGAACCATCTCCAGCTATACCTATCTCGCGCTAGCAAACAGGATCTAACAGATCGTATGCACATACAGCTAGCACGAAAAGCACATCATATCACATAAACACATAGCATAACATGCACTCACCAAAATGGCACTAAGATCTACTCGTGGATCCTACAGGTGCATCTATCTCGGCGTAGAACTCTAAATAGTTCCTCTGGATACTATCCTCAGTCTCCCACATAGCCTCATTAGGTCCTCATCTAGACCATTGTATCCTCATCATAGGAATGTCCTTCAAACACAGGCGTCTCACACCTCGCTCTAGGACTGTAATAGGGTGCTCTGCAAAATTGTGGTCCGGCTCAACCACCAGATCATCATAACTCACAATGTGCCTCGGATCCTGTATGTACTCTCTCAAGTTGAGATACGTGAAACACAAGGTGAACACCCTCTAACCTCGGAGGCAATGCTAATTTGTAGGCTGCCCTCCCGACTCTAGAGGTCGACGCCTCCTATCTGCATACAAATTCTGGCGACTCTGTGCAGCCAACATCCTCTCTCTGATCAGCGCTACTCAAGCCATATCATCCTGAATCTGGCGCTATCCCACTGATACTGCTAGCTCATTCCTGCATAAAGGTGTATGTCACCTACGTTCATATAGTGCCTCGTAAGGAGACATCCCAATAGATGCATGCCAACTGCTGTTGTATGAGAACTCAACGAGTGGGAGGTAATCAGACCATCCCTATCCCCAATCCAACACACAGGCGTGCAACATGTCCTATAAGGTTTAGATGGTCCTCTCTGACAGACCATCGGTCTTGGGGTTGAATGCAGTCGTGAAGTGTAGACTCGTCCCCAAAGCAGTCTAAATTTGCTGCCAAAATCTCGAAGTAAACCGCCCATCTCGATTAGAGACAATCGTCCTCGGTACTCGATGGAGTCTCACTATCTGTCTAGTGTACTCCTCAACCAATCTGCTCACCGGCCGCGTCTCTTGATAGGGATAAAATGTGTCGTCTTCGTCAATCTATCCACGATCACCCAGATAGCATCAAAACTCCTACTGGTCCTCAATCCGGTCACAAAATCCATGGAGACGTCCTCCCACTTCCATTGTGGTACTAGTAGTGGATGGAGCTCACCTTCAGGTCTACAATGCTCGATCTTGACCTGTTGACAGGTCGCACACTGAGCCACAAATCTGGCTACGTCGGGCTTCAGCCCTCCCAACCAATATGAGTATCTCACATCATGGTACATCTTACTCATACTTGGATGTACTGAGTAAGGTGTACAGTGAGCCTCCTGTAAGATCCGCTATCTCAGCTCTGTATCAGCGGGTACACAGATACGGTCATGACGCCTCATCACTTCATCCGCTCCTATAGAGAACTATGGTGCCTCTCCACGAGACATCCTCTCTCTAATCCTTGTCAAGGTCGGGCAGGTCCCCTGCTTTTGTTGGATCTCATCCAACAGACCAGGTAGAACCTCTAAAGCAAACAACTGGGCATCCTTATCAGGAAACTAGATTTTCATCTCTAGCCAGGCTAGATCCTTCTAAAGCTGAGGCTGTATAGTCAGTCTGGCAATCGGCTTCTCTCGAGGCGTCTTCCTGCTCAAGGTGTCAGCTACCACATTCGCCTTGTCAGGATGATACAGAATCTCAAGATCAAAGTCCTTGATCAACTCAAACCATTGGCACTGGCGGTTATTCAATTCCCGTTGTGTGAAGATATACTTCAGACTCTTATGGTCTGTGAAAATCTGACATGTGGCACCATACAGGTAATGTCTCCAAATCTTCAAAGCATGAACTACCGCTGCCAACTCCAGATCATGAGTCGGGTAGTTCTCCTCATACGTCTTCAGCTGTCGAGACGCATATGCAATCACTCTATCTCTCTGCATCAACACACATCCCAAGCCTAGCTTGGATGCATCACTGTAGACCACAAAATCATTAGAACCCTCTGGTTGTGCCAAGACAGGAGCAGAAGTCAAACGCCTCTTTAACTCTTCAAAACTCTGAGCACACTGGTCGGTCCATAAAAATCGGGTAGTCTTTCTCAAAAGACTCGTCAGTGGACGGGCAATCACAGACAATCCCTTCATAAAGCGTCTATAATAACCGGCTAGGCCAAGAAAGCTACGCACTTCCTTGACGTTCCTCGGTGTCGTCCATGCAACGACAAACTCAATCTTCGCCGGGTCAACCATAATCCCGTCGGCGGAGACGGCATGTCCGAGGAAAGCAACCTCAGACATCCCGAACTCGCACTTAGAGAGCTTGGCATACAACTCTCTATCCCTCAAAATTTGGAAAACTGTCCTCGGATGTCCAGCATGCTCCTCTCTGTTACGAGAGTACACCAAAATGTCATCAATAAAGACCACCACAAACTGATCCAGGAAGTCGATGAAGATATTGTTCATCAACTCTATAAAAACTATTGGGGCATTCGTCAGCCCAAATAGCATCACTACAAACTCATAGTGTCCATAACGATACGAAATACCGTCCTGTGCACGTCCTGATCTCTCACCCTTAATTGGTGATATCGTGAACGTAAGTCAATCAGGAGAAAACTGTCGCTCCCTGAAGCTGATCAAGTAGATCATCAATACGAGGAAATGGATACCTGTTCTTGATGGTCACCTTGTTTAGCTCTCTATAGTCGATACACAATCTCAACGATCCGTCCTTCTTCCGCACAAAGAGGACAGGTGCACCCCATGGTGATACGCTAGGGCGAATGAAGCCCTTCTCAGCCAACTCCTCGAGTTGCTTCTTCAGCTCCAACATCTCGATAGGCGCCATACGATATGGGGCCTTCGAGATCGGTCTCGTACCAGGCTCCAACTCGATGTCAAAGTCTACACTCCTCTGAGGCGAAAAGCTAGACGGCTCTGCAAACATCTTTGTAAACTCGGAGACCAGTGGGATGTCCTCCAAGGCTGGGCTATCTCCTTCCTTCATGGCATAACACAAGAAGGCATCACATCCCTGTGCTATCAACCTCGCTGCTCGTATAGCACTGATAACAGATCCCGTCTTTCCAAGGTCCGAACCCCGAAAGACCTCTATCGTACCTTTGTCGGTAGAGACTATAATAGTTCTCTTACCCACATCTAACACCGCCCGGTGTCTACGCATCCAATCCATACCTAGAATGACTTCTTCATGCATCAAAGGCATGACTAAGAAGTCAACAAGCAACACACGAGTCCCTAAGCGAAGGGGACAACTACGTATCTCATGGGTACCTCGGACCCGACTACCATCAGGTAACCCTGTAGTAAAGGGGGTCCCCTCTATGGTAGATAAACTCAAACGCTCAACACATGCAGTAGAAATAAAGGAATGCGTAGCACCCGTATCAAATAAAACTCTAACAAGTAAACCATGTAACAGAATGGTACTTGTTGCAATTGGTGTTGACGGCTCCTCAGCTCAGAAACGCGACCTCGAGCTCCTCGAGCATCACTAGTACCAGCATCTCTACCTCTACCTCTACTCGGTTCTGGAGTTGATCCCTGAGTAGCAGGTGTGTCTGGGACTCTCTGTTGTCCCTGTGCCTGATGCTGAGGCGGTCTCTGTCCACTTCCTGCTGCACCTGCAGGAGAAGAACCCTGTTGTGATGACGCCTTGCCTTGACGGCAAAACGTAGCTCTATGTCTTGGCTTCCCCCACGAGAAGCAAGTTTGTGGTGCTCTCAGGCACTCAGCCCTCATATGTCCATAGGCCCCGCAGTTGTAACACTCCCGGCCTCTCTCAATCGTCTGTGCAGACATTGGACCACTCGAGCGGCCTTGAGACTGACCTTGCCCGTATCCAGATGCTCCTGCACTAGTCTGTCCTGTGCGTTGTCTCTTCTCAGACCGTCCTGTTTGAGAAGTCATCCTTTGGCTAGCTCTCTCTCGCTTATAGGCAGAGGCCCGATCCTGGTAGTTTATCAAGGAATCACAATAGAATCTCACCATGTACGAACGTGTGCTCTCCCTCAGTCGACGGGAGAACAGATACACATGCTGGTCCTCATATGGTGAAGTTGGACCCAACAATGCTAACTCGGTATGGAAGCGGCGAATATCATCAGTAATGGGTAGATACGTCCTTAAAACCCGCCTCCACGAAGTCCTGCAACTTCTCCCTCCTCAGTGAGGCAAGGCAGAACTGCTCCCTCAACAAAGTCCTCATTTGATCATAACTCGTAACTCGTGCTTGAAATGTCCTCCACCACTGGTGTGCCAGGTCACGGAATAGAGACTGAACTAGCTCTATCCGTCTGTCCTAAGGACACCTAATAGACTCTAAAGTTGAGTCTACGTGTCCGATCCACACCTCAGTCTGTAAACCGATCTCTCCCGAGAAGGGTGGTACTCCCTGCTGATGAAATGCCTTCAACCAGGTATATGGTCGAGGCCCTCTGGTCTCCTCTACAGCTCGAGCAACCTCAGTAGCACGTGTCGGCATAGCTGGCACTTGAGTGGCTCCATGGGATCTCTCGGATGATCCCTCATGTCCTGGTAGGTCTGGGGCTCGTCTGCCTGCTTTGATGGCCTCCTCAAAATGTCTGAGGTACTCTCTGAACTCTGGTCCTCCCATGGAGATATGATCTGAGTCACCAGACTGGGCTCGTTGTGCTTGTTGTCTCCTAGACCCACCACTCCTCGTCGTTGGGACGACACTCTCAACAACCTCCTCAGGAGCCTCCTCCACCACTAGTGGATCAACAGCGGGAGCTGGTCCCTGTCATATCCCTCTTGGAGGAAGAGGTGGTCTACCTCTACCTCGGCCTACAGCAGCAGTAGCTCTAGTCCGAGCCATCTGCGGGGTATGCACACCTAACTTATAAAACTCTATATAGGCCATATGTAAAGATATATATACAATACTTAACATTACATGCATACACATCAACACATAGAATATATATATATATATATATATATATACTGTCGAGATCCTCAGAAGGGTGACGGCTTCTGTACACACTATCCCAAAACATATGTACTCGCTTTAAAACCAAAACATTTTAAAAGGTTAGACCCCTTTCGGGTTTTGTTTATTTATCCACTATACCTTTATTGCAGATAGCAAGTGCCATTGTTGTCAACCTAAGGCTCTGATACCAACTATGTAACACCCCAAATCCGCGGAACTCGGAGTGCCACATTGGGCTAGGATCTCACAATGGATCCTGATCCTAGCTTGACAACAAGTTCACTGGATCTTACAACAAGGCACAAGTAGATTAAAACCAAATACATAAAACTGTATAAGATACTCAAAAGGGTTTACAACCACAAAGCCGAGTACAAGACAACATCCATAAAACATCAGATACAAAAGATCTCATATCTCACGCAATCCTAATGTACAGAAGTCCTCGGATGGTCACCCCATCTAGCTCACTCAGCAGTCTTCCTAACATGTAGATCATCTACAACACGATATACACCGTTAGCTACAACAGTGAATAAGAATGAAGGTAATAGCACAAACACACATCCACATCTCATACATGCAATGTCGAACACATTTATTTATTATCTTTTAGTTACGTTATTCCATTACTAATTCAACTTATTTTGTAGCACGAGGAACCTCAAGAACCTCGTCCCATCCAACGTAACATAGGGGTTTTGCATGGGGGTGATCATCACTCGTCCCCCCTCCCCCTATGAGATCATCTTCAGGGCACCTCCTCCTACCCGCAGGCGGAGGCAAGTGGTCAATACCCATTATAATACACTTGGGTCATTTAATATAATAAAAGGTCGTCCTAGTCCAATTTAGGTTATAAATGCACAATCATATGATCACACACAACCATCACAATCACACAAACCCACAACTGTACACTAAGTAAGTCCTACGGACTTACCTGTAAAACTCGTAATCATTACCACGTAACACTTTTCCCTTGGGGAAGTAATCAACGCCTGCAATAGCAAGGCACACAACATCACATACTGCAAAGGGTTAGGAGACTCGTCTCCATAACCATAACCTCAATCTAAACCTATAGATCTATACATGCTCACAAATGCCTAAGGCATAGCCTCAACATAAACACAAGTGCCTAAGGCACATCTCTAACATGCAACTCATCATACTCATCCTAACCAAGTTAGCCTAGCAAACATCTAAGCGAAGGCCAAAGAAAAGGAAGGAAGGAATCATACCAACAAGGTATGCCCTGAATGCACCAGCAGAAACAAAGGACTCAAGGGCTGAACCACTGAGGCGCAGGGGCGGCTCACTCAAGGCGCAGGGGCGGTCCACAACAGGCGCAGGGGCAGCCTAGTGCAGGCGCAGGGGCGGCTGTCAGTGCAGAATATTGGCCCCGACTTCTCTTCGATATCTTTCTCGACTCTCTTCGCTTCTTCATCATACCACAACAACACACATACATATATACACATGTATGAACATCAAAATCCCAGGAAAGGATCCACACAAGCTCAGCTTGTGATCCTAAGCTAAAGAAGAAAGAAAGAAGCAAGGAAAGAGAAGAAAAGAAGATGGAGGTGGAGATCTTACCACAACAAACCCTAAGCAGCAACTAGGAGCATCCAACACACCTCACAATCTCAGCACAATAGCAACAACACTCAACATCATCCTCATGAGAAGTAAAGGATGAAAAAGAAGAAGAAGAAGAAGAAGAAGAAGAAGAAGAAGAAGAAGAAGAAGAACGTACAAAGGGAAAGATAGCTGAAGAGGATGAAGAAACCCTCTCAAAGAAGCAAAGGATGGCTTATATAGGAAGCCAGCCGCAAAACACAAGTCAAAGGGTCAACGAAGGTGACTGCAACCACACAGAGCCGCAGGGGTGGTTACTGTGAGGCGCAGGGGTGCCTAGCCGCAGGAGCGGCCATCAGGGTCCGAAGGGACGGCTGCTAGGCTCAGCAAGGACTCAAGGCTCCTAAGGACTAAGGCTCTTACAAATAAAGTATGATAAAGCGTGTGATGTGGATTTATAATTAAATAATAAATAATATTAATATGTTACAAAATATTTTTCTTTCATAATTTTCCCAAAGTTTTTTTTTTGTATTTTCTTTGCTGATTTTGCTTTATAATTTTGCATAATGAAATTTTTTTGATAAAAAATATGTGATTTTTTTAAAGTTCATCTTTAATAATCCTGTAATAAAGTAAAGAAAAAAATTTAATTTTTTAAATTATTTTCGAAAATTTTTAAATAGTTTTTAAATAATTATTTATTAATATTTATAAAAATTCATTTAAAAATATTTGGAAAAAACAAAAATATCTTCAAAAAAAACTTAAAATACTTTTTTATTTAAAAAGAGGTAACAAAACTAAAATATATTTTTTTAAAAAAAAAACATTTAAACAAAAATATAAAAAAAATTATGATAAAAAATTCCAACAAAAAAAGTTTTGAAAAGTTTTGGGAAAAAATCAGCTTGTGTTAAAATATAAAGTATTTCAATTAAGTTAGAATTTTTATCGTATTAAATAATATTTATTTAATTTTTAAGAAAAACTCCACATCATTGCCTACAATTTTTTTTATTACATTTAATAAATTAGTTGTCACATCATCTTCGGAGTTTAGATTTTTGCCAGAAAAAATAAAGAGAAATTCCGGATGGTACCCTCGTGGTTTGGGGTATTTCGGATTTTGCCCAACAGTTTTTTCCAGTTCGGATGGTACCCTTAAGTTTTTGTTGTTTTCCGGATTTTGCCCAAATTCATTAAACTTTTTAAATTTTATTAAAAACATACAAAAGAAAATAAACTAAAATTTAAAATAAATAAAAATAATGAATTATTGATTTTAAAACTAAAGTAAAATAGTAACTTTTTAAAATAAATAAATAAATTATTATATTAATTAAAAAATAAATCAATTAGACAATTTTTTAAAAATTCAAAAAAATCAGTGTTTTATTTTATTTTAAAAACAAATAGATGGTATTAGCATTTTTTTAACAAAATTTAAAAGCATAAGTGTTACATTGTATTTAAAAATAAATAAAATAAGTTTTTTTAAAAAAAATTAACAACAAATCACTGTTTTAATTTATTATTAAAATAAATGAATCACTTTTCAATTTTATTTATTTCCCAAAACTAAAAGAAAAAAAAAGTAAAATTAAAAAATAAATAAAATAAAAAACTGATTTATTTTAATAATAAATTAAAATAATGATTTTTTTTAATATTTTAAAAAAATCCTTATTTTATTTATTTTTTAAGTAAAATATAACACTTATGTTTTTAGATTTGTTAAAAAATGCTAATCCAATTAATTTATTTTTAAAATAAAATATAACACTGTTGGGCAAAATAAAATAAAACACTGTTGGGCAAAAAATGCTAATCCAATTAATTTTTTTTTATTTTTTTTTTACTTTTTTACTTTAGTTTTAAAATAAATAAATCATTCTTTCTATTTTAATTTGTTTTTCAATTTTAGTTTATTTTTTTTTGTATGTTTTTAATGGTTTTTAAAAAAGTTTAATGAATTTGGGCAAAATCCGTAAAACAACATAAACTTAAGGGTACCATCCGAACTTGAAAAAATTGTTGGGCAAAATTCGAAATACCCCAAACCACGAGGGTACCATCCGAAATTTTCCAAAAATAAATTGTATTTTTTTTTTGTAAATACGTTGATGGTTTGTATCAAAATCACTAATTTTCGAGTTTGTATTATTTTCAATTCAATATTGATAGTTGGTCTCTTGAATACAAATTAATCTAACTCATGCTTCAAGTTTGTAAGTAGCTCCCGGTTCAAAGTAATATCAGTTTTTTCATACATGTTGCTAGGAGGATTCGAACTAGAATCTCCAGTCTAACCACTTAAGGAGTCTAGCATCACATTCCACTAGACCAACTGAGTATTGATATGTGTAACTTAATTTAATAGGAGAAGATTGACCTAATAATTCCTTTTTTATATTGCTGAACAAACTAGATCCTTGTTAATTTAATATTATTTTTTAATTCTAAAAACACTTATTTAAAAGGGTAAAAAGATGTCTAGTATGTCTCCTAATAAACAGAAGAGTCTACTTGACGTTACATTACGCAAAAAAAAAGTCTACTTACTCAACTCACCTATTTAAAAGTTATAATGATAAATAAATAAAATAATAAAAATATTATTATCTTGGTGAAAGAAATATTTGTTGTCGTAACTTGATAGCCACTACCTATGCTATAAATTTACATGTAAAATTTTTTGTATTTATCTGCATATGATGTATATATGATAATTTCTAGCCTGTTTGGTGGTTAATTAAATTATTAATTGATATAGTAAATGTTAATTTAGGGTATTTATTCATATATAATTTGTAGATGTTAATTTATATCCTAGGATGTTGTTAAGAATACCGTGAACATGAAAAGTCATCACAACAAACCCAATTTTTTCACTAAAACCTATGTAAATAACAATCTTGATAAAGAAACTCTATTTTAATCTAAAATTTTAAATAAAAAATAGTAAGACTTGTAGATAATCACAAAAGATAAAAATTTTCAGATAAGCTATTTTGTATCGTAAAACTTAATTACAGTAAAAGTTTTATTGTAATTCCGCTTTACTTTTTCGCTATATATATATAAATAACCGAATTGTGGTGGATTCGTGAATCTCTTAAGCTCCTATAAGCAAGAATTATTTTTGTTATTTCAGGTAAACATTCAATCGCTTCATCATGAAAAATAGTTTTTGATTGTTATGTTTTCTTAATGTGTTCTCATAATCATTCGATTCTAAAGGTTCAACACAATCAAGTATCGGTGATGGATTAATAGTTTTATGTCATTACGTCATAGAAAATTTTATTGATAAGTATGTTATTGCAAATAAAAATATAGTTTTTTTTTCGTGTATCGAACCAATTATATATAATTGCCGGTATCAGTTGGTTTATATTATTAGTATAAGCAAGTTTCAGATAACCATGAACTAGAAAGAATGGTTAGTAAATAAAAAGTAGAAAACCTGATGCAGTGAGAAATCTTCCTTTTTACTTGTTTATCTTTTAAATACCTATAACCTAAAATTATACAAATTAAAAAGAATCATCAATTATTTAGTTATGCCGACAAATGTAGATTGAGCAAGTCTTTTTCAATCTACTTTAGAGGGTAGAGAAGTAGAGATCCAAATCCTAAAAGAAAAAGAGCACACTTTACTTGGGTCAGAGAAAATAAACCACGTTTTAAGGTGACAATTTTGATTTCCGAAAGGGTAAGGACTAATTATTGTTATAGTCTAAAAGAGGGGCCCTGTGGCCCTCCCCTTGCCTCTCAATTATCATTTCATTTCAACAGAATTTGGATCAACCTCTTAATTGCTTTTGTGATGCCAACCCTATAACTGTCTTAGACTCATGGCATCAATATTACACTTCTTTTTCTTTTTATAAATGGAAGTGATTGATGTACTAGACGACACAGTGTTTGATGGATCGAAGGCTGATCAAATCAACAGACGGATTAACCATCACGAGGGAACTTGAACATACAAAAAAGAAAAACACATCAAAAGAAGACTTCGATCACAACGAGTCAATCGAGGAGCCTTCAAACTTCGATCACCTATACGCTACTCCTTCTCAGGAACAAATTCAAGACGTACCACAAACAATCGGACTATATAACACAAAACAAATAATCTCTATTAGTGTTCAATTTGTTATTTGTTGTATGATAAGTTTTATAATTTTGTGGATTTAGTTCATTTAGAGATACCATGGTATGGGGAGGCAAAAGTCATCTCAAGTGGAAGGAGTTGAGTATAAGTTACAACAAAGGAACTAATATGTTATGTGGAGTCAAGTATAGGTTACAACAAAGGGGCCAATATGTTATATTAGAGAGTTTGACGGGTTTCGCCGTAGATTGCAATAGGTTATGAAGACCTTGTTGTGTACCCGATATTTTATATCGGAGTGCGTAGATAAGTTCGAACACTCGTTTAGGGAGGTCTTCCCATTTGTAGATATTTTTTTATGTTGATTAGCTTAATTTTTTTAAATGCGAGTTGAAGAGTAAACAAGAAACAAAAGAAAGATATTCAAGTTCCTTTGACTCAATAGGTTAGATTAATAGCGATCTGGTTAAATTTTGGGTGTAAAAATTATGATAAGTTGGTTCTAACAGATTTGAACTAAGACTCACAAAACTATCCACATTGTTTTGTACGTTACTAAAAAACAATGTAACATGATTTTTTTCTTTTATTATTACTAGATAGCTTAGTTAGCAAGCTATATTTTTTTTACTTTTTTCTTTCCCTTCCTCCTGGACATAGGTTGGAATTATGGAGATGGAAAGGATGATCTGAAGATGGTAGATTTACAAATACAAAGGCGGTGGTTCAGACCGGCGGGAGAAGAAACGTCGAAACCAAAACGTAAGATCGGATTCAAGACGGATTTATCTCGAGAGACAACTGGTGGTGATCTTCATTCGGATTACATAGAGGGCGGACCGAAGACCAATAAGGATCTAGACTTCCGAGAGGGGTGTTGCACGTTTGGTTAACAAGAGTTAGTCAATCGACCTTAATCAAAAGAAAGTTCATAAGTTGTGAGCAAAGAGTTCCCTTAAGAAGACAAACAAGAACTCCAGCACGACGCAAAACAATCATAACCTCAATTAAGAGGACTTCGAACTTTACCAGAACTTCAACAGGGGAACAACGAGGTAGAGGATTTATGGATTTCTTTAGCATAGAACTAACACATTGATTACTCATATTTCAATTTTTTAATTGATTTATCTGTTAAGGCAATTATTAACATAAACGAGTTCATAGATTGTACCAAAAGAGTTGGTATTATTCTTCCGTTGACAAAAACAATATTACACCTTTTTAATCTTCACTGCCATATATGCTTCATAATTCATTTACATATTCACTTTCGATCTTCATTATTGATTATTTTGTTTAAGAATCTACTTTTACCCAAATGAATTATGGGACAAAGAAAAATGTTTTTAGGATATTATTTATCTATTAAAAGTTCACGTTAATTATTATAATTAATATCATAAAAAATCTAGTGCAAAATTGTAAGTAGGTAGTGCCCACGGCTTCATTGTGTAACTAGGGATGACAATTTCACCCGCACCCGACGGATATCCGATCACCTGATTCAACTAAAAAGGGTGAAAACTCGTTAAAAGACGGATGAAAGAGGGTGGTGGATCGGGTCGGATGCAGGTGAACTTTTCATCCATCCATCACCCGACCCATCATCCACTCATCCACCCGACCCGTATTCACCCGCTTAAAGTTATATATATATTTTTTAGTATTTGTAGTTTTATATTATAAAAATTTTCGCATTATTTTCTTACTGTATAATATATTAAATTAAACCCTATATTTTCTTTCCTAGTTTATTTTATTTTAAAAGTCTAATATATATCGATCCTTATTATTGATTCGTTATAAAATAAATTTTATTTTAGATCTTGCTTTGTTATGGTGTTGTACTTGTACATTTCATGTTATGTTTTTTATTTGGATTTAAGTGTGTACTTTATTTTCAGTAAAATATTTAATTTTTTACAATTTATAAATGAAGTGTAGAGCACTCGAAATCTCATCCGCTTCATCCAAAGGATGTGGATGGATTGAATACAGGTGAAACTCTTAGCGGATGGTGGGTCAGGTGGGATGAACAATTTTGGGTGATGGATCAGGTGGCGGTCAAGGTCATCCACCCGTCACCTGATCCATCGTCATTGTATGCGTAAGTGATCCATTCAATTTGTTTGTAATTTACTTTTGGGTCTTAATCAAACGACCCCTTAATCCACATTAGTCGTCCAAGTGGAGACCCGTTGATAGAGTCATGAGATAAATTGACTAAAGTGTTAAAGAAAAAGATGCAAAATAGCTTAAAAAGGTCCGGCATGAGATTTATACACAATAAGTACAAGTGATACTATGATACCAACTTCCACCTCAATTCCTTCACCTACCCAATCAAACATTCAATCTTTTAACCTTTTAATGCGCAAGGCGGTGGACTGGTGAGTACTAACCCGCATTCTTCACCCGGAAACCCGTTTCCGCTACACCTTTGATGAGCGCATGCAATGTGCCGTGTTTGGTATTTCAAATTAATTTGTAAATTCTAATTGGAATGACAAATCTATGGTGTGTAGATTCTGTCCCCCCTCCTTAGTGAGCTAATACATCCAAACACGACGCAACCACTTCCCTAAATTCAACAAAGATGAGAGAGAGAGAGAGTAGTAGTGACCAAGTCACTCTCACTTCTCCTGACGCAATGCCAGCTGTCACCTGCCACCTGGATTCCCGAACTGCTTACATCGTCGACCATGTGGGTCCCTCGCCTATACCATCTTGCATCCTTACTGTAAACTACATAAAATCACCCTTTTTAAAAGTTATATGACTTTCAATGGAAAAAATAAATAATTGTAAGGTTATTTTGTATGGTTTTTATTTTGTAGCTAATTTTGTGAAATATGTTCTACTTTAAGGATGGTTTTATGTAATTTGCCCTCCTTTGTTTTCCCTTTTATTCATTCGCTCCTTGATATTCTCTTATCACTTATCTTTCGCACAGACAGAACGAGCGCCAGAGAGGGGGAGAAACTGTAAAGGGAAACTCACAGGATTCATCGATTTTCCAGCAAAAGCAAAAAAGAATCCTGGAGAGTACACTACAGTTTTGCAAACTTTGGAGGAATTTCAAACATGATGATCAATCGAGTTGAGGGAAGAGTCCACGCTTTCCGATAGTAGAGGGGAGGAAGAGATCGGAGGGGGATGGCGAAGAAGGAGGTGGTGGTGGTGGCCGAGGGGGATTCGGCGGTGGCGGAGTTGAAAAGGGAGCTAATGAAGATTGTAAGCGCGATTATTGAGGAAGAGAGAGACGAGAATGCGTTCACGGACGCCATTGATAGGGCTAAGGAAACTCTGTATGCACTTAGCTATTTGAAGGTCAAGAAAACGACGTCGTTGGATGAGGTTTCCGTTTCTTGCCCTGACGAATTCCGCTGCCCTCTCTCCAAGCAGCTCATGAAGGATCCGGTCATTGTTTCCACTGGTCAGGTATACAATGAGAATCACACCCTGAGATTTCTACTTTCTCATCTAGTAATTATGAATTATATGATTGATGGTGATGAACTGCTAACGAGAGAAATTGCTTGTCTTATTTTGTATGTTTGATGTTCGTCTTGGTATTGCTTTTGTTTTTGGAGGCTTCCGCCTTTTCTGAATGAGTGATTCTTGGAGGCTTCAATTTTTTCATACAGACGATGAGTTCTCTTTTAAAACCTTAGAAATGGGAAAGATAAAGCAAATGAAAACATTTGTTTGACTCTGCTATTTTTCAAATCTCCATCAATTTTGGTTAGTTCTTCTGGTGAATGATATGCTTCAATGTTTGAACACTACTTTGTCCAGCGAATTTTGTGTGATCTCATAGTATAAAATTGTGTTCTTAAATTTATTTTACGACATGCTTGCTGATTTCATGTAAGTTTCCACCTTATCATGCAGACTTATGACAAACTGTTCATCCAAAAATGGCTAAAAGGAGGGAACAGAACCTGTCCAAAGACACAACAAGTTCTTTCCCACACACTCTTAACCCCAAACTACCTGATCAAAGACATGATTTCCAAATGGTGCCGAAATCACGGGATCAAATTCCCTGATGTGAAACCGAAATCAGTAAACGAGGAAGATGGATTAATCCTGGAGTCAGATCGTGATCATTTTTTCTCCCTTCTTGAAAAGATTTCATCCTCATCATCCTCTTCTCAAAAATCAGCTGCCAAGGAACTCCGCCTTCTCACTAAGCAAATGCCATGTTTCCGTGCCCTTTTTGGTGAATCAACAAACTCCATTCCTCAACTCCTAAAGCCTCTTACAGATCGGAACTCGTCCTCTAGCCAAACCCACCATCATCTCCAAGAAGATCTGATCACAACCCTATTAAACATATCAATCCATGACAGCAATAAGAAACTCGTGGCAGAAACCCCCTCGGTGATCCCTGTCCTAATTGAAAGTTTAAGAAGTGGGACCATTGAGACTAGGAGCAATTCTGCTGCAACATTATTCACGTTATCAGCTCTTGACTCAAACAAAGCTCTTATTGGACAATCTGGTGCTTTAGGCCCTCTAATTGACCTCTTAAACGACGTGGGAAACCATCCATCAGCATTGAAGGACGCAGCCTCAGCGATCTTCAACCTATGCATCTTCCATGAGAATAAAGGAAGGGCCATAAAAGAAGGTGCAATTAGAGTTTTGCTAAGAAGGATCAAGAGTGGTGTCAATGTCGATGAGTTGTTGGCTATCCTTGCAATGTTATCGGGTCATCAAAGGGCTATAGAAGAATTAAGCGAGGTAGGATCCGTCCCTTGCCTGCTCGAGATCATAAGGAAGGAGTCAACTTGTGCTCAAAACAAAGAAAACTGCATTGCTATACTCTATTCTGTTTGTATGCATGACCGGACGAAGCTGAGGGAGATTAGGGAGGAAGAGAAAGCGAATGGTACGTTGTCGCAGCTCGCTAGAGATGGAACGTCGAGAGCTAAGAGAAAGTCAAACGGGATTCTTGAGAGAATGAACAGAGCTATGAATCTCACACACACTGCCTGAATCCAGTGAATTTGTTTGGCAGAATCTCAGGTAAACTTGAATGCATGTAAATTCCTTCTTTTTGATATGATCTCTTTTTTCTTTTGGTTTATTTATGTACTAGATAGAACCCATGAACTCACTTGTAAGTTCACTCAACATTGAGTTGAATCTTCAATTGCGTCCAATGCACATTAAGTTTGAATTCCTAATGAAATATAAGATTGTTGAAGAAGCCACCAAATTTGTACTTTTTCAAAATATTATAGTTTGTGAATTGAAGGAAACTTTTAGAAGCTTTAATCCCCACAAGTTAGCTCTCTGACAAGGTTGAGTAGATCCAAAAGTATGAACTGTGATACTGCTGTCATGGATTATATTCAATAATTCCATGTGATGAATGGTTGAGATGAGATTACACCACGAAACAAGAAAAGTGTGTTCATATTTAATAACTTAGAGAAGATAACATGTTTAAAAAATTCTCATCTAATAATTTACTCATACATAAATCAGTAATAAAAAAATATTTATAAATTGATTGAGTGAATACATGAAAAAACATTGTAACAAAGTTTGATTTGAAAATATGAACATGGAAATATCACAATCATTTAAAAAAATCGTACAGTCTTAGTTTTTGTTTAGTTAGAGTGGTGGAATGAAAACGGTTAGTCACTAAACAAATATAAATTATAATTACTTTGATAATGATTTTTAACAATTTTAAACGGATTCTTAGTATATATGGTGAGTAGGAAATGGTAAAATTATGTAAAGGAAAGTCTACATCAAGAAAGAGAAGAGCTTGACAAGAATTGGCAAATGGGCATGGTCTGTTTTCCTTTTGGTGTTTTCCCTCTAGGGGGATGGGTGGGTGTCTACCACTACACTTGTCTTCTTCTTTATTTGTATATACTTAAAGGTTTTCCTTATCTTGCAACTTGACTGCTTTCGTTATCCTTGTTGCACAACCCCCAGAGTCCAATTTTGATGGAGATGTACATACTTGCAAACTCATTTGTGCCATTTAGATGAAAGCCAAATTATACAAACCTAAAAAACTACCCTTAAATTACTACACTTTTCTAAAAAACCCACTTTATAGAAACTATCTTAACGTCTCGTCTTTCACTTACCCAGAAGATCGAGTTTTACTATACCCATTTTCCGATATTACTAATTATTAGTGTTTGACATGCCATTCACTAACTTCTTCTCCGGATGGATCTTCTATGTACAAGTCTTGAACGGTTTTAGTCCTCCAATCTTTGCACTTCAAACCTGATTTTTGTCTTCATGTTTTTTTTTCGAGTGTTTTGTTGTTTTTTGTTCACTTATGATCGACGCATCCGTCCAATCTTTTGGTCTCTCGATACACCCACCATCAAACACTGAAACTTGTATGTAACTTCCTCAAAATTGTACAAAATTACAGTATTATATTTAGAATTTACAAGACATGAAATTGTTGTAATGTGGTTGTTCTGAGAATTTGTATCGATTCTCTGTTATTATTCCTTTGGCAGAGAATGGAGTGTACTGACAGAGAGCAACGTGATGTAGTGGTGCATCCCATATTTATACTTTCTTGACAATATTTTTAATTTGTTTCAAGTTTGGTATTTGATAATGGTGAGAAAATGCATTATTTTGTGCTAATATTTTATATAATTGGTATATCTAATATTATATGCCGACTAGAAGTAGTTAGGTGAGTTGAATCACATGGTAAAATCCTTAGCTATCTTTTATCGTCCAACATAAGAGTCATAACAATGTTCCTTCGATTCGATGAGAAGGACTGTAGAAACCTAAATGGAAAAGCTCAGACACTAATTATGTACTATGGTTATTTCATTGTTATGATGAATCATTTTGATTATAATTTATTGAGAAATATGATTTGGGTTGCTGAAAGAGGTAAAGTTGTTATACGGAGTTTAATAATCATGGTCAATCTATGTTGTTTGGTTCGGGTTGTTAAAGAGGAAATTGCAAACTTATTGTAATATTTTTTGTGCTTGGCATACATGCATGTTAGGGAAGGCTCCGAAATATATATATCATAACCAATCAATGCCAAATCCATAGGTTGTTTTGATCAGGGTTTCTCCTTCAGGTGTGTCAAATATGTTCATCGTTCATGCTTTTGTATATACTAATAATGATTTAGTTTACACTTTCAGGTAACACACTTTACACAACTATTTTCCGACACTCCGCATTAGTGGTGCACTTTGACATGTAACGTGAAATGCAAGAAAATATCTAGTCCAAAACTCAACTGGAGCGACATTTATCATACCATGCTATGCCCTTCACATTTCAGTATGTCAATCAAAGTTCAAATATGCTTTAAAGGAGAAGATGGCATTCTAAGGACTAGATCCACTACCAGAAAACGCAGTTGTAGCCACGACATTACTCACGCAGGTAATCACGAAAATACCCACGAAATGACTTACCCTCGAATTTAGCCACAAACTTACCCTCTAATGATATTTCGAGACTACAGAGGTCGTGGCTAAAATTTCCCACGAGATTTACCTAAAAAAAATTTCGTCGCTAATATATCCACGAAATATTATTCGAGGTTAACTTTGGGGGTATGTGAGAGGGTAATAGTGAGGGTAACATCTAGTGTAATTGGGGGTAAAATCAATGGTGAATTTGAGGGTAAATTTGAGGGTAAAATCGAGGGCATATTCGAGGGCACAATTGGAGGATAAATTCGAGGGTACTGTTAGAGGGTAAATGCAAGGATAAATTCGAGGTTATAATTGGAGGCCAAATGCGGGGGTATATTTGAGGTTAAGATTTGAGGGTATATTTGAGGGTAAGATTCGAGGGCAAATTCGAGGGTATATTCGTGAGTAAATAGTCGAGGGTACTAGTAAGAGGTTCAGTTTAATTGATAACCTCGTTTTTTTTTTTGGAATGTTATATTCTTAAAGTTACAAGATATACAAAGCACAATTATAATGGAAGACAATATATATTAATTCAATTGCATACATATGTCAATTTCTTAATTACAAAACCTACCAATCAAGATTGGCATACCATATATAACTAATATCAAGCTTAACTTCACCAAACATCAATCCAAAAACTTATAATCCCCACAAGGAAAATTCAAAGTCTATGTTTCGAGAAAGGAAGCATACTAAGAAGTAGGAAGAGGTGGTGTGCTCACGGATACACCCTTTTATAACCTTAGTAACTCTAGTAAGAGGTTTTGTTGTTGTTCCATGCAATCTTGCAATTTCACCATTTTCCGGTTAGCTCTTTCACCTCGTTTGTTGAGACTTCTAGCTTTTCCTTCATCTCTTTTACCTCGGTTTTCAAAGGTTCCATCTCTTGAAATGTATGATAAGTTTGAAAAGAATTTCTATAGTTGAAACAATTTGCAACCAAGCCGGTGTGAATGAGTCTCATCCATTGTTCTCCTAATCCAAAGATTCTTCCATTTTGTGAACTCTTACATGCTTTGACCCAAAGCTCATAATCATTCAAAGGAGTGTTAGTCTCGTCAATGTCGGATGAGAAATGTTGATCACGTAGACGATCATATTCATCCTAGGAAAACAAGTATTAAGAAAGAAAATCATCAACAACAACAACCAACAAAAACACAAGAAAAAAAAATAACAAGAACTACCATCAACAATACAATGTAAACAATTGTTATATCCGTCACTTACAACACCTATTCTCAAAGAATTTTAGTGCTTTTAAAAGGACAATACAAGTCAAAGGCAACTAGTATTGCATTTTAAGTGAAATGATGATTCATTTTGATATTTTCAATAACAAGAACATGACCAAAGTAATCGCATACAATACTTGCTTTTAAAATTATTTAACACAAAAAAACAGCCATCATTACTTAAAACTAAATATACATATCAGAGGGTCCAGATTCAAGAGCCATCAAAGGGTCCAGTTTAAAATTATTTAACACAAAAACAACCATCAGAGGGCCCATATTATTTAACACAAAAAACAACCATCATTACTTAACCGCATACAATACTTGCTTTCAAAATTATTTAACACAAAAAACAATCATCATTACTTATGTACAAGCGAGGCTAAACACTGCATTAGAGGGTCCACATTCAAGAGACAGTAAATTGCCCATGGGGATTAACTGCATATAATACTTAATTTTAAAATTTGAGCAAATTGAGAACCCTCTATATCCGAATATCCTCCACATAAAACTAAAAATACATATCAATTGTACTTGTAATTTCCAATAAGTAACCAACAGCAATAAAAACAATAATCAACATTGTATAATTCCAAAAAAACAGTCAACATAACAATAAAAATCAAAAAATTGAGAAGGCTTACCGCAATTGTTGTAGGTTATTGTCCCGACCATTCCCCATCTTTGTTTGACCACAACTTTTTTACGACTTAGAAAGGGGTGGACTTACCCCACCACTATTTGCAGCCTAAAAATAAAGGGAAAAATATAGTACAAAGTTAGCATTGAACACCAAATATATATTTCAAAAGTAAAAAAAATAACCACATACTTACCATTTTTTCCCTCCACTTTCTAACTTTACATGAACCCCATTGATACACCCCAGCATCAACTGCATTTTTTGAAGCCCGGTTCAACTTGTTCACTTCCGATTGCTTTAGATATTTTGGACAAGTTTTTCCATATTTCTCCATCTCTTTCCATTGTTCGTCCCCGAGAAAACCCGGCACAGTCTTGCTATCACGGTATGACTTAAAAATGGTCCCCATAAACCAACCGAAAGAAGCTCCTTGAAAGCAATTGGTAAAAGTCTTTGCATGAACACGTGACAATCATGATTCTTCATCCCAAATACTTTACCTTCTTGCAATTGCACACACCGAGCAATATTAGAGACGTGGCCGTCCGGAAACCTTAAAGTCTTTAACCAAGCTAGCAACTCTTTCTTCTTTTCTTTACTTAGTGTGTATATTGCTTTTGGTTTTGGACCCTCATAATCAATATCAACTTCAATCTCTCGGCGATGACAATATAGTTCTAGGTCCTTCCTTGAGCTCAATTTATCCTTTGTTTTATCCTTGAAATCCATTACTGTATTAAACACATTTTCAAAGATATTTTTCTCGGTATGCATGACATCAAGGCTGTGACGGATGAGATGATGCTTACAATATGGAAGGCTCCAAAACATACCTTACTTTGTGAACTTGTGAGGGTCACCAAAACCATTTGGATGTTGATGATGTTCCTCCATGGCGGTTGGAAAATGTCGAACACATTTCCAAATTTGATGGCCATCCAAGTATGATGGAGGAGATCTAGTCTCAACCCTCCCTCTGTAAAAGTGCTTTTTGTCCATTTTGACTGGGTTTGCCTCATTTGTGAAGCGTCTATGCTCATCAAACCATGAAGCCTTTGGTCCATGTTTTAACCAGAACGCTTTTGTGTCCATCATGCATTCTAGACACGCATGAACTCCAGTTGTACTCCAACCTGACAACATCCCAAGTGCATGAAAGTCGTTCACTGTCCACATGAGTGTTGCACACATATTAAAGTATTCTCCTGTAAATACATCAAATGTGCGGACACCCTTACTTCACAACAATAGTAACTCATCAAGCAAAGGTTGTAAGCCAATATCTATTAGCTTCTTTGGATTTTTGGGACCTGGAAAAATGGTGGATAAAAATAGGTAGGGACTTTGCATACACATGCTGGGTGGTAGGTTGTATGGAGTCACAATCACGGGCCATATTGAATATGGTCTACCAAACTTCCCAAAAGGATAGAGTTCATCTGTACACAAGCATAACCTCACATTACGGACTTTTGATGCAAAATCTGGATATGTTCAGTCAAAATGCTTCCATGCCTCACCATCAAATGGGTGAGAAATAAATCCTTCATCAGATCGGTGATTAGCATGCCAACGCATCGCCAATGCAGTTTTCTTCCATTGCATACAAACGTTGTAGGCATGGGATCAATGACAAATATCGTAGAACCTGATTGGGTAGTGGTTTGCCTCTCTCGGATAACTGAGATTTATACCTTGGACTATTACAAAACTTACACTCGGTGACATCAACATCATCCTTCCAAAACAACATGCAACCATTAGGGCACATATGAATCTTCTGTTGTGGTAATCCCAAATCTGAAATGAACTTCTGCATCTCATAAAATCTTGTGGGGAATGTATGGTCCGTCGGTATACATTGCCAACTTTTTCAAGAAGTGCACTATACCTAGATTGTGACAAATTGTGTTTGGTCTTTAACTCCATAAAAAAGCCCACTGCTGCTAATTTTGAAATGGAAGAACTATGATATAGTGGCTCCTCTAATGCCCTCAACACTTCAAAAAACTTTTGTTATAATAAGGAAGTGTTATCTTGATCGGGACCAAACACCATGGTCGGTTGTTCCATGTTCATCTATTACTTTTATCACCACATCAGTTTCATCCAACATGACATCATTGTTACATGGCTCGTTTATGGGTGTGCAAGGGTCAAACTATGGAGGTGGAACAAAACTCGGACCAACAACATCAAAAACCATTCTTTGAGTAGGATGTAAATCATCAAACAAATGCATCCCTATCCCAAATAAGTTCAGACCATTGTTCATCGAGTTTGGTTGCTCCTCAACAACGGGTATAGAGGCAAATTGTGATTCTCCGTGTGATGTCCACCAAAAATAATCCTCAAGGAAACCTTTTCGATATAGATGAGCTCGAACATCGTCTAATTTATGAAATCTTCCATTCTTGCATTTAGAACAAGGACATCTTATCTTCTCCCCATCCATCAAATGAACTTGTGATATTGCAAAAGTGATAGATTTTTCAACACCTTCAAGAAATTCAGCATTATAACCACCACCATTAGGTTGCAATCTTCCATACATCCACTCGCGGTTCTCCATGTTTGCATACCTAGATAAAAAAAATAATTACCACTATTATTTTACCATAGATCAAATAAGGCAAACAATTTGTTTGTTCTATTTCAATGAGACTATCCAAAATAATAGAAGTCGGATTTATAGCCACGGATTTAGCCACAAATTTAGCCTCAACTACGCTTTTGTGGCTACCAGCCACGAAAATACCCGTGAATAAAAGTGTCGTGGATAAGTTCATAATAGGAATCATACAAGAAGAATTCGTTTTTTGCGTTTTACTTTACAAATATTATAAATTATAGCTAGACATTCTCATAAATTCACAAACTTTAAAAATGGCACATATGATTATTATGAAACATGATATATGTACATACCTGGTTTTTGCTCGATTGTCTTCTAAACGTGCAAATAATGTAACATTTTATTTTGAAAATGAGAGAATGAAGAGAAGATAAGAGGTTGTGAGGTGAAGAGAGTTTGAAGAAGAAGAAGAAGATCCGAAAGTGTAACGTTAGTGAAACAAATGGTAAAGTAGAAGAGTAATAAATGTTGGTTGGTGCTGAAGAATGAGATAATTAATGTACCCACGGATTTACCCTCGAAATAATTCCGTTGGTAATAGTCTCGAATCTAGCCTCACTTGATATTTGAGGGTAAATACCCACAAATTTACCCACAAAATATTATGTGTGGGTAATTAGCCTCGAAATTGGCTTTTTTTAGGCTCAAAAAGTTTTAGTGAGTAATTAGCAATGAATTTGCCCTCAAAATCAGTTTTTGTGGCCAACTAGCCACAAAATTTTTTTCCTTGCTACATAGCCACAAAATTTAGCCATAAAAAGTTTTCCTTGCTACATAACCACAAAATGTGTATTCGTGGGTAAAGTCGTGGCTAATACCCACAAATTTACCCACGAAAATGAGTCGAGGCTAATCATCCATGGCTACAGCTGCGTTTTCTGGTAGTGAGAGGAACAAGGATGGTGGTGTGAAATGTACGATACACACTAATTAGAATTGAGGCGAGTGTCTCGGATCTCACAAATAAATGCAAGACCAAATTGTATCATGAGGGCCAGAATTGCACATGGAGAGAATGATGCAATGATTTGAGTGATTAATAGAATTTCCAAAAATAAAAAAGAATAATACGAAGAAAAAAACAAGGGTTTCAATTGAGTAGGTAATGAAATCGATTCGATCAAGATAGAAGATGATGGGTCCAGATACGAAAAGAAAGACAACAAAGTCAGAAAATAAACAAACATGATTGAATCGATTGATGTAGAAAGTCGATTCAATCTAGTAGTAGTAAGAGAGAATGATGGACTTTGTAGCTTCAAACCAACTAAACATAAATCAGAAATTGCAACAGTAATATAGGATATCAATAAAGGTATTTCAGGTGCTCGATCATCACAACTATACATAATAGAATATCAAAAATTCATAGATTAATACATCCAATGTCATATTAATCATGCTACGGGAAAAACATAACGATGTTACTCTCGCATCGTGTAGAAAATTAATGTATAGGTCTATACAACTCTTGCATATTGCACACAATACCCTGAAGTACAAATAAACCCTATAATCATCTACATTCAGCTCTCACTTCTTGTTTTGAACAATCATAGAACTACAAGTTTTTTAATTATGTTCTTAGGTTTGAACTTTCTCTCTTAATATTCACAAGTTTGGACTTTTTTTCTTAATATTCACAAGTTTTTTGAATTTATTCTTAAGTATTCTTATGGCTTATTTGGTTTCCTCCTTATACACTTTCTTATACTTCACTAAAAGTTCAATTATAAAATGAAAAAAATATAGAGAAGTTTTCTAAAACTAATTCCGAATAAAAAAAACAAAAAACTTACATTTTATTTTTGGAGTATAAAAAGAAGCAAAAAGTAAGTTTAAAACTAATTATGAACACATTAGATTTTAACTAATTAATTTTATAAATACTAAGAAAGTGTATAGAACTATTTATAATATTTATTAATTTAAAAATATAGAAAGTAAATCTAGACCTATTTTTATATTTTTAATTAAAATAAAAAGTATAAGAAATTTTGATTTATGTTAAGTAAGGGTACATAATTACTTTTAAAACTACTTTGCTAGATTTTTTGAATTAGTTTAAATTTTAATTCAAAAAAATATAAAATTAGGTCTAAATTTAATTTTTCTAGTTTTTGTATTAATTTTTGAATTAGTTTTAAATTTTATTTTCTAATATTTATTTTAGTTCAAAAATAAAATAAATTTTACTATATAAAATTTAGGTCCAAATTTCATTTTCTAGATTTTTTAATTATAAATGTATTAAAATATACTTTTACTCCATTACTTAGTATTTTTAAAATTAATTAGTTTAAATTTTAACATGATCATAATTAGTATTAAGTTTACATTTTTATTTTTATTCCAAAAACATAAAAATAAAAGGTAAGTTTTTTATTCAGAAATATCTTTTTAAAAAAATTCTATATTTGTTTAATTTATAATTGATCTTTGGCCAAATTTGCTAAGTATGCTTTTTTGAGATTTTGCTTCACCAACTACGCTCGTAGCATAAACTTATTTAGCATATGTATCCCTATTTTTTACTATTCAAACTAAACATGGGTCCGGTTTGGGCTAAACCGCCAAACCGGCAGTTTCCAAACTAGCGGTTTAGATTTGCCGGTTTGGCCAAACTGTGGGTTACCGGTTTAGGTTTAGGTTTGGCCGAACCGGCGGTTTAACCGCCGGTTCGGGTAATTTTTATTTTTTTTAAAAAAAATGGACCAAACCGGCCGGTTTGGTCCATTTTTCATTTTTATTTTTTTGTTATTAACCGCCGCCAAACCAGAGGTTTAAGTTAAACCTAAACCGGCGGTTTGGATTTCGACGGTTTAGGTTTAGGTTTAGGTTTGGGTCCCATGTCTAATTCAAACCTTCTCACTGAGAGAGGCATATCAAAGACACTAACATTAGATAGTTGATAAAGAAAGACTAATTAACTATTAGCGCCCTAAGGAAGTAGATGAAACGTCCAACACAACATTACAATCAACCATAGCCACCTTCTCACTTACCGACAAAATTGTGGGCAATACACGTCTCAAGGTTTCACCTTCTTCCTAAGCAATCTTCTCATTTACTTCATATGAAATAAGGGAAGCAACCCCCAAAATCTTCAAACTAGAGCACACAATTTCAGAACTTTTGCACAAAACGCATTATTCCGTCATTCTCCATTCGATGTTTTTCAAAATTCAACAATGCAACCTGATATAGAGAAAGAGGGGCAAACCTAGACTTCAATGGGATGGGGAGAAGAACGACAACGGATCCGAGAAGATGATGGTCATGGAAAGAAGAGGGAGAATCTGGCAATTTAGGAAAGAGGAGGTAGAGGAATTGATTCAAGCATGCTTAATCAGCAGTGTGGAAGAAGGGTGGTTAAGAGCTGCGAGAGTTAAGGGGAAGAGGGAACCCACTGGCCTTCGGCGAAGTTTAGAGGGTTTGTGTTCCCTCTTAGTGGCCAGTCGGCATGTTTTAACGACACCGATGGATCCCTCCTCCATCACCTCCATATGGATGGTGGCATTGCGCTTTCCTTAGTAAGGTCTACTCGGCGAAGTTTGGTGGGTTCGCGGTGAGTGACAGGAGTGCAACAAAGTCAATTTTACTAAAGTTAGTAGCAAAAGTAAGTAGCATTGGAGGAGAGCAAATAAAAAAAACCATACCAAAAAGCTAGGGTTTTGAAACATACTAACTCATACCAGAAACTAAACTAGAAACCATATCAGAAACTCATACAAGAAACTCAACTAGAAACCATACCAGAAATTCATACTAGAAACTCATACCATAAACCATACCAGAAACTCAACCAAAAACCATACCAAAAATGCATACGAGATACTCATACCAAAAACTCAACCGAAAACCATACCAAAATTCTTTTAATAAAGTTACAAAAAAAAATGTAAATAATAAAAATTGCATATTTGGTCAAATTCTATTGTGTTGTTTTTTTTAAAAGAGGGCGTTAATTATTTTTACCTAAGGAGAAAACAAATTCTTTCTTGATCTTTTAATAAAATATATTAAGAACGAGCATAAGGAGAAAATAAATTCTTTCTTGATCTTTTAATAAAATATATTAAGAACGGGCATAAGGAGAAAATAAATTATAGTGTAAGGGTACCAAGAGGAAACTTAAAAAGATTTGTGGACATCAAGAGGAAAAGTTCAAACTTGAAGTATACCAAGAGGAAAAATAGTTGTTTTTAATTAATTCAAACTAGTGATATGTACAAATTGTTTCTTCTATAAAAATGGGATGAACTATAAAACTATAAGGGCCCGTTTGGTTTTAACTCCGAAATCGAAAACGAAATGGAAACAAATTTAGTCCATATATATACTCTTGTTCATGAAAGTTTTGGAATCATTTCTTGTGGTTTGAAGTAATTGGAGTTGAATTTGATTACTTTTGATACCCTATAGAGAAACAAAATGTGGGGAGCCAAGTGCATTTTGCATGAAACCACAAGGAATGATTTCATAAAATTTCATAAATAAGAATATACATATGGACTAAATTCGTTTCCATTCCTTTTTCGTTTTCGGGGTCAGAACCAAATGGGCCCTAAGATTGATCAATCTAATACAAAGGTGCTAAACTAAAACTTTAATTATCCAACAATGAAGAGTTCCCAGATAACATTAGGTACTCCAAGATTGCAACTCTTGTATGCAATTGCTACAAGAAATTAAGTGTGATGAAGTTGTTAAATTTGACACTTGTATACAAAATTACTGATAATATATTCCCTAACACAATGGCACGTAGAATATGAGATAGATGTTAATATCTACATTTGTGATAATCTTTAAAGGATTTTTCCTTTTGGTGCCATCAAGGTTTGAACTTTTTCTCTTATTATACACTAAGTTTCAAAATTCCTCTTGGTGCCATCAAGGTTTGGACTTTTCCTTTTGTTATCCACTAAGTTTCAAAATTTCTCTTGGTGCCCTCAAGCTTCCATTTGTTTTCTCTTTATACTCATTCTTAATATTACATTAAAATTTAGTAAAAAATTATAAAAAAATTAGAAAAATAAATTTAAAATAGATTATGACCTTAGTTAATAAATTTATAATAGAAATAGTTTTTATATATTTTTTTAATTTTTTGAAATAAATATATTTTTTATTTTCGAATTAAAATATCTTTTTACTTTTTAATTTTGATTTAAAAAATATTTATAATTTATGTTAATAATATGTAATAAAAAAATATTTTAAAAAATATTTTTTTAAGAGTCCAGAAAATTAAACATATAGGACTTTTTTATGTTAATTTTCTATATTTTATTTTAATATGAAAATAACAATATTAATTTTTTATGTGTTAATTTATTATTTTTTATAACATACTTTTACATAATCTTAAAATAAAAAAAAATAATTTTTTAAAATTTTTCGAATCAATATGAATTATATAAAATTTAAATTCAAAATAAAAAAAAAATTATTATATTTTAATGCTCTAGACTCTTAATAAAGTTTCAAAAAAATGTTTTTTATTTAATTATATATATATATATATATATATATATATATATATATATATATATTTAATCGAAAGTAAAAAGAAAAAAAATATTTTAATTCAAAAATAAAAAATATATTTATTTCAAAAAAATAAAATATAAAAACTATTTCTATTATAAATTTATTAATTAAATTTAATGTGATCATAATCTATTTTAAGTTTATTTTTCTAATTTTTTTAATTATTTTATAATGAATTTTAATGTAATACATTAAGAATGGATATAAAGAGAAAACAAATGAAACCTTGAGGGCATCAAGAATAATTTTGAAATTTAGTGGATACTAAGTAGAATGGATATAAAGAGAAAACAAATGAAACCTTGAGGGCATCAAGAACAATTTTGAAATTTAGTGGATACTAAGTAGAAAAGTTCAACCTTGATGGCACCATGAGGAAAAATCCTCTTTAAATTTGGTAGGAGTAGAAAGTCGTGTAATAAGACCCACTAATTACAATATCAGCTATCATCTTTGAAGTCATTCTACAGTTATAAAACCACGGTGGATCTTAAAATACGAGTACCACGTTGATTGAATCTTTGGTCCATTTTTGAAAAAGATTTGGTTAAAGGCCAGTCCAAAAACTGGTTTTGATTGTTTAGCAACCAATTTCATTTTATTGTCCATAACCCCGCTTAACCGACCAAATTCAATTTGTCCAGACCCCAGTAAACAGACCTTCATACTTTCATAGTGTAATGGTGGCACAAATATGAGATAGATGTTAATATCTACATTTTTTTAAATGAATCATTTACAGTACTGCTTGGGCCATTGCAACACTACTATTGTCTATTGGAAATGGGACCTGATAAACACAGACCTAAAAGAGAAGGGGATAATAAAGTGTACAACACAAAATTGTTAGATACAAATCAGGTAGGTATTCGGTAACTGAACCCGGTTTCACAGCATGTATGAATTTCACAGCATTATCTGCTGATTTTGCTCTGCTTCAAATCATGCTTGTTTTCAAATCTCAGAAACAATTCATAACTTTTTTCCAGCAAATCACTCAAAGTATGGTATAATAACAGATGCATAATGATACACATAAGACACAAAGGATAACATTGCATATAGTTTCTCAGAATTCATGTGTCTATATACATGTGATGCTGTAGAAATCAGACTTTACTGACATCTCAACTCATTACTCCTATTCAATCTGTACAACTCCAGGAAAATTAAGCCGTGACCCTCTCAAATCCTCAATTGAACATCAGAACATGATAAGCCACCATTCAACACCAAATACCATTTGAAGTTGAGATGCACAACTGTTGCATTAGTGGCTATTTTGAGGAGTCCTGGTAGTTACCTGGAGTTAGTCGATCTTGTAAGCCCAGCCGTGCTTTCCCAGGAATGCTCGTACTGCTTCCTTTATAGCCAAATTGGGTATCAGTTGAGATGGCATCAGTGGTTCCCGTGTCACTGGATCAAACTTGCCCACCTAAATTATCATAGAAATCAAGCACACAAGCTGAAACTTTCTTTATGCGACATCAAGAAAATGAAGCCCAGACACCTGATCTTATGTTTTTGTATGGATTAAACTGGATTTGTTTCAAAACAACCAAGTAGGTAACAAAGAAACTGCGCAAAATCAAATCATATCTTCTATAGCTTGCTTTTAGAGCTTAGTAAAATAAGACCTTATTTTGGCAGGATCTACATTTCTAAATGCCATTAGCTATAAAGCCTCTATTTTTTTTTTAGAAATAAGCCGTGGCGCCCCCCACATCATACAAAAGGGAAATTTCAAATGATACCCTTGTGATTAAAACTTTTCCAAATGATGTCCAAGGGTTTTTCACGTTCCAGATAATACTCTCAAGTTTTAAATTTTTCCGGCATGTGTCCCTCATTCAATTTTAAGGTTAACTTAAAATGTTAATGTAGGGTAAAAAGATAGATATTGTTGCTTTTGTTTACTTTTTTTTATTTAATATTTATATATCTTTCTTCCTACTAAATTAACGTTGAAGTTAATCCTAAAACTGAATGAGGGGGCACGGACCTGAAAGATTCAAAAGTTAAAGCCATCATCCGGAATTTGAAAAACCCTTGGACAACATCCAGAAAAGTCTAAACCACAAGGGTATCATCAGGTAGGAGGATTGCTTCTTATATAGTATCCAAATGGAAGAGATCCACCTGTTTCCCTTCGATTTGGAGGCTCAAGATCCCTCTAAACTTGAGGCAGATTACCCTATGAAAGAAATAAGAAATACTCACCTTCTGAAGGTGATCAAGGATAACTGCTCTCTCATATGTGACACCACTAGGGGTGATGACAGGATCACGGAAGATATCAAGAGTTATTTTGCAGCATAAGTAGTCTGGCACCTACATTTATAATTGAAGTTACCAAATATAGTCCTCAACAATGGTTTAGTAGGAGTAAAAAGAAGATTATAAATCCAGAGGAAAGTAATGCAAAATACATCAGTGGGTCTGTCTTCCTCTGCAGCTTTTCTGAAAACCAACTCTAGAGTCTCCAGCTGCTTTGCATATGACATATCAGTATCATCAACAAAGCCTTCTGTCTGGGATGCATCAATCAAATGTTTTTCACTAAGAGCTATCTCACAATTATCCCTGATTCATCAACAAATAAGCAAGATGATGAAGCCTGATTTGGTAGGTAAACTGATCAATGAAATTACAACATGAAGCATTTCAGAATATTAAAGGCCTCAACCAACTCATGGGTAAAGTAATGACATACTTCAAAGTTTGCAGTTCGCCTAATCGCTTAAAAGACTCATGTTTCCACTCCAAGTACTTTGCTTTTGCAAGCTCCCGCCAGATCTCCTCCACAATATAGCTGTTAGTATTTGCACCTCTACCAAGATCCAAAGCCTAGCCAAGATAAGAAATAGAGATCAAGCATTCGACCTAAAACTACTCTTCCATAACTACTTTGACATAGTGTCCCTAACACTCATAGAGACATTGATTACAAATAGAGGCTTTATAGCTACTTGGTGACATAGTGTCCCTTAAACAATGTCGAAACTGGCATCAGTATATATCTTTTAATAAATGAAAGGTATCGAATATAGCAAGGAAAATGTGAACTAGATGTCTAGAAGTATCATTGGATACGCTTTCTACACAAGATCTACCTCCACTCAGTCTCTTCAATTCAGATGGACACACATTTAAAATTCAAGCAACAGCTATTGTTGCATGTGAGCAGCACACAATCCCTAAAGTATAAAGCTCGGGGTTTTTTTCTAACGTATCATCTGTGTAATTTTGCAGCCCATGCCAACCAAATTTTGCATGTAGTGTGAACACTCATTTCTATGGACTCGGGTCAACTAATTTTTGGGTCAAGCACTGGTCGGATTTTTTTGGGCTGAATGTCAACTTCGCCAGGCGGCTCTACTCTTCACTACTACGTTTTTCAGAAGAAGAAAAAAACTTCCAAACTTCACCAAAGTCGACTGGAAACTTTACATTCACCTAGAATAACCAATATCAAGGATAAAACAATATGTTGTAAGTTAATCTACAACTGAGGAGAGAAATACAAAGATGTATTGCATAATTTTGGTTAAAGGGACATGTATTCAAAGAGGACACATTTATGGAAATTAATTAAAAAAAAAAAAAAAAACTGACCTCCAAAGCAGATAAGCATACACAAAAGACACCACTTCAAACAAGAACCACAGGTAAAATGCTGAAATCAAAGATAACGAATTTGAGAAGTGTTCAAAAATATATCCAAACTTTTGTCAATCAAGGAAAAACGACCAGAAGAGGTTTCCATAACTTATGTGGCTAGGCAGCAAAAAAAAAAACATGGTCTATGAATTGTAGTCTGATCTAGTCACTTGTGGGAGGATTGCCTTTCAAATTTCATCACAAAAGTATACATACTAACAAGAGAAGTATGCGAAAAAAGTAATTATAAGAAACAGAATTATATCAGACCTTCTCCAATTCTTTGACTCCTTTTGCGTAATCTTTCTTCTGCAGTAATGCCAGTCCAAGCATATAATGTGCCTGTCAATCCATGCCAGAAACCACTGTCAAGCAAAAGCTCCATGAAAAAATAATATAGTCCCTGGAATAACATTAGAACTGTTATAGTATTCTAGGAATGAGGAAGCAAGTAGATATTTCCTTAGTTTGAGTTGTTAAGAAATAAACATGTACAGATCTGAATGAAGTTAAACACCGGTTGAGTGTATCAATGGATCAACATCATTTATTTTGGTTGATGAGCAAAATGGAATTTACGTAACACAGTTTCTTGTGATGACCATTTAACTAACAATACTATGATCATTAAATATATTGGAAGGGATGTACGAAAAATCAAGCAATCATCAACATCATTTATTTTGGTTGATGAGCAAAATGGAATTTACGTAACACAGCTTCTTGTGATGACCATTTAACTAACAATACTATGATCATTAAATATATTGGAAGGGATGTACGAAAAATCAAGCAATCATCAACATCATTTATTTTGGTTGATGAGCAAAATGGAATTTACGCAACACAGCTTCTTGTGATGGCCATAATATATTGGAAGGTAGAAGGTATGTACGAAAAATCAAGCAATATTTGTTTATTATAAAAAAGAAATGCATTTTACAAGACAGTTATTTGAGAATATTTTTCGATACCCCAACATTGCGGGAGTTGAAATCATCGGGTCATTCTTGTACTCCCTCTGCTTCTACCAATTAGAAGAAGGCTAGAAGCAAAATTTAACTTTGTATAGAAGGAGAGAGAAGAAGGGGTCTGGCACGAAAGAGAACAGGCTTGAATGATATGCATATACGTAGGAAAACATAAGGAAGTAGAAAGCTATTGAGCCTGTGTCACTTTGGTGGTTCCCATATGTTGGCAGCCAGTGCGAGGGCATTCCAGTTAATTCAGCATAAATTTTCCAAAATTTGCAATGAATTGCAAAGGAATTAAAATTGATTCAGCATCAATTTTTCCGAAGGCAGCAGATGCAGGAGCACAATATTTCCCAAACCTAAGTAGTAAGTACCACAATTTGCAATGAATTGCACTCAACTACCTACTACTACTTCTTAGGGTTCTACATGAAAGTATCAAGGCTGAGCATATCAATAAAAGAAAAAGAGCACTGGACACCACTTCCCCAGAAACCCAACCAGACTTACGGAGCACAGCATGATCATTAAAGAAACCATTGTATTCACCAACCTTTACCAAAGTGTGGTCAAGTTGTATTGCTCTTCGACAATCGAACTCAACCTTCTCCCAATCACTGCAAACCCGCAAAAAAAAAAAAAGAGAGAAAACAATCATTCAAAATCAGGCAAATCTTTTAAACAAAGATGATCACGGCGTTCCTAATAACAAGAATAAAGAGAGGTTTGCTCCATCCATACTTCCTCCTCCGATGGCACAACGCACGATTTGTCCAGTAAACTGTAACATTAGGGCACAATGCTATAGCCTGTAAAAAAACAAAAATGAGATCATAAAAAACCCTAACGATATGAAGACGACAAATTGTCATAAGGAATCCATCATTTCTCTCAATCTTGAAGCTTATTCGAAAGAAATGTGAGAGAAAACATGAATACCTCGGTGTACGCATCGATAGCGGCACCCAATCGCTCCTTCTTGAAACAGAGGTTACCGTTCTGTCTGAGCTGCTCCGCTTGATACGCCACCGCCTTCGGTGACATTCTCTTTGTTCAGACAAGCGTACGCGGAAACCCTAACTTATGTATCTCTCCCACCAATTTTCTTCTTCCTCGTCGTATCGTATTGGTGTCAGATTTCCTTGACGATAATGATTTCAAGTTTGCGATAGAGAGAATTTGGACGGAAACTATTCCTTCCTTCTGTTCTTGCAAACTTGTAAAAGGGGTCGGTCAGGGAAGGACAAGCTCGGTCAGATATAGGTTACATGTCTGTGAGGGAAACAAAACGAAAGTCTTATATAGCTGGATCGTCATGTTTGAATGGTTTATCCTCCATGATTAATATTATATTTTAAATATTGATATTATTTTTGTTCGATTTTTTCGGTTATAGTGTACTTTAAGTTTGGAATTTTCAATTTTGTATTGGTATCCACAGTTTCTTAAATATTTTCGAAATACTTTATAATCCTATTTATTTTTTCTTGAAACAATTTGGTTTATTAGGCTAGGCTTTTTCTAGTTTTGTGTTTAGTAAATGTACCCCTTGAGGGAAGAGTGTGTAAAGTTTGAGAATAAATATAAAAGATTAGGGTATATTTACTTAATTGAAACAATAAAAAGTCTAGTTACTATTTTAGTTTCTCAAAAAGGCCTAGTTACCAAAATTGCCCTTTTTTCTTTACCTGTTTTTAATATATTATATTAAAATTTTAATTATTAATATAAACAATTTAAAAAATAAATTTAAAATTAATTATGACCTCAAAAAATTTTGAACTAACTAATTTATAATAGAAGTATTTTTTTAAATATATTTTGTTGATTTAAAAAACCTAAAAAGGTAAATTTATACTTTTTAAAAATTTTTGAATTAAAATAAAAGAATTATTATTTAGTTTCAAATTATAGTAAAATATAAAAACTAAATTTAAAAATAATTCAATAATAAATAAAATTTACTATATTTTTATTTTAAGTAAGGGTACATATTTTAATTTAAAATCTTATTATGACCATATTAAATTTCAAACTATTAATTTTATAAAACACTAAGTAATTTTATCGCAGTATTTTTTATGTTTTAAATTTTAAATTTTTTAGATTTAAAAGGATGATAAAGTATATTTAAATGTACCTTTATTTAAAATTGAAAAATATAGTAAAGTTTTATTTATTTTCAAATTACTTTAGAATTAACTTTACTAAAATTTTATTTTAATTCAAAAATAAATAAAATAATAAATTATCTTTAAATTTACCTTCTTAGAATTTTTAAATTAAGAAAATAAAAAATACATATATACATTACTTAGTATTTATAAAATTAATATTTATTGTGGTCGTAATTATTTTTCAATTTATTTTCTTTATTTTTTATTGTATAATTTAATTTTTAATAAAATATATTAAGAAAGAGTATATGGAGTACAAAAATCAAATCATGAGTGTACCAAGAGGGAAAACTTAAAAACTTGTTGATATCGAGAGGAAGAGTACAAACTTTAAGCGCACCAAGAAAAAACCCCTTTGTAGACGGGGGGAAAATGTATTGTTTATTACACAATAATAGTAAATATTTAGATTAAATGAAATACTATTATAAAAGTCTGGGAAAATATGACTTGATTTTTAGCAAATAATTGTAACTTTATTTGTAATTTTATTAGAAGAAGCTCGTACGTAGCACGGGCTCGAACACAAGACAATATAATAATAACGGATAGTAAATGGTAATTTAGTGTGTATGTAAAGCCTCGTTTTTGGCCTTCACCGCCCCCGCGGTGAAGGGGAGCCGCAGGCACAACTCAGCCTCGCTGCCGCGGTCGCGGCACGGCCCAGCCGTAGGTGCGGCTAGGCTCAGCCCGTTTACGGGCTGTTTTATCTTCCTCTTTTCCTATCTTATTCCATCCATTGGCTTTTATCCCGTCTCCCTCCTATCTTCTAAACCCTTATCTGACCTTTCATCGTTCTTTCTCAACCATCCCCTTTATATTCCCTCTTTCTCTTCTTTTTCCCGTTTCTTGCATACATTTTCCTTCAACCTCGAAAGTTGCAGCCTTCTTCCCCTTGAGTTTTGCTGAATGTGTAAGTCTATTGTCTTTGGACTCTCCTGCACGTTCTTGAGTTGCTGCATCTTGCTTCCCTTCTCTTTCTCTTGCATTCTCTTTTCTTCTTCTCCAAAGATCAAGATCGTGATCCTTGTTGGTTGTTCCGTTGTTGATTCGGTGATGTTCACAGGCTCCCTTGGTTGAGTCTTGACGTGTGTGGATAAAAGGATCAAGCTTTGAACCCCCTTGTTGTAGTTCTGCTATCAAAGAGAATTCCGATAGTTGCTTCTGTCAAGAAACCGCCCCCGCGCCTCCTCCTAGCTGCCCCTGTGGATTTGTCCAACGTCGCCCTTGTGGCTACAGTCTCCCCGTCTTTGGTGAGTTGCTCCCTTCCTTACTTCCCTTGTTCCTTTCATTAGCTTTTGTGGTTGTTGTTGACCCTTGGTGATCTATAAGACTAAGGTTGAAACCTTAGCTTGTGGAGATCTCTTAGAGATCATGGAGACTAAAAGTTATAGACTTCTAGTAATCGTTTCGGTTCTTGATTCGGTATGCCTTGTTGAGCAGAAATTCCTTCATTTCCTTCGGGAATTGAGTTGTTCGTTGACTTTTGAGTTACCTTCGAGTGAGGTAAGTCACTTGGACTTACTTAGCTGCAGTCCGTATATTAGTTTGATTGTTTGGCTTGTTTGAGTTGTTATTTATTGCTATAATTGATAACCAGAACTAGGATTGACCTATATAACCTTAATTGGCCCAAGTGTATTATAACCGGGTGGTTACCGCTTGTCTAGTTCAGAATGAGGAAATTGGGAGGTGCTCTTGTGACTAGTCTAGCAGGTGACAGAAGGATGCATACGCTCTATCCCTGTTGGTGAAAGGGGACAAAGGCGAGATCGTAGCGATTCTCGTGTAACAACCATAAGTTGAATTAGTAAAGGGTTTAACCTTAATGAAAGATAATAACCGGTTGAGTGCGAGCATGTTTATGTGTTTTACTTTACCTTATGTGTGTTTGTGCCTTTACAGTCTTTCTTATATCTAGAATGTTAGCTAACGGTTTATACCAATGTTGTAGATGTCTGGCAAGATATAGTAGCTACTGAGTGATGCGGACGGTGTGGTCATCCGGGGTTTCCGTACATTATAGGACGGGACCGGGTTTATATTTCAATTGTTGTCTTTCCCATTGTTTTGAGCTCGACTGCGAGTCTTTTATGTTTTCCTTTGTTATGACCTTTGGTTTTATATTGAGTTTTGGTTTTCATTTATTTGTGCTTTGTTGTAAGATTCGTTTTGTCATTGCTACTCTGAGGGTCCGTGACCCATTGTGAGGTCCTAGCCCGTAACGCTTCGAGTTCCCAGAACTTGGGGTGTTACAATATGGTATCAGAGCTCTGGGTTGACAACAATGACACTCGAAATCTTCTAAAGGTCGAATAGATAAATAAATATAACCCGTAAGGGGTCTACCGTTTTCAAAAGGTGGTTTTGTTTTAAACTTGTCGGTTTGGGAAAGATGTACGGGCCACCACCACTACCTCCGTGGATCTCAACAGTGTAGTTTCTCTTGTGTTGGCCTTTATGTGCTTTTCCTGGATTTCTGCTTTAGTTGATAGTATGGCCTTATATATCTATATTTATCCCTATTGTATATGGCACATACTAGAGCTACATCTGCTATAGGGCAAGGAAGGGGTCGACCACCTCTTCCACCTGCAGTTCGTGGACGAGGACTTGCAGGAAATCCTCCACTAGCTAGAGGTCGGGGTCAAGCACCAGTTGCTAATCCGCCTACCGCTGAGGCGTTCGCATTGTTATTCCTGAAGCGGGGAATGGGGCCGCTGCTAGGTCTGGAGTGCAGAGAGCACAATCGACCGATCGAGTGTCCATCGGAACATTAGCTTATCGGGACTACATATAGAGAGTCGAGGAGGCTATTTGGACTAGAGGACCTGCACCAACACGGCCAGTACCCGCGAGATCATCTGAGGCTTCACAAAGAGTTACGCAGGTTGTTATTGCACCTACTAGAGTTGTTGAGGCTGGCAGAGTTCCATACGAGGCGAGAGAGCCGAGGCCCGACTATTGGTTGAAGGCTTTCAACTAGTTGAGTGTTCCTTCTTCTTAGGAAAGACTGGTTTGGAGGTGGACATGTGGATAGGAAAGTTGGATTCTACTATATAGGTTATTAGTTGCCCAAAGAGACGTCGAGTCGACATAGCGCAAACGTTGTTGAAGGATCATGCTCATTCTTGGTGGAGGACCATGTGTAGTAAGGTCACCAGCTATGAGCAAATGAAGACGGTGATCAGAGATCACTACTGCCCTGCAAATATGAGGAGAGATAGACTTTGGAATTTTCTCGAGGCTGAATTCAAGGATCTTCCTATTGCTGAGATCGTCAGCAAGTTTTAGGAAGAGTTGTCTCTGCTAGGTCCTTCTACACCACCCGAAGATCATCATGTGTACCGTTTCTCTCAAAGGTTGAGAGAGTCTACCCATTCTTATCTTGTTGGTTTCCGTTGTGATTCTTTAACGGACTATCAGGATAGAGCATTTGCTTATGAGAGAGACCGGTCGGGTCAGATAAGAGCTTCTCCGACAGGAGGTCCTGAGAAGAGGTAGAGAACTGGACCCGTCAGCGCTAGAGCTGGAGCATCGGGATTTGGGCGTAGTCAGACGAAGGTACGTTTTGGTTTCCAACAATCTGTGCAAAGTTTCGATAGAGGACGACAGTGCTTTAACTGTGGAGGTGTCGGACACCTGAGAGCTGATTGTAAGAAGACTGTAGTGTCTTGCTATTCTTGTGGCAAGTCCAGACACAGAGCTGCGTTTTGCCGTTAGGGAAAAGCGCTATCTCAGCAGGGATCTTCACCTACTAGCATTGTAGGAGGTGGATAGAGACCTCAATACCCGCAACAACAACAACAGCAGAGAGCTCTTGGTTTACCGCTCCTCAGGGTTTCACTCAAGGACAGGGGATAGGCAGAGGACGAGATGGTGGTACATTAGACACCAGAGATGCTTCAGCCAAAGTTTATGAGTTGAGGAGTGTAGTGGAGCCGACAACTCCAACGACCACAAGTACCATTCATATTAATGGTTTTCCTGTCAAAGTTCTTTTCAATTATATTTGATACATGTGTAGATAGATTGGTCTTAGTAACCGTAGAGGGGAGACCCTTCTTTATAGGATTACCCGATGGAGGGTAAGATTAGAGGTACACGAGAGGTTCGCGATTGACCTAATAGACTAGGAGGTCGCGATTGACCAACTGACTTATTCGTCATGTACTTAGTACATGAAGAGGTTATGCCGGGCATGGATTGGATGGATCGACATCGAGCAGTTCTGGACATTGGCAAGAGGACAATGATGGTAACTACGGATTCAGGTCATGTAGAGATTTTCCGAGGATGGGATCTTGGGAAGACCGGTACAGTCATCAATGTAGTCCGAGCTGCGAGGCTTATCGGTCAGGGTTGCGAGGCTTTCTGGTATTATGCCATGAAGGATAGTACGAGTCCGGCTTTGGAGGAGATTCCGGTAGCATGCAAGTTTACCGACGTGTTTGGAGAGGCATCAGGTTTATGACCGAAGGTATTTCTATGGTCGTCTATACCCAATCAAAAGTAAATCCCGACTTAGCACTACGAACAAGTATAGTGATTAAGTAAGGGTCGAACCCAAGAGAATTAAGGTGTTTTAGATGCAATTATCGATTATAATGACAAGTGACACAAGGGGGGTTTTGGTTGAATTGATGCACAAAAACTTATGAAAACGATAAATGCGACAAGTAAGACAATAATGGATGAATCTACACTAGGTTGATTCTAAGCATGCAATTGCTACTTTGGTGCGTTCCTTTTACAAGTTTTTAAGTAATCTCCCGTCTCGATCATACATATGTGTTGAGCCAACCGACATCAACACAACTTAACCTATTAAAGTTCCGTAAACCTATAAGAACAAATAACAAGTTAGCATATAAACAAAGACTAAGGGATATAAAGAGAAGATTAAAACCGTTAAACTTATCTTTATATTTGCGTTCCTTTTCTTTAAGTAATTACAACCCGTTATTACTTAAAGTTGCTACTAGATTAAAGACCCGAACTCGGAACCTGTTAATCCTAGTTGTTTACATGCACTTTGGAACCTAAGGTGATCAATCTCAAGTAATAGTTAACATGCAATTAAACAATGGAGATCAAGGAAACACAAAGCATTACTGAATAAAAACTTATATTAAAAAGAACTTACAACCAAAGTAACAAAGCAGCTTCAAACCAACCCAATGTAGCAAGGGAGTTAGCAACTCATTACAATGGAAAACTCAAGTCTAAAATGGATTTTTGTGGGGAACAGCATGCATGATTCTAGCAGTCAGCCATGGACTATTTATACTACAAAAGACACTTAATTAGGAGTAAATAGCCGGCCTAAAACAACCACCTTTAATGCCATAAAGGTGGTGTAAACAGCCGGAGTAAAGCTTCTGACGTTAAACCGCAGGGGCAGCCTTCAGGAACCACAGGGGCGGTTTAGACAGAATCGGTTGATCTTCTTCCTGACCGTAGGGGCGGCTAGGCAATTCCGCTGGGGCGGATCTTCAATGCTTCTTCAACGTCTGACTCTTCAACTGCTTGCCCTTACTGATGTCAAGGCGCAGGGGCGCCTTAAGGCCAACGCAGGGGTGGTGATACAGACTCTTCACCTTCCAGCTCCCAAGGCGAGGCGCAGGCAGGGCGTAGTGGAGCTGGTCTTCGTCTCATCAAGGCAAGTCACCGCAGGGGCGCCGATGGTTGGCGCAGGGGCGGTGACCTGCTTCTTGGCCGGCGCTGGTGAAGGCGCAGGGAGCGCTTCAATGAGAAGTGTCATCCGCAGGGGCGGCTGCAAGGACCTGCAGGGGCGGTGGGGCAACATAAGCTTTGCTTCGTGATCGATCTTCACTCCTAAGTGCTTATAACTCCTTCTTTAGCTTCTTTTGATTTTCTTCTTCTAGACCAAGGAGTTAGTAGCATAAACCGACACTAATGCAATAAAAAGACTCTAAAAACTACCCTAAATGATAGTGATTCCATCACCTATCAGTTTACCTCCATAGAGGAGTGTAGGCTTTGACATCGATCTAGAGCCTAGGACGAGACCGATCTCGAAGGCTCCTTACCGCATGGCGCCTATCGAGATGCTTGAGCTTAAGAAGCATCTCGAGGAGTTAGCTAATAAGGGCTTCATCCACCCTAGTGTATCTCCTTGGGGCACTAGTACTCTCCTTGGGAAGAAAGACGAGTCGATGAGGTTATGTATTGACTACCGAGAGCTTAACAAGGTGACAACCAAGAATAAGTACCCATTATCGACAATCTTTTGGACCAGCAGCATGGAGCTTCAGTGTTTTCACGGATCAATCTAAGATCCGGATATCACTAGTTGAGGGTGAGAGAGTAGGACATAGCCAAGACGGCATTTCGGACCAGGTATGGCCACTACGACTTTGTAGTGATGTCATTCGGGCTCACGAATGCACTGCAGTTTTCATGGAGTTGATCAAAAACATCTTCATCGACTTTTTAGACCAGTTTGTATTTGTCTTCATAGATGACATTCTGGTATACTCTCATAACACAGTGAACGCGCAAGAAACTTAAGGATCGTACTCCAAGTCCTTCAGGATAAAGAGCTTTACGCCAAGCTCTCTAAGTATGAGTTTTGGATTTCCGAGGTAGCCTTCCTTGGTCACATCGTTTTCAGTTGAAGGGATCAAGGTAGATCCGGCAAAGATCGAATCTGTAGCATCTTAGCCGACCCCTAGGAACGTCAAGGAGGTACGCAGCTTCCAAGGGTTGGTGGGCTACTACCGTCGCTTTGTTGAGGGCTTTTCAGTTATCGCCCGACCCCTCACTTCCTTGTTGAGGAAGTCTACAATATTTGTATGGTCCAAGCAGTGCATGCAGAGTTTCGAGGAGTTGAAGAGGAGGCTGACCTCTACTCCTATCTTAGCTCAGCCAGAGGGCATTGAGGACTTTGTGGTTTATGGCGACGCATCAAAGCTCGACTTAAGATGTGTTCTAATACAGAGGGGTAAGGTCATATCACATGCATCTAGACATCTGAAGACGTATGAGGAGAATTACTCTACCCATGATCTTGAGTTGGATGTTTTTGTTCACACTTTGAAGATTTAGAGGCATTATTTGTACGGAGCTACGTGTCAGATATTCACGGGTCATAAGAGTCTGAAGTACAAATTCACTCAGCGGGAGTTGAATAACTTTCAAAAGGAGATAGTTGGAGTTGATCAAGGGCTTTGATCTTGAGATCTTATACCACCCGGAGAAGCGAATGTGGTAGTTGATGCCCTTAGTAGGAAGACTTCCCGAGAGATGGCGATCGCTAGGCCGACAACTCATCCATAGTTACAACGAGACTTGACAAGGTTAGAGATGGATATCCACTTTCCGGATTCCTACAACCATTTATCCACCTTGGAGATATTACCTGATCTGTTAGTCGAGATCCGACAAAAGCAAAAGCATTGTCCAGCTTTGACACAGATCCAAGACCGGATGTCTCGAGGAGAGGCGCCATAGTTTGTAGTTGGTGTTGATGGGATCTTGAGACGCCAGGAGCGTGTATGCGCGTCCTCAGATCGAGAGTTGAGACAACGGATCCTTCAGCAGACTCATTCTTCACCTTACTCGGTGCACCCCGGTGTGAGTAAGATGTATCAGAATATCATACGCTCTTTCTAGTGGGGAGGTCTGAAGCCAGATGTGATGACATATGTGGCACAGTCTGCGACCTATTCAAGATCAAGCATCACCGACCAGAAGGAGAGTTACACCCACTTTCCGTCCCTTAGTGGAAGTGGGAGGACACCTCGATGGACGTTGTTACTGGTTTGAGACCGAGCCGAGGTTTTGATGCCATTTGGGTTATTATAGATAGACTAACAAAGACCGCACATTTCATTCCTATCAAGGAGACGTGGCCAGTAAGTCGATTAGCGGAGGAGTTCACTAGACAGATAGTGAGACTTCATGGAGTACCTAGGACTATAGTCTCTAACAGGTACGGACGGTTCACATCAAGGTTTTGGCAACAAGTGCATGTCACCCTAGGTACGAGTCTTTAGTTCACGACTGCTTATCATCCTCAGACCGATGGTCAGTTGGAGCGGACCGTTCAGACTTTGGAGGATATGTTGAGAGCCTACGTGTTGGACTGGTGACAGGTGTGGCCATATCATTTTCCCTTAGTGGAGTTTTCGTATAACAACAGTTGGCACGCATCGATCAGGATGGCTCCTTATGAGGCTTTATACGGATAGAGATGTCGTACACCGTTGTGCTGGAATGAGCCGAGCAGTGCTAGCGGAGTAGTACCTGAACAGATACAAGATGATATGACTCGAGTAGAGGTGATTTGAGAGCGGATGTTAGCAGCACAGAGTCGCCAGAAGTCTTATGCAGATAAAGGCGCAAACCTCTGGAGGTCAGAGTTGGAGCTCAGGTTTGGTTGAGAGTAACCCCGACACGAGGTGTTCGACGTTTCGGCGTGAAGGGGGAGCTGAGTCCCAAATATGTCAGACCTTTCGAGATTCATGAGCTACTTGGTGAGACAACATATAGACTTGCGTTGCTCCAAGACTTGAAGGTGTTCACCCCGTCTTCCATGTGTCTCAGTTACGGGAGTACGTACCAGACGTGAGACACATCGTCAATCATGAGAATTTAGTGGTCGAGTCAGACCATACGTTCGTAGAGCACCCGATAGTTGTCTTAGAGCGTAGTACGAGACGCTTGCAATCGAAAGATATACCGATGATGAAGATTCAGTGGTCGATGCGAGGAGATGATGAGGCGACTTGGGAGACAGAGGATAATATCCAGCGGAACTATCCGGAGTTTTATGTTGAGTTGGATGTACCTTTGGCGTAGATGTTGGGGTTTTAGTTTTCGTTATTTAGTTGCGCACGCTTTGAGTTATGTGCCAAATTGGTTAAATGTCTCTTAAAGACGTGCATTAAATGGAGGTTTCGCGCTCGTGCACTGGGACTGCGGGATCGTGCAACCCGACAACGGCTTCAGGACATACTTTCTTGAAAATGCAGGAATGTGCGCTGTTAGCACAAGAATGTGCGCTTTCAACGCTTCCTTTGCACGAGCAATTTGTATGGCTCTTCATGATCAACTTTGACAAGATCTTCCCAACTTCAAAGCCTTTTCAAAAAGTCTACAAAGATCAATACTAATGTCTCCATCATGCACCAAAACACCAACAATCCTCCTGAAAACAACGACAAAACGAGTGTAGACCTCCAGACCAGAAATGTAACGAAAACTAGTAACAAAGCATGCAAACTCGTGTCAAAATATGCTAAAACTAATCCTAAAAACATGATCTAAAACCTAATAAAAACATGCTATTAGCATTCCTTCCTTCCATCGGGAACTGAGTTGTTCGTTGACTTTTGAGTTACCTTCAAGTGAGGTAAGTCTCTTGGACTTAGCTGCATTCCGTATATTAGATTGATTGTTTTGGCTTGTTTGAGTTGTTGTTTATTGCTATAACTGATAACTGGAACTAGGATTGACCTTTATAAACTTAATTGGCCCCAATGTATTATGAACGGGCGGTTACCGCTTGTCCAGTTCAGAATGGGTAAACTGGGAGGTGCTCTTGCGACCAGTCCAGCAGGTGACAAAAGGACGCATACGCTCTATTCCAATTGGCGAAAGGGAGCAAATGCGAGATCGTAGAAATTCTCGTGTAACAACCATAAGTTAAATTAGTAAAGGGTTTTACCTTAATAAAAAGATAATAACCGGCTGAGCGCGAGCGTGTTTATGGGTTTTACTTTACTTTATGTGTGTTTGTGCATTTACAGACTTTTTGATATCTAGAATGTTAGCTAACGGTTGATACCGATGTTGTAGATGTCTTGCAGGATATAGGTGTTGCTGAGTGATCTGGACAGTGTGGTCATCCGGGGTTCCCGTACATTATAGGACGGGGTCTGATTTATATTTCAGTTGTTGTATTTCCCTTTGTTTTGAACTCGGCTGCGAGTGTTTTACGTTTTCCTTTGTTATAACCTTTGATTTTATATTGAGTATTGATTTCATTTATTTGTTCAATATTGTAAGATCCGTTGTGTCGTTGCTACTTTGAGGGTCGAAACCTATTTTGAGGTCTTAGCCCGTAACGGTTCGAGTTCCCAAAACTTGGGGTGTTACAGTGTATCCGCAAAAAGACCCTTAAATGTCTTTCCTCTTCTTGTGACTACAAGTTTTTGTTTAAAGGAAAGCTTTTAACTACAAGCTAAACGACTTCTTCCGCTACTGAATTACGGAAAGAAGAATCGTACGTTTGTGAAATATGTACAGTTAGTTAATAGTTGAACTAACGTTTAATTTTTTAAAATGAACTATTAGAGCAAACAAAATGAATAAAAATGATTTTTCTAATATAAAAAAAAAAAATTTTAAAAACATTTTTGTTTTACAATGATATAGTTGTTACGGTTGTAGTTCAATCACTACAAAAAAAAATTACTTTTACGACGGTTTTTTGCGACGGGAAAAAGGCCTTTTGCGACGGCACCTACTTTTTGCGTCGGTGTTGCGTCGGCAAAAACGCCGACGCAAACTCGTCCGTCGCAAAAGGTACTTGCGACGGTATGTTCCCGCCACTAAAGATCTTGCGACGGCATTACGCCGTCGCGAAAAGTTGGTGTCGTCAGCACTTGTTTTAATATTTGCGACGGGGTTTGTGACGGTCCCCGTCGCAAAAAATGATGACGTGTATTTTCCTGCTATTTGCGACGGTAAGCCACCGTCGCAAAAACAAATTACAGCTTTTTAATTCTTTCTAGGGCTAGGAGGTGAGGGTGATGAAGGTGAAGATGGAGGTGAAGGGGAAGAGGGTGGTGGTGCCCTAGAGGATGAAGAACAGGGATTACTCTTCCTCTTCTTGTTCTGATCATTCTTCTTCTCTTTGATTCTCCCTGAAACTCTCCTCACAAAGTCCATTACTGTCAAAAATTACAGGTTGTTCTAGCAATTCCACGGCCGTGGTTCTTCCAGGAACCGTGGTTTGTCTCAGTTTTTCGCAAATCTCAGAATTCAGCACTCAATCTCAACAATCAATCAGCCTTAGTCTAATTTCTTCCAATTTCAATCAGTTCTTTCTAAAATCTCTAACAAAAACGAACCAAATCGACAAAGATCAAGAAGAGTGGAAAAACCTATTTTTCAGATTTAAAAATCCGAATTGTGCGTTCCTTGGTGAATTTCCGCTCGATTCGTCGCTTGAATCTTGTTGGTGGTCGAATTTGCTTCAGTTTGGGAAGAAGAATCGTTAAAAACGATTAACGAACGAAGAATTTGAGGAGGGGGCGTGAATTCGGCGTTTAGGTCGTGGAAGAGGGATTTATGGAGTGGTTTTTGTGAAGAACGTGGTTTATATAGTCACAGGCAAAATTTTGAAAATCACGGTCTGTCGGGGTGTTCCACGGCCGTGGAATTGTACGGAACCGTGGTTTTGGTGATTTTTCAAAGGCTTTTGGAAATTACGGTCACTGTAGCTGTCACGACCGTGGTTTAGGCCGTGGAACTCTCTTTAAAGCTCCAAAGTCCAAATTTTGTCACTTTTCTTCAACATTATCCTTCCCTTTTCCTTTTCCATCATTCCTACATCCAAAAACACGAACATACCGGAAGGAATCGAAGGCAAAAAAAAGCAAAAACGTCTATACTAAGCTAATCTCTGAATCGAAAACAAAAACAAAAATGCAATACCTTGGGTTACCTCCCAAGAAGCGCTTTGTTTAAGGTCCGTAGCTAGACCAATCTCGCACTTATTCGAGTGCGGTCGGCGCGAACTCTTCAGCTTGGAGTTCCGGCGTATACTTCTTGAGTCGTTGGCCGTTCACCTTAAAGCTTCCGCTCGCTTCACCTCATACTTCAACTGCACCATGGGGGAAAATACGCTTAATTAGTAAAGGTCCGGTCCAACGGGATTTAAGCTTACCTGAAAAGAGACGAAGCCTTGAATTGAAGAGGAGAACTTGATCTCCTTCTTTAAAGTCCTTTGGAATGATATGCTTATCATGCCAACGCTTTGCTCTCTCCTTATAGATCTTAGCGTTTTCATAAGCATTCAAGCGGAGCTCGTCCAGCTCATTAAGGTCTAGGAGACGCTTCTCTCCAGCTTCCTTCATGCTGAAATTCAGCCACTTGATAACCCAAAACGCCTTGTGCTCCGACTCTACTGGCAAGTGACAAGACTTCCCATACACAAGATTGTATGGTGTGGTTCCTATGGGCGTCTTGTACGCAGTCCGGTACGTCCACAATGCATCGTCAAGCTTCAAAGACCAATCCTTCCTAGTCCTTGAAACCGTCTTCTCTAAGATTCCTTTGATCTCCCTATTTGAGATCTCAACTTGTCCACTTGTTTGTGGATGGTAAATGGTAGCGATCTTGTGAGTAACCCCATACTTAGCTAGAAGAGCTTCAAAGCGACGGGCAATGAAGTGAGAACCTCCATCACTAATGATAGTCCTTGGCGTCCCAAATCGAGGAAAAATGGTCTTGTTGAAGAACTTGACCACCACCATGGCATCATTGGTGGGAGAGGCAATTGCTTCCACCCATCTAGAAACGTAATCTACCGCCAATAGTATGTATTGGTTTCCACAAGAGGATGGGAATGGTCCCATAAAATCTACTCCCTAAACATCGAAAATCTCCCCCTCTTGGATGTTGTTGAGGGGCATCTCATTCCTCCTAGAGATATTGCCTGTTCTTTGACAAGCATCGCAGCAAGAAACAAAGGATTGCACATCTCTAAATAAAGTAGGCCAAAAGAATCCGGATTGCAATACCTTTGCGCTAGTCTTGTTCGAACTAGCGTGTCCTCCACAAGGTAGTGAATGACAATGATGGATGATACTTTGCATCTCATCTTCCGGCACACATCGCCGAATGATGCCATCCGGACCTCTCTTAAAGAGGAGAGGCTCGTTCCAAAAGTATTCCCGAACATCCTTAAAGAACTTCTTCCTTTGTGCATAGGATAATCCGGGTGGTATCTCTTGACAAACCAAATAGTTAACAAAATCAGCAAACCATGGTTCATTACCTTTGGAGATCACATCGATGCACTCCTCAATAAGGTGTAGGTGTTCGTCCGGGAAGGAGTCGTCGATGGTAAATAGTCGTCCTCTAGATGTGTTAGGCGACTCAAGTGATCCGCAACAGAATTTTCTGAACCCTTCTTGTCGCGGATCTCAAGATCGAATTCTTGTAGGAGAAGAATCCATCTAATTAGCCTTGGCTTCGCATCTTTCTTCGCAAGGAGGTACCGGATCGCAGCATGATCCGTGTAGACAATCACCTTTGCACCTACAAGATAAGAGCGAAACTTGTCAATAGCATAGACAATGGCTAAAAACTCTTTTTCGGTAGTGGCGTAGTTGAGCTGCGCTTCATCTAGCGTCTTGCTAGCATAGTATATGGCATGGGTTCGCCCTTCCTTTCGTTGTCCAAGAACAGCTCCAATAGCTACGTCACTAGCATCGCACATAATCTCAAAGGGAAGAGTCCAATCCGGAGGTTGGATAATAGGTGCTGAAATTAGAGCTTGCCGAATGGTGTTAAACGCATCCAAACATTCCTGCGAAAACTCAAAAACCGCATCCTTCATCAATAGATTAGTGAGAGGTTTTGATATCTTAGAAAAGTCTTTAATGAAACGTCTATAAAATTCAGCATGTCCTAGGAAACTTCTTATCCCTTTCACCGAAGTTGGGGGAGGAAGCTTCTCTATGGTCTCTATCTTAGCTTTATCTACTTCTATCCCTCTACTAGAGACTAAGTGACCTAATACAATTCCTTCCTTAACCATAAATTGACACTTCTCCCAATTAAGAACTAGGTTAGTGTCTTCACACCTTTGCAAAACAAGAGAAAGGTTAGAAAGGCAATCGTTAAAAGATGAACCGTATACGGAGAAGTCGTCCATGAAGACCTCCATGATTTCCTCTATGTATTCGGAGAAGATGGCCATCATGCACCATTGAAAGGTGGATGGGGCGTTGCAAAGCCCGAACGGCATTCTCTTATAAGCAAACGTACCCCATGGGCACGTGAATGTGGTCTTCTCTTGATCATCCGGGTGTATCGGGATCTGAAAGAAACCACTATAACCGTCAAGGTAACAAAAATGCGAATGTTATGCTAACCTTTCAAGCATTTGATCGATGAATGGAAATGGGAAGTGATCCTTCCTCGTTGCATTGTTGAGCTTGCGGTAGTCTATGCACATCCGCCATCCTGTCACGGTTCGGGTAGGAATGAGTTCGTTGTTTTTGTTGGTGATGACCGTCATTCCTCCCTTCTTCGGAACTACTTGAACCGGACTCACCCACTTACTATCGGAGATAGGGTAGATGATACCTGCATCAAGAAGCTTAAGAATTTCCTTCTTGACAACCTCCTTCATGGTCGGATTCAACCGCCTTTGAGGTTGTCTCGAAGTTCTAAAATCTTCCTCCATTAGTATCTTATGCACGCATAGGGAGGGTTTAATTCCTACTAAGTCCTCAATAGTATAGCCTAAATCTTTCCTATGTTTCCTAAGGACAATCATGAGCTGATTATGTTCATCTATGCTTAGATCGGAACTAACAATAACCGGAAAGGTAGAATTAGGTCCTAGAAAAGCGTACCTTAGATGAGTAGGAAGTGGTTTTAGTTCCATCACTTTCGGAGCTTCCAATGATCCTTGAGGAGCATCCGATGTCTCCTTAGAAGTTTCTAAGGGTGTTGAATGTGTGGGAGTAGAATCGGAAGAAGTTGAAGAAGTGTCTCGATCACCCCTTTCCACGCCCAAAATTACGGGTTCCTCATATCCTCCACGGCCGTGGTTTAGGGCGTGGAAGGGAAATACGGTTGTCATGTCTTCTCCACGACCGTATAATCCCCTGGAGTGGGACACGGTTTTGTTTGTGAAATCCACGGCCGTGGAATATAGTGTGTAGCCGTGGATTCTCACGTTTTCTGCCTCATCGTGGAGTTTTTCAAACTCCACTTCATGCATCTCTTCTTGTGCTTCTAAGGCTTCAATTGCCTCATTGCACTCTTCTTCTTCCCCTACATTTGTTAGACTCATAATGATAACTTTTTGTAAAGGGTCGTTAAAGAGAATCGCACTTACCTCCTCCCTAGACAACCCTTCTTCATCTTGGATATCGAATATATCCTCATCAAAGATTGGCTCCTTCACTAGAGTGGAAAGAACGAATTCTACTTTCTCTTCCCCTATATCAAAAGCGAGTCTACCATTCTTGCAATCGACTATGCAGCCGGAAGTTGCAAGAAACGGTCTTCCGAGTATGATCGGGACCGGGCTATCTGCAGGAATGTCAAGCACAACAAAATCAATGGGAACAAAGAATTTACCTAGCTTGACCGGGACGTCTTCTACAATACCGACGGGGCGAGTGATGGATCGATCCGCCATGTACAACGTCATCTTCACCGGTTTAGGGTCGCCTAAACCGATCTTCCTACACAATGCAAGTGGTATGATGCTCACACTTGCTCCTAAATCACATAACGCATCGTATGTGACATCTCCCACTCCTATGGGAATGCAAAATGACCCCGGATCCTTTAGCTTTGGGGGCATTTTCTCCTTCATGGTCTTGATGAGATCCGAAGAATCCGAACTCATCTTAACCTCTCCGAAATCTTCTAGCTTCCTCTTGTTGGAGAGGAGCTCCTTCAAGAACTTGTCATAAGCCGGCATACCTACAATAGCATCAATAAATGGTATATTAATATGCAGCTTACTCATGAGTTCTATAAACTTACCAAATTGTTTATCTAGGCGCGCTCTCGCTCTAGATTGAGGGAATGGTAGGGGAGGTTTGTAAGCTGGAGGAGGAACGTAGACATCTTCCTTCTCCTTCCCCTTCTCTTTGTCTTTCTCTATGGGGACTTCAACAAACTTAGGCTGCGGATCGGTGGTAGTCACTCCGCTCCTAGTTGTAATTGCCATCACCCTTCCTTTAGGGTTGTCCTCCGTCTTTCCTGGAAGTTTCCCTTGATTCCTAGGAACTTCCTCCGCATGGCTGAACATTTGGTTTTCTAAAACCTTTTGAGCTTTATCAACCTTGGAAATTTGATCATCAACCTTAATGATGCGGTTCTCCAACCCTTGTAGCTTCCCCAAAATCGTTTCCAACATGGGATCGGGTTTCTCCTTCCCCGAATTGTTTCCTCCATTAGATGATTGCCCCTGGCTTTTCAAAGGAGTAGAGGAAGAGGAAGGCGGAGTTAGTGAATTAGAATTGGAAGGATAAGAGTTACCGGAATTTTGTTGATTGGAGCGCCAATTGTTGTTGTTTGAACCCCTATTGTTGTTCCAATTGTTGTTCCGGTTGTTGTTGTTTCCATTCCAATTGTTATTCCGGTTGTTGTTCCGGTTATTGTTGTTGTTGTTGCGGTTTGTGTTATCACCGCCATTGTTGTTGCCCAAATATCCAACATCCTTCCCTTGTTGCTTTGGGAAGTTGGTCTTGATAGCCTCCTTCAACTCTTTGATCTCATTGTTGAGGGAGAAAATCTGATTTTGAGCTTCATGTGTGAGCTTTGCTCCTTGCTCCACACGATTTCCCTCCGCTTTCCGGTGCGAATACTTCTCTATGACCCTTGCTTGCTTCTCAATGAAGTCCCAAGCGTCATCTTCTCTCATGTCCATGAATGTTCCACATGAGAGGGATTGGAGGTTGAATTGCGTTCCCGCATCCAGCCCCTTGTAGTAAATTTCCAGTAATGCAAGCTTGGATATGCCATGATGAGGGCAATCCAATAACAAATCCTGAAACCTTTCCCATGATTGAAACAAACTTTCGTTAGACCTCATGGAAAATGCATTGATCTTACCTCTAAGTTCCGCCGTTTTGGATGGCGGAAAGAATTTGGTGAGGAACTCCGCGGAAAGGTCTTCCCACGTGTCTAGTTTCCCACTAGGAAGAGCTTGATACCAAGACAATGCTTTCCCCCTTCAAGGAGAAGAAGAAAGGCTTGAGCTTATAGTTGTTGGTAGTAGCGTTCTTCGGTCTCATTGTCTCCATCATACACTCAAAGTTTTGCAAGTGTTGGTGTGGAGATTCAGCGCTTGTCCCGCCAAATTGGTTTTGGCGAACAAGAGTAATGACTTGAGGGTTGAAGCTAAACCCTTGCACATCATCAGCATCAAAGTTCACGCCCAAACGGCGCGGTTGTTGTGTTGGATCCATCCTTTGGCCAAGAGTTCTTGGCTCATCATCTACACGTTCGATCCTCGCATTCCTAGGTGGAACACGACGATTAGCAGCTCCCCGTGGATGGAAAGGATTCACATTGATCGTAGGATCAATCTCCTCTAACGGTGGCATGGAAGAATCACTATCATCGGCGGATGAATGGCTTCTTCTTCTTGATCTTGATCCCCTCCTTGAGGATTTCTTGCTCCCCTTATTCTTAAGGTTGCTTAGTTCTATCCTCATTTGGAAAATCATATCCTGTAGATTGTTAATTTGAGATTGATGACGATCCATTTCATCCCGGTGGATGTTCTCATTCCATTGGAGTTGAGCTTCCTTCTCCGCCAACTCCGCTTGAAGATCACGTTCGTGTTCTTCAGCCATCTTCTTTTCCTTACGCTTCTGCCTTAAAGTCCTCTCAAGCTCTTGATCCAGAGGTAAGAGGTCTTCGGTGTTCCTAGACCTGCGCATGCACTCAAAGAAATATCAAATAACGAGAGCAAGCTCCCAAGCTTGACAACCGGCTACCGAATTCGGTCTAGACCAAATCCCCGGCAACGGCGCCAAAAACTTGTTCGCCACTTAGCGTGCGTGCAAATAAGCTTTAAATATAAAACTAGAAATCAAGCAAGCGAACCCGCAGTGTACGGATCGACGTAGTTAAGCAAGAATTCCAGAGTATCGAACACAGGGATTTTGGGAGAATAAATCCGATCGTAGGTTATCAAGCAAATGAATGTAAGAGCTTTGCAAATTATTGGGAAAACAACAATCCTAAAGATCCAAGTATCCAGCTGTGGCAATCGATTCAAGATATACTTAAAGATATAAAGACAGAGTTGAGATATGCAAAGGTATGCTAATGTAAGGTAATCGTACGGTGAAGTTCCAAAAACCTTATATGACTCATCTACAAGAAACTCTCTATACAGGTTGTTGAGGCTTCAATATAGAAAGGTTCTAAAGGCAAGAATCAATGTCAAATACCCAAACTTGCAATCCAAGGATCAAGACTAACTTAACCGATTACGGTTGTGACACTCACAATCGAGGTAGAGGTTGTTGAGGCTTCACTACCACCTAGAAAAGGCAAGCCTAAACTAAGTTAAAGTAAATCTTTAACTTTGGATTAAAGTAAAAGCAGGCTCGTAAACTTAAAGGAAATCACGGTTAGTTCTTGAGGTTCCACGGCCGTGGACTTCAAGAACAGACCGTAATTTAAGGTTGTCGACGATTCTCTCTAACTCTCAGGGTCTAATCTGTTTACGATCGATCTATCATCATCTAAGCCACAACTATCAACCCTTCACCTTAGAATTGTTAGGGGTTTTTAGCCAACAATCATCATTATGATATCAAATTCGAGGTTTAAAAGATTGAAAGATGAAAACTTCCGAAAACTTTCAATAAACTTCAAACCAATCTCAATGTCACAGTTAAGAACAAATATTGTCACTAGATTCGGAATAGAATGAATAAACACAATCTTAGATAAGAAAGAAGAACGGGATGTCAATCCGTCTTCTAAATCAAACCTAAACAAGAAGAGAAATCTTCTTGCAATTAACCTTCCGAATCTTCGATCTTCCGTCAATCCGGAAATCTCTATCACAATCTCCACCAAGTGCGAGATTGGGGCAACTCCAAAGATGAGCGCAAGTACGTCTTTTGAAAAGTCGCCAAGTCTCTAAACGAAGGTGCAAGCGTAAGCCTAAAGCGAGGTGACGGAATCTCTCCTCGTCCGTCCTTTTATAGTGTGTGATGAAGTAGCGGCCCGGCCCAATCTTTTAAAAGATCGTGGCTTAAAGTGTGGCGAAAAAGATCGCCAAGATCACGGTCGTGGAAGATTCCACGACCGTAATTTAGAGCGTGGAAATCAACACGGTTTGAACACATGATTCCACGACCGTAGAATCCACTGGAATGGATCACGCTTCTCTTGCTAGGGTTCCACGGCCGTGGAACTGAACGTGGTTTGTAGTACGGCCGTATTTTAGAGCGTGATTTAGGGCAAGAACGTGATTCTTCTCTAGCCTCGTGCATTCCATAAGTTGACACTCATTTTGCTCCTAAGAATGCCCTCAATCCATGGACATATTCAATCAACTCATCCTTGCTAAATTCCGTTCGGAAATGGCTCTCAATCACCTATAATCAACATAAAGCTTGTGTAGACATCTATATCGACAATATAGGCAAACTAGCTCACAAATGCAATAATGCTCAATCAATGACTATCAATATGAATCAATTACGCTTAGCAAACGTGCCTAAAATATCACAATATTTCATGCTAACAATAAACTAACAACATATATATTTGAAAGCTTAATTCCATCAAATATTTAAACTTAAAAACAACAAAGATCAATACGTGTGCAACATTTTGTTCTGAGAGTTGTTCCTTTGTTGTTTGAATGCTAAAACCTACTTCAAAAAATATTAGGATTTAACATTAAAAAGCTCAAGTAGTTGTGGAAAAGAAAAGGAATGAAGGTTGGGAAGACAACTACATCAACAGTATATGGAGAAGGAACTTACATCAATATCACTAGAGGGAAGATACAGGCCAATCCTGGACGCGAGAATATATTAGCCCCACCAATTAAAGCCAATTTGTATAGGGAGGCGAGTTTTGGGAAGAGTTGAAGCGAGAATATAGTGAGAACATAGCCACAAAACCATATCTATCACATTTTGCAAGGTCTATCATATCACTAGAGGGAAGATACAAGTCTATTGATGAAAATCTCCAAATAATATTATATAAAAAATCCGTAAGTGTTACCTAATTTAATCTAAACCGAACCAAAAGGCAAACCCAACACAAACCCTCAAATGACCCAAGCACTCAGACATTACCACCAACTCAAATGATCCAATAGCCACCTTTTGGTTAGCCTAGTTTATATGAAATGTACTACTCTATGGCCCGAGCCCTGAATTATAGCACTAGGCAAGTCTATGATAGTTATAGCAATAACAAAACACATAGCACACAATGCCACTTATAGATGAGCTCATCAAGTTCACCGGGAAATTTTTCATAATCGAGCATCCCAAAAAAAAAAGGATAATAACCTGTCAATTTATATTAATAGAAAGTACAAAACTTCTGAATCTCTACATATTATAATAAGATAGAATATGACAAGTTTAAAATCCACAATGAAAGTCTCATCATCTTTAAAGACACGTTCTTCAATCATTCATAACGGCATGAACAAAGGGGAATGAATTATAAAAGCACCGTTCAATCTTGACATAGACAGCAAGGCCGTAAATCCTTTCTTAAATCCCTGTGACCAAAATTCAACTAACTCGCAATGGAAACTCTACAGCTTTCACGCTTGTCACATAGTTTAAGATTGAATTTAATAAACAAATTAAAGTTTAATTAGCCTAAACTAATCACTGAACACTTGTTACGAACAAGTTACCTTGTTTACAATGTTGTTTGAGAGCCAATCCAGCCCTTCATATCGCCCTTTGATAACACGATTTATTGCTTAGTTTTAGGTAATCATTTAGATAGATTTCTCACTCATTCATGCATGGTTTAGCACTAGTTCACGACGTTTGCACTCAATTCACGTACTTTGTCGAGATAGACGTCTACACGGACTTGTGCGTTGCTTTATAGGTATTTCGGGAGATTTAGGAGCTAAAACGACACGTTTGAGGATCATTCATCTAGATGACACACCCTCGGACTCATTAGGACACAAGCTAAAGGCTAAGGAGGACTCATGGAACCTTGCCAACACAAGCCATGCACCAAACCATGGCTCAACGAGCTTAGAAGAGGCTTCTGGAGCAAACCACGGTCTAGACCAAGACCACGACCGTGGTTCTACCCGTGGATTTTGCCAGATTCTTGTGACAGTTGTGCCACGACTCTCATGGCCAGCTCATGCAAAATTTGTTATAAAAGTGGTCCTTCATTGGCTGAGAAGAGCATCTTGGAGCAGCTCTCCATTATCAAAATCCTCCAATCAAAAATACTCTCAACAAGAAGTCTTTCTAGGAAGGAAAGTGCCAAAGAGGAAGAAGAAGAGCTCCATTGAAGAGGAGAAGAAGAACACACACCATTACCACACCTTGATAGTTTTTGTAGTGAAGAATTTCGGATTTAATTTCTAGAGTTGTATGAACCATTGGAACCTTCTTTAAGAAGGGTTGTGAGTTATTTCTAATTCCATTTTCAGCTTGGTTTGGTTTTAGTTCACTTGTTCATCTCTTTTTCTTCATTATCTTGCAAATGGATGTCATGATTTTATGTTTGTTTATTTCGATTTCTATTATGAACGTTGTAGGCTAAATAGATGTGGTTCTAGGGTAAGGAAATGATGGTTATGGCTAGGACTATGATAGGATGGACTTAGATTTGCCTTTGGATGACTTGTGTGCATGAACGTAGCTGCTGTTAGGAATCACGGGTAGTTCTTGCCTAACCACGGCCGTGGAAAGGTAGAACAACCCGTGATCTTACCTGATTCGATGGATCTAGCCTTAGATTGTTAGAATGTTGAAATCCTAAGTGTTTGTTGAGTTAAATCTATCCTAGGGTGACCTAGTGTTAGCAACTAAGTGTTAGGAGAGACTTATCCGGTAATCCTTGCTCTTAGATCTTAAGATGACAAACCCTAGGTAGTGGTGAGCCTCATAAACCGCCATTGGATTAAGTGTGCTAGGATGGTTGTTTAGAACTAACCCTTCCGAGACTTACCCGGTAAGGATAGGTTAGATTTCTAGGTAACAATCCGGTTTGTCTAGAATTCCTATCCTTAGGTTCTTAGAGACTTACCCGGTAATGAGACCTTAGGAATGGACTAGTGGACCATGAGACCTACCCGGTAATTGATCCCAATCCAGAAACACTTAACCCCAACATATCATAGTTAATCCAAGGAACGAATAGATAGCTTGAGTCCTATGCCATAACCGGAACTTCCAAACCCTAGAATCCGTCTTTTCTTTCTTTGATCTATATCTCGTATTTTTGCTTGTTTGTTTGCGTTGATTTGTTAGCTTAGTTGAATTATTATATTTCGCATGATTTGTGATCTTTGATTGATCACCGAAAACCAACCAAAAACAATTGAGATTTTTCATTTCTTTGTTTCTTTCTCTTTTCTTTATCTAGATCTTCACTAGACTTAATCACTAATTGAATCAATCTCACCTTAGTCTTTGTGTTCGACCTCGGAATACTATCCCTACTACAAACGTCCCGTACACTGCGGGTTTCACTAGGTAGTTTAGGATTTAGTTCGAGTTATAAATGTAAAGCTTTTTGTGCTACATCCTAGCGTGAACAAGTTTTTGGCGCCGTTGCCGGGGACTAGGTCTAGATTGAGTCTATTTTGCGATTGCTTATTAGTGTAGATCTTTCTTGTTGCTTTTGATCTCTTTTTGGTTTGTGTCTTTGCTTTTCAGGACGTCTCTTACTCTTTAAGTGTATGCGAAGATCTCGTGGCAAGGATTTAACTCCATTCGATCCCGAACCGGAGAAAACCCTTAGATCTAGATCCAAGAGCATTAAAAAGGGAAAAGAGATGGCCGGAAGAGATCTCCAAGCTGAGTTGGATGAGGCTTTAGAGCAAATTAGGATAAGGGATGAAGCTTTGGAGAATGAGAGGAGACTTGTCAATGAGAGGCAAGAGGCAACTAGGAGGGAGATTGAGGAGATTAGGCAAGCTCTTGTGCAAAGAGAGCTTAACCGTCAACAACCTCCTCCACCTCCACCACAACCGCAGCCGGCGGTAAACATTAGGGTTGTGCCCATTGCTATGGAAGAGCCACAAACGTTGGGGCAACGTATGGATCCGGCACAAAGAGCACACCGTCCGGGTGTGAACTTAGGAGATCCCGCAGCCCATGATTATGAGCTCCGCCCTCAAGTTCTACAAATGATCCGGCATAATCAATTTGGAGGGATGGAAGGAGAGTCTCCTCATCAACACTTGATGAATTATGAGATCTTGATGGAGACTCTTAGACCGCCAAGATTGGAGAGCCACAACCATAAGCTTAGGGCTTTTTCCTTCTCTCTTAAGGATAAAGCCTTAGCTTGGTATCAATCTATTCCACAAGGGCGAGTTGGTACTTGGGAGGAGATGACAACCGAGTTTTTGACTAAGTTTTTCCCACCTTCCAAGACTACCGAGTTAAGAGGGAAGATCAATGCCTTCGTGATGAAGGATAGAGAGAGTTTATTCAAGTCTTGGGAGAGGTTCAAAGATCTTCTCCTTGATTGTCCACACCATGGCATACCGAAAATTGAGCTATTGGAGATCTACTTCAAAGGACTTGATGAAGATAGCCAATTCAAGCTCCAATCTCTTTTCGGTGGAACTTTTATGGAGAAGCATGTAGATGAGGCTTGGGAGTTTGTGGAGAAGCAAGCTCTAGTGATTGAGAAATACTCCCATAGGAAGAGTGAAGGGAGAAAGGCGGGAGCATATGAGGTGAGTGAGGTCACCATGAACAATTTCAAGCTTGACGCCATCAACAATGAATTGAAGTCCTTGAGGGAGTTGTGTGCTACAACTTTGAAGAACCAAGCAACTTCTCAAGTGCTTCCACAAGCCAACTTGTCTTCCAAGGAGGAGGATGTGAATTATATGGGAAGGGGCAACTTCAACAATTATCAAGGCCCAAGGAACTTCAACAACAACCGGCAATTCAACAATTACCGGCCCAACCACAACCATCCCGGATTTTCTTACTCTAACCCGGATGGAGCCTTGAACCCTCCCGTTTCCACAAGCACAACTCCACCACCAAGAGCTTCACAAGAACCTCCACCCGGATTTACTCAACCTCAAAAGGATAGAACCGAAATAATGTTTGAGCAATTGCTTGGAAGGTTGAGTAGTCTTGAGAGCACCGTGACTTCAATCTCTAAAGCCCAAAAAGTCTTGGAAGCGCAAGTGTTCCAAAAAGCGGGTGAAGCCCATAGAGATCCAGGAAAGCTTCCCGGAAGAACCGAAGACAACCCAAGAGGCCAAGTGTTGGCCATCACGACGAGGAGTGGGTTGAGTATGAAAGATCCTTTGCCCAAGGACAATGCTAAGGGAAAGCAAGTAGTGGTAGAAGAGGGAAAGTTGCAAGAAGATGGAGGCAAGAGCAAAGATGTTGAGCCGACGTATGTGGCACCGCCTCCATACAAGCCACCACTACCATTTCCACAATCAAGAGCAAGAGCTCGTTTGGACAGTCATTTTGGTAAGTTCCTTGAACTAATGTCTAAATTGCATATTAACATTCCGTTCATGGATGCTATCTTAGGAATGCCGGCATATGGCAAGTTCTTGAAAGAGATACTCTCCAACAAAAGGAAGTTGGAGGAGTATGGGGAGATAATAATGACCAAGAGATCCTCGGAATTGATCCAAATAATGAAGGAGGAAATGCCTCCCAAGCTAAGAGATCCGGGCTCCTTTTGTGTCCCAATTGAAGTGGGAGATGTGAAGTATGAGGCCCTTTGTGATCCCCGGGGCAAGTGTAAGCATCATACCGCTTGCACTTTGCAACAAGGTTGGGCTAGGAGAGCCAAAACCGGTCAAGATGACCCTCTATATGGCAGACCGTTCTATCACTCATCCGGTTGAGATTTTAGAAGACATCCCGGTGCAACTAGGAGGATTCTATGTGCCAATTGATTTTGTAGTCTTGGATATTCCGGCGGACTACCCGGTTCCCATCATCTTGGGAAGGCCTTTCCTAGCCACCTCCGGATGCCTAGTGGATTGCAAGAATGGAACTCTCTCCTTCAACATTGGAGAGGAGAACATCAAGTTTAAGTTGTCCACAATAATGAAAGGGCCAACCCTTGATGAGGATGTTTTCAACATAGTCGAGCAAGAGGAATCTAGAGAAGTTGTGAGCTCGATCTTGATCAAAGATCCCTTGGAGAAGGTTCTTACCTTAAGTATGATGGAGGAAGGTGTTGAGGAGGCTTGCAATGAAGAGATCAAGGCCTTGGAAGCATTAGAAGAGGAGCCAAGAGTTGGATTTGAAGGCCATGAAGAGGTGTTGAACAGCTGCAAGTTCCACGGTCGAGATTTATGTTCCACGGCCGTCAAAATCTCTGGACAACTCCGGGAAGCAGGCTTGGCAAGAACCACGGCCCTGGAAGTTGAGCAAACCGTGGTTCCAGCCGTGGTTTTCCCTGGATCAGCCCTTGATGATGATCAAGCTTCTAGGAGTCTTGGAGGGTCTTCATTTGCTTTGGATTCATCTCATCCAACATTGTTTGGATCGTCTCCAATCGATAAAGGTCCTCCTAAACTTGAACTCAAACCCCTCCCCTCTCATTTAAAGTATGCTTTCCTTGGTGTTGATTCTACATATCCGGTGATTGTGAATGCATGCTTGAGTGATGATGAACTTGCTAAGTTGTTGCATGAACTAAGATTGCATAGGAAAGCCATTGGATATACTATTGATGATTTGGTTGGCATTAAGCCTTCTTTGTGCATGCATAAGATAATGATGGAAGATAACCACAAACCCTCTATTGAACATCAAAGAAGATTGAATCCTATAATGAAAGAGGTAGTCAAAAAGGAAATCATTAAGTTGCTAGATGCGGGAATTATCTACCCTATCTCGGATAGTAAGTGGGTTAGTCCCGTTCATGTAGTTCCTAAGAAGGGTGGGATGACCGTAGTGACTAATAAGAACAATGAACTAATCCCGACTAGGACGGTTACGGGGTGGAGGATGTGCATTGATTATAGGAAATTGAACATGGCCTCTAGGAAAGATCACTTCCCTCTCCCCTTAATTGACCAAATGCTAGAAAGGTTAGCTCAACACTCTCATTTTTGCTATCTAGATGGCTATAGTGGATTCTTCCAAATCCCTATCCACCCCGATGACCAAGAGAAAACAACCTTTACATGTCCATGGGGTACTTTTGCATATAGGAGAATGCCATTTGGGTTGTGTAATGCACCCGCCACTTTCCAAAGGTGTATGATGGCTATCTTTTCGGAATATATAGAAAATATCATGGAAGTGTTTATGGATGATTTCTCTGTTTATGGTTCTTCCTTTGATAATTGCTTGGCTAACTTGTCATTAGTATTGCAAAGATATGAGGAGACAAATCTTGTCTTGAATTGGGAAAAATGCCACTTCATGGTAAGTGAAGGCATTGTGTTAGGACACTTGGTGTCTAACCGTGGCATTGAGGTTGATAGGGCCAAAATTGAAACGATAGAGAAGTTGCCACCACCTACCTCGGTGAAGGGGGTAAGGAGTTTCTTAGGGCATGCCGGTTTTTACCGAAGGTTTATTCAAGATTTCTCTAAAATTTCTAAGCCGCTCACTAACCTACTAATGAAGGATGTTGATTTTGTCTTTTCCAAAGATTGTCTTGAGGCTTTTTGTAGGTTGAAAAACGCTTTGATCTCCGCACCTATCATGCAACCTCCGGATTGGAGTTTACCATTTGAGGTCATGTGCGATGCAAGTGATGTAGCCGTTGGGGCTGTTTTGGGGCAAAGGAAAGATGGGCGCACTCATGCCATTTATTATGCTAGCAAGACGCTAGATGATGCCCAACTCAATTATGCTACCACCGAGAAGGAGTTGCTAGCGGTTGTGTATGCGTTTGAGAAGTTCCGCTCATATCTTGTTAGAGCGAAGGTCATAGTTTATACGGATCATGCTGCGATCCGTTATCTACTTACCAAGAAGGATGCCAAGCCTAGGTTGATTCGGTGGATCCTTCTTCTACAAGAATTTGATTTGGAAATCCGGGACAAGAAGGGATCCGAGAACTCGGTGGCGGATCACCTTAGTAGACTCCCACTATTAGAGCTTGGAAGAGATGACATTCCAATTGATGACTCATTCCGAGATGAGCAATTGCAAATGGTGGAAGAATGCTTGTTCCAAGTATCTAGAGGAAGTGAGCCATGGTTCGCCGACATTGTAAACTACTTAGTGTGTGAGGAAGTGCCTCCCGGATTGACATATGCACAAAGAAAGAAGTTCTTCAACGATGTGAGGCACTACTATTGGAGTGAACCACTTCTATTCAAGAGAGGGCCGGATGGAATGTTTAGAAGATGCATACCGGAAGATGAAGTGGAGAGTGTGATCCGGCATTGTCACTCCTTACCATGTGGAGGCCATGCTAGCTCACACAAAACGTGTGCAAAGGTATTGCAATCCGGTTTTTATTGGCCTAACTTGTTTAAAGATGTGCAAAGTTTTGTAGCGGCTTGTGATGCTTGCCAAAGGACGGGCAACATCTCAAGGAGGAATGAAATGCCCTTGAACAACATCCAAGAAGTCGAAATATTTGATGTGTGGGGTGTGGACTTTATGGGGCCATTCCCTTCTTCATGTGGCAATCTCTACATCCTATTGGCGGTAGACTATGTGTCGAGATGGGTGGAGGCAATCGCCTCTCCTACAAATGATACCAAAGTGGTGGTGCGGTTCTTCAACCCAGTGATCTTCCCTAGGTTTGGTACACCAAGAGTGATCATTAGCGATGGAGGGAAGCACTTCACAAATAGGAACTTTGGAGCGCTTTTGACTAAGTATGGGGTGACTCATAAGGTGGCGACACCTTACCATCCCCAAACTAGTGGCCAAGTGGAGATCTCCAACCGGGAGATCAAGGCCATTCTTGAGAAGACGGTCTCTAGGACGAGAAAAGATTGGGCTATGAGGCTCAATGATGCCTTATGGGCATATAGAACCGCCTTCAAGACACCGATTGGCACCACTCCTTACAAGTTGGTCTATGGCAAGTCTTGCCACCTTCCGGTAGAGATGGAGCATAGAGCTTATTGGGCCATTAAGTGGCTAAATTTTGATCTCAAAGAGGCGGGAGAAAAGAGATTGCTTGAATTGAATGCCCTCGAGGAAATCCGGTTGGATGCTTATGAGAATGCCCGGATTTACAAAGAGAGAACCAAAAGGTGGCATGACAAGAGGATCATCCCCAAGGAGTTGAGTGAAGGAGATCTTGTCCTTCTCTTCAACTCAAGGCTAAGGCTCTTTCCCGGAAAGCTCAAATCAAGATGGACCGGGCCATATGTGGTGAAGAAGATCTTTCCTCATGGAGCTATTGAAATTGGAGGGGATCATTGTGAAAACTTTAAGGTGAACGGGCACCGTTTGAAGAGGTATATCCCGGGAGCTTCGGTGGATATGATTGCCCCACTTTACCTTGAATAGACGCTCCCGAGTTTGGTCAAGCTAATGACCTTAAAGAAGCGCTTGGTGGGAGGCAACCCATTGGTAACATTTTCCCTTTTGTTTTGCTTTTGTTCTAGATTTTTCTATCTTTTTGTGTGTTTTGTCTACTTTGTGTGTGTGCTAGAGCATTAGTGGCATTGGAAGCCTTGCTTGACATAGGAATGATGATGATGAACCCCTCATCAATTATGGGTGGAGCGGACGCGGAACTTGGACGGCTAGCGGTGCCTAGCGCGGGTCCCGACGCTTTGATAAACACTTAGAGCTCTCTACCATGGTTGATAGGATCATCCAACATCGATTCACTTGAGAAATCCCAAATACCAAAGCAAACCATTTTACATTGTGAGAACCTTCTTTCACTCTTCCTTACTTCATTTACACATTGGGGACAATGTGTTTCTAAGTATGGGGTGGGGTTTGCATGATCCTTTGCATGATGAGCATCTAGGATAGTTTAAAATCTTCACATGTCTTGCATTGTACATACATATTTCGAAAATTCCAAAAAATCAGAAAATTCCAAAAAATCAGAAAATTCCAAAAAATCAGAAAATTTAAAAATTTGTTGTGCTTTCTAGGCTTGGGTATGACCCTAATGATGAACCTTGTCTTGTGAATTGGCTATGGATGGCCTCATGTGTTAAATTGATGAATGCATACGTGGACATGACGTACTTCTCTTGAATTCTATGAATAATTTGTAATCATGATGTTTGCCTAGAATGGATTGAGTATCGAAAATCGAAATTACATGATAGTTCTTGCATACCATCTAGGAATGAATGAGGCAATTCATCTTCTCTACTTCTCATCTTGATCATAATTGTTTAAGCACCTCAATTGAGATAAATTTGACCTCCTTTAACCCATCCGGGAATAGGAGCATGTTAGTGTGTTGATGTGTATAAAAAGCAAGTGTGGGGTGAAGATGTTAATGAAAGAATATCATGCATAAAATGCTGAATTTGTTGTGAAAGTGTAGCCAAAAATATAGGCTTGGGGACATTGGCTTAAATGACAAGTAACTCGGTACACTTCACATAATCGGGTGTTGGTGCCTTGCCAAAGTCAAATAAATCAATAGTTCTAACGAGCTTTGGTATGTGTGCCCGGTGTGGATGCACCTCGAAAACTAAGAAAAAGCCCGAGGACGGCTAATCACCAAGGTTTCGGCTTTTGTACACCAATGCCATTGTCTCAAAAATAAGAAAAAGAAAAAGAAAAGAAAGAAAAGATAGAGGAAAATATACACTTGAGGGAAGTTGATTGAGGACAAGATTGTGGAGTTAGTTCCGTTCCCGGATTAGCATCACATAACCTAGAAATCCCCACCCAATCACTACATTTCTTGACCCTTTTATTTCACAAGACCTTATGACCTATTTGCATGTTTGTAAGACTTAGTGATTTAGATTGGATGTACTCTTGATCTTCTTGACTTCTTCATCTTTACATTTCATGCATACTTTTGAGTTAAGTACAATTGTCTTTCCATGTCTTCATTTGTTTGATGCATGATTGCTTATCCTTTGCCATGAAACATGACTTTGAAGGTGATCCAATAATAGAAGCACAAACCCAAAAAGATTTTGCCATTTTTCTGCATACATAAATCATGTCATCTCTTAGTCTATAGTTGGGAATTTGCTCGGGGACGAGCAAACCTTAAGTATGGGGTATTTTGATAACACGATTTATTGCTTAGTTTTAGGTAATCATTTAGATAGATTTCTCACTCATTCATGCATGGTTTAGCACTAGTTCACGATGTTTGCACTCAATTCACGTAGTTTGTCGAGATAGACGTCTACACGGACTTGTGCGTTGCTTTATAGGTATTTCGGGAGATTTAGGAGCTAAAACGACACGTTTGAGGATCGTTCATCTAGATGACACACCCTCGGACTCATTAGGACACAAGCTAAAGGCTAAGGAGGACTCATGGAACCTTGTCAACACAAGCCATGCACCAAACCATGGCTCAACGAGCTTAGAAGAGGCTTCTGGAGCAAACCACGGTCTAGACCAAGACCACGACCGTGGTTCTACCCGTGGATTTTGCCAGATTCTTGTGACAGCTGTGCCACGACTCTCATGGCCAGCTCATGCAAAATTTGTTATAAAAGTGGTCCTTCATTGGCTGAGAAGAGTATCTTGGAGCAGCTCTCCATTATCAAAATCCTCCAATCAAAAATACTCTCAACAAGAAGTCTTTCTAGGAAGGAAAGTGCCAAAGAGGAAGAAGAAGAAGAGCTCCATTGAAGAGGAGAAGAAGAACACACACCATTACCACACCTTGATAGTTTTTGTAGTGAAGAATTTCGGATTCAATTTCTAGAGTTGTATGAACCATTGGAACCTTCTTTAAGAAGGGTTGTGAGTTATTTCTAATTCCATTTTCAGCTTGGTTTGGTTTTAGTTCACTTGTTCATCTCTTTTTCTTCATTATCTTGCAAATGGATGTCATGATTTTATGTTTGTTTATTTCGATTTCTATTATGAACGTTGTAGGCTAAATAGATGTGGTTCTAGGGTAAGGAAAGGATGGTTATGGCTAGGACTATGATAGGATGGACTTAGATTTGCCTTTGGATGACTTGTGTGCATGAACGTAGTTGCTGTTAGGAATCACGGGTAGTTCTTGCCTAACCACGGCCGTGGAAAGGTAGAACAACCCGTGATCTTACCTGATTCGATGGATCTAGCCTTAGATTGTTAGAATGTTGAAATCCTAAGTGTTTGTTGAGTTAAATCTATCCTAGGGTGACCTAGTGTTAGCAACTAAGTGTTAGGAGAGACTTATCCGGTAATCCTTGCTCTTAGATCTTAAGATGACAAACCTAGGTAGTGGTGAGCCTCATAAACCGCCATTGGATTAAGTGTGCTAGGATGGTTGTTTAGAACTAACCCTTCCGAGACTTACCCGGTAAGGATAGGTTAGATTTCTAGGTAACAATCCGGTTTGTGTAGAATTCCTATCCTTAGGTTCTTAGAGACTTACCCGGTAATGAGACCTTAGGAATGGACTAGTGGACCATGAGACCTACCCGGTAATTGATCCCAATCCAGAAACACTTAACCCCAACATATCATAGTTAATCCAAGGAATGAATAGATAGCTTGAGTCCTATGCCATAACCGGAACTTCCAAACCCTAAAATCCGTCTTTTCTTTCTTTGATCTATATCTCGTATTTTTGCTTGTTTGTTTGCGTTGATTTGTTAGCTTAGTTGAATTATTATATTTCGCATGATTTGTGATCTTTGATTGATCACCGAAAACCAACCAAAAACAATTGAGATTTTTCATTTCTTTGTTTCTTTCTCTTTTCTTTATCTAGATCTTCACTAGACTTAATCACTAATTGAATCAATCTCACCTTAGTCTTTGTGTTCGACCTCGAAATATTATCCCTACTACAAACGTCCCGTACACTGCGGGTTTCGCTAGGTAGTTTAGGATTTAGTTCGAGTTATAAATGTAAAGCTTTTTGTGCTACATCCTAGCGTGAACACCCTTCTCCAGAGGTGGCACATGTGCTCTGAATGTACGTGCAACATAGCATGATGAATATTATGCAGTTGCTATAGAGTAAGGAAACTGAGAATAGATGGGAAAGCTTACCAATGGCGCTGACGAAGGGAGTGAAGACCAAGCTTCTCATTAATATCAGCTGCATTCATTGCATTTGGAAGATCTTGTTTGTTGGCAAAAACAAGAAGCACTACATCCCTTAGCTCATCTTAATTAAAGCCAACCCGAGAAAGAAGATTAACATCTAGGATGTATTTTTTAACTATCAATGACAGAGCAATGCAATTGTACTTACTTAATTCAACATTCTATGCAGTTCGTCTCTTGCCTCAACAACACAGTCGTGATCGTTGCTATCCACCACAAAGATTAGCCCTTGAGTATTCTGGAAGTAGTGTCTCCACAATGGACGAATCTAATTTTATAAATAGAAACATAAATGATCTGGCATAACATTGAATTTTTTGAAAAACAAACCTAGGAGAACATTTAACTTCGAAGACAACTACAATAAGAGTTCCAACAAAAAGAAAACACACAACAAACAACATCTTGGCAAAAATGTGAGCAACTTGTAAATTCATCAATTGCACCATTAAAAGCAAAGAAATTCACAAAAAGAGCTCAATCAACATGTCTAAATAAAGATTGAAAGAAGGGGTAGAGTAAAACTCCAAAACAACTGATTCTCTAAAGTCTTAACTCTTAAAAGTCTTTTGTTCACTCCCTTCTGAAGGAGGAAATGATTGAACAAAGTTGCGCCAGGAATATAGCTTAGGTTTTAACCTTAAGTACTTGTTGTATACTAATCAACACCGGATCATCACTAATATCTCAACAATTCTAGCTTGCATGCTAACAAAGAAGCACACAAATTTATAGAAAAGATAAAAATCTATAATTTAGGCTGCAACTTGTGCATTCCCTTGTAGAAACAAGGAAAGCTTGTAAGAAGGAAACCAACAATGTAGCTTAGGTTTTAATGTTAAGTACTGATGGTATACTAATCAACACTTGACCATCCCTAAGCACCTCCCTAGTCTAGCTTTGCATCGTTAACAGAACAACAAACAAATTTATAGAAGAGATAAAATATACAATTTAGGATGCAACTTGTGCACTCCCTGATAAAGAGTGTTAAAGCATGCAAGTGTTAAAGCTTGTAAGTAGTAGTCCAACAATGTAGCTTAGGTTTTAATGTTAAGCATTGATGGTATACTAAATTATTAATCAACACTTGACCGTCCCCAAGCACTCACCTAGTCTAGCTTGCAAGTTAACTGAATACCAAATAAATTTATAAAAGAGATAAAAATCTAGAATTTAGGATGCAACTTGTGCACTCCCTAATAAAGAGTGGGAAATCTTGTAGTAGTAGTCCAACAATGTAGCTTAGGCTTAATGTTAAGTATTGATGGTATACTAATCAGCACTTGACCGTCCCTAAGCACCCACCTAGTCTAGCTTACATAAGTAACAGAATAGCAAACAAATTTCTAGAAGAGATAAATAATCGATAATGTACGATGCAACTTGAGCACTCCCTAATAAAGACGGGTAAGCTTGTAAGTAGTAGTCCAACAATGTAGCTTAGGTTTTATGTTAAGTACTGATGGTCCACTAATCAACACTTGACCGTCTCTAAGCACTCACCAATCGCAACTTAAATTAAGTTAGATGATAATTAAAAGAGTTTTTTTTCCAGAAAAATAAAAATAAAACAGTACATCAACTATGGATACATAACTTAGTACAAATTTAGCAAAGAGTAGGGAATTAGATGTTTTGAGCACCAAATATGATGATATTGTATGTTGCAGCAAACCCAACCCAATTTATTTTCTCTAAACAGCTAGAAGATAGATTGTATGAGTATAGAGACATTAATTTAGCCTGAGATATCATGATTTCTCTAAACAACTCCTCAATTTGTGAGCCCTAAAAGACTTGCATAACCAACCTCACCAGTGAAACCAACACATGCCACTAGCAGGTTTACAAACGAAGAGTTTCTAATATATCATCTAATTTGATTTCATCATTTACGGTCCACAAAAGAGGTGATTTCAGTTAGGGTTGGCTCAATTTCACATCAAAAGTGGCCAGGAATCAGAAAGTGAATCATTTCAATATACAACAAATCGCCCAAATTCAAGAAAGCCCAATTTTAAACCGATTTGATTGGTTAGGTCATTAGAATCAAAAAATCAAACTCCAAAAAGAGAAGAAAGATGAGAATCAGAAGCAACAAAAATCAAAAACAAAATAACGAAGAGATGAAGAAGAGACGAAGAGAGATACCTTCGATGAGGAGCAACAATCGTGAAATGGATTGAGAACCGTTAGATTGAGGAGCACCTATGAAAGTATCGTGAAAGAGATGAAGAGGATAAAGGTTCTAGGGTAAGTCTGATTTTTACCTCTTGGCTGAAAAAAAGCTGAATAAAGTAGAGTTATTATTTTCATTTTTTTAATTCACGGTATGCTTTTTTTCGACGGCCATCAACATCCGACGCGAATGCAAATTTTTTAACGACGACAGCTAGCCCCTGTCGCAAGTTGATCTACTATTTGCGATGGCAAAAATTCCGCGGTCGCAAAGTAAACGACGGCTTTAACGCCGTCATCTAGCCGTCGCAAAAAATGGCTCCATGGCGTCGGCAAACTTGTGCCGACGCAAATCTCCGTCGCAAATCTATTTATTTTTTGTAGTGAATTTTGTCATATTAACATTTTAAAATTTTATTTATTTAGTTCAAATATATATTACACTATCATTACATATCTTTTATTGTATTATTCTCAAGTAATGTTTTACGAAACACAAAATTTATTAGCACATCTTTATTATAATATTTTTTAGTTCAAAACTTTTATACTATTAACATATATAATGTTTTATTGGGTGTTATTCAAGTACGGCCCATTATTCCGGTAAGGCCGTGCGGCCGTCTGTACGGCCGACACGTGTCCCGGGAAAAAATTTTTTTTTTTTTTTTTTTTTCTGAACGAGTTTTTTTTTTTTTAAACGAGTAAAAGTAATAGTTCAAAACTTATTATGGAATAGTTCGTAACTTATAAAAGGATAGTTCATGAATTATAATAGAATAGTTCATAGTGTAAAATTTATAAAGGATTGAAAGTAATAGTTCAAAACTTATTAAGTAATAGTTCATAACTTCTAAAAGGATAGTTCATGAATTATAATAGAATAGTTCATAGTGCAAAATTTATAAAGGAGTGAAAGTAATAGTTCAAAACTTATTATGTATAATAGAATAGTTCATGAATTATAATAGAATAGTTTAAAGTGCAAAAATTTATAAAGGAGTGAAAGTAATAGTTCAAAACTTATTATGGGATAGTTCATGAATTATAATAGAATAGTTCATGGATTATATTAAAAAGTAATAGTTCATGGATTATATGGGAATAGTTCAAAGTTTATAGGATAATAGTGCATAAATTATAACATGGTAGTTCAAATAAATTTTCATTAGTTTCCGAAAAAAAAAAAAATCGTTTCAGAAAAGAGAAAAAAAAAAAAAAAAAAATTTGGGGACACGTGTCGCCCTGTCGTACGGCCGTACGACCGTACCGCAATAAAGCGACCGTACCTGAACATTTACCATGTTTTATTAGTTCAAACACTTAATACTATGAAAATAATGAGCTAATAATGTTTTTTTTATTATGTACACTAAGTATGTTCTCTAGTTTTTATCTTGTAGACTAAGTATGCACCTTTGATTTTTAATTATTAAAGAAAAGAGATAATTTAAATATTAGGACAATGTTCAGGTACGGTTCACTTTTTACGGTACGGATGTGCGGCTGCGTGTGCGGTTGACACGTATCCCAAAAAAAACGATTGAATTTTTTTTTTCAAGAGATCGAATGAATATTTTTTTTAACTACCATGTTATAAGTTTTTCACTATTCTCTTATAAACTTTGAACTATTTTCATATAATTCATGAACTAATACTTTTTAATATCATATATTAAATTATTTATGAATTAATCGTTTATATGTTATGAACTATTCTATTATAATTCATGAACTATCATTTTATAAGTTATGCACTATCCTTTCTAAGTTTTGCATTATGAACTATTTTATTATAATTCATGAGATATCCTTTTATAAGTTATGAAATATCCCTTTATAATAAGTTTTGAACCACCATTTTCATTCGTTTCTAGAAAGAAGAAAAAAATAAATGGGGACACGTGTCAACCGCACATACAGCCGCACAGCCCTACCAGAATAATGTGTCTTACCTAAACAATACCCTTAAATAATAAAGCCCCTTTTTAGGGAGAAAATGTAGGTATCTATTATAATCAATAATTAAAAAAAATTAATTGGATTAAATACTATTTTTATGGGTCTTATTGTCTTAGAAAAAAGAAATAGATAATTGGGGAATTAACTAAATTATCTCATAAAAGAGTGTAAAAGGAAATAGATGATCACTTGTAAAAGGGAAAGAAGGGAGAAAAAAAAGTTGGGTAATTAAAGTTCAGTAATTGAATTGTATATAACTGAGTTGGGTAACGAAATTGGATAATTGAAATTGGGTAAATAAAACCGGACAAATAAAATCTGATAATTGCAATTAGTTAATGGGAATAGGGCAATTGGAATCGGGTAAATGGAAGCCAATAATTAAATTGGGTAACTAGCATCGGATTACTGAATTGGTTAACTAACATCGGGTAATTGAACTAGGTAATTTAAATTGTGTAAGAGAAGTTGAGTAGCTAAAGTTAAGTAAGTGAATTTGTGTAATTGAAATTGAGAAAGTGAAGTTGGATAAATGAAGTTGAGTAACTAAATTTGGGTATACGAAATTGGGTATGTGAAACTAAAAATTAGTAATTTCATTTGTTGTTGTTGTTTTTTGAAAATATTAAGTTACTAAGGTAACTTTTTTTTTTCTAGAAAACAAACTAGGCCCCAAACATTTAACAATTTAAAAAAAAAACTAAATTAGTAATTAAGGGGATCTTTATTAAGCAATTATGAACTTAATGGAAGATAATTAATTGGTAAAATATATTTAACAAGCTAAAAAATAGGAAACCGGTTAACGTAAAAAAGGAAACCGTGCTTGAGATTTCAAAATATCAAATATCTGCCATTTTTTACATTCAAGCGGTAACCAAAATCAAAGTAAAAAACACTCTTTCCAATCGGAAGTAGTTTCTCCATCTCCATTCATCTCAAGGTCTCTTCTTCAACTCTTTCTTCATCGTCAACATCCACCTTCAATCGAGTATTCAACTGTCGTCTTCAACAGGTATAATCAGTTACCAATTGCCTCAAAAATTCTCGAAATTTCGAATCGTCTATCTTCAATCGTCATTTCCAGGTATGCTATCTTCGTCGATTGTACATAGGTTTGCGAAGAAGACGATTCTACCTTACACAAACATATTCGTTCAGCACTTCAAGTTATGTACATATTCCAACATACACAAGCAATACGTAATGCATACACAAATTTCATTATTCGTCCAGCACTTTCAATTATGTACATATTTCAACATACACAAGTAATACATAATGCATACACAAATGTACATGTTCTACACAAACACAAGCAATACATGACGTAAATACACAATTTTGATTCTTCGTTCAGGACTTCCAGTTATGTACATATTTCAATATACACCAGCATGTCTATAAGATATTGAAAGTAATGATGTACATATTTTGTAACAGTTTCGACATACTGAAGACACATTTAACATATGAAACATACCGGATACACAAACTGAATCGTCTGAATGCAATTATGTTCCACAGATCTGTAATGGCGTACATATTTTGTAACAAAACGCAAGGATGAACAACCGCTGTTTGAAGACGAAGATATTGCGTTTAGGCTATGTTTACTTACGAGTTTATGGAGATATTTACGACTTATGGAGATATTTACTTACCCGTTTTATAACAATTAATTGCTTATTAAATGGAGGGAGAAGGATATTTATTTACCCATTTTATAACAATTAATATTAAATAGAGATGAAAAATATCTTGATTTCCTTAATATCCTCTTTTTATTTTAATATTTTTTTTATATAATCTGGAGGGGTCTAGTTTGTACGCATTTTTAACTTGGGGCCCTTTGTATGCTCATGGTTATAAAACCTACTTACTCTCCATTTTACCCTTTTCCCCCTTCATCCTATGATTCTTAAAAATATCATTTAACCCAACTAATTCTTTTTTTCTAACTAATTATTAAGTTAATGGCCTACTTTGTACTCATTATATAACTTTATTTTGTAAATTGATTTTATAAATGCCTACTTACCAAAATCTCCCAAAATAAATCAACTTGATTTTGTAATTCATCGCCGACGGGAGATTTTGACACCACTCCGACGGCAGATCTTCATTGGAACTTTGACCATGACATCGCCGTCTCGTCGACGATTGAATTCATCACTGTTAAGTATCAAATTCTATGCTTGAATTGCAAGTGTTCAATGGGATTGTTTCTTCCTTCATTTTTAAATTCAAAGGGAAGATCGGATTGTTGTGGAAAGAGGAATTGTTGTAGCACGTCAGAGGGTTATGATTGAGGATAAGGAAAGTTTAGATAAGGCATGTGCAGAGGCAAGTGAGAAATTGATTAATCAAATTTGGTAACGAGAGTGCATGTGTTGTTTTTAAATTTGTATGGTGCTTCTCTGATTTTTTTTTCCAGTTTTATTTTTGATTGTTTGCGGACTTTCTGTATCATTGTTGAGTTTTATCTTGCTAAATTTTTGTATTATATGATATAATTGTTCATCGGGATTGTTCTCTAATTAGGTTTTAATGGGTACAAAACAACAATGTAGCCCGATTAGACGAGATCTCCCACATAACATGTAAATTTGTATTCTCTAATCCTCGGCACCCACGGAAACAGAAGGAATCCAAACGCCGGGTTTTCCTGCACTGTTTAAGAACTTAGTTGCTTAGAATCATGATTGCAAAATTGAGAAGCAACAAGAAGAAAACCAATGCTGAAGAATAACTAAAATCGTACAACCATAATTAGTCAATCATATTAGGTTAGATAAAGCCAGATAAGTAAAATGGGTATGTAAATCATGTACCTCACATTGGGTGAGTAAAAGTCGGTAGCTGAATTGAGTAATTGAAATTGGGTAAGTACATTCGGGTAGCTAACATTGGGGTAACTAAAATTATGTAACTGGAATCGGGTGAGTAAAATCATGTAACTAAAATCGGGTAATTGGAAATGGGTAAGTGATAGCGTGTATTATTGTCTATATTTTGGGCTTGGTTTGGACGTTTTATCTTCATAAATCTGCATGTATGGATGTATTTTCTTTGATTATATTGTTGTTTTATCTACCTTTGCGGGAATCGAGGCCTACACCATGTTTCATTGTAATTGTAGGTACAATGGCATATTTTTGGACCGAAATGGAGCTAAGGAAGCTAAGGAGTCATTGGAGCTACATTCTGGAGCATTGAAGAGTTACAAGAAGAGCTCAGGAAGCATGGAAATGATTGAGAAGATTGATTTTGGACCAGATTAGAGAGTTTCACTCTCAGTTGAGACTCACCTCGGTCAGCTACAGTATCACCTCTACCTAGGTGATCTTCAAGAGCGTCTGGACCGAGGCAAAGTGATGACCGGACATAAGATCTTTATATTTGGCTGAGATCTTCTAATTTTGGAAAGTGAATCACATATTTTTTTATGGATTTCTGGAAGGAAGAATATCTTTTGGCTGATATATTTTGGAAGATATGGAGATATATTTTAAGGAAATTATCTTTATAAGATATTTTATATTTGGAAGATAATTCTCCTATATATATGGGCTGATTTTCTGGAATTCAGCTATCTCGGAAATTCCGAATCAGAGGAGCATAGTTCTCCAGAGTTGAAGGAAGTTTTGAAGGAAGTTTTGAAGGTTGAAGATCAAGGAAGGAAGGAATCAAGTTTGAAGTTGGCTTTGAAGGAAGTTTGTAAGATTTTCTTAGTTGGTTTGGTTTTGTTGGCTTTTCTGATTTGTGATTGAGGAACGCTGATTGTTTGTTTGGTTGACTCAGTTATTGAGACCTTTGTGTTAAGGTTTTCTTGTTTGAATATTGATTCCTTTCTTATATATTTGATTATTTGTTATCAGGATGATCGTTGGCTAAGTTCTTTATGCGATTCTAGGGTGATTGGCTGAAAGTTGTGAGAAACGATGATAGAATGATCTTAACCCCAGTGGACCCTGAAAGCTCGAGCCTTTACCTTAACCGACGAACACCTCGGTCAGTCGTGGAACATCTCGACCGAGATGGTACATAAACTGAGCGAGACGAGACATTTCCTGATCCTTATCTGAGTTGAGGTTTCTGTTTGCCAAATCCTATCCTTGTTATACCTTTCCTGATTCAACGCAAGCCTAGGATGAGACTTACCCGGTGATTCCTTTGTTTGTGTGTAGGTAATAAATGTTTATCCTTTTATTGGGGTTTGAGTGTGCCTTCATCCCATCTTTGAGAGTTAGCCTGAGACTTACCTGGTAAAGGTTGATTCTATCCCCTTGGGTGGTGTGTTAGTTTGAGATTATAGTTCCTTTCCTTAGTACCTTGAGACTTACCCGGTGAGAGAATCTTTGGTTTGGGATAGTGAGTAGTAAGACTTACCCGGTGATCTATTCCCACCTTAGAAACACCTTCCCTTTGCAAACCTCAACTTTGTCCACGTTATCTTTTGAGATCTTGAGTCCGAACCTCAACTAAATGCTTTAATCTCTAGAATCCGCATTCTCTTATTCTGACTTTTATATAATCTTTGATAGCTTTGCTTTGTTGCGTGTTTGTTATTGACAACCTGAATTACCGATCTTTGTTTCACCATAGTCCCTATGATGGACCCCTGGAATATTTGCTTTTTATTACAATTGATCCGTACACTGCGGGTTCGCATATTGTTCAGGCATATATCTTGGGTTATAAATATTAAAGCTTGCACACACCTTTTGGAGCAAACAGTAAGTGAGATCGGGAAAGGGAAATTGGGTAATCAAATTAGTGAATTGAAAGTTAGGTCATTGACATTGAGTAATCGAATTTTATAATTGAATTGGATAACCGAAGTTGAATACGTGAAGTTAGATATGTGAAGTTGAGTATACGATTTTTTTCCTCCAATTTTTCCTTTGATTATTAAAAAAATATCATTTAGCCCAACAATTTTTTATTTTCTTCTAATTAATTATTAGGATAAGTGCATATTTTGTATCCATTATAAAAAGACCTGAAAACCAAAATCACCCTTATATTATTAGTTCATACTTTATTATATTTTGTTGGTGGTTATGTTTTAAAACAAAGTATAATACTATGTATTTTGAACTTTTATAATATTAGTTCGAACATTATTTTCTGTTAGTTTAAAATTATGTTTTATTTGTTAAAACATCTAACTGCATATCTATAAAATCTATAAATGAAGATCTTTACACAATAAAAATGTAAAACTTTTTGAAAATATCTATGTTTGATGAAAAATATTAAGATTTATAACCTAAACATATAAAAAAAAAAATACGTCAAAGAGAGAGTTAATACTTGATAAAAAAAAATATAAAAATTTATAACCTAAACATATAAATTTTTTTTTTAAAGAGTAAATGCCCGAAAAAACTAGAGTAGTAAATTTATTTATTTGTAGTCTTTTTTTAAAGGGAAACTTGTATAAAATCATTCAATGTCTTTTACCGCAATTTGAAGAGCATTCAAAGGGATATTCCCTTGAAACAGTTGAACATCTTCAACAAACAGATGAATCCTGGCAAACGCATGTGCCAGATTGTTTATAATCCTAGGAGTAGAATCCTGGCAAAAGCATCGTGCAGCCTCCGAAGCGTGGCCGCCTCGGCCCACCCTACAGGCAACCTCCCTTGCATTTTCGCCCATATCACTTCACCATTCAAAGATTGTAGAACCATAACAAGCCCCATAACACCCCCAGGCAGTACGACGACATCAATATTTCATTTGAAGAATTCAGTAGAGGAACGGCACCAGCAACTAACTGCATTCGGTTGGATTAGAAGAGATCCCGATTTCCATCTAGTCATTTACCAAAGCAAGGAAACCTTCTCTAACAACAGCTTGATTAGGTGAGGCTAGAAACCTTCTCTAACAACTGCTTGATTAGTGGGGTTGGGGTTCGAAATTCCAAAATAGGACAATTGGTCAAAAAAACACAGTTTGAGAAGAAAAAAAAATGTAAAGGCTTGATTAGGCGAGGCTAGAAACAAGGGTTTTTGGCTTCGTTGGAATAAGCAGTGACGAGGTGCAACCCAGTACTTGGACTATAATGGCTTAAGTTAGGGAGGCCAAGCTGATCCTTAAAGAGATATCTAGAGAATATAAATTCGCTGATTCCTCGTCACCATAACATCAAATGAGATTTCAGTCAAGTGTTAGAACAATATAAAACCAGATCAAATAAAGCTTCTGTCAAACAAGGATTAGCAAACAAGATCACAAAAAAGAACATCCAAGTATTCTGCATCCCATTTTCGAATTCCATAACAAAAATTCAAAGAAAACTAAATTCCAAATTCAGCTCCAGCTAACAAAAAGTTCTACTATGACGAAATTACTCGTCTTCCTGGCTACGCAACCTAGCAAGTTTGTTGGTGACAACAATGTCAAGTTGTGCAGCACGCTCAACAATCTCCTTTCTCTTCCGGGTCGAGACATCATGGGCAATCTCCGCGCAGTAGGTCCTGAATAGAATCAATGCTATATTATAAGTAATAAGAAAAATACAAGTATGGGAGTGTATACACATAAATGACAATTGATACCTGTTGTGCATCATAAGGAGTTCGAGCTCCTTGGCATTGTGTACAACAAACTTCTTAAACCCGTTGGGCAGGTAGTGGCGCGTCTTCTTGTCTGAGCCATAACCAATGTTGGGCATAAGGGCACATCCTTTGAACTTTCTCCTCACACGTGAATCAATACCCTTTGGTCTACGCCAGTTTGTCTGCAAACAGAAAATTTGAATTTACAGCATGTTTTGTAAGAGAATGCAAACGAAATTTATAATCTAGAAGACAAGCATATAAGTAATCACTCATAACAGAGGATGGCAATTTTAAACTTGATGATCATGCTAGCTTAGCATGGAAAACAAAGCCCGGCAAATGCCAGTGAATCAAAAACTTAAACCATAAAATTTTAGGAACAAATTTGAAAGTTGTTTTGGAACAAGCTTGCAACTAGCTACAGGCTTCAAATAGATAACGCCCCATTTAAAACTTCCACAATCAACAATTCATATCAATTCTGAAGTTTAAACGGATCACAACGGCAAGCTAACTCTCGTGATTAATAAGTGAAACAAGCAGCAGCAAACTAAAAGACAGTAAAACACCCTAAATCAGAGTACAATAAGAAAATGTTTAGCAAACATGCCAGGATATCAACATAAAGGAATCAATTATCCGATACCTATATATTTGTTGATATCAAACTGATACATGGTGGTTTTTGGTATGTTAAAATAATTAAAAAAATTGATATCAATGTGATATGAAATTGATATCAAGACTAATATTTTGATATAACCCAAAACATCAGTATATCATTGACATAATGCAAATTGCCATGTCAAATCAAAAGGCAAGACGTTAAAATCAACTAAGAAAATCACAAAAACTGCAAATGGCAACCAGCGTTATAATTAATGAAACAGGGTATTCAAAGCTTCAAATTTTCTACTGCTTATACCCTTAAAAGTGTCAAAGAAATCAGCATCAACAGGTGAAGCGCTTACAATCATAACTCAAAGAAATCAGCATCAACAGAATAAAATCATTTCAAAGAAATCAGCATCAACAGGTGAAGCGCTTACAATCATAACTCAACAGAATAAAATCATTTCAACCGAAAACACTAAGGCAGGCATGTGCAAAAAGTGAAGTACCTTAACGCAGATCTTACGGTCACTTTGGGGCCTCTTGAACTTCTTGACTCTCTTCTTGATAATCTTCTTCGTCAACAACGGAACAGCCATTGGTTCTACAAGAGATTCAAATAAACAATCGATAAAACGTTTAAGAGTAGTGCAATTGTCAACATTAATAGCAGTGTAGGAAGGAAGGATCGAAAGGAACTGGCTAACGAGTAGCCTCGAAGACGAGAGACTCACGAGATAGAGTAACAAGGGGCCTGGAGCAGGAGAGGGAGGCGAAAATCGGAGAAGACGGTGGCCGAGTGGGAATTAGGGTTTCCTTTTGAAATATAACATTTGCTCTCTGCCCATTTTCGGCCATTTTTCAATTTAACAACTTGGGCCGGGTTCTGTTGGGCCCATTGTATATGGGCCGGATTTCAGTTGGGCCATTGTGTATGGGCTTGTTGGGTTTGAGTCGCAAAGTACATGAGATATAGTTCCTGTTTAAATAAGTTGCGTTTCCTCAAAACAAAAACAAAAGCACTACCGCTGTTATGGAAGATTACAAATACATGTTAGACATATATTCTACAAGTATAAGTTATAAATATTTGAATATCTACTAACATGATTGCTAGGAGAATTATAGGGTCAGTTTGGTTCCAACTTTGAAAACGGAAACGGAATAGAAACGAATTTAGTCCATATGTATATCCATATTCATGAAATTCTATGGAATCATTCCTTGTGTTTACATGCAAAATGCACTTGTCTCCCCATATTTTGTTACCCTATAGGGTATCAAAAGTAATCAAATTCAACTTCAATTACTTCAAATCACAAGGAATGATTCCAACAACTTTCATGAACAATGGTATACATATGGACTAGATTCGTTTCCATTCCGTTTCCGGATCCGGAGTTCAAACCAAACAGGCCCATAGAGTGAATTATTGCTAGATATTTTGTGGTAAATTAAGGTGAATTGTTCACCTTCTTTACCTTCCTAATTTTCTATTAGGAAATTCACCTTCACTTTGCCTATAAATAGAGACATTCACCCATTATAACAAGTGCACCAAGAGCGAGTAAGAAATTTACTCCTCTTATTATTCACTCATCTCTTCTAGCATCATTCTAAGTGTTCTTGAACACAGCCCACAAAAATTTAAAATTGGTTGCTATTAGCAACAAGCCAATCAGTAATATAATCATCGGCCATGCTTTTTTTTTCTTTGAGCTTGAACAATGAAAATGGAGTTAAGGAAGAAGGAGATAAGGATGGTGAAATTGAAAATGAAAGTAAAATGGATGGATGGAGATTAAAGGGGATAAAAGGAATCGGTTTTTACAACTATTCTCACTAGACTAATTTAACCCTATGATCACCATTTATGATACATAATTAACCATTTTTGGACTATTGATATGACTTACATGACTACTTTTCATGGACTATTAATGACTATTGTCAAACTGTTACTATGACTTACACGACATTCCTGTCAAACCATTGACTATGACTTACATGATTGTATTTGACGGGCAATGACACACAAACTACACGTGATGGACTACTAACACAATTGACTGTTGACTATTTATTTACTTATGTTTATGTCTAACATATTACTAACATGTGACTAACATATTACAAACACATGACTCACATATGACTAACACGTACTAACAATTTTATAATTCTGTCATCTTTTATTTATTTTATATATTTGATTTATATTTTATGTAGTAATCAATGACAAACATTGCAAAAAGAGACTTTGACATTCTTGACTTATCGGGCCAAAAATACCTTGAATGGAAGGTAGATGCGATGACCCGTCTTAAGGCGAATGACCTTGAAAAAACAATTGAGGATAACAATGATGCCACTCCACAAGAGAAGGCAAAAGCAATTGTATTTCTCCGCCACTACATTCATGAAAGCCTCAAAACCGAATACTTATTTGTGGAGGATCCTAAAGAGTTGTGGGAAAGTTTGAATGAAAGATATGGTCACCAAAAGGAAGTCCTTTTCCCACAAGCTTTGTATGAATGAAACAACTTAGGGTTCCAGGACTTTAAGCCCATATCTGATTACAACCGTGCTATTCACAGGATCACCTCCCAATTGAGGTTGTGTGGTCATATGATCACTCAAGAAAAATGCTAGAGAGAACATTCTCTATTATGCATGCCACGAATGTATTGTTACAATAACAATACCGAGAAAGAGGTTTCAAGAGGTACTAAGACCTTTTAAAAGTATTATTAGTGGTTGAAAAGAATAATGAGCTCTTAATGAGAAACCACAACCTCAGACCCACTAGATCAGTAGCAGCTCCGGATGTCAATGCCATTGAAAAGACATCCGATGACAAAAACAAAAATTACAAAGAACATGGGCAATAGCCACGACACTATAATAACCGTGGCCGAGGTCGTGGAGATTGTGGTGGCCGTGATGGCCGCGGTCGTTGGCAAGACTATAATGATGGTCGCCATGATAATTGAGGTAACTATGGTTACAAAGAGAATGATAAGCCAAAGGTCCAGACGGGTCAAAATGGGCCCTCTCATGAGCCAAGAACTGTCTACTACATATGTGGCATAATTGGTCATTGGGCAAAAATATGCCGTACCACTTCACATTTGGTGGATGCTTACCAAGCTGAAAGAAACAAAGAAAAAGCTAATGAAACCAACTTCGTTGAAAACAAAGGTGTTGGTAGTTCACCCATGACCAGCCTAGATGTATCTCACTTTCTCAACTTTGAGAATGATGATGCACGTGCCTTGGACTGAAGCATTGGTTTAAGAACTTATGACCTCATCCTTATTGTATAATAATGTATAATATGCCATGTAATATTTTCTTTTAAGTTCTAGTAGGACTATGTAAAATATGTTTATCTTGATGTATAATATGAAGTTTTTTTAATGGCTTGACTTATCTATGTTTTCCCTCTTTATAGAATACATGGAACTTTCTAAGGAAAGACTCGGTAAAAAGGAGCAATGTTTTATAGACAGTGCCACCACACATACCATCTTGAGAGATAAAGAGTATTTCACACAATTGAAACCCTTTAAGGGAAATGTGAATACCATATCCGGTGTGACTAAACTCATCAAAGGCTCGAGAAGAGCTCTTGTTTACTCCCAAAAGGAACAAAAATAGTAATAAATGACGCATTATATTCGAGTAAATCTCGAAGAAATTTATTGAGCTTTAAGGATGTGCGTCAAAATGGTTTTCATATGGAAACCATGAATGAAAATGAGAGAGAATATTTGTGCATCACAACACATGAATATGATAAGAAATAGATCATTGAGAAAATGCCATGACAAGCCTCCGGATTATATGAGACATATATTTATCCGGTTGAGGCTAATGTGATATCTAAGAAAAGGTCGGATGACCGAGATGAATTTACACTTTGGCATGAGCGATTGGGTCACCCAAAATCAACGATGATGCACAAAATTATAAAGGTTCACTTGGACACCCACTAAAGAACATGAAAGTTTTGCCGCCAAGTCATATTAATTGTGCGGCTTGCTCACTTGGAAAGCTAATAATTCGACATTCTAAAAGTAAGGTTACAAGTGAGACTCCTGCATTTTTGGAAATGATACAAGGAGATATATGTGGACCAATTGCTTCACCGTGTGACCCATTTTGTTACTTTATGGTGTTAATTGACGCATCTACAAGATGGTCATATGTAAGTCTATTATCGACTAGAAATGCGGCATTTGCTAAACTCTTTGCTCAAATAATCCGATTGAGAGCTCAATTTCAGGATTATACAAGAAAGAAAATTCGGCTTGATAATGCAAGAGAATTTACATCCCAAACATTTAATGACTTTTGCATATCAATGGGGATTGATGTGGAACATCCAGTAGCTCATGTTCACACAAGAAATGGCCTTGTTGAATCATTGATAAAGAGATTACAATTAATTGCTAGACCATTATTGATGAAATCTAAAATTACCACCATCTATTTGGGGATATGTGATATTGCATGCTGCAGCCTTGGACCGATTAAGACCAAGCGCAAACCATGAACAATCCCCATTACAATTAGTGTTTGGTAAGGAGCCTAATATATCACATCTAAAAATATTTGGATGTGTAGTTTATGTTCCTATTGCTCCACCACAACGTACAAAGATGGGTCCACAATAGAGATTGAAATATATGTTGGTTTTGAATCCCCTCAATCATTAGATATCTTGAGCCAACAACGGGTGATTTGTTTACAACAAGATTTACTGATTGTCATTTTGATGAAAATACATTCTCAATCTTAGGGGAAGAAAAGAAGAAAGTGGACCCAAGTATGAAAGAAATTACATGTAATGCAACACTATTATCACACCTTGATCCAAGAACAAAAATGTGTGAACAAGAAGTTCAACGAATTATTCACTTACATAGTGTTGCAAATCAATTACCAGATGCATTTATAGACACTAAGACTATCCATATCACTCCGTTTATAATCCTATTTATGCACTCTATTTGTATACTAAATCATATATACCCTCCGTCTATTTATCTTTTTCTCACATCTCATGTTCTGTCTATAATATAATTGTATTCATTTTTTTAATTACATATAAGTAAAGTTAAGGAAAGAGAGAGGGGAAAGATTTGATTTTTTAAAAGAAAAAAATTAAGAAAAGAGAGAGAAGATTTGATTGGTTAATTTGTAAAGGGGATATTAATCGCACGGCGATGGCTTTCGTATTAGCACCATGTAGACAAGATGCGTGACCGTGACGGTCACACATCTTGTCTACGTGGTTTCTTGACTGTTGAGATTCGAACGTTGTAATCCGAACGTTGTAATCCGAACGTTGTAATTCGAACGTTATAAAAGTGACCGTTGTAATTTAAACATTATTGATTTCCTTTGGTTATATATAGATAGTAATAGAAGAGGTGAAAAGCGCTCACAACATCTTCGAAAAAACAACACAACATCTTCTAGAGAACAGCTGCGAGAATGTCAACACACGAGGATGATGAGGTGATGATTCCGTTTGACGATACAAAATTTAGTGACCCAGACGAGTTTCTTTGACATTTCGAGGTATGTACTTTATAACCGAAAAACTAGAAAAACTAGAAATGTCGTATATATGTATGTTTACGTTAAATATAGTTGCAATTTATGTTAGAAATATTTGTTATAATTCGTGTTTTACTTTGAAATTATTGTTTTGCAATATTTTGTATATAATGTATTGTTTTTATTATTTGAAATTATTAAACCGAAAAGTAGAAATTTTATAGTTTTTATTTTCTACGTGAACTAGGATCTTTCGAATTATTCTCGTGACGAAGGGACTGATTATGCGCGAATGTTTGAAATTCGTGTTTTTTTTCCATGATCGCGAGACGATGGTGAATTGGGCTCGATTCATGGGAGGAACTATGAACATGGTGTTGGTTAATAGTAGGTCGTGGAGAAGTTCATGGGGGTTCATTACGTTTCGTTTGACATGCGAACGTTTTGGCGCCCCTCGTAAGAAGAAAGACGTTGATCTTGATACCGAATCATCTTCTAGCCGTGCACAGAAATCGAAGAAGGACGGATGTTGTTTTGAGCTTGAGGGCGTACAAAGCGAGGTTGAGAAGTGGACGTTGCATGTTATCAACGGAGTGCACAATCATACACTTTCCGAGCAGTTGAAGGGACACACATATGCCGGCAGATTGACGGAGAAACAATTTTGGAAGGTGGAACGTGAGCTTGGGTCGGGTTTCAAGCCGAGAAATATTTTGAAGTCAATAAAGTTAGATGATCCATACAACGTCAGCACAATCGAACAAATATACAACGCTGGATTGAAGATTAGGAAGCTACAAGCCGAAGGACGAAGTCCTCTCCAACAAGCACTACATTTGTTAGAACAACGTCGTTATTACGTGAATGTGAGAAAATGCTCGGAATCAGAAGAAATTTCAGATTTTTTCATCATGCATCCGGATTCAAGACATCTCCTCAACTTATTTCCTTATGTCATCATAATGGACACGACGTACAAGACGAACGAGTAAGTTTTAATATACATGTTATTATAATTTTTTTATTTTTCATGCACTTTTAGTTTAATGTAAATGTAAACTCTTAATATGTCTTATATAGGGACAAGATGCCGTTGTTAGAGATTGTCGGTATCACTAGCACGAGGTTGACGTTTGCAATAGCATTTGTTTTCATGGCCAAGGAAAACTCCAATCACTACGAGTGGATATTACGGAGACTCCGACATGTGTGCACAGATGTTACACCGGGGGTGATTGTGACGGACAGAGAGCTAGGACTCATAAGTGCACTCGGTGTTGTTTTTCCGGATGTGAAGCACATGATTTGCACCTTTCATATAAAGTGCAACATCCAACATAGATCTTGGGCGGTGACACGGTCAAAGGAATTACAAGTTGCTTTTGCCAGAAGCGGGGCGCTGCTCCAAATAAGGGACAATCCTCTGAAGTGGGATCCTCTAAACGTACCCAAACTGAGGGAGGACTCGATCCGGCATGTATGCCTTGATGATATCTCCTATCTGGATCGTCCCCCGGTACGTCGAAATAGCAAACTCGCCCTCAAAATCCAACACTCTATCGCTATATGGCATGAACTTGATGTCCTCCGCTCTTATCTGATCTAACTGTGAGCGCAAGGATCTCAACCTCTCAAGAGTGGGTGCTGGTGTTCTCGGGAAATAGAGTCTAGAAGCCCATATGGCCGATCCATGACGTCCTGGATCCTCTGCCGTAGAACAACCCAAGGACGGGAAGTGGACGTAGATCAAGAATTGTAAATATTAAAATAAATAAAAGATATTATTAATAAGAATAACAAATGAAAGTTCTTATCTAAAGTGACTAATTACAATAAATGTTCTTACCTGTAGCAGTGATGTACATCCTCCGATCGTCTTCACCTTCAGTCGTGAGGCGTCGCCCAACATACTGTAGGTAAAGTCCAGATTTGTCACTTATCATAACAGTAACAATAGGAAGCTATTAGTTATTGAAGTAGAGTGATAGTTATACGTACGAGTACAAGTACGCTAACATGCCGGTGCCCCAAGCATAGTCTCCAGTCCGGCCATAGTCATGTACCAAGTCGATCAACCAAGGTCGAATCTTGTTCGTCGATTTATCGAAGAACAAGGATGTTCCTAGAAAGAAAAGAAGAAATACAAAGCCACCTCCTTAGATGGGGTAGCTGGGTCGCGCCGAATGACATCATACGCAATCATCAGCAAGTCAACTAGTAGAGCTGTCTGGTGACTCCTAGCCTCCACCTCTGATATATGAAATGTGTCACTCAGCCACCTAACCCTCTCTCGTGCCAACATAGGTATGACCATGGCCTCTCCATCAATCCTAATGCCTAGGATGATGGCTACATCATGTAGGGTGATGGTCATCTCACCCCAAGGTAGATGGAAGCTGCTAGTCTCTGGATGTCAGCGCTCCACGAATGCATGTATGAGGGCGTGGTCAACTCCAGCAAACGAGACGTCTAGCAAACCCGTCAATCCACTCTGAGATGCAAAAGCAAACCAGGAAGTGGGGTTGGCTCTATCAGCGTCTAAAATCCATCTACTAAGCGCGAAAATGTGCTCTATCCGCCGTAAAGCTGTCATCGGCCTCTTGTAATCCTCCTTCATAACACAACGAATATTCAATTAAACGTTTTATTAATTTATTTTTTTGTAACATATTGTGTTACAATTGTGATTAGTTATCTACCTCTCCCATCCAGACACCGCGAGCACGTTGTCCGGCGTAGCAAGTGAGCTCATCGCTGATCAACGGTGCCCCTGTATCAGCAACTACACGGCATCGATCAGCCGGTACAAATGGCTCATGCGGCGGCACTACAGGATCTGCAGCTGGAGCATCAAAGTTAAAATCTCGCTGCTCGGTATGATCGCCAACTAGTGGCTCTACCTGCTCCTCAGCAGGAATATCTGTAGTTGTCTCTATGTGCTCGTCAGCAGTAATATCAGTAGGTGGCTCAACCTGCTCGTCAGCAGTTGTATCAACACGCTCGCCAGCTGCGGGATCTATCTCCCCTGGCTGTACAGAAGGACCGACCACATTCTGGTCCGAGTCAGATCCGTATGTCCGTGGTGGAAGAACCTCCCGAGGGAGAGCTAGAGAAGCATCTGAGATGCATGGTCTTTGTGGCTGCTGTGGTGGTGGTGTGTCGGCAGCCGAACCAGCTACCTGGGAGCTCCTCTCCATCGTAGCTCTGGTGGTGGCAAGTCCATCTCTACGAGCCGAGGCCGTAGGACGCCTCCGTCTATGTCTCTGCATGGCCTGTAATATTTATATTTGATATTACAGGTCATTTTAAATAATTTTCTTTTATGTAGTTTCCTTTACTTTTATTTGAAATGAATTTAAATGAAACTAAAAGAGATTAAATGAATTAGGATAAACTAATTTATTTTTAATTCAAATAGTAAAGGTAGAGATTTTAATTTAATATATTTTTAATCCATTTTATTTTATATTAAAGTAATTGTATGAAATTAACGAGTCCATGTAGACATTTTAATTAGGATTATTTAATATATTTTTATTCCATTTTATTTTAATTAATATACATTAATTAGAATTGTTTAATATTAATTATTATAAATTCATATTATATATCATTCAATTAAAATTAATTAGGATAAACTAATTTATTTTTAATTTAAATAAATTAAATTAATTAATACAAATTATTATAAATTATATTTTATTTTATATTTAATATTCTTTAATTAACTTAAATAAATTTAAACTAATTTAATGCATTGGAATGCATTATAATGCATTCCAATGCATTAAACGATGAACAGTGGCTCCACGGTTTCGCAATGCGTGACCGTGGGCCACTGTTCATCGTCTTCGACAGTCCGCTTTCAATGGCGGACTGTCAAGGCAAATCGAGCGCCATTTTTTTTGCAATCTACACTTCAATCAACCTAAAACTAACTAATTCAACAACAATTTAACCTATTCCCGTCAATTTCATGCTCAATTACGAACCGAAAAGTGAAAAACAAAAACCGAGCAAAAACCGAACAAAAATCAAACGATACCTCTCTCGGGTCGTGTTTCCGCTTTTGAAATGGCCTTCATTCGTTACCGTCTTTATCCATTGCTTGTTTTTGTGTGAAATGGTGAAAAATAATCGATCGGAAATCGAAATTGCCCTTTCGTCTCTTCGTCCACTGCTTTCGATTTTTTTTGAATGAGAGGCGCTTACGGGATCTCATCCCATAAGCGCTTTTAGGGCTGAAAACGTCACGCATTTGCAATGTATGACTGTGATGGTCACGCATTGCAAATGCGTGACCTTTTCACTCATTCGCAATGCGTGAACGTGAGACCACAGTCACGCATTGCGAATGAGTGGTGCAATAATGAAATCCTGAACCGTGCGAATACGACTTCCGTTTGTAAAATAGATGAGTCTGATTCCTTTTGCACTCTGTCACAAATAGATCCAAATTTAAATAGAGTGAATTTTATTTTAACTCTTTTCACAAAGAGAATATAAGAGATGTGGAGATTATTTTGCATAAAAGTGTAAAATCTAATAATTTAACTTGGGGATGTAGATAGTCTAAGAAGGTGATAAAGTCACATGTTCCTTCGGCAAATGCCTCTCCAAGAATTGATGTACCCATTGGACAACCAAATATGTCCATTGCAAATGAATATACAACACGTCAAAAACGTGGTAGACCACTTGGTTCAAAAGATTTGAAACCGAGAAAAACAAGGAACCAAAAGGGTATAGTAGGAGAGACTATAGTTAATGAATCAAATGAGGAACATGAGAAAGACAAAGAAAATGAGGATGAGAACATCCCAAATGAAGATAATATCCTTGATGATGATGAAAGAATCGACAACTATAAAATCGCTATAAATTATGTCGATACAAGGATATAATGGAATAGAAAGGATATCATTGTTGATGATATATTTGCCTATTCTATGGCTAATGATATCGCAATTGAAGACGATGACATTGAGCCAAAATCAGTTGATGAATGTCGTCGTCAAAAGGATTGACCAAGATGGAAAGAAGCAATTCAGGCAGAATAGAAATCACTTGAAAAACGTGAAGTTTTTGAGCTTGTAGGCCATACACCAATGAGTGTAAAACCAGACGGCTATAAATGGTTATTTGTAAGAAAGCGAAATGAGAAAATTGAAATTGTGAGATATAAGGCGAGACTTGTGGCCCAAGGGTTTTCTCAAATTCCAGGAATCGATGATGATGAAACATACTCGCCAGTAATTGATGCGACCACATTTAGATTCTTAATTGAGCTGACTGTCTTTGAAAAACTACAAATGTGCCTTATGGATGTCGTGACTGCATATTTATACGGGTCACTTGATACCGAGATCTACATGAAAGTCCCACAAGGACTAAAATTGCCTTAGTCCAATTCCTCAAAGCCACGAGAAATGTTTTCCATAAAATTAAGAAGATCTTTGTATGAATTAAAACAATCACGACGAATGTGGTACAATCGTCTTAGTGAATATCTTCTCAAAGAGGAATTTAAGAACAACATTATATGTCCATGTTCTTTCATCAAGCGATCCAAGAGTGGATTTGCTATAATCACAGTTTATGTGGACGATTTGAATATCGTTGGAACTTACAACGAGCTTGAAGAAACTGCAAAGTATTTGATGAAAGAATTTGAGATGAAAGATCTTGGAAAGACTAAGCTTTGTCTTGGCTTGCAAATTGAACACTTGAAGGATGAAATCTTTATCCATCAATCTAATCACACTGAAAAAATCTTGAAGCGATTTTACATGGACAAAACACATCCTTTAAGCTCACCCATGGTTGTTCGATCCCTTAATGTTGAAAACGATGAATTTTGTCCTCGGGAAGAGGATGAAGAAATCATTGGCCCAAAAGTGCCATATTTAAGTGCAATTGGTGCTTTAATGTATTTGACTAACAACACAAGACCATATATTGCCTTTGTTGTAAATTTGTTGTCCAGGTACAATTGTGCACCTACAAGAAGACATTGAAGTGGCATCAAACATATATTCCGCTACCTTCGAGGTACGCATGACCTTGATCTATTTTATCAAAACAAAGGAGATGCCACTTTAGTTGGATATGCAAATGCAGGATATTTGTCCGACCCACACAAGGCCAAATCCCAAAACGGATTTGTGTTCACATATGGAGGCACGACAATTTCATGGAGGTCCACAAAGCAAACAATTACCGACACTTTCTCAAATCACGCAGAGTTGATCACTCTATACAAGGCTGATAGAGAATGTGTGTCCCTACAATCAATGATCTAGTTTATATAGAAAGAGTGTGAGATGAAACCTATCACCAAAGAACCCACCATCTTGTATGAAGATAATTCAACATGCATTACTCAGATGAAGAAAGGACATATCAAGGGAGATCGTACAAAGCATATTTTGTCAACGTTCTTCTCCACCCGTGAACTGGAGGAAACCGGGGAAGCTAATATTCAACAAATTCGCTCCAGTGACAATCTTGCTGACTTTTTCACAAATTCGCTCCAGTGACAATCAAGGGGAGCATTATACGCGTTGCACTCTTTTTCCCTTCGATCAGGTTTTTATCCCATTGGGTTTTTCCTGACAAGTTTTTTTAATGAGGCAGCTTCACCCAAGCGTATAATGAGTATGAAGTCAGCAACAACCGCTCAAGTTTGATAATGGAAGAAGGTGAACATTCAAGGAGGAGTGTTATGGAATATCACAAATAAATGTTAGACATATTTTCTACAAGTATAAGTTACAAATACTTGTATGTCTACTAACATAATTGTTAGAAAAGTTCTAGAGTAAATTATTGCTAGATATTTTGTGATAAATTGTACAAGGTGAATTATTCACCTTCTTTACCTCCCTAATTTTCTATTAGGAAATTCACCTTCACTTTGCCTATAAATAGAGGCATTCACCCATTGTAACAAGTGCACCAAGAGCAAGTAAGAAATTTACTCCTCTTATTCACTCCTCTCTTCTAGCATCATTCTAAGTGTTCTTGAACACAACCCACAAAAGTTTAAGTAATCAAGGAATTCAAACGCAATCAAATCACAACAACTACAATATACAAATTTATCTTAATGTGATTTTGGTTCTAAAGTTTTCAATTTACATAAGTTGGCAAAATGATTTTTTTTATGACTATTTGAATTTTGAATATCAAAATAAGTGTATAGTTAAGTTCATTTTGCATACATTTCCTATGATAAGTATTTAGATTGAGTTATGGTAATGAACAAACTATGTAATAAGGACATTTTAGTTTTGATGGGTTAATTTATGACTATGGGCCAGTTTGGTGACGAAATATTACGTAGATGAAGTTGAAGATGAAGTTGAAGATGGGATGAAGAGAATTATTTAGATGAAGAATTAAGGGGATGAAATTGTTTAAGAGGATGAATATGGATATAAGTGAAATGAGTGTTTGATACAATTAATATGATTGTGGGTAAAATTACGAAAAAAATACGTGTTATATTTTTTTTATAGATGAAAAAGATGAAAAAGAGGGATAAAAGTGAGATTTTACCCTCAATAATCTTCATAATCCTTGTAATCAAAGTTTTGCAGGATTACAAAAATCTCATGATCTAATTCCCTTAATCTCCATAATCTAACCCCTTTAATCTCCTTAATTCCCTTACCAAACAAGATTACGAAAATTATTTCTTCCTTTTATTAACCATAATCTTAATCTACTTAAGTTAGGCCCTTACCAAACGGAGCCTATGTTAGACATATTCATATATTTTATTCATAAAAATTATTCAATTCCGTACTTCGAGTGTATAATCAAATCGGTCATTAATTTCTTTTATTTATTTATTTTGGTTTTGGGGTATAAGTGCAGAATTGATTAATCAAATATTGGTTTTGGGGCCCAAGTGCAGAATCATTTAAACCCAATTTCGATTTCAGGTCTAAGTTTCTGTTTTTTGGTGGGAAGGAGGGGCAGTGGTCTCCAGCACATCTAGACGCGCTTTTATTAATAGAAAAAGGGCTAAGTAGTCAGCAAACGGTGGATAGCCCGACCCCTAACATCGTCCATAAGAAAATCATCAACACCCTCCGGTGGGTCACACAATACAATGAAACGAAGAGGTACGTTAATAGCGAAACTAGCAATAAAATCCACAACTCTATTCGCCTCGCGATAGGCATGATGAAACTGGATGCACCAGTCTCTTCTAAGATAGTCGTGGCACATACGTACCAAACTCGCAAGCGGATTGTAAGGGACTATGTGCTTGTTTAGGAGTTGAGTAACCAATTGGGAGTCCGTTTCCAAAATAACCGATCGGTATCCAAACTCCCAAGCGAGCTTAAGGTCATGGACAACTCCCCAGAGCTCAGTCATGGGGACCGTACACAATCCTAAGTTAACACCAAACCCACTTAGCTATTCGTCTACGTGGTTTCTAATCACACCTGCCATAGACGACCGACCATCTCTAGTCCTCGCTCCATCCGTATTGACCTTCACAAAGCCTTTTGGAGGTGGTTCCCAAGCGACATGGATGACTCATCTCGGGCCTCTTCCAGTAAACGACTCGCGTCTGTTCCAAACACCGATGCACTCCTTAGCTTTATCTTTGACAAAGTTACTTCTCTCTCCAATGGTGGTTGAATTATTGAAGACCTTCTCGTTTCTCCACTTCCAGCTCCACCACAAGCCCACTGCAAATAACTCATTCCAAAAACAAATATTTCTATATTGTACGGAATTGATAAGATTACCTCTAATCCAACTCGCAAAAGCTGTGGAAAAGAAATCCGAGGTCACATCGGCTGCATGCAAGGAGACCCACATATTACGGACTCTGGGGCAATCACGAAGCAAATGACTCATCGACTCCTGGGGGTGATTGCAACAAACACATGTTGTTGTGGAGCTCAAATGTCGTCGGACTCGCTCCGAGTTGCACAAAATGCCACCCTTTAGTACCTTCCACAAAAAAATCTTGACTCTCTCCTGGACTCACAAGCGCCAAAGGACTTTGAATACACCGTCGTCGACTTGCTGAAGAGACTAAGATTCCATGATAAGTTGGTACGCTGAAGAAGTAGAAACATTCCTATCAGTATTGAGGTTCCAAGTTCGAGTATCTCCAATAATAGTGGATTGAGAGCCCGCATCTTCTTCAAGGTCTAGACCTGCCGGACTCAGGGATGCAAGTTTCAGGAGAATACTTAGCGGTAATTTACCACCAAGCTCTTGCCAATTCCAACCTTTTCCCTCCATCCAGTACGATCGGACAGACCTATCCAGCGTGAGCTCATCGAGCCCTACAAGACGCTTCATATGCAACGAATCATAACCGGTCTAGATGTCGACCTAGAACCGGATGCTTCTACCATCACCAACGACCCACCTTGCACCCCTGGTCACAACTTGACTAACACGCTTGACTAATCCTTACCAAACGTAAGAAGTAGCAGTAGGGACTCTCTCACTAGATCTCAAATACTTACTACGTACAACCTTAGTCCATAGGCTATCCTGATCTTGCATGAAGCGCCACTCCAACTTGCGCAAGAGAGCCAGATTGGTATTACGCATATCACGGATGCCAAGCCCTCCTTTATCCTTAGGGAGACATATATCCGACCACTGGACCGTATGCATCTTCCTTTGCCCATCTACGTGACCCCAAACAAAATTCCAGCAAATTCTATCAATGTCATTAGAAACACTTGATGGAAGAGCTAAGGTTACCATAAAATAAATCGGGATGGATGTGAGGACCGCTTTAGTCAACGTAACTCTCTCGACAAAGCTTAGGGTTTTGCTCCTCCACCCATTTAGCTTGCCATTGATCTTATCCAAGAGAGAGGAGAAGGTTTCCTTGGAAACTCTGCCTTGTAGGACATGGGCACCAAGATAAATACCGAGATTACATGTAACCTCCACTCCGCTGACTGATAGGTGATGAAATCACTATCAATTAGGTTAGTTTTTAGTGTCTTTTTAATGTCTTTGAGTCGGTTTGTGTTACTAATACTTTGATCCAGATGAAGAAGTCCAAATGAAGCAAAAGAAGGTATTAGTAACACTTGGGAGTTGAAGAACGTTCAAGAAGCAATGTTTCTAGTGCCACACCACCCTCGCAGAGTAGTGTCACCGCCCCTACGGTGGCATTGCATTTCGGAATGCAGCTTGCGCCTTCGCCAACACCCGGAACAAGCTTGTCACCGCCCCTGCGGCCGCCTCCGGCCGCCCCTACGGTGACTCAACCTGAAGAAGTGTAGCCGGCGCCCCTGCGCCTCTTCCTGCGGACCTGTAAAGCCGAAGAGCCACTGTCACCGCCCCTGCGGTGACATTGGGCCGCCCTTGCGAATCGTAATCAGAAACGACACGAAGTTAAAGAGTCAGAAGTTCAAGAAGCATTAAAGACCCTCCCCTGCGGGATTGCCAGGCCGCCCCAACGGCTAAGAAGAAGATCGAACGTTTTGGCCTAAACTACCACTGCGGCCCTTAAGCCCGCCTCCACGGTTTAGCGCCAGAGGACTTTACTCCGGCTGTTTGCACCACCTTTATGGCATTTAAGGTGGTTGTTTAGAGAACCCATTTATTGTCATTTGTAGTATTAATAGAGTCTTGGCTGATTGCTGATAATCATCCATCATTTTCCCCAAAAAGCTCTATTTTCCTTAGTTCTCATTTGTAATGAGTTTCTAATTTCCCTTGCTACATTGGGTTGTTTTGAAGCTGCATTGCTACTTGGTTGTGTAAGTCCTTATTAATATAAGTTTATTCAGTCAATTTGTGTTGTATTCTTTGAGCTTTAACTTATGTTTGCATGTTTCTTACCACTTAGATTGATCACCTTAAGTGTCTAATGCATGCAAAGTACTAGGATTAATCGATTCCGGGTTCGGGTCCTTAATCTAGTAGTAACCCTTTAAGTAAAAGGTGGTTTTAATTACTTAAAGGAAAAGGAATATAACTATAAAGAAAGTTTAACGGTGTTTATTCACTCTTTATATCTCTTTATCTTTACTATAATGCTAACTTGGGCTTTGATTTTGTAGGTCTACGAATCAATAATCTTGTTAAGTTGTGTTGATGCCGGATGGCTCAACACATATCTAAGGTCAAGATGAGACTTTGATGAATAACTTGTAAACCAAGTAATGTGCATGCTAAGATACAACCTAGTGTACCTCTTCATTCTATATCTATTATCACCATCTTTGCTTGATTTTATGTGCTTTTGTCTTGCCTTTGTTACAATACAACCCCCCCATTGGTTACAATTCGGTAATTAAACATAATCAAAACTCAACTAAAACTCTCTTGGGTTTGACCCTTACTTACACCATACAATCCGGTTAGTGTAACGTTAGGTAATTAACTTTGACTAAATCTAAAAGACAACAGCCGTAGGTTTTTAGCCTCGTCAAATTTGGTGCCGTTGTCGGGGAGTCTTAGTTTCTGTTTTGATTTATCTTTGATTATTGATTATTGGTTCAAACCCGTGCTACTAACTCCGATTTTGCCCCTTTTGATCCAAAAAGCGAAAGAACGCACAATCGACAACGAAGGCAACAGCGAACCCGTGAATAGATGGCCAACCGAACACTCCGCCAACTCACGCAGCCCGATTTGACAACACCCGCTTGCGGTCACCATACCGGCAATTGGGGAAGGAGTCAATTTTGAGCTCAAACCGGGGTTGATCCACTTGCTCTCATCCTTCCATGGGTTGAGTGGAGAAGACCCAATCAAACATCTTGGGAAGTTCCACACCGTGTGTATGAGCATGAAGCCGGCCAACGTCACCGAAGAACAAATCAAAATGTGAGCGTTTGGCTTCACTCTCAAGCATGGGGCGGACGATTGATATTACCATCTTCTGTCCGGGAGCATAGACACATGGGAGAACCTCCACAAGGCCTTCTTGGAGAAGTACTTCCTCGCTAAGAAGGCAAACAACTTGAAGAAGGCAATAAGTAACATAGAGCAAGAAGCGGACGAAACTCTTTATGAGTACTTCGAACGTTTCACAAGATTACGATCCAACTGTCCTTTCATGGGTACTCTACCCAAGATCTTGTCTTGTACTTGTACAATGGCTTGTTCGACAATGAGAGGAGGATCATTGACGCCGCTTGTGGAGGTAATATCTTGAACACTACTCTTGAACTTGCTTTGGATAAAATGCAAGAATTGGCAGAAGGAACGAGGAACTTTGGTAGGACTTCTACCAAAAGAGGTGTACATGCTGTACATCCCAACCGTCCTGAGATATCCACTGAAATCACTGAACTGAAGGAGATGGTTAAGAGGTTAACCTTTATGGGAACTCTACAACAGCTCAAGTCTTGTGGAATTTGTGCCAACCCTTTCCACCCCACGGACTTGTATCCACAAGTCCAAGACGATGCTGCTGAGGTGAATGATGTAGGATATGGCCAATAATAGCAGAAACGTCCACGAAATGATCCATATGCGGAGAACTACATGCCCAATTGGTGTGATCAACAAAACTAACGGTGGAGGATCAACAAAACCAGTAGCAACAGCAGCCCCGCCAAGGTAAGTCTCAATCCACTGAAGATATGCCGCAGATTTTAACTAAACACTTTTCTACCCATATCCAAATCACAAAGTCTAGCATCAAGAGCCTTGAAAAACAGGTTGGACAAATGGCGGAGGCCATCACAAGGATCGAAGCTTAATCCTCAGGGAACTTGCCCTCCCAGACGGTCATAAATCCTAAGGAGAATGTTAGTGCTCTAACATTGAGGAGCGGGAGGCAAGTCCAGCCAAAGCCAACAATGGAAGCTAAAGAAAAACCCTCTGACGATTCTGAAGCCCCACAGCCGCCCATGCAGCTGTAACTGCGCCCCCCCCCCCTGTGTAGACGCCGCTCCCGCGGCTGGATGTCACCGCCTCTACGGTGACAGCCCCTGAGCCGCCCCTTCGCCTGCAAGCCGGCGCCCCTGCGAAAAAGTCGACAGAGGGTTCTGCTGAAGAAGATTCGTATATCCGCCCCAGTTCTCCCCCGTTATATGCTGAGAAACCTCCGGTTCCCTTTCCTGAAGCACTAAAGGAGCGAAGGGTGATTGAGGATAAGGATCTCTTTGAGACCTTTTCCAAATGTGAGGTAAACATTCCACTTTTGAAACTTGTGAAGAGTATCCCTAAATATGCTCGATTTTTTAAGGAACTTTGCACGATCAAGAGGAACCAGAAGCTAAGATACACTAGGTTGTATCTTAGCATGCACATTACTTGGTTGATTCTTTTTACAAGTTATTCATCAAAGTCTCATCTTGATCATTGATATGTATTAAGCCAACCGGCATCAACACAAATTAACAAGATTATTAATCCGTAATACAAGATCAAAGCACAAGTTAACATTCTAGTAAAGATAAAAAGATATAAAGAATGAATAAACACCGTAAAACTTTCTTTATAGTTATATTCCTTTTCCTTTAAGTAATTACAACCAGCTTTTACCTAAAGGGTTACTACTAGATTAAGGACCCGAACCCAGAATCGATTAATCCTAGTACTTTGCATGCATTAGACAATTAAGGTGATCAATCTAAGTGGTAAGAAACATGCAAACATAAGTTAAAGCTCAAGGAATACAACACAAATTGACTGAATAAACTTATATTAATAAAGACTTACAACCAAGTAGCAATGTATCTTCAAAACAACCCAATGTAGCAAGGGAAATTAGAAACTCATTACAAATGGGAACCAAGGGAAATAGAGCTTTTTAGGGAAAATGATGGATGATTCTAACAATCAACCAAGACTCTATTTATACTACAAATGACTGTAAATGGGAGTAAATGGGCTGTCTAAACAGCCACCTTAAATGCCATAAAGGTGGTGCAAAACAACCGGAGTAAAGTCCTCTAGCGCTAAACCGCGGGGGCGGGCTTTAGGCTCTTCGGCTTCACAGGTCCGCAGGCAGAGGCACGGGGGCGCCAACTTTGCTTCTTCATGGTGAGTCACCGCAGGGACGGTGACAAGCTTGTTCCAGGCGCTGGCGAAGGCACAGGGTGCGTTCCGGAGTGAAATGCCACCGCAGGGGCGATGACACTGCTCCGCGGGGGCGGTGTGACACCAGAAAAATTGCTTCTTGAACATTCTTCAACTCTCAAGTGTTGCTAAAACCTTCTTTTGCTTCATTTGGAGTTCTTCATCTGGATCAAAGTATTAGTAACACAAACCGACTCAAAGACACTTAAAACTAACCTAATTTATAGTGATTCCATCACCTATCATTGACCTTCTCGATACTAGCACGAAGATCTCTAGAAACATTAGGTGTCACAAAAATCCTAGATTTCTGAACATTGACCTTGAGGCCCGAGGCCTTACTGAAAAGCTAAATGCAGTTCATGATGACTCTAATCTGGCCGAAAGAACCTTCTGCAAATAAGGTGATATCGTCTGCAAAGAAGTGTGATAGAGGTGGACCTCCTCTAGAAAGGGTAATAGGTTTTCAATCCCCATTATCAATTGCTTCGAGGATGAGATGACTCAATCTCTCCACATAAAGGACAAATAAGTAAGGGAAGATTGGGTCCCCTTGCCTAATTCCTCTTTCCGGAAGGAACTGATCCGTAGCTTCACCATTCCACAACACTTGCATCCTAGCAGTGGCCACACATTCTTGGATCATCCTTCCCCAATCCTCCGGGAAACCAGCTTCAATGATCATGTCCTTAATAAAATCCCATCTTAACCGATCATACACTTTCTCTAGATCAAGTTTAAGGAGCATCCATTGCTTTCCCGCTTTCTTTGTTCTCAAAGAGTGAACTATCTCCTGCATCATAACAATGTTATCCTGAATCAGACGACCAGGGATAAAACTTCCTTGAGTGGGCCCCACAAGCTTCCCTACAATGTTGTGCATGCGTTGAACAATCATTTCAGAGATAATTTTATAACTGACATTGCAAAGGGCAATGGGTCTAAACTGATCAATAAATTCAGATTTCCAAACTTTTGCAATAAGAGATATAAGAGTATCGTTACTTTCCTGATACAACTTCTGATTGAGGAAAAAGCAGGCCGCCTCCTCTTTTATCGATTGACCCACTGAGCTCCAACACTTTTTGTAAATCACCTGTTGGAAGCCATCAACCCCCGGTGCTTTGTATGCACCCATGCTCCTAACTGTAGATTAAACCTCATCCATACAAATGAGTTTCTGGATATACAACCAATCTGAGCTCTTCACTGTTGGGAAGTCGAGGGTATTGAGATGACAATATTGTAATACCTGGGTATTATCGAAACTATATAACCTCTTAAAGCACTCCACTGCATGTTGTTCCGATCTGGGTTGATCTTTCATCCATTCTCCATCTTCAAACAGAAGGCCCATAACCCTGTTCCTTCTACGCCTAATGATAGTTGAAGTTTGGAAGAAAGAAGTGTTACGGTCTCCAAGCATAAGCCATTGTTCCCGGGATTTCTGAAACCACACCAACTCTTCTTGTTCAAGAATAGTCTCAAGCTCCACTTGAAGTCTCTTTTCCTCATCTAAGAGAGTAGTAGAATCACTTATGCTTCTCCTAGCTTGTATTTTAGTAAGATTGTCCATAGTCTCTTGCTTTTTGTGGAATACATTACCAAATGCATGTCTATTCCGAACAATAAGAGAGTTTTTAAGAATAGAGAGGGCATGATTAACCTCCGGGTTGTTAAACCAAAACATCTCCACCATTTGATAAAAATCATGGTGGGTCAACCAAACATCCTAAAATCTGAACGGTCTCTAGTCATTCCTGCATACAATAGTGGGATCCAACAAAATAAGGAGAGGAGAATGATCAGAAGAGAACCTGGCAAGATGGCGAACATGAGCGTTAGGCCAAAGGAGACAACCATCTTTATTCATAAAGACTTTGTCCAATCTCTTAAACACGTTCTTTCTGGCAGACTTCCCATCGTCCCAAGTGAAGTATGTACCTGTGTATCCAAGGCCGATAAGCCCATAGGAAAGGACAATATCATTGAAGACCGTAGAATCCAGAGTAGTTTACCAGACCCTCCTTTTCGTTCAAACAAAAACCGAATGCAGTTAAAATCTCCTCCAATAATAAGCGGGTCTGAGACAGTGGTCAGCTCCGATCCGTATCCAAGTCCCTCCATATCAACTTCCTTTTAGTAAAGTGTAACACCCCGAATCTGCGGGACTCGGAGTGTCACATTGGGTTAGGATCTCACAGTGGATCTTGACCGTAACCTGACAACAAGTTCACTGAATCTTAGAACAAGGCACAAATAGATTAAAACCAAAATACATAAAACTATATAAGATACATCAAAAGGTTTTACAACATCAAAGCCGAGTACAAAACAACGTTCATAACATCAGATACAAAATATCCCATATCCCACGAGCAACCTAATGTACAGAAGTCATCGGCTGGTCACCCTGTCTGGCTCACTCTGCAGTCTTCCTAACCTACATATCATCTACAACACGGTATACACCGTTAGCTACAGTAATGAATAAGAATGAAGTAATAGCACAAACACATATCTACACATCACACATGCAATGCCACACACACATTTATTTATTATCTTCAATTACGTTATTCTATTACTAATTCAACTTATTTTGTAACACGATGAGCCTATAGAACCTCGTCCCTTCCCCCGTTAACACAAGGGTTTTGCATGGGGGTGATCATCACTCGTCCCCCTGTGTTACTAGCTTCCAAGCATGTCCTTCTACCCGCAGGCGGCGGCAAGTGGTCACGACCTGTTATAATACACTTGGGCCATTTAAAGTTATAAATGGCCAGCCTGGTCCGGTTTAGGTTATAAATGCACAACCATATGAACACAAAACCATTACAATCACGCAAACCCATAAATGCACGCTAAGTAAGTCCTATGGACTTACCTGTAATACTCGTAATCTGTACCACGTCACAGCTTCCCCTTGGGGAAGTAATCAACGCCTGCAATAGCAAGGCACACATCATCACATACTACAACGGTTAGGAGACTCGTCTCCATAACCACAACCAACCTATGACCCCAATCTAAACCTCGAGATCTTAACATGCTCACAAATGCCTAAGGCATAACCTCAACATAAACATAAGTGCCTAAGGCACATATCCATCATACAACTCATCATGCTCATCCTAACCATGCTAGCCTAGCCATAAATTAAAGCCAAGGCCAAAGGAAAGGGAAGAAGGAATCATACCAACTAGGTATGCCCTGGACGCACCAGCGGAAACAAGAGCACCAAGCTCAGAATCAGTGAGGCACAGGGGTGGCTGGATCAAGGCGCAGGTGCGGCTCACAGACAGGCGCAGGGGCGGCCTACCTCAGGCGCAAGTGCGGCTGGACAATAGTGAGCTGATCCCGGCTTCTCTTCGATCCTTCTCTCGACTCTCTTCACTTCTCCACTACACAACAACATACCACATACATAAATACACATGTATGAACATCAAAACGTCGAGGAAAAGATCTAACACAAGCCTAGCTTGTGATTCTTAATCCAAAGATGGAAGAAAGAAGCAAAGAAGGAAGAATTGGAAAGAAAGGAAGGAAAGTTGGCTTACCACAACCAGAACCCTAAGCAACAAGGAAGAACAACACCAACATCACCCTACAACACCTCTACACATCAGCAACAACACTCAACATCAAGCTCATCATCAAGAATCCAATCAGCACAAGCCTAAATCAAGATCCACTCTTGATTCTAACAAGAACAAGATCAAGGAAGAAAGGAGAGAAGAAGATGAACGTGAGGAGGAATGAGGCTGGAGAGAGATGAAGAAACCCTTCATCTGAAGCAAAGGATGACTTATGAAGGAAGCCAGCCGCAAAGAACGAGTCAAGGTCAACGAAGGCGGCTTCAGCCACATAGAGCCGTAGGGACGGACCCTGTGTGGCGCAGGGGCGGCCAGCCGCTGGTGCGGCCCTCTGGGTCCGCAGGGGCGGCTATCTGGCTCAGCTAAGGTCAACAAGGGCTCCTACACTCAGACTCTTACACCACACTCCCCTAAAAACAAGTTTCGTCCCGAAACTTGCATGATCCCAAATCCTCTTGGACCCGTATGCCGAGGTATAACTCTCCCTCTCGAGAGCATCACATCTCAGCTCGAAAATCGCAACCTATAACCTTCTATATCCTCAAAACACAGCAGGGAGGAATCATCACTCTAGTAATACCATCACAAACTCTAAACAAGGCCTAGAGGAGAATAATCTCTAGCCAAACACTAACACATCACACTAGCATGAAGGAAAGCCGTATCCAGCCAAAACGTACACATAACACAACTACGTGGAGGAAAACCGTCTCCACTCACACTATGTCCATCAATGATAGGATGGAGGAAAGAACCATCTCCAGCTAATCCTACACACACACAATAGTATGGAGGAAAGAATCATCTCCAGCTACACCTATATCGCGCTAGCAAACAAGATCTAAAAGATCATATGCACATATCACAACTAGCACGAAAAGCACATCACATCACATAAACACATAATATACACTCACCAAGATGGCACTAAGATCTACTCGTGGATCCTATAGGTGCATTTATCTCGGCGTAGAACTCTGGATAGTTCCTCTGGATACTATCCTCAGTCTCCCATGTAGCATCATCAGGTCCTCGTCTAGACCACTGTATCCTCAACATAGGGATGTCCTTCGAATGCAGGCGTCTCAGACCTCGTTCTAGGACGGTAATAGGGTGCTCTGCAAAAGTGTGGTCCGGCTCAACCACCAAATCATCATAACTCACAATGTGTCTTGGATCCGGTATGTACTCCCTCAACCGAGACACGTGAAACACGGGGTGAACACCCTCTAACCTCGGAGGAAATGCTAATCTGTATGTTGCCCTCCCGACTCTATCCAATATCTCAAAAGAACCAACATATCAGGGACTCAGCTTCCCCTTTATGCCAAAACGTCTGACGCCTCGCGTCAGAGATACTCTCAACCAAACATGAGCTCATACCCTGAACTTTAGAGAACGACGCCTCTTGTCTACATATGACTTCTGCCGACTCTGTTCAGCCAGCATCCTCTCTCTGATCAGCGCTACTCGAGTCATATCATCCTGAATCTGCTCTGGCGATATACCACTGATACTGTTGGGCTCATCCCAACATAAAGGTGTACGAAATCTATGTCCATACAGTTCCTCATAAGGAGCCATCCCAATGGATGCATGTCAATTGTTGTTGTATGAGAACTCAACTAGTGGGAGGTAATCTGAGCTTCCCTGTCTCCAATCAAACACACACAAGCTCGCAGCATATCCTCAAGGGCTTGGATGGTCCTCTCTAACTGACCATCTATATGGGGGTGAAACACAGTCGTGAAGTGTAGACTCGTCCCCAAAGCAGTTAAGATCTGCTACCAAAACCTTGAAGTAAATCGTCCATCTCGATCAGAGACGATCATCCTCGGTACGCCATGGACTCTCACTATCTGTCTAGTGTACTCCTCATCCAATCTGCTCATTGTCCACATCTCTTTGATGGGAATGAAACGTGTCGTCTTCATCAGTCTATCAACTACAACCCAGATAACATCAAAAACTCCTACTGGGCCTCAGTCCGGTCACAAAGTCCATGGAGACATCCTCCCACTTCCACTGCGGTACTAGCAGTGGATGGAGCTCACCTCCATGTCTCAAATTCTCTATCTTGACATGCTGGCAGGTCGCATACTAGGCCACAAACCTGGCTACATCGGGCTTCAACCCTCCCCACCAATATGAACGTCTCACATCATGGTACATCTTACTCGTACGTGGATGTATTGAGTAAGGTGTACAATGAGCCTCCTGTAAGATCCTCTGTCTCAACTCTACATCAGCAGGTACACATACGCGGTCATGGCGCCTCATCACTCCATCTGCTCCAATGGAGAACTGTGGTGCCTCTCCACGAGACATCCTCTCTCTAATCCTCGTTAAGGTCGGGCAGGTCCCCTGCTTCTGTTGGATCTCATCCAACAAACCAGGTAGATCCTCTAAAGCAAACAACTGGGCATCCTCATCAGGAAACTGGATGTCCATCTCTTGCCAAGCTAGATCACTCTGAAGCTGAGGTTGTACTGACAATCTAGCAATCGCCTTCTCTCGAGGCGTTTTCCTACTCAGGGCGTCGGCGAAAACATTCGCCTTCCCTAGATGATACAGAATCTCAAGGTCAAAGTCCCTGATCAACTCAAGCAATTGACGTTAGCGGTTATTCAATTCCCACTGGGTGAAAATATACTTCAGACTCTTATGGTATGTGAAGATCTGACATGTGGCACCATACAGGTAATGTCTCTAGATCTTCAAGGCATGAACTACTGCTGCCAACTCCAAATCATGAGTCGGGTAGTTCTCTTCATACGTCTGTTGAGGAAAAATGTGTATAAATTCCCAAAACATTATTTCATTTAATTTTTATGATATTTAAGTTCGACCGTATTATTTTTTTACCCTCTTGATTCAAAATTATATTAATACCAAATATTAAGAGATTTTTATTAATTGAGCTGCACCCGGATTTTTAAGGGTTGCCTACGTATCTCTTTGAAGAGAATCAAGCCTTACGTAGTTCAGTTGGTTTCATGCATCAGAGGATGTAATCTAGACCCACCTTCTATGAAGGGTTGCCTAAATATAACCCTACTATCATTTGCATGGTTTATTTCCGTTCATGCATCAAAAGGATAAGATTAAACCCACCTTCTATGAAGGGTTGCTTAACTCTCCTAATATCATGTGCATGAATAGAACGTTTATTTATATTTCTTATACTTTGGTATTTTAATAAATTTTGGATTTTTGGTTTAGACTTTAATTTTATGCGAAAGTCTGCGATTTGGTTTTAGTATTTTAAGTACATCCATCACATGGACTTTATTGTATTTTATTTATTTTGGGCGACTGAACTTGGTACATCTTTAATTTCGGACCAAGTTTCCTAAGTAACTCATAATCGAGTATCAAGTCCTTACGTAGTTCATTTGACTTATGCCCGAGATCTATATCAAATTTTACTTGAATTGGACGGATCGACTGAATCCAATTTAATATCGGATTTTCTACGTAGCTCAGAAAGAGTATCAAGTCATAACGTAGTATTTTGACTTTATCTGTATTTTATGAAAAGCCAACTTTAAATTGTGATTGAACTCGGCATTTTAAATGCGAGTTTCCTACGTAGTCTTTTATTTAAAAGACATCAAATCGTACGTAGTTCTTTAAAAAGAACTAATTTGTATATATTTTTTATTGACTTTAGTTTTGTATGAAAGTCATTTTGTTTTAGCGGTTGAACTCGACAATATATCAATCGAGTTTCCTACGTACTCTTTTATAAGAGATCAAACCACACGTAGTTCTTTATTTTTATTTTATAAAGAAACTTTATTTAACTCTATATTTTTGTTAAAAAAAAAGACGACCCGATAAATTTGCTTAGAATGACGTTGGTCGAATTTGTTGAATAGCCTATGATCGTGTGGGTCATTACCTAACTTATACAATTTAAGTTAGATTAAAGTCAATTTATTAGAGTAATTCAATTACATACAACTAGTACAAGTAATCTCAATATACGTCTCATAGTTATATTTATATATTATTCCTTTTTCTTTAATTTTTTCACAAAGGGTCAAATGAGGACAATCTACTTTTCTGTAAACTTTAATTAATTTAAAACTATCTAGTTTAAATTCAACTAGTTATAATTTGTCATGTATACTTTATTCAAAAAAAGAAAATGATGACAGTCTACCTCCTCCTGTCAATTCTAATTCACAATGTGTACTAGTGCCAGTAAATGAGCACTCATTACTTCCAATTTTTTAGCTATTCCATTTGCTTTATCATATTCTACTACTTCACTCATCCGTCAAATTCCCTTCTTTCAACTTTTTCTCTCTCTTTTCTTTTTTTACTCTTCAAGACTCTCTTTTACATAAACAAGGAGAAAAAGACAGAGCTTCATCCATGGTGAATAGGTGATGATAAGAGTTTCGTTTCCGGCTCCAAATAAATACGAGAAGACGGAGTATGAAGCATAAATCCCTGATGTAAAAGAAACGAAAGAAGACCGCTCAGAATATCTAGAGATGGAATTCGAAAGATGTTCCATAAATCAAAGCCATGGAAACGGAATCATAGCTCGAAGAAAGCCGAAACGTTTTTTTTATACGTTAGGATCTCTTTTCTCTCTTTCCCTTTTACCTTCTGATGTTATTGATATAGATTTGGATCTAGATCTAAATCTGAATAGTGCTTCAAATGTATACATATTTTTTTTATGTTCTGCATATTTTACTCTATATCCCTTTGTTCTTGATTCGTTCTTGGAGAACTATGTTTGCATGCCTAGATTTTTCATCTTCTTGTTTTGGATGATCGAGCATTTTTTGTATGCACACCTTAGCCGATTAAGTAAAGAAATAACGTAAATTTATTTAATGTATATTTTTTTTTGTTTTGTAAAATAAAAGAAGTGTTGATTTTGGCTCATAAAGATTACAGTTGGAGCTCTAAAACAGTAAAAAATCAATCGCCGGAAGATTGGATACTTGTAGCCAAATACTGACAGACGGATGGTAGAGCAACTGGATATGGCGTAATTGGGAGGTTTGTTTCTGAATATGTGTTTGTGCAATGCAAGTGTTAATGGTGGTTGATCTACGCCCGCCAAGTGTTCGATGAAATGTTTTTGAGGTTTTTTTTATCTAGTTTGGCATGAAGATAGATTTCTTACCCTATGGATTGTCGTCCGTCACGTGTTTGATGAAATGTCTCTAGGTATTGCCGGTTCTGATATGACAACGGATGGTAGAGGTTTCCTTCATTGTCCTCTTAGGGCATTTCAAGGTTGTCGGGATGGAGTAGAGGGAAGCAAAGGTTTCTCTTGTTTGGTTTCTCATCTTAAAAGGCAACATTTTTGTTCCGAAGATAACAAAAATGTGATTCGCAACACTATTGGGAATAACCTTGATGTATTTGCGGCTTTTGAGGAGTCCTTGGCATATCTTGGGTTGTGGTTATGCGGGCGTTGTATGAGTATGCATGCTTTGAGTCGTGCATGTCATCACTCTGATGGTTCCGTTCGTGTTGCTTATGAGGACGGAATGATAAGAAGCTACATTTTGGGTATCTCGAAGCCGGTCGTAGGAGAGTTGTCTGTTGCGGTTATTGAGGAAGGGTTGGTTTTTGATGCGGGTTTGCTCGATAGAGTTTTTCGCATTCCTATCACTACTGTGAAGAGTATCCCGCATAACTGTCGTCTTGCTTTCTCTCAAGCTCTAAAGGGTGCTCTTCAGAGAGTGGTCGCTGAGCCATGTTCTGTGGATGCTTGGGTTGCGTTGCTTCTTCTTCCTCGGTGCACTTTGCAAGTGTTCAGGCCTTCGAATAGGAGAGATAGTAGATCAGGGAGTAGAAAGTCTATTCAACAACAGCGGATCATGCAGTCTCTGGCTTTGTGGGGTGAGGACGGCGGTATCGACAAACTAGTGCGGGGTTTGTTAGATCATTCTGAGCATGGGTTTTCGGCAACTACTAGGGTCGCCTCAACGGATGGTGATAGACAGAGAGTGAGACCTAATATCAAGCAGTGTCTTCGCAAGGTCTCTGATGGACATTTCACGGCGGCTGTTAAGGTTTTGTCCTCTTCTGGTGTGGCTTCGTTTAATGATGAGACTGTGAAGGTTTTGGAGGCTAAGCACCCCTTCAAGTCCCCACCTTCTCGGGTATGTGAGGTTTTGGAATCTCCCTTTTTTGCTGATGTTGATTTGGTTCTTAGGTGTATTAAGTCCTTTCCCAAAGGTACTTCTTGCGGCAGGGATGGTCTGAGGGCACAACACGTGTTAGATGCTATGTGTGGGGATGGTTCCGCTATTGTTGTTGATCTTCTACGAGTGATCTCATCTGTTGTTAATCTGTGGTTGGGAGGCAGATGTCCGGGGAGTTTGGCGGAGTTTGTGGCTTCTGCTCCTCTTACGCCATTATTGAAGCCTGACAATGGGATTCGACCCATTGTAGTTGGCACTATTTGGAGGCGGTTGGTTTCTAAGGTTGCCATGAAAGGGGTGAGTAAAGATATGACAACCTATCTAGCGGATTTTCAGTTTGGAGTAGGCGTGTCTGGTGGCGCAGAAGCTATTTTGCATAGTGTCAACAGAGTTTTGAGTGAGCTGCATGATGATGGTTCGCTTGCTATGCTTGCCGTGGATTTCTCAAATGCTTTTAATCTTGTTGATAGGACAGTATTGCTTCGTGAGGTGAGGAGAAGATGTCCATCTATTTCTTTATGGGTTGAGTTTTTGTATGGTCAGCCTGCTCGATTGTATCTGGGAGATAGATTTATCTGGTCATCCACAGGAGTTCAGCAAGGTGACCCCTTAGGGCCACTTCTTTTTGCGCTTGTCTTGCATCCACTTGTGCACACTATCCGTGACAACTGTAAGCCTCTTCTTCATGCTTGGTATTTAGATGATGGGACAATCATTGGTCGATCGGAGGATGTGGTTAAGGCACTTGGTATTATTTTGGAGGTTGGTCCGAATTTCGGACTTGAGTTGAATGTTAAAAAAACTGAGTTATTTTGGCCTTCATGTGATGGTTCGAAGCTTCGAGACGGGTTATTCCCTAGAGACATTGCGAGACCATCTTTGGGGTTGAAGTTGTTGGGAGGGGCTGTGAGTAGAGATAGTGGGTTTATTAAAGAATTGGTTATGAAGAGAGCTGATAAGGCATTGGAGTTGATGCGTCTTCTCCCTCAGCTTAGGAACCCGCAGAGTGAGCTTCTCTTACTTCGTTCGTGTTTGGGTGTAGCGAAGATGTTTTTTGGCCTGAGGACTTGTCAGCCAGAGCATGTGAAGGATGCGGCATCTTGTTTTGACGCGGGACTTCGTGAGTCGATTGAGGATATGGTGGTTTGTGGGGGTCCTTTTTTCGGGGATCTTCAATGGCGGTTGGCTTCCTTGCCTATTCGTCGTGGAGGGCTCGGTTTGTACTCTGCTATGGAGGCGTCTTCTTACGCTTTTGTTGCCTCCAGAGCTCAGTCTTGGGTGCTCCAAGACCATATCTTGCGTGACAGTGGGCTATCCGGTATGGATTCAGTTTTTTACAAAGCTTTAGATGACCTGCATGTGGCTATCCCAAAGTTCGACATTTTCAACTTTACTAGTAAGAACACCGTCCCCCCTAAGCCCCAACATATTTTGGCGGATGCTCTTTTTGGTAAAATTGTTCAGGAGATGGTTGAGAGGTTTGATATGACTAATAGACAACAAGCAGTTTTCGGATGTCTACAAGCGCCGCATAGCCAAGATTTTCTTCTTGTCATTCCCATCGATGGACTTGGTCAATGCATGTCCCCTGTGGAGTACCGCTCCATTCTCAAGTACCGACTTATGATTTCGCTTTTCTCAGCTGGTGAGGTTTGCCCCATTCCTAATTGTCGGAGGGTGTTGGATGCTTTTGGGGAGCATGCTGTACATTGTAAGGAACTTCCTGGCTTCAAGTATAGGCATGATCTGGTTCGTGATGTTCTTTGTGATACCTTTAGACGGGCCGGAATTTCTGTAAAGAAAGAAGCACCTGTGAACTTCTTGACTGATCCGCGGGATGGAAGGTCGACATTGCGGCCGGCGGATGTTTTGGTGTTTGGTTGGAGTGGAGGGAAGCATGCATGTATTGATTTGACGGGGGTCTCACCGCTTGTGGGATTAGGGAACGGACCTTTTGTTGTGGGTCAGGCAGCTTGTAGAGCGGCATCAGCTAAGGTGGCCAAGCATGGAAGGGCATGTGTTAAAAACCAACACGTTTTTCTTCCATTTGCTTTTGACACGTTTGGATTTTTTGCACCCGATGCTGTTGATATTCTCAAGAGGGTGCAAAGAGTTATGCATAGTAATATTATGTCCTCTAGATTCGTAGATGTTGTTTTTAAAAGGTTAGGTTTTGCCATCCAAAAAGGGGTAGCGGCGCAACTTGTTGCCCGCTTACCTTCTACTTCTATGTAAATAGTTATACCGTATAAATAAAGATTGCAATTTTATAAAAAAAATTCACAAAAGATCTTTATATACAATCGGTTAAGGGAAGATTTCCATGATCTTGTTCTTTTTTAGTCAAATAAAAAAATAATAAATAAATAAATAAATAAATCAAAACCAAATCTTTTTTTTTTTATTTTGAAATACAATAGGATTCAGAAAGATTTTTTTTATCTTTACTGCCCAATGTGATGTATAAATCAAACATTATGCGTGATTTCTCTTTACTCCATATTGGCTTTAGTCTTTGACAGAATCGTGCAGATAAGATGAACAAGGTAGGTTATTTTTTTTCTTCACTCCATATATCACTAATCATTGTCTACGATTAGTTCTTGTTGCACTCCTTGTATGAATCGTTCGATTGCGATATCTACGTATACATGAGATATGTAGTCATCAAAAGTAATTACTTTCGAGTTAACTGCTGATTTTTTTGTGGTGGTCGAAAGTAATTACTTTCGATCCAACCACGAGTTTTGTACAGTAACAATGGTTCATCGCCGGTTTGGTGTGGCGGTCGAAAGTAATTACTTTCGGACCAACCACGAGTCTTGTATAGTAACAGAAGTAATTACTTCTTATCCCATAATAGTTTGGAGAATAAGCCTCCAGACGATATTTCCGATCGCTGCTCATAGAAATACGATCGTTTGATTTTCACGTTAAAACAAACGAAATAATTTAGAACAATGACTAATAAAATACTGTAATTATGTATGTAGTATAAACTGTGACCGGTGATTAAGGTTTATGACAATGACTTAGTATGGATTGAATAACCTACTATAAAAGCAGTAAGTTTTTAAAAGCAGTAAGTTTTCTACTTTCATTGTTTTGAAAGATTCGATTGTTTTGAAAGAAAACAAGAACAGGATTGATAGATTTGACTAGACTTAAAAATGGAGAGGATTTGCAGTAATTTTTTCCATATTAAAAAAAACATCAAAGAAGAATGGAAGAACGTAAAAAATAGAGTGCGTGTTAAAAACTAAATAAAAAGTTGGCATCTTTTCTTCTTTCCTTTCCCACTTTTCTATTCTATCTTCCGTAAGTATGTCTTTTCTCTTTCCCTCCAATTGTATTTGTTTTGTGTGTGCAGAGTGTGTTTCCCCCCCTTTTTTTACCATTCTTATCTCACGCATATATATACACAGATGCAACCGGATAGTTGGGACTTTTAACTACAAACAAAACTGCCAGTGAATTAAAACTGCCCTTATCTTTCTTTTTTTTTAAAAAAATTTAATTAAGATTTCAACATAATGTTTAAGATACAGGAAACAATAAATTGCATTCTTTCTCTTTTATTTATTTATTTTTGTCATTAATTAATTTTTTTTACTTATTGTATGTTATGAAGAATTATTTTACATTTTCGTCGAAATATGAGGTTAAACAACATCTTCAACTATCGAGACGTATATGCAATAACTCTGCCTCTCCGCATCAGTACACATCCCAAGCCTAGCTTGGATGCATCATTGTAAACTACGAAATCCTCAGTATACTCTAGTTGTGCCAAGATAGGGGCAGAAGTCAAATGCCTCTTCAACTCCTCAAAGCTCTGGGCACATTGATCATAACATGCTCACAAATGCCTAAGGCATAACCTCAACATAAACATAAGTGCCTAAGGCACATATCCATCATACAACTCATCATGCTCATCCTAACCATGCTAGTCTAGCCATCAACTAAAGCCAAGGCCAAAGGAAAGGGAAGAAGGAATCATACTAACTAGGTATGCCCTGGACGCATCAGCGGAAATTAGAGCACCAAGCTCAGAAGTAGTGAGGCGTAGGGGCGGCTGGATCAAGGCGCAGGTGCGGCTCACAGACAGGCGCAGGTGCGGCTGGACAACAGTGAGCTGATCCCGGATTCTCTACGATCCTTCTCTCAACTCTCTTCACTTCTCCAACACACAACAACATACCATATACATATATACACATGTATGAACATGAAAACGTCCAGGAAAGGATCTAACACAAGCCTAGCTTGTGATTCTTAATCCAAAGATGGAAGAAAGAAGCAAAGAAGGAAGAAAGGGAAAGAAAGGAAGGAAAGTTGGCTTACCACAAACAGAACCCTAAGCAGCAAGGAAGAACAACACCAACATCACCCTACAACACCTTAGCACATCAACAACAACACTCAGCATCAAGCTCATCATCAAGAATCCAATCAGCACAAGCCTAAATCAAGATCCACTCTTGACTCTAACAAGAACAAGATCAGGGAAGAAAGGAGAGAAGAAGATGAACGTGAGGAGGAAGGAGGCTGGAGAGAGATGAAGAAACCCTTCATCTGAAGCAAAGGATGACTTATGAAGGAAGACAGCCGCAAAGCACGAGTCAAGGTCAACGAAGGCGACTGCAACCACACAGAGCCACAGGGGTGGACCCTATGAGGCGCAGGGGTGGCCAGCCGCTGGTGCGACCCTCTGGGTCCGCAGGGGCGGCCAGCCGCTGGTGCGGCCATCTAGGTCCGCAGGGGCGGCTATCTGGCTCAACTAAGGTCAGCAAGGGCTCCTACACTAAGGCTCTTAAATAAAGTTCGGTGAAGCATAGATAACGATCAGGTTAAACATCTTCGTCCCAATCACAATCTTGGCATGAATAAAGCCGTTATTGCTACTAATAATGGATAGTTGCATTTTATCATCCTTCCACAACAACCATATACCACCTTCAAAGCCCACGGCTTCAACAAAGAAGCAACCCGAGAAATTCAAACATTCGCATATCTCTTGCACCTTTGCTTCCGAGGTTTGGGGTTCAAAGATAGCATGAATATTGACTTTATGATGACTACACAAATACTTTATTGCACGCCAGAACCCACTCTTGTAGGCTCCGAAGACATTCCAGAATAAGCAATTCATTATAACAATAATACGCGATGGAAGGTGATACAAAGGGAGCTTACAGTTCAGCATTTACTGCCTCTTGACATCCCACTTCTGTCATCACTACCTCCTCCGTTTCCAGCTGTTGTACTTGGTATGATACCCCACTCATACCACTAATATCATCCGGGGGTGCGATTTTAATATTGGGACCACCATCCGTGTGAAGTAAAGAAGTTGTGGGCACAACATCAATGACAATAGTTGCCATGGGTATATCACTAGGGTTATGCTCACTGATGCAAGGAAGCTTGTTCCCAGTCGGGGCTTCTCTGTTAACTAAACTCAGATCAATACACCCAGACCTCTTTGGACTAGCTTGACATTGTCGTTTCAAGGTAACTCTATCCTGGAGAATAGACTCCGCTTTCTTGGCTCTCCAAGATATACGTCTGGTAGCGTTTTCACTTTGTTGCGATTTTTTTTCTTCTCTTTACTTTCATTACTTTCTATTTCGGGGCCTGCTACTGTGTTTGCTGCAAAAACGATAACTTCTGTCTCCACTGTCTTCTCTGTCGGATTAGTAATTGATTGAATTTCACCGTTCTTATTGTTGGATGAGCCTTTTGCAATTGACTCCTCCCTTTGCTGATCCTTAATTAATGGACTGGCCACATTTTTAGTACAACTTGTTGATGCTTCACCTATTTTAACTCCCTGGACCATTCTATGCTGGCCCACTTTCAAATCACCGTTGGTTGAAGATTTACCCTTATCTAAATGAGAAATATTCTTTCCTTTAGCTTGTTGTTGCTTCCCATGTATGGAATTATTCGGCACTCTATCCGGAATAGAAACAATACCCTGATTCTTCGCTAAAAGATTGTTTCCTTTCTCAATCTTGTTTTGCCGAGCTACCAACATCCATGGCCCGTAGCCGGAATCATCTTCTAACGCTAACAGTGCTTTTTCTGATGAGATTACAACATGTTCGATACTACTGGAGTTCCTTGGAGCTTGATTTGTCTCAGGCGTAACATCCTCCCCATTACCATGAGTAGTCGAGTTATCTCCATGATCGCAATTTGAAGCACAGTGATCATAACGACCACACATTAAGCATATAATGTTGAGACCCTCGTACTCAATAGAACATGTTTTTCCGTTAATGTGTATAACTTTCTTCAAAGGTATACTGAGATCAATTTCAATGTATACACAGGCAAATCTCTCCCTGTTGAAATGAAGAGTCCTTTGATCTATGGTAATCGGAAGCCCAACACTTTCTGCCATACTCCAAAGGACCGCTTCATGGTACCATTGAACAGGAACTCCAGTTATTCTCATCTAGGTAGGAGCTGAATTAGTCTGATTAGACGTGACAAAATCCGGAGTCCAACGTTTCATGATCAAGCATCTTCCAAACACTACCCATGGGCCACCCGTAAGGATCATCATGAGTTCATTATCACTCTAAAATTGAGCTAAGAAGTAATTGTTATCAAGATCAATGAGTTGCATATTATCTCCACACTTCCATATCTCCCTGACTTTTCTCTCCATAATTGGGAACGCTACCGGAAAACCCAACACTTTGAAAACTATGGACTATTTCCATCGAGTTTCCAATTCTTTTGTGGTCTCCCTATCAAATTCCAACACTAGGTCACCCTCGGGACCAAAAGGATAACTAACTTTCATCCTACTACTGATGTATTCCTTGTTGATCTTGTCTTTATTGAGAGTATTGGTATTAACACCCCCAAGAACTTCGCTCCATGTTCTTATTGCAAGTTTCATCACGTTGTTCATTTCCTCATTTACAATACTATTTTCTTTGTTGTTTTAGTGGTGTCGCATTGTCATTAACCGCAACAATAACAACCAGTACCTCATTCTGCTTAACCATCGCATTAGTTCCATCCACTGCTATGACTTCATTCTCACTTCCGCTTGACGGCTGAGATGAGTCAACCAGAATTGAATCTTCCTTCACTATTTCCACCAATCCTCTTGTTGATTCTGGATCCATTGGAGGAGCCTCCTCCATCCACGATCTGTCAGGAAAAAACAAAACAACCCTCGAAAGTAATCGCCGTCCTAGTCTTTTCGCCACTAGGTTTTAAAAGAGAGAGTTTTGCAATATAACGACTTTGTAATTTGAGTGAAAAAGTAAAATATTTTTGTGTAAATTGTGATTTCAGGGTCCAACTGTAGAATTGATTAAACTCGAATTTCGCTTTCGAGTTCAAACTGCGAAACTAAGTAAACATAATTTCGCTTTCACACCCCAAGTGCGGAACCAATTTCGCTTTCGGACCTAGGTGAGAAATTAGTTATACCCAAATTCGTTTTCTCTCCCAAGTGCTGAATTAACTAAATATTAATTTTGCACTTCAGGTGCAGAATTAGGGTGAAGATTAAAAAAATATATGGGTTTGTTTAAAATGGACGTAGTTCATTTAAGCTCATTTGAAAATTCTTAAAATTAGGTTGGAATCAACAATCGTTTACAAATTGAAAATCACAAAACCAAAATTTTAATCTAAGATATTTGATATATTATGGTAATAATTTATATCTTGAAATGGCTATGACCTTCTTCTTCATTTTTTTTTGGGAAAATAACCCTAAATATACCAACTATTAATAATGAACTTAAAATGATACCAACTTTGAAAGTTATTGATCACGATAAAAAAATATTCAAAGTATCTATCGTATATAATATGATTATTTACCGGAAAAAATAGCTTCAACGATGACGTGACAACCGGTTTCTTACATGTCATTGAAAAACTAGAGGTGTTATGTAAATTTATCTTTCAAATTCAATTAATGTACTTTAATATGTTAAAAATATAAATTTAGTTAATATTATCAAAAAAAAAATAAAAGTAAATTTTTATTAGAAAATTTTAACTGAAAGCTTATGTGTAAAAAAGTTTTTATTTTTTTAGAATTTTTTTATGAAAACAATTTTGTAGATTTTAATTGAAAATTTATCTGTAGTCTAAGAAAAACAGATATTTAATTTTAACAAATGTGAAAATTGGACAAAAAGAACTTTAATTTTTTTTTTATTTTTAAATACTTTTTGAAGATTAATATATACATCAAAAGAAAAAGGAAAAGGTATTATAAATAAACACAATTGATTGTTGATAACTTTAGAGTAGACCCATAACTCCATAAGTAGCAATGATTTGAGTTGTTATCTTTCATTTAAAACGAGGGATAAACAATAATTAGGAGATGGGATCTCCTTGAAGAAGGCAACACAATGATGAATAATTATGAATGTATTGCTCCCATGACCAAATTTGTTTCACTTGCATGCGCCGGTCGTATGTGCATCCAGGGCCACATGCATTTCAAATTTACTTTTTTTTTTTCTTTCTTTTGTATTTATTTGAAGCACATGTATATTAGTACATGTTAATATATTATATTGAGACAATTAGACAATTTATACACCTTCATGAACATGAATTAATGTATGCTTTAAATTAGTTTGTATATATCATATTAATTGCTAAAACATTGATTTGCTTTTTTTTTTTTTTTTTTTTTAAAAAAAAGCGGTTAGGACGACTTATCTTCTAGAGGTAGTCAATTTTAAAGCATTTCTTGCGGATGAGAACTCGAAGTTCGAGATCGTCAGAAAAGAGTGTGTTGGGGTTCGAAATTTTCAAATGGGTCATTCGGTCAGCAATACAGTTGATTTCTCTAAAAACATGTCTGACCTGAAATTCCCAAAAGACTGATTTGCTCTTATTTTAATATATCAATAGTTTAGAATTGTTTAGTTATTACAGAATAAAATTCCACGTGTTCTACACGTATATTGTTGATAAAAAATTTAAAAAAATTTATATTTACTATATTGATAAAATATAACTTACGAACAAAATAGGTCAACGATCCACATACGAGTATTATATATTAATCCAATATTAATAAATATTATACTTGATCATAACCAAAAACCAAATGTGTATGAGTTGTTTAATCTTTAAACTTTCTATCTCTTTGATATCCGATATCAAAATCGATAAAAATATGATCAAATTAAAAAAAATCGTGGATAATAAATGATTTTTAAAAATAAATATGAGATAAAAGATTTATTATGTTTTTAGTAAAATAAATATTCTAGTAAATTTTTTGTTTGATGTATCCAAAATTACGATTCAACGATATATATATATATATATATATATATATATATATATATATATATATAGAGAGAGAGAGAGAGAGAGAGGCTTTTGTTCAGGTACGGTTGAGTTAATGCGGTACGGCCGACACGTGTCTCGAAATTTTTTTTTTTAGAAACGAATGAAAATTTGTTTGAACTACCATGTTATAATTTATGCACTATTCTCCTATAAACTTTGAACTATTCCCATATAATCCATGAACTATTACTTTTTAATATATTATATCAAATTATTTATAAATTAATCGTTTATATGTGATGAACTATTCAAATGTAATTCATGAACTATCATTTTATGAGTTATGCACTATCCTTTATAAATTTTGCACTTTGAACTATTCTATTATAATTCATGAACTATTCTATTATAATTCATGAACTATCCCATAATAAGTTTTGAACTATTACTTTCACTCCTTTATAAATTTTGCACTATGAACTATTCTATTATAATTCATGAACTATCCTTTTATAAGTTATGAACTATTCCTTAATAAGTTTTGAACTATTACTTTCACTCGTTTCTGGAAAAAAAATAATAAAATTTCGGGACACGTGTCGGCTGTACGTTCAGCCGCACGCCCGTACCGGAATAATGTGTCTTACCTGAACAACACCCTCTATATATATATATATATCAAGTTAAGAGACAAATCGAATCTTTTACAAAATATTTGTGGTTTAGTAAAAAAAAATGATGGCTTAGTTATGGAATTATAAAAAATAAACTATAAAAAAACCGTGAGGCCGTCACCTCAGCGTTAATGTCGTCTGTTTTAATATAGGTATAAAGATTGGTTGGGTTTCAAATCGCGAATGATAAACACATCTTCCCACCTTTTACTAGCTTGACTAATTGAACTTCTCTATCTTATAAACTATTTTTTAAATTATACTTACTACCTAATGTTAATATGCAAGGTAATACATAATGTCAAAATACAATATTAATACACAATATTGCTTGTGTAATTACTATGAGAGGTAATTATCCAATTTCAGTTTGTAATTACCCAATACTGTAAGTTTTAAAAAAATTTAGGGCACTAATCCGTAATACTGTATAAGTGGAAGTTTCCCATTACAATAGTACAGTTTCATTTTTACCCCTACTTATTTTTGCTTTTTCCCCTGCTTATTGATGATAATTCTGCAACTACCATATTTATTTTGGTTACTACACATGCCCATGCTTGTGAAGCCCTTTATCTGTCACGCTCATTCACCGCCTTTGATACTCTTTGCTCTCCAATGGTATCGGAAGACAAAGCTTGATGATGCGCCCTTGACTCCTATGTCCCAACATGAGGATGACAAGGCTTTCCGGGTTTGCTCCGATGGACCGCTCACCCGTTCCCGTGCTAAGGCAATCGTCCAAACTACCGGCTCCATCATTGCCCGCACCGTTGCTTATCACGGGCCCATTGGTTGCCAACTGTGCCTCTACGCCACCATGGCATGAAGCTTGTCAAGCCGGCACCGTTCCGGCGCATTTTCCGCTTTCCATATTTTAGCGTTTTGCAATAATAAGTCTTTTTATTTTTGGAATATTAATTTCCGGGACTTTATTTCCGGGTATTAATTTTCCGAATTTAAGATTAGACTTTTGGTTTCGGAATTTAATTCGGAAACTTAATTCCGAACTTAAATTCTCAAACCTTTCATATTTTTAGGTGTTTCATTTTCGGAACTTTAATTCCGACTTTATTTCCGTCATTTAAGTTCCGTCTCTTTATATGGCCTTCATCCACTATATAAGGGGATGCTTGGCTCATTTGTAAGGCATGTTCAATTTGATTAAGTATTGAGAAGTATTTTCCTCCTACTTACTTGAGCATCAATCCCTCTTCCAATCTTCTCAAAGTTCTTCTTTTATATCTTCGATCTAAACTCAACCACATTCGAGGGTTCTTCAAGAACAAACTCAACCGACCCACTTCAAGGCTTGATCGATCAATCTAGATCGACACAACCACACAACTTCCGCCTCCATCTCTAAGCTTCGCAAACCCATCTTCAAACGCATCCCCACTTCAACTATGGAGTAGTTGAGCTTCAGCTTGATCTAGATCCGGAATATTTCATTGACGTGTCCAAGGACGCATTAAATTGGCATCAGAGCAAAGGGATCTAAGCTAAGTTATCTTTACTCTTGTTTTTGTGCATTATCATATTCATCTTTTTTGCCTTTTGTTTATCATCATCTTCATCTCGTTCTTCGCATCTTCATCCACGTTCTTGAAAAAAAAAAAATTTGATCCATTTTGCAAAGAAAATTTAGGAGATTTTTGGTTTGCCATCAAACCATTAATCACAAAAAAAATTTCCTCACCCACTCCGACATCTTTGTTAATCGATTTCACCAATCTCTTGGGATTTTTTTTAACAAAATCGGATATCGCAACTTTTGATATTCAAAAAACCAAAAACAAGAAAAAACTCTTCAAAAAACGGATTTGTTTCAAAAGAAAAAGTGGATTCATCTCTTGCATTCCAAAGGTTGCATTTAAAAGTTTCAAAAAGAAACAATTCCAGAAAAACAAAGTTAAAAGACGTCCGGCAAACTGGTCCATCCGAAAAATCGGATTTTTCAAAAAGGTCAAAGATCAAAGCAAGTAAAACTTGCCGTTAAACAATCCATCCATTTCCTATCTTTCCATTTTCTTACACGTTGCAAACTTTTCTCTTGATTTTGTGTGCATTTTGGTTCAAATTTGTTGGATTTGCCTTCCTTGCCTAACCGCCACACGGCCTTCCCAAAGGTAGAACCCTAATGCACTTGAACTTGGGTAACGTTGACTTAACTTGCCACCTTGCTCTAATACCAATGATAGAAATACGGGCGATCTAGATTGAGGAGAAACTTCAACTACTTCTTCTTGATCGTTCGTGTTGGATCAAACGTTGAACTTGAGCGGCGGAAGCTAGGAAATGGATGCGGAAGCGTTCGGTTGATCCTTCAAAAGGATCCTCGAGTTTGAGGGCTTGGATCAAAGACTAGATCCAAGATAAGAACTTTAAGGGGATTGAAGGAGAAGTGATGCCTAAACCAAGTAAGAGGATTTTCTTTCTCAAGACTTGGATTCAACTTAGACATATCTAACAAATGAGTCAAGTCATCCTTATATAGTGGATGGAGGATATACAAAGAGTCAAAACATAAATGACGGAATTTAAGGTTCCGAAACGAAAGTTCTAAAATACGAAAGGTCGGACTTTAATTCACGGAATTAAGTTCTGGAATTAAAGTTCCGAATATAAAAAGACCTATTATGAAATAGCCGAATAATAATAAATGTCTTCAAAATGTACGGGTCCTTCTAGCCGGAAACACAGATGGCATCGCCATCCAGGGGCGTATCGTTCTCCTACTCTTAAATGTGAAACGTTCTCGTTTCACCGTCAAAAAAGAAAGGAGTCACTTGAGGAACAAGACCCTTGAAATTCAGCCTTGGATGCATAATGTCGGAGTCGGGCGGCTTGGACTTGTAGTCTTTCAAAAGAGCGGTGGGACCACCAAGCTTGTCGAACATAAAGAGGACAAACTCCGGATCGGGAGGCTCAAACTGTAGTTCAACATGGTGATGACGATGTAGACTTTGCCTCTTATGCCGTAATTGGTCTTGACTTTGAATGGTGGAGGCATGCTGAAAATTTTGAACGACAAGCCAAGATGGAAGTTAGTTGGTATTGTAAAGACAAACCTCGGATCATACAACTCGGATTTGTAGTCCAACAACGTGATGTGGTCATTGTCGGGACGAATGACTTCGTCTTCCTCGACGGTGATCTCATCTTTGTCATCTTGAAAATACTCTCCACATAACGGATTGACAAGATGAATTGGAATGACCTGGGCACAAGTTTTAATGACGACATCTTCCTCGTCTGCAACTTCGTCACACAACGGTTGGACCACCAACTCACACCGTGGTTGTGACACCGCTTGAGATTCTTCTTGTTGGGCGGCCGTCATGAGGGAAACCATTTGTGCCTTCAATTTTGCAATCTCTTCCCAAAGACTTATTCTTTTCTTGTTGTTTCTTGTAGGGATTTCCTTCAAGGTAAGCACGTTGTCGTGGAGCAACATAGGTATCCTCAAAATATTCTTGTTGGTGTGGATACTGTCGGTGTCCGTCCATCGAAAAAGTCAGCCTAGGTGGGTCCGGAGGAGGCAACCACTCCTCGTCCTCAAAATATTGTCTCCGTCGGTACCTCCGGGAGGTTTGTTTGGCCGCTTTGAGATTTAGTTATTGTGGAGAAGACAACCACTCTCCATACAAATCAAATTGATCATCATCATCATCATCATAGAACATGATGAACGATGAAGAACACTGAAGAACACAATGATGATCTTCAAAGAACTCCGAAGAACACTTGAAGAAGGATGAAGATCTTCGAAGAACACTTGAAGAAGGATGAAGAGCTTCGAAGAACACTGAAGAGAAAAAATTTTTTGATGATGAACAATAAAAAACATAAGTAAATAACTTGACCTCGATCCCAAACTCTGATACCAATGATAGAAATACGGGCGATCTAGATCGAGGAGAAACTTCAACTACTTCTTCTTGATGGTTCGTGTTGGATCAAATGTAGAACTTGAGTGGCGGAAGCTAGGAAATGGATGCGGAATCGTTCGGTTGATCCTTCAAAAGGATCCTCGAGTTTGAGGGCTTGGATCAAATACTAGATCCAAGATAAGAAAGTTAAGAGGATTGAAGGAGAAGTGATGCCTAAACCACGTAAGAGGATTTTCCTTCTCAAGACTTGGATTCAACTTAGAGATATCTTATAAATGAGTCAAGCCATCCTTATATAGTGGATGGAGGACATACAAAGAGTCAAAATATAAATGACGGAATTAAAAGCCGGAATTTAAGGTTTCAAAAGGAAAGGTCTAAAATACGCAAGGTCGGACTTTAATTCACGGAATTAAGTTCCGGAATTAAAGTTCCAAATATAAAAAGACCTATTATTAAATAGCCAAATAATAATAAATGTCTTCAAAATGTGCGGGTCCTTCTAGCCGGAAACACGGATGGCATCGCCATCCGGGGGCGTATCACTAGAGCCATACTTTCTCATGCTCCCTTCAACTTTGTTGCTCTTCCTTCACCGCCCCTACTGCTTTGAAACCTCAATCCCTTTTCTTCATACTTTCGTTTTTGTCTCTTTCAATGATATAGTTGTTATTGTTTGATGCTTCTTAATGTACCATGACATCTATTTTCTTCTTATTTGGAGCAGATATTTTGTTTAGGTTTATTTTGGGTGTTTGAAGGTCATTGGGGGTTGACACTAAAGATGAATATCTCATTTGTTTCCACTTTCAACTATTAACTTTTTCTTGTTTGTTGTTTGAGAAAATCATTCACTCCTTGAAGTTGTTCTTGTTTTTTCTCAGGTTTGTGCTAATTGCGCTACAAAATTTTTTTCAATATCAAGGGTTTATGTATTCAGCGGACAGAGAAAGGAGGAGTACTTTATGAAGATGTAGGTGCCGCACTTTGGATCTGTCGAGGCTTTACTATTACCGGAACATAAAGGTACGCCTTTCCTAATTCCTATTGTTCCCTCTCTATTTTTTTTTAACAATTTCTCCCCTTAAAGAACTCTCAGCTCTCTCTCCATCCTCTTTCTCATAGTATCTAAGGTTTTGTTTGGCGTTTCTTCTCTCTTTTCTTGAATTCCCTTATGTTGCGAATTGGAATGTCCTCCGGTTCCATTCATTATCGTTATGATATTCTATGGTTTCTTTTGTTATTTTACACTCTTAGCTTTATGGCATTGGCTTATGATTTGTTCATGGTAACAACCACCACCTCCTACTTAAAGGGAAAGCACTGGGCTTTGTGATTCAAGAAGATGAATCCCTTTGGTTCGAGAAATAGAATATGTGTTCCAAATATAGAAGAGTTAATGAAGACTCTTATGAATCCGTTTATGACATTGGCTTATGATTTGTTCTACTCCCGTCCTATAGAGCTCACCCTTGGCATGGTGACAAGTCGCACACTGGCTTCGTACATAGCCACCTCGGGCTTAAGCCCGCATCACCAACACAACATATGACGTCTCCAGTACTTCTTTACTTCCTATTTAACGGTACAACTACACACTTCTGGCTTCTCAACTAGCCGTAAACACATAAGGTAGCCTCCCCTCGGGACATCCCATCCCAAATTCTCATCACACACGGACATCTTCCTCGTTTTTGTCGGATCTCCCCTAACGTAGCAGGTAGCCTCCCTCAAACCGGGCAAGGGTCTATCCGTATCCGGAACCCGGATATCCATCCCCAATCCTTACTAAGTCCCTCTGCAATTGAAGCTGGACCATCAGTCGAGCTATTGTCCCCTCTTAAGGTGTCCACATACTAAGGGTGTCTGTAACCACATTCACCCTCCCCGGATAATACAAAATCACTTGACCGAAGTCCTTAATCAACTCTAGCCATCATCTTTGGCGGCATTCGACTCTTTCTGATTGAATATATACCTACATCATACTTTTATCATTTGTACAAGACATAAATGTCGTTCCATAATAATACCGACATCACCTTAAGCGCGTGACTTATAGCGGCTAACTCTCGACCCTTCATCGGTCATTCCTCCCATATGCCCACCATCGTCTACACATACGCAAAATCTATCTCTTGTTACTTCATACGCATCCCAAGCCCCGCTTGGATGCATCAATATTTGTCACCAAGTTCACATGATTATTTACATGTGCAAAAGAAAACGGAATAGAGTTCACTCACCTCTTCAACTTTTAAAATCTTCACGGACACGGCTCAGACCACACGCTCTAATAGACTTCTTGGAAACCATTTAGTAAACTAGTGGCTATAGCCCACAAACCTGCAACTGCACAATATTTCTTGGAGGTAGTTCCTAAGATATCATCTTGGTCTCTGTTGGATCAACTTGATATCTTCTGTTGTCACTACGTGTCTTAGGAAGTCCCTTCGGACGTCCTAACTCCCACTTAGATAAGTCTGTTCACAATTCTTATCCCGCATAACCCGTATTACTATCTTCTCGTGTCAAACTTACTCCTCTCAACATTGAGAATACGACAAGATGTTGCGAACATGAGAACATGAAGAATCATTCATCCACCTCATATAACAAAAGCCGACACAGTCAACAACACTAACATTAGCTTAGGGTCAACATGGGAACCACCCGAAAACCCCCAAATCTTACGTCACTACTACAAACCAATTCAAAACACCGATGAATACTCATCTATATGAATTCCAATTCACCAATCGCACTCGTGAGTCCAAATGGCTTCACTACAACTTGTAGTGACCATACCGGCCCGAAATGCCGTCTTACGTAGGTCCTTTCTTTTCTTCACCCTAATTTGGTGATACCTCGACTTCAAGTCGATAATATAAAACATTGTAACCACATGCAACTGGTCTAGCGAGTCGTCCACTACGGGTGAAATTACTTATCCTTATTGGTATCCTTCCAAGTTTTTGATAATTCACGTACACTTCACCATCTTGTCCTTTTTCCTCACAACCGTGCTTGAATGCCCCATGGAGAACGCTAGGCAAATTCCCAACCATAATATTGAAAGATCCACCTGGTCACTTCACCATGTACTAACATGTTAAGCTCAAAGCTTCCGGCATTACTATACTTAGGTTCCTCTTCGCTCCGAAAAGTGGGTGCAAGCTTTAATATTTATACCAAGAATAATTACAGTAAAGCGAACCCGCAGTGTACGGATCGATTGTAATAAAAGCAAGAATTTCAGGGTCGAATATAGGGATTTGGTGAAATTAAAATCGGAATAAGATATTTAACAAAGAAAGATGCAACTTTTGACAATTGAAAAGAGAAGACTTGATTTTGTGTAAAGATTTGGGAAAACGGATTCTAAGGATCAAGGAATCTGATTTTGGTTTTCGATTCAAGACTTCTAAAGATTATATGGATAGAGCTGAGATTGCTAAGGTATATATTCTAAAACGGTATGATGTACGGTGAAGTCTCCACCACCCATGTCCAAACCCAAAGGCTCTAAATAAAGGATGACGAGTCTCGATAAGATAGAGGATATAAGGGAAGCATAATATTCTCAAAACCAAACACAAACCCAAGGGAATAAGATCTAACTCACAAAGGTAGGGGTCATGACACACTCAACCTTAATAGAGGGGTTTGAATCCTCTATTACCTAGGACTTGTAATCGTTTGCAACCAAGGACGAAAATCACTGGGTAAGTCTCTTTCCACACTCAGATATAGGTTAAATAGGTTCAACAAGGCTAGGGTTTAAACAATCTTTAACCAAGGATAAAGGATAAGGCAAGATAGGTACGATAGAAGGAAAATCGGGTTGTTCATCAAAGGAGATCGTCCGATCTGAGCCAAGAACAGTCCGATTTTTGCCTTCTACGATGGTTAAACTCAACTCTCAGGATCCAATCTGTTTATGAAGATCATTCTATCATCATCTCAACCATAATCTTCAACCAATCACCCCAAAATCACAAGGGTTTTAGCCAAGAAAACACATAATCAAAATCAAAAGAGATATTAAATCAAGAAAGCGAAGAATGATAAGAAAACTTGATCCTTGAATTAAAACCAAACCAAAAGCGTAAGAACAATGTTTCAATCTTTCGAAACTCAAATAAAACTCAATAACAAACTCCAATTTTCAATCATAAAGACAGAATATAGAATCAAACTCACAAAACCTTCAAGAACTATATTCTTGGACTAGAACTTCCGAACTTCCTTCGAATCTTCCTCCTTGAATGCTTCCCACGATGCTCTTGATCCTATGAATCAATAGTCTTGGATGGAATTGGATCCAATCTAAGGGTGGAAGGAGTTGTCAATTCCTATCCAGTCGTCGACGGGAGATGCAAACTGTAGTGTGTTGGATTGGATTAGATGGTTTGGATGGTGGTGAGACATCCTCCTTTTATAGGAAAAAATCTAGGGTTTAGATAAGCATGGGCCTATCTTAAAGAATAAATAATCTCAAAGATAGAAAATCTTAAAGATAGATAATTTTCAAGATAAACCCTATGTTAAAAGTAAAATACAGCTTAAAGATAAACTGCATCTTAAAGAAAATACTTTGGAGTATAGAGATCACTTTGGTGCGGTATCAGAGTCCGCTCCAGCTCGTCCCTAGCTTTCTCTTATGCTCATTTTTGTTCCGCATCAAGGCTTAATCCTTTGAATGTGCCATTTTACTTAGGGGTGTTTATTGTCAGATATCCGATCCGATGCGGCTTATCGGATCGGATATCCGATACCAAATTTCTCATATTTATATTCCGAATCCGATCCGAAGTTTTCTGGATTTCCGATCCGAGAACTCCGAATCGGAACGGATATCCGTGTCGGATATCTGAGTAATGTGGATTAAAGGCAAAGTAACCTTGCGTTTGGGCCGGCCCGTCCAAATATTATACAAAGCCTTCCTAGCCCACACTTTTTTAAGTAAAAAAAAGGGGACATCCAAGGATTGAACTTGAGACCACACACCACAGTAATGACATGAGTACCAACTTAGTTGTTTGAATTTGTTGAAACTCTAGATAATTTATAAATTATATGCACATAAGTATACCCCGGATATCCGAAGGCAAAAATAGTTCATTCCGTATCCGATCCGGTGATCCGGTAATTTTTCTCGGATGTATCGGATACGGACAACTAATTATCGGACTCGGATACGTATGGATCGTATCATCGGATTCTCGCATCGGGTCTAACGAATCGGAATATTATGAACACCCCTAATTTTACTCCATAATTCGCCATTTTACTTACAAATGCAATAAAACTTTGCGTAGACATCTTTTCTAGCAAAGTATGCAAATATAAGCTTAAATGTCATGAATTCATTTTTATGCATGCAAAACAAAGGGGAAAACTACGTAAATGCATGCCTAAAAATAGATCATAATTCATGTCATTAAAATTCCCCATACTTTCCTCTTGCTTGTCCCCAAGCAAGGTTCAAACTCAAGATACAAGATGATATGAATTATGCATATGCAAAAACAAAGAAAAACCACAATAATTTTTTTTGGTTGTGCTTCTATTCATATATCACCCTCAAAGGATTGCTTCATAGCTAATGATAATCATTATATGATCAAAGAGAAATACATCATGCAAAGGATAATCACACTTTACAAGAAAATCACAACATGCATCATAACTTGCAATATATCAAAATCAATCATGAGGAATTCAATTTAAATCACCAAGTCAAAACACATGTGCAGTAAGGTCTTAAGGACTTCAAAAAATAGAGGCCAAAAAACGTGTTATGGGTGGGATGCATATATGATATGTGGTGCAAAAAATCCGGGAAAAAGGAACGACTCCACAACATCAACAACAACACATCCACCCAAAATAAGCAAGCTTCACTTCTTTTTACATTTTGCATTACTTTCATTTTTTGAGAACATGGACAGAGGTGCACAATAACCGAAGCCTAGGAAATCAGCAATTCTCAATTTCTCGGGATGCCTCAAACCGTGATGCACATACCATAACTCGTTAGGACTATCGATCTATCAGACTTTGGCAAGACACAAACTCCCGGCTATGTAAATGGTGCCGAGTTACTCATCATCAAGATCAACGTCCCCAAACCTATTTTTCTAAACAACACTCTTCACTTTCCTTTTCAATTTCAACTTCACATTGCTTTGATTTTCACACTTCAACACACTAGCATGCTTTCTAATCCCGGATAGGTAAAAGGAGGAAAAACAATATAAGAGGTGTTAAGCATGATCAAGATGAAGAAAGAAAAAGAAAATTGAATTGCCTTAATCATTCCAAAAAGATGTGTAAGAACTTAACCTGTGGCTTCAACCTTCAACACTCAACATGATTTAGAATGAAAGCAAATTATCAAACATGCATGAAATTCTAACAAAGTATTCAAATCCCACATATGTCATAAAATCAATTCAAACATATAAGAATCATCAAAGCTATTTAACAAAACATTATCATCATAGAGATCATATCCATCCTAGAAGCACAAAAACTTTTAAAATTTTTCAGAATTTTGGATTTTTCAAAATCATATATAATGCAAGACATAATTCATGAAAAAGGTATTGCAAATACCTCCACCCCATACTTAAAACTCACATTGTCCCCAATGTGAAGAAAAGAAAAGGTGGAAAAAGATACTCACAACGTAATAAGGCGAGTCAAGCAAACTATTCTTTGGAAGTTGATTGCGAAAATCTGTAGAAGCTCGGATAGGGAACTCTGAATACTCTGATCGGTGTCGGAGAATGTTGTTGAACGAAGAAGGGAAATGTGCATCGGCTATCTCCAAAGAAAAATATATATATTTCCGAAAAAATAAAAAATCAGACGATTTTTTTTCGATTTATTTTTTTTGAGGAAAAAAATAATATTTTTTTTAAATCGACCGATTTTCTTGTGATCCGATTTTTCACTCAATTTCCAGCTACGACTTTTGCCAAATCGACTCAATTAAAAACATTATCTTAGCCAGATCGGTCGATCTCTTTGTAAATCACCCGATTTTCTCCTTTTTCTTCCTTAATTCCTCCTCATTGATATTTCTTCGATTGTTTTCTCCAAGATCTCGATCTTAACTTCATTCCTTGTGATTTGTACCTAATTTTTGTCATCATAACACGAGAAAAACTGGAGCGCACCAACGAAAAACAAACAAAACCAATCTACGCTAAAAAGAAAAAGAAAAAGAGACATAGAATTACCTTGGGTTGTCTCCCAAGAAGCGCTTGATTTAAGGTCGCTATTTGGACCTATCTCCATAGATGACTCAATGCACCTTGAACATCTTGGATTTCTCATCAAATCCATCATAAAACTCTTCAAAAAAGATTTCGGTTCCTAATGTCACCGGTAAATGGTAGGATTTCCCACGTACAATCTTGTACGGTTTAGTTCTCACCGAAATCCTACCGTTCTTCCTATGCTTTAATGGGACGTAATCTAGCTTTGCGTCCCATCCTTTCCTAGATCGAGAAAACAACTTCTCGAGAATTCTAGTAGCTTCTATATCTCCAGCTTGGGGATGACGTATGGTCATTGTCACATGAGCGACCCCATACTTGAACAAAAGACACTTCGTTGACTTAGCGGTGAAGCACTCGTTAACTTTACTCCTTGTGATCCAAGGAGCATCTACTTTCAACAAATTCAGGGGAGGTTTCACCTTGATCTTAGGAGATTCTTTCGGAAGAGACCTCCAACTCTACGGTGCATTCCTGTAATGATTAGTAATTTTAATAGGAATTTCAAAGGGAGTAAGAGAAAGTACCTTGTAAAGCATTTCAAAACTTGGGACGAGATTTGCGTTAGGATGACAATCCACACATAAAACTTCTCCCAACTCAGTTGATCTTTCTTCAACCTTGGCCACAATTTCAATGATTTGTCCAAGGTTCTCTACATCTTTTTCTTTTTCCAAGAATCTCGACCGCAATATCAACAATTGGGTCGAGGTTTTCCACTTCTTCCTCCTCTTCTTCTTCTTCTTCAAGAACTTGTAGAGGAACATCGGGTTCGATAGAAGGAATGCTCAAGACTTGGAATTCTTTCTTGCTGGATAAATGATTTTCCATGACTTTATAAGATTCAGAAATGACGTCCATGTCGTCTTCCAGGTTGTCCATCACTTTTAACATCTTTTCTAGCACCATCCGCATCCGATCCTCGGGGGTTTGTTGTGGAGGTTGCACTTGAGGCATATAAGATATGTATCCTTGCTCATAAAACGTATGAGGGGGATTAAGCTCATCCCAATAGGCAATCTCATCCTCATTAGCTTCATCTCTTTTTCTTTCATCACTAAACCAGTAATAGGCATACTTCTCCTCCAAATATTCATAATAGTCCGCACTAGCACCTTGTCTTGCTATCCAGGCTGGATCAAATGCAGGTTCATAGCTCCATGCAACCATTGGAAAACCTAAAAACTCAAAAACTCATACCAAAAAGATTAAAAGCAAAAGCAAAAGCAAAAGCTTCCAAGTTAGATAATCGATATACTGAATTTGGTCTAAGTCAAATCCATGGCAACGGCGCCATAAACTTGTTCACTCCGAAACGTGGGTGCAACCTTTAATATTTATACCTAGAATAATTGCAATAAAGCGAACCCGCAGTGTACGGATCGATTGTAATAAAAGCAAGAATTCTAGGGTCGAACACATGGATTTGGTGAAAGCAAAACCGGAATAAGATATCTAACAAAGAAAGATGTAACTTTTGACAATTGAAAAGACAAAACTTGATTTTGTGTAAAGATCTGGGAAAACGGATTCTAAGGATCAAGGAATCCGATTGTGGTTTTCGATTCAAGACTTCTAAAGATTATATGGACAGAGCTGAGATTGCTAAGGTATGTGTTTTAAAACGATATGATGTACGGTGAAGTCTCCACCACCCATGTCCAAACCCAAAGGCTCTAAATAAAGGATGTTGAGTCTCGATAAGATAGAGGATCTAAGGGAAGGATAATATTCTCAAAACCAAATACAAACCCAAGGGAATCAGATCTAACTCACAAAGGTAAGGGTTATGGCACACTCAACCTTAATAGAGGGGTTTGAATCCTCTATTACCTAGGACTTGTAATTGTTGGCAATCAAGGATGGAAATCACCGAATAAGTCTCTTCCCACACTCGAATATAGGTTAGATAGGTTCAACAAGGCTAGGGTTTAAGCAATCTTTAGCTAAGGATAAATGATAAGGCAAGATAGGTACGACAGAAGGAAAATCGGGTTGTTCATCAAAGGAGATCGTTCGATCTGAGCCAAGAACAGTCCGATTTTGCCTTCTGCGATGGTTAAACTCAACTCTCAGGATCCAATCTGTTTATGAAGATCATTCTATCATCATCTCAACCATAATGTTCAACCAATCACCCCAGAATCACAAGGGTTTTAGCCAAGAAAACACATAATCAAAATCAAAAGAGATATTAAATCAAGAAAGCGAAGAATGATGAGAAAACTTGAATCCTTAAATTAAAACCAAACCAAAAGCGTAAGAAAAATGTTTCAATCTTTCGAAACTCAAATAAAACTCAATAACAAACTTCAATTCTCAATCACAAAGACAGAATATAGAATCAAACTTACAAAAACTCCAAGAACTATATTCTTGGACTAGAACTTCCGAACTTCCTTCGAAAAAGAATTTGAGTCCGTTGGTATCAGATCCCACTCTGGGGCGGTATCAGAAAATCACTTTGGTGCGGTATCAGAGATTACTTTGGTGCGGTATCAGAGTCCGCTCCAACTCGTCCCTGGCTTTCTTTTATGCTGCTTTTTGTTCCGCGTCAAGGCTTAATCCTTTGAATGTATCATTTTGCTCCATAATTCGCCATTTTACCTACAAATGCAATAAAACTTTGTGTATACATCTTTTCTAGCAAAGTATGCAATTATAAGCTTAAATGTCATGAATTCATGTTTATGCATGCAAAACAAAGGAGAAAACTACGTAAATACATGCCTAAAAATAGGTCATAATTCATATCATTCAGTTCCCGTTGCACACCCTAGCTACCATAGCTCCTTTGGGTGAGTCTATAAATTTGACTCATCTCTCGCTCGGGACAACATATCATCCGTTTCATAATAACAAATATACCATGCATCCTCTTTATATATTCCCGTCTACGTACCACAACAATGAAACCCCACCTTCCTTTTGATCCACTGTTTCCTTTTACCATGATCAAACCTTAAAAATTCTAATCTGTATCGTTCTCCCATATGCCAATCCCATGACCTAAGAAGGTCGCATAACGTCGTTCCAAACTCCTCCTAGGAGGTCTTGTTATAAGTACTTGCCTCAAACTCATGCAATGTTACTTTATTGTGGCATATGCTCTTCCTTTGATATACCTCCTTACTAGTGACATTGAACCACCGGAAATATTCCAAGCTCTCGTTACTGTTCCTTTATAAGCCATAGTTTAGGTTACACTTTTCATCAACACTCGCCAGTAGACATCCCGCAGTTGTGCGTTCTAAGTTGTCCCCAATCAGCTTACAACTGACCTTATCCAAGGTCAACGACTTATTATTCTATTACACTTTCCGGGTTACCATTCTCATGAAGGCCACCCTCTCGGGACCCTTGCCTTAAACTCCGCTTGGCTCAGTCTACAATCCATGTTTCCTTCTTCTTTCACAAGATAGATATACTCTTCTTGACCTTGTTGTGTTGTATAACTCGCTTTCATAGTCTTAACCACTCTTCCATGATGTCCTTCAAGTGCATCCTTTCAAATATCTCTAACGTTATTAGCATCCACTCACGTTTTTCTTGGTTGGTATTTAAGTCTTCCGATAAATGAAAGCTCCTCGATGAGTCTCGCATCTTTTGAGACCATCTTCTACACACACTCTCTTCGTCTTGGCATTGCTTATCCTAAACATCACAATGGGAATTGGTCGGTGCCTTAAATGAAATTTGGTTATTTGCACTTTCACTATGTGGTTCTCCTTGTAACTCCCGTATGATTGGGATAATTCACCCGCTTAGAATCCCATAACCTTGACACTTCACTTTCTGGTATCTTTGTAAGCTTAACTTACGTCCTCTTAAACATTTTGTAACTCGTTCGACCACGGTTCTCATCTCGACTCTCATGCTTAGGAGTGCCTATGGAACTTGCCTTAATTGGAACGCTGCTTTTTGATCCTTGAGCGAGACTATAGTCCTCTCTACTTGATTTGCGTCTTCAGTTTATCGGTACAACACTTGGAATGCTCCCTAAGCTGTTACCTCCAGTCGCTTCATTGTTGCTCAATTATTGCTTCTTCAGAACCACTCCACATCTTCATGTTGCTTCCTTGCTTGTATTGCTTCCATCTCGATGTTGCTTTAGTCGACTCTAGGTTCCCTTCTATTTGTTTGTCCTTCGGTTACGTCGTCTCTAATCTTCTACTTCGACGTCCTCCTAAAGAAGTCCGAGAAATCATCGGGTGCTCGCTAAAACTTGATGCTCAACTCGATAACTTGAGCATATTCATCTTCTTACGTACACTATCCAAAGTCATACGGCGGCGTCCAAGGGGCAATGATAACTTTCTATCATCTTAACTATAACGTCCATATACTAATATGATGCTATCATTATGTATAAGTATATAATGATATAAAGGTCATGCTACTACTATAAACATAACAAGTCCATGATTAACTTACAATCTAACATAGAACTATAGTCCAAACACTTAACTAAGATACATCAAGTCCACATAGATATTTATATAAATACATATCAACGATAATCCAATAAATTAAGCTAGGGCGAGATCCTTGTTTAGGAAATTTCGCTAGAATTTAAATTTTCATTCTCATGTATTGAGCATGGCTTAAAGTCCAACTCAAATATTTCTCGCAAATTAAAAAAGTTTATACCGTTCATGTAACACCCCGAATCCGCGGGACTCGGGATGCTACGGGTGGAGATCTCACAATGGGTCCGGACCCTTAGCCTGAAAACAATTTCACCGGATCTTTCTAACAAGACACAAATAAAGGCGAAACCGAAAACTTTTTAATGCAAGTGCAAGAATTCAAAATTAACAATACAAGGTGGAAACTCAACCGAGTCTTCAAAACGACAAAATAACTCCATAACAAAAGTACAAACGTCCACAACATAACTATATAAATCCCATTCCCGTTCTCGGGGACCCCGACTATCCAATCCTCCGAGACACTCGGCGGCATCCCTAACCTGAAAGGCATCAACAACAACCGGTTTAAAACCGTTAGCTAACATTCCGAATATTAGAAGAACGATGAAGGCACAAACACATGCAAATAAAGTCAACACACAAACATGCTTGCACGGAAACCGCTTATTATCTTTTCTTTATGTTATTCTCCTTACTAAATCCAATTATGTTATGACACGAGAATCAAAAGGATCTCGTCCTTGTCCCCTTTCACCAAACAGTTTTGCTCCGGATGCGAATCATCATCACTTGTTGGACTGGTTGCAAGGCACCTCCCAGTTTCCCCATTTTGAACTGATCAAGCGGTCACCGCCCGTTATCATACACTTGGGCCAAAATAATAATCACGTAATCATCCTAATCCGATTAATAGTTATTACAATAATTATAAACACACAAACCACCCACACGCATCAACTAATATGCAGAATCAAGATAAGTAAGTCTGTGGACTTACCTCGTCTCAACGATCAAACCAAGAATAACCGATCTCACTTCCCGTAGGAATACAATCAAAGCCGGATCAAAACAAGGCACGATAATCAACAACCACTCATACATACTAGAAGTTCTAGACTTCTATCCTTAATGATCTTAACAAAACCATACTCTCCTAACACATGCTAGGATAGCACTCTTAGTCCACACGAACTCAGAAGATCACAACTATAATAACATGTGCTAGGATACTCTCATCCTAAACTCCACAACCTCAACTATCATATAAACACAACCGCAAAAGCCTCATAAGATCAACCATACACTCACAACATATTAACCAACTCAAGGTCAACACACATCCAGCCTAGAATATTCCAAAAATCCTCAAACACTCACTTAGGGTTCAAAGCCACTACTTGACAGTCCACAAGGTTATGCTAGATCCAATCCTAGCATGTTACTATCATATAACCTCCCTAGGATAATAGACGAACACAAGATCGAGGACGGGTACTCACTAGGGCAAGGACACGGCCGTGGAAGAAGGAAACGCAACCGAGGAGAGAAGTAGAAGGCCGCATCGACAACTTGGCTGAGCCAGAGTCTACCCCTACGGCCCTGGGGAGCCGCCCTTGTGGCCCAGTGTCCGCCCTTGTGGCCTAGTGGCTGCCCTTGCAGCTCAGGCTGGCCTCCCCTGCGGCATTGGTGCAGGGGCCGACCATGTGGCGTTGTCTAGCCGCGGGTGCGGTTGAACTCCAAAACGGCAATTCGGCCGGCTTTTCTTCGTTGTGCAGGGCGTCTCCTAGCTTTCTTGCTCCACCATTAATGTCCAACACTCAATCATCATCATCAAACATGTCCCAACTCGATCCACACGCATGCAAGCCAAAAGGGAGGGAAGAACCTAAGAATCCATGGTTTTCACCATTAGAGCTCAAAGGAGAGGAAGATGGAATGAAGAAGGTAAAGAGAAGGAGAAGAGGAAGAACTCACCCAAATAATCCGGATCTTCAGTCCTCTCCTTTGCTGGCTTCTCACAAGAAGAATCCCCATGGAGATCCAACAAGAGAAGGGAGAAGGAGAGAGGAAATAAAGGAGGAGAGGGAAATGAAAGTCACGTGTTTGAGAAGAATGGGAAGAGGGAGAGCTTCTCAGCTAAGGGACACAAGGGTCAAGAGGGTCCAAGGGTCACTATGTGGGGAGAGCTAACGAGGGGTCGGGTTTACTCCCACTAACAAAAGGTCAGAACGGAAACGAGTTAAAACTCGTCCACTTAGCACGCCGTGCCTGCGGAATGGCCGATAAACCACTCACTGATCGGAATTAAAATTCCGGGCGCTACATCAGATCCCCTAAAAACAAGTTTCGGCCCAAAACTTGCTAAGCGCCGAACGCTCGGACATAACATTACCAACAAATGTCGAAATGAATTTCACACACAAATGTAGATTAATATAAATTTTAAGTGAACGACAATAGAAGTAAAGTGTTCGCGTGAAGGATTGATGTGGTTTGATTAAAAGATTTTAAATTTCGGGGAAGGGGATGTTGGATAAATGCGATTGCAACCGCCTACCACATAGAACCAGACGGGTCAAGTGGATGTACACTCATTTCAATCCTTACTCAAATCTAGTTTATATTTCAATGGCCGAATCAAGAAATTTTGAAAATTAAAGAAGCAGGATTTCACAAAAAATTTAATACAATGTAAACTACGGACGTGACTTTTTAATTTGGGTTGAAAGTTCCTTAGAAAGTGATTCATCAATTTGGAATGTAGTGACTTATAATTATCTAACGTATAAATGGAAGCATAGCAATAGTCAATAGTAGTCGACCCACCAGCCACGCCATGTCAAATTTAGAAACTATGTTTATTTCTGCTCACACAAATAAATCTACAAACTAATTAGCTTTGCACGCCTCTCTCTCTCTCTATGTATATATTCACGATCATATTATTTGTCTAAAATTGTAATGTACAATAGGGGACCCAACCCGACTACAATTTAGGGTTACAAAGAATCCGCAATCTAGACACGCATAACATTTAAATTTAGGTATTGAGCTAATCAATAATTTTTAATTTTTTGTTTTGCGGGCTAATCAATAATTTAACTAGGATAGTGACTTAGCCGTATATTCATATGTACATTTTATTGATTTCATATGTCTTTTGTAGAGAACAAATATCTTAGCGGCTCCATTTACTCCTCTTGATATTGAAAATCATAACGGAACTACGAACAAAAAAAAAGAAGGTTTTTTAGGGCGCAAAAAACATTAGCTAAGGGTAAGGTGGAACGCATTGCGACAATGTAGATATATTGAGTGTCAATGTTGGTCGACGTCGTAAAAAACATGAGCGTCAGCGCTAGGCAACGGCATTCAAGATCAACATATAGTCGTTAAATTCGAACAACTGGCATAGTATATATGTTTGACTTGAACGTTTGAGGTTAAATAACACTGAAATATGATAGTGGTACAAAGTTGTGAATATTCTATATGTTTCATTTTTCATTCAAAATTTGCTCAATTTAGTGAAGATGTTGGTAAGCGAAAACAAAGTTGCATTTCTATTCGATGATTTCGGATATGGTATTTTCAATGAATTTGTTCCTCATATTCAAGTAATTTTGCAATATAATTAAGTTTTTAATTGTTTCATGAACGATTATTATTATAAACGATTATTAGGATTTATTTTGACAAACAATTATCATACGAATAATTAGTTGATGTTATCATAATGTTATGTTATGCTATATCACATACGTTATATAGAAATTTAACTTTAGTTAATTTTTTTGCATTTAGGATCTACCGAACTATCTGTGTGATTATGTTATGGATTACTTCTCTATGTTTCAACCTCACGAGTTTTTTCATGACAGAGAGAATATAGTGAAGTAGGCTCGGTTCATGGTAAAATCAAAGAATATGGTTTAAGTCACAAAAACATAATGGTTAAATAAAAGTGGGTTATGCACATTTATTAAACATGCATACGTTATGGTTAACCTAAGAAGAAGAAATATGTTCATAAAAGAAAATGATGATAGTCACAAAAACAAGTACAAAATGTCTTTTCTTGAGATAGTTAGGATTACTAACATGAAGATGGTGTTTGCAATTGTTTTTTTTTTTTACAACAAAGGAGATTGTTGATCACTACAAGTGGGTGGAATTTATCGGGGTTTCGATATCTATGTAACAACAAAAGACTGGGGTCATTGTGACTGATCGAGAGTTGGGTCTAATCGAACCCTTGTGTTACGTTTTTTCGAACATAAAGCATATATAGTGCACATTTCATATAAAGTTTATATTCCCTTATGCTTTGATTATCTAGAACTTATGAAAATGATTGTTGTCTTTTGAGATTGCATTCTTATTCTTGATTTTACACTTATGAAAATGATTGAGGCATGTCTTTGTTCCCTTACTACCATGATCATGATTTTCAACTTGTTAGCCCATTTTGGGTTGTATCAACATTTCTTTGTTGCTCCATAAAATTGCTCCTAGCTATGATTAGCCTCATTTGACCCATCTTGGAACTAGGAAGTGACACTGTACATTAGAGGAAGAAAACAACAAACAAGTATGGGATCATATAGTGAAGAGCATCAACGAAATATGGTCCTTGTGGAGTAGGCACATGAAGTGAAAAAAAAAAAGAAAAGTTATATCAAAAGATACATTTGTACACCACTTATACCAAGATGAAATACAGAAGAAAAAGAGGGACGCAAGTTTTACAAAAACTGAAAAGAAGATCGAGTGTAACTAGTATTGAGCCAAGAGTGAAGAAATCCGGATATTGCAAGAAGATGACTTGATCTATTAGATGTAGTAATCAAGTCGACCGTGATCTTCAAGACATCTCCCAGATCTTATTGCATAACATAGCCAAAATATCTCTTCACCCTTACTCATTATCTGTCCAAGTTACAACCTATAAAAGACCTCTTGATTTATAATTTTACTTATAAGAAAAACTAAGTGATGGAGATTAAGAACAGTTTGATAAGATTTTGGTTAATGATCATTGCAGATGTGTTGAGATTGAACGTTATTATATACTTCCATTAACCACATAGCGAGAGTTATACACATTTCCCTGAGTGATCATGAAACTTATGAGCTTTAAGTTATACCTTGTACAATGATATGTGCTATGATGATAAGGTTTTGAGCGCTTGAACTTATTGCATGAAGACACGTATTTGATTCCAATTGAGAGACATCCACATATGATACTTGCAGACACATAAGGTTTAAGTATGGAGGTATTTGAGAGCACTCAAATTAGCGTCTATTCCCATCATCATTCTATTTCATTCTCTTCCTGTTTTGGGCAAAACAACATATCCTCTTGGTCTATTCCATTCCTATTAGTGATTCGAATATCTACAAATTAGATTATATAATTTCAAGGATAATCATAGTGTGTTGAGGATATTTTTTCGATAATAATTCCATTTTAGCTCCTGGAAGACCTAAAATGCATGCAATATCATGAACGCGTGAGTAGATCTCCAAAACAAAATGGGAAGAAAATCTACCAAAATGCAATACAAATTTACACTATATGCTCAAGTGATGGATAAGAATGAGGGTTTAAAAAGACGCCAAAATGCATGTTATCAATGTGTCAAACACATCTCCGTCTATCCGGAGACCTATCAACATAGCAACATCATGGAGAATAATCATCATCATCTCACTCACGGAATATGAAATTGTCTCGTCTGTAGGTGCCACCTCTTGTGATAAAGGTGTGGATGAACCCGTGATCAATCCTATTGAAGTGGAAGGTCTTTAGCTTGGTAAGCCTGTTCTATCGGGCCAAAACAAATCATCCTTTTGGCTATTCGGTATTATGAGATCAGGTGCCGAGATCACGAACCTACTCTGGCCATCGGTATTCCTTCTTCATCTCCACGACGTCTTTCATTATGGAAAAATAAATATTAAACAAAACAACATATAAAAGACAATATATTTACATACTTAGAAGTTTTCAAATATACATCGTCAATCCATAAGCTAGAAGCTCTATGGTCGACATAACCCATCAACAAGTATGGGATCCGTGGGGCGCTTGTGTTTGGGTGGAAACATGTAGGATCGTTGCCCGAAGATGTGGACGTGGATACATGATTAGGAAGACATGGAAAGGTGAAGGCTTGGGGTGCACAAGAATGAGTGGATATAAATGTGGGTGATGGGGAATGAATATTGTAGAAGGATCCTTCAAGGTGTTGGGCGGCATCAAGATTCCCGTTCGATGGTTGATCATCTTGACGTCGTAGGTTGCCGCCTCCGCTCTTGGTGTCTCACAACGATCTAAATTGACCAAAATTCGATATTAAAACTAGTTTGAAACGAAACATAATTTTTTTGTAAACATAATGTCAAATAAACATTTACAAACTAATCGTAAAATATTGGTTAACTAATCGTTAAATAATTGTGATCTAATCATAATATAATCACCGTTTACTATCATAAAATATTCATAGTCTAATTATAAACTTTTCGTTAGTTAATTGTAAACTTCTTGTTAACTAGTCATAAATCTAAACCAAAACTCGAAAGGGAAAGTTAACTTTATGATTCATGTGTGTATAGTGTAAATTACATGGAGTGCACGTAATCGAATTGGTCTGTAATAGATTCCTAGGTCTAGTGTGTTGGATTAAGGTGAATCACAACTATGTTGTAACCATCTTGTAATCAAAACTATGTTGTAACCATCTTGAATACCTAGTAATTTTTCGGGATTGGACTTCCCCTTTTGAGGTTCTGCAGATGTAGGGTTTTAACACCCGAACTGCGTAAACAATTGCTTGTGTCGATCTTTTAATCTTGACATATAATCTTCGATTACATGATTAAACATATTACAGGAACAATAACGTGAACATACAAGTTAATTTATGCACATCCGCATGTGTTCATTCACCAAGCTTCGACATTGTTGCCTAACGCTGAAGATGAGTTTTACCTTGGTAAACCACTAGCAATTTAAATAAACAAAGAAAAAAAAAAAGTCTAGAAATTATAATAAGAATAAAGCGGAGAGTGGAGAGTAGACTTTGAGGGTGGAAAGGAGGATTGAAGGATCATTTTGCATCTTCCAAACCACCTTTAATACTTTTGTCAATATATTTTTCACACTTTATAAACTTATTGCGTATAAATTAATTTAGAAAATAGTTAGGTGCGAATCACAAAACATCATTAACTTTTTTGGTAAAAATCGATCACATTTCAAAATTTCTTACGGTCGGCGTACTTGATGTGAAGTTATTGAGACAAAAAAACACTTTTAATTCTATAATTTTATAACTAATTGATATTGTGACGATAATTTAAAAAATAATATAGATAGTCTCAGCAGACAGTAAATATAATAGTCCGTACCAAATAAGTCCAACCAAGGCTGCTACATCTACAATTCTACATAGGTGGGGAAACATCTGAGATATTAAAAATAAAAATAAAATTATTTATGGGTAGTTGGAAGTAGGAGAGGAGATGTAAGTTGTAACGGTAACATTTTCATGTTTCACCTAACCGTTTACTACTACTACACACTCTTTCTCCTATTCTTGACTTGCCCTCCCACATATATAATCTCCTAAGAAGACCGACTACCGTCTACATTTACCAACCAATTCAACTTCTTTTTTTTTATTTATTTATTAAATTTGCATAAATATCTACTAATATGAACACATGTCATTTCTAATTAATTTTTCTTTTTTTAAAAGCTAATTTAATTAATAGACTTTTTTTTAAATTTTACTCGTAATAACTAAGCCATTTAGTTTTTTAATTAGATAAATATACCCAACCTTTTGTATTTTCTCTCAAACTCTAAACACTATTCTTTCAAAGGTACATTTAGTAAAACTAAAACTCCAAAAAACTTAATAAACCAATTGTTTCTTTTTTTTAATCTCTGTATTATACATTTTTTAATTTAAACTCTGTAATTAATTTGCTGGTTGTCTTAGGGCTTCTTCCATATGTAGTTCTTCGTAGTTTTTTTATACGAGCTTTTAAAATTTTAAAATCATGTGCGTGGATATTTGGTATGTATTAGTTTATTCCATTGATTAGTATTTTTAGAAGATTTTTTTAATTTAATTTTTAGAAGCTTACAAAGGACATATTGTTTTCCTAGATTTTTGAGCATATTATTAAATTTGTTTTTGATTTTTCCCACAAAGCTTTTTTCATCAAATCTACCAACAATTTATTTTTTTTTATCAAACATTGAATTAGGGCTTCCATTGTATCTTACCTTTTTTTAATAAAAATTTTAAAAAAAAACTACGTATATTTAGTAAGATGAGACTCTTTTTGTCACGTGTCAACGCTATATTTATCAAAGTCCAAAAATTATTTTAAAAAAGTTAAATAATTAGGAGATTTACTAAAGTTCTTATCATCTAACCAAATCCTAAGATTTAAACACATGTTGTTTTGATCGTAGATTTTAGAAAATAAATTAAAAATGTAATTACAATTTTTATGTTAAATTTAATTAAATATTTTACAATTCTCAACTTTATTTATGGGATGTCGTATATCAAAGTTCCTCAATATAACAAAATATTCGTGGATATAATAATATTTATTTGTAGAATAATGTTATATCTTCACTTTTTTTTACCTATAAACATCATTTATTATTTGTCCAACTTTTCATAAAAATTATTGATTAGTGACAACTTTTATCCATACATTCATATATGAATTTAAAAAAATTAAAAAAATATATAATATTATATAAAATTCAATATTGTTCAAAACTCCCAGTGCGGGTATTACCCTAGTTTGTTATTGTAATTGAAGCCTTTATTTAAAGTGGGATGGTTCTCTAAACCATGGTAATGAGGTTGAAGTGAGACAAAAGACTTTGTAAAGTGTAAAACGTGTCGACGAAGGTTTTAATACAGGGTTTATTATGGACAAGGGTAACTCAATGCAGATATGGTAGTTGTGGATGGTATTTACGGCTGTGTAAAGAACAATCAAGAGGAAATGGAGAATCATAATCCAAGTGATAGAGCTGAATGGTCATTGTGAAATGATATTTTTTTTAATTTTACTATGTATTATGTATCATTATATGTACAATATGCATAATTAAGATAATATTCTTATTTCATTTCATCTCAAAAACTGAATTTTGTACAATGAGATTATATCTATAAATAATTGGTGTGCAAACCTTTGGTAAAAATATTCATTGTTAATAAGGGGAGGGGTGGTTGTTGGGAAAAACTCTGCGTTCTCGGCTCACACCGAGTATATATAAGCGGATATTTGTTGCACACTCTTACTCGTAACTACAACCTCACTCACAAGCTCTCTTTAGAAGCCTTTATTACTCTCTTCTTGATGGAGGAACACAAATGTGGGGTGACCTCCCTTATTTATAGTCACGGTCACTTCCTCTACGGGAAGGTTCCGGAACTCGATTCTCCTAGATAATTCCGGAGTCTTCTCACACAATCCAATATAAGTCTAGAACTCTCCCTAGATTTCTAATCTAGTCTACAAGGTTCCGAGGAGTTCTAGAAGTCTCCATCATCTTCCGGATAGCTCCGCCTCCTTCCGGAAGGTTCCTCCACGTTCTGGAATATTCCGCATGATTCCAGAAGGTTCCACCATCTTCTAGAATATCCTACATCTTTCCGGAATGTTCCTCTTCCATCCGGAGTGACCCATTATTACAATATTTATATTTGAAAATATTAATTAGCTTAACAATTCCTCCCGTAGTTCATATTTTCAAATATCTCCACAGCATCCGAAAATCTCACCTTCGTCTGCTTCTTAGCTTTGGTGTCACTACATCCTTTTTGCACCGCTCTTCCATCTTAAAAGCAAATATTCTTCTCATCCTTGCGGCCTCGCATCACCAAGCGTCTCCCTTAACCACCTTGCACCATCTTCTCGTGCCGACAAACCTATACCCCTCCATCGTCCTCGCACCCAACAAGATGATTCACGTTCGCCGATGACACGTACTTCACATTGTGCAAAGTATGGCTTGTACCGTTATGAAGCCTCATCGTGACGCTTCCGGTACCTTCTACCTTCAACTTTGCACCACTCACCGAGTTGAAGTGACCAAACTCTCCACCAATTTTCAAGGTGTCGAATAATGCTTGGTCTCTACATACATGCTTCGAGGCAGCACTATTCATCACCCACTCTGACTTGGCGGTCTCCTCACCCGTCACCAAGTAAATATCTCTATAATCAACTTCACCAACTTCATTGACCATATTTGTACGGGAGTCCTCTCTCTTCTTTCCCGGCGACATCTCTCTCAACTTCTTAAAGTCCTCCCTCATCCGAGGACACCGGGCTTGCACGTGACCCCTCTCCCCGTAGTAGAAGCACTCGACCTCACTCAAATCTCATCGTGAGCCTGATCTCTGCCTTAGGTCATCATGCCTCCTACATTGACTCCTCCCTCGTTCTCGCTCCCCCGCAACTAGTATGTGATCCTCTCCTTTGTCGGGAGCATCATTCTTCATCATCCTCTCACTCTCCCGCAAAGCAACACCCACCTCATCTAGAGTGAGAGACTTCCTTCCTACAAGTAACGTCTGCACCAAAGACTTGTAGGACTTCGGCAATGATGCTAGCAACGTCAACGCTTACTCCTCCTCTCCAATCTTGTCATCAGCATTCAACAGTTGACATACTAGTTGATTAAACGAGTTAATGTGGTCATGAAGATTACCTCCTTCCTCCATCTTGAGCGAGTAAAGGTCCATCTTCAAGCACAAACGGTTGGTCAACGACTTTGACGCGTAGATGCTCTCGAGCTTCTCCCACAATGCTTTCGGTGTGGTCTCCTTCAACACACCGTACTTAATCTCGGGATCCAACGCCAACCGAATTGTACTCACCGCCTTCCTCTGGATGCTTCGCCACTTCTCCTCGTTCATCGATCCAGGTTTCTCCTCCTCCAGAGATTGGTCAAGACTCTGTTGCACCAAAAAGTCTTCAATCATACTTTGCCACAAAGTAAAGTTGATCTTCCCATCGAAGAGTGGAATCTCGAACGCCCTCATTGCCTCGGCCGACATCACGCCAACACGAGATTCTTTAAGCAACAAAGATTACCCGAACATCACCACTGTTACGCTAAGAACGTGACACGCAAAAGCTTTAAATTTATAACTCGTTATATTTCTCCTAACTCCTAGCGAACCCGCAGTGTACGGGACGTTTGTAGTAGGGATAGTATTCCGAGGTCGAACACAAAGACTGAGGTGAGATTGATTCGATTAGTGATTAAGTTTAGTGAAGATCTAGGCTTAAGAAAAGAGAAAGAAATAAAGAAATGAAAATCTCAATATTTTTGGTAGGTTTTCGAGTGATAAATCAAGGATCGTAAATCATGCGAAATAAACAATCAACTAAGCTAACAAATCAACACTAACAAACAAGCTAAACACGAGATATGAATCAAAGAGAGAAAAGCGGATTCTAGGGGTTGGAAATTCCGGTTATGGCATAAGACTCAAGCTATCTAATCATTCCTTGGATTAACTATGATATGTTGGGAGTGAGTGTTTCTAGATTGGGATCAATTACCGGGTAGGTCTCATGGTCCACTAGTCCAATCCTAAGGTCTTATCACCGGGGTAAGTCTCAAAGAGCCTAAGGAACGGAATTCTACTCAAACCGGATTGTCACCTAGGGATCTAACCTATCCTCACCGGGTAAGTCTCGGAAGGGTAAGTCCTAAACAACTATCCTAGCACACTCAGTCCAATGGCGGCTTATGAGGCTCACCACTACCTAGGGTTTGTCATCTTTGAAATCTAAGAGTAAGAATCACCGGATAGGTCTCTTCTAACACTTAGTTGCTAACACTAGGTAACCCTAGGATAGATTTAACTCAACAAACACTAGGATTTCAACATTCTAACATTCTAGAACTTAGATCAATCAAACCAAACGAACCAGGCAAACCATGGTCTGTTCTACCACTTCCACGGCCGTGGACTGGCAAGAACAAACCGTGGACTCCAACAGAGGCTTCATTCAAGTAAACAAGTCATCCAAAGGCAAATCTAAGTCCATCCTATCATAGTCCTAGCCATAACCATCCTTTCCTTACCCTAGAATCGCATCTATTTAGCCTACAACATTCATCATAACAATCAAAATCATTAAACATAAAATCATGGCTTCCATTTGCAAGATAATGAAGAGAAAGAGATGAAAAAGTGAAGCAAGCAAAACCAAGCTGAAAGTAAGATTAGAAAGACTCACAATCCTTCCAAAAGAAGGTTTAAACGATTCTTACAACTCTAGAAATTGATTCCGAAAATCTTCACTACAAAACTTATCAAAGACTAGACATGGTGTGTTCTTCTCTTCTTCTCCAATGGAGCTCTTCTCCTCCTCCAATGGTAGCTCTCCTCTTGAGAGAATCTTCTTGTTGAGAGAGTGTTCAGATTGGATGATAGGGGATTGAGGATTGGAAGGTGTGTAGTGGATAGTGGATCGTGGATGCCTTCTCTCAGCCTTGTAGGACCACTTTTATACTACAACTTTGCTAGAGAAGGCCATGAGATCGTGGCACAGCTGTCACAACCGTCTGGCAAAAACCACGGTTGGTTTCCACGGCCGTGGAAGTGCCAACAACCGTGGTTTGGTGCTTCATCTTTGCCTTGGATCTTTAGGCTATGATTTGATGCATGGCTTGTGTTGACAAGGTTCCATGAGTCCTCCTTAGCCTCTAGCTTTCATCCTAATGAGTCCGAGGGTGTGTCATCTTGATGAACGATCCTCAAACGTATTGATTAAGCTCCTAAATCTCCCAAAATACCTACAAAGCAATGCAAAAGTCCGTGTAGACGTCTATCTCGACAAATTACGTGAATCGAGTGCAAACGTCGTGAACTAGTACTAAACCATGCATGAATGAGTGAGAAATCTATCTAAATGATTACCTAAACCTAAGTCATAAATCGTGTTATCACGTTACCCCATACTTAAGGTTTGCTCGTCCCCGAGCAAATTCCCAACTATAGACTAAGAGATGACATGATTTATGTATGCAGAAAAATGGCAAAATCTTTTTGGAGTTGTGCTTCTAATATTGGATCACCTTCATAGTCATGTTTCATGGCAATGGACAAGCAATCATGCATCAAACAAGTGAAGGCATGGAAAGATAATTGTACTTAACTCGAAAGCATGCATGAAATGTAAAAATGAGGAAGTCAAGATGATCAAGAGCATATCCAATCTAGATTACTAAGTCTTACAAACATGCAAATAGGTCATAAGGTCTTGTGAAATAAAAGGCCAAGAAACGTTGTGATTAGGTGGGGATTTTTCTAGGCTATGTGATGCTAATCCGGGAATGAAACTAACTCCACAATTTTGTCCTCGATCAACTTCCCACAAGTGTATATTTTCTCCATCTTTTCTATCTTTTCTTTTTCTTTCACTTATTTTTGAGACAATGACATTGGTGTACAAAAGCCGAAACCTTGGTGATTAGCCGTCCTCGGGTTTTTTTCTATTTTTCGAGGTGCATCCACACCGGGCACACATACCAAAGCTCGTTAGGACTATTAGTTTTTAAACTTTGGCAAGGCACAAACACCCGATTATGTGAATGGTGCCGAGTTACTCGTCATTTAAACCAACGTCCCCAAACCTATATTTTGTCTACACTTTCACAACAAATTCAGCATTTTATTTATGACATTCTTTCATCAACATCTTCACCCCACACTTGCTTTTCAAACACATCATCACACTAACATGCTCCTATTCCCGGATGGGTCAAAAGAGGTCAAATTTATATCAATTGAGGTGCTCAAACATCATGATCAAGATGAGAAGTAGAGAAAGATGAATTGCCTCATTCATTCCTAGATGATGTGCAAGAACTAGTATATAATTTCGACTTTCAATACTCAATCCAATCAAGGCAAACATCATGATCACAATCCATTCATGGGATTCAATATAAGTACTTCAAGTCCACATATGCATTCATCAATTTAACACATAAGGCCATCCATAGCCAATCCACAAGACAAGATTCATCATTAGGGTCATATCCAAGCCTAGAAAACACAAAAATTGTTAAATTTTCTGATTTTTTCGAAATGAGTATATACAATGCAAGACATGTGATAATATTAAACTATCCTATATGCTAATCATGCAAAGGATCATGCAAACCCCACCCCATACTTAGAAACACATTGTCCCCAATGTGTAAATGAAGTAAAGAAGAGTAAAAGAGGGTTCTCACAATGTAAAAATGGTTTGCTTCGGTATTTGGAATTACTCAAGTGGATTGAAGGTGGATGATCCTATCAACAATGGTAGAGAGCTCTAAGTGTTCATCAAGGCGTCGGGACCCGCGCTAGGCACCGCTAGCCGTCCAAGTTCCGCGTCCGCTCCACCCATAATTTATGAGGGGTTCATCACCATCATTCACATGCCATGCAAGGCTTCCAATGCTACCAAGACTCTAGCACACACACACAAGGCACACCAAACACACAAAAAAACAGAAAAATCAAAAACAAAAACAAAAACGAAAAGGGAAAAACGTTACCAATGGGTTGCCTCCCATCAAGCGCTTTTTTAAGGTCATTAGCTTGACCAAACTCGGGGGCGTCTCATTCTAGGTGAAGTGGGGTAATCATATCCACCGGAGCTTCCGGGATATACTTCTTTAACCGGTGCCCATTCACCTTGAAATCTCCACAATGCTCCCCTCCTATCTCAATAGCTCCATGGGGGAAGATCTTCTTCACCACATAAGGACCGGTCCACCTCGACTTTAGCTTTCCGGGGAAGAGCCGCAGCCTTGAGTTGAAGAGAAGGACAAGGTCGCCTTCACTCAACTCCTTCGGGATGAGGCGCTTATCATGCCAACGTTTGGTCCTCTCCTTGTAGATCCGGGCATTTTTGTAGGCATCCAACCGGATCTCCTCAAGAGCGTTCATATCAAGCAATCTCTTCTCACCGGCTTCCTTGAGGTCAAAATTTAGCCACTTAATGGCCCAATAAGCTCTATGCTCCATCTCTACCGGAAGGTGGCACGACTTGCCATAGACTAACTTGTAAGGAGTGGTGCCAATCAGTGTCTTGAAAGCGGTTCTATATGCCCACAAGGCATCATCGAGCTTCATAGCCCAATCCTTTCTCGTTCTAGAGACCGTCTTCTCAAGAATTCCTTTTATCTCCCGGTTGGAGATCTCTACTTGGCCACTAGTTTGGGGGTGGTAAGATGTTGCCACCTTGTGAGTCACCCCATACTTAGCCAAAAGTGCCCCGAAGTTCCTATTAGTGAAGTGCTTCCTTCCATCACTTATGATCACCCTTGGTGTTCCAAACCTAGGAAAGATCACTCGGTTGAAGAACCGCACCACCACTTTGGCATCATTTGTGGGAGAGGCGATTGCCTCCACCCATCTCGAAACATAGTCTACCGCCAATAGGATGTAGAGGTTTCCACAAGAAGAGGGGAATGGTCCCATGAAGTCCACACCCCACACATCAAATATCTCCACCTCTTGTATGTTGTTCAAGGGCATCTCATTCCTCCTTGAGATGTTGCCCGTCCTTTGGCAAGCATCACAAGCTACCACAAAATTCTGCACATCCTTGAACAAACTTGGCCAAAAGAAACCCGATTGCAATACCTTCACACATGTCTTGTGGGAGCTATCATGCCCTCCACATGGCAAGGAATGACAATGGCGGATCACACTCTCCACCTCATCCTCCGGTATGCATCTTCTAAAGACTCCATCCGGCCCTCTCTTGAACAAAAGTGGTTCACTCCAATAGTAATGCCTCACATCTTTGAAGAACTTCTTCCTTTGGGCATATGACAAACCGGGAGGCACTTCCTCACACACAAGATAGTTCACAATGTCGGCATACCATGGCTCACTTCCTCTAGACACTTGGAACAAGCACTCCTCCACCATTTGCAATTGCTCATCCCGGAATGAGTCATCAATCGGGATGTCATCTCTTCCAAGCTCTAACGGTGGGAGTCTACTAAGGTGATCCGCCACAGAATTCTCGGACCCCTTCTTGTCCCGGATTTCCAAATCAAATTCTTGAAGAAGAAGGATCCACCGAATCAACCTAGGTTTGGCATCCTTCTTGGTGAGTAGATAACGGATCGCAGCATGATCCGTATACACTATAACCTTCGCTCCAACAAGATATGATCGGAACTTCTCAAATGCATACACAACCGCTAGCAACTCTTTCTCGGTGGTAGCATAATTGAGTTGGGCATCATCTAGCGTCTTGCTAGCATAATAAATGGCATGTGTGCGCCCATCTTTCTTTTGCCCCAAAACAGCCCCAACGGCTACATCACTTGCATCACACATGATCTCAAACGGTAAACTCCAATCCGGAGGTTGCATGATAGGTGCGGAGATCAAAGCGTTCTTCAACCTACAAAAAGCCTCAAGGCAATCCTTGGAGAAAGCAAACTCAACATCTTTCATTAGTAGGTTAGTAAGAGACTTAGAAATTTTAGAGAAGTCTTTAATAAACCTCCGGTAAAAACCGGCGTGCCCTAAGAATCTTCTTACCCCTTTCACCGAGGTAGGTGGTGGCAACTTCTCTATCGTCTCTATCTTAGCCCTATCAACCTCAATGCCACGGTTGGACACCAAGTGTCCCAATACAATACCTTCACTTACCATGAAGTGGCATTTTTCCCAATTCAAGACAAAGTTTGTCTCCTCACATCTCTTAAGCACTAGCGACAAGTTAGCTAAGCAATCATCAAAGGAAGAAGCATAAACAGAAAAGTCATCCATAAACACTTCCATGATATTCTCAATATATTCCGAAAAAATGGCCATCATACATCTTTGAAAGGTGGCGGGTGCATTACACAACCCAAATGGCATTCTCCTATATGCAAAAGTTCCCCATGGACATGTAAAGGTGGTTTTCTCTTGGTCATCGGGGTGGATAGGGATTTGGAAGAATCCACTATAGCCATCTAAATAGCAAAAATGAGAATGTTGAGCTAACCTCTCTAGAATTTGGTCAATAAAAGGGAGAGGGAAGTGATCTTTCCTAGAGGTCATGTTAAGCTTCCTATAGTCAATACACATCCTCCACCCCGTAACCGTCCTAGTTGGGATTAGTTCATTGTTCTCATTAGTCACTACGGTCATCCCATCCTTCTTAGGAACTACATGAACGGGACTAACCCACTTACTATCCGAAATAGGGTAGATGATTCCCGCATCTAGCAACTTAATAATCTCTTTCTTAACTACCTCTTTCATTATAGGATTTAATCTTCTTTGATGTTCAATAGAGGGTTTATGGTTATCTTCCATCAATATCTTATGCATGCACAAAGAGGGCTTAATGCCAACAAGGTCATCAATAGTATAGCCAATGACTTTCCTATGCAATCTTAGCTCATGCAACAACTTAGCAAGTTCATCATCATTCAAGCATGCATTCACAATCACCGGATATGTAGAATTATCACCAAGAAAAGCATACTTCAAATGAGAGGGGAGGGGTTTAAGTTCAAGTTTAGGAGGACCTTTATCAAGTGGAGATGATCCAAATAACGTTGGTTGAGATGAATCCAAAGCAAATGAAGGCTCTCCAAGGCTCCTTGAAGCTTGATCATCAACAAGGGCTGCTTCTGGGGAAACCACGGGCAAGTCCACGGGTCCTGGCACATCCACGGCCGTGGACCTTGCAGAGCTTGCTCTTCGGAGCTCTCCAGAGAGTTCTACGGCCGTGGAACACCTTCCACGACCGTGGTTCCTACAGGAACTCAGCATACTCTCGTGGTCTTCAATTTCAGCTCTTGTCTCCTTTTCTAATGCTTCTAAGACCTTGATTTCTTCATTGCAAGCCTCCTCAACTCCTTCCTCCATCAAACTTAAGCTAAGAACCTTCTCCAAGGGGTCCTTGATCAAGATCGAGCTCACAACTTCTCTAGACTCCTCTTGCTCGACAATGTTGAATACTTCTTCATTAAGGGTTGGCCCTTTCATCATTGTGGACAGCTTGAATTTGATATTCTCTTCTCCAATGTTGAAGGAGAGAATTCCATTCTTACAATCTACCAAGCATCCGGAAGTGGCTAGGAAAGGTCTCCCTAAGATGATGGGAACCGGATAGTCCGCCGGAATGTCCAAGACGACAAAATCAATCGGCACATAGAACTTCCCTAGTTGCACCGGAATGTCCTCCAAGATCCCAACCGGGTGAGTGATCGAACGGTCCGCCATGTAGAGGGTCATCTTGACCGGTTTTGGCTCTCCTAGCCCAACCTTGTTGCATAGTGCAAGCGGTATGATGCTTACACTTGCCCCAAGATCACAAAGGGCTTCATACTTCACTTCTCCCACTCCGATTGGCACACAAAAGGAACCGGGATCTCTTAGTTTAGGGGGCATTTCCTCCTTCATCGTTTGAATCAACTCCGAGGACCTCTTAGTCTTCCTTACTTCCCCATACTCCTCCAACTTCCTTTTGTTGGAGAGTATTTCCTTCAAGAACTTGCCATATGCCGGCATACCTAAGATAGCATCCATGAACGGAATGTTAATATGCAATTTAGACATAAGTTCAAGGAATTTACCAAAGTGCTTGTCCAAGCGAGCTCTTGCTCGTGATTGAGGGAACGGTAGTGGTGGCTTGTATGGAGGCGGTGCCACATATGTTGGCTCAACATCCTTGCTCTTGCCTCCATCTTCTTGCGGTATCTCCTCTTCTACCACTACTTGCTTTCCCTTAGCATTCTCCTTGGGCAAGGGGTCCTTCATGCTCAACCCGCTCCTTGTAGTGATGGCCAACACTTGGCCTCTTGGGTTGTCTTCGGTTCTTCCGGGAAGCTTTCCCGGATCTCTATTGGCTTCACCCGCCTTTTGGAACACTTGTGCTTCCAACACCTTTTGAGCTTTAGAAATGGAAGTCACCGTGCTCTCAAGACCACTCAACCTTCCAAGCAATTGCTCAAACATCATCTCGGTTCTATCCTTTGGAGATTGAGTAAATCCGGGTGGAGGTTCTTGTGAAGCTTTTGGTGGTGGGGCTGCGCTTGTGGAAGCGGGAGGGTTCAAGGCACCATCCGGGTTAGAATAGGAAAACCCGGGGTGGTTATGGTTGGGCCGGTAATTGTTGAATTGCCGGTTGTTGTTGAAGTTCCTTGGGCCTTGATAGTTGTTGTAGTTGCCCCTTCCCATGTAGTTCACATCTTCCTCCTTGGAAGACAAGTTTGCTTGCACTTGCACTTGAGGGGTTGCTTGGTTCTTCAAAGTCGTAGCACACAACTCCCTTAAAGACTTTAACTCGTTGTTGATGACGTCAAGCTTGAAATTGCTCATGGTGACTTCACTCACCTCATATGCTCCCGCCTTTCTCCCTTCACTCTTCCTATGGGAGTATTTCTCAATCACTAAAGCTTGTTTCTCTACAAACTCCCAAGCTTCATCCACATGCTTCTCCATGAAAGTCCCACCGGAAAGAGATTGGAGCTTGAATTGGCTATCTTCATCAAGTCCTTTGAAGTAGATTTCCAATAGCTCAATTTTCGTTATACCATGGTGTGGAAAATATAGGAGAAAGTCTTTGAACCTCTCCCAAGACTTGAACAAACTCTCTCTATCCTTCATCACAAAGGCATTGATCTTCCCTCTTAACTCGGTAGTCTTGGAAGGTGGGAAGAACTTAGTCAAAAACTCGGTTGTCATTTCCTCCCAAGTACCAACTCGCCCTTGTGGAATAGATTGATACCAAGCTAAGGCTTTGTCCTTAAGAGAGAAGGAAAAGGCTCTAAGCTTATGGTTGTTGCTTTCCAATCTAGGCGGTCTAAGAGTCTCCATCAAGATCTCATAATTCATCAAGTTTTGATGAGGAGACTCTCCTTCCATCTCTCCAAATTGATTATGCCGGATCATTTGTAGAACTTGAGGGCGGAGCTCGTAATCATGGGCTGCGGGATCTCCTAAGTTCACACCCGGACGGTGTGCTCTTTGTGCCGGATCCATACGCTGCCCTAAAGTTTGTGGCTCTTCCATAGCAATGGGCACAACCCGAATATTAACTGCCGCCGGCTGCGGTTGTGGTGGAGGTGGAGGAGGTTGTTGACGGTTAAGCTCTCTTTGCACAAGAGCTTGCCTAATCTCCTCAATCTCCCTCCTAGTTGCCTCTTGCCTCTCATTGGCAAGTCTTCTTTCATTCTCCAAAGCTTCATCCCTTATCCTAATTTGCTCTAAAGCCTCATCCAACTCAGCTTGGAGATCTCTTCCGGCCATCTCTTTTCCCTTTCTAATGCTCTTGGATCTAGATCTAAGGATTTTCTCCGGTTCGGGATCGAATGGAGCTAAATCCTTGCCACGAGATCTTCACATGCACCTAAAGAGTAAGAGATGTCCTGAAAAGCAAAGACACAAACCAAAAAGAGATCAAAGGCAACAAGAAAGACCTACACTATAAACAATCACAATAAGACTCAATCTAGACCTAGTCCCCGGCAACGGCGCCAAAAACTTGTTACGCTAAAAACGTGACACGCAAAAGCTTTAAATTTATAACTCGTTATATTTCACCTAACTCCTAGCGAACCCGCAGTGTACGGGACGTTTGTAGTAGGGATAGTATTCCGAGGTCGAACACAAAGACTGATGTGAGATTGATTCGATTAGTGATTAAGTTTAGTGAAGATCTAGGCTTAAGAAAAGAGAAAGAAATAAAGAAATGAAAATCTCAATATTTTTGGTAGGTTTTCGAGTGATCAATCAAGGATCGCAAATCATGCGAAATAAACAATCAACTAAGCTAACAAATCAACACTAACAAACAAGCTAAACACGAGATATGATTCAAAGAGAGAAAAGCGGATTCTAGGGGTTGGAAATTCCAGTTATGGCATAAGACTCAAGCTATCTAATCATTCCTTGGATTAACTATGATATGTTGGGAGTGAGTGTTTCTAGATTGAGATCAATTACCGGGTAGGTCTCATGGTCCACTAGTCCAATCCTAAGGTCTTATCACCGGGTAAGTCTCAAAGAGCCTAAGGAACGGAATTCTACTCAAACCGGATTTTCACCTAGGGATCTAACCTATCCTCACCGGGTAAGTCTCGGAAGGGTAAGTCCTAAACAACTATCCTAGCACACTCAGTCCAATGTCGGCTTATGAGGCTCACCACTACCTAGGGTTTGTCATCTTTGAAATCTAAGAGTAAGAATCACCGGATAGGTCTCTTCTAACACTTAGTTGCTAACACTAGGTAACCCTAGGATAGATTTAACTCAACAAACACTAGGATTTCAACATTCTAACATTCTAGAACTTAGATCAATCAAACCAAACGAACCAGGCAAACCACGGTCTGTTCTACCACTTCCACGGCCGTGGACTGGCAAGAACAAACCGTGGACTCCAACAGAGGCTTCGTTCAAGTAAACAAGTCATCCAAAGGCAAATCTAAGTCCATCCTATCATAGTCCTAGCCATAACCATCCTTTCCTTACCCTAGAATCGCATCTATTTAGCCTACAACATTCATCATAACAATCGAAATCATCAAACATAAAATCATGGCTTCCATTTGCAAGATAATGAAGAGAAAGAGATGAACAAGTGAAGCAAGTAAAACCAAGCTGAAAGTAAGATTAGAAAGACTCACAATCCTTCCAAAAGAAGGTTTAAACGATTCTTACAACTCTAGAAATTGATTCCGAAAATCTTCACTACAAAACTTATCAAAGACTAGCAATGGTGTGTTCTTATCTTCTTCTCCAATGGAGCTCTTCTCCTCCTCCAATGGTAGATCTCCTCTTGAGAGAATCTTCTTGTTGAGAGAGTGTTCTGATTGGATGATAGAGGATTGAGGATTGGAAGGTGTGTAGTGGATAGTGGATCGTGGATGCCTTCTCTCAGCCTTGCAGGACCACTTTTATACTACAACTTTGCTAGAGAAGGCCATGAGATCGTGGCACAATTGTCACAACCGTCTAGCAAAAACCACGGTTGGTTTCCACGGCCGTGGAAGTGCCAGCAACCGTGGTTTGGTGCTTCAGCTTTGCCTTGGATCTTTAGGCTATGATTTGGTGCATGACTTGTGTTGACAAGGTTCCATGAGTCCTCCTTAGCCTCTAGGTTTCATCCTAATGAGTCTGAGGGTGTGTCATCTTGATGAACGATCCTCAAACGTATCGATTAAGCTCCTAAATCTCCCAAAATACCTACAAAGCAATGCAAAAGTCCGTGTAGACGTCTATCTCGACAAATTAAGTGAATCGAGTGCAAACGTCGTGAACTAGTGCTAAACCATGCATGAATGAGTGAGAAATCTATCTAAATGATTACCTAAACCTAAGTCATAAATCGTGTTATCAACCACCGAAACCTCGGATCTGATACCAGTTGTTGGGGAAAACTCTGCGTTCCCGACTCACACTCGTAACTATAACCTCACTTACAAGCTCTCTTTTGAAGCCTTTATTACTCTCTTCTTGATGGAGTTACACAAATGTGGGGTGACCTCCCTTATTTATAGTCATGACCACCTCCTCTACGGAAAGGTTCCGAAACTCGATTCTCCTAGATAATTCTGGAGCCTTCTCACACAATGCAATATAAGTCTAGAACTCTCCCTAGATTTCTAATCTAATCTACAAGGTTCCGAGGAGTTCTAGAAGTCTCCATCATCTTCCGGGTAGCTTCGCGTTCTTCCGGAAGGTTCCTCCACATTCTGGAATATTCCGCGTGATTCCTGAAGGTTTCACCATCTTCTAGAATATTCTACATCCTCCCGGAATGTTCCATCACCTTCTGGAATGTTCCTCTTCCATCCGGAGTGACCCATTATTACAATATTTATATTTGAAAATATGAATTAGCCTAACAGGGGTTTTAAAAGCCGAGACCAGTCCCATGAAAACCTTGTAAGTGATAGAGCTAGGTGGTCAATGTGAGATGATATTTTAATGTAATTATTTTTTAGCCAAGAATTCTTATGTAATTAGGTATTCATGTACATTTTATATCTACAATAAAGCGAATTTTAAAGTGATCTTATTATCACGAACATCGATTTATCGCTTACAATGTAATTAATGTGTAGGTTAACTGTGCACGACATAACACACACAGTTGGCTTGTGCGTCAACTTTGTACCAACTTATATTTTAATTAAAGGAGTAAATAAACTTTTTGTGAGTATTTTTTGGATCATATTATGAACCTTGAATTCTTCATTGTCACTATCCCGCAAACCAATTGCATGTCGGGTTCAAATCATCTTCATAGTCGGTACGATTAGTGTGTTAATGCACGTAAACTAAAACCACAAAACCTAAGATATGATGACCCGGTGGTCAACCAGAAACCTAAGACATGATGAACAAAAAGCCCCAGCCTAGTCGATCGAGCTCACTAAGGGTTATGATCTTGTAAAATCAGCTTAAAAGTTTAACTCGTCTAATTTCCCCCTTTCACTTAAAAGTTTAACTCGTATAATTTTCGATAACGGTCAATGCATTCCGGTTCTAGCTCATGGAAAAATCAGTGCTCCTACCAACCCCAAACCCCTCATCTTAAATAAATTCTTATTGCACCTAAACGCAAACATAATCTTATTTTAATTCATCAATTGACTACTCAAAAGCTTGCATCTATTGAGTTTGATCTAATATATATGCGTTCGATGAAGGATTGCATAATGGGTATAGTACGTATGAGATATAACAACATTAGTTCTCTCTATCCTAAAGGAATTCATTGGCCCGTTAATAATTCTTTATTCATACAGTCGGCATCCATTTGACATGCTCGTCTTAATCATTTAGGATCTCTTGCGTTTGAGTCGAATCATAATTGTGCTTCAGTCATTACTTATGATGCATACCATTATGCAATTGTCCTCCTTGTTTTACTTACTTTCTTTGGGTGTTTCCGCTTCCAAAACCAAAACATCATATATAGTCAAAAAATAATCCTAAGCTAGTAGAAAAATAGAAAAATGACAGGTTGGATGGGTAAAATATATCCCAAATCAAAAGAGGCTACAAGATGAGAAAAGATAGGGCCGTACATATTGGAATCATAAGTGATCAACTCGATTAAGAAATACATTGACGCATGCATGTGTTCGTAGACTCGATCAATAATGAGCATCAACTCAGTCATGACACAAAGTACACCATCGTGAATAATTCATCACAAACATGTCGAATGGGGTCAATCAACTCAATATATAGGGTTGATCGACTTATATGAGAGAGTATAGATAACGTACTCTTCTCCAACTCTCAATCGATCCTACCTTTATAGAAACTTTAAGATCTCAAGGAGAACCCAACATGATATAATAATGCATTTGAATATCTCCAAAAAAGTGCTCAATAAGACATCGGAAACCTAAAATAGAATAAAAGATCGGTGTAGACATCCATATAGTAATGTCACAAGATTCTAGCCTAAATCCATACAAATATACATTGAATTGAGTGAACATGAATGCGAAGGTGTATGCAAATCATAGTATATCTATATGAACGAGTTATATTTTTTAGAGCCTAAAAGTGAGATTCTATAAAGACCATGCATAAAGAGAAATATTTTTGAACATAACAATTGGTGTTAGGATGATTATGATGAGTGTTAAAACGTGGGTCTCATATCTCGCCATAATACAAGACCTGATTGTAGTAAAAGGGCCAGGATCGAACATTGGAAAAACGGAGTAATGATTTGAAATATTCATCGTAGAATCAAATAGCAATCATGTGCACCTCTCTCATCTTGTAAAATAGTAAAAGTATCAATTATGCAACTCTCGTATCTTATAATTAATACCTTAGAGCACAAATAGATTAATAGTAAATCTATATGCAATTTTCATATCTTGCATAAAAAACCCTATACTACAATAACAAATTAATTAAGACATATAATAATAAGGGTAAATATCATTATCAACATCTTAGATTATCCATGCAAGTTGGGCTCTTCAGACCTAGACCTAGAGAAATTAGCAAGACATGCATAGCTTACAAAATTTTACTTTTATTGATCAAAAGAAAAAAGTTCGATTGGCCGATTAACAAGGGTAAGTCATCCGATTTCTATTACTCGTCCATAGAATTATGGAATGAAAATAAGATCAATAAACTAATGGCAGAAATGACTTAATTAGAGGGAGGATTTCTAGCATTGTCCTCCTAGGGTTTGAGGTTAATCCCACTAAACTCTATCTCTAAGGAATAAAATTTAAAAATGATACATCCGATCTTGCAACAAAAAATAACTTTTGAAGAAGGAAATTATTCACTCAAGGAAAGAAAAGATCATCGGGAATCTAACGCAGCGAGGACCGGTCAACATACTTTGTAGGGATTTGTTGGTTGATTTTTCACAAAACGCAGTATTTTGTAAAATATGGTGAAAGACTTGGAAATGTCTAGAAGTTGGTTGATTGGTATATGGTGGTTGGCCGATCACTCACTTTCTTCGTGCGATCTTCAATTATTCACTCTCAGATTTCAACTAATTCAGTCTTTACCTAAACTTCCGTGATCACAAGGAAAACCTTAATTTTTGTAGGCATTCTTCCGCTAATAACTCCATTTTAACTCTTGGAAGGCATTGAATACCTGCAATATCATGAACGCACAAGTAGAATTCTAAAACACAAAAGGGAGGAAATCTACCATAATGCAACACAAAACTACACTATATGCTCGAGGGATGGATAATAATGAGAGTGAAAAAAGACGATAAAAATGAATATTATCAAAGTAATGGTAAGATACCGAAGAAAGGTATGCATGATTCAAATTTGTTTATTGTGAGTAGACGTGCACATTCTTAACATAAGTTGCTTACGTAAGAAATCGGGGGCAGATGTACGGGATGCTTGTACTAGAAGACTATTCTTAGATCATTTTAGGAGTAAGAGGAACAATTTAGTTTGGCAAGGGATAAAATATCGGCTACTACCGGTTACCTATACATATCAATATGGATTCGAGAGTAGGGTGGGTTGAAGACAAAGGTTGAATATAGGGAAGTGTCTTGTCCCTTGCCTAGCATAACAACGAAAAGGTTGGAAGCTGTCAAAAATAGGATCATATGACTATTTCCATGTTATGTTGTCCAAATCAAATGAATACACTATGACTGATTCGGTAGACATATCTGCAATTCACTTTGTCATGCGAGTTTCCTCAATAACTATTTGCATCTAGACCTTGACAAATGATGATAAAGGCTTAATATTAGGTGTAACTTGCAACAACATTATATTTCTATATAAAAGAAGACTATATATGAGTAACAAAAACTTGTGAGTGTCATTGGGAGCACAACCAACTACAATCAATTGATTCAACAAACACTTGAGTCGGTAGCAATAGACATGAAAGTACAAAAATTAAAAGTTAATTTGTGAACTGGGAGACTATGACATAAGAGGATGCTTGGTGTGAGCACAAACAACATTAATAAAGGTTTGTCACAAGATCAAGTTGCTAATTCATTAAAAGAAATGAATTTAAAGTTTGTGACCTAAGAGGATGCTTAATGGAAAATCCTACCTATGTGATTGAATATCCCAAGATGTAGGTTCAAAGGATAAACAAACCAAACTGACTTGAGATGTGAATTGGGAGATTCAACTCTCTACCTAGTTCCTAGGATGATAATAGTGGTGCTTGTTAGTTTTTGAGGTTAAGATTGACTTTTAATGATTCCATAACTTTGAAATTGAAGTGGCGTATATCCCTTTTATGGTAAATTACCTTATGAATGTGATACGGGATGTGTCTAGAAGAATAAAGGAATCTTGAATTTCCTCAAGTTCACTCATGAATAACCAAGAATGTTCAAGGCCAAAATAAACACATCAAGAGAACTTAGTTTTGTGGGAAGATGAAATTGTGTGATAGTTGTTGTTTCAGTTTACATCAAATCCAAGTGGTTCAAGACATCATGCTCACTACACGTTTAAGTAAATCTGGTAGTTACTCACTATGGGTGGTTCAAGGTTGAAACCTGCTATCAGTCCAAGAGTAGTGGTTCTTAAACTATACTCTCAAAAATATTTTATGTTTTCAACATATGTTTAGAATCGTTTCTATTCATTCAGGGACTGTGATGAGTGTCAAATGTAATACTTTTTAGACCTTAGATTCATGTATTTCATACATCTTTTACTCTCTCATACATCTCTATTTGTATGGAAAAACATTCACTTTATGTATTTTGATATCTGCCTTAGCTTTATGTGTTTCAAGCATTTACATCAATAAATGCGTCGGATTTGCATTCTCCCGGAAGTCATAGCTGAAGTGAAGAATTTACATAACTGAAGAACTGCAACACGAAGCCTAAAAATATGCCTAAAAAAGAATATCCACGGTTTGAAGCTACAAATGAGCGAAATCACTGGGCAAAATGGTCATATGATCGCCGTAAGGTGGCCATTTCACATATGAATATTTTGTCCAAAAACAACTTCAAAGCCCAATGATAGGTGATGGAATCATTATCTTATATAGGTAGTCTAAGCATGTTTTTAGAGTCAATTATTTGTATTTTAGTGCCATCTTTGTGAATCCAGTTGAAGAAGTAAACATTGAAGAAATCTAAGGATTTAGCAAAGATTGGAGGAAGAAAGGAAACAAAGAGAAGTCCAAGATGAAGCTTTTGTCGAAGAACCACACCATCGGCCAGATCTCACCGCCCTGCGGTGCCCTGCCTCCCTAGCGTCCTTCCCAATGGCCACCCTAGCATGTTCTCCTTGTCACCGCAACCGTGGCGGCATTGGGCCGCGCCCACGGTGACACCCCACACCGTGGCTTCAGTGTTTTGCCATGGCGCCGCTTTGGATACCCGCCCCCACGGCCTTATTTCTGAAGAGGTCAACTCTTCACCTTCCTTACACCCGTGGATTCACAAAGCCGCGCCAACGCTTTAAGACAGAAAGTGAAGAGTCGCAATCGTTTCAAGTGCTGAAGAAGACCCCACGGCAAATCAAGCCGCAACTGCGGACCCTTTAAGAATGAAACGCTTGTCCTGAATTCCTTTATTCCGTGCCCGCAAATAGTTAACAACTGCAATATTGACGTTGCCCAACCTTCATATTATGGCATTTAAAGTGACGGTTTAGGATGTGCTTTTAGTTGTAATTTATTACCTAGATTAGTATAAATAGAGGTGTTAGGCATGTGTTAGAGCATCTCATTCACATCCAAAAACTTCTCTTTCTTTTTTATTTGTTATTTTACTTAGAAATCTTGTATGGAGAGTTAAATTCCTCTAGCTATATTTGGTTGATTGAAGCTTTCGTACAAAGCTTGGTTGTAAGTTTTATATAATCGAAGTTTGATTGAAGTTATTTGTGTTATATTCCTTGTGCCTGACTTTGTATGTATCTTACTGTTCGCTTTAAAAGGTGTGTTTGCAAAGAAGTCTTAAATTTATATCATGAAATTATACCTAATGATAAGTAAACCCGCAAGTGCAATGATCAAAAACAAAGACAAGATTATGTAATATGATTGAGGAACGCAAATTCTAGAGATCAAAGTATCCAGTTGTGGTTTCGAATCAAGACTTCTAAAGATAAACGTGGAAAAAGCTTAGGTTGCTAAGAGAAGGTGTTTCTATGATGTGGATAGATCACCGGTAAGTCTCAGTATCCACTTTCCCAAAACCAAAGATCCTATTACCAGGTAAGTCTCAAGGAACTAGGGAAAGGTACTAGTGCTTAAACCAACATACTACCTAAGGGAACATAACTAACCATCACCGGGTAAATCTCAGGTTAACTCTCAAAGGTAGGATGAAATCACACTCAAACCATAACAAAGGATACACCTTTGTTACCTAAAACTCATCATCATCTCTAAGCAAGCAAAGGAATCACCGGGTAAGTCTCTTCCTAGGCTTGCATGTAAAGCAGGAAAGGTGCAACAAGGATAGAATTTGGCAAACTATAACCCAAACTCAGATCGGACAAGTTGTAGATCGTCTCGTGCAGTTCTTATCATTCTCGGTCGAGATGACTTCAAGAAAAGCCCGAGACGGGTTTCGTTTAGGGTTAACTCAGCTTTCAGGGCCCACTCAAGATAAAGGTATACTCTTTCGTCGTCTATACCACAACCTTCAACTAATTACCCTATAATTGTAAGGGTTTTTAGCCAGCAATCATCATTATCAAGCAATCAAATATATAATCAAGAATGTCAAGAAGAGAGAAATAATCAATCAACAAAAGAATCTCTATAAATAAAGGCAAACAAACTAGTAATCGTATCAATATGCATTCCAAAGAGTATGATAGCAACTCACTAACAGCTCCCAAGAATATCTAACAATCTCTCCTTCCTTCAATTCCAAGTAATTCTTCCTTAGATATTTTCCTTTCAATAGCCGTCTTTCAGTGTGTCTGTGATCTTCAGATTCCAACCTTGCGCAGTCCCCACTCTTTTTCTTTAGCTTCCATTCTTATAGAAGAACTTTAGGTCAAACAATAGTTTATTATTCTTGGGATGTAGGCCGTCGACCTCGATCCAGGCCCGGTAGGCCATCTCGGTCGAGATGCATGTTTGTATCGGTCCGAGATCAGTGGTAAACTGTGTGCATGTCTTCGTTTCTTCAACTGAATCTTTCCTTCTTCCTTCCAATATAGTTCTTGCCATTCTTCTTCTCCTTCCTAATGCTCAACAATGTAGCTCCATAGCTTCCTTAGACTTTAATGTTCCATATTGACCCAAAATACGCCTCATTTCCTACAATTACAATCAAACGTGGTGTAGACCTCGATTCTTGCAAAGTAAACGAATAATGACATATTCACTAAGAATATACATCCATGCATGCAAAATAACAATGAGAAAACGTCAATACCTTGGCAAACTATAACCCAAGCAGGAAAGGTGTACAAGAAGTAACAAAAGGCCAAAAGAAACCGGAACGTAATACCTTAGCGCACGTTTTATGTGCGCTAGCATGTCCTCCACATGACAATGAGTGAATATGCCTCATAACGCTCTCCGTCTCATCTTCCAGAATGCATCTCCATAACATCCCATCCGGACCTCTCTTGAAGAGTAGAGGTTCATTCCAGTATTAATGTCGCACATCTTTGAAGAACTTCTTCCTTTGTGCGTATGATAGCCCTGGGGGTATTTCCTGGCAAACAAGATAATTAACCATATTAGCATACCAAGGTTCGTTACCTTCCATAATATGATAAAGCCAATGCTCCATCCAATGCAATTGCTCATCGGGAAAGGAATCGTCGATGGGCATGTCATCTCCCTCCAAAGCAACGGGGGTAGCCGACTGAGGGGATTCGCTACATATTCTTCGATCCCTTCTTATCGCGAATCTCCAAGTTAAACTCTTGAGGTAGGAGAATCCAATAGATAAGATGCGGCTTTGCACCTTTTTAGTGAGCAAGTACCGAATGGCTGCGTGGTCGGTGTAGACGATGACTTTCGCTCCTACAAGGTAAGAATGAAATTTTTCAAAAGCATAAACGACCGCCAAGAGCTCTTTTTTGGCAGTGGCGTAATTCATTTGAGCCTAATCTAGCATTTAGCTAGCATAGTAGATGGCGTAGGTCCGGCCATCTTTCTTTTGTCCAAGAACTGCTCCTACCACCACATCGCTTGCTTCACACATGATCTCAAAAGGTAGTTCCCAGTCAGGAGGTTGAATGATTGGAGCGGATATCAACGCTTCCTTTAACTTGTGGAAATTATCTAGACATTCCTGCAAAAACTCAAAAACCACATCTTTATACAACAAATTGGTTAGTGGTTTAGAGATCTTAGAAAAGTCTTTGATGAACCTCTTGTAAAAACCTGCATGTCCTAGGAAACTCCACACACCTTTAACTAAAAAAGGTGGAGGAAGTTTCTCTATAGTCTCGATCTTAGCTCGATCGACCTTAATACCTCGGTTTGAGACAAGGTGACCTAACACAACGCCCTCACTAACCATGAAATGGCACTTCTCCCAATTTAGAATGAGATTAGAATCTTCACAACGTTGTAGTACTAGTGAAAGGTTAGCTAAGCAATTATCGAAGGAAGAACCATAAACAGAAAAATCATCCATGAATACCTTTATGATCTCCTCAATATACTCGGAGAAAATAGCCACCATACAACGCTGGAAAGTAGTTGGAGCGTCACAAAATCCGAATGGCATCCTCCGGTAGGAAAATGTACCCCATGGGCATGTGAAGGTGGTCTTCTCTTGATCATCTGGGTGGATTGGAATTTGAAAGAACCCACTATAACCATCCAAATAACAAAAATGGGAGTGTTGTGCTAATATTTCAAGCATTTGATCGATAAATGGGAGAGGGAAGTGATCCTTCCTTTTTGCCACATTCAACTTTCGATAGTCAATGCACATCCGCTAGCCAGTCACGGTCCTTGATGGAATCAACTTGTTGTTCTTGTTGGTCACAACAGTCATTCTCCTTTCTTTGGCACCACATGTACCGGGCTCACCCACTTGTTATCCGATATAGGAAAAATAATCCCTGCATCAAGTAACTTAAGCACTTCCTTCTTCACACTCTCTTTCATGATCGGATTTAACCGTCTTTGAGGTTCTCGTGGAGGCTTATGGTTATATTCCATTAATATTTTATGTATGCAAAAAGATGGTTTAATTTCAACTAGATCATCGATAGTATATCCAATAGCTTTCCTATGTTTTCTTAACTCATGCATTAGTTTGGATAACTCAATCTCAGTAAGGTTAGCACTAACTATGACCGGATAACTGAAGTTTGGTTCGAGAAATACGTACCTTAAGTGTTGTGGAAGAGGTTTAAGCTCCAAGATAGGAGGTTCCTTAGGTGGTGGTTCCGTTCCTCTAGTATCATCCGGTGAAACTTCGGAAGCTTCGGAGAGGGTAAGACTAGTGCTTGCATCAATTGAAGCCATGGAATGAGTGGGTTTCGAAGAATCAACAATCTCGTTTGCCTCAGAAGTGTCTCGACCGAGGTCTGGTCCGAGGTGACTCCCTATTGCTTTCTCCTCGGTCAGGCCAAAAGTCACCTCGGTCGAGGTGGCTTATCCGATGTCGAGGCAGTTTGTCGTCTCCTCCTCAAATTCCTCAAAAAAAGTTTTTGGATCTTCCTCCAAAATTTTCAATCTTTGTATATCTACATTACAAGAAACATCTACACCTTTCTTTATCATATTAAAACTCAAAACTCTTTCAAGAGGAATTTTGTCAAGGATAGAGCTCACCACTTTTCTAGATTCCTCTTCATCATAGATGTTGTAAATGTCCTCCTCAAGGCCTTGTCCTTTCGTTAGAGCTGACAACACAAACTCAACACGTTGTTCTCCAATGTTGAAAGACAATTTGGCGTTCTTGCAATCCACGTAGCAACCGGAGGTTGCAAGGAATGGCCTCCCAAGGATGACTGGGATTGGATAATCTGTAGGAATATCTAATACCAAAAAATCTATGGGAATGTAATACCGAGCTTCACTGGATGTCTTCCAATACGCCAACGGGTCGAGTGATGGATCAATCCGCCATGTAAAACGTTATCTTCACTGGTTTAGGCTTTCCTAAACCGTCCTTCTCACACAAGGCAAGTGGAATGATGCTCACACTTGCTCCTAGATCATAAAGTGCATCATATATGACCTCTCCTACTCCAATTGGGATGCAAAACGATCCCGGATCTCACAATTTGGGTGGCATTTTCTCCTTCATGATCTTTATGAGTTCCGATGACCTAGAAAACATCTTTACTTCACCAAAATCTTCCAGCTTCCGCTTGTTAGAGAGGATTTCCTTTAAGAACTTCCTATAAGCGGGCATACCTAGGATTACATCAATGATAGGTATGTTAATATGGAGTGTACTCATAAGATCTAGAAACTTACTGAAGTGCTTGTCTAGACGTGCTCTCGCTCTAGAGTGGGGGAACGGTAATGGAGGATTGTAAGCTGGAGGAGGTACGTAAACTTCTTCTTTCTCCTTCACCTCGGTTGGCCCAGATGTGTTTCAACCGAGATTTATTCCGGGGTGACCTCCTTTTGCATTCTACTCGGTTGACCCAGAAGTCACCTTGGTCAAGACGGGCTGCTTCACAGCTTCGTTTAATCGAGGTACTGGGTCAGTTATCTTCACACCACTCCTTGTGGTAATCTCCATACTTGGCCTTTTGAGTTATTCTCCGTACGTCCGGGAAGCTTTCCTTTATCACTAGGAACTTCTCCGGCTTTGCTAAATACTTGATTTTTCAAGGGTTTTAGTGCCTTAAAAATCGAAGTGACTGTATTTTCCAATCCATTCATCTTTCCCATCAAAGTTTCAAGCATTGCCTCCAACTTATCCTTGGGTGGCTGACTTGAACTAGATGACGGTTCCTGGCTTTTCAATGGAGTGGAAGAAGAAGAAGAAGGTGGAGTTAGAGCATTTTCAGCATGAGAATAGGCGTTACCGGAATTATTTTGATTGGATCTCCAATTATTGTAGTTCCGGTTGTTGTTGTTGTTGTTGTAGTAGTTTTTGTTCGTATTCCCTTGGTAGTTTCCTCTTCCAACATACCTAACATCTTGCTCTTTAGGTTGTTGTGCTTGTGTCTTTAAGAGCTCCTTCAAAGACTTCATCTCATTGTTAAGAGCATTGATTTGAGCAACACTAGAGGAGGTAAGGTTCAGCTCTTGAGTTATTGAGCTTTGACTTCCATTATCAACACTCCGATGGGAGTACTTCTCAATAGTTAGAGCTTGTTTTTCAACAATCTCCCATGCTTCATCTATTGCTTTATCCATGAACATTCCAGCTGAAAGTGATTGGAGTTTGAACTGTGTTTCCGCATCCAAACCCTTGAAGTAGATAACTAGCAAATCAATCTTTGAAATCCCATGATGAGGGAAATCCAACAAAAGGTGCTTGAACCTTACCCATGACTTAAAAATACTTTCACCATCCTTTATCACAAAGGCATTTATTTTTCATCTCAACTCCGCCGTTTTTGATGGCGGAAAGAACTTGGTGAGAAACTCCGCGGTCATCTCCTCCCATGTGTTAACTCTTCAAGTTGGAAGCGATTGATACCATGCAAGTGATTTATCCTTAAAAGAGAAAAAGAAAATAAGCAATTTATAATTGTTATCGTCACATCTTGAAGGTCTCAAAGTTTTCATGAAGATTTCATAGTTTTGCAAATGTTGATGTGGTAATTCTCTCTTCATTCCTTCAAAACGATTATGTTGAATCATTTTAATGACTTGAGGTCTAAACTCATATTCTCGCTCAGTTGGATCTCCTAAGTTAACGCCGGGACGGCGTGCTAGTTGGACGGGATCCATCCGTTGACCAAGTGTTTGCAGAATATCCACAAACGGGTCAACTCTCTCAACCCTCGTTGGAGGTGGTGGTGGTGGCACATAGGCGGGTGCCGGTCGATTTACTACTACTCTAGTAGTGTACAAATCTATCGTACAAAAACCCGCAGTGTACGAATAAGCGATAAGCGAACCCGCAGTGTACGGATCTATCGTAGTAAGGGCATATATTCTGGAGTCGATATCAGGGATTTGGTGAGAATAAATTCAGCAAGGTAATCTAACTTAGCAAGCATGCAAAAGCAATGATCAAAAACAAAGACAAGATTATGTAATATGATTGAGGAACACAGATTCTAGAGATCAAAGCATCAAGTTGTGGTTTTGACTCAAGAATTCTAAAGATAAACATGAACAAATCTGAGGTTGCTAAGAGAAGGTGTTTCTACGATGGGATAGATCACTGGGTAAGTCTCACTATCACTTTCCCAAAACCAAAGATCCTATTACCGGGTAAGTCTCAATGAACTAAGGAAATGTACTAGCGTTCAAACCAACATACTACCTAAGGGAACAGAACTACCCATCACCAGGTAAGTCTCAGGTTAACTCTCAAAGGAAGGATGAAAGCACACTCAAACCCTAACAAAGGATAAACCTTTGTTACCTAACACTCATCATCATCGGTAAACAAGCAAGGAATTACCGGGTAAGTCTCTTCCTAGGCTTGCATGTAAAGCAGGAAAGGTGCAACAAGGATAGGATTTGGCTAACTATAACCAAAACTCAGATCAGACAAGTCTCGTGCAGTTCTTATCGATCTCGGTCGAGATGACTCCAAGAACAGCCCGAGACGGGTTTCGGTTTAGGGTTAACTTAAATTTCAGGGTCCACTCAAGATAAAGGTCTATTCTTTCATTGTCTATACCACAACCTTCAACTAATCACCCTAGAATCGCATGGGATTTTAGCCAACAATCATCATTATCAAGTAATCAAATATATAATCAAGAATGTCAAGAAGAGAGAAATAATCAATCAACAAAAGAATCTCTATAATCAAAGGCAAACAAACCAGTAATCGTATCAATATGTGTTCCAAAGAGTATGATAACAACTCACTAACAACTTCCCAAGAAGATCTAACAATCTCTCCTTCATTAATTCCAAGTAATCCTTCCTTTGATCTTTTCCTTTCAATAGCTTTCTTTTAGTGTGTCCGTGATCTTCACATTCCAGCCTTGCTCAATCCCCATTCTTTTTCTTTACCTTCCATTCTTATAGAAGAACTTTAGGTCAATCAATATTTTATTTCCCTTGGGTTGCGGGCCGTCGACCTCGATCTAGGCCTAGTAGGCCGTCTCGGTCGAGGTGCATGTTTGTATCGGTCCGAGATCAGTGGTAAACTGCGTGTATGTCTTCGTTTCTTCAACTGAATCTTTCCTTTTTCCTTCCAATATAGTTCTTGCCTTTCTTCTTCTCCTTCCTAATGCTCCACAATGTAGCTCCATAGCTTCCTTAGACTTTAATGTTCCATTTCGACCCAAAATACGCCTCATTCCCTACAATTGCAATCAAACATGGTGTAGACCTTGATTCTTACAAAGTGAATGAATAATGACATATTCACTAAGAATATACATCCATGCATGCAGAATAACGATGAGAAAACGTCAAACCATATCCAAAATATAGACAATAATTCATGCTATCACTTACTTTCTACCTAGTTTGATTACCTAAGTAGTTTGGTTTTATTCAAAGTGCTAAGCTTGTTGGTTCCGAGTTCGGGTCACTCTTCTAGTAGCACAACACAATCGACATAAGCGGGTTGCAAGTGTCGTTGTGAGGGGAATATAACCATATTAAAAGACTAATGGGTTGTTTATCTTTTATATGTCTCTTTACCCTTGATTAAATGCTAATGTTTTATTCGATCTTCTAGGTTTACCGATTGGATTCAATATCAAGTTATATTAGGGTTGGTTGAACTAATTTGTGCATATGCTCGGGATGAGGCTAAATGCATGAATGCTTTAAAGAAAACTAAGATCAAGCAACCCGAATTGAAAGTGGATAACAATCAAGTGTAGTTATTTTCGCAAATTTGCTATCGTCATCTTTGTTATTATCATGCTTTTATTTTGTAACTTTAACACCAACAACCCCCCCCCCCCATCCGGTTACATATACTTGATAGTTTAATTACATATTGTTCTTTATTGCTCATCTCTCTCTTGGGTTCGATCTCTACTTGTTTACTATACTTGTTTTGGTGAATTAAGTTTGGTTGATATCTTGATAAGTAGTAACAACCGGAAATCGGTCTTGTCAAAATTTGGTGCCATTGTCGTGGAGAGTTCGCTTTAAATTGCTTTGTTATTACAATTGTCAAATATTGTTGTGAACCATTTGAATAGTTTATACTCACGATACTAATATGGTTTTTGGTCCTTTTGATTCAGAGATCGAAAGAACATTCAATAGACAAAGAAGAGAACGTCAAAACACAAGAGAAGAAATGGGTGATAGAACAATCCGACAACTAACGGAACTGGACTTGACCCAACAACCACTTGCGGTAACCATTCCGGAAATTGGTGAATGTGTCAACTTTGAGCTCAAACCAGGATTGATACACCTACTTCCATCCTTCCAAGGATTGAGTAGGGATGATCCAATCAAACACCTAGGAATGTTCCACACGGTTTGCACTAGCATGAAGCCAACAAACGTGATGGAGGATCAAATTAAGATGAGGGCTTTTGGCTTCACCCTCAAGAATTCCGTGGATGATTGGTACTACCACCTACCACCCGGAAGCATTGAAACATGGGAGAACGAACAATCATCGATGCCGCATGTAGAGGTAACATTCTAAACTCCACTCATGGCCTTGTCATGGAAAAAATTCAAGAAATGGCGGAAGGTACTTGGAACTTTGGTAGGACTCCTACCAAAAGAGGGTCCATGCGGTAAACCCCATCCGCTCAAAAGTATCAAGCGAGATTGTAGAATTAAAGAAGATTGTGAAAAGACTAACATTGCTGGAAACTCTACAACAATCGAAGGCATGCGGTGTTTGTGTTGATCCATTCCTTCCAACGGATATATGACCTCAAATACAAGATGATTCCACAATTGAGGTGAATGCTTTAGGAGGTTATGGACAACAACAACGGCAAAAGAAGAATCCTTATGCATAAAACTACAATCCGGGATGGCGTGACCATCTAAACTTTAGGTGGAGGGATCTACCAAACCCACAAGAACAATATAGGCCTAGTAAGTCTGACTCAACCGATTAAATGCTACAAAATCTAAGTAAGCACTTTGCTACTCATATCCAAATCACATAATTAAGCATAAAAAATTTGAAAAAGCAAGTTGGACAAAATATTTCCCTCCCAAACAACCGTAAATTCAAGGGAGATTGTATGTGTTTTGCTCACGAGCGGGAAGCAGGTGATCAAAAATCAAGGAATTGAGTCAGAAAAACAAAACTCACAGAGTTCATCCGCCCCTACGGCTACAAATGACGCGCCAGAACCCTCTTTGTCTGTGAGCCCACACCCACGGCCAGATGGAGCCGCACCCGCGGCTGAAATAAACTAAACACCCCCGCGACTGCAAGTAGCCAAGCCCGTGGCTAAAATGTCAAAAGGTGCTTAAATTAATTTTGAAGGGGATTCCTATGTCCGTCCCAATTTTCCACCACTCTACTCGGAGAAACCACATGCTCCCTTTCCAGAAGCACTCAAGGAAAGGAGAATCATCGATGACAAGGACCTTTTTGAGACATTCTCCAAATGCGAGGTAAACATTCCTCTCCTTAAATTAGTTAAGAGTTTCCCTAAGTATGCTCATTTCTTGAAGAAATTGTGCACTATCAAGAGGGAACAGAAGTTGAAGGGGAAGCAAAAGGTAAAGGTGAGTGAGCGTGTATCGACTGTATTTCAAACACAAATTTTATAGAAGTGTTGTCATCCGGGTATTATAAGCGTTCATTGTGTCATAGGCGAAACTCGTTTTGATAAAGTCATGCTTGATTTAGGTGTCTCAGTTAATGTTTTGCTATACTCTGTTTATAAATCACTTGTTCTTGGACCTTTGCATGAACCTGGTACAGTTGTGCAACTTGTTGATGGATCAAATGTTCACCCTAAAAGATTTTTTGAAGATGTTTTAATCAAGATTGACAAATTGATATTCCCTGTGACTTCTTTTTCCTTGATATGAAACATAACATGAATACCATTTTGTTAGGAACACCATTTCTGAAAACGGATAGGACAAGAATTGATTATATTAGTGGAAAAATCACTATGGAATTCAATGGAGAGGTGGTTGAGTTTGATATATATGTAAAGGCATAAAACACCCCGTTGATACGCATTCGTTGTGTTCCATTGATTTTGTTGAGCCGGTTGTGTAACCTGTCTTTGATATTTCTGATTGTGATGATTTAAGAATTGCTATTAAGAATGTCATAACTGCAAAACACACGGAATATGCTTTGATAGCTAAAATGCAAGATGTTCTAACTCAAGTGGAGACACACAATAAATTGGCAATTGGGCCCAATTTTCTAATTCCATACAAAGCTTTCATCTTATAGGATACCGAGGTTTTACTAAAACGGTCTAGTAAGCTAGAAATTTTGAATATCTGAGCATTTGTTTCAATGTCTCAACAAGTGAGATCTCCAAGTAAAGCTTGTTCATTCTTTTCAACTTTAAATTCAAGGAGGATGTATAAAATGCATGATTTTGAAGGCTATATGATGTGAAATTTGGATCCTATAACTAAAACTCCTAAGAAGAAATATAATAACATTGTTGAGTATGTTTGTTTGCTGCTTTTGTTTTGCAAAATCCTTACACACTTGAAACTTATGAACAAGATCTTAATTCTAAAGAAGCTAAGTTGTGGCTTGTTGTTATGAAAGATGAGATTGATTTAATGCAAGATAATGAAACTTGGACTTTGGTTAATAGGCTTGACAACACTAAGTTGAATCATGTAGATGGATTTAAACATAAAAGAAGGGGATTCTCTTAATGAACTTGCTAAGTAGAAAGATAGACTTGTAGCAAAAGAGTTATTCAAAGCGAATGGATTGGATATAATGATATATTTACCCCGGCTGTTAAGTATAAAACTTTGAGACTTATGCTTGTTATGACTATTTTGTTTGATTGGGAACTAGAACAGAAGGATGTTAGGACTGCTTTTATGCATGGTGATTTGATTGAAACTGTCTACATGTCACAACCTAAGGGCTTTATTGAAGTTAGTAATCCTCACACATGTTGTCTACTCTATCTATGGCTTGAAACACTCTCCTAGACAATGAAACTTGAAATTTGATTCTTGTATGTTGAAACTTGGTTTTGTCAAAAGTGAATATTATACATGCTTATGTTTTAAGAATATTAAGAAACATGATCCTTTATACGTGCTATTGTATGTTGATGATATATTTGTAACGATCGGATTTTTCGTTAGGCTTGGATAGGGTTAGAGGAGGGTAGAAACCGGGCGCAAGGGCTCACGCCCTTGCGGCTTTGGCGACGCAGTCGAGTAGGCCGCAGGTGCGGCTAGGATTCCCGCAGGGGCGGTGACACGCGTGAGCGGGGTAGCAGCGTTTTGGGAAACCGTTCACCTTCCGATCCTTTTAACTCCTCTCTTTAATGCCATGGGAAGTTGTTGGCTGAAGACCTTTGGTATCATTCCTCTTTTAATCAGCCAACCGTTCTCCTCCTCTCATTTTTCCACTCACGTTACTTTCCTTCCTCCTACCCACTTCATCCTCTTGCACCTTCCTCTTACATCCTTCTCCTCCATTCTTCTCTTGGAGTGCTCCAACTTGGATCCACCATTCGTGAGGCCGGATTGCAGTGATGGGACCTGGGTAAGGCTACTTCCTTTCTTCTTCTTTCTTTCTCTTCTTCTTCTTTCTCCCTTCCCCTTCCATGGCTTGAATGGAAGACACTCTTGAATCCTTGATCAACGATCTATCGCTGTTTTGTTGGTTTGATGACGAAGCTAGACCTTAGAAGGAGGCTAAGGCCAAGTGACAGAAGTGGAAGACATTCATAGCACCAAAGGAGACCCTAAAGGACCGGCTGCACAATCGAAGAACTCAGCAGACGGACTTTTTGCACAAACAGGCACAAGGGAGGATTCACAAAGGCGCATGGGCGGCTTCTGTCAAGCACTGGGGCGGACCTAGATCGGCTCAGGGGTGGACCCAGATTGGCGCAGGGGCGACTCAGGCAGGTGTGGGGGCGGTTTTGCTCCAATGAGTCTCGAATCTCGTTCTTTCCTTTCCTTCTTTCATTCCTTAGATTCGTTATAACTTAGAAGCATGTTAGGTTGGCTTAGGGTAGTTGAACTGTAATGCTTTAGAGTGGTTGGACCTTAGAGGTCTAGTGTGAGTACATGAGTCTTGTGGTGGTATGTTGTTGAGGGTTCGTTTTGAGCTTTGTCGAAGCAACCTTTGTGTATATCGTTATGTTGAGAGTTGGATAGGTCATGGACTGGGAGGATAGTCTTCTTGGACTGGGTGCTTGAGGAAGTTGAACCTAGAAGTCTAAAGACATCGGGTGGACTAGAGTGTGGTTTGATTGTGTGCCTTGTCTTGAACAAGCGTTGTACGTTTCCCGAGGGAACTTACGAGTGAGGTGTTCGTGTGCGCTTCGGAGACTAGTAAGTCTACGGACTTACTTAGCTGGCTTCTTGTATGAGTGTAATGTGTATGAGTGGTGTTTGATAGTCATGATAAACAACGAAACTGGATTAGGCCGACTTATTTATTTACGTAATTAACCCAAGTGTATGATAACGGGTCGTGACATCATCTGCCTAGCTCTTGCGAGAGTCTAGGAGGTTCCCTGTACCAGCCCAGGCAGGTAGACGGTCAGATGCATTAGCACCATTCCTCGTTGGTAAACGGGATCAGGGGCGAGATTTGGGAATCCCTCATGTCACAAAATAAGTATCATTACTAATGATACTTATTTTGTGACATGAGGGATTAGCTAACGGTTTATGTGTTTGTGCTTTTACCTTTATACTTATGCATAGATGGTTAGCTAACGGTTTTATACCGCTTGTAGATGCCTTGCAGGTTAGAGAGGCGATCGAGTGATCCGGCGGTAGTGGGCAGCCGGGGTTCCGTGCATTATAGGACGGGGTTGTTATCTTTTTAGTGCACGACTGTTGAGACTTATGTTGTTACTTGGTTTTGAGACTTGGCTGGATTGTTTTCAGATTTGTACCTTTTTCTTCCGCTCATGTTATAAAACTATGTGTTTTGCCTTTTATTTGTGCCGTGTTGTAAGGTCCGATGAAGTTGTTGCCAGACTAAGGGCCGAGACCCATTGTGAGGTCCCAGGTCATGACATTCCGAGTCCTCTAGGATTTGGGGTGTTACAATATGGTATCAGAACCCTAGGTTGGCAACAACGGCACTCGCTATCTTTAAAAAGGCCGAATAAACAAATAAACGGAAACCGCAAGGGTTCCGAACTTTTTAAATGAATTTTTGTTTTCAAAACCATGAGCATAAATGGGTTGGGATAGAATGCACGGGCCGCCACTACCTCCGCTGAACTCGATGACATAGTTTATTGGACTTTTGTTATAACTTGTGTTTGGTAGTTACATTGTGACCTTTAGAAGTGATCTAGTGTGTTATGTCCTTACTAGCAATTAAAGTAGTCTTACATCGATCACATCTCTACCAGATGGCCCGTACTAGAGCGACAGCTTACGGTGGACGAGGAGAGGGCCGACCTCCCCTTCCTCCAGGAGCTCTGAGACCGGGATGTGTGGGTAGGCCTTAGAGAGGCCGAGGTCAGGGACGCACTCCCGTTATAGATCGCCAGCTGCGGACGTTCCTGCTGAGGAGGTAGTTGAGAGCATTGTTCCCGAGGTTAGGGATGAGACCGCTGCCAGGTTTGGAGTACGGAGTGTAGGGCCAACTGATTTTGGCCGTGTGTCTATTGGAGCATCGGAGTATCGAGCGTATGTCCAGCAGGTGCAAGAGGCATACAGGGCAGGAGCACCACCCCCAGCACCGCCGGTGCCAGCTAGGTCGGATGACTTCTCTCAGAGGGTGACTCAGGTGGTAGTTCCACCGGTGGTAGCTGCACTAGTGAGAGTTGTTGAGGATGACCGAGTGAGAGATGAGCTGAGGGTACCGAGGTCGGATGAATGGTTGAAGACTTTCAACCATCAACGAGTTCCCACATTCGACGGGAATGTTGGACTTGAGGTAGAGCATTGGATTAGCCATGTGGAGTCTGCACTGAAGGCGATCCGCTATCTTGAGAGTCGTAAGATGGAGCTGGTTCATACCTTGTTTAGAGACCAGGCACAGTTCTGGTTGAGGACCGTGTGGGGCGGAGTGTCCCGATTTGAGTAGTTGCTGAGTCTTGTGCGGGAGACTTTTTGTCCTACCTCACTGAGGAGAGACCGAGTGTAGGACTTCTTGGAGGTGGGATTTCAAGATGTTCCGATAGCTGAAAAAATTAGGAGGTTACGGGAGAAGCTGTCACTGTTGGGTCCTGCTGCATCACTTGTGGACCAGCACGTGTACCTGTTCTCTTGGAGACTGAGGGAGACTACACGCTTATATCTGCCAGGGTTTTGTTGTGACTCCTTAGCCGATTACCAGGATCGGGGTTCAGCGTATGAGAGGGACCGGCTGGGTCCTAAGAGAGCCATGCAGTCTGGAGGGTCAGACAAGAGACAGATGACCGGACCAGCCAGCACAGGAGTAGGAGCTTCAAGTCATAGGTGTGGTCAGTCTCAAGGCCGCTCTAGTTACTAGGTTGTACCGCCGACTGTTTCTAGGGGACGTCAGTGCTACAACTGCGGGGAGTATGGACACATTTAGCCGGAGTGTAGGAGGCCGCCAGTTACATGTTTCACTTGCGGCCAGCTGGGCCATAGAGCTACCTTCTGCCGATAGGGCAAGGTAACATCACAGCAGGGGTCCTCGCCTGCTGGTACCTCAGGAGGGGAACAGAAGCAGTCTTAGTATCAGGCTCGGGGTCAGTAGCAGCGAGCCCCTGGTCAGGCATATTCACAAGGGTCTGCTTAGATTCCAGATAGAGGTAGAGGGCGTGGTGGAGGCACTTCAGAGACTAGGGATACTCAGGCTCGAGTCCTTGAGTTGAGGAGCATCGTAGAGCCAGCAGCGCCCGCAGCCACATGTACTATTACGATTCATGGCTTTCCAGTCCGAGTACTTTTTGATACGGGTGCGACGCACTCTTTCATATTTGATGATTGCACAGATAGGTTGACCTTAGATACAATAGAGGGCAAACCTTTCCTTATAAGGTTACTCGATGGGAGTAAGGTTCGTGGTACTTGAGAGATTCACGGTTGTCCCATCCGCTTGGGAGGTCGTGACTGGTTAACCAACTTCCATGTCATGCGCTTAGTGCATGAAGAAGTCATACTCGGGATGGACTGGATGAACCACCATAGAGCTTTTCTGGACGTCAGTAAGAGGACAGTGACGGTCACCACGGAGTCTGGGCAGGAGGTGGTCTTTCGAGGGTGGGACCTCGGAAAGATCGGGACAGTCATTAGTGCGGTCCGAGCCACAAAGCTCATAGGTCAGGGGTGCGAGGCCTTCTAGTGTTACGCCATGAAGGAGGAGACGAGATCATCTTTAGCAGAGACCCCGGTAGTTTATAAGTTCGGGGCCGTCTTTGGCGACCGCCTGGCTTACCACCACAGAGGAGCATAGATTTTGGGATTAAGTTGGAGCCCGACACGAGGCCGATCTCCAAGGCTCCATACCGCATGGCACCAGTCGAGATGCTTGAGCTTAAGAAGCAACTCGAGGATTTGGTAAAGAGGGGATTCATCCGACCTAATGTATCTCCCTGAAGTGTACCAGTCCTCTTCATAAGGAAGAAGGACGGATCTATGAGGCTTTGTATCGACTATCGAGAGTTGAACAAAGCCACCGTCAAGAACAAGTACCCGTTACCGCATATTGATGATTTGTTGGATCAGTTACAGGGAGCTACGGTGTTTTCACGAATTGACTTGAGGTCAGGATACCATCAGCTGAGGGTACAAGAGGAGAACGTACCAAAGACAACATTTCGGACTAGAAACGGTCAATATGAGTTTGTGGTGATGCCTTCCGGGCTCACCAATGCTCCTGCTATCTTCATGGAGTTGATGAATGGCATCTTCATCGACTTCTTAGACCAGTTTGTGGTAGTTTTCATCGACGACATCTTGGTATACTCCCGGAGTAAGGAGGAGCACGTCGGGCACCTGAGGACGGTGTTGCGGGTTTTACAGGATAGGGAGCTTTATGCTAAGCTCTCTAAGTGTGAGTTCTGGATGCCAGAGGTTGCCTTCCTTTGACCACATTGTCTCCGATGAGGGTGTCAAGGTAGACCCGGCGAAGATAGAGTCAGTTGCATCATGGCCGCTTCCTAAGACGGTCAAGGAGGTACGCAGTTTTCTAGGTGTGTCCGGATACTACCGCAGGTTCGTGAAGGGTTTCTCTGTGATTGCCAGGCCACTCACTTCCTTGTTAAGGAAGTCCATTAGATTTACATGGTCCGAGTCCTGTTAGCGGAGTTTTGAAGAGCTGAAGGAGAGATTGACTTCCGCTCCCGTATTAGCACAGCCAGAGGGCGTTGAGGACTTTGTCGTTTACAGTGATGCATCCAAGCTAGGCTTGGGATGCGTCCTAATGCAGAGGGTTAGGGTCATTGCTTACACGTCTCGACAACTGAAGACGTATGAGGAGAATTACCCTACTCACGACCTGCAGCTAGCTGCAGTCATTCATGCATTGAAGATCTGGTGTCATTACCTCTATGGTGCCACCTGTCAGATCTTCACAGACCACAAGAGTCTTAAGTACATAAGCGGGAGTTGAATAACCGCCAGAGGAGATGGCTAGAGTTGATTAAGGATTTTGACTTAGAGATCCTTTATCATCCGGGGAAGGCGAATGTGGTCGCCGATGCCCTTAGTAGGAGGACACCCCGCGAGGCTACGATAGCTAGATTGACCGTTCAGACCCAGTTGTAGAGAGATTTGATTTGGTTGGAGGTAGACATCCGGTTTCCGGATACTGACGGTCATTTGTCAACGTTAGAGGTTTCACCGGATCTGACGGAAGAGATCCGGCAGAAACAGGAGCGTTGTCCCGCACTGGCGAGGATCAGGGATAAGATGTCCAGAGGAGAGGCACCGCAGTTTATGATGGGTGCGGATGGGATTTTGAGGCGCCAGGAGCGCATATGTGTACCCTCTAACAGAGAGTTGAGGCAGTGTATACTATAGGAGGCCCATTCTACACTTTACTCCGTCCACCCGGGCGCGAGTAAGATGTATCAGGATATACGACGATCTTATTGGTGGGGCGGGCTCAAGCCTGACGTGGCTAGATATGTAGCCCGGTGTGCGACTTGTCAACATGTCAAGATCGAGCACCACAGGCCCGGAGGAGAGCTCCAACTACTTCCGATTCCAAAATGGAAGTGGGAGGACATTTCTATGGACTTCGTTACCGGCTTGAGGTTGAGTAGAGGCTTTGATGCGATATGGGTTTTAGTGGATCGGCTGACGAAGACGGCACGATTTATTCCTATTAAGGAAATGTGGCCGGTGTCTCGTTTAGCCGAGGAGTTTACCCGACAGATAGTAAGGTTCCATGGAGTGCCGAGGACAATCATTTTAGATAGGATGGGCGTTTTACCTCGAGGTTCTAGCAGCAGGTACACGCCGCCTTAGGTACGAGCTTACAGTTCACCACGACATACCACCCTTAGACGGACGGGTAGTCTAATAGGACTATTTAGACCCTTGAGGACATTTTGAGGGCATGTGTGCTTGATTGGGGTCAGGTATGGCCCGACCACCTTCCTTTGGTGGAGTTCACTTATAACAATAGTTGGCATGCGACTATTGGGATGGCTCCTTACGAGGCACTATATGGACTGAAGTGCCGTACACCCTTGTGTTGGGATGAGCCTGGGAGGATGAGTGGTGTGGCACCCGAGCAGGTGCAGGATGATATGGCTCGGGTAACATTGATCCGAGAGTGGATGTTATCCGCACAGAGCCGTCAGAGATCTTATGCTGATAAGAGGCATAGGCCTCTAGAGTTCAGGGTTGGAGCCCAGGTATGTTTGAGAGTGTCACTGATAAGGGGTGTTAGACGTTTCGGTATTTAGGGGAAGTTGAGTCCCCAATATGTCGGGCCCTTTTAGATCCTTTAGCGGATAAGAGAGGTTGCGTACAGATTGGCATTGCCACCCCGATTGGAGGGAGTTCATCCAGTATTTCACGTGTCGCAGTTGAGAGAGTATGTGCATGACCCGAGACACATAGTGAGTCATGACGACCTGGTGGTCGAGCCGGATCATACATTTCCAGAGCAACCGATAGGAGTTTGAGAGAGGTGTGAGACGCCTTCGATCGAAGGTAATACCCACGATGAGAGTACAGTGGTTAAGACGGGGGATTGATGAGGCCACTTGGGAGATGGAGGACAGTATCCGGAGGAACTATCCTGAGTTTTATACGGGTCTAGAGACGTCTATAGGACTGTCAGGTAGTCTACTTTCTTATTTTGGTTGCTTTCAGTGTTATATGGGTGATATATCTGATATGCTTGTGTGTGACCCTTAGGTGGTCTTGATGTGGTAATTTGTTAGTCATAGGGCTTGCTTATATTTTATGACCGCGTTTAGTACCCCCTAAGTTTCGGGACGAAACTTATTTTGAGGGGGATCTGATGTAACGATCGGATTTTTTGTTACGCTTGAATAGGGTCAGAGGAGGGTAGAAGTCGGGCGCAAGGGCTCACGCCCTTGCGGCTTTGGCGACGCAGTCGAGTAGGCCGCAGGTGCGGCTAGGATTCCCGCAGGGGCGGTGACACGCGTGGGCGGGGTAACAGCGTTTTGGGCAATCGTTCACCTTCCGATCCTTTTAACTCCTCTCTTTAATGCCATGGGAAGTTGTTGGCTGAAGACCTTTGGTATCCTTCCTCTTTTATGCAGCCAACCCTTCTCCTCCTCTCATTTTTCCACTCACGTTACTTTCCTTCCTCCTACCCACTTCATCCTCTTGCACATTCCTCTTACATCCTTCTCCTCCATTCTTCTCTTGGAGTGCTCCAGCTTGGATCTACCATTCGTGAGGCCGGACTGTAGTGACGGGACGTGGGTAAGGCTCTTTCCTTTCTTCTTCTTTCTTTCTCTTCTTCTTCTTTCTTCCTTCCCCTTCCATGGCTTGAATGGAAGACACTCTTGAATCCTTGCTCAACGATCTATCGTTGTTTTATTGGTTCGATGACGAAGCTAGACCTTAGAAGGAGGCTAAGACCAAGTGAGAGAAGTGGAAGACATTCATAGCACCAAAGGAGACCCTAAAGGACCGCCTGCACAATCGAAGAACTCGGTAGATGGACTTTCTGCACAGACAGGCGCAGGGGCGGATTCACAAAGGCGTATGGGCGGCTTCTGTCAAGCGCAGGGGCGGACCTAGATCGGCGCAGGGGCAGACCTAGATAGGCGCAGGGGCGGTTTTGCTCCAGTGAGTCCCGAATGTCGTTATTTCCTTTCCTTCTTTCATTCCTTAGATTCGTTATACCTTAGAAGCATGTTAGGCTGGCTTAGGGTAGTTGAACTGGAATGCTTTAGAGTGGTTGGACCTTAGAGATCTAGTGTGAGTACATGAGTCTTGTGGTTGTATGTTGTTGAGGGTTCGTTTTGAGCTTTGTGGAAGCAACCTTTGTGTATATCGTTATGTTGAGAGTTGGATAGGTCATGGACTGGGAGGATAGCCTTCTTCGACTGGGTGGTTGAAGAAGTTGATCCTAGAAGTCTAAAGACTTCTAGTGGACTAGAGTGTGGTTTGATTGTGTGCCTTGTCTTGAACAGGCGTTGTACGTTTTCCCGAGGGAACTTACGAGTGAGGTGTTCGTGTGCGCTTTGGAGACTAGTAAGTCTAAGGACTTACTTAGTTGGCTTCTTGTATGAGTGTAATGTGTATGAGTGGTGTTTGATAGTCATGATAAACAACTAAACTGGATTAGGCCGACTTATTTATTTACGTAATTGACCCAAGTGTATGATAACGGGTCGTAACATCATGTGCCTAGCTCTTGCGAGAGTCTAGGAGGTTCCCTGTACCAGCCCAGGCAAGTAGATGGTTAGATGCATTAGCACCATTCCTCATTGGTAAACGGGATCAGGGGCGAGGTTTGGGAATCCCTCGTGTCACAAAATAAGTATCATCACCTAGATGGTTAGCTAATGGTTTTATACCGCTTGTAGATGCCTTGTAGGTTAGAGAGGCGATCGAGTGATCTGGCTGTAGTGGGCAGCCGGGGTTCCGTGCATTATAGGATGGGGTTGTTATCTTTTTAGTGCATGATTGTTGAGACTTATGTTGTTACTTTTGTTTTGAGACTTGGCTGGATTGTTTTCAGATTTGTATCTTTTTCTTCGCTCATGTTATAAGACTATGTGTTTTTCCTTTTATTTGTGCCGTATTGTAAGGTCCGATGAAGTAGTTGGCAGGCTAAGGGCCGGGACCCATTATGAGGTCCCGGCTCGTGGCATTCCGAGTCCTCTATGATTTGGGGTGTTTAAATATTACTCATATCTCCATCTAAAGTTCTTATTTCTAGTATTAAGCATGATTAAAAAAACATTTTGGCATGAAAGACCTTGGACATGCAAATAGAAATTTAGGTATTTCCATAATTAAGGATAGAATTAAGAAATCTATTCTGTTATCTCAATCTGATTATGTGCATAAAGTGATTCAAAAGTTTAACATGCCTAATTGTGAACTTGCACCCGTCCCCTCAAGAGGCAAAATAGAGGTGTTCTAAGAAAGATTGTCCCTCCATAGAAGAAGGTAAGAACAACATGTCTAAAGTGTCTTATGACATGGTTGTTGGTTTCATAATGTATGATATGATGTGCACTCATCCTGATTTAGCCTTTGGTATATCTATGCTTAGTAGATACATGCTATATCTTGGTCCCTCGGTCTAGGATGTTATGAATTATATGTTCAAATATTTGTATGGTACTAAAATAAAATGGCTTGTGTATAAAGAACATTCCCCTCTAACTCACCTTGTTTGTTTGTAAATTTTGACTTTGCTAGTAATAAAGACAACAAGAAATATAGCATTGCTCTCTATTTTACATGGGTCGGGAAATACATCTCTTGCAACTCTCAACAACAATCAGTGTAGCCTTATATAAAACGAACCTGACTACATAGTTGCTACTGATTCAACTAAATAAGTTATATGGCTCAAGGGTTTGCAAGAAGAAATAAAGAATAAAAGCTATGTTCCTGTTATCACCCGAGATCTTCTTTGGTGTCTTCTTTGTTTCCTCTCTTATTTTTCGCTTTCTTTTGTGAAAACTAGACCTCGATTATATATATATATATATACATATGTGATGATGGAAGACTTAACACAAATGAGCGGTTTTTATACTAACAAATATCGATTTTATTCTAGATTGCTTGGTTTGTTTTTGTGTTTGTCAAATGTATGCAGACCTTGGAAATCATTTCAAGGGATGAACGGAGGTCTTAAAAACCAATACAAGGGACAAGCGCAGAGATTCGAAAGCATTTCAAAGGTTTAATACGGAGGCCTTAAAAACCATCTTAAAGGATCAAAGCCGAAGCTTTGAAACAAGATTCAAAGGATATGACGGCTGGAAGGAATTTAAATCAATCTCAAAAAACCAAATCTACCAAGGATAAAGAGAAGATCTTCCAAGAAGATATCAAGGAGATCTCGACCAACAAAGAAGATTTGGTTCACCAAAAAGATCTTACAAAAGATCTTAACCAAATTACCTCAAGATCTCTTCTCAACAAGATCTCGAAGATCTTCAGCCAAAGATTTTCAACAAACTTGAAGATCTCGATGCTTGAACGACAAGATCTTCAACAGCGAGATTCAAGAGAAGATTATAGAGAAGAATCAATATGCGTTAAGAAGATGAAGAAGATAAGGAAAATCTACAACGGCTATCTCATCTCAACCAAAAAGCATTTTCTATGGAGAAGAAGAAATATCAAAAACGGTCATCTTCTCAATGGCTAGAAGACTTCTCCATCGAAGACTATAAATGAAGATGTCGATTGAAGAGAAGAACAACAAGCTTACACGGAAATATCTAAAATCTTCAAGCAATCCAAAGCATCTTCATTCGATCCAAGAAGTTTTTCTTCCTCTTAGTTTACAAAAGATTGATTCCTTAGAAAGAGAAAAACACGGGCGCTTCATTGAAATATCTAGAGAGTGTCATACTCGAGTGTGTGTTACTCTGCGAAGTAACTAGGCCATTATAGTGTAACACCCCGAATCCGCGGACTCGGAGTGCCACATTGGCTAGGATCACACAATGAATCCTGACCCTAGCTTGACAATAAGGTCACTGGACCTTACAACATGGCACTGACAGATATAAAAACAAATACATAAAACTGTATTAAATTGTACAACCCAAAAGATAAGACATCATAGCCGAGTAAGAAACATAACACCCTCACACAGGAGGTAACAAAAGACCATCCTCACGCAGGAGGGAAAGATAACAGACTCCAAAAGCCCACACATCCTAATGTACGAGACATCCTCGGCCTGCCACTCTGCTAGATCACCCAATAGCATGCCTATCTTGTAGGGCATCTACAACATGGTAATAAACCATTAGCTATCCATACACATATATAGAGAAATGCATAAGCACAATCACACATAAGGAAGGATAAACATATCAACATGCTTTCACTCATTTACCCATTTATTCATCTCAATATAATGGTCATTCACTCAAATCGTATAGATATAATATATATGAAACTATGTGATACGAGGACCGATACATCCTCGCCTCTGAGCCTACTAGCCAGCCGTACCAGTATCGGTCACACAATCCGTGTACCCTATGGGAGTGGATTGCGCCCTTCTTGTAAACCGGTCTGGCCTGACTCAAGAGAACCACCCAGACTCCATGGCGGGATGAAAGGGAAAGGTTATCACAGCCACGCATACGGGGCAATCAATAAAACATAGGTCGGTAAATACAACATCACATGTTATCATAGCAAACATACAAAGCACACACCACTCATACAAACACCCAATGTAAGGATGGTAGCTAAGTCCTACAGACTTACCTCAACCTCAATCACAACTCAACCAAGATCACCTCCACATTGGAGGGGCAACACAGCCTATAAACAAGGCATAAGGAGATATATCAGACTCCTAGCCACATAAGGGTCGCACGTAGACCCAAAGGGATCCAAAGGATCAACCTCAACCTCACTCAAACCTAACGCTCCTCAGAAGCCATACTAGGCATGAACCGATCATAACGTCATCAAAACTCAACCTCACACATCTAGCATGATCCTAAACCCTTATACTAGGAAAGGAGGGAACAAAGGCACCCTAAGGAAGGCCTAGAAGTGTCACACACCTGCAAAACTAAAGGAAACACTAAGCTGGTGCAGGCAGGCACAGGGGCGGCACTCTGGTGGCGCAGAGGCGGTGTACAGGCCGGCGCAGGGGCGGCTACAAGGCAGGCGCAAGGGCGGCTGGTGTGCAGGGAATACCACTCCAGATCCTTCTTCACTTGTACTCTCGTTCCTTTACTTCTCTTCACTCCAACAGCAACATACATGTGTGACATACATATATATGCATCAACATAAGCCAAACTTGGGTAAAACAAGATCCAATCCTATGGAAAGCTAAGCTAAGCTACGGAAAGATAGAAAAGATGAAGGAATGAAAGAAGTAAAGAAGCCATGGAAGCTTACCAAAGCTCTCCAGGAAGTCACACAACAACAACAACACCCTTAAGCTGGCTCCATAAGGCATAGCATCATCAACAACATCCAAACCAACCAAAGCTATCAAGATCTCTTACCAAAAGCTCACAAACCTTACAAGATCAACCAAGGATCCAAGGGAGAAGAAGAAGAGAGGAGAAGTACGTAAGGAGAGAGAGAGAGAGAGAGAGAGAGAGTAAACCCTCATCAAAGCGGAGAAGAAGAAGTATAAGTAGGACGGTTAAAGGGTAAAGCACGAGTCAAAGCAGTAAAAGAAGACGGCTGCAGCACACAGAGCCGCAGGGGCGGGCTTTGTGAGCCACAGGGGCGGACCAGAGCAGGCGTAGGGGCGCCCCCTGGGTCACGCAGGGGCGGCTCAGGCATAAACCTGGCCCCTTTGCTTCCTCTCTCAGCTATCAACAGCTAGGCTCTTACATGTCACCCCCCTAAAAACAAGTTTCGTCCCAAAACTTGCAAGATCCCAAGTCCTCCCGGGCCCATAAGCCGAGGTATAACTCACTCTCTCTATCGGAGGTATCACATCTCCGCTCAGAAGGTCATAACCTATAACAGATCTATAACCATAAACATCAACATGGAGGAATCATCCACTTCAGGAATCAGGGCCATAACGCTACCCAAGGCAGAGAGGAATCACATCTCTCGCTATATCACATCATAGGGCATAGAGGAAGCACATCTCTAGCGACACATAACACAGGCATAAAGGAAATACATCTCTAGCCGATCCATAAGTATATACGTCGTATGGAGGAATCACATCTCCACTGAAATTATGTCCCTCAAGGTAGCATGGAGGAAAGAACCATCTCCAGCTGAATCCTAATCCACTCAGACAGCATGGAGGAAAGAACCATCTCCTGCTATAAACATAAATCGTACTCAAATAGCATGAAGGGAATAATCATCTCCAGCTATACATACATCACGCTAGTATAGCAAGATCTAATAAGATCATAAGGCATAACATCACTAGCATGGAATAAACACATCAAGGCATGAAAGCACATAAGCACATAATCACATACTCACCAAGATAGCACTAAGATCTACTCGTCGACCCTAGGTGCATCTATCTCGGCATAAAAATCTGGATAGTTCCTCTGGATACTATCCTCAGTCTCCCATGTAGCCTCCTCATGTCCACGTCTCGACCACTGTATCCTCATCATAGGTATGTCCTTCGAACGCAGATACCTCACACCTCGTTCTAGGACTGCAATAGGATGCTCAGCAAAGGTGTGGTTTGACTCTACCACCAAATCATCATAACTCACGATGTGCCTCGGATCTGGTATGTACTCTCTCAGCCGAGACACACGGAACACAGGGTGAACACCCTCTAATCTCGGGGGCAAAGCTAATCTGTAGGCTGCCCTCCCAACTCTATCCAGTATCTCAAAAGGACCGACATATCGGGGACTCAACTTTCCCTTTATGCCAAAACGTCTGACGCCATGCGTCGGGGATACTCTCAACCAGACATGAGCTCCTACACTGAACTCTAGAGGCCGACGCCTCTTGTCTACATATGACTTCTAGCGACTCTGGGCAGCTAGCATCCTCTCTCTAATCAGCGCTACTCGAGCCATATCATCACGAATCTGCTCTGGTGTTATCCCACTGATACTGTTAGGCTCATCCTAGCATAAAGGTGTACGGCACCTACGTCCATACAATACCTCATAGGGAGCCATCCCAATAGATGCATGCCAGTTGTTGTTGTATGAGAACTCAACAAGTGGGAGGTAATTAGACCATCCCTGTCCCCAATCCAACACACAAGCTCGCAACATATCCTCCAAAGTCTGAATGGTCCTCTCTGACTGTCTGTCAGTCTGGGGGTGAAACACAGTCGTGAAGTGCAGACTCGTCCCTAAAGCAATCTGAATTGGCTGCTAGGACCTCGAGGTGAATCGTCTATCTCGATCAGAGACGATCGTCCTCGGTACACCATGGAGTCTCACTATCTGTCTAGTGTACTCCTCAGCCAATCTACTCACTGTCCACGTCTCTCTAATAAGGATGAAATGTGCCGTCTTCGTCAGTCTATCAACCACAACCCAAATGGCATCAAAACTCCTACTGGGTCTCAACCTAGTCACAAAATCCATGGAGACGTCCTCCCACTTCCACTGCGGCACTAGCAGTGGATAGAGCTCACCTCCAGGTCTACAATGCTCTATCTTGACCTGCTAACAGGTCGCACGCTGAGCCACAAATCTGGCTACATCGGGCTTCAGCCCTCCCCACCAATATGAACGTCTCACTTCATGGTACATCTTACTCGTACCGGGATGTACAAAGTAAGGTGTACAGTGAGCCTCCTGTAAAATCCTCTGTCTCAACTCTGCATCAGCAGGAACACAAATGCGATCATGTCGCCTCATTACTCCATCAACTCCAATGGAAAATTGTGGTGCCTCTCCACGAGACATCCGCTCTCTAATCCTCGTCAAGGTCGGGAAGGTTCCCTACTTTTGTTGGATCTCCTCCAACAGACCAGGTAGAACCTCTAAAGCATACAACTGGGCATCCTCATCAGGAAACTGGATGTCCATCTCTAGCCAAGCTAGATCCCTATGAAGCTGAGGCTGTATAGTCAATCTCGCAATCGCCTTCTCTCGAGGCGTCTTCCTGCTCAAGGCGTCAGTAACTAGGTTCGCCTTTCCAGGATGATACAAAATCTCAAGGTCAAACTCCTTGATCAACTCAAGCCATCGATGTTGGCGATTATTCAAATCCCGCTGCGTAAAAATATACTTTAGACTCTTATGGTCTGTGAAGATCTGACATGTAGCACCATACAGGTAATGTCTCCAGATCTTCAAAGCATGCACTACCGCTGCCAACTCTAAATCATGAGTCGGGTAGTTCTCCTCATTCGTCTTCAATTGTCGAGACGCATATGTAATCACTCTACCTCTCTACATCAACACACATCCCAAGCCTAGCTTGGATGCATCACTGTAGACCACAAAATCGTCAGATCCCTCTAGCTGTGCCAGGACGGGAGTAGAAGTCAAACGCCTCTTTAGCTCCTCAAAGCTCTGAGCACACTGGTCGGTGCACGCAAACCGGGTAGTCTTCCTCAGAAGACTCGTCAGTGGACGGGCAATCACAGAAAAACCCTCCACAAAGCGTCTATAGTAACCGGCTAAGCCAAGAAAGCTACGCACTTCCTTGACGTTCATCGGCATCGCCCATGCAGCGACAGACTCGATCTTCGCCGGGTCAACCATAACCCCATCGGCGGAGGCGATGTGTCCAAGGAAAGAAACCTCAGACATCCAGAACTCACACTTAGAGAGCTTAGCATATAGCTCTCTATCCCTCAAAATCTGCAGAACCGTCCTTAGATGACCAAGGAAGTCGATGAATATACTATTCATTAACTCCATAAAGACTGCTGGGGCATTCGTCGGTCCGAATGGCATCATTACAAACTCGTAGTGTCCATAACAGGTACGAAATGTCGTCCTGTGTACGTCATGCTCTCTCACACTTAACTGGTGATATCTTGAGCGTAAATCAATCCGGGAGAAAAATGTAGCTCCCTGAAGCTGATCAAGTAGATCGTCAATACGAGGCAATGGATACCTGTTCTTGATGGTCACCTTGTTCAACTCTCTGTAATCTATGCATAACCTCAAAGATCCGTCCTTCTTCCGCATGAAGAGGACAGGTGCACCCCATGGTGAAACACTAGGGCGTATGAAGCCCTTCTCAGCCAACTCCTCGAGTTGCTTCTTCAACTCTAACATCTCGACATGTGCCATAAGGTATGGGGCCTTCGAGATGGGTCGCGTGCCAGACTCTAACTCTATGCTGAAGTCCACACTCCGCTGAGGCGGCAAACTCGATGGCTTAGCAAACACATCTGTAAACTCGCAGACTACTAGAATATCCTCCAGAGCTGGACTCTCTCCATCCTTCATGGCGTAGCACCAGAAGGCATCACAACCCTGTGCAATCAACCTAACTGCTCGTACGGCGCTAATAATCAAACCTGTCTTCCCAAGGTCCCAACCCTGGAAGACCTCAATCTGACCAACCTCGGTAGAGACTGTAACAGTCCGTCTACCAACATCCAAAACTGCATGGTGTTCCATACCTAATATGACTTCTTCATGCATCAATGGCATGACTAAGAAGTCAACAAGTAAAACACGAGTCCCTAAACGAAGGGGACAACTACGTATCTCACTGGTACCTCTGACCCGACTACCATCAAGTAACCCTATAGTAAAGGGTATCCCCTCTATGGTAGCTAAACTCAAACGCTCAACACAAGTATCAGAAATAAAGGAATACGTAGCACCAGTATCAAACAAAATTCTAACAGGTAAACCATGAAGTAAAATGGTACTTGTAGCAGCTAGTGCAGGTGGATCCTCTGCACTCCTCAACTCAAAACTCGCCCTCGGGCTCCTCTAGCATCACTGGTACCAACATCTCTCCCTCTACCTCTACTCGGTCCTGGAGCAGAATCCTGAGTAGATAGACGCTCTGGGACCCTTTGTTGTCCCTGTGTCTGCTGCTGAGGTGTCCTCTGACCACCTCCTGCTACACTGGCAAGGGAAGAACCCTGCTGAGATGCTACTTCTCCCTGACTACAAAAGGCAGCTCGATGTCCCTGTCGGCCACAAGTAAAACAAGTCACAACTGGTCTGGGACAAGCTGGCCTCAGATGACCAGGGTCACCACAGTTGTAACACTGACGTCCCTTATCTACAGTCGGTACAGATGAGGGGTAACTCTGACGCCTCGGATCTTGTCTAGACCTAGATGATCCTCTAACTCCACTAGTCTACCCAATACGCTGCCTCTTCTCCCACCGTCCCGTCTGAGAAGCTCTCCTTTGACTGGCTCGCTCTCTCTCAAAAGCATAAGCCCGCCATGTATGAATGGGTGCTCTCTCTCAGACGACGAGAGAACAGATACACATGATGGTCCTCAGATGGTGCAGCTGGACCCAACAAAGCTAACTCGGTCTGAAAACGATGGATGGCATTAGTAATAGGCACATCCTCAAAGCCAGCCTGATAGCATGAATTATAGTCTATATTTTGGGGTTTGTTTGGACATTTTATCTTCAATAATCTGCATGTTTGTATGTATATTATGTGATTATATTACCATTTCATCTACCTTTGCAGGAATTGAGGTCTACACCTAGTTTTGTTGTAATCGTAGGTAAAATGGCACGTTTTGCATCAAAAAGGAGCAAAAGGAGCTATGGAGTCATTGGAGCTACATTCAGGAACATAAGGAACCATCCAGGACGCATAGCCATGGATTTGAGATTCAATTTGGACCAGATTTGAGAGATTTCACATTCAGTTGTGACTCACCTCAGTTGACCACAGCTTCACCTCTATTCGCTCCAAACGGTGTGTGCAAGCTTTAAATTTATAACCCTACACGTAAGCTTAAAACAAGGATGCGAACCCGCAGTGTACGGGTCAATCGTAGTAAAAAGCAAGGAATTCCAGGGGTCGATCACAGGGACTTAGTGAAACAAAGTCCAATCACGGTATGCTTATGTAAATACTAACCACAAAAGCAATTAACACAATCAAGGATGAATAAGAAGTCAATAAAGGAAATATGCGATTCTAGGGATTAAAGCATCTAGTTGTGGTTCCAACTCAAGATCTAAAGATAAGCGGACAAAGCTGATGTTTTTGCATGGGGAAGGTGTTACTAAAGTGGAATAGATCACCGGGTAAGTCTCACTACTCACTAATCCTAAACCGTAACTCCTATTACCGGGTAAGTCTCAAGGAATTAAGATAAAGAACTATAACCTCAAACTAACACACCATCTAAGGGAATAGAATCAACCTTTACCGGGTAAGTCTCAGGCTAACTCACAAAGATGGGATGAAAGCACACTCAAACCCCAATAAAGGATAGACCTTTATTACCTACACTTATGATTTTAGGTACACAAACTAAGTAATTACCGGGTAAGTCTCATCCTAAGCTTGCACTGAACCAGGAAAGGTGTAATAAGAATAGGATTTGGCAAACTCTAACACTTAACTCTCAGTTTAGGGTCAGATAAGTCACCTCGGTCAGCCAAATTCCACCCCGGCCGAGATGTTCATCGACTGAGCGAGATGCTTAGGGTTAAGGTTAAAGACTCGAACTTTCAGGATCCTACTGGAATCTAAGATTATTCTATCATTGTTTTTCCCACAAGCTTCAGCCAATCACCCTAGAATCACACAAGGAAATTAGCCACTCATCATCATTATGAAAGTATTAATTAAATATATGGGAAGAAGGTGAATATTTAAACAAGAAGAATTTAATGAAAAGACTTCAATAACTGAATCAAATATCACAACAAAAGCGTTCCTTGGATATAAATCCAACAAGCAAGACAACAAGGAAGAGAATCTAAGGTAATCTTACAAGAAAACCTTCCAAAAGCTATAAAAGCTACAATCTTCAATCTTCCTTCAACCTTCAAAAAGGTTCTTCAAATCTCCCAACTGGAGTATGGCTGCTGCTGCGTATAAACCCTGATCGATGGTATAGCATGATGTTGAATTTGTGGAAATCCAACCCTTTTTATAGGAAAATAACCCTCCAAAGATAAGATATCTTAGAAAAGATCTCTTCCCATAAAAATAGGTAAAATATATCATCTAGTATATCTTCTTCCTTCCAGGAGCCAAGGCCAAAAATATAAGATCACTTTCCAAATATAAAAGATCTCAGCCAAGAATAAAATATTCTCGCCGCGTCCTAGGTATTCGCCTCGGTCGAGTCGACTTCCCTGGATCACCTCGGTCGAGATGAATCTGTGGTCAACCGAGGTGATTCACAACTGAATGTGAAATCTCTCAAAACTGGTCCAAAGTGAATCTTTAATCCATGGTTATGCTTCCTGGATGGCTCCTTATGTTCCTCAGTGTAGCTCCAATGACTCCATAGCTCCTTTTGCTCCTTTTTGATGCAAAACGTGTCATTTTACCTACGATTACAACAAAACTAGGTGTAGACCTCGATTTCCGCAAAGGTAGATGAAATGGTAATATAATCACATATAATACATACAAACATGCAGATTATGAAAGATAAAACTTCCAAACAAACCCCAAAATATAGACTATAATTCATGCTATCAACCTCGACCGAGGTGATCCAGATAAGTCGACTCGACCGAGGCGAACACCTGGGACGCGGCGAGAATATTTTATTCTTGGCTGAGATCTTTTATCTTTGGAAAGAGATCCTATATTTTTGGGCTTGGCTCCTGGAAGGAAGAAGATATACTAGATCTTATATTTTACCTATTTTTATGGAAAGAGATCTTTCTAAGATATCTTATCTTTGGAGAGTTATTTTCCTATAAAAAGGGTCGGATTTCCCACAAATCCGACATCCGCATACAATTGGAAATCACGCATAACACGCAGCAGCCATACTCCAGTTGGGAGATTTGAAGAACCTTTTTGAAGGTTGAAGAAGGAAGATTATAGCTTTTATAGCTTTTGAAGGCTTTTGTAAGATTATCTTAGATTCCCTTCCTTGTTGTCTTGCCTTGTTGGATTTCTATCCAAGGAACGTTTTGTTGTGATATTTGATTCAGTTATTGAAGTCTTTTCATTAAATTCTTCTTGTTCAAATATTCACCTTCTTCCCATATATTTGATTAATACTTTCATGATGATGAGTGGCTAATTTCCTTGTGTGGTTCTAGGGTGATTGGCTGAAGGTTGTGGGAAAAACAATGATAGAATAATCTTAGATTCCAGTAGGACCCTGAAAGTTCGAGTCTTTAACCTTAACCCTAAGCATCTCGCTCAGTCGATGAACATCTCGGCCGGGGTGGAATTCTTCTAACCGAGGTGACTTATCTGATCCGAAACTGAGAGTTAAGTGTTAGAGTTTGCCAAATCCTATTCTTATTACACCTTTTCCTGGTTCAATGCAAGCCTAGGATGAGACTTACCCGGTAATTCCTTAGTTTGTTTACTTAAGATCATAAGTGTAGGTAATAAAGGTTTATCCTTTATTAGGGTTTGAGTGTGCTTTCATCCCATCTTTGTGAGTTAGCCTGAGACTTACCCGGTAAAGGTTGATTCTATTTCCTTAGATGGTGTGTTAGTTTGAGGTTATAGTTCTTTATCTTAATTCCTTGAGACTTACCCGGTAATAGGAGTTACGGTTTAGGATTAGTGAGTAGTGAGACTTACCCGGTGATCTATTCCACTTTAGTAACACCTTCCCCTTGCAAAAATCTCAGCTTTGTCCGCTTATTTTTAGATCTTGAGTTGGAACCACAACTAGATGCTTTAATCCCTAGAATTGCATGTTTGCTTTATTGACTTCTATATCAACTTTGATTGTTTTGATCACCTCTTGTGGTTAGTATTTACATAAGCATACCGTGATTGGACTTTGTTTCACTAAGTCCTTGTGATCGACCCCTGGAATTCCTTGCTTTTTACTACGATTGATCCGTACACTGCGGGTTCGCATCCTTGTTTTAAGCTTACGTCTAGGGTTATAAATTTAAAGCTTGCACACACCGTTTGGAGCGAACTAGTTTTTGGCGCCGTTGCCGGGGACTTGGTCTAGACCGAGTCGGTTACGGTTTGCTCTTGGGGCACTTGTCCCCGTGTCTACTAACCACTCTACTTGAGTGACTTTTGCAGGTTCTTTCTTAGGTATATGCGAAGAACCCGCACTAGGAAGGAAATCGTTCCTTACGATCCCGAACCAGAAAAGACATACAAACGACGCTTAAAAGAAGCGAAGATGGCCCAACAAGAGAACCGCGATCTTGAGGCCGAATTGAAAGAGGCGCTAGAGCTGCTACGCCTCAGCAGGGAAGAACTAAGACAAGAGAAAGAAGAAACTCGCACCAGGACTGAAGCAATCGAAGCAGATATGGCCGTTGATAGCATGAATTATAGTCTATATTTTAGGGTTTGTTTGGACGTTTTATCTTTCATAATCTGCATGTTTGTATGTACATTATGTGATTTTACTACCATTTCATCTACCTTTGCGAGAATCGAGGTCTACACGTGGTTTCGTTGTAATTGCAGGTAATTTGGCACGTTTTGCATCAAAAAGGAGAAAAAGGAGTCATTAGTCATTTGGAGCTACATCCAGGGAGCATAGCCATGGATTAAAGATTTACTTTGGACCAGTTTTGAGAGATTTCACATTCAGTTGTGAGTCACCTCGGTTGACCACAGATTCACCTCGACCGAGGTGATCCAGAGACGCCGACTCGACCGAGGCGAACACCTAGGACGCGGCGAGAATATTTTATTCTTGGCTGAGATCTTTTATTTTTGGAAGGTGATCTTATATTTTTGGGCTTGGCTCCTGGAAGGAAGGAGATATGCAGAATCATATATTTTACCTATATTTATGGGAAAATATCTTTCTAAGATTTATTATCTTTCGAGGGTTATTTTCCTATAAAAAGGGTTGGATTTTCCACAAATCCGATCATGCTTAGATCCCGCATACAGTCGGAAATCACGCAGCAGCAGCAGCCTTCCCCAAGTTGGAAGATTTGAAGAACCTTTTTGAAGGTTGAAGGAAGATTGAAGTCCATAGCTTTTATAGCTTTATTGAAGGGTTTTGTAAGATTGTCTTCAATTCCCTCAATTGTTGTCTTGTCTTTTTGGATTGTTATCCAAGGAACGCTTTGTTGTGATATTTGATTCAGTTATCGAAGTCTTTTCATTAAATTCTTCTTTGTTCAAATATTCACCTTCTTCCCATATATTTAATACTTTCATAATGATGATGAGTGGCTAATTTCCTTGTGTGATTCTAGGGTGATTGGCTGAAGGTTGTGGGAAAAACAATGATAGAGTAATCTTAGATTCCAGTAGGATCCTGAAAGTTCGAGTCTTTAACCTTAACCCTAAGCATCTCGTTCAGTCGATGAACACCTCGGCCGGGGTGGAAACTGGTTGACCGAGGTGACTTATCTGATCCATAACTGAGAGTTAAGTGTTAGAGTTTGCCAAATCCTATTCTTATTACACCTTTCCTGGTTCAATGCAAGCTTAGGATGAGACTTACCCGGTAATTCCTTAGTTTGTGTACCAACGATCATAAGTGTAGGTAATAAAGGTTTATCCTTTATTGGGGTTTGAGTGTGCTTCCATCCCATCTTTGTGAGTTAGCCTGAGACTTACCCGGTAAAGGTTGATTCTATTCCCTTAGATGGTGTGTTAGTTTGAGGTAATAGTTCTTTATCTTAATTCCTTGAGACTTACCCGGTAATAGGAGTTACGGTTTTGGATTAGTGAGTAGTGAGACTTACCCGGTGATCTACTCCACTTTAGAAACACCTTCCCCACGCAAAAATCTCAGCTTTGTCCGCTTATCTATAGATCTTGAGTTGGAACCACAACTAGATGCTTTAATCCCTAGAATTGCATGTTTGCTTTATTGACTTCTTATTCATCTTTGATTGTGTTAACTGCTCTTTGTGGTTAGTATTCACGAAGCATACCGTTATTGACTTTGTTTCACCGAGTCCCTGTGATCGACCCCTGGAATTTTCTTCCAAGAGACTTGCCCCCGTGTCTACTAACCACTTTTCTTGAGTGTTCTTGCAGGTTTGTTCTTAGGTACATACGAAGTTCTTGTTCCGGCAACGGAACAGAGTTTCGCCAAAGAACAAGTTTTTGGCGCCGTTGCCGGGGACTGGGTCTAGACCGAGCCGGTACGGTTTGCTCTTGGGGCATTTGCCCCGTTTTGTCTAACCACTCTACTTGAGTGACTTTCGCAGGTTCTTTCTTAGGTATATGCGAAGAACCCGCGCTGGGAAGGAAATCGTTCCTTACGATCCCGAACCAGAAAAGACATACAAGAGACGCTTAAGAGAAGCGAAGATGGCCCAACAAGACGATCGCGATCTTGCGGCCCAATTGAGAGAGACGCAGGAGCTGCTGCGCCTCAGCAAGGAAGAACTCATGCAAGAGAAAGAGGAGAATCGCACCAGGACTACAGCAATCGAAGCTGAGATTGCTGTCATTCGGAACCAGATTCTACTTCGACCAAGGGAGGATCCTCCTGTTGATCCTCGACCGATGCAGGATCCAGTAGTTGATCCTCGACCGAGGCAGATTCGAGTACCCAACGCCCCGGCCGAGGTACTTCCACCTCGGATACCAGTCCGAGACGTTCTTCTTGCAGGAATTCCGCAAACTCTAGGTCAAAGGATGGACCCTAATCAACAACTGAGGCGTCCAGGAGTGAACCTAGGAGATCCAGCAGATCATGACTACGAACTTCGACCGCAAGTTCTAGCCATGATTCGCCAATGCCAATTCGGAGGGCTAGAGAAGGAGTCGCCGCATCAACATCTTCAAAACTACGAGATCTTGATGGAGACCTTGCGACCTCCCAGAATTGAGAACAACAACTACAAGCTAAGACCTTTTTACTTTTCTTTAAAAGATAGAGCTCTGACTTGGTATCAATCTCTTCCTCCAGGAAAAATCAGCACATGGGAGGAGATGACCACGGAATTCTTAACCAAATTCTTTCCCCCCTCAAAGACCGCCGAAATGAGAGGGAAGATCAATGCTTTCATCATGAAGGACAAGGAGAGCTTGTCCAAGTCTTGGGAGCGGTTCAAGGATATCATTTTGGATTGCCCACATCATGGGATTCCAAAGATCGAGTTGTTGGAGATCTACTTCAAAGGGCTGGATGGAAGCACCCAGTTCAATCTCCAACTACTCTCCGCCGGTACCTTCATGGACATGGCGATTGATGAGGCTTGGGACTTCATTGAGAAGCAAGCCTTGCACATGGAGAAATATACCCACCAAGGAGCTGAAGGTGGAGTTAAAAGAGTCAACTTTCAAGAGACTCAATCCGACAACAATCAACTCACGTCATTGAAGAACGACGTGAAGCAATTAAAGGAGCTCTTGATGGCTCAAACTAAGAAGGAAGAGCAAGGGCAAAGGAACAACAACAATAACGGGTACCGTAACAACAACAACAACGGTTCCCGAAACAACAACTACAACAACAACAATAGAGGATCCAATAGCAACAACTGGAGGGCGAATAACCAAAATCACGGTAACAATCATTCAAACTCCAATTCTAATGATTCCTCTAACCCTTTCCTCTCTCCCCCTTCTTCTTCTTCTTCTACTCCATTGAAAAGCCAAGGGCAAGGATCAAGTTCGTCTCAGCCAGAAAAGAAAGACGCAGTTCTAGAGGCAATCTTGATCAAGCTTAGCGCTATGGAGAATTCTATGACTTCGTTTTCAAGGGCCCAAAAGTCCTTCGAACAACAACTTGCAAATAGGGCGAATGAAGCGCCAAGAGATCCAGGGAAGCTTCCAGCGAAGACGGAAACTAACCCTAAGGGCCAGTGCATGGCCATAACGACGAGGAGTGGACTCAAAACTGCAGATCCAGTACCTCGCTCGACGCAGACCACCTCGGTCCAGATCCAGTCGAAGAACACCTCGACCGAGATGCCAACCGAGGCGGAGCAACAGAAAGCAGGAGGAACGACAGAAACTTATGTTCCACCTCCTGCATATAAACCACCACTTCCATTCCCTCAGTCCAGAGCCAGAGCACATCTAGACAAGCACTTTGGTAAGTTTCGTGGCTTGATGAATAAGCTACATATTAATATCCCTTTCCTTGATGCTATTTTAGGTATGCCCGCCTATGGGAAGTTCTTAAAAGAAATCTTATCAAGGAAGAGGAAGCTGGAGGATGTAGGTGAAGTTAGGATGACATCTAAATCTTCGGAGCTTATCAAGATCATGAAGGAAAAGATGCCGCCTAAGTTGAGAGATCCCGGCTCATTTTGCATTCCCATTCAAGTTGGGGATGTCACTTGTGAAGCCCTTTGTGATCTAGGAGCCAGCGTGAGCATCATCCCGCTGGAGCTGTGCACTAAGATCGGTCTTGGAGAGCCCAAACCGGTCAAGATTCGACTCTACATGGCGGATCGCTCCATTACCCATCCCGTGGGCATCTTGGAAGACGTTCCGGTCAAGTTAGGTAACTTCTATCTACCCATAGATTTTGTCGTACTTGACATTCCCGCAGATTACCCTGTTCCTATTATTCTCGGGAGGCCATTTCTAGCAACTTCGGGTTGCAACGTGGATTGCAAGAACGCCAAGTTGAAATTCAACGTTGGTGGCGATGAGGTGGAGTTCGCACTACTTGCAGCCATGAAAGGGGAGCAACTAACTGATGATATCTTCAACATCTACGATGAAGAAGAATCAAGAGAATTGGTGAGCTCTATCCTTATTAACGATCCACTCGAAAGAGTTATAAGTTTCAGTTTAATGGAGGAAGGTATAGATGCTTCTTGTGATGCAGATATACGGAGCTTAAAAGCACTGGAAGAAGATCCAGGAGCTAAAACTGAGAAGCTGATCCAGGAAACGAAGATTTCCAGCCTCGGATCCAATAGCAGTATCTCGACCGAGGCACCTTCTGGACAGAGCGATGCGAACGAAGAACACCTCGGTCAACGCCTATGCGCCTCGACCGAGGTCGACAGTGAGACGACTCTAACTGAGACTGCATCGAGTCCAGTTTCTGACACCACTCCACTGGAAAGAGGAAGCAAAGATCCCTCCCAGAAAGCGCCCCCAGTTGTGGAGCTTAAACAACTCCCTAGTCACTTGAGGTATATCTTTCTCGGACCGGATTCTACTTATCCCGTCATTGCTAGTGCTTCCCTTTCCGATTCTGAACTATCTAAGTTAATGCATGTCCTGAGAAAGCATCGAAAAGCCATAGGTTACACCACGGATGATCTTATAGGCATTAAACCTTCTTTCTGCATGCATAGAATTCTAATGGAAGATAATCATAAGACTTCACGGGAACCTCAAAGACGGTTAAATCCGATCATGAAAGAGGTTGTGAAGAAGGAAGTTCTTAAGTTGTTGGATGCAGGTATTATTTATCCTATCTCGGACAGCAAGTGGGTTAGCCCGGTGCATGTCGTTCCGAAGAAAGGAGGGATGACCGTTGTGACGAATAAGAACAACGAGTTGATCCCAACAAGGACCGTTACGGGTTGGAGAGTTTGCATCGATTATAGGAAGCTGAACACGGCGACTCGGAAGGATCATTTTCCGCTTCCTTTCATTGATCAAATGCTCGAACGGTTGGCCCAGCATTCACACTTTTGTTACTTGGACGGCTATAGTGGGTTCTTCCAGATTCCTATCCATCCGGATGATCAGGAGAAGACCACTTTCACTTGTCCTTGGGGGACGTTTGCCTATCGGAGGATGCCATTCGGATTGTGCAATGCACCCGCTACCTTCCAGCGATGCATGATGGCTATCTTTTCCGAGTACATAGAGGAGATCATGGAGGTATTTATGGATGATTTTTCTGTATATGGTTCCTCTTTTGATGATTGCCTATCTAACCTTTCTCTAGTACTTAAAAGATGTGAAGACACTAACCTTATTTTGAATTGGGAGAAGTGTCATTTTATGGTTAATGAAGGCATTGTGCTAGGACGCCTCGTTTCTAATCGAGGTATTGAGGTTGATCGAGCTAAGATCGAGACTATTGAGAAACTCCCTCCTCCTTGTTCTGTTAAAGGTGTGAGGAGTTTTCTCGGGCATGCAGGTTTCTACAGGAGATTCATCAAGGACTTCTCTAAGATTTCTAAACCTCTAACTAACCTCTTGAATAAAGATGTTGTTTTTGAGTTTTCGCAGGAGTGTCTTGATGCTTTTTATAGGATTAAGGAAGCGTTGATCTCCGCTCCCATTATCCAGCCTCCTGATTGGACCTTGCCCTTTGAGGTCATGTGTGACGCTAGTGATGTAGCCGTAGGAGCGGTGCTCGGACAGAAGAAAGATGGACGGACCACCGCCATTTATTATGCTAGCAAGACGCTAGATGAAGCACAACGCAACTACGCTACCACCGAGAAAGAGTTATTGGCGGTTGTATATGCTTTCGAGAAGTTTCGTTCCTATCTAGTAGGGGCGAAAGTCATTGTCTACACCGACCATGCAGCCATTCGTTACTTGTTGGCTAAGAAAGATGCAAAGCCGAGCCTTATTCGATGGATTCTCTTGCTTCAAGAGTTTGACCTAGAAATCCGCGATAAGAAGGGATCCGAGAACTCCGTTGCGGATCACCTCAGCCGGCTACCGGAATCCTCCCGCGAGGCGGATAACCCACCCATAGACGATTCATTCCCCGATGAGCACTTGCACGTCTTGGAGCGTTTGATGGATCTACTCACTTCACCCCACGATGGAGGTGAAGTATGGGGTGAGGGAACCTCATACCTCGTTTGAGACGCATCATGGTCCAGCTAGCGACCTTAAATCAAGCGCTTCTTGGGAGGCAACCCAAGGTATTGCTTTCTTTTCCCGTTTTCTAGTCTAGATTAGATAGTTCTTGTTTTTGCTTTGCTTTGCTTTGTTTTTGGCGTTCTGGACAGACAACAGGGAATATCTAAGGAGGAGCACAACTGGAAGGACAGAAGTTCGAGATTCTGAGAAGACAGAAGGACCTCGGTCACTGTCAGAGCACCTCGACCGAGTTGATTCTTGAGCAACCGAGGCGACTAGGGTTTCTGCAAAACCGCCTCGGTCCGTACCACCTCGGTCCAGTCGAGACCATCTCGACCGAGGTGACAGCAGATCCGGTAACAGTATAAAAGGGGGAAAAATTACTTTTTCACATTTTTTACCTACCTCGACCGCGGCGACAGATCCATTTCGCTCACTCTCGATTCTTGCTCGTTTTCGACATTTTCTGCTTCCAAACCGAGATTGAAGGATAGAGGAATCGATTGCAACTACAGATCTGCAAGAAATTCGAGCAACTCGGCCGGAACGAGGTAAAAACGATCGAAACCCTAAACTCGTTCGTTTAATGCAATTTGGGCTTTGGTTGCCCTTGAATCTGTTGAGGAAAGACTTAAGTACCCCTTAGGAAGCATCGGTAGTGATTTTTGGGGGAAAAGAACTGAAATTCAGAAAGTTGAAATCGCGACTGTCTTCGCCTCGGTCCAGTCGACCTGCACCTCGGTCGAGGTGGTTCTTGGAGTTTGTCAGTCGACCGAGGTAGTCTGACAGTGCTGTTTGAAGATGAGTTCTGACAGATTGTTAGCCCTTAGAGATAGATCCTCTCCTTCCCCTTCTTCTTCCTCATCCAGACCTTCTATACCGGTGATCCACGAGAGACACCTTGTAGATTACGAGCGCATTGCTAGCCGTCCAGTGATAGCACCTAGATTCCTGGACATTTCTGCCTTTGACTGTCTCCACGTAGATGGAGATCTTAGGAGGATGATCACCACCGTCGGGCTGGATCAGTTTACTGAGATCCGAGCCCCAACCTACTTAGAGCCGACCCTCGAGTTTGTCAGCTCCTTCACTTACCTCCCCACAGAGAGGGCTGTGAAGTACCGGTTGATGAACCGGAACTACCTAGTACCTCTAGACCATTGGAGAGACATTTTTGGCTTCCCTGCCCCCACTGCTGTAGACTTCCCGACCCGAGCTGTAGCTAGAGAGTTCTGGGGTCAGATCGCCCACATTACAGAGCATGCAGATAGGTGGCGCCCTGGTGATTCCAGGGCGAAGCTTATTTTTCATCTAGCCTTTCGATTGGTACACAGGATCTTCAGCGAGACGCTTCTGGCGCGTACTGAGACGCCCCAGAAGGTCCGACAGGGGGAGCTCTTTACTTTGTACTGCATGGTCACAGGTGGATACCCTGACTTTGGATTGATGCTGGCAGAGGATCTGCACAGGATCAAGGCCAAGGGGAAGGGAGATATATGCTGCGGAGGGATAGTGACCCATATCGCTAGGTATCAGGATATGGATCTGAGTAGGTGTACTATGGTGGCGGCTGCCAAGCCGCTCGGACTTCAGGAGATGATCACACGGAGGATTCTAGTTCCCCGTGGTTTGACTACACCTTACGTCGCTATGCCATGGGAGCTGACTGCACCTCAGGGCATCAGGTGGTCTGCACAGTTCTCAGTTTTTGATCCACACTACTGGCAGACAGCATGGGCTCCACTGATGGAGGATTACAGAGAGGCAGCAGCTTCCCCTGCTGCAGAGGAGAAGGCTGAGGATGAGGACGACGATGAGGACACAGTAGATGAGAGAGGAGGTGGCGTCCCGATGGACACAGGGACAGATACAGCTGGGACGAGCGTGCCACCTATTATAGATCTGGACGACGAGGAGGACACTGAGCCGGCGCCAGCTGAGACTTCTCCAGTCAGACCTGCTAGACGCAGGAGGCATGGAGTGAGGGATAGAGCCGCTCACCGACGGATCGATGACCTGACGGATCAGGTTATCGACTCATATGCTGCACTTTCGCTGGATATCCGCGAGATGCAGGAGCGGCAGCATCATCAGCACATGATGGCTCAGCTGCAGTTTGAGCATATCATGGGACATCCTTATGATCCGACTCAGTATCCCTACATACCACCACCACCACCGGATCGAGACTACTGAGGAGCTGCAGGATTTTATTATTATATTTTTTATGCAGTTCGGCTTCTATCCGGTGAGTTCTCTCTTGTTTAGACTTTTATTATACCCACTGGGACAGTGTGTCTCAAGTATGGGGTGTTTGTGTTATTTGACTACGTGACTACGTGATGTATTTGACACCTTTGATGTATTATATTTATCGGATATTTTCGTATTTATGCTTCATTGCCTTTATATGATTATCTGATATTACATGCATACCTACAGGTTATTTGATTGAGAAAAACGTCGAAACTGAAAAAAATTTGGTTTTAAAAAATTTTTTTCGACCTCGACCGAGTCAGTCTTGGCCAAACGAGGCGTTCCACCTCGGTTGAACCAAGAACACCTCGACCGAGGTGTGTTAACTGAGAGTTTTCGAAAACGAATTTTTGTTACTTATCTGGATATGACCTCAGTGAAGACCTTGTTTACTGACTGGTTTTAAATTCTTTATGTATTTGAAAGGTTTTATAATATGTTTAAGTTGCTAAATGCTTTGTTTGAAATTATTGGCATGTTTAATACTTTGTTTTTATCCAAATTATGTTGAATTTGAAGGTTGACACCACAAGATAAGTTCTCTCACTTTCTTCCTGGAAAGACCAAGGCAATTCATTCTTCTCTCTTCTTCTTCTTGATCATGCTTAGCCCCTCATATACATTTTGCCTCCCTTTACCTATCCGGGAATTTGGAAGCAAGCGAAGTGGTGAAAGCAAGTGAAGTTAAAGTTGAGAAGTTGGCTGGAAGTAAAAGTGCTAGAAAGTAATAATAGGTTTGGGGAAGTCAATCATGAAGATGAGTAACTCGGCACCATTCACATAGCCGGGTGTTTGTGTCTTGCCAAAGTCGGATTGAGCGATATTCCTAACGGGTCATGGTATGTGCATCAAGGGTTTGATGCATCTCGAGAAATTGATGATTGCAGATTTCCTAGGCTTCGGTTATTGTGCACCTTTGTCCATGCATCCCAAAAAGTAAAGTAAAAAGAAAAAAAGTGGAATAAGCAAAGCTTATTGGTGGAAGATGCTGCAAGTCAAAGTGGAAGTGAAGTTCATCCTTTTCCCGGATTCTATCACCACATTACCTTACATACATCCCTACCCTACACGTTTCTTGACCTTTTCTTTTGGGAAGCCCTTGAGACCTTGAGCTTGTTGATTGACTTAGCGGTTTAAACTGGATTATACATGATTAATTTTGATAATTATGATTTATTATGCATTCTATGATTTTATGCAAAGATGAACAACTTTCCTATATTAATAAAATGTTTTGATCATGTTGAGTTTTTAATTCCAGGAAATATTCTCTTAGAGTGATCTATGATAGTTGCACACCATAAAATGTTTTTGAAAGACTTTTTCATTGATTTTCTTGACTTATAATCCATTCTATCTTGTCTTCTATATGCGGAACTTGCTTGGGGACAAGCAAGGGCTAAGTATGGGGTATTTTGATAGCATGAATTATAGTCTATATTTTAGGGTTTGTTTGGACGTTTTATCTTTCATAATCTGCATGTTTGTATGTACATTATGTGATTTTACTACCATTTCATCTACCTTTGCGAGAATCGAGGTCTACACCTGGTTTCGTTGTAATTGCAGGTAATTTGGCACGTTTTGCATAAAAAAGGAGCAAAAGGAGTCATTAGTCATTTGGAGCTACATCCAGGGAGCATAGCCATGGATTAAAGATTTACTTTGGACCAGTTTTGAGAGATTTCACATTCAGTTGTGAGTCACCTCGGTTGACCACAGATTCACCTCGACCGAGGTGATCCAGAGACGCCGACTCGACCGAGGCGAACACCTAGGACGCGGCGAGAATATTTTATTCTTGGCTGAGATCTTTTATTTTTGGAAGGTGATCTTATATTTTTGGGCTTGGCTCCTGGAAGGAAGGAGATATGCAGAATCATATATTTTACCTATATTTATGGGAAAATATCTTTCTAAGATTTATTATCTTTCGAGGGTTATTTTCCTATAAAAAGGGTTGGATTTTCCACAAATCCGATCATGCTTAGATCCCGCATACAGTCGGAAATCACGCAGCAGCAGCAGCCTTCCCCAAGTTGGAAGATTTGAAGAACCTTTTTGAAGGTTGAAGGAAGATTGAAGTCCATAGCTTTTATAGCTTTATTGAAGGGTTTTGTAAGATTGTCTTCAATTCCCTCAATTGTTGTCTTGTCTTTTTGGATTGTTATCCAAGGAACGCTTTGTTGTGATATTTGATTCAGTTATCGAAGTCTTTTCATTAAATTCTTCTTTGTTCAAATATTCACCTTCTTCCCATATATTTAATACTTTCATAATGATGATGAGTGGCTAATTTCCTTGTGTGATTCTAGGGTGATTGGCTGAAGGTTGTGGGAAAAACAATGATAGAGTAATCTTAGATTCCAGTAGGATCCTGAAAGTTCGAGTCTTTAACCTTAACCCTAAGCATCTCGTTCAGTCGATGAACACCTCGGTCGGGGTGGAAACTGGTTGACCGAGGTGACTTATCTGATCCATAACTGAGAGTTAAGTGTTAGAGTTTGCCAAATCCTATTCTTATTACACCTTTCCTGGTTCAATGCAAGCTTAGGATGAGACTTACCCGGTAATTCCTTAGTTTGTGTACCAACGATCATAAGTGTAGGTAATAAAGGTTTATCCTTTATTGGGGTTTGAGTGTGCTTCCATCCCATCTTTGTGAGTTAGCCTGAGACTTACCCGGTAAAGATTGATTCTATTCCCTTAGATGGTGTGTTAGTTTGAGGTAATAGTTCTTTATCTTAATTCCTTGAGACTTACCCGGTAATAGGAGTTACGGTTTTGGATTAGTGAGTAGTGAGACTTACCCGGTGATCTACTCCACTTTAGAAACACCTTCCCCACGCAAAAATCTCAGCTTTGTCCGCTTATCTATAGATCTTGAGTTGGAACCACAACTAGATGCTTTAATCCCTAGAATTGCATGTTTGCTTTATTGACTTCTTATTCATCTTTGATTGTGTTAACTGCTCTTGTGGTTAGAATTGACATAGCATACCGTATTGACTTTGTTTCATCGAGTCCCTGTGATCGACCCCTGGAATTTTCTTGCTTTTACTACGATTGACCCGTACACTGCGGGTTCGCATCCTTGTTTTAAGCTTAAGTCTAGGGTTATAAATTTAAAGCTTGCACACACCGTTTGGAGCGAACAGCCGCTTTGAGAGACCAATATCAACTTCGACCGAGGGAAGATCCAGTTGCTGATCCTCGACCGATGCAGGTCCCAGTTGCTGACCCTCGACCGAGGCAGGTCCCAGTACCTGACGCCCCGGCCGATGTATTTCCACCTCAGAGGCCAGTCCGAGATGTTCTTCTTGCAGGAATCTCACAAACCCTAGGTCAAAGGATGGACCCCAATCAACAACTGAGGCGTCCAGGAGTTAACCTAGGAGATCCAGCGGACCATGACTATGAACTTCGACCGCAAGTTCTATCCATGATTCGCCAATGCCAGTTCGGAGGGCTAGAGAAGGAATCACCACATCAACATCTTCAAAACTATGAGATCTTGATGGACACCTTGAGACCTCCGAGGATTGAAAATAACAACTACAAGCTAAGACCTTTTTACTTTTCTTTAAAAGATAGGGCTCTTACTTGGTATCAATATCTTCCTCCAGGAAAAATTAGCACATGGGAGGAGATGACAACGGAATTCTTGACCAAATTCTTTCCCCCCTCAAAGACAGCTGAAATTAGAGGGAAGATCAACGCTTTCATTATGAAGGACAAGGAGAGCTTGTCCAAGTCATGGGAGAGGTTCAAGGACATTCTTTTGGATTGCCCACATCATGGGATTCCAAAGTTAGAGTTATTGGAGATATACTTCAAGGGACTGGACGGAAGCACCCAGTTCAATCTCCAACTACTCTCCGCCGGTACCTTCATGGACATGGCGATTGACGAAGCTTGGGACTTCATCGAGAAACAAGCTTTGCATATGGAGAAGTATACCCACCAAGGAGCTGAAGGTGGAGTTAAAAGAGTTAACTTCCAAGAAACTCAGCCCAACAACAATTAACTCACGTCTTTGAAGAATGACGTGAAGCAATTGAAGGAACTCTTGGTTGCTCGAACCAAGAAGGAAGAGAAAGGGCAAAGGAACAACAACAACGGATACCGTAACAACAACAACGGTTCCCGGAACAACAACTACAACAACAAGAATAGAGGATCCAATAGCAACAACTGGAGGGCGAACAACCAAAATTCTGGTAACAATCATTCAAACTCCAACTCTAACGATTCCTCTAACCCTTTCCTCTCTTCCTCTTCTTCTTCTTCTACTCCATTAAAGAGCCAGGGGCAAGGATCAAGTTCGTCTCAGCCGGAAAAGAAAGACGCAGTTCTGGAGGCTATCTTGATCAAGCTCAACACTATGGAGACTTCTATGACTTTATTTTCGAAGGCCCAAAAAGCCTTTGAACAACAACTTGCAAGTAGGGCGAATGAAGAGCCAAGAGATCCAGGGAAGCTTCCAACAAGGACGGAGAGCAACCCTAAGGGCCAGATCATGGCCATAGCTACGAGGAGTGGACTGAAAACTACAGATCTAGTGCCTCGGTCGGTGCCAGTACCGACGAAGACCACCTCGGTCCAGATGCAGTCGAAGAACACCTCGACCGAGATGTCAACCGAGGTGGAGCCACAGAAAGCGGAAGGGAAAACTGAAGTTTATGTTCCACCTCCTGCATACAAACCACAACTTCCATTCCCCCAGTCAAGGGTCAGAGCACATCTAGACAAGCACTTTGGTAAGTTCCTTGACTTGATGAATAAACTGCACATTTTGCATTCCCATTCAAGTTGGGGATGTCACTTGTGAAGCCCTTTGTGATCTAGGAGCCAGCGTGAGCATCATCCCGTTGGAGCTATGTGCGAAGATCGGACTTGGAGAGCCCAAGCCGGTCAAGATTCGACTATATATGGCGGATCGCTCCATCACCCATCCCGTGGGCATCTTGGAGGACGTTCCGGTCAAGTTAGGTAACTTCTATTTACCGATAGATTTTGTTGTACTTGACATTCCCGCAGATTATCCGGTTCCTATTATTCTTGGGAGGCCATTTCTAGCAACTTCGGGTTGCAACGTGGATTGCAAGAACGCCAAGCTGAAATTCAACATTGGCGGCGATGAGGTGGAGTTCGCATTACTTGCAGCCATGAAAGGGGAGCAGCTAACTGATGATATCTTCAACATCTACGATGAAGAAGAATCAAGAGAATTGGTGAGCTCTATCCTTACTAACAATCTACTCGAAAGAGTTATTAGCTTCAGTTTAATGGAGGAAGGTATAGATGCTTCTTGTGATGCAGATATACGGAGCTTAAGGGCACTGGAAGAGGATCCAGGAGCTAAAACTGAGAAGCTAACCCAGGAGACGAAGATCTCCAGTTTCGGTTCCAGTTGCAGTACCTCGACCGAGGCACTTTCTGGACTGAGCGAGGCGACTGAAGAACATCTCGGTCAACGCCTCTGCGCCTCGACCGAGGTCGATGGCGAGACGACTTCAACTGAGACTTCCGAAAGTCCAGTTTCTAGATCTACTACACTGGAAGGAGGAAGCAAGGATCCCCCTCAGAAAGCACCCCCAGTTGTGGAGCTTAAACAACTCCCAAATCACTTGAGGTATGTCTTTCTTGGACCGGATTCTACTTATCCCGTAATTGTTAGTGCTTCCCTTTCCGAAACTGAATTGTCTAAACTCATGCATGTCCTGAGAAAGCATCAAAAGGCTTTGGGTTACACTATTGATGATCTTATTGGCATTAAGCCTTCTTTCTGCATGCATAGAATTCTAATGGAGGATGATCATAAGACTTCACGGGAACCTCAAAGACGGTTAAATCCGATCATGAAAGAGGTTGTGAAGAAAGAAATTCTTAAGTTGTTGGATGCAGGTATCATATATCCTATCTCGGACAGCAAATGGGTTATCCCAGTGCATGTAGTTCCGAAGAAAGGAGGGATGACCGTTGTGACAAATAAGAACAACGAGTTGATCCCAACTCGGACCGTTACGGGCTGGAGGGTTTGCATCGATTATCGGAAGCTGAACACAGCCACACGGAAGGACCATTTTCCACTTCCCTTTATTGATCAAATGCTCGAGCGATTGGCCCAGCATTCACACTTTTGCTACTTAGACGGCTATAGTAGATTCTTCCAGATTCCTATCCATCCGGATGATCAGGAGAAGACCACTTTCACTTGTCCATGGGGGACATTTGCTTATAGGAGGATGCAATTTGGATTGTGCAATGCACCCGCTACCTTCCAGCGATGCATGATGGCTATCTTTTCCGAGTATATAGAGGAGATCATGGAGGTATTTATGGATGATTTTTCTGTATATGGTTCCTCTTTTGATGATTGCCTATCTAACCTTTCTCTAGTGCTTAAACGATGTGAAGACACTAATCTTGTTTTGAATTGGGAGAAGTGTCATTTTATGGTTAATGAAGGCATTGTGCTAGGACACCTCGTTTCTACTCGAGGCATTGAGGTCGATCGCGCTAAGATCGAGACTATTGAGAAACTCCCTCCCCCTTGTTCTGTTAAAGGTGTGAGGAGTTTTCTCGGGCATGTAGGTTTCTACAGGAGATTCATCAAGGACTTCTCTAAGATTTCTAAACCTCTAACTAACCTCTTGAATAAAGATGTTGTTTTTGAGTTTTCGCAGGAGTGTCTTGATGCTTTTTACAGGATTAAGAAAGCGTTGATCTCCGCTCCCATTATCCAACCTCCGGATTGGACCTTGCCCTTTGAGATCATGTGCGATGCTAGCGATGTAGCCGTAGGAGCGGTGCTTGGACAGAAGAAGGATGGCCGGACCACCGCCATTTACTATGCTAGCAAGACGCTAGATGTAGCACAACGCAACTACGCTACCACCGAGAAAGAATTATTGGCGGTTGTATATGCTTTCGAGAAGTTTCGTTCCTATTTAGTAGGGGCAAAAGTCATTGTCTACACCGACCATGCAGCCATCCGTTACTTGTTGGCTAAGAAAGATGTCAAGCCACGCCTTATTCGATGGATTCTCTTGCTTCAAGAGTTTGATCTAGAAATCCGCGATAAGAAGGGATCCGAAAATTCTGTTGCGGATCACCTCAGCCGGCTACCTGCATCTTCACGCGAGAAGGACGACCCACCCATAGACGATTCATTCCCCGATGAGCATTTACACTTGTTGGAGCGGTTGATAGACTTACTTACTTCACCCCACGATGGAGGTGAAGTATGGGGTGAGGGCACCTCCCATTACATTTGAGAGACGCATTATGGTCCAGCTAGCGACCTTAAACCAATCGCTTCTTGGGAGGCAACCCAAGGTATTGCTTTCTTTTCCTTTTTCTAGTCTCGCTTAGATAGTTTGCTTTTGCTTTGCTTTGTTTTGTTTTTGGCGTTCTAGACAGATAACAGGAGACAACTAAGGAAGGAGCATAACTAAAAGGACAGAAGATCGAGATTTTAAGAAGACGAAGTTCGACTGAGGCATCTCGGTTGCTTTCAGAGCACCTCGACCGAGATGATTCTTGAGCAACCGAGGCGACTAGGGTTTCTGAAGAACCACCTCGGTCCGTACCACCTCGGTCCAGTCGAGACCATCTCGACCGAGGTGACAGCAGTTCCAGAATAGGGTATAAAAAGGGCGAAGATTTCTCTCTCCTCACTTTACTCTTCTCCCTCGACCGCGGCGACAATTTCACCTCGCTTCTCTGATTCTTGCTCGTTTTCGAAGATTTCTGTCTCCAAACTGGGATTAAGGCTTAGAGGATCCCAGTGCATCATCGATCTGCAAGAAAATCGAACCGATTCGGCCGAACGAGGTAAAAATAAAACCGAAACCCTACCTCGCTTTTTCGCTTCGATTTGGGCTTTGGTTGCCCTTGCATTTGCTGAGGAAAGGCTTAAGTACCCCATAGGAAGCAGTTGTAGTGATTTTGGGGGAAAAGAACTGAATTTTCAGAAGGAATTAGAATCCAGTTTTCCGCCTCGGTCCAGACGAGCTGTGCCTCAGCCGAGGTGATTCTTGAGTGTTGTCAGTCGACCGAGGTGACCTGACAGTGTGATTTTCTAAAAATGAGTTCTGACCGACGCCTTGCCCTTAGGGATAGATCCTCACCTTCCCCTTCTTCCTCTTCTTCCCGACCTTATCGACCAATGATCCATGAGCGACACCAGGTCGATTATGACCGTATTTCTGGCCGTCCAGTGATTGCACCTCGCTTCTTGGACGTGTCTGCTTTTGATTGCCTCCAGGTAGACGGAGACCTTAGGAGGATGATATCTACAGTAGGACTGGATCAGTTTACTGAGATCCGAGCCCCAGCCTATTTGGAGCCCACCTTAGAGTTCATTAGTTCATTAGCTCCTTCTCTGAGCCCACTGCTGTTGACTTCCCTTCCCGATCTGTAGCTAGGGAGTTTTGGGGACAGATTGCCCACATTACTGAGCACGCAGACAGATGGCGCCCTGGAGATTCCAGGGAGAAGGTCATCTTCCATTTAGCCTTTAGGTTAGCCCACTGGATATTCAGCGAGACACTTCTGGCGCGTACTGAGACGCCCCAGAAGATCCGACAGGGAGAGCTTTTCAATTTATACTGCATGGTTACTGGGGGTATCCCGGACTTTGACTTGATGTTGGCAGAGGATCTGCACAAGATCAAGGCCAAAGCGAAGGGAGACATCTGCTGCGGAGGGATTGTCACCCATATCGCTAGTTATCAGGACATGGATCTCAGCGCTTGCACGATGGTGGCGGCTGCCAAGCCGCTTGGGCTGCAGGAGATGATCACTCGGCGGATTCTGGTTCCCCGAGTTCTGACTACACCGTACGTGGCTATGCCGTGGGAGCTGATTGCACCACAGGGGATCAGGTGGTCTGCCCAGTTTACTGTTTTTGACCCTCATTATTGGCAGACCACTTGGGCTCCACTGATGGAGGATTACAGAGAGGCAGCAGCTGCCCCAGCTGAAGAGGAGGCAGATGATGAGGAGACAGTTGATGAGAGAGAGGGTGGAGTCCCGATGGATACAGGGACGGATACTGCAGGGACGAGCGCACCAGTTATTGATCTGGACGATGACACTGAGGCTGAGCCTGCACCTGCTGCATCACCTGCTAGACCTGCTAGGAGTAGGACACGCCGTCATAGAGATTCAGAGGCTCATCGTCGGATCGATGATCTGACGGATCAGATGATAGATTCTTATGCTGCCCTCACTGTGGACATGCATGAGAGATTTGCTGCCCAGCGCCGACAGATTGACAGCTGGACTCATCAGATGTTAGAGGGAAAGCACTATCAGCGCAGGATGATGGAGATCCAGTTCCAGCAGGCTATGGGTTATCCATTCGACCCGTCTCAGTATCCGTACGTGCCACCACCACCGGATCAGGATTCTTGAGAGCTGCAGGATTTTCTTTCTTATTTTTATGCAGTTCAGCTATTTATCCGGTGAGTACTTTATTTCTTAGACTTATTTTGACCCACTGGGACAGTGTGTCCCAAGTATGGGGTATTTGTGTATTATTTGACATTTATGTATGACTCCACTTGACCGGATATTGATATTTTATGCTTCACTTTTGCATTTATATGTTTATCTGAGATTGCATGCATACTTACAGGTTATATGATTGAGAAAAACGTCGAAACTGAAAGAAAACTGGTTTTAAAAAAAAAATTTTTGGACCTCGACCGGTGGAGTTTTGGCCGAACGAGGTGTTTCACCTCGGTTGACCTAAGAACACCTCGACCGAGGTGGGTTAACTGAGAGTTTTCGAAAACGATTTTTGTGCTTCTTATCTGGATATGATCTCAGTGAAGATCTTGTTTACTGACTGGTTTTAAATTTCTTTATGTGTTTGAAAGGTTTTATAATATGTTTAAGTTGCTAAATGCTTTGTTTGAAATTATTGGCATGTTTAATACTTTGTTTTTATCCAAATTATGTTGAATTTGAAGGTTGACACCACATTATGAGTTCTCTCACTTTCTTCCTGGAAAGACCAAGGTAATTCATTCTTCTCTCTTCTTCTTCTTGATCATGCTTAGCCCCTCATATACATTTTGCCTCCCTTTACCTATCCGGGAATTTGGAAGCAAGTGAAGTGGTGAAAGCAAGTGAAGTTAAAGTTGAGAAGTGGGTTGGAAGTGAAAGTGTTAGAAAGTAATAATAGGTTTGGGGAAGTCAATCATGAAGATGAGTAACTCGGCACCATTCACATAGTTGGGTGTTTGTGTCTTGCCAAAGTCGGATTGAGCGATATTCCTAACGGGTCATGGTATGTGCATCAAGGGTTTGATGCATCTCAAGAAATTGATGATTGCTGATTTCCTAGGCTTCGGTTATTGTGCACCTCTGTCCATGCATCCCAAAAAGTAAAGTAAAAGAAAAAGTGTGAAATAAGCAAAGCTTATTGGTGGAAGATGTTGCAAGTCAAAGTGAAGTGAAGTTCATCCTTTTCCCGGATTCTAGCACCACATTACCTTACATACATCCCTACCCTACACGTTTCTTGACCTTTCTTTTGGGAAGCCTGTTAGCTTGAAATATTGTGATATTTTAGGCACGTTTTCTAAACGTATTTGATTCATATTGATAGTCTTTGATTGAACTTTGCTGCATATGTGAGCTAGTATTACCTATACTGTCGATATGGATGTCTACACTAGTTCTATGTTGATTATAGTTGATTTGGAGCTATTTCCGAACGGAATCGAGCAAAGGAGAGTTGATTTGATATGTCCATGGATTGAGGACATTCTTTGGAAGCAAATTGGAGTTTTAGCTTGAGGAATGCACGAGGCTAGGGAAGAATCACGTTCTTGCCCTAAACCACGCTCTAAAATACGGCCGTACTACGAACCACGTTCAGTTCCACGGCCGTGGAACCCTGCAAAGGAAGCGTGATGCATTCCAGTAACTATTACGGCCGTGGGATACATGGTACAAACCGTGACCTAATCCACGCCCTAAATTACGGTCGTGGGAACTTCCACGACCGTGATCTTGGCGGATCTTTTCGCCACACTTTAAAGCCATGATCTTTTGAAGATTGGGCCGGGCCGATATTCTATCTTGCCCTATAAAAAGACGGACGAAGCAAGATTCCGTCATCTTCGCTAAGCATCATTCAACCCCGCTTACCCTCATTTACAACCGCCATCTCCGTTGAAGGAATCTCAACGCCGTTTGGCCTTTGCTTGGAAGTATTGATCATCTCATTGGAGATTGAAGTTCGCATCTGGGAATTACCCTAATCTCGCACTTTTGGTGGAGATTGCTGTTGAGATCTCCGGATTGGCGGAAGATCGAAGCTTTAGGAAGATTTTGCAAGGAGATCTCTCTTCTTGTTTAGGTTTGAGTTGGAAAACGGATTGACATCCCATTTTCCCTTCTTCCATAAGGTTGTGATTGTTTGTTTTATTTTGAATCCCTTGACAATACTTGTTCTCTTTGTGACTTTGAGATTGGTTTGAAGATTATTGAAAGTTCTTGAAAGTTTTCATCTTTCTATCTTTTAATTCTTGAATTGATATCAACATGACTGTTATTGGCTAAAAACCCTTAACAATTCTAAGGTGAAGGGTTGATAGTTGTGGCTTAGATGATGATAGATCGATCGTAAACAGATTAGACCCTGAGAGTTAGAGAGAATCGCCGACGAACCCTAAATTACGGCCTGTTCTTGAGTCCACGGCCGTGGAACCTCAAGAACTAACCGTAATTTCCCTTAAGTCTACGAACTTGCTTTTACTTTAATCCAAAGTTAAAGATTTGCTTTAACTTAGTTTAGACTTGTCTTTTCTAGGTGGTAGTGAAGCCTCAACAACCTCTACCTCGATTTTGAGTGTCATAACCTCAATCGGTTTAGTTAGTCTTGATCCTTGGATTACAAGTTTGGGTATTTGACATTAATTCTTGCCTTTAGAACCTTTCTATATTGAGCCTCAACAACCTGTATAGAGAGTGCCTTGTAGGTGAGTTACATAAGGTGTTTGGAACTTCACCGTACGATTACCTTACATTAGTATACCTTTGCATATCTCAACTCTGTCTTTATATCATTAAGTATATCTTGAATCGATTGCCACAGCTGGATACTTGGATCTTTAGGATTGTTGTTTTCCCAATATATTTGCAAACTCTCATATTTACTCGCTTGATAATCTGCAATCGTATTTGTTCCCACCCAAATCCCTGTGTTCGATACTCTGGAATTCTTGCTTAGCTACGTCGATCCGTACACTGCGGGTTCGCTGCTTGATTCTAGTTTTATAAATTTAAAGCTTATTTGCACACACCTTTAGGGGCGAACAAGTTTTTGGCGCCGTTGCCGGGGATTTGGTTTCGCCCGAATCCGGTTGCCGGTTGTCAAGCTTGGGAGCTTGCTCTCGTTATTTGATATTCCTTTGAGTGCATGCGCAGGTCTAGGAACACCGAAGATCTCTTACCTCTTGATCAAGAGCTAGAGAAAACCTTGAGGCAAAAGCGCAAGGAAAAGAAGATGGCCGAAGAACACGAACGTGATCTTCAAACGGAGCTGGCGGAGAAGGAAGCTCAACTCCGATGGAATGAGACTCTCCGCCAGGATGAGATGGATCGTCATCAATCTCAAGTTAACAGTTTACAAGACATGATCTTCCAGATGAGGGTAAAGATGAGCGACCTTAAGAATAAGGGAAGCAAGAAATCCTCAAGGAAAGCATCAAGGTCTAGAAGAAAAAGTCACTCGTCCGCTGATGATAGTGATTCTTCCATGCCTCCGCTGGAGGAGATTGATCCTACGATCAATGTAAATCCTTTCCATCCACAAGGAGCTACTAATCGCCGCATTCCGCCTAAGAATGTGAGGATCGAACGTGTGGATAATGAGCCAAGAACTCTTGGCCAGCGGATCGATCCAACGCAACAACCACGCCGCTTGGGTGTGAATTTTGATGCTGAAAATGTGCAAGGGTTTAGCTTTAACCCTCAAGTTATTACTCTTGTTCGACAAAGCCAATTTGGCGGTACAAGCGCTGAATCTCCACACCAACACTTGCAAAACTTTGAGTGTATGATGGAGACGATGAGACCGAAGAGTGCTACCACCAACAGCTACAAGCTTAAACCCTTCTTCTTCTCTTTGAAAGGGAAAGCGTTGTCTTGGTACCAAGCTCTTCCTAATGGGAAACTAGACACGTGGGAAGACCTTTCCGCGGAGTTTCTCACCAAATTCTTCCCGCCCTCCAAAACGGCGGAACTTAGAGGTAAGATTAATGCTTTTTCCATGAGACCTAACGAAAGTTTGTTTCAATCTTGGGAAAGGTTTCAGGACTTGCTCTTGGATTGCCCTCATCATGGCATATCCAAGCTTGCCTTGCTAGAGATTTATTACAAGCGGCTGGATGCGGGAACGCAATTCAACCTCCAATCCCTCTCATGTGGAACGTTCATGGAAATGAGAGAAGATGACGCTTGGGACTTCATCGAAAAGCAAGCAAGAGTCATAGAGAAGTATTCCCACCGGAAAGTGGAGGGAAATCGTGTGGAGCAAGGAGCGAAGCTCACACATGAAGCTCAAAATCAGATTTTCTCCCTCAACAATGAGATCAAGGAGTTGAATGAGGCTATCAAGACCAACTTCCCAAAGCAACAAGAGAAGGATGTTGGCTATTTGGGCAACAACAATGGCGGTGATAACACCAACCGCAACAACAATAACCGGAACAACAACCGGAATAACAATTGGAATGGAAACAACAACAACCGGAACAACAATTGGAACAACAATAGGGGTTCAAACAACAACAATTGGCGCTCCAATCAACAAAATTCCGGTAACTCTTATCCTTCCAATTCTAATTCACTAACTCCACCTTCCTCTTCCTCTACTCCTTTGAAAAGCCAGGGGCAATCATCTAATGGAGGAAACAATACGGGAAAGGAGAAGCCCGATCCCATGTTGGAAACAATTTTGGGCAAGCTTCAAGGGTTGGAGAACCGCCTCATCAAGGTTGATGATCAAGTTTCTAAGGTTGACAAAGCTCAAAAAGTTTTGGAAAACCAAATGTTCAACCACGCGGAGGAAGTTCCTAGAAATCAAGGGAAACTTCCAGGAAAGACGGAGGACAACCCTAAGGGAAGGGTGATGGCGATCACAACTAGGAGCGGAGTGACCACCACCGATCCGCAGCCTACGTTCGTTGAAGTCCCCGTAGAGAAGGACAAAGAAAAGGGGAAGGAGAAGGAAGATGTCTATGTTCCTCCTCCAGCTTACAAACCTCCCCTACCATTTCCTCAATCTAGAGCGCGAGCGCGCCTAGACAAACAATTCGGTAAGTTCATAGAACTCATGAGTAAGCTGCATATTAATATACCCTTCATTGATGCTATTGTAGGTATGCCGGCTTATGGCAAGTTCTTGAAGGAGCTCCTCTCCAACAAGAGGAAGCTAGAAGATTTTGGTGAGGTCAAGATGAGTTCGGACTCTTCGGATCTCATCAAGACCATGAAGGAGAAAATGCCCCCAAAGTTGAAGGATCCGGGGTCATTTTGCATTCCCATTGGAGTGGGAGATGTCACATATGACGCTTTATGTGACTTAGGAGCAAGTGTGAGCATCATACCACTTGCATTGTGCAGGAAGATCGGTTTAGGCGAGCCTAAACCGGTAAAGATGACGTTGTACATGGCGGATCGATCCATCACTCGCCCCGTCGGTATTGTAGAAGACGTCCCCGTCAAGCTAGGTAAATTCTTTGTTCCCATTGATTTTGTCGTGCTTGACATTCCTGCAGACAGTCCGGTCCCGGTCATACTCGGAAGACCGTTTCTTGCAACTTCCGGCTGCATGGTCGATTGCAAGAATGGAAGACTCGCTTTTGACATTGGAGAAGAGAAAGTAGAGTTCGTTCTTTCCACTCTAGTGAAGGAACCGATCTTCGACGAGGATATTCACGATATCCAAGATAAAGAAGGTCTATCTAGGGAAGAGGTAAGTGCAATTCTCTTTAACGATCCTTTACAAAAAGTCATTACCATGAGCCTAAAAGATGTAGGGGAAGGAGGAGAGTGCAAAGAGGAAATTGAAGCCTTAGAAGCACAAGAAGAGATGCATGAAGTGGAGTTTGAGAAACTCCACGATGAGGCTGAGAATGTTAGAATCCACGGTCATACCCTATATTCCACGACCGTGGATTTCACAACCAAAATCGACCTCCATTCCAGGGGATTACACGGCCGTGGAACATATGGAGAGGCCGTATTTCTGACCGTGGAAGAAGGTGATCGGCATACTTCTTCAACTTCTTTTGATTCCCCTCCAAACCACTCAACATCCTTAGAAACTTCTAAGGAAACGTCGGATGCTCCTCAAGGATCAATAGAACTCCGAAAGTGATGGAACTCAAACCACTTCCTACTCATCTAAGGTACGCTTTTCTAGGATCTAATTCTACCTTTCCGGTTATCGTTAGTTCCGAACTGAGCATAGATGAACATGAGCAGCTCATGATTGTCCTTAGGAAACATAGAAAAGCCATAGGCTACACTATTGAGGACTTAGTAGGAATTAAACCCTCCCTATGTATGCATAAGATACTAATGGAGGAGGACTTTAGAACTTCAAGACAACCTCAAAGGCGGTTGAATCCGACCATGAAGGAGGTTGTCAAGAAGGAGATTCTTAAACTTCTTGATGCAGGTATCATCTATCCTATCTCCGATAGCAAGTGGGTGAGTCCAGTTCAAGTAGTTCCGAAGAAGGGAGGAATGACAGTCATCACCAACAAGAACAACGAACTCATTCCTACCCGAACCGTGACTGGATGGCGAATGTGTATAGACTACCGCAAGCTCAACAACGCAACGCGGAAGGATCACTTTCCATTGCCATTCATCGATCAAATGCTTGAAAGGTTAGCACAACATTCACATTTTTGCTACCTTGACGGTTATAGTGGTTTCTTTCAGATTCCGATACATCCGGATGATCAAGAGAAGACCACATTCACGTGCCCTTGGGGTACGTTCGCCTATAGAAGAATGTCGTTCGGGCTTTGCAACGCCCCAGCCACCTTTCAACGGTGCATGATGGCCATCTTCTCCGAATACGTAGAGGAAACCATGGAAGTCTTCATGGACGACTTCTCCGTATACGGTTCCTCTTTTAACGATTGCCTTTCTAACCTTTCTCTTGTTTTACAAAGATGTGAAGACACTAACCTAGTTCTTAACTGGGAGAAGTGTCAATTCATGGTTAAGGAAGGAATCGTATTAGGTCACTTAGTCTCTAGTAGAGGGATAGAGGTAGACAAGGCTAAGATAGAGACCATAGAGAAACTTCCTCCCCCAATTTCGGTGAAAGGGATAAGAAGTTTCCTAGGACATGCTGGATTTTATAGACGTTTCATTAAGGACTTTTCTAAGATATCAAAACCTCTCACTAATCTATTGATGAAGGATGCGGTTTTTGAGTTTTCGCAGGAATGTTTAGATGCGTTTAACACCATTCGGCAAGCTCTAATTTCAGCACCTATTATCCAACCTCCGGATTGGACTCTCCCCTTTGAGATTATGTGCGATGCTAGTGACGTAGCTATTGGAGCTGTTCTTGGACAACAAAAGGAAGGGTGAACCCATGCCATATACTATGCTAGCAAGACGCTAGATGAAGCGCAGCTCAACTACGCCACTACAGAGAAAGAGTTTCTAGCCATTGTCTACGCTATTGACAAGTTTCGCTCTTATCTTGTAGGTGCAAAGGTGATTGTCTACACGGATCATGCTGCGATCCGGTACCTCCTTGCGAAGAAAGATGCAAAGCCAAGGCTGATTAGATGGATTCTTCTCCTACAAGAATTCGATCTTGAGATCCGCGACAAGAAAGGTTCGGAAAATTCTGTTGCGGATCATTTGAGTCGTCTAACACATCTAGGGGACGACCATCTACCCATTGATGACTCCTTTCCAGACGAACACTTACACATCATAGAGGAGTGCATCAACGTGATCTCCAAAGGTAACGAACCATGGTTTGCTGATTTTGTTAACTATTTAGTTTGCCAGGAGACACCGCCCGGACTATCCTACGCACAAAGGAAGAAGTTCTTTAAGGACGTCCGGGAATACTATTGGAACGAGCCTCTCCTCTTTAAGAGAGGTCCGGATGGCATCATCCGGCGATGTATGCCGGAAGATGAGATGCAAAGTGTCATCCGCCATTGTCATTCACTACCTTGTGGAGGACACGCTAGTTCGAACAAAACTAGCGCAAAGGTATTGCAATCTGGATTCTATTGGCCTACTTTATTTAGAGATGTGCAATCCTTTGTTTCTTGCTGCGATGCTTGTCAAAGAACAGGCAATATTTCTAGAAGGAACGAGATGCCCCTCAACAACATCCAAGAGGTGGAGATTTTCGACGTTTGGGGAGTTGATTTCATGGGACCATTCCCATCTTCTTGTGGAAACCAATACATACTATTGGCGGTAGACTACGTTTCTAGATGGGTGGAAGCAATTGCCTCTCCCACAAATGATGCCATGGTGGTGGTTAAGTTCTTCAACAAGACCATCTTTCCGCGATTTGGAACACCAAGGACGATCATTAGTGATGGAGGTTCTCACTTCATAGCCCGTCGCTTTGAAGCTCTTCTAGCTAAGTATGGGGTTACTCACAAGATCGCTACCCCTTATCATCCACAAACTAGTGGACAAGTTGAGATCTCAAATAGGGAGATCAAAGGAATTCTAGAAAAGACGGTTTCAAGGACTAGGAAGGATTGGTCCTTGAAGCTAGATGATGCGTTATGGGCGTACCGGACTGCGTACAAGACTCCCATAGGAACCACACCATACAACCTTGTGTATGGGATGTCTTGTCACTTGCCTGTGGAGCTGGAGCACAAAGCGTTTTGGGCTATCAAGTGGCTTAATTTCGGCATGAAGGAAGCAGAAGAGAAGCGTCTCCTAGACATCAATAAGCTGGATGAACTTCGCTTGAACGCCTATGAAAACGCCAAAATCTACAAGGAAAGGGCAAAGCGTTGGCATGATAAGCATATCATTCCAAAGGACTTCAAAGAAGGAGATCAGGTTCTCCTCTTCAATTCAAGACTTCGCCTCTTTCCACGTAAGCTTAAATCCCGTTGGACCGGACCCTTTCTAATTAAGCGTATTTTCCCCATGGTGCAATTGAAGTATGGGGTGAAGCTAGCGGAAATTTTAAGGTGAACGGCCAACGACTCAAGAAGTATACGCCGGAACTCCAAGCTGAGGAGTTTGCGCCTACCGCACTCGAATAAGTGCGAGATTGGTCTAGCTACGGACCTTAAACAAAGCGCTTCTTGGGAGGCAACCCAAGGTATTGCATTTTCGTTTTTGTTTTCGATTCATAGTTTAGCTTAGAATAGACGTTTTTCGCTTTATTTTGCCTCGATTTCTTCCGGTATGTTCGTGTTTTTGGTTGTAGGATCGATGGAAAAGGAAAAAAGGAGAGTAATGTTGAAGAAAAGCGACGAAATTCAGACTTTGGAGCTTTACAGGAGGTTCCACGGTCTAAATTACGGTCGTCATAGCTACAGTGGCCGTAATTTCCAAAAGCCTTTGAAAAATCACCAAAACCACGGTTCCGTACACTTCCACGGCCGTGGAACACCCCGACAGACCGTGATTTTCAAAATTTTGCCTGCAACTATATAAGCCACATTCTTCACAAACTCATCCCAAAAACCCCTCTTTTCCACGACCTAATTGCCGGAATTCCACGCCTCCTCTCAAATCTTCGTTTTCCAACCGTTTTCGACGATTCTTCTTCCCAAACTGCAACAATTTCGACCACAAACAACATCCAAGCGACGAATCAAACGGAAATCCATCAACAAACTCGCATTTCGGATTTTTCAATCCGAAAAAGAGGTTTATTCTTTCTTCTTGATTCTCGCCAATTTGGTTCGTTTTTGCTATAGATTTTTAGGAAGAACTGACAAAGACTGGAAGGAATTAGACTAGGACTGCTTGTTGTGGTGATTGCTGGTGAATTTGCTGAGATTCGTGAAATTTTGAGACGAATCACGGTCTCTGGGTAAACCACGGCCGTAATTTGCGAAGAACAGACCGTAATTTTTGGTGCAGAATGGATTTCGTAAGGAGAATGTCGGGAAGGATAAAAGAGAAGAAGGGAGAGCAGAATAAGAAAAGGAAAGGCAATCCCTCCACCTCCTCATCCTCTAGGGCACCACCACCCTCATCTCCATCACCTCCATCTTCACCTTCACCTCCATCTTCACCTCCTCACCCTAGAATCCCGACCATACATGAGAACCATCTTGCTGCATTTGAGAGGATCACAGAGAGGGCAGTGATTGGCCCTAGATATTTGTTGTTGGAGGATCTACATCCTCTCAACATAGTTGATGACCTTACATGGCTCTTGGATAGAGCCGGATTACTTGTCTTCACGAACATTCGTGAAGACGCTTATGAGGAGATCACCCGAGAGGTTGTGACGTCTTTCGAGCACAGCCACGTAGATAGGACCGTCTCTTTCCGTCTCATGGAAAGAGACTACCATTTGAGCATCGTTGAGTTTGGGACTATTTTTGGGTTTCATGAGACCTATAATGGTCGATTTCCGAGTGGAGTTTACCCAAGAACTTTTGGGAGGAAGTGGCTATGGTTTATGCCGACGAGGACCGTTGGCAACCCGCTGATACCAAGGCTAGATTGATGTACCATCTAGCCTTGAAGATAGCTCACCGTGTTCTTTCGGAGTGTCTCTTTCCTAGGACGGAGACGCCCCAAAAGATCAAGACGGATGAGCTATTCTTGCTCTATTGTATGCTTTATGGACGCCGTGCAGATTGTGCTACTATCTTGGCTGCTACGATGAGCAAGCTCAAGAACAAGAAGAAGGGGAACATCGGGTATGGTGGGATAGTCACCCACATTGCTAGGAGTTTTGGTGTGGATTTTTCTGCTTGCACCCGCATACCGGCCGTTCCTTTAGGGCTACATGCATTCATGGTTAGGGGTCTCATTTTCCCCACACATGGAGGTCCGTCTTATGCGGGCATGCCTTGGGAGACTAGGACGGGTAGGGGTATAGAGTGGCTGCCGGAGTATTCCATTATGGCGGGACGCCATAATTGGAAGGAGACGTTCGCTGCGATGCACGCGAACAGGATAGTAGCTCCCCCTTACGTCCCACCACCGGTTGTCGAGGAGGAGGATATGGGAGATCAGTTTGAGAGTGGAGGAGGAACGGAGCACGAGTTTGGCACGTTTCCGGACCAGCCGGAGGCGGCCCCAGATGTACCTAGACGCTCTCCACGTCCAGCTAGAGCCTCAGGCTCGTCATCTCGCCGCGCTAGCGTGAGTGAGAGGCCCACGTGGATGACCACACCTCCCACATGGTATGGCGTTCCCCCTCCTTGGTCCACGGAGCAGCCAGCAGCACCACCACCAGCACCAGCACCAGCCGATGCCCCAGCATGGTACAGTCACGCCCCGGGATGGTACGAGCAGATGCCGGATTGGGCTACCGGACTTTCAGAGAGAGTTGGAGCGTTGGAGATCCGGGCCGACGCTAGAGACGGACGCCTCGACGACCTCGACCACATGATGAGGGACGTCTACCGCCAGCAGTTTGGGCGGCACTACGACTCCAGCTTCTCCCCATTCCCGCCTCCGCCGGTGCCGCAGTGATTCGATGCATGACCGTTCGTTTTAGACATTCGCGCCACCACTTTGTGAGTTTCTTTTCTTTTCTTTCTTTTCCTTCTTTCTTTTGAACATTAGGGACAATGTTCGTCCTAAGTATGGGGTGGGATGTACTAAAAAGTTTGTAATAACTCTACTTACTATGTTCGCTTTCAATTGAGACTATCGTTGCATATTCATTATGTGTTGCACGTTTCCTTATTGCATTGCATGAAAAGTGACTTGAAAAACCCATAAAAATTGAAAAATTTTGAAATTTTTGAGCTTCTAATGAATTGAGATGACTTCCATGATAATCACTACTTGTGAACTGAGTTGGATAACAATTGCATGCTTAAAAAGATTGTGAATTGAAAAGAATTTGAATGAATGAATTTTACCTCTTTTGCAAGTTTTATAATGTAAAAATGTTACCTAAATCATGCTAGGAAATTGAAGTTGAAATCACATTATAAGTTCCTATACTTCTTGTTGAAATGATTAAGGCAATTCGATACTTTCTTTGATCATCTAGCTCCTCATTGAAATATTAGCCTCCTTTACCTATCCGGGAATTTAGAGAAGTGAATGAGAAAAAGGCATGTTTGATGTGGGAGGGCCATGAGAGCAATTATTTGCAATCAAATGAATAGAAAGAAATTGTAGGTTTGGGGAAGTCAATCATGACGATAAGTAACTCGGCACCATTCACATAGCCGGGTGTTTGTGTCTTGCCAAAGTCGGATTGAGCGATATTCCTAGCGGATTATGGTATGTGCGCTAAGGGTTTGAGGCATCTCTTAAAAAATTGAGAAACGCCGATCTCCTAGGCTTCGGTTTTTGTGCACCTCTATCCATAACTCCAAAAGTAAAGTCGAAAAATGAAAAGAAGAGAGTGAAGCTCTAAGTTGAAGTGTTGCGGGAACCGCATAAGAAGAAGAAGGTAGTTGTCCACTTTCCCGGATTTATGCACCACTTTCCCTTAAAGTTTTCCCTTCCGTATTCTAGACCTTTTCTTTGAAAGTCCTTAAGATCAAAAGAATGTTATATGACTTGGTGATCTAAATTGAAGTTTCTTGTGATGGATTTTGATAATGTTTGAAGGTTATAATGCTTGCCTGGAAGTCAAATTGGTTCATGAATTTTCTTTGCTTTTTACTCTTTGATTGAGTGTGTAAACGTTTGACAAACGATTGAAGCAAGGTTTGAGAATGATCTATTCTTTAGAAGTCACATTCACCCAAAAAGAAGGTACACATATTTCATCCTAACTCTTGTTTAAAGCTTTTTGAAAGACCTTGCTTAGGGACAAGCAAGTGTTAAGTATGGGGTTATTTGTTAGCATGAAATATTGTGATATTTTAGGCACGTTTTCTAAACGTATTTGATTCATATTGATAGTCTTTGATTGAACTTTGCTGCATATGTGAGCTAGTATTACCTATACTGTCGATATGGATGTCTACACTAGTTCTATGTTGATTATAGGTGATTTGGAGCTATTTCCGAACGGAATCGAGCAAAGGAGAGTTGATTTGATATGTCCATGGATTGAGGACATTCTTTGGAAGCAAATTGGAGTTTTAGCTTGAGGAATGCACGAGGCTAGGGAAGAATCACGTTCTTGCCCTAAACCACGCTCTAAAATACGGCCGTACTACGAACCACGTTCAGTTCCACGGCCGTGGAACCCTGCAAAGGAAGCGTGATGCATTCCAGTAACTATTACGGCCGTGGGATACATGGTACAAACCGTGACCTAATCCACGCCCTAAATTACGGTCGTGGGAACTTCCACGACCGTGATCTTGGCGGATCTTTTCGCCACACTTTAAAGCCATGATCTTTTGAAGATTGGGCCGGGCCGATATTCTATCTTGCCCTATAAAAAGACGGACGAAGCAAGATTCCGTCATCTTCGCTAAGCATCATTCAACCCCGCTTACCCTCATTTACAACCGCCATCTCCGTTGAAGGAATCTCAACGCCGTTTGGCCTTTGCTTGGAAGTATTGATCATCTCATTGGAGATTGAAGTTCGCATCTGGGAATTACCCTAATCTCGCACTTTTGGTGGAGATTGCTGTTGAGATCTCCGGATTGGCGGAAGATCGAAGCTTTAGGAAGATTTTGCAAGGAGATCTCTCTTCTTGTTTAGGTTTGAGTTGGAAAACGGATTGACATCCCGTTTTCCCTTCTTCCATAAGGTTGTGATTGTTTGTTTTATTTTGAATCCCTTGACAATACTTGTTCTCTTTGTGACTTTGAGATTGGTTTGAAGATTATTGAAAGTTCTTGAAAGCTTTCATCTTTCTATCTTTTAATTCTTGAATTGATATCAACATGACTGTTATTGGCTAAAAACCCTTAACAATTCTAAGGTGAAGGGTTGATAGTTGTGGCTTAGATGATGATAGATCGATCGTAAACAGATTAGACCCTGAGAGTTAGAGAGAATCGCCGACGAACCCTAAATTACGGCCTGTTCTTGAGTCCACGGCCGTGGAACCTCAAGAACTAACCGTAATTTCCCTTAAGTCTACGAACTTGCTTTTACTTTAATCCAAAGTTAAAGATTTGCTTTAACTTAGTTTAGACTTGTCTTTTCTAGGTGGTAGTGAAGCCTCAACAACCTCTACCTCGATTTTGAGTGTCATAACCTCAATCGGTTTAGTTAGTCTTGATCCTTGGATTACAAGTTTGGGTATTTGACATTAATTCTTGCCTTTAGAACCTTTCTATATTGAGCCTCAACAACCTGTATAGAGAGTGCCTTGTAGGTGAGTTACATAAGGTGTTTGGAACTTCACCGTACGATTACCTTACATTAGTATACCTTTGCATATCTCAACTCTGTCTTTATATCATTAAGTATATCTTGAATCGATTGCCAAAGCTGGATACTTGGATCTTTAGGATTGTTGTTTTCCCAATATATTTGCAAACTCTCATATTTACTCGCTTGATAATCTGCAATCGTATTTGTTCCCACCCAAATCCCTGTGTTCGATACTCTGGAATTCTTGCTTAGCTACGTCGATCCGTACACTGCGGGTTCGCTACTTGATTCTACTTTTATAAATTTATAGCTTATTTGCACACACCTTTAGGGGCGAACAAGTTTTTGGCGCCGTTGCCGGGGATTTGGTTTCGCCCGAATCCGGTTGCCGGTTGTCAAGCTTGGGAGCTTGCTCTCGTTATTTGATATTCCTTTGAGTGCATGCGCAGGTCTAGGAACACCGAAGATCTCTTACCTCTTGATCAAGAGCTAGAGAAAACCTTGAGGCAAAAGCGCAAGGAAAAGAAGATGGCCGAAGAACACGAACGTGATCTTCAAACGGAGCTGGCGGAGAAGGAAGCTCAACTCCGATGGAACGAGACTCTCCGCCAGGATGAGATGGATCGTCATCAATCTCAAGTTAACAGTTTACAAGACATGATCTTCCAGATGAGGGTAGAGATGAGCGACCTTAAGAATAAGGGAAGCAAGAAATCCTCAAGGAAAGCATCAAGGTCTAGAAGAAAAAGTCACTCGTCCGCTGATGATAGTGATTCTTCCATGCCTCCGCTGGAGGAGATTGATCCTACGATCAATGTAAATCCTTTCCATCCACAAGGAGCTACTAATCGCCGCATTCCGCCTAGGAATGTGAGGATCGAACGTGTGGATAATGAGCCAAGAACTCTTGGCCAGCGGATCGATCCAACGCAACAACCACGCCGCTTGGGTGTGAATTTTGATGCTGAAGATGTGCAAGGGTTTAGCTTTAACCCTCAAGTTATTACTCTTGTTCGACAAAGCCAATTTGGCGGTACAAGCGCTGAATCTCCACACCAACACTTGCAAAACTTTGAGTGTATGATGGAGACGATGAGACCGAAGAGTGCTACCACCAACAGCTACAAGCTTAAACCCTTCTTCTTCTCTTTGAAAGGGAAAGCGTTGTCTTGGTACCAAGCTCTTCCTAATGGGAAACTAGACACGTGGGAAGACCTTTCCGCGGAGTTTCTCACCAAATTCTTCCCGCCCTCCAAAACGGCGGAACTTAGAGGTAAGATTAATGCTTTTTCCATGAGACCTAACGAAAGTTTGTTTCAATCTTGGGAAAGGTTTCAGGACTTGCTCTTGGATTGCCCTCATCATGGCATATCCAAGCTTGCCTTGCTAGAGATTTATTACAAGCGGCTGGATGCGGGAACGCAATTCAACCTCCAATCCCTCTCATGTGGAACGTTCATGGAAATGAGAGAAGATGACGCTTGGGACTTCATCAAAAAGCAAGCAAGAGTCATAGAGAAGTATTCCCACCGGAAAGTGGAGGGAAATCGTGTGGAGCAAGGAGCGAAGCTCACACATGAAGCTCAAAATCAGATTTTCTCCCTCAACAATGAGATCAAGGAGTTGAATGAGGCTATCAAGACCAACTTCCCAAAGCAACAAGAGAAGGATGTTGGCTATTTGGGCAACAACAATGGCGGTGATAACACCAACCGCAACAACAATAACCGGAACAACAACCGGAATAACAATTGGAATGGAAACAACAACAACCGGAACAACAATTGGAACAACAATAGGGGTTCAAACAACAACAATTGGCGCTCCAATCAACAAAATTCCGGTAACTCTTATCCTTCCAATTCTAATTCACTAACTCCACCTTCCTCTTCCTCTACTCCTTTGAAAAGCCAGGGGCAATCATCTAATGGAGGAAACAATACGGGAAAGGAGAAGCCCGATCCCATGTTGGAAACAATTTTGGGCAAGCTTCAAGGGTTGGAGAACCGCCTCATCAAGGTTGATGATCAAGTTTCTAAGGTTGACAAAGCTCAAAAAGTTTTGGAAAACCAAATGTTCAACCACGCGGAGGAAGTTCCTAGAAATCAAGGGAAACTTCCAGGAAAGACGGAGGACAACCCTAAGGGAAGGGTGATGGCGATCACAACTAGGAGCGGAGTGACCACCACCGATCCGCAGCCTACGTTCGTTGAAGTCCCCGTAGAGAAGGACAAAGAAAAGGGGAAGGAGAAGGAAGATGTCTATGTTCCTCCTCCAGCTTACAAACCTCCCCTACCATTTCCTCAATCTAGAGCGCGAGCGCGCCTAGACAAACAATTCGGTAAGTTCATAGAACTCATGAGTAAGCTGCATATTAATATACCCTTCATTGATGCTATTGTAGGTATGCCGGCTTATGGCAAGTTCTTGAAGGAGCTCCTCTCCAACAAGAGGAAGCTAGAAGATTTTGGTGAGGTCAAGATGAGTTCGGACTCTTCGGATCTCATCAAGACCATGAAGGAGAAAATGCCCCCAAAGTTGAAGGATCCGGGGTCATTTTGCATTCCCATTGGAGTGGGAGATGTCACATATGACGCTTTATGTGACTTAGGAGCAAGTGTGAGCATCATACCACTTGCATTGTGCAGGAAGATCGGTTTAGGCGAGCCTAAACCGGTAAAGATGACGTTGTACATGGCGGATCGATCCATCACTCGCCCCGTCGGTATTGTAGAAGACGTCCCCGTCAAGCTAGGTAAATTCTTTGTTCCCATTGATTTTGTCGTGCTTGACATTCCTGCAGACAGTCCGGTCCCGGTCATACTCGGAAGACCGTTTCTTGCAACTTCCGGCTGCATGGTCGATTGCAAGAATGGAAGACTCGCTTTTGACATTGGAGAAGAGAAAGTAGAGTTCGTTCTTTCCACTCTAGTGAAGGAACCGATCTTCGACGAGGATATTCACGATATCCAAGATAAAGAAGGTCTATCTAGGGAAGAGGTAAGTGCAATTCTCTTTAACGATCCTTTACAAAAAGTCATTACCATGAGCCTAACAGATGTAGGGGAAGGAGGAGAGTGCAAAGAGGAAATTGAAGCCTTAGAAGTACAAGAAGAGATGCATGAAGTGGAGTTTGAGAAACTCCACGATGAGGCTGAGAATGTTAGAATCCACGGTCATACCCTATATTCCACGACCGTGGATTTCACAACCAAAATCGACCTCCATTCCAGGGGATTACACGGCCGTGGAACATATGGAGAGGCCGTATTTCTGACCGTGGAAGAAGGTGATCGGCATACTTCTTCAACTTCTTTTGATTCCCCTCCAAACCACTCAACATCCTTAGAAACTTCTAAGGAAACGTCGGATGCTCCTCAAGGATCAATAGAAGCTCCGAAAGTGATGGAACTCAAACCACTTCCTACTCATCTAAGGTACGCTTTTCTAGGATCTAATTCTACCTTTCCGGTTATCGTTAGTTCCGAACTGAGCATAGATGAACATGAGCAGCTCATGATTGTCCTTAGGAAACATAGAAAAGCCATAGGCTACACTATTGAGGACTTAGTAGGAATTAAACCCTCCCTATGTATGCATAAGATACTAATGGAGGAGGACTTTAGAACTTCAAGACAACCTCAAAGGCGGTTGAATCCGACCATGAAGGAGGTTGTCAAGAAGGAGATTCTTAAACTTCTTGATGCAGGTATCATCTATCCTATCTCCGATAGCAAGTGGGTGAGTCCAGTTCAAGTAGTTCCGAAGAAGGGAGGAATGACAGTCATCACCAACAAGAACAACGAACTCATTCCTACCCGAACCGTGACTGGATGGCGAATGTGTATAGACTACCGCAAGCTCAACAACGCAATGCGGAAGGATCACTTTCCATTGCCATTCATCGATCAAATGCTTGAAAGGTTAGCACAACATTCACATTTTTGCTACCTTGACGGTTATAGTGGTTTCTTTCAGATTCCGATACATCCGGATGATCAAGAGAAGACCACATTCACGTGCCCTTGGGGTACGTTCGCCTATAGAAGAATGTCGTTCGGGCTTTGCAACGCCCCAGCCACCTTTCAACGGTGCATGATGGCCATCTTCTCCGAATACGTAGAGGAAACCATGGAAGTCTTCATGGACGACTTCTCCGTATACGGTTCCTCTTTTAACGATTGCCTTTCTAACCTTTCTCTTGTTTTACAAAGATGTGAAGACACTAACCTAGTTCTTAACTGGGAGAAGTGTCAATTCATGGTTAAGGAAGGAATCGTATTAGGTCACTTAGTCTCTAGTAGAGGGATAGAGGTAGACAAGGCTAAGATAGAGACCATAGAGAAACTTCCTCCCCCAATTTCGGTGAAAGGGATAAGAAGTTTCCTAGGACATGCTGGATTTTATAGACGTTTCATTAAGGACTTTTCTAAGATATCAAAACCTCTCACTAATCTATTGATGAAGGATGCGGTTTTTGAGTTTTCGCAGGAATGTTTAGATGCGTTTAACACCATTCGGCAAGCTCTAATTTCAGCACCTATTATCCAACCTCCGGATTGGACTCTCCCCTTTGAGATTATGTGCGATGCTAGTGACGTAGATATTGGAGCTGTTCTTGGACAACAAAAGGAAGGGCGAACCCATGCCATATACTATGCTAGCAAGACGCTAGACGAAGCGCAGCTCAACTACGCCACTACAGAGAAAGAGTTTCTAGCCATTGTCTACGCTATTGACAAGTTTCGCTCTTATCTTGTAGGTGCAAAGGTGATTGTCTACACGGATCATGCTGCGATCCGGTACCTCCTTGCGAAGAAAGATGCAAAGCCAAGGCTGATTAGATGGATTCTTCTCCTACAAGAATTCGATCTTGAGATCCGCGACAAGAAAGGTTCGGAAAATTCTGTTGCGGATCATTTGAGTCGTCTAACACATCTAGGGGACGACCATCTACCCATTGATGACTCCTTTCCAGACGAACACTTACACATCATAGAGGAGTGCATCAACGTGATCTCCAAAGGTAACGAACCATGGTTTGCTGATTTTGTTAACTATTTAGTTTGCTAGGAGACACCGCCCGGACTATCCTACGCACAAAGGAAGAAGTTCTTTAAGGACGTCCGGGAATACTATTGGAACGAGCCTCTCCTCTTTAAGAGAGGTCCGGATGGCATCATCCGGCGATGTATGCCGGAAGATGAGATGCAAAGTGTCATCCGCCATTGTCATTCACTACCTTGTGGAGGACACGCTAGTTCGAACAAAACTAGCGCAAAGGTATTGCAATCTGGATTCTATTGGCCTACTTTATTTAGAGATGTGCAATCCTTTGTTTCTTGCTGCGATGCTTGTCAAAGAACAGACAATATTTCTAGAAGGAACGAGATGCCCCTCAACAACATCCAAGAGGTGGAGATTTTCGACGTTTGGGGAGTTGATTTCATGGGACCATTCCCATCTTCTTGTGGAAACCAATACATACTATTGGCGGTAGACTACGTTTCTAGATGGGTGGAAGCAATTGCCTCTCCCACAAATGATGCCATGGTGGTGGTTAAGTTCTTCAACAAGACCATCTTTCCGCGATTTGGAACACCAAGGACGATCATTAGTGATGGAGGTTCTCACTTCATAGCCCGTCGCTTTGAAGCTCTTCTAGCTAAGTATGGGGTTACTCACAAGATCGCTACCCCTTATCATCCACAAACTAGTGGACAAGTTGAGATCTCAAATAGGGAGATCAAAGGAATTCTAGAAAAGACGGTTTCAAGGACTAGGAAGGATTGGTCCTTGAAGCTAGATGATGCGTTATGGGCGTACCGGACTGCGTACAAGACTCCCATAGGAACCACACCATACAACCTTGTGTATGGGATGTCTTGTCACTTGCCTGTGGAGCTGGAGCACAAAGCGTTTTGGGCTATCAAGTGGCTTAATTTCGGCATGAAGGAAGCAGGAGAGAAGCGTCTCCTAGACATCAATAAGCTGGATGAACTTCGCTTGAACGCCTATGAAAACGCCAAAATCTACAAGGAAAGGGCAAAGCGTTGGCATGATAAGCATATCATTCCAAAGGACTTCAAAGAAGGAGATCAGGTTCTCCTCTTCAATTCAAGACTTCGCCTCTTTCCACGTAAGCTTAAATCCCGTTGGACCGGACCCTTTCTAATTAAGCGTATTTTCCCCATAGTGCAATTGAAGTATGGGGTGAAGCTAGCGGAAATTTTAAGGTGAACGGCCAACGACTCAAGAAGTATACGCCGGAACTCCAAGCTGAGGAGTTTGCGCCTACCGCACTCGAATAAGTGCGAGATTGGTCTAGCTACGGACCTTAAACAAAGCGCTTCTTGGGAGGCAACCCAAGGTATTGCATTTTCGTTTTTGTTTTCGATTCATAGTTTAGCTTAGAATAGACGTTTTTCGCTTTATTTTGCCTCGATTTCTTCCGGTATGTTCGTGTTTTTGGTTGTAGGATCGATGGAAAAGGAAAAAAGGAGAGTAATGTTGAAGAAAAGCGACGAAATTCAGACTTTGGAGCTTTACAGGAGGTTCCACGGTCTAAATTACGGTCGTCATAGCTACAGTGGCCGTAATTTCCAAAAGCCTTTGAAAAATCACCAAAACCACGGTTCCGTACACTTCCACGGCCGTGGAACACCCCGACAGACCGTGATTTTCAAAATTTTGCCTGCAACTATATAAGCCACATTCTTCACAAACTCATCCCAAAAACCCCTCTTTTCCACGACCTAATTGCCGGAATTCCACGCCTCCTCTCAAATCTTCGTTTTCCAACCGTTTTCGACGATTCTTCTTCCCAAACTGCAGCAATTTCGACCACAAACAACATCCAAGCGACGAATCAAACGGAAATCCATCAACAAACTCGCATTTCGGATTTTTCAATCCGAAAAAGAGGTTTATTCTTTCTTCTTGATTCTCGCCAATTTGGTTCGTTTTTGCTATAGATTTTTAGGAAGAACTGACAAAGACTGGAAGGAATTAGACTAGGACTGCTTGTTGTGGTGATTGCTGGTGAATTTGCTGAGATTCGTGAAATTCTGAGACGAATCACGGTCTCTGGGTAAACCACGGCCGTAATTTGCGAAGAACAGACCGTAATTTTTGGTGCAGAATGGATTTCGTAAGGAGAATGTCGGGAAGGATAAAAGAGAAGAAGGGAGAGCAGAATAAGAAAAGGAAAGGCAATCCCTCCACCTCCTCATCCTCTAGGGCACCACCACCCTCATCTCCATCACCTCCATCTTCACCTTCACCTCCATCTTCACCTCCTCACCCTAGAATCCCGACCATACATGAGAACCATCTTGCTGCATTTGAGAGGATCACAGAGAGGGCAGTGATTGGCCCTAGATATTTGTTGTTGGAGGATCTACATCCTCTCAACATAGTTGATGACCTTACATGGCTCTTGGATAGAGCCGGATTACTTGTCTTCACGAACATTCGTGAAGACGCTTATGAGGAGATCACCCGAGAGGTTGTGACGTCTTTCGAGCACAGCCACGTAGATAGGACCGTCTCTTTCCGTCTCATGGAAAGAGACTACCATTTGAGCATCGTTGAGTTTGGGACTATTTTTGGGTTTCATGAGACCTATAATGGTCGATTTCCGAGTGGAGTTTACCCAAGAACTTTTGGGAGGAAGTGGCTATGGTTTATGCCGACGAGGACCGTTGGCAACCCGCTGATACCAAGGCTAGATTGATGTACCATCTAGCCTTGAAGATAGCTCACCGTGTTCTTTCGGAGTGTCTCTTTCCTAGGACGGAGACGCCCCAAAAGATCAAGACGGATGAGCTATTCTTGCTCTATTGTATGCTTTATGGACGCCGTGCAGATTGTGCTACTATCTTGGCTGCTACGATGAGCAAGCTCAAGAACAAGAAGAAGGGGAACATCGGGTATGGTGGGATAGTCACCCACATTGCTAGGAGTTTTGGTGTGGATTTTTCTGCTTGCACCCGCATACCGGCCGTTCCTTTAGGGCTACATGCATTCATGGTTAGGGGTCTCATTTTCCCCACACATGGAGGTCCGCCTTATGCGGGCATGCCTTGGGAGACTAGGACGGGTAGGGGTATAGAGTGGCTGCCGGAGTATTCCATTATGGCGGGACGCCATAATTGGAAGGAGACGTTCGCTGCGATGCACGCGAACAGGATAGTAGCTCCCCCTTACGTCCCACCACCGGTTGTCGAGGAGGAGGATATGGGAGATCAGTTTGAGAGTGGAGGAGGAACGGAGCACGAGTTTGGCACGTTTCCGGACCAGCCGGAGGCGGCCCCAGATGTACCTAGACGCTCTCCACGTCCAGCTAGAGCCTCAGGCTCGTCATCTCGCCGCGCTAGCGTGAGTGAGAGGCCCACGTGGATGACCACACCTCCCACATGGTATGGCGTTCCCCCTCCTTGGTCCACGGAGCAGCCAGCAGCACCACCACCAGCACCAGCACCAGCCGATGCCCCAGCATGGTACAGTCACGCCCCGGGATGGTACGAGCAGATGCCGGATTGGGCTACCGGACTTTCAGAGAGAGTTGGAGCGTTGGAGATCCGGGCCGACGCTAGAGACGGACGCCTCGACGACCTCGACCACATGATGAGGGACGTCTACCGCCAGCAGTTTGGGCGGCACTACGACTCCAGCTTCTCCCCATTCCCGCCTCCGCCGGTGCCGCAGTGATTCGATGCATGACCGTTCGTTTTAGACATTCCCGCCACCACTTTGTGAGTTTCTTTTCTTTTCTTTCTTTTCCTTCTTTCTTTTGAACATTAGGGACAATGTTCGTCCTAAGTATGGGGTGGGATGTACTAAAAAGTTTGTAATAACTCTACTTACTATGTTCGCTTTCAATTGAGACTATCGTTGCATATTCATTATGTGTTGCACGTTTCCTTATTGCATTGCATGAAAAGTGACTTGAAAAACCCATAAAAATTGAAAAATTTTGAAATTTTTGAGCTTCTAATGAATTGAGATGACTTCCATGATAATCACTACTTGTGAACTGAGTTGAATAACAATTGCATGCTTAAAAAGATTGTGAATTGAAAAGAATTTGAATGAATGAATTTTACCTCTTTTACAAGTTTTATAATGTGAAAATGTTACCTAAATCATGCTAGGAAATTGAAGTTGAAATCACATTATAAGTTCCTATACTTCTTGTTGAAATGATTAAGGCAATTCGATACTTTCTTTGATCATCTAGCTCCTCATTGAAATATTAGCCTCCTTTACCTATCCGGGAATTTAGAGAAGTGAATGAGAAAAAGGCATGTTTGATGTGGGAGGGCCATGAGAGCAATTATTTGCAATCAAATGAATAGAAAGAAATTGTAGGTTTGGGGAAGTCAATCATGACGATAAGTAACTCGGCACCATTCACATAGCCGGGTGTTTGTGTCTTGCCAAAGTCGGATTGAGCGATATTCCTAGCGGATTATGGTATGTGCGCTAAGGGTTTGAGGCATCTCTTAAAAAATTGAGAAACGCCGATCTCCTAGGCTTCGGTTTTTGTGCACCTCTATCCATAACTCCAAAAGTAAAGTCGAAAAATGAAAAGAAGAGAGCGAAGCTCTAAGTTGAAGTGTTGCGGGAACCGCATAAGAAGAAGAAGGTAGTTGTCCACTTTCCCGGATTTATGCACCACTTTCCCTTAAAGTTTTCCCTTCCGTATTCTAGACCTTTTCTTTGAAAGTCCTTAAGATCAAAAGAATGTTATATGACTTGGTGATCTAAATTGAAGTTTCTTGTGATTGATTTTGATAATGTTTGAAGGTTATAATGCTTGCCTGGAAGTCAAATTGGTTCATGAATTTTCTTTGCTTTTTACTCTTTGATTGAGTGTGTGAACGTTTGACAAACGATTGAAGCAAGGTTTGAGAATGATCTATTCTTTAGAAGTCACATTCACCCAAAAAGAAGGTACACATATTTCATCCTAACTCTTGTTTAAAGCTTTTTGAAAGACCTTGCTTAGGGACAAGCAAGTGTTAAGTATGGGGTTATTTGTTAGCATGAAATATTGTGATATTTTAGGCACGTTTTCTAAACGTATTTGATTCATATTGATAGTCTTTGATTGAACTTTGCTGCATATGTGAGCTAGTATTACCTATACTGTCGATATGGATGTCTACACTAGTTCTATGTTGATTATAGGTGATTTGGAGCTATTTCCGAACGGAATCGAGCAAAGGAGAGTTGATTTGATATGTCCATGGATTGAGGACATTCTTTGGAAGCAAATTGGAGTTTTAGCTTGAGGAATGCACGAGGCTAGGGAAGAATCACGTTCTTGCCCTAAACCACGCTCTAAAATACGGCCGTACTACGAACCACGTTCAGTTCCACGGCCGTGGAACCCTGCAAAGGAAGCGTGATGCATTCCAGTAACTATTACGGCCGTGGGATACATGGTACAAACCGTGACCTAATCCACGCCCTAAATTACGGTCGTGGGAACTTCCACGACCGTGATCTTGGCGGATCTTTTCGCCACACTTTAAAGCCATGATCTTTTGAAGATTGGGCCGGACCGATATTCTATCTTGCCCTATAAAAAGACGGACGAAGCAGGATTCCGTCATCTTCGCTAAGCATCATTCAACCCCGCTTACCCTCATTTACAACCGCCATCTCCGTTGAAGGAATCTCAACGCCGTTTGGCCTTTGCTTGGAAGTATTGATCATCTCATTGGAGATTGAAGTTCGCATCTGGGAATTACCCTAATCTCGCACTTTTGGTGGAGATTGCTGTTGAGATCTCCGGATTGGCGGAAGATCGAAGCTTTAGGAAGATTTTGCAAGGAGATCTCTCTTCTTGTTTAGGTTTGAGTTGGAAAACGGATTGACATCCCGTTTTCCCTTCTTCCCTAAGGTTGTGATTGTTTGTTTTATTTTGAATCCCTTGACAATACTTGTTCTCTTTGTGACTTTGAGATTGGTTTGAAGATTATTGAAAGTTCTTGAAAGTTTTCATCTTTCTATCTTTTAATTCTTGAATTGATATCAACATGACTGTTATTGGCTAAAAACCCTTAACAATTCTAAGGTGAAGGGTTGATAGTTGTGGCTTAGATGATGATAGATCGATCGTAAACAGATTAGACCCTGAGAGTTAGAGAGAATCGCCGACGAACCCTAAATTACGGCCTGTTCTTGAGTCCACGGCCGTGGAACCTCAAGAACTAACCGTAATTTCCCTTAAGTCTACGAACTTGCTTTTACTTTAATCCAAAGTTAAAGATTTGCTTTAACTTAGTTTAGACTTGTCTTTTCTAGGTGGTAGTGAAGCCTCAACAACCTCTACCTCGATTTTGAGTGTCATAACCTCAATCGGTTTAGTTAGTCTTGATCCTTGGATTACAAGTTTGGGTATTTGACATTAATTCTTGCCTTTAGAACCTTTCTATATTGAGCCTCAACAACCTGTATAGAGAGTGCCTTGTAGGTGAGTTACATAAGGTGTTTGGAACTTCACCGTACGATTACCTTACATTAGTATACCTTTGCATATCTCAACTCTGTCTTTATATCATTAAGTATATCTTGAATCGATTGCCACAGCTGGATACTTGGATCTTTAGGATTGTTGTTTTCCCAATATATTTGCAAACTCTCATATTTACTCGCTTGATAATCTGCAATCGTATTTGTTCCCACCCAAATCCCTGTGTTCGATACTCTGGAATTCTTGCTTAGCTACGTCGATCCGTACACTGCGGGTTCGCTACTTGATTCTACTTTTATAAATTTAAAGCTTATTTGCACACACCTTTAGGGGCGAACAAAGCCCTTGAGACCTTGAGCTTGTTGATTGACTTAGTGGTTTAAACTGGATTATACATGATTAATTTTGATAATTATGACTTATTATGCATTCTATGATTTTATGCAAAGATGAACAACTTTTCTATATTTATAAAATGTTTTGATCATATTTTGATTTTAAATTCCATGAAGTATTCTCTTAGAGTGATCTATGATTGTAGCACACCATAAAATGTTATTGAAAGACTTTTTCATTGATTTTCTTGACTTATAATCCATTCTATCTTGTCTTTTATATGCGGAACTTGCTTGGGGATAAGCAAGGGCTAAGTATGGGGTATTTTGATAGCATGAATTATAGTCTATATTTTGGGGTTTGTTGGACGTTTTATCTTCAATAATCTGCATGTTTGTATGTATATTATGTGATTATATTACCATTTCATCTACCTTTGCGGGAATCGATGTCTACACCTAGTTTTGTTGTAATCGTAGGTAAAATGGCACGTTTTGCATCAAAAAGGAGCAAAAGGAGCTATGGAGTTATTGGAGCTACATTCAGGAACATAAGGAACCATCCAGGAAGCATAGCCATGGATTTGAGATACACTTTGGACCAGATTTGAGAGATTTTACATTCAGTTGTGACTCACCTCGGTTGACCACAGCTTCACCTCGACCGAGGTGATCCAGAGAAGTCGACTCGACCGAGGCGAACACCTGGGACGCGGCGAGAATATTTTATTCTTGGCTGAGATCTTTTATCTTTGGAAAGAGATCCTATATTTTTGGGCTTGGCTCTTGGAAGGAAGAAGATATACTAGATCTTATATTTTACCTATTTTTATGGGAAGAGATCTTTCTAAGATATCTTATCTTTGGAGGGTTATTTTCCTATAAAAAGGGTCGGATTTCCCACAAATCCGACATCCGCATACAGTTGGAAATCATGCATAACACGCAGCAGCCATACTCCAGTTGGGAGATTTGAAGAACCTTTTTGAAGGTTGAAGAAGGAAGATTATAGTTTTTATAGCTTTTGAAGGCTTTTGTAAGATTATCTTAGATTCCCTTCCTTGTTGTCTTGCCTTGTTGGATTTCTATCCAAAAAACATTTTGTTGTGATATTTGATTCAGTTATTGAAGTCTTTTCATTAAATTTTTCTTATTCAAATATTCACCTTCTTCCCATATATTTGATTAATACTTTCATGATGATGAGTGGCTAATTTCCTTGTGTGATTCTAGGGTGATTGGCTGAAGGTTGTGGGAAAAACAATGATAGAATAATCTTAGATTCTAGTAGGACCCTGAAAGTTCGAGTCTTTAACCTTAACCCTAAGCATCTCGCTCAGTCGATGAACATCTCGGCCGGGGTGGAATTCTTCTGACCGAGGTGACTTATCTGATCCGAAACTGAGAGTTAAGTGTTAGAGTTTGCCAAATCCTATTCTTATTACACCTTTTCCTGGTTCAATGCAAGCCTAGGATGAGACTTACCCGGTAATTCCTTAGTTTGTTTACTTAAGATCATAAGTGTAGGTAATAAAGGTTTATCCTTTATTGGGGTTTGAGTGTGCTTTCATCCCATCTTTGTGAGTTAGCCTGAGACTTACCCGGTAAAGGTTGATTCTATTTCCTTAGATGGTGTGTTAGTTTGAGGTTATAGTTCTTTATCTTAATTCCTTGAGACTTACCCGGTAATAGGAGTTACGGTTTAGGATTAGTGAGTAGTGAGACTTACCCGGTGATCTATTCCACTTTAGTAACACCTTCCCCTTGAAAAAATCTCAGCTTTGTCCGCTTATTTTTAGATCTTGAGTTGGAACCACAACTAGATGCTTTAATCCCTAGAATTGCATGTTTGCTTTATTGACTTCTATATCATCTTTGATTATTTTGATCACCTATTGTGGTTAGTATTTACATAAGCATACCGTGATTGGACTTTGTTTCACTAAGTCCCTGTGATCGACCCCTGGAATTCCTTGCTTTTTACTGCGATTGACCCGTACACTGCGGGTTCGCATCCTTGTTTTAAGCTTACGTCTAGGGTTATAAATTTAAAGCTTGCACACACCGTTTGGAGCGAACACTGCCTCCATAAAATCCTGCAGCTTCTCCCTCCTCAGTGAGGCAGGGCAGAACTGCTCTCTAATCATACGCCTAATGTGGTCATAATTGGTAGCTCTGGTCCGGATAGTCCTGCACCACTGGTGTGTGAGGTAACGGAATAGAGACTGAACTAGCTCTATCCGTCTGTCCTCAGGACATTTGATAGACTCCAAGGCTGAGTCTATATGCCCAATCCACACCTCAGTCTCTAAACCAATCTCCCCTGAGAAGGGTGGTACTCCCTGTTGGTGAAATGCCTTCAACCAGGCATCTGGTTGAGGCCCTCTAGTCTCCACCGGGACTCGAACTGGATCAGCAACACGTGCAGGTGCGGCTGGGCACCCGGGTCGCTCCCTGAGATCTCTCAGAAGATCCCTCAGGTATTAGTAAATCTAGGGCTCGTCTGCCAGCCCTGATATCCTCCTCAAAACGTCGGAGGTACTCTTTGAACTCCGGTCCTCCCATGGAGACACGGTCAGCGTCATCAGACTGAGCTCGATGTGAATGATGTCACACAGATACACTGCTCCTCGTCTCTGGAACGACGCTCTCTACAACCTCCTCATGTATCTCCTCCACCACTGGTGGATCAGCAGCGGGAACTGGTCCCTCACCTACCACACCCGGAGGATGGGGTGGTCTACCTCTACCTCTGCCTACAGCGGCAGTAGCTCTAGTCCAAGCCATCTGCGGGGTATACACACCTAACTTATAAGGCTCTATATAGGCCATAGGTATAGATATATATACTCAACACATCACATACATAATCCATCATACATATATACATATCATATCTACACTACAGAGATCCATAGCAGAAGTGGCGACTTCTCGTACATCTAACCCAAAACCACATTTAAAACCAAAACCTTTAAAACGTCAGATCCCGTGTGGGTTCTGTTTATTTTACCTATGAAACCTCATTGTAGGTAGCAAGTGCCATTGTTGTCAACCTAGCCTCTGATACCAACTCTGTAACACCCCGAATCCGCGGGACTCGGAGTGCCACATTAGGCTAGGATCACACAATGGATCCTGACCCTAGCCTGACAACAAGTTCACTGGACCTTACAACATGGCACTGACAGATATAAAAACAAATACATAAAATGGTATTAAACTGTACAACCCAAAAGATAAGACATCATAGCCGAGTAAGAAACATAACACCCTCACACATGAGGTAACAAAAGACCATCCTCACGCAGGAGGGAAAGATAACAGACTCCAAAAGCCCACACATCCTAATATACGAGACGTCCTCAGCCTGCCACTTTGCTAGATCCCCCAGCAGCATGCTATCCTGTAGGGCATCTACAACATGGTAATAAACCATTAGCTATCCATACACATATATAGAGTAATGCATAAGCACAATCACACATAAGGAAGGATAAACATATCAGCATGCTTTCACTCATTTACCCATTTATTCATCTCAATATAATGGTCATTCACTCAAACCGTATAGATATAATATATATGAAACTATGTGACACGAGGACCGATACATCCTCGCCTCTGAGCCTGCTAGCCAGCCGTACTAGTATCGGTCACACAATCCGTGTACCCTATGGGAGTGGATTGTGTCCTTCCTGTAAACCGGTCTGGCCTGACTTAAGAGAACCTCGCAGACTCCATGGCGGGATGAAAGGGAAAGGTTATCACAGCCACGCATACGGGGCAATCAATAAAACATAGGTCGGTAAATACAACATCACATGCTATCATAGCAAACATACAAAGCACACACCACTCATACAAACACCCAATATAAGGATGGTAGCTAAGTAAGTCCTACAGACTTACCTTAACCTCGATCACAACTCAATCAAGATCACCTCTACACTAGAGGGGCAACACAGCCTATAAACAAGGCATAAGGAGATATATCAGACTCCTAGCCACATAAGGGTCACACCTAGACCCAAAGGGATCCAAAGGATCAACCTCAACCTCACTCAAACCTAACGCTCCTCAGAAGCCATACTAGGCATGAACCGATCATAACGTCATCAAAACTCAACCTCACACATCTAGCATGATCCTAAACCCTCATACTAGGAAAGGAGGGAACAAAGGCACCCTAAGGAAGGCCTAGAAGTGTCACACACCTGCAAAACCAAAGGAAACACCAAGCTGGTACAGGCAGGCGCAGGGGCGGTGTACAGGTCGGCGCAGGGGCAGGTACAAGGCAGGCGCAGGGGCGGCTGGTGTGCAGGGGACACCACTCCAGCTCCTTCTTCACTTCTACTCTCGTTCCTTTACTTCTCTTCACTCCAACAGCAACATACATGTGTGACATACATATATATGCATCAACATAAGCCAAACTTGACTAAAACAAGATCCAATCCTATGGAAAGCTAAGCTAAGCTAAGGAAAGATAGAAAAGAAGAAGGAAAGAAGAAAGGAAGTAAAGAAGCCATGGAAGCTTACCAAAGCTCTCCAGGAAGTCACACAACAACAACAACACCCTTAAGCTGGCTCCATAAGGTACAGTATCATCAACAACATCCAAACCAACCAAAGCTATCAAGATCTCTTACCAAAAGCTCACAAACCTTACAAGATCAACCAAGGATCCAAGGGAGAAGAAGAAGAGAGGAGAAGTACGTAAGGAGAGAGAGAGAGAGAGATCTGAAAAGTAAACCCTCATCAAAGAGGAGAAGAAGAAGTATAAGTAGGACGGTAAAAGGGTAAAGCACGAGTCAAAGCAGTCAAAGAAGAAGGTTGCAGCACACAGAGCCGCAGGGGCGGACCAGGGCAGGCGCAGGGGCGCCCCCTGGGTCACGCAGAGGCGGCTCAGGCATAAACCTGGCCCCTCTGTTCCCTCTCTCAGCTATCAGCAACTAGGCTCTTACATATAGCTAGGTTAAGAGTTGGAACTAGATCGTAGCGTTGGCTATTGTGAGAGAAGAAGGGGATTTCTTCTAGGTTGTATCTTGGACTCTTTGTAGCTGATAATAGATAGTTAGATCCTACGGGTAAACCCTAGGACGGAGAGTAGATTGTTAGAGCCGAACTTCATAAACATATCATTGTGTCGATCTTTTTATTTCCGCACCATATCTTGCTTTATTGTGACTAACGTTGTTTTGCAGGTATACAAAGTCAAGGCCGTTGAAATCACTTTCAAAGCCCTTGAAAACAAGTTGTGTCACTAAGAGCTAAGATCGACATCAAGGTCTTTGAAATCAGTTTCAAAGCCTTGAGATAGGTTTTTGCGAAAAGTTCCTATACTCTATTCAACCCCCCTCCAGAGTATTTATATCCTTTATATTCACCTATACGGTTCTTCAATTGTTATCAGAGCTATAATCATATATATTGATTTAACCAATAGTGAGACTATTCATGAACTCTGTAGGTGATGGAGGATTAGCTTAAGGAAGATCCACATCTCGACAACCACTCTTCTGTGGCAACAAATTTGCCCAATGGAGAGCAGTAATGCAAATGTTTGTTATTGATTTGGACATAGAACTATGGAGCATTATTCAAAATGGCCCTAAAATCCCAACCGCCACGGTTGAAGGAGTCCAAGTCGCAAAGAAGGAAGTTGACTTCACACAAACCGATTTGGATAGTGTTTCAAAGAACTACAAGCCCATGAACTTTCTCTACTGTGGATTGGACGCAAATGAATTCAACCGTGTCTATTCATGCAAGAGTGCAAAAGAAATATGGGACAAACTTGTTGTCACATACGAAAGAACAAGTCAAGTCAACGAAACAAACATAAGTATCTTCCTTAAACAATATGAGCTATTCAAGAAGAACTCAAATGAATCCGTCAAAGAAATGTTCACTAGATTCACCGAGATCATGAACAACCTGGACTTGCTTCGAAAAGTCTTCACAAACGAAGAGAAAGTAAGGAAGGTTCTAAGGAGCTTACCTAAAGCCAAGTGGGGACCAAAGGTGACTGTAGTCGAAGAAGCTCAAAATCTCACAACACTTTCTCTTGACGACCTTCTTGGAAAACTCATCACTCATGAGATGGTTCTTGGTGAAGAAGATGGAGAACTCCCATCTAACTCAAAGAACTTAGCACTAAGATCTAAGAAGGATGAGATACCATCAGAGGAAGAAGATAGTGATGATGAAGATGAGGAAGATCCATTTGCCTTGATCTCTAGGGGTCTTGCGAAGATTCTTCAAATGAAAAATCAATTTGCAAACAATAAAGAATATCTGCGAACATCAAGACCTAGAGGTAAGTTTTCTAACTCCAACAAGAAAACTAAAGTTCTGACTTGTTTTGAATGTGGTGAAACAGATCATCTCATAAAGGATTGTCCACAAAAAAGAGGAACAACTTTAGGAAGAATGATCAAAAGAAGAAAGGTATGGCAGCTTCATGGAGTGATTCAGATTCCACAAATGAATTAGAAGACAAAAAAGAACAAGCAAACCTTTGTCTCATGGCCGATCATGAAGAAGATCCAGATCACTACGTTGACAACGTGGTAATGACCATTATGTCTCAACCTGAATCTGATCTCACGCAATTCCTTAAAGACATAATCATATGTGATAAAGAACATATGGTAAGGATAAGTTCCTTGAGAGAATAGTTTCTCAAACAAGAGAAAAGATTAAGCGATATGTCTCTGGAAATTGAAAATCTTAACACCGAAAAGTTAGACCTTGATATCAATATCAAGGCCTTGGAATCAAAAAATGTGATTCTCAAGGGTAATCTCTCTTCTCTTCATCGAGAATATATCCATCTAGAGAAAGAAAATGTTGATCTAACTGTGACGTGTCAAGACCAGAAGGCTACACTTATTCAACTCACTCGTTCGAAAGCTAACCTCAAAGGATAATGGGTGAGCAACAATCATCTCTTAACAAAAATGGTATAGGCTATCATGTTAGTTTTCCTAGAAAAACGACTACCACTTTTGTCAAAGCTAAAGGAAGTATTCACATGCCCACATGTTTCTATTATTGTAAAAAAGGTCATGTAAAATCAACATGTCCATATAGAAGAAACGATCCTTACATCATTAGAGACACTTATCCTTTATGTATAAAGAAATAAGTTAAGAAAATATGGGATCCTAAAGGCACTAGACCACCAAACATGATTAAGCCTGAATATGGACCAAAATATATCATTTGGTCGACCCGGAAAGGTTGATATTTGATGTTTTGCATGATATCACCAAGGTAAAGGAGCATAAATGGATATTAGATAGTTGTTGCTCACGACATATGAGTGGAAAAAGCTCACTATTCTCGGATCTAAAGAAGCAATCATCTGGAACCATTACGTTTGGTGATAAAGGAAAGTGTAACATTATTGGCATTGGTAAAATTGGTAATAATTCATCTAACTTCATTGATAATGTTTATCTTGTTGACGGTTTAAAGTATAACATGCTTAGTATCTATCAAATATGCGATAAAGGCAACAAAGTGATTTTCGATTCAAAAAAATGTGAAGTTCAAGACAAGATATCAGGTGATGTTGTGCTTACAACTCTTAGATGCAAAAATGTTTATTCTTTGAATACTAACCAAGTTTCAGGAACTAAGCTAAAGTGTCTCAAGGCTTTGACAGACGATCCAAGGCTTTGGCATAGAAGACTTGGTCATGTAAGCATGCATACAATGAAGAAGTTACTTTCAAATGATTTGGTACGTGGATTGCCAAACTTAAACTTCAAGGTAGATGAACTATGTAAGGCTTGTACACAAGGTAAACAAACAAGAGGTTCATTCAAACCAAAGAAGATCTTAATCTGAATCAACATGGAGATCATAATTCTGATGGAGAAGAAGATCCTAAAACTCAAGAAAAGAATATGCAAGAAAAGATTCAAAATACCGGAGAACAATCTCAAGACCTTGAAACGCATCTTCAAGACCTTGAAACAGAAAACTGTGATGTCAGAACTCCGTTTCAAGGCCTTGAAACTAAACTTCAAGGCCTTGATATAGGATTCAAGGGCAATACTCCAGCGGTACCTGAATCTAGTCGAGCAAATGAGCCCCAATCTTCAGGATCCTTTCCATCTTACAAAAGGAGGAAGTTTCAATATTTATACCATCCACCAGATAATGTGATTTCATATCCAAACACAGGAGTTCAGACTCGATCTAAGGTTAACAACCTATGTGCATTCTCGGCCTTCGTGTCTCTTATTGAGCCCAAGAACTATGTTCAAGCTCTTCAAGAACCCGATTGGATCATGGCTATGCAAAATGAACTTAATGAGTTTGAGAGAAACAAAGTTTGGACCCTCACGTCTAGACTGAAGCATCAATCCGTCATTGCCACAAAATGGGTTTTTCAAAACAAGTTGGATGAAAGTGGAAAGGTCATTCGAAACAAAGCACGACTTGTAGCTCAAGGCTATAACCAAGAAGAAGGTATTGATTATGAGGAGACTTTTGCTCCAGTTGTCAGGTTAGAAGCCATATGTATGCTACTTGCTTTTGCATCTTTATAAGCATAAAGTTATTTCAAATGGATGCAAAATGTGCTTTTCTAAATGGCTTCTTAGAAGAAGAAGTCTACGTTCCTCAACCTCCTGGTTTTGAAAATGATGAATTTTCGGATCATGTTTTTAAACTGGACAAAGCTCTCTATAGTCTTAAGCAAGCTCCTCGAGCTTGGAATGAAAGATTGTCCAAGTATCTCCTTGAAAATGATTTCAAAAGAGGTTTGATTGGCAAAGCTTTATTTATCAGAACCAGAGGCAATGATATTTTAGTAGTACAAATTTATGTTGATGATATATTATTCGGTGCTACTAATGATTCTCTATGCAAGGAATTTTCAGATATTATGTGTAGGGAATTTAAAATGAGCTTAATGGGAGAGTTAAATTTCTTTCTTGGACTTCAAGTTACACAAGAAAAGAAAGGAATATTTCTCAATCAAAGCAAGTATACCAAGGACTTGCTTAAGAAGTATAAAATACATCAATCCAAGGTAGCAAAAACTCCTATGAGTTCCACACTTTCACTTGATCGCGACAAGGATGGTAAAAGTGTTGTACAAAAGGAATATTGAGGTATGATCGGTTCTTTGTTATATCTAACCGCTAGTCGACCTGACATTATGTTTAGTGTGTGCATGTGTGCAAGATTTCAAGTTGATCCTAAAGAGTCACACTTGATAGCTGTGAAAAGGATATTCCGGTATCCCAATGGCACTAAGGATTTAGGGTTATGGTACCCACGTCAAAGCTCGTTTCACCTCGTTGGCTATACAGATGCTGACTTGGCAGGCTATAAGGTCGATAGAAAGAGTACTTCTGAATGTTGCCAATTCTTAGGGTCATCCCTAATTAGTTCGCACTCCAAAAAGAAAAAATCGGTCGCCCTATCCACGCATGATTTAGGGAATTCGAAATGAGCTTAATGGGAGAGTTAAACTTCTTTCTTGGACTTCAAGTTACACATGCAAAGAAAGGAATATTTCTCGATCAAAGCAAGTATACCAAGAACTTGCTTAAGAAGTATAAAATGGATCAATCCAAGGTAGCAAAAACTCATATGAGTTCCACACTTTCACTTGATCACGACAAGGACGGTAAAAGTGTTGTAGAAAAGGAGTATCGAGGTATGATCGGTTCTTTGTTATATTTAACCGCTAGTAGATTTCAAGATGATCCTAAAGAGTCACACTTGATAGTTGTGAAAAGGATATTTCGGTATCTCAATGGCACTAAGGATTTAGGGTTATGGTACCCACGTCAAAGCTCGTTTTACCTCGTTGGCTTTTCAGATGTTGAGTTTGTAGGTTATAAGGTCGATAGAAAGAGTACTTCTGGATGTTGCCAATTCTTAGGGTCATCCCTAATCAGTTGGCACTCCAGAAAGCAAAACTCGGTCGTCCTATCCATAGCAGAGGCAGAATACATAGTTGCGGGAGCCTGTTGTGAACAAATTTTATGGATAGCTCAACAACTTCATGATCTTAGCTTTGATCTAAAAGGTATCCCGATTAAATGTGACAATGCTAGTGCTATTTCGATTACTAAAAATCTTGTGCAACATTCAAGGATAAATCATATCGATGTAAGGCATCACTTCATACGTGATCATGTTGAAAAATGTGATGTTTCGATATCTTTTATATCAACTAACTTGCATCTTGAAGATATATTTATTAAGCCTCTACCTGAAAATCAATTCAATTTTATTAGATTAGAGCTTGGTATGTTGAATAAGGAAGCATTAACTTAGGGGGAGTAAAATTGTTTTATTTTTTCCTTCGAATGCAGCCCATTCTTCAATTTCAAGGGCCTTGAAATGAAATTCAAGGGCCTTAAAACGGAATTCAAGGGCCACATTGAAAATCACGGATCTATTTAGGGGTTAATATCTTTTAGATATTTTGAGCTCTAAATTATTTTAAAGAAGGATTTTTATGATGATTTCAAACGTCCTTATATTCAGATTCAAAGGATTTTTGAAAAGTGGTTACAAAATTTATGGAAAGAATTCTAATCAAAATCGGTTTTTCCAAGATTTTAATTCTTTCAAGATCTCATTAAACCGAAGTTGATGTGACTTCTTCCCTTATATATATCACTTCTCTCCTTTCTTTAACTTCTTCCGCTTCAACTCGTTTTGCAAACTCATCTGCTTTACTCTTTCATCTTTCAAAACCTTTTCAACTTCTCTCTCAAACATTCTCCATGGCTTCCAAGAGAACATCCACTGATGAGGCATTGTCGTCGTTCACCAAACGTCACAGGGTTTTGCACCTCTCCTCCGACTCTGAATCTTCCTCTCCCATTCAGTAGCCATATTGCCGTTGGCAAATGGCTTGACGGATTCAAGGACCGAGATCTTTGCATGTGTGAGTTGGTGGACCTGGAATTCTTTCTGTCTCTCGGCCTCCCCTGCATCACTATGCTACGAGGGAGTTTCATCTGGAAGATCCTCAATCTAGGGAAAATTGCTTACCCAAGGTTGACAAGGCTCTGCTTCGTCAATCTTACCGCTAGAAGAGAACGAGGAGAGCTAATTCTTGAGTCTGTGGTCAAAGGGATTCCTACCTTCAATTATTTTGACCATCCCCACCATTCCAGAACTTTTAGCTTGGCCAAAGAACAATTTCTTCTACCCAACTCTCCACCACAACCCACTTTGACCTCTTTGACTCTCGAGGCCAGAATTGTGTGTGCTATTCTTGTGAGATGTGTTGTCCCACGAGTCAAATGTCGGGATGTGTAGACAAATCAATTGTTTGCATTTCTGTATCACGTGTTAAATGGCCTCGATGTTGACCTCCCTAGTATCATCCTGAATCACATGCTCCACATGATAAATTCCCCCATCGATACCCCTCTTCCTTATGTCAATCTACTTCCAAAAATATTTCGTTATTTCTTTGTTGATTTGGCTGATGAGGAACAACACTATGTTGTTGATGAACTCGATGAATATTTATTTGACAACATAGGAATTAAAAAGACACAGTCTAGAGAATAGGTCTTGAAAGAACCAACCACTTGGTTGTTTTCTACAACACAAAGACTTGACGCAATAGAGATTTGTCTGGATTCATTGAGACGGGACATGTTGACATTCAAATCCGAGATCACAAATAATTTAGACAAATCACATGATTTGTTGGCCATGATGAACCAAAAGATCAATCAGATGTTTCATGTGAATGCCCTCTCCTTAACTTTTTGCGAGTAGTATTAAGCCATTAACTGAGGATGACACCAAAGCAACTACATAACAGGTTGAAGAGGTCATGAACCAATATTACAATATTGTGAAAGATCGCCCGATTTGCCAACCTACTCTTGAGGATCTGGATATACTACAGATTGAGGAGTTTGGTCTAGTGAAGAAATACAAGAATGCGAGAGATCAACGGCGTGTGGACGAGTCCTTCAGAAACTTTGACCTGAAAAACGCTCATGCTCGCTGGAAGAAGAAGTGCCTCGACGAACTCCATGGGAAAGGACGTTTGCATCACAACCTTGATATGGATATCAAGGCCTTGGCATCTATTTCAAAACCCTTTGGTTTTGATTTCAAGGCCTTGATTTATGTTTGAGCGGCTTCCATTTTAACTTTTTGTGGAATTTGGAAATACTCTTTTTTTGGGTTTGTAATCGTTTTAAACTCCCGTTCTCTAACTATTTTTCTCCCTTGTTGAAAGACAAAGGGGGAGAAATTATGGTGATCCGAAATTTCGATATTTTTGCATTTTGCATTTTAAGTTTTGTTTGATATTATTACATATGCATCGCTAACTTTAAATGCATGTACGAGATTTGTGTTGTCTTCCATCAAGGGGGAGATTGGAAACTCCACCTCGACTATATATATGTGTGTGTGTGTGTGATGGAAGACTTAACACAAATGAGCGGTTTTTATACTAACAAATATTGATTTTATTTCTAGATTGTTTGGTTTGTTTTTGTGTTTGTCAAATGTATGCAGGCCTTGGAAAGGATTTCAAGGGATGAACGGAGGTCTTGAAAACCAATACAAGGGACAAGCGCAGAGATTCGAAAGCATTTCAAAGGTTTAACACGGAGGCCTTAAAAACAATTTCAAGGGATCAAATCCGAAGCCTTTAAACAAGATTCAAAGGATATGACGGCTGAAAGGAATTTAAATCAATCTCAAACAACCAAATCTACCAAGGATCAAGAGAAGATCTTCCAAGAAGATATCAAGGAGATCTCGACCAACAAAGAAGATTCGGTTCAACCAAAAAGATCTTACAAAAGATCTTAACCAAATTGACATAAAATCTCTTCTCAACAAGATCTCGAAGATCTTCAGCCAAAGATTTTCAACAAACTTGATGATCTCGATGCTTGACCGACAAGATCTTCAACAGCGAGATTCAAGAGAAGATTATAGAGAATAAGATTCAACGTGCGTTAAGGAGATGAAGAAGATATGGAAAATCTACAATGGCTATCTCATCTCAACCAAAAAGCGTTTTCTATGGAGAAGAAGAAACATCAACAACGGTCATCTTCTCAACGGCTAGAAGACTTCTCCATCGAAGACTATAAATGAAGATGTCGATTGAAGAGAAGAACAACAAGCTTACACGGAAATATCAAAAATCTTCAAGCGATCCAAAGCATCTTATTTCGATCCAAGAAGTTTTTCTTCCTCTTAGTTTACAAAAGCTTTATTCCTTAGAGAGAGAAAAACACGGGAGCTTCATTGGAATATCTAGAGAGTGTTATACTCGAGTGTGTGTTACTCTGCGAAGTAACTAGGCTATTATAGCTAGGTTAAGAGTTGGAACTAGATCGTAGCAGTGGATATTGTGAGAGAAGAAGGGAATTTCTTCTAGGTTGTATCTAGGACTCTTTGTAGCTGATAATAGATAGTTAGATCCTATGGGTAAACCCTTAGGACGGAGAGTAGGTTGTTAGAGTCAAACTTCGTAAACATATCACTTTGTCGATCTTTTTATTTCCGCACCATATCTTGCTTTATTGTGACTAACGTTGCTTTGCAGGTTTACAAAGAAAAGGCCGTTGAAATCACTTTCAAAGCCCTTGAAAACAAGTTATGTCACTAAGAGCTAAGATCGACATCAAGGTCTTTGAAATCAGTTTCAAAGCCTTGAGATAGGTTTTTGTGAAAAGTTCTCATACTCTATTCAACCCCCCTTCTAGAGTATTTATATGTTTATATTCACCTATATGGTTCTTCATTTTACTTGAGGCTTGTGGAGATCTTTTATTATTCATGTAACTTTTTGCTTCTTTGAAGCTTTGAACTTATTGTAGTACTGCTTAGTAGATTGGGATGGTTCTCCCCTCTAGAGATCCCGCATAGTAGGGTTTATTTTAACTGTGTCACCAACTCTTTTGTGTTCTTGTTTATTTTTAGGCTAGATCACTCTAGATATGTTTATTTTGTTTCAAAAACGTATTCTAATTTTTATCATACGTGTTCATTATTCCATCACCAAAGCTACCATAGGCCAATAACAAAGAGGATATTCCATTCCACTTCAATGCTCCTATGGTTAGATATAACATTATTCTAAAAGAGTCATGCATTCTAGTAAAAAAAAAAAAAGCATGTTGTACCTGATCCAGGACTAGTTTCATCCACACTGCTTTAGTGTGCCAATAATCTCTAAAGATATGTAACAATGACACGCAAGAGTTAGGTCAAGAAGGACACACATTCACCTCCGTAAGTCGCCACAGAACTCTTTCACCGTTGGTCATAACTCATAATTCGCCCCCAACCAACTTTTCAGGCAAAGAGTTTGGTGGCGACTTACGAGTTTGACAAACATGTCTGGTCTATCACACACCCGCCGGGGGAGTCAGACCCTAAGGTAATCAAAAGTATTTTTAATCGAGAACATGTCCTGTTGTGAAGGACTCCAGCGAATACGGTCCTCATGTTCTCCATCGACCACCAATCCCCTCACGGCTAATCTCAATAACCACGAGTTTGACACCTTACAATTGAGATATTCTTAGTTCTAGTCACAATGATGGATCTTGATAATGTAACTCTCCCAACAATATTCAATGTATGCCTCTTCCATTCCACAAGTCTCCAGTAAACTTTCTCAATGATAGGATTACATATCTCCTTAGTCAAGCCTTCGTGGATAACCGGAATAACCAAATAATCTCCAAGTTGGTGGGTAATAGGGATACCACTACGGTCACCAAAGCTAGCCTTCAAGCTACTCCGTACATTACTAGAGACAAAAAAATCTCCGATTTAGCAACACTCACTCGATGTCCGAGAGCATTACAAAATTGGTCTAAGATCCTCTCACTATCTGTAGTTGTGAGACCGAGGTTGTAAACAATAAAATATCATCACCAAAGAATAAATGGGATATCTTCGGACCTCCCTAGAAAGATGGATAATTTTCCAACCTCGTGTCCTAACAACCTGATCAATAAGATGGTCCAACATTTCCGAATAGAGAACAAATAAATAGGGGGACAAGGAGTCATCTTGCTTGATACCTCTCGTCACAAGGAAGACCGGAGTCTTCTCACCGTTCCAAAGAACACTCATAGTACCCGTGGTGACACAATGCATACACGATCAATCCATAGTTAGGGAAAGCCAATATCGTGCATCGTATCCTCGATAAACTCCCACCGAAGGCAATCATACGCCTTTTCTAGGTCTATTTACGTTTTAGCACCATCCAACCCTTAGGTTCCTTCTTCTTCACCGAATGTACCACCTCTTAGAAAAACACTACATTATCCGCGATCATATTGTAACAACAGGATTTTTAGTCCCGGTTGGTGAATTGAGTCCATGCGATCACGTTGGTTTGCTTACCCCTGGCCACGCCCCGTGGTTGCAGCTGTTGTACTCCGTGGTCGCGGTTAAACAACAGATCGTGGGTTTTCTGTTTTGTAACTGTTGGGATTCTATTTCCTTTTCGATATTATCCCAATCTCTTACTCCTTTTTACCCTTGTAGCCATCTTTTGTTATCTTTTTCACCTATTGTTACTTTCCTTGTTTCCATCTCTCATTCTTCCAAACCCCATCTTCTCCTCCTTCCTCGTCGACAAGATTCACCCCACAACGAAAGCAACATCCTTCTTTTTTTTTCCCTACAACACACACCAGAGAAGAAGAAGAACCGGAGTTGGCCGCCATCTACAGTAGTCACGGAACAAGGTAGGGTCTTTTATAGTTGATTCTTCGATCTAGTTTCCCCTCACCTGTTTGATGCAAGAAAGTGGAGTCAAGTTGTCACTTTTGGCCTGCAGGGAGACTTGAGAGCCTTACATGGATCACGGGAGAGTAAACGTTCTCCTTCTACACGCAAACGAGATCCAAACAGTAACCAGTCGACGCATCCCGCGGTTGCAGCAAGAATCGCCGCGGTCGCTCTATCATTTGTATCCCCACAGTCGCGCCTTGTCACCGCGGTCGCTCCTACTTCTCGCCGTGGCCGGGCCGACACTTCCTCCCCATGTTTGCGCCCTAATTCCTCCACGGAATCTCTCTAGAAGGTTCCTAAGTTTGAGCTTTCGACTTAAAACTTGGATCTATGTATAAGATTCCTTCCTCTTAGCTTCGTACTAGTTGAATTGTGATTGTATAGGGGAGTATTCCATAATGGTTGTGTAATGGATTCAATAGTCCGTTGTTAGGGTTATGATGATGAATAGAAGTTGGAAACTTCTAGTTGATGAACGCTTGTTGATTGTTATGCCTTTATGTATACCATGTTGTTGATAGTTCCATCACGGACTAGGAATTGGGATTAGTTGGACTTATCAGGTTATAGGTAAATCCTATGGGCTTACTTAGTTGCAATTTGTGTATTGGGTGAATTGCATTAGTGGTGTATGTTATTGCATGTTTATAACTATAACCTGAATTGGACGACCTTATTAATAATTGGCTCAAGTGTATGTATAACGGGCGGTGGCATCACTACCCACCTCCGACGTGAGACTGGTTCTCCGCGACTAGCCCAAACATGGTATACGGGGAGATGCATCGAACCACTCATGTAGGTATACGGGGACGGAGGCGAGAGTTAGGGGACTTCCCGTGCTATAAGCATAAGTTGAATTAGAAGTATATAACCTAATAAAGATAATAAATGAGTTATGTGTAATCATGCTATGTGTTTTATTGCCGCATTATTGTGTGTATGTGCTTTTGTAATTCTTCTAATATGTAGGTTGTTAGCTAACGGTTTATCCGGTGTTGTAGATATCTTGCAAGATAATGTAGCTGCCGAGTGATCCGGACAGAGTGGTCAACCGGGGTTCCCGTACGTTATAGGACGGGTTTGAGATTATTGTATTTCCGTTCTTTTTATCGACATTAGTAGTTCAGACTATTACTTGATTTAGTACCCGGCTGAAAATCCTTACTTTGATCGTGATATTGCACCCGTTTTACCTTTTATATTTGTGTATTGTTGCAATATTTAATAAACTTGTTGTCAAAGTAAGGTCAGGACTCATTGTGAGTTTCTAACTCATAGCGCCCGCCCCAAATTCTGAAAATTTGGGGTGTTATATATGCGTTGAGGGGTAAAACTATTGTAGATGGTGCTCACAAGTTCGTTGATTAAAGGTTTAAGCTCATTCATTAAGTGGGCTTATATGCATCAGCATTTGAGATTATAAAATGTTCCCAAAAAAATAAAGTTGACAAAGTTTTCGGTTCAAACCCATTTTGTGGGCACTTCTCAAATTTCAAATTTTGTAGTTCTTCTACACGTGTACTTATAAATCCATTGCATTTCAGCTAAAAATGTGTAAATATGAATTGTGATTCATGTTTATTACATAATAACTTATAAATTATTGTATTTAACTTTATATATAGTTATTTGGAGATGACCCTATTTACTACTCCTTCATTTCACAAATAATTATTGTTTTAGTGTTACACTTTCGTTAAAGAAATATTTGTTATTTTACACATAGTTATATGATTCGTATTTTATTAGTTACTATTTTTAATAAAGAAATAATTAAGGTATAATAATATATTTTATAGTTTTTTAAATAGTGTGTAAGAAATTAAAACTATATTTATTTGTGAATAATACGTCAGTAAATACAATTTCAGTCATTAAATATTAACATTAAAATCTAAAATAAAAATAAAGATCCGACGCAATGCACCCCATACTCCTATATATACAATCCTCAACTACCTCACAAATCAATCCCACATTCATCTTCGTCTTCATATTCATATCTCTCTGCAACTGCAACTGCAACCAACAATGGCGATCACCTCCTTGTTCCTCCCATTCACCCTCCTCCTCCTCCTCACTCCCACAGCCCTCTCCTCAACCTGCAAATCCCATAAATTCCAAACCCCAGGCAAATCGTTCACCACCTGCACAGACCTCCCATACCTCTCGGCCACCCTCCACTACACCTTCGACGCCGCCAAATCCACCCTCTCCATGGCTTTCACCGCTCCTCCATCGAAGCCCTCCGGCTGGGTTGCCTGGGCAATTAACCCAACTTCCGACGGCATGGCCGGTTCTCAAGCTCTACTGGCTTACAAATCCTCTAACGGCTCAATCTCCGTCTCCACCGTCGACCTTCAGTCTTACTCATCAATCGTCCCCGGCCCCATCTCTTTGAAAGTCTCCGATCTCGCCGGAGAATCTTCCGGAAACTCACTCACACTATTCGCCACGTGGCAACTTCCGGCCAAGACTAAATCTGTTAACCAGGTTTGGCAGGTGGGTCCTTCCGTCTCCAATGGTGCTCCTGCTAAGCATGACTTCGCTCAGGCGAATCTTCTTTCTAAGTCTAAGCTTCAATTGTCGGCCGCCAAGACCGAAGGCGTTTCCCTCTCCCCGGCCGAGTCTCCATCGGCCGAATCTCCGGCGAAGGGTTCTGAATCTGCGAAAGTAACCGGTGTGGCTGCTTCTGCGCCGGCGCCTGCGTCCGGGAAGAATGCTGGCGGTGAGGGTTTGAGATTTGGGGCTTGTTTGACGGTGGCTGCTTTAATGGCTTCTTGTGGTTTCATGTTCTAGAATTAATTATTAATAAAAAGAGAATTATTTATTGCGAATCATAAAGTATGGAATAATTCTTTATAATTTTTTCTCCTGATTTTGGGCAGAAGTCACTTCACTTGTATGATTCAATAGTACGGGTGAGTGTGTACGTAGTGAGAAGCCATATACGTTAGGTATACGGTTGCTTTATTGTGTGATGACTGATGAATCATGTGATGTATGTGCTTCATTCAAATCATATTATCGATCTTTTGTATACTTGTATCACATTACACTTTCTCCGGATCAATTACATAATATTTAACATTAAACACAACTTGTACTTGTAGTAAAAATTATACGTTACTAAGAGGTATAGCGATGAAATCAACAAACACACTACGTATTCGGAACCTGTACTTATTCTAAACCGTCGGATTCCGAATCCGTATTACTGTATTAGTGTCAGTGTCAGATTTTTTTGGGTTCCTATAACTTTGACGGTAACGGGTTCCGGATCCGTGAAAAATCTGTCACTTTTTTTTATTGGAGTTCACAAAGAAAATCATCACAGATCCGGAACCGTATCCGTCACCATATATTTGTAACTTACCATAAATAAAAAAAAAAGTAATAATTTTGGTCGTAAAAGGATAAAATATGAACAGAAACAAACATATATGGAGGGAGTAGAAGAGAAGGACGCACTAGTATATGTGGAGACAAGTTCAACATGGAGCAGTGTTTAATGTCTGGCCCCAATAACGCAATTCAGAGTGCTGTTTGGTGAAAATGCATCGTAATTATTTAGTTATTACTGTAGTAAATGTAAGAAGAAGCTAATCACGGTTTAATTTATGTGTTGTAATTAAGAAGCTATTAATTAATATTTGAGAAATTGAGGGAAGACGTGAGCTGGAATTAGGGCCATGTGCATCAGCGTGATTGGTGGAGATTCAATTCAAAATTCCATGTTGACATTATTTGCAACGTTCGGCTCTGACGTCCTAAGTGCTTTAGGGTTCACATCTGGTCACTTGCTTCTCCCCAACGTCCAAATTCATTCTCCTTCAATTAGGCTCCTAACCACTTTACAATTAAACAATGTCTCGTCAAACATATATGTTAAATGTTACTTACATACATAATTTTAAAACATAAAATAAATGGTGTTGCTTGTGACCTAACTCCCTTACCTAAGTCAAATTAATTTGCTCCCTTTTGATATAAAAAGGATAAAATAGAGGGATGAAAGTTTGGATTTAAATTATCCGCTTAAATTTAAATTAATTTGTTATGAAATTATTATATCTCAAATAATATGAAGTCATAATATTGTTTTGAAAGCAAATTATAGTATTAACTTTGATTAACAGGGATTCACATATTCGTGAAACCATACATATAAATTAAATTAAAATAAGTATAAGCTTCACATATAAGTCGAGTACAAAGTCATCATATTTATGAGTTTATAATTATCAATGTACGTTCTCTAAAATAATTATCATATGTAAAACTTAAGATATATTTATGACATATATAGGATCTCAAATAAATAATATAAAAACAATTAATATAATGAAAAAGTCAAAAGTCAAAGATAAGAGGCTGAAATGTTCCCAACATTTCGGCCTTGAATTAAGTTGAAGGAGAGGCTCAAACCCAGCAAGGGGTTGTGTGTTTCCATAATTTTTCACTAAAATAAGAGAAAGAATTTGGGTATGTTTACTTGTAGATTGGTTTATTTTTGCATTTATAAATTAAATGAGTTTATATGTATTTATAGTTTATTTGCAGGTTTTATTTTCTGGATGGGTTTATATAAATAAAAAAAATAAAATTGTTTATTTGGAGTTTATTTTTTGGGTTTATTTTACTTCAAAAGACTTTCATGTCCCTAAAAAAACTAAATAATAACGTTGAATACATAGGAATGAACAAATAATATCAAGATATAAAACCACAAGGCCAAAATTGAGTTTTAAACAAAAATAAAGTCATGCAAGTAAAAATAACCTCGTTCTGAAAATTTTATTTTTGAGTGGTTTATAAACCCAAATAAACCCCTTAAGAAATAAATCAATCCCTAAACCTACAAAAATTAAACTCAGGGTTTATAAACTAAATGAAACACAGATAAGCTACAAGTAAATCTCCCATTACAGATCGACAATTGGACAAATATTAAACACCAATAAATTTAGGGGATATTAAGGGCACGACGCTCGATTTCATATACGCACCACGTAGACGCGATGAGTGACCGTGACGGTCACTCATCGCGTCTACGTGGATTTTTGACCGTTGAGATTCGAACGTTGTAATCCGAACGTTGTAATTCGAACGTTATAAAAGTGACCGTTGTAATTTAAACGTTATTGATTTCCTTTGGTTATATATAGATAGTAATAGAAGAGGTGAAAAACGCTCACAACATCTTCGAAAAAACAACACAACATCTTCTGGAGAACAGCTGCGAGAATGTCAACACACGAGGATGATGAAGTGATGATTCCGTTCGACGATACAAAATTTAGTGATCTAGACGAGTTTCTTCGACATTTCGAGGTAAGTACTTTATAACCGAAAATATAGAAAATCTAGAATTGTTGTATATAATGTATGTTTAAGTTAGATATAGTTGCAATTAATGTTAGAAACATTTGTTATAATTCATGTTTTTATTATTTGAAAATTAGTAAACCGAAAACTAGAAATTTTATAGTTTTTTTTTCTATGTGAACTAGGATCTTCCGAATTATTCTCGTAACGAAGGGAGTGATTATTCGCAAATGTTTGAAATTCGCGATTTTTTCCATGATCGCGAGACGATGGTGGATTGGGCTCGATTCATGGGAGGAACTATGAACATGGTGTTGGTTACTAGTAGGTCGTTGAGAAATTTTTGGGGGTTCGTTACGTTTCGTTTGACATGCGAACGTTTTGGAGCCCCTCGTAAGAAAAAAGATGTGGATCCTGATACCGAGTCATCTTCTAGCCGAGCACAAAAATCGAAGAAGGACGGATGTTGTTTTGAGGTTGAGGGCGTACAAAGCGAGACTGAGAAGTGGACGTTGCATGTTATAAATGGAGTACACAATCATACACTTCCCGAGCAGTTGAAGGGACACATATGCTGGCAGATTGACGGAGAAACAATTTCGGAAGGTGGGACGTGAGCTTGGGTCGGGTTTCAAGCCGAGAAATATATTGAAGTCAATAAAGTTAGATGATCCATACAACGTCAGCACAATCGAACAAATATACAATGCTGGAATGAAGATTAGGAAGCTACAAGCCGAAGGACGGAGTCCTCTCCAACAAGCACTTCATATGTTAGAGCAGCGTCGTTATTACATGAATGTGAGAAGATGCTCGGAATAGGAAGAAATTTTTTAGATTTTTTCATCATGCATCCGGATTCAAGACATTTCCTCAACCTATTTCCTTATGTCATCTTAATGGACACGACGTACAAGACGAACGAGTAAGTTTTAATATACATGTTATTATGATTTTTTTTACTTTTCATGCACTTTTAGTTTAATATAAATGTAAACTCTTAATATATCCTATATAGGTACAAGATGTCGTTGTTAGAGATTGTCGGTATCACTAGCACGAGGTTGACGTTTGCAATAGCATTTGTTTTCATGGCCAAGGAAAACGCCAATCACTACGAGTGGGCATTACGGAGACTCCGACATGTGTGCGGAAATGTTACACCAGGGGTAATTGTGACGGACAGAGAGCTAGGACTCATAAGTGCACTCGGTGTTGTTTTTCCGGATGTGAAGCACATGATTTGCACCTTTCATATAAAGTGCAACATCCAACATAGATCTTGGGCAGTGACACGGTCAAAGGAATTACAAGCTGTTTTTGCATCACACTACCATGCTCTTATTGAATCTAGATCTCCTGAGAGTTACGAGCGGCGTTTGGGTGAAATGAAAGTGTATTGGCAAGCGTATCCGAGGTTGATGGAGTATTTGGAAACTACATGGCTAATTCCCTACAAGGAAACAATTGTTCGATATTGGTGCGACTTGCATCTACACTTTGGCATGAGGACAACGAATGTGTAAGAACTTATTTCTATATTGTTTACACTTGTTTTTTAATAATTGTTGTAGATTAATTTATTGAATTGATATTGGTTATTAGGTGTGAGTCCGCACACTCATTGTTGAAGGATATATTGTGTTCTACCATTCAAGGATTTCAGTTGGTGATGGAGAACATTGACTTGATGGTAAATGATCAGATTGATAAGATTCAAGCGTCAATAGAGATGTCACGTGAGAGGATGTTGTTGGCTGTGCGTGTGCCTATATTTGATTTGCTCCGAAACAAAGTAAGCAACGAGTGCTTCCTGGAGTTGTTGGAGATCTACGAGAAGGCAAAGCAAATTAGGAGCTTGACAACATGTACGGATTCATATTGGAGGGAAGCTCATGGGTTGCCTTGTGTGCACGAGTTCTATATTGCTATTAGGCATCGGGAGCCAATACGTTTGGATCAGATTCACCCTTATTGGAAGCAAGTACGATGGGAAAAATTGAATCCGACGCATGAAGATGAGGTCGTCCATATTGATCCATACATGGAGTCACTCAATGACTTTAGGAAGCGATTGGACAAGAATTTGCTTCCGAGAGATGTGCTTGAACGGATGGCTTCATCATATGAAGATACTACAAATCCGGGCAATTCAACGTTGAGAGTACCAGAGCAGATGGCTTCATCATATGAAGATATTACTAGTGTGCAGTTGTTATACTTTGCTCAACCCCCGAGACATGTTTACCAATTGTTGCAACGGTTGAGAACCAAGAACCCCCAACAGAGATTCGTGCAATAGCGTGGGTCAATGGTAATCACTTTGTAGCCGTAAGTTTTCTTTCTGCACCTTTTATATCTCATATATTCTGTTACTTTTATTCAAGAATGACAAAAAAAGGTAATCACTTTTCCATTTGTCAATCATCTTTCGTTAGGTTTGGCTTAAACCAGACTCTCTGTTCGCCCCTAAAGGTGTGTGCAAATAAGCTTTAAATTTATAAAACTAGAATCAAGCAGCGAACCCGCAGTGTACGGATCGACGTAGCTAAGCAAGAATTCCAGAGTATCGAACACAGGGATTTGGGTGGGAACAAATTCGATTGCAGATTATCAAGCGAGTAAATATGAGAGTTTTGCAAATATTGGGAAAACAACAATCCTAAAGATCCAAGTATCCAGCTGTGGCAATCGATTCAAGATATACTTAATGATATAAAGACAGAGTTGAGATATACAAAGGTATACTAATGTAAGGTAATCGTACGGTGAAGTTCCAAAAACCTTATGTAACTCACCTACAAGACACTCTCTATACAGGTTGTTGAGGCTCAATATAGAAAGATTCTAAAGATGAGAATTTATGTCAAATACCCAAACTTATAACCCAAAGATCAAGACTAACTTAACCGATTACGGTTGTGACACTCACAATCGAGGTAGAGGTTGTTGAGGCTTCACTACCACCTAGAAAAGACAAGTCTAAACTAAGTTAAAGCAAATCTTTAACTTTGGATTAAAGTAAAAGCAGGCTCGTGGACTTAAGGGAAATTACGGTTAGTTCTTGGTGTTCCACGGTCGTGGACTCAAGAACAGGCCGTAATTTATGGTTTGTCGGCGATTCTCTCTAACTCTCAGGGTCTAATTGTTTGCGATCGATCTATCATCATCTAAGCCACAACTATCAACCCTTCACCTTAGAATTGTTAAGGGTTTTAGCCAATAACAGTCATGTTGATATCAATTCAAGAATTAAAAGATAAAAAGATGAAAACTTTCAAGAACTTTCAGTAATCTTCAAACCAATCTCAAAGTCACAATCAAGAACGAGTGTTGTCAAAGGATTCAAAATAAAGTAAACAATCACAACCTTAGGAAAGAAGGGAAAACGGGATGTCAATCCATTTTCCAAATCAAACCTAAACAAGAAGAGAGATCTTCTTGCAAAACCTTCCAAAAGCTTCGATCTTCCGCCAATCCGGAGATCTCAACAGCAATCTCCACCAAAAGTGCGAGATTAGGGCAATTCCCCGAAGCGAAATTCGATCTCCAATGAGATGATCAATGCTTCCAAGCGACGGTGTAAAATGAGGTAACGGGCGTAAACGATCCTAAGCGTCGATCGCCAAAATTCCTTCCTAAGCCAAGATGACGGAATCTTGCTTCGTCCGTCTTTTTATAGGGCAAGATAAAATATCGGCCCGGCCCAATCTTCAAAAGATCGTGGCTTCAAAGTGTGGCGAAAAGATTCGCTAAGATCACGGTCGTGGAAGTTTCCACGACCGTAATTTAGGGCGTGGATTAGGTCACGGTTTGCATCATATGTTCCACGACCGTAATAGTTACTGGAATGCATCACGCCTCTCTTGCAAGGTTCCACGGCCGTGGAACTGAACGTGGTTCGTAGTACGGCCGTATTTTAGAGCGTGGTTTAGGGCAAGAACGTGATTCTTCCCTAGCCTCGTGCATTCCTCAAGCTAAACTTCAATTTGCTTCCAAAGAATGTCCTCAATCTATGGACACACTCAATCAACTCCTCTTTTGCTCGATTCCGTTCGGAAATAGCTCCAAATCACCTATAATCAACATAGAACTAGTGTAGACATCTATATCGACAATATAGGTAATACTAGCTCACATATGCACAAAGTTCAATCAAAGACTATCAATATGAATCAAATACGTTTAGAAAACGTGCCTAAAATATCACAATATTTCATGCTAACAAATAACCCCATACTTAACACTTGCTTGTCCCTAAGCAAGGTCTTTCAAAAAGCTTTAAACAAGAGTTAGGATGAAATATGTGTACCTTCTTTTGGGTAAATGTGACTTCTAAAGAATAGATCATTCTCAAACCTTGCTTTAATCGTTCATCAAACTTTCACACACTCAATTAAAGAGTAAAAAGCAAAGAAAATTCATGAATAAATTTAACTTCTAAACAAGCATCATAACCTTCAAACGTTATCAAAATCAATCATAAGAAACTTCAATTTGGATCACCAAGTCATATAACATTCTTTTGATCTTAAGGACTTTCAAAGAAAAGGTCTAGAATGTGGAAGGGAAGGGAAAACTTTAAGGGAAAGTGGTGCATAAATCCGGGAAAGTGGACAACTACCTTCTTCTTCTTATGCGGTTCCCGCAACACTTCAACTTAGAGCTTCGCTCTCTTCTCTTTATTTTTTCGACTTTACTTTTGGAGTTATGGACAGAGGTGCACAAAAACCGAAGCCTAGGAGATCGGCGTTTCTCAATTTTTCAAGAGATGCCTCAAACCCTTAGCGCACATACCATAATCCGCTAGGAATATCGCTCAATCCGACTTTGGCAAGACACAAACACCCGGCTATGTGAATGGTGCCGAGTTACTCATCGTCATGATTGACTTCCCCAAACCTACAATTTCTTTCTATTCATTTGATTGCAAATAATTGCTCTCATGGCCCTCCCACATCAAACATGCCTTTTTCATTCACTTCTCCAAATTCCCGGATAGGTAAAGGAGGCTAATATTTAATGAGGAGCTAGATGATCAAAGAAAGAAGAAAGAAAGTATCGAATTGCCTTAATCATTTCAACAAGAAGTATAGGAACTTATAACGTGATTTCAACTTCAATTTCCTAGCATGATTTAGGTAACATAATCACATTATGAAACTTGCAAAAGAGGTATAATTCATTCATTCAAATTCTTTTCAATTCACAATCCTTTTAAGCATGCAATTGTCATCAAACTCAATTCACAAGTAGTGATTATCATGGAAATCATCTCAATTCATTAGAAGCTCAAAATTTTCAAAATTTTTCAATTTTTATGGGTTTTTCAAGTTATTTTTCATGCAATGCAATAAGGAAACGTGCAACACATAATGAACATGCAACGATAGTCTCAAATGAAAGCGAACATAGTAAGTAGAGTTATTACAAACTTTTAGAACATCCCACCCCATACTTAGGACGAACATTGTCCCTAATGTTCAAAAGAAAGAAGGAAAAGAAAGAAAAGAAAAAGAAACTCACAAAGTGGTGGCGGGAATGTCTAAAACGAACGGTCATGCATCAAATCACTACGGCGCCGGCGGAGGCGGGAATGGGGAGAAGCTGGAGTCGTAGGGCCGCCCAAACTGCTGGCGGTAGACGTCCCTCATCATGTGGTCGAGGTCGTCGAGGCGTCCGTCTCTAGCGTCGGCCCGGATCTCTAACGCTCCAACTCTCTCTGAAAGTCCGGTAGCCCAATCCGGCATCTGCTCGTACCATCCCGGGGCGTGACTGTACCATGCTGGGGCGTCGGATGTGCTGGTGCTGGTGGTAGTGCTGCTGGCTGCTCCGTGGACCAAGGAGGGGGAACGCCATACCATGTGGGAGGTGTGGTCATCCACGTAGGCCTCTCACTCACGCTAGCGCGGCGAGATGACGAGCCTGAGGCTCTAGCTGGACGTGGAGAGCGTCTAGGTACATCTGGGGCCGCCTCCGGCTGGTCCGGAAACGTGCCAAACTCCTGCTCCGCTCCTCCTCCACTCTCAAACTGATCTCCCATATCCTCCTCCTCGACAACCGGTGGTGGGACGTAAGGGGGAGCTACTATCCTGTTCGCATGCATCGCAGCGAACGTCTCCTTCCAATTATGGCGTCCCGCCATAATGGAATACTCCGGCAACCACTCTATACCCCTGCCCGTCCTACTCTCCCAAGGCATGCCCGCATAAGGCGGACCTCCATGTGTGGGGAAAATGAGACCCCTAACCATGAATGCATGTAGCCCTAAAGGAACGGCCGGTATGCGGGTGCAAGCAGAAAAATCCACACCAAAACTCCTAGCAATGTGGGTAACTATCCCACCATATCCCATGTTTCCCTTCGACTTGTTCTTGAGCTTGCTCATAGTAGCAGCCAAGAGAGTAGCACAATCTGCACGGCGTCCATAAAGCATGCAATAGAGCAAGAATAGCTCATCCGTCTTGATCTTTTGGGGCGTCTCCGTCCTAGGAAAGAGACACTCCGAAAGAACACGGTGAGCTATCTTCAAGGCTAGATGGTACATCAATCTAGCCTTGGTATCAGCGGGTTGCCAACGGTCCTCGTCGGCGTAAATCATTGCAACTTCCTTCCAAAAATCTTTGGGGTAAACACCACTCGGAAATCGACCATTGAAGGTCTCATGAAACCCAAAAATAGTCCCAAACTCAACGATACTCAAATGGTAGTCTCTTTCCATGAGACGGAAAGAGACGGTCCTATCTACGTGGCTGTGCTCGAAAGACGTCACAACCTCCCGGATGATCTCCTCATAGGCGTCTTCTCGGATAGCCGAGAAGATAACTAATCCGGCTCTATCCAAGAGCCGAGTAAGGTCATCAATGATGTTGAGAGGATATAGATCCTCCAACAACAAATATCTAGGGCCAATCACTGGCCTCTTCGTGATCTTCTCGAAAGCAGCAAGATGGTTCTCATGTATGGTCGGGACTCTACGTTGAGGAGGTGAGGATGGAGGTGAAGGTGAAGATGGTAGTGAAGGAGATGAGGGTGGTGGTGCCCTAGAGCATGAGGAGGTGGAGGGATTGCCTTTCCTTTTCTTATTCTGCTCACCCTTCTTCTCTTTTATCCTTCCCGACACTCTCCTTACGAAATCCATTCTGCACAAAAATTACGGTCTGTTCTTCAAGAATTACGGCTGTGGTTTACCCAGAGGCCGTGGTTCGTCTCAGAAAATCACGAATCTCAACAAATCAGCAGTCAATCACCACAACAAGCAGTCCTAGTCTAATTCCTTCCAGTCTCTATCAGTTCTTCCTAAAAATCTATAGCAAAAACGAACCAAATTGGCGAGAATCAAGAAGAAAGAATAAACCTCTTTTTCGGATTAAAAAATCCGAAATGCGCGTTTGTTGATGAATTTCCGTTCGATTCGTCGCTTGGATATTGTTTGTGGTTGAATTTGCTGCAGTTTGGGAAGAAGAATCGTTAGAAACGATTAAGAAACGAGGATTTTGAGGAGGTCGTGGATTTTCGGCAATTAGGTCGTGGAAAGAGGGATTTTTGGGATGAGTTTGTGAAGAACGTGGCTTATATAGTTGCAGGCAAAATTTTGAAAATCACGGTCTGTCGGGGTGTTCCACGGCCGTGGAAGTGTACGGAACCGTGGTTTTGGTGATTTTTCAAAGGCTTTTGGGAATTACGGCCACTGTAGCTATGACGACCGTGATTTAGACCGTGGAACTTTCTGTAAAGCTTCAAAGTCCAAATTTCGTCACTCCTCTTCAACATCATCCTCCTCTTTTCCTTTTCCATTGATCCTACAACCAAAAACACGAACATACCGGAAGAAATCGAGGCAAAAACAAAGCAAAAACGTTTATTCTAAGCTAAACTATGAATCGAAAACAAAAACGAAAATGCAATACCTTGGGTTGCCTCCCAAGAAGCGCTTTGTTTAAGGTCCGTAGCTAGACCAATCTCGCACTTATTCGAGTGCGGTAGGCGCAAACTCCTCAGTTTGGAGTTCCGGCGTATACTTCTTGAGTCGTTGGCCGTTCACCTTAAAACTTCCGCTCGCTTCACCCCATACTTCAACTGCACCATGGGGGAAAATGCGCTTAATTAGAAAGGGTCCGGTCCAACGGGATTTAAGCTTACCTGGAAAGAGGCGAAGTCTTGAATTGAAGAGGAGAACTTGATCTCCTTCTTTGAAGTCCTTTGGAATGATATGCTTATCATGCCAACGCTTTGCTCTTTCCTTGTAGATCTTGGCGTTTTCATAGGCGTTCAAGCGGAGTTCATCCAGCTTATTGATGTCTAGGAGACGCTTCTCTCCCGCTTCCTTCATGCCGAAATTCAGCCACTTGATAGCCCAAAACGCTTTGTGCTCCAGCTCCACCGGCAAGTGACAAGACTTCCCATACACAAGATTGTATGGTGTGGTTCCTATGGGAGTCTTGTACGCTGTCCGGTACGCCCATAATGCATCATCTAGCTTCAAGGATCAATCCTTCCTAGTCCTTGAAACCGTCTTTTCTAGAATTCCTTTGATCTCCCTATTTGAGATCTCAACTTGTCCACTAGTTTGTGAATGATAAGGGGTAGCGATCTTGTGAGTAACCCCATACTTAGCTAGAAGAGCTTCAAAGCGACGGGCTATGAAGTGAGAACCTCCATCACTAATGATCGTCCTTGGTGTCCCAAATCGCGGAAAGATGGTCTTGTTGAAGAACTTAACCATCACCATGGCATCATTTGTGGGAGAGGCAATTGCTTCCACCCATCTAGAAACGTAATCTACCGCCAATAGTATGTATTGGTTTCCACAAGAAGATGGGAATGGTCCCATGAAATCGACTCCCCAAACGTCGAAAATCTCCACCTCTTGGATGTTGTTGAGGGGCATCTCGTTCCTTCTAGAAATATTGCCTGTTCTTTGACAAGCATCGCAGCAAGAAACAAAAGATTGCACATCTCTAAACAATGTAGTCCAAAAGAATCCAGATTGCAATACCTTTGCGCTAGTCTTGTTCGAACTAGCGTGTCCTCCACAAGGTAGTGAATGACAATGGCGGATGACACTTTGCATCTCATCTTCCGGCACACATCGCCGAATGATGCCATCCGGACCTCTCTTAAAGAGGAGAGGCTCGTTCCAATAGTATTCCCGGACGTCCTTAAAGAACTTCTTCCTTTGTGCGTAGGATAGTCCGGGCGGTATCTCCTGGCAAACCAAATAGTTAACAAAATCAGCAAACCATGGTTCGTTACCTTTGGAGATCACGTTGATGCACTCCTCTATGATGTGTAGGTGTTCGTCCGGAAAGGAGTCATCAATGGTAGATGGTCGTCCTTTAGATGTGTTAGACGACTCAAATGATCCGCAACAGAATTTTCTGAACCTTTCTTGTCGCGGATCTCAAGATCGAATTCTTGTAGGAGAAGGATCCATCTGATTAGCCTTGGCTTTGCGTCTTTCTTCGCAAGGAGGTACCGGATCGCAGCATGATCCGTGTAGACAATCACCTTTGCACCTACAAGATAAGAGCGAAACTTGTCAATAGCGTAGACAATGGCTAGAAACTCTTTCTCTGTAGTGGCGTAGTTGAGCTGCGCTTCGTCTAGCGTCTTGCTAGCATAGTATATGGCATGGGTTCGCCCTTCCTTTCGTTGTCCAAGAACAGCTCCAATAGCTACGTCACTAGCATCGCACATAATCTCGAAGGGGAGAGTCCAATCCGGAGGTTGGATAATAGGTGCTGAAATTAGAGCTTGCCGAATGGTGTTAAACGCATCCAAACATTCCTGCGAAAACTCAAAAACCGCATCCTTCATCAATAGATTAGTGAGAGGTTTTGATATCTTAGAAAAGTCCTTAATGAAACGTCTATAAAATCCAGCATGTCCTAGGAAACTTCTTATCCCTTTCACCGAAATTGGGGGAGGAAGTTTCTCTATGGTCTCTATCTTAGCCTTGTCTACCTCTATCCCTCTACTAGAGACTAACTGACCTAATATAATTCCTTCCTTAACCATGAATTGACATTTCTCCCAATTAAGAACTAGGTTAGTGTCTTCACATCTTTGCAAAACAAGAGAAAGGTTAGAAAGGCAATCGTTAAAAGAGGAACCGTATACGGAGAAGTCGTCCATGAAGACTTCCATGATTTCCTCTACGTATTCGGAGAAGATGGCCATCATGCACCGTTGAAAGGTGGCTGGGGCGTTGCAAAGCCCGAACGGCATTCTCCTATAGGCGAACGTACCCCAAGGGCACGTGAATGTGGTCTTCTCTTGATCATCCGGATGTATCGGAATCTGAAAGAAACCACTATAACCGTCAAGGTAGCAAAAATGTGAATGTTGTGCTAACCTTTCAAGCATTTGATCGATGAATGGCAATGGAAAGTGATCCTTCCGCGTTGCGTTGTTGAGCTTGCGGTAGTCTATGCACATTCGCCATCCAGTCACGGTTCGGGTAGGAATGAGTTCGTTGTTCTTGTTGGTGATGACCGTCATTCCTCCCTTCTTCGGAACTACTTGAACTGGATTCACCCACTTGCTATCGGAGATAGGATAGATGATACCTGCATCAAGAAGTTTAAGAATTTCCTTCTTGACAACCTCCTTCATGGTCGGATTCAACCGCCTTTGAGGTTGTCTTGAAGTTCTAAAGTCCTCCTCCATTAGTATCTTATGCATACATAGGGAGGGTTTAATTCCTACTAAGTCCTCAATAGTATAGCCTATGGCTTTTCTATGTTTCCTAAGGACAATCATGAGCTGCTCATGTTCATCTATGCTCAGTTCGGAACTAACGATAACCGGGAAGGTAGAATTAGATCCAAGAAAAGCGTACCTTAGATGAGTAGGAAGTGGTTTGAGTTCCATCACTTTCGGAGCTTCCAATGATCCTTGAGGAGCATCCGACGTTTCCTTAGAAGTTTCTAAGGGTGTTGAGTGAGTTGGAGAAGAATCAAAAGAAGTTGAAGAAGTATGCCGATCACCCTCTTCCACGGTTAGAATTACGGGCTCTCCATATGTTCCACGGCCGTGTAATCCCCTGGAATGGAGGTCGATTTTGGTTTTGAAATCCACGGTCGTGGAATACAGGGTATGACCGTGGATTCTAACATTCTCAGCCTCATCGTGGAGTTTCTCAAACTCCACTTCATGCATCTCTTCTTGTGCTTCTAAGGCTTCAATTTCCTCTTTGCACTCTCCTTCTTCCCCTACATCTGTTAGACTCATGGTAATGACTTTTTGTAAAGGATCGTTAAAGAGAATCGCACTTACCTCTTCCCTAGATAAACCTTCTTCATCTTGGACATCGTAAATATCCTCGTCGAAGATCGGCTCCTTCACTAGAGTGGAAAGAACGAATTCTACTTTCTCTTCTCCAATATCAAAAGCGAGTCTTCCATTCTTGCAATCGACCATGCAGCCGGAAGTTGCAAGAAACGGTCTTCCGAGTATGATCGGGACCGGACTATCTGCAGGAATGTCAAGCACGACAAAATCAATGGGAACAAAGAATTTACCTAGCTTGACGGGGACGTCTTCTACAATACCGACGGGGCGAGTGATGGATCGATCCGCCATGTATAACGTCATCTTCACCGGTTTAGGGTCGCCTAAACCGATCTTCCTACACAATGCAAGTGGTATGATGCTCACACTTGCTCCTAAGTCACATAAGGCGTCATATGTGACATCTCCCACTCCAATGGGAATGCAAAATGACCCCGGATCCTTCAACTTTGGGGGCATTTTCTCCTTCATGGTCTTGATGAGATCCGAAGAATCCGAACTCATCTTGACCTCACCAAAATCTTCTAGCTTCCTCTTGTTGGAGAGGAGCTCCTTCAAGAACTTGCCGTAAGCCGGCATACCTACAATAACATCAATGAATGGTATATTAATATGCAGCTTACTCATGAGTTCTATAAACTTACCGAATTGTTTGTCTAGGCGCGCTCACGCTCTAGATTGAGGGAATGGTAGGGGAGGTTTGTAAGCTGGAGGAGGAACATAGACATCTTCCTTCTCCTTCCCCTTTTCTTTGTTCTTCTCTACGGGGACTTCAACGAACGTAGGCTGCGGATCGGTGGTAGTCACTCCGCTCTTAGTTGTAATCGCCATCACCCTTCCCTTAGGGTTGTCCTCCGTCTTTCCTGGAAGTTTCCCTTGATTTCTAGGAACTTCCTCCGCGTGGTTGAACATTTGGTTTTCCAAAACTTTTTGAGCTTTGTCAACCTTAGAGACTTGATCATCAACCTTGATGAGGCGGTTCTCCAACCCTTGAAGCTTTCCCAGAATCGTTTCCAATATGGGATCGGGCTTCTCCTTCCCCGAAGTGTTTCCTCCATTAGATGATTGCCCCTGGCTTTTCAAAGGAGTAGAGGAAGAGGAAGGTGGAGTTAGTGAATTTGAGTTGGAAGGGTAAGAGTTACCGGAATTTTGTTGATTTGAGCGCCAATTGTTGTTGTTTGAACCCCTATTGTTGTTTCAATCGTTGTTCCGGTTGTTGTTGTTTCCATTCCAGTTATTATTCCGGTTGTTGTTCCGGTTATTGTTGTTGCCGCCATTGTTGTTGCCCAAATAACCAACATCCTTCCCTTGTTGCTTTGGGAAGTTGGTCTTGATAGCCTCCTTCAACTCTTTGATCTCATTGTTGAGGGAGAAAATCTGATTCTGAGCTTCATGTGTGAGCTTAGCTCCTTGCTCCACACGATTTCCCTCCACTTTCCGGTGGGAATACTTCTCTATGACTCTTGTTTGCTTCTCGATGAAGTCCCAAGCGTCATCTTCTCTCATGTCCATGAACGTTCCACATGAGAGGGATTGGTGGTTGAATTGCGTTCCCGCATCCAGCCCCTTGTAATAGATCTCCAGCAAGGCAAGTTTGGATATGCCATGATGAGGGCAATCCAAGAGCAAATCCTGAAACCTTTCCCAAGATTGAAACAAACTTTCGTTAGGTCTCATGGAAAAAGCATTAATCTTACCTCTAAGTTCCGCCGTTTTGGAAGGCGGAAAGAATTTGGTGAGGAACTCCGCGGAAAGGTCTTCCTACGTATCTAGTTTCCCACTAGGAAGAGCTTGATACCAAGATAACGCTTTCCCCTTCAAGGAGAAGAAGAAAGGTTTAAGCTTGTAGTTGTTGGTGGTAGCATTCTTTGGTCTCATCGTCTCCATCATGCACTCAAAGTTTTGCAAGTGTTGGTGTGGAGATTCAGCGCTTGTGCCGCCAAATTGGTTTTGGCGAACAAGAGTAATAACTTGAGGATTAAAGCTAAACCCTTGCACATCTTCAGCATCAAAATTCACGCCCAAGCGGCGTGGTTGTTGTGTTGGATCCATCCGCTGGCCAAGAGTTCTTGGCTCATTATCCACACGTTCGACCCTCACATTCCTAGGTGGAATGCGGCGATTAGCAGCTCCTTGTGGATGGAAAGGATTCATATTGATCGTGGGATCAATCTCCTCTAACGGTGGCATGGAAGAGTCACTATCATCAGCGGACGAGTGGCTTCTTCTTCTAGTTCTTGATCCCCTCCTTGAGGATTTCTTGCTTCCTTTATTCTTAAGGTCGCTTAATTCCATTCTCATTTGGAACATCGCATCCTGCAGTTTGCTAACTTCAGATTGATGACGATCCATTTCATCCCGACGGAGGTTCTCGTTCCATTGGAGTTGAGCTTCCTTCTCCGCCAACTCCGTTTGAAGATCACGTTCGTGTTCTTCGGCCATCTTCTTTTCCTTGCGCTTTTGCCTCAAGGTTTTCTCTAGCTCTTGATCAAGAGGTAAGAGATCTTCGGTGTTCCTAGACATGCGCATGCACTCAAAGTAATATCAAATAACGAGAGCAAGCTCCCAAGCTTGACAACCGGCTACCGAATTCGGCCGAAACCGATCCCCGGCAACGGCGCCAAAAACTTGTTCGTCCCTAAAGGTGTGTGCAAATAAGCTTTAAATTTATAAAACTAGAATCAAGCAGCGAACCCGCAGTGTACGGATCGACGTAGCTAAGCAAGAATTTCAGAGTATCGAACACAAGGATTTGGGTGGGAACAAATTCGATTGCAGATTATCAAGCGAGTAAATATGAGAGTTTTGCAAATATTGGGAAAACAACAATCCTAAAGATCCAAGTATCCAGCTGTGGCAATCGATTCAAGATATACTTAATGATATAAAGACAGAGTTGAGATATGCAAAGGTATACTAATGTAAGGTAATCGTACGGTGAAGTTCCAAAAACCTTATTGTAACTCACCTACAAGGCACTCTCTATACAGGTTGTTGAGGCTCAATATCGAAAGATTCTAAAGATGAGAATTTATGTCAAATACCCAAACTTATAACCCAAAGATCAAGACTAACTTAACCGATTACGGTTGTGACACTCACAATCGAGGTAGAGGTTGTTGAGGCTTCACTACCACCTAGAAAAGACAAGTCTAAACTAAGTTAAAGCAAATCTTTAACTTTGGATTAAAGTAAAAGCAGGCTCGTGGACTTAAGGGAAATTACGGTTAGTTCTTGGTGTTCCACGGTCGTGGACTCAAGAACAGGCCGTAATTTATGGTTTGTCGGCGATTCTCTCTAACTCTCAGGGTCTAATTTGTTTGCGATCGATCTATCATCATCTAAGCCACAACTATCAACCCTTCACCTTAGAATTGTTAAGGGTTTTTAGCCAATAACAGTCATGTTGATATCGATTCAAGAATTAAAAGATAAAAAGATGAAAACTTTCAAGAACTTTCAATAATCTTCAAACCAATCTCAAAGTCACAATCAAGAACGAGTGTTGTCAAAGGATTCAAAATAAAGTAAACAATCACAACCTTAGGAAAGAAGGGAAAACGGGATGTCAATCCGTTTTCCAAATCAAACCTAAACAAGAAGAGAGATCTTCTTGCAAAACCTTCCAAAAGCTTCGATCTTCCGCCAATCCGGAGATCTCAACAGCAATCTCCACCAAAAGTGCGAGATTAGCGCAATTCCCCGAAGCGAAATTCGATCTCCAATGAGATGATCAATGCTTCCAAGCGACGGTGTAAAATGAGGTAACGGACGTAAACGATCCTAAGCATCGATCGCCAAAATTCCTTCCTAAGCCAAGATGACGGAATCTTGCTTCGTCCGTCTTTTTATAGGGCAAGATAAAATATCGGCCCGGCCCAATCTTCAAAAGATCGTGGCTTCAAAGTGTGGCGAAAATATTCGCTAAGATCATGGTCGTGGAAGTTTCCACGACCGTAATTTAGGGCGTGGATTAGGTCACGGTTTGCATCATATGTTCCACGACCGTAATAGTTACTGGAATGCATCACGCCTCTCTTGCAAGGTTCCACGGCCGTGGAACTGAACGTGGTTCGTAGTACGGCCGTATTTTAGAGCGTGGTTTAGGGCAAGAACGTGATTCTTCCCTAGCCTCGTGCATTCCTCAAGCTAAACTTCAATTTGCTTCCAAAGAATGTCCTCAATCTATGGACACACTCAATCAACTCCTCTTTTGCTCGATTCCGTTCGGAAATAGCTCCAAATCACCTATAATCAACATAGAACTAGTATAGACATCTATATCGACAATATAGGTAATACTAGCTCACATATGCACAAAGTTCAATCAAAGACTATCAATATGAATCAAATACGTTTAGAAAACGTGCCTAAAATATCACAATATTTCATGCTAACACTCTCCATTACCACCTTTGACCCTTCCATGGAGGCGTGGACATGATTCTAGCGTTGATGGATGGGATGCACACTTCCGTGATAGATTCAAGATGTTCGACGACCTCCGGCGCAAAGAGTGTCCTAGACAAGTGATAGTCAATCTCGTATCTTATTCAGAGTGATAGGTTATATGTGTTTCAAGGTTTCATTTGGTTCATGGATGTTTGTTTTATATGTAATTCATGCGGAGTACTATAAAACTTGTGTTTCTTCTTAGGTTAAATGTGTTTCAAGGTTATATGTGGTTCATGGATGTTGTTTTATAATAAGCGAGATTATTGATGAACCTTAAAAACAATGTAAAAGGTAAAGCACATAACATTGCAACATATAAAATGTAATATATACAACAAAAGGTAAAGTACATCACATGTATGTCCTCCATACAACAAAAGGTAGCGTGGGTCAACAAAAGGTAAAGTACATCAATCTCGTCTCGGTTGTGTCGCCCTGACCTGAGATGGTGCTATATGAACGTCCTGGCCAACGGACTCGTCGTACATCGCATGTATGTCCTCCATAGTCACTGAGCCATGGCTAGTAATATCCCGTAGGCGGACCTGAATGATGTGTAGTCTCTGCATTGGAAAATAAAGTTGTCAGCGCTAAAGGTAAAGTATAAAACTTTAAAACTTTAAAGGTAAATATATCAACACATACCCGAGTATCTGAAACAGAGACCGGAGGAGGACGATCTACCGGTGGAGACTGTATAGCCGATCAAGGAAGGAGAAATGGATGACACCGCTCGCTAAACCAGGACATGTAGTCCTGAGATACTGTCCATGGTAAAGGGGCCCTAGTCTGACCCTGAAGCGCAATTCTGCTCGCCTCCTCGTGTCTAGCAGCCCAACGATCATCTGCGCCATGGAATCTCACCCTATACCCCCTACTGCCAGAAGCGGGGCGCTGCTCCAAATAAGGGACAATCCTCTGAAGTGGGATCGTCTGAATGTACCCAAACTGTCGGAGGACTCGATCCGGCATGTATGCCTCGATGATATCTCCTATCTGGATCGTCCCTCGGTACGTCGAAACAGCAAACTCGCCCTCAAAATCTAACACTCTATCGCTATATGGCATGAACTTGATGTCCTCTACTCTCATCTGATCTAATTGTGAGCGCAAGGATCTTAGCCTCTCAAGAGTGGGTGCTGGTGTCCTCGGGACAAAGAGTCTAGAAGCCCATATGGCCGATCCATGACGTCCTGGATCCTCTGCCGCAGAACAACCCAAGGACGGGAAGTGGGCGTAGATCCAGAACTGTAAATATTAAAATAAATGAAAGATATTATTAATAAGAATAACAAATGAAAGTTCTTATCTAAAGTGACTAATTACAATAAATATTCTTACCTGTGGCAGTGATGTACATCCTCCTATCGTCTTCACCTTCAATCGTGAGGCATCGCCCAACATACTGTAGGTAAAGTCCAGATTTGTCATTTATCATAACAGTAACAATAGGAAGTTATTAGTTATTGAAGTAGAGTGATAGTTATACGTACGAGTACAAGTACGCTAACACGCCGGTGCCCAAGCATAGTCTCCAGTCCGGCCATGGTCACGCACCAAGTCGATCAACCAAGGTCGAATCTTGTTCACCGATTTATCGACGAACAAGGATGAGCTAGAAAGAAAAGAAGAAATACATAAGCCACCTCCTCAGTTGAGGTAGTTGGGTCGCGCCGAATGACATCATACGCAGTCCTCAACAAGTCAACTGATAGAGTTGTCTGGTGACTCTTAGCCTCCACCTCTGATATATGAAATGTATCACTCAGCCACCTAACCCTCTCTCATGCCAGCATAGGTGTGACCATGGCCTCTCCATCAATCCTAATGCCTAGGATGACGGCTACATCGTGCAGGGTGATGGTCATCTCACCCCAAGGTAGATGGAAGCTGCTAGTCTCTGGATGCCAACGCTCCACGAATGCATGTATAAGGGCGTGTTCAACTCCAACAAACGAGACGTCTAGCAAACCCATCAGTCCACTCTGAGATGCAAAAGCAAACCAGGAAGTAGGGTCGGCTCTATCAGCGTCTGAAATCCATCTACTAAGCGTCTGAATGTGCTCTATCCGCCGTAAAGTTGTCATCGGCCTCCTGTAATCCTCCTTCATAACACAACGAATATTCAATTAAACGTTTTATTAATTTAGTTTTTGTAACATAATGTGTTATAATTGTGATTGGTTATCTACCTCTCCCATCCAGACACCGCGAGCACGGTGTCCGGCGTAGCAAGTGAGCACATTGCTGGTCAATGGTGCCCCTGTATCAGCAACTATACGGCCTCGATCAGCCGGTACAAATGGCTCCTGCGGCGGCACTACAAGATCTGCAGTTGGAGCATCAAAGTCAAACTCTCGCTGCTCGGTATGATCACCAAATGGTGGTTCTACCTGCTCCTCAGCAGGAATATCTGTAGATGTCTCTATGTGCTCGTCAGCAGTAATATCAGTAGGTGGCTCAACCAGCTCGTCAGCAGTAGTATCAACACGCTCGCCAGCTGCGGGATCTATCTCCCCTGGCTGTACAGAAGGACCGGCCACATCCCGATCCGAGTCAGATCCGTATGTCGGTGGTGGAAGAACCTCCCGAGGGAGAGCCGGAGAAGCATCTGAGATGCATGGTCTATGTGACTGTTGTGGTGGTGGTGTGTCGGCAGCCGAACCAGCTACCTGGGACCTCCTCTCCATCGTAGCTCTGGTGGTGGCGAGTCCATCTCTACGAGCCGAGGCTGTAGGACGCCTCCGTCTATGTCTCTACATGGCCTGTAATATCTATATTTGATATTACAGGCCAATTTAATTAATTTTCTTTTATGTAGCTTCCTTTACTTTCATTTAAATTGAATTTAAATGAAACTGAAAGAGATTAAATAAATTATAATTACATTAATAAAATTAACTAAATAGTAAAGGTAGAGATTTTAATTTAATATATTTTTAATCCATTTTATTTTATATTAAAATGGATAAACTAATTAAATTAATTTAATATATTTTTAATCCATTTTATTTTATATATTTTTAATCCATTTTATTTTATATTAAAAATGGATAAACTAATTTAATATATTTAATATATTACAATTAAATTAATTAAATATATTTTTATTCCATTTTATTTGAATTAATATACATTAATTAAGATTATTCAATATTAATTATTATAAATTCATATTATATATCATTTCATTAAAATTAATTAGGATAAAGTAATTTATATTTAATTCAAATAAATTAAATTAATTAATTCAAATTATTATAAATTATATTTTAATTTATATTTAATATTCTTTAATTAAATTATTTAATTTCAAATTAATTTAATGCATTGGAATGCATTATAATGCATTCCAATGCATTAAACGATGAACAGTGGCTCCACGGTTTCGCAATGCGTGACCGTGGGCCACTGTTCATCGTCTTCGACAGTCCGCCTTCAATGGCGAACTGTCAAGGCAAATCGAGGGCGTTTTTTTGCAATCAACACTTTACTAAACCTAAAACTAACTAATTCAACAACAATCTAACCTATTCATGTCCATTTCATGCTCAATTACGAACCGAAAAGTGAAAAACGAAAACCGAGCAAAAACCGAATAAAAATCAAACGATACCTCTCTCGGGTCGTGTTTCCGCTTTTGAAATGGCCTTCCTTCGTTACCGTCTTTATCCATTGCTTGTTTTTGTGTGAAATGGTGAGAAATGGCGCTCGATCGTCCTTTCGTCCGTCTCCACTGCTTGCGATTTTTTTTGAATGAAAGTTGCTTACGGGATCTCATCCCGTAAGCGCTTTTAGGGCAGAAAATGTCACGCATTGCAAATGCGTGACCTTTTCACTCATTCGCAAAGCGTGAACGTGAGATCACGGTCACGCTTTGCGAATGAGTGGTGCAATAATGAAATCCTGAACCGTGTGAATACGACTTCCGTAAATTTATATTGGTGTATTATCTATGTCTGCACGGATATGGTTTAATATCTATTATAGATATATAAATATAAAATTATCTTATTAGAAGTTAATATAATTTATGTATTATAAATTTAACAAAAGTTTTAATACACATAATGTGTTAAAATCAACGTAGAAAAGTTATAATGCACCCTTTGAATACGGTTGACAAAAAATTTTAGATACGTTTTTTTAAAAAATTATCTAATATATTTCAGCAATTAAAAAAATATACATTAAATGAAAAGATTTAAAAAAAGTTTGTGGGTTGAGGAGAACTATGAGTCGTGGAAGCGAGTTTTAGAGTATTATCTTTTAAATAGCTTGTGTAATTGTTGGTTAATTAATTGTAATATATTTAATCGGAATCCAAATTTTTATTAATTCTTTTTGTATTTTAACAATCTTATTGAAGCTGTTGTTTAAAGATTTAAGATTTAAATAAGATAAGATTTAAGATTTAAAAAAAATTAATTAAAATTTTTGAGACCGTTGTTAATTGCTAAAATGACACGTAGTGTTTCTCCTATAATATATATAAGATAACATAAGATCATATTTTAAAGTAAAATACTTATCATAAGTATCGTTCCTTTTTTTAAATTTGTAATTTTATGTCATTCTATCACTTTTAAATTAAATTATGTATCATAATAATCTCTTTTTGTAAATGGATTATAACGTTATTAAATAAATTAATAAAAATAGATGAACGAATGAGTAATATTATTACTTTATAAATATACTATCAACATAAAAAAAATTTATTTATATATTATTATTATTATTATTATTATTATTATTATTATTATTATTATTATTATTATTATTATTATTATTATTATTATTATTATTATTATTATTATTATCGACTATAAATTTTTATTGAATCTGGACATGACAATTATACCCTATTATTACTATTATTATTGCAGTTATTATTAGTAATTATATACAATTGATCTACCTTTATTTATTAGGAAATAATTTAAAATTATAATTAGTATAAAATAGCTAATTGAGAAAGTAACAAACAATTTTTTCAAGTTTTGGTCTCTAAATTTAGCATAAAAAGAGAAGAAGACCATTCTTGGTAAGTATGAATTTTTTTAATAATGTGTATAAAGTATGTACTTTGGTAAATGTGTGATTTTTTTATAAAAAAAAATAGTTTAGTTAAATGATATTTTTAGCAATCCTAGGAGAAGGGGAAAAGTATAATACTCAAATTTCATGTGTAACAGCTGGTTTCTAGCTGTCACTGCGGGGCGGTGACAGCGGCCGCTCCTGCGGCAAGCTGGTAGATCCAGATCGCGAAAATCTTCTTTCCTTTTTCGTTTCTATCTTGTTTCCTTTCTTAGAAGATCAGATTTTATATCTTTGGGCTGAGTTTCCTGATCTTCTAAACCCTAAAACGTCTTTCCTTCTTCTCCCATTCATTCCCTATAAAATCCCTCTTTCTCTTCCTTTTTTCGTTTCTTGCATACGTTCTTCTTCAATCTTGAAAGCTGCAGCCTTCTTCCTGGTGAACCTTGCTGAACGTGTAAGTCTTCTTCCCTTTGATTCTCTCTCACGTTCTTCAGCTTGCTGCGTGCCTTTTCCTTTTGTTTCTCTTTCACATCCTCTTTTCTTCTTCTTCTTCTTCTTCTTCTTCTTCCTCTTCTTCTCCAAGAATCAAGATCTGTTGGCCTTCCATCGTTGATATCTTGATGTTCACAGGCTCCATGAGTTGAGTTGTGACATGTGTGAAGAGTGAAAGAACAAAGCTTTGACCTTTGTAGAGTTCTTTGTTGTCGAAGGAGAAGACACACCTTCTATGCCGGAACCGCACCCGCGTCTGTTTAGTGCCGCCCCGTGGTTTTATCTACATTAGCCCCGTCTTTGGTGAGCTTCTTTCCTTCCGTGTTTCCCTCGTTTCTTCCCTTGGCTTATGTTGATGTTGTTGACCTTTGTGAGCCTGTAAGACTAAGGTACGTTGAGACCTTAGCTTGTGGGGATCTCTTAGAGATCACGGAGACCAGAAGATATAGACTTCTAGCAAACGTTTTGTTCCTGATTCGTTATGCCTTGTTTGAGCAGGCATTCCTTCCTTCCCTTCGGGAAGTGAGTTGTTCGCTGACCTTTGAGTTACCTTCGAGTGAGGTAAGTCCCTTGCACTTACTTAGCTGCATTCCGTATATTGGTTTGAGTGTATTGACTTGTTTGTGTGGTTGTTTATTATTATAACAGATAACCGGAATATGATTGACCTTTTATACCTTAATTGGTCCAAGTGTATTATTATCGGGCGGTGACCGCTTGTCCAGTTTAGAATGGGGAAATTGGGAGGTGCTCTTGCGACCAATCTAGCAGGTGACAGAGGGATGCATCCGCTCTATTCTAGTTGGTGAAAGGGTACAAAGGCGAGATTGTAGCGATTCTCGTGTGACAATATAAGTGGAATTAGTAAAGGGATTAACCTTAATGAAAGATAATAACCGGTTGAGTGCGAGCATGCTCTATGTTTATATTACCTTATGTGTGTTTGTGCCTTTACTGTCTCTCTAATATCTAGAATGTTAGCTAACGGTTTATACCGATGTTGTAGATGTCTTACAGGATATAGGTACTGCTGAGTGATCCGGATGGTGTGGTCAGTCGGAGTTTCCGTACATTATAGGACGGGATCGGATTTATATTTCAGTTGTCGTTCTTTCCTTTGTTTTGAACTCGGTTGCGACTCTTTTACGCTTCCCTTTGTTATAACCTTTGGTTTTATTATAAGTTTTGGTTTTTATTTATTTGTGCCTTATTGTAAGATCCGATGTTGTCGTTGCTACTTTGAGGGTCGGGACCCATTGTAAGTTCCTAGCCCATAACGCTTCAAGTTCCCAAAACTTAGGGTGTTACATCACGTACCCAACTTTACGTACCCGATTTTACATACTCAATATTGCTTACCGGATTTTACATACCCGACTTTAATTATCCTATTTGATTACCCAATTTCAATTACCCAATTTTATTTACCTAAAAAATTTCAATTACCCGACCTCACTTACCCAATTTCATTTACCCAATGTTAGTTACCCGATAGTTTTTGCCAAAATTTACTCACTCGATTTTACTTACTCAATGTTACTTACCTTATTTTACATATCAACCTGATTTTACTTACCCGATCTAACATACCCGATTTTACATATCCGATGTTACTTACCCCTATTTTACATATCTGATTGTACATACCCCATTTACATACCCAATCTTACTTACCTGATTTTACATACCCGATTTAATTGTCCTTTTACATTACCCAATTCCAATTACCTAGTTTTAATTACGTGAATTTCAATCACCCAATTCGATTATCCAATTTCAGTTACCCGATCCCACCTACCCAATTTCAATTACTCAATGTTAGTTACCCGATAATTCTTACCCGATTTTACTCACTTAATTTCACTTACTCAATGTTAATTGCCCAATTTTACTTATCCGATCTTACTTACAGATCTTTACTTACCCAATATTATGACACAAGCACATACCCGTTTGGTGTTGAATGAAAATTTATTTTCTCTAGCCAAAATTAATACCCGTTTGGTGTTGACTTGCATTCACGTCAATATGGCATCAGGAGGGGCATGTAACTCTACGTTCTAATTCTGGTGTGAAGCCTTTTGATTATAAGTGAATATTGAGCATAAAAAGACATACCCATTGTTGTAATAAGACAATAAATCTAGGTAGACTGATATGATGGGTCATGGACCGAGCGAGACAAGCTCTTTCTCGGCCTTTGGCCCACGAAGAAATAACGAGCGAGCGAGTCATGACCAACATAGATCAAGAAAATCCTAACATGATTTGAAGTTTTCACCCCAAATCCCAATAAGGTGACTATTCACTCATGACCAAAAATTCAATAACACAAACAACTGAAATGAATACCATGGTAATAAACTAGATTTAAAATAAGTAATGTAGGAAGAATAATGGACTAAAATGGACTTACCAATTCAAATTTATGGCCAAAACAAGAATGATAACGTATCTAGAGAAGAGATTTGAGAAAAACTTCAAGAACACCTTCAAAATTCAAGGCCAATTGGCCAATCTTGCTTACAAAGATAATTTTAGAGAATTGTTGTGTGCCTTGGATGGTATATTAGTAACAAGCAGTCATGTCCTCTATCTATAGGATAAATTTCGTTGTCCGCCATCTAGAATCATCCTACCAAACTCACACATCAAGTGTGAGTTAGTTACAAAAATGGTCCACACCGGGTAGCATGTGTCGAATTTTCCGTAGCCTTAGGTCGTGATGAAGAGCTTCTACTTGGAGTTTTTTCACCGTCATTAGAGAATTACACTTAGTACGAGTTTTGGTGCTTCCTTGGCCGAGTTTTTGTGTTTCTTAGGTCGAGTTGCCTCTTTCACCCAGAGTAAGTGTAATCTCCTTCTAGAAGGTATTCTTTGCTCGAGTTTACCCTTCAACTTAGGTCGGGTTTTTGTGCTTCTTTGCTCGAGTTTCCTGAGTGAACTCAAACTAAGTGGACTTTTGCAACTTGAGTTGTTCCTAGCTCTGGTTTACAAGTCTTCTTACCTCGAGTTTTTGTAAACTCGAGGGTCCTCTTGTAGAGCTTCTTGCTTGTTTGTTCCTTGTTTTTTTTTCCTTTCTTGTGTTCTTCTTCCTTTGGCTCTTTGATGAGGATAAGGATGTGATGAGCACTCCTTGGATCGGCATAGATTTGTCTTTTGTGCTCCAATATAGACTTAAAAACACAAAACACAAGGGGATTGAACATCCTTTGATACTTTAAAGCATAAGTAAAGATGTGAATGTCTTTATCCATGTAAAACTAATGAAAAATACACAAAATTCATTGAGGCTTCGGTTGCCGGCTCCCCTGTCATCAAGTCACCGAACTTTTGTGAAAGATTTGGGAAGAAGAGGTACAAATTGATGAAACTTTTGAGAAAGATTGGCCAAGTGGCCACATGCAAGTCGTTTCCGATAGAGTAGCAAGTACAAGATTAAGGTTTCATCTTGTATAATTTGTGTAAAATTGGGATTTTGGGTACTAATTTAACCAACATAAGTGGCGGGCAACGAAATAATTTTAGCGGGTTGACATGCCATTGATTTTTTCAAACGGGTTTTTATAAACCATTTCAATATTAAAAAACGCTACTAGAAGCCACTTCATTTGTGCACACCGCTTCATTTGCGTTGCTTAATCCAAAATTTTCAAAACCGTTTCTTAAACCACTTCAATAAGTTGGACCTTTAATTGAACCGTTTTATTACATATCACCGTAACATTGAACCGTTTCAATAGAGATTTAACGTAGTAGTGATAACTTTTGGCCAATAGTTTAAAAAAGTGTCTCGAAAAGGTTATCTTCTCAAACCATAGTGTTATTGTTAGTGAATGCCTCATTACCGATAATGTTCTTGCTACCTTTGATCTCTTTCATTATATGAAATATAAGGGAAACAAGGATTTACGGGTTGGATATGGTTAAAAGTGGAATGAAATTTTCTTAAACATTGTATTGGGGCCATGGGAAAAAAATAATAAAACCCTCAAGTAAACTAGTTTCATAAGCTAACGGTTTGCTTATTTGTAAATTGGTTTATTTTCAGCTTTATAAACTAATGAGTTTATAGTTTATTTACGAGTTTATGTTTCAACGGGTTTATATAAATAAACCAAATAAGACTGTTTACTTGAAGTTTATTTTTTGGTTTCTTTTACTTCAAAAAACACTCATGCCCCTAGAAAAATCGAACAGTAACGTTGAATACCCAAGGATGAATAAATAATATTAGGATGGAAAAGCACAAGACCAAAATTATATTTTAAACAAAAATAACAACATCAAAGCAAAAATAACTTGGTCTGAAAATTTTATTTTGAATTAATTTATAAACCCAAATAAACCTGTAAAAAAATAAATCATTACCCAAACACATAAAATTAAACTAAAAATTTATAAACTAAATAAAACACAAATAAACTCCAAATAAATATATATATATAATAAGGGCTTGTTTAGTAGTAATTTGTAATTTTATGGGTTTATAAACTAAATGGGTTTATATGGGTTTATGGTTTATTTTCGGGTTTATAAACTCGATCAGTTTATATATATTATTTCGATAAAGATGTTTACTTAAGGTTTTATTTTGGGTTTATTTTAGTGCAAAATACATTTTTACCCCTAAAAAGATTAAAGAATAATCCAATATATATATGAATAGGAGGGTAATCGAAAAATCAAATCTCGAAGGTATAGTTGTGGGCGACAATAATGGGATTGTTTTGAATTTCACGGGTGTGAATGTTAGGGTCGGATTTGTAAAGATACGAATGAGGGCAATTTAGGGTATATGGAAAAAATAAACTCATCCAAGAAAAATAACCTTGGATTGAGGAGGTTATTTTCTAGAGGTTTATAAACCCGAATAAACCCATTCGAAAATAAACCCATCTACATGTAAACACCCACCAACAAATAAAACTCGGGTTTATAACTAAATAAAGTTTATAAACTCGCAGGTAAAGACCCTAAATAAAAAATAAATAAAACCCTTACTCAACAGTCCTAACAGTAAATTATTAGCGGTAAAATTTGGTTTCTCATTCACTTTCTCTGTCACCGCCGCTTCTCCCTTAGAGAGAGACTCAGTGGCCGCTTTTCTTCTCCGTCTCAGGTGACTAGGTGAGTGGTACCGGTGCCGGCCATACTCCCTTTCTCTGTTTTCTCACCGCCGCTTTTCTCATAGACTCAGGGGCTGCTTCTCTCTTCTCCGTCACATCTGTAAAAAAAAATTCCCGCCACTTCTGCGGAAGACCACGGAGTAACGATTCACGAAACCCTAAATCGCTCGCCACAGATCTCCCTTAGTCTTATAGGTACTCTGCTTATGTTTTGTTCTGTTTTGCAATTGTAGTTTGGAGTTACAGATTTGATATAGTTTGCTTTTTGCTTCATTTGGTATGTAATTTGGAGTTGCGGATTGTATTTGCTTAATCTTAATTCAGTTTGAAACTTACCGTCTGAATTTGCTTTTTGCTTCATTTTGTATTACAATAAGGTATTTGAAAAAAAATCAACAGGTTTTTTGAATATCATGTTTTGCTTAATCGTAATTCATAGCTCGCCATTTAAATGTGCTTTTTTCTTTGTCTTGAATTGCTCCACAATCCATTATTTGGTTGAAATTGGTGTGTATCATTGTAGCTTTTTATTCTTGTTTAGTTCATTGTGCAAGATTCTCCTTTGTTGTTTATCCGAGGTCATTTTATCACTTCTGAATGCTGGTTACTTAAACATGATATTGAATAAGAATTGAGACTTGTGTAACCTTGTAATATGATAAGGTATATTTGTGACACGGAATCCTCAAAAAATGGCGAACAAAGGCGATGATGGAGGTGGCTTAGAGGTTCTACTCCACCTAAAATCAACAGATCCTCCTCTCTTTATCACTCCTTCCTCTGAGCTCTCTCTCCTCTCTCGTACAGCCTCCCAATATCTCTTCTCCTCTCTGAAACCCTACACGCCCAAATCGCCCTTTGATCAGCTCCTTACTGATGGTTTTGACGCCGAACAGATTTGGCAGCAAATTGACCTCCAAAACCAACCATTAATTTCCTCCCTCCGCCGTGAGATCAAGCAGTTTGAGAAGGAGCCACACCGGATTTCGAGAGGTTTTGATGCGATTGTGGGGAAAGTGGGGTCCGCCGGGCTGGAGAGAGCTGAGGTTGAAGATATGGAGCATGGTGATGATAGTGAATCCGGAGAGTTTGAGGAGGATGACAATGATGATGATGATGAGGAGGAGGAGAGTGACAACGATGATATGAAAGAGAATGAAATGGAGGAGGAGAGCGAAGACTATGGGAGTGGAGAGGAGCTTGAAGATAAATTTCTCAAGATCAAGGAATTGGAGAAGTATCTGAAGGAGGATGAAGAAAGAGAGTATGAGCTGAAGGCGAAGCCGAAAAAGGCTGGTGGTAAAAAGGCATCCAAGGATGATGATGAAACTGAGGTTGGAGAGGATGACGACGAGGATGAAGACGATCAGGTGAGAACGAGATCCAGATTTCAGATTTATGAGAAAGTTGATAGCTTTGAGCTATTAATTCAAGTTTTGATGGTTGTCTACAATTTTTTGTAGCTTGGACTGTTTGAGGAGGGAGATGAAGATGACGAACTTGAAAGTGCTAGGTGTGTGCGTTCATTCCTTCTGTCTGAACTCTCCTCCACCTTCTTATTCATAGCACAAATAATGAAATATAGGATTGTGTGACGTGATGTCTGAAGTAAGTATGATAATGAGTGGAGGATGCTACTACTTTAATTTAGACGCTTTGCTGATTTGGATATCAGAGATTTATTTAACCCCAGAGGGTTCTAGAATCCATGATATTTGGTGTAATTAATTTTTATAAAAGAGGACTTACCAATGTAGGTGATAGTACCATACCAGTATAGTATATTTACCACTTATAGATGCCTTTTGATGAGTGATAGTATAGATATCAGCTTATTCTTTTGAACTTTTGAGTGGGCAAGCTGGTAAATTGTTTCTTGGATTTGAGTTGAGATACTATAACATTTTTCTAGAGGATATGTTTAAGCACCTGTCTATTATTAATTGATTTTTTGGGTCTAGAGTCTCTAGACTGCTAGTTACTGACTTTATTTTTTCGTTATACCTTTGCCTTGGGGGCTTCTATCTGCAAATGTTTAGATATGAAGATTTCTTTGTTTCTAACAAGAAGAAGCCCGAAAAGAAACGTAAACAATTTGATAGATCAGATGATTGGAATGCAGGAGATGAACAGGATGATAACGAGGTACTAACAATATATTATTTACAATTCGATTGTCTGGTTCTTTTTATCTTTGTATTTTACTGATACAGATTTATCAAAACTTTTGTTTAGATTGATGGATCAGATGCAGAAGATCTACAGGTTGATAATGAGGTATTTATCAGTACATTATCTTACTAATTGATTGTGTAATTCGTTTTGTCTCTGTACCTTACTAATCCAGATGTCCCAAAACTCTTTTTTAGAATGATGAATCAGATGATTCGGATCCAGAGGATGATCAGGAAGATATTCAGGTCATTATGAATATTATTTTACTATTTGATTATCTGGTTCATTCTATCTTACAAACTGATTTCTGAAACTTCCTTTATGTCTAGAAGAAGGAAGGGAAACTTTCTAAACATGAGATGGAACAAAAGAAGCTTCAGGCCAAAATAAAGGAGATGGAAAAGGCGAACCTGGATACAAAAACTTGGACTATGCAGGGAGAGGTAACTGTGTTTGCTTGGATTTTGCAGTATTATTTGACAGATTTGTAAGATTCTATGTATGGTTCTGAACCAGGTTACTGCAGCTAAAAGGCCACTAAACAGTGCACTAGAAGTTGATCTCGACTTTGAGCATAATGTCAGGCCTGCTCCAGTCATCACGGAGGAAGTTACAGCATCAATTGAAGACATAATCAAGAAAAGAATAGTTGAGGTAGTGCACTGATTCTGCGCTTTCAAAAATGAACCTTAAGAAAATAATAGTTGAGGGTTAATCACATTCTACTGTTTCCAGGGTCGTTTTGATGGTGCTCAGAGAGCTCCCAAGTTAGCATCCAAGGCCCCTAGGGAGGTTAAGGAATTGGTAAGCATAGTTCCTATTTATCTCCTTGTTATGATAGATAAGATCACTTTGCTTTAAGCTCTGATCTTCGTTAATTTTGCAGGATGAAAACAAGAGTAAAAGAGGTCTTGCTGATCTATATGAGGTCTGGACATGTTTAGAAATTCTACTCTTTTGTTGTTACTCATGTTTGCTATGTTTTTACCTGATTCTCTTTTTAGAATCTTCAAAACAGTTGTACCTCATTAAATAATTTTAAATCTAACTGTTGTAGGAAGAATATATGGAAAAGACTGGACTTGCTCCTGCATCCTTATCTTTCTCGGATGAATTGAAGAAAGAGGTACTAATTTCAGTTTAACAGGTTTCTTGTATTCATTATTCCAGAATATATTATTGCTTTTCAAATGAATATGATCAAATACTAAACAATTTTTGGGGTTCACAGCTTAGTTGAATAGGTTTGTATTATTGGCAAATACATGCTCATTGGATGCCTAAGTGGCATTATATTCGAGTGCATGGTGGCCATGTTTCAGGAAAAAATATGGTTCCTTGTTGACCAACCGGCTAATCATTTCTTATTTTCAGGCAAACATACTGTTCAAGCGACTAACCTTCAAGCTGAACGCTCTTTCTCACTTCCATTTTGCTCCAAAACCTGTATTTTTCTCCCACTTTTCCTTTGCTTACCATGGTCAATTCATCATGATTTTTTTGGGTAGATTATATACATTAATTTTCTTGTACAGGTTGTAGAGGACATGACTATTGAGACAAATCTCCCTGCCCTAGCCATGGAAGAGGTATTACTTGAAATTTCATCTCAATGATCTTGACAATCTTTGGCTTACTTGTTTATCTAGGGTATATGGTCAATTTTAATCCTGGACGTACAGTTGTTACATATATACTCATGCAATGTGTCTTTGGTCGGCAGGTTGCTCCAGTGGCGGTATCAGACGCAGCCATGCTTGCACCTGAGGAAGTATTTGCTGGTAAAGGGGATGTTAAAGAGGAAACCGAGCTGACCCAAGAGGACAGGAAGAGGAGGAGAGCTAAGAAGAAGAGAAAATTCAAAGGTAAATAAAATGCTTCAGTTCAGTTTTAAACGCCTATGGATTACCATATCTAAGTCCTTTTGATGGAATGCCCAATAGGATTTAGTGCTTTTAATTGGCAAGAGGAAAGCTTTATTTACATGCAAGATCCTGACGTCGTGTATCGTTTTTATTTTTGAAATGGCTTTATTACAGCGGAACAATCAAAAAGGATGGCAAAGAAAGTAAAAGAGACCCCTGTGATAACTCAGGGCGAAGGTATCAACTTGTCTTCCCTTTCCCCTTTTGATTACTTAAATGGTGCTAAAATCTCCCATGAGACTGAGCTTCTATGATTTATATCCTTGTCGTAACACAGGCAAAGTAACGGTCGTGAAGGCATGATGAAACCTATCAACACAAATCTCAGCACCACTCCGAAGTGAGTTATCTAAATCAACCTGCAAGTACAAATAGAACCTACAGGAAGTAGGAAAATCGGAAGACACTTATCGCCTGAGGAAAACTCAGCTTGTTTTTGTTCTTTAGTGAGTCGAGAATATTGAAGAGGTGTTTGGACGATGAGAAATGAAATATATAT